>JAKOOJ010000009.1:61224652-62627152 GCA_022577455.1 Arizona elegans
TTTGTTAAATTGCTGCCTCGCCCCGCCCCTCTGCACCACTATTTATTGCCAATAAATAGTGGTGGGCGAGGGCAGGGGAGCCAGCAATTTAACAAAGGGTTCGGTGTTTTTTTTTCTAATTTTATTGGCCCACGGAGCTTCAGTATAGGCTAATTGGCCTCCCGGCTCTCAGCTGATTTGTCTCAGCTGTTTTGCTCAGGGCTCTTCTGCTTCCTTGCAAAGAGTGCTGATTTTTTTCCCCCTAGCTATGCTGAGAAATGAAACTGAAACTGCTTTGCTGTTGCTGCAAGGTTGGAAAATTAGGCAGGCAGAATTCTTTTGTTTTTCCTCACCAAAAAAGGTAGGTGCAAACAATGGGAAATTTAGGGAAAAAGAGGAGAGTGCAGGATTTTAAAACACAAAAGAAAAAAAAGCTCTATTTAACTAGGGAATTGTAATAATTGAGATACTATTAATTGTATATTTCTGAAAGCAGAAATGGTTAAGTTGTGGTTTGGAGGAATATATGGGGGAAATTATTTGGTTTATTATTATTGGTAAATATAATTAATTGATTTATAAGAAATTGGATTGCATGGAAATAATTGGAATATTCATGTTCATATTGATTAATATACAAAAAGGTAGTTATATAACTAATTGATTTATATTAAAATGTTGAATTTATATTAAACAACTAATATTACATAATTAACCAATGTGAGGATGGATATAAAAATAGATGACAATGGGAAGGGGTATAATATAGAATAGAAGGGAAAAATTGAATTTGATTAAGATTAGAGATGAGGATGAAGGGTAATATTGGTTTTTTACAAAACTAGATGAGGAATAAATATGGCAAAAAGGAAATATAGAAATTGTAAATTTAATTGAAATGACTGAACACTGTTTAAATTTGTGAACCGGCCAAATACTCTGTTCAAAGAAAATACATTGTATGTTTGTATGTGTGTTTCTAATTATTGTTATTTATTCATATTTGTTCTCTTTTATTCTTTAAAGTTTAACAATTCATTCTTTATCTTAATATCTTTATATTTGTTTGGGGTTGGCTTTCTTCCCTTTCATCTTTTTTTATTGTACAGCAATCTTTCTCCTCAAACCTACCACCTCTCTCTTTTCTTTCCTTCTTACTTTCTCTTTCTCCCCCTCTTCTTCTCCTCCCTACTTCCTCTTCCTTTCTCCTTCTCCTCCTCTCTTCCTCCCTCTCTTACCCTCCCTCCTATTCTAATTTCCCTTCCCTTCCTTCATCCCTCTCTATTGCTGTATCCTTTTATGCATATGGACTACTCAGAGGGCTGAAAAAGTTATTTTTGACTGGGCCTCGCACTTTTGACCAGTCCTCGAACTTACGACTGTCCTCACATTTTACGTTTTTGCCCTATCTTGTCATCATGGTGAAGAGAAGCAGTTGTGAAATGAGTGACATGGTTGTTAAGAAAGCTGCACGGGCATAAATGTGAGGATGGTCATAAGTGTGAGGACCGGTCAAAAGTGCGAGGCCCAGTCAGAAATGACTTTTTTCAGCCCTCTGAAAAAAGTCTATGCACATAGCCACGCCCACCCGGTCACATGACGAGCTACCCACGCCTACACAGTCACGTGATCAGCTAGCCACGCCCACCCAGTCACATGATTGCCAAGCCACGCCCCCAACTAAGCCACGCCCACAGAACCTGTTGTTAAAAAAATTGAATCTCACCACTGGGCCTACATTCCCTACATTCAAATTGTTAGCAAAATTAAAATTACACTTTCACTATAGGTGAAAGGGCCTCATAAGTGGAATAGCCTAGGGCCTCTTTTCATCTAAATCGGGCCCTGATTATTACCTATTTTAAAAATAAAATTTATTGTCATGTCATAATTTCCATACGTATTCCATTATGAGCTCAAGTTGCTATTGAATACACTGGATCTGAGTGCTAAATATTTTTAACCCTGGGCTGAAAAAAAAATGAATAGGAATTAGATTTCTGGGGTATGCAACATTTATAGAAATTAAACTTGTAAAGACTAATTATATTGTATTAGTCTATTATTTTCATAAAAATTAATAGTACAGTCTAATTGAGTCGTAATTAATACTAATGATTTCAATTAGCTAGCCAAGGATTTAAGAGTATACATGTGATTGGATGAAAAGTATTGGATAAAAAAGTAAATTAAAAAAATTGAATAAAAATATAAACCAACTGGTGTGAGAAGAAGTGAAGGAAATCATTTGCCTCAGAAAGGATCACTTGACAAGTCAAGAAAGTGAGAGAAGTCTAACCCAATAATTAAACACCCCCAAATTATTTCAGCTTTAACTGGGTACGTACCAGTTTCTATACAAAGAAAGGGAATAAGGGTTCCATTGGCTACACCTAAAATAATTCTGAGAAGTTTATTTAACATAAACTTAAGTGTCATAAAGGTGAGAAATTCCCCCATAACTCTGCCCATTTGAAAAATAATAATAAAGACTAGAAAGGTAGAGTTGGGCTGATGCTTGTCTCAGCTCAGAAGCATTTCCAAATGGTCTATTACTGTTGTTAGTTTTCACATTTTAAATACAAACTCATATTTACATATTATATTCTAAAGTACTATATAAAATATTTAATCCCTTATAGCATCACTAGCATTGTGGAATCTGATGATCTAGGGTGAATTTCTCACTTCATACCCAATAATGAAGAATTTGTAAATGTATACATTTTTCAATACTAAATACACAAACTCAACACAACAAGTTATAAGAAATTGGACAAAGAAATCCTTATAAAGTTGTGATGTATAAAATATTACTAATAACTTAAAATTTTGCATGAATTATGGGATACTTATAAATTTAATAAGAATAATAGCTACATAATCCTTTCTTGAATGTCAAAACTAGCAGTTGTTATTAGTTATTATTCTTAATCATACAATTCATCTTTTAATCAAATTAATCAAATAATTTTTATCATTTAATAAAAAATATCTATCCTAAAAATTCTCTCACTTGTAGTTTACCAAGAACTTGGTAGAATAAGGCTTAGCTGCTGTTAAATTTCAATTACTATTTTGTATAGCACATGGTAGTATAGAACAGTGTTTCTCAAACTTGGCAATTTTAAGATTATGAGTTACAGCCCTTAAACTTGCCGAGTTTGAATCATAGAATAGAATATGATCCCTTATACCAGTTGAAGTGGTTCGGGAATAACAAGAGGTACAAGCAAGCAAGTGACAACAGCTCTTTAATATACAGTGAGACTTCAGCAAAAACTCTTGAGGCTGCAGCCCTCCTTATATACAATCCTGGAGAGGCTGTCAGCCAATCAGCAACTTAGGCAGGTTTGAATTTCCCGCTGAAATGTATCAATACATAACACCCCTCCCTTCCCAGAAGGCACTAACACTCAAATATTTACATAAGTACACACAAAAATCTCGCAGGTGACCTGGGCGAGTTCTCATTCTGGTCGACCTGTGCAGTTCAGTGTTTGGTGGGGCGTCGAGCTGGTCGGAGGGACTTTCTGTCTCTCCCGGCTCCGCCAATAGAACCTCCTGGATTTTGTCCGGGGCGTGGTTATCCCCGGCTGGGAGTGGCGACTCGCTGGGGCAGCGCTGGAACCAGGGCTTGTCAGCTAAGTATTCCCCCGAACCCGGGCTTGAGTTAGCTGTTTTGGGAAAGTTGTTGTAGTTAGGTTCGGAGATATCTAAGTTGATGTTTGCCTCGCTGACTATTCTCCTCCTTAGTTGGTCTATGTGGCGTTTCCAGATTCTGTCTACCCCTACGTCTACCATGTAAGATTTTGGGCCCATTATGCCCACTATGGTTCCTGCAACCCATAGAGGTCCGCTAGCATAATTGCGAGCGAACATCGGGGACCCAACCTGGAACTGCCTTAGTCCGGTGGTCATTCCCTTAAAATTCTTGTGCGAGTAATTAGGGTGAAGCCTGTCTAACACGCACTGAAGCTTCCTGCCCATGAGGAGTTCGGCTGGACTTCTTCCTGTGGTCGTACAAGGTGTGGCATGCTGAACTGCTAAAAATTGATCTATCCTGGCCTGCCAGTCCTCGTTATCTAGCCTGGACAATGCTTCTTTGGCCGTTCGTACGAAACGTTCAACAAGGCCATTAGAAGCCGGATGGAAAGGGGCCGATAGGGCATGGCGGATGCCCAGTCCGGCCAGGTAGCCCTCAAACAGGGTCGCTATGAATTGAGGGCCGTTGTCAGATACAAGAGTATCCGGTAGCCCATGGGTGGCAAATAGTTTCCGAAGAGCTTTAATGACTGCTTCGGCTGTGGTTGAAGACATTAGTATTATTTTGAGCCACTTTGAAAAGGCATCGACTACGATTAAGAATGTTTGCCCGTGGAAGGGCCCGGCAAAGTCAATATGGATCCTCCCCCATGGCCCTTTTGGTTTCTCCCACTCTCGGTTGGGCACTATCGGGGATCGGGGCAAGATTCCTGGCAGGGCCTGCACTTCCCCACCCACTCGGTGATGACCTGGTCCATGTTGGGCCACCATACGTAACTGCAGGCTAAGCTTTTCATCTGAACTATCCCTGGGTGCCTTTCGTGCAGTAACTCCAAGACCCTCGTTCTCAGTTTCGTCGGTACCACCACCCTATCACCCCACAATAAGCAACCCCCTTGCATAAACAATTCATTACGTTTGTTAACATAACCCTGATAATCCCCACCGTCCACCTTGACCGGCCTCCCCTTAAGAACCCACCCCATCACAGTACGAATCACAGGGTCTCTAGCAGAGGCTTTAGCCACCTTGCAAGAGGAGATAGGTCCCAAAGTCATAGTGTCGATCAAAAGGACGGGGGCTTCCGGCGTGGGGTTGGCAAGCAGGTCGGGTAGGGGACAGCGGCTGAGGGCGTCCGCGTGGCCCAAAGTCCGTCCGGGTCGATGGACAATCTGGTAAGGGTAGGCCGATAGGAAAATGGCCCACCTGGTCAAGCGTGGGGACAGGGCAGCGGGGTGGGCTTGTCACTGGCCAAAAGTCAAAAGATGGCATATAGCAAAAAGAGGGTTATGGGGTTTTTTAGGGAAATTTCTTAATAAGATTTTAAGGGATTCTGGGAGGGGGGTAGATTATGTGGGTTCGGGGGAAGACCCGCGGGGGAGGGTATCTGGGCCAGCCGTAAGGCGTGGCATGGGAGGTGTGAACTCTGGGGTCAAGGAGATGATTAGATCTTACGATACAGATGCCCATAACATCGATACTGTAGGTGGGAAGGGCAGATATGGCGGGAGCAGGGGGCCACATCATCCTACGGGAGTGCGTCCTCGCTGTTTACAAGTGGTGGCGCGCTCCGACCCTCAAAGCTCTTCTCGTTCCCCAGGTTGTACGGAACCTCGGGCCCCAGGCCTTCGGCTGTTGCTGTGCAACGCCAGGTCCGTGGTTAATAAAGCCCCCCTCATTTGTGATCTTATTCAGGAGGGGGGTGCGGACCTGATGGGTATTACGGAGACCTGGTTGGGCCAGGAAGGGGGAGCCCCCCTTGTTGATATGTGCCCACCAGGTTTCCGTGCTTTCCATCAACCAAGGTCTCAGGGGAGGGGCGGAGGGGTGGCGGTTGTTATTAACGAAGGTCTTGGACCAAGGGAGGCCACTGTTCCTCAGACGGCTGGATGTGAGTCCCTTCTTGTGAAGTGGGGTCATAGGGTGCAGTTGGGCTTGCTAGTCACGTACCTGGCTCCCTGCCATGTGGCAGCAGCCCTGCCTGAGCTGCTTGATGTTATAGCCGCGGTGGCTGTTGACACCCCCAGGCTTATGGTCATGGGGGATTTTAACCTGTCATCAGTTGGCGAGACATCTGAGGTGGCTCGGGAGTTCATGGCTTCCATGACGGCTATGGACCTGAGCCAGTTAATTTATGGCTCTACTCACATGGGGGGACACACACTGGACCTTGTTTTTGTCTCTGGACAGTGGTTGAGTGATCTCGAGATAGGGGATATAGTGATTGAACCCTTGTCATGGTCAGATCACTCCCTCCTTCGCCTGGACCTTCGAACCGCCACACCCCGCCACAGGGAGGCGGAACCGACCAGGTGGTTCTGCCCCAGGCGCCTGATGGATCCTGAGAGATTCCAGATGGAACTTGGGCCATTTCCTGAGGTTCTAGCACACGACTCGGCTGAGGACTTAGTGGCCGCCTGGGATAGGGCGGCGGCTGATGCTTTAGACCGAGTTGTGCCTTTGCGGCCTCTGACCCGGTGCCGGTCTCACCTGGCTCCTTGGTATACTGAGGAGCTGAGGGAGATGAAGCGCCGGAAAAGATGCCTAGAGAGCAGTTGGAGGGCTAGTCGTTCTGAATCCGACCGAACACTGGTAAGATCTCATATTAAGAATTACCTAGTGGCGATAAGAGTAGAGAAGAGTAACTACTTTTCTACTCTTATTGCGTCATCAGATAATCGCCCAGCCGCCCTGTTTAGGGTGACCCGCTCTCTGCTCCATCAAGAGACGCGGGAAGACCCCTTGGAGGGT
Source organism: Arizona elegans (assembly GCA_022577455.1). Taxonomy (NCBI): domain Eukaryota; kingdom Metazoa; phylum Chordata; class Lepidosauria; order Squamata; family Colubridae; genus Arizona; species Arizona elegans. Next base: position 61,231,148 of record JAKOOJ010000009.1, read on the forward strand.
AGAGCTGAGGATTTTGTACAATATCTGTATGACAAAATTGCTCAGATTCGTGAACAGCTAGACTCTGACTGGATTGATCCAGAGGAGATGACAGGGGCAGGTCCTGAGAATATTATTTGGGAAGAGTTTGATCCTGTGACTCCCGAAAGCGTGGACAGGATACTGAACAGACTAAATGCGACCACATGTTTATTGGACCCGTGTCCATCCTGGTTGGTACTGGCCTCCCGGGAGGTGACACGAGGCTGGCCCCAGGAGATTATAAATGCTTCTTTGAGTGGGGATGTCTTTCCCACCGTCTTGAAAGAGGCGGTGGTGAGGCCCCTCCTCAAGAAGCCCTCCCTGGATCCAGCTGTATTAGCAAATTATCGTCCTGTCTCCAACCTTCGCTTTGTTGCAAAGGTTGTTGAGAGTGTGGTTGCACGACAACTGCCTCAGTACCTGGATGAATCGAATTATCTAGATCCGTTCCAGTCGGGATTCAGGCCCGGGTACAGCACAGAGACAGCATTGGTCGCATTGGTTGATGATCTCTGGAGGGCTCGGGACAGGGGTTGCTCCTCTATCCTGGTCCTACTAGACCTCTCAGCGGCTTTTGATACCATCGATCATGATATCATGCTACACCGGTTGGAAGGGTTGGGGGTGGGGGGCACTGTTCTACTGTGGTTCTCCTCCTTTCTCTCTGACCGGTCGCAGTCTGTGTTGACAGGGGGGCAGAGGTCGACCCCGAGGCCCCTTATATGTGGGGTGCCACAAGGATCAGTCCTCTCGCCCCTTCTATTCAACATTTATGTGAAGCCGCTGGGTGAGATCATCCGTGGTTTTGGGGTGAAGTACCATCAGTACGCTGATGACACCCAGCTGTACATCTCCACCCCAGACCACCCCAATGATGCCCTCGAGGTTATGTCCCGGTGCCTGGAGGCTGTACGGATCTGGATGGGGAGGAACAAACTCAGACTCAACCCATCCAAGACTGAGTGGCTGTGGTTTCTGTCGTCCCGATATAGTCAGTTGGTGCCATCTCTGACTATTGGGGGCGAGTCGTTGGCCCCCACAGATGGGGTTCGCAACTTGGGCATCCTCCTGGACTCGCGGCTGTCTTTAGAAGAGCATATGACGGCCGTGGCCAGGAGGACTTTTTATCAGGTTCGCCTGATTCGCCAGTTGCATCCCTTTCTGGATCGGGACTCGTTGCGCATGGTCACTCACGCCCTTGTCACCTCACGCCTGGATTATTGTAATGCTCTCTACATGGGGCTCCCCTTGAGAAGCACCCGAAGGCTCCAACTGGTCCAGAATGCGGCCGCGCGGGTGGTAATGGGAGCAATGTGGCGCTCTCATGTAACCCCCCTCCTGTGCGAGCTGCACTGGCTCCCAGTGGTCTTCTGGGTGCGCTTCAAGGTTTTGGTTACTACCTTTAGAGCGCTCCATGGCTCAGGACCAGGGTACTTACAAGACCACCTCCTGCCACCAATAGCCTCTCACCGACCAGTTCGCTCCCATAGAGAGGGACTCCTCAGGGTGCCGTCGGCCAAACAATGTCGACTGACGGCCCCCAGGGGGAGAGCCTTTTCTGTGGGGGCACCTACCATCTGGAACGGGCTTCCCCCGGAGTTACAAAACATCCAAGACTTACGCATATTCCGCCGTGCCCTGAAAACGTTTCTATTCCAACAAGCTGGTCTGGCCTAACTCTCCCTTTTAAATTCGCTTTTAAATTGGCTTTTAAATCAGGTTTTAGACCTCTTTTAGATAAATTTGGATGTTTTAATCTTTGAGCAAAATTACTTAATCTGTTTTTTAATAGTTTTTTTAACTTCTATATGTATTTGTAATTTATTGTAGCTGTTCACCGCCCTTAGTCCTTCGGGAGTAGGGCGGTATACAAATATGAAAAATAAATAAATAAATAAATAAATAAAAGTCCCAGCAAGGGCCGGTGGTCTGTCACAAGTTCAAATTGATGGCCATAGAGATATTCATGGAATTTTTTAACCCCCGCAATTGCAGCCAGAGCCTTTCTGTCCAATTGACTATAGTTGCGCTCTGCGCTGGACAGAGTGAGAGAGTAAAACGCAATGGGCGCTTCTAGGCCGTTCAGCAGTTTATGGCCTAGGATGGCACCAACTCCAAAGGGGGAGGCATCACAAACCAATACAAGCGGTAGCGCTGAGTTGTATTGAATGAGGAAGCTATCCTCAGATAAGAGTCTCTTTACAGCCTCAAATGCGGCTGCCTCTGCTTTACCCCAAACCCATGGAACATTCTTCCCTAACAGTTTGTGCAGGGGATCTGCGACGGTAGCCTTGTTCTTTAAAAACATAGAGTAAAGGTTGAGCAGTCCAAGGAAGGCTTGGAGCTCCGATTTGGTTTTGGGGGCTGGTGCGCTCTTGATAGCTCTCACTTTGCTTTCGGTGGGGTGGATGCCTGTGCCATCCACCTTGTACCCCAAAAATTCGACAGAGGGGACAGCGATCATGCACTTATTCTTTTTTAGTTTAAGTCCCGCTTCCCTAAATCTGGTTAGGACGTTCCTCACTCTGTCCCCTAGTTGACGTTCATCCTGGGCGCTGATTAAAATGTCATCAAAATAGGGCACCACCCCCAGGAGCCCTTGCAAGAGGCACTCCATGGTGCTCTGAAATAGGCCAGGTGCGATGCTCACCCCAAACTGGAGCCTGGTGCATTTGAATGCACCCCTGTGAGTCACAATTGTTTGCGCCTCTGCTGTGGCGTCGTCAACGGGTAATTGTTGATAGGCCTGTGCTAGGTCTAATTTGGCAAAAAATTTTCCGGGCCCCAGGGAGTGTAGTAGATGATGCACGATCGGCACCGGATAGGCGCTCGGCTGCAAAGCCTTGTTGATCGTGCACTTGTAGTCAGCGCAAATCCTGATTGAGCCGTCAGATTTAATTGGGGTCACTATGGGGGTTTCCCATTTCGCATGGTCAATGGGGACCAGCACCCCTTGTTTAATTAATTTGTCCAGTTCAGCATCGATCTTTGGTTTCAATGCGAACGGCACCCGTCTGGCTTTAAGTCTTATTTGGGCTACGTTGGGGTCTAAATTTAGGGAGATAGGGGTCCCCACATACTTACCCAATGTGTCCCCGAAGACATCCTGGAACTCGGTCAGGAGGCTGTCCTTCAGTGATGGCTCGGACATTCGGTGGACGCCGGTGAAGCCCATCCCCAGGGCTCGGAACCACCCAATGCCCAGAAGGCTGGGCAGCTGCTTTGTAACGATTGTTAGCGGCAGGTCTTTTTCGAAGTCTCCGTAGGTGATTCGGAACGTGCCTACTCCTTTGAGGGGGACCCTGTTCCCCTGGTAGTCTAGGATGCACAGTCTCTGTTTGGATAGTTGTTCCTTCCGGAATGACGGCAGGATGGTCTTCAGGGTCGCCCACGACATTATGGAGAGAGCTGATCCGGTGTCGATCTCCATTGTGCATGGTTTGCCGTTGATCTCGACCACCGTGCTGACCTTGTCTTCGATTGCCGTGCTGGCCTGGTCGATGTGTATGCTGCGGCCATCTCGTGGTTCAAATTCGCGCCGTTTTCTAGCGTCACCTTCTCTCATTGGGTGCTTCTGGCGCATTGATTCTGGTTGGCTGCGGCGCTCACGTGGTTGGTGTTTTCTGGGCAGTATGGCTCTACAGACTCGCGCCAAGTGCCCCTTTTTCTCGCAGCGCCTGCAAATAGCCTCTCTGTATTTGCAGGACAGTCTATCATGATGCCCGCCACAGCTGGGGCAGTTACGCCAGGGGCTGCCTGCGTCTTTTTTTTGGTGCTCTGTGCGGAAGATGTCCTCATCAGACTCGGACTCCGAGCTGGATCCGGCGTCTTCCCTGTGCACTGGTGTAGACTTGGGACTATCCTTGCTGGTCAGCGGACGCTGCAGCGTTTCTGTGGCTTTTGTGGAAGCTTCATGAACCCTGGCCTCGTCTAGGGCTCCAGCAAGCATTAGATCAGGCTTAGCGAGTAGTCGCCTTTGCAGTCTTATATCTCGAACGGCACAGATTAGCTGCTCAAGCAGCGCATCGTCCAAGTCTCTATAGTCACAATGTGTTGCGGCTTTACGCAGGTTCGTCATGTAAGCACTGACCGGTTCTCCCTCTCGTTGCACGCGCTGTCTGAGTTGGTATCGTTGCACGAACTTGGAGGGCACGGGAGCGTAGTGACCCCGAAGAGTTGCCATCAGGGTGTCCCAGGAAACGGTCTGGACCGGCGTTGGCTCACACAGTGACTCCGCCATCTCGAACACGTCCGGTCCGCAGTGGCTTAGGAAGAGGGCTCTCTTTCAATTAGTGGAGAATCCCTGCATGTCGCTGGCTTCAAGCGAGCACTCAAACCTCGTTAGGTACGAGATCCATTTTTCGCAGGCCAGATCAAAAGGCTTGGGCGGAACGTAGGCAGACGTGTTCGGTATGCCTCCTGTAGTTCGCCTTGTCGCCTAGCTGAAGCTCATGGTCTCACTGGTTCGCTTCTTGTGGCCTTGATCCCACCTTCGTCGCCAATGAAGTGGTTCGGGAATAACGAGAGGCACAAGCAAGCAAGTGACAACAGCTCTTTAATATATAGTGAGACTTCAGCAAAAACTGCAGCTGCAGCCCTCCTTATATACAATCCTGGAGAGGTTGTCAGCCAATCAGCAACTTAGGCAGGTTTGAATTTCCCGCTGAAATGTATCAATACATAAACCAGTGATGGCTAACCTTTTCACCATCGCGTGCCAGGAGGTGGGGTGGGGAGGTCACATGCATGCATGCCCACACCCATAATTCTATGTGTCCCGGCCCCACGCATGTGTGCGTGCCTCCCCACTCCTGGCACAAAATGGCCTGGTAGGTCCGTTTTTCTCTCTCACCTGGCTCCAGAGCTTCTCTAGGAGTCTGGGGAGTGTGAAAACAGCCCGACTCCTAGAGAGGCTCTGTAGGCTGGGGACAGCAAAAAAAGTCACTTCCTGTCCAACTGGAAGTTGGGAAACGGGCTGTTTCTGGCCTCCGGAGGGCCTCCAGGTGGGGGGTAAGGCCGTTTTTGCCGTCCTCAGACTCATAGAGGCACTCTGGAGCCAGGTGAGAGAGGGGAAAATGAGCCTTTCCCCCCCCAGGCCCCCCAGAGGCAGGAAACAGCCCGAAAATCAGCTGAGCTCAAGTGCCCACCAGTGATATAGCTACATGTGCTACCTGTGGCACGCGTGCCATAGGTTCGCCTCCCAGCCTTATACAATGCACATTGCTTTTTTATCAAGAAATAACTTGCAGGAATGCTCTTCTAACAAGTTTACAACGACAAGAAAAATGTGGGGACTGACTCAGATTTTTTTTCTAAAATATTATGTTACCAATGAAAAAGAATAGAGTAGGTTACTCTAAAAGGCAAACTGGACACCTGAATTCTTAAATCATCTACTTTTTCTAAATGTTATACTTCTTCAAATTCTTCTCAAGGAAAAGAAACTCTATAATGTTAAAAACTTCCTGATTTTGACAATTGCAGTACACTATCTTCTAATTGCCCGTTTCCTTCACTGTGCCTGAAATTTCCTCAATATTTCCTGAATCTTTTTGACACCCATCAATATTTCTTGGATACTTTGTTCAAAGTAGATTTCAATAATTACATTAAAATTTTAAAGCCAGCATTTTCTTAAAATAACTTTAAAATAAAGCTGTTTTTGTGGCTTGGCAATTATTATGGCATTTAATCAAAAATAATTACTTTTTATTTTTTAAATATAAATATATTATATTAAATAAATTAAATAATATATATAATACAATATATATAAATATTAAATATAATTGTAAAATTTGATTTATCCAGCTTTTTTGCAACACCTCTCCCAAATACTTATATATTTCTTTTCTATGTAAATATTTCTAGAAAATCTGATCATCTGTTTCAGTGCAATAACATGTTATTGGAATATGTTACAGATTATCATGATTTATGTCTCTATTTAAGGAAATAGATATCTTTTTTAGAAATATGTAATGGGATTCATAGGAACTGGGGTGGTTGTGTGTTGCTTTATGCCTTTCTGATTTACTGCTTTTTTCTATTGAATGCTCTACTTTCTTTGAGAAGATGAAATAACTATATATCTATTTCATTTATTTTAACAACATTATGTTGTCGGTACCATATATTTCTCTAAGTAAACATAAGATAAATGTATTTAAAATATAATATATTTCTGTGCACAATTTTACGAAGCATTTATGTATATATGTAAATACAAAACAAATGCTTCGCTTTAACAATGTTTATTGAATAAGGTATTCTTGCTAAGATACTTATATCTTGATCCGCTTCATATTGCCTGAAGTCTCCAGAGATGCTGTAAACCTGCAAATATCTTCCTAAAAATAATGTCAATATCTTTCAATTGAAGCCTTTGGAAAATAATTCTGGAAGGAGGAGAGTTGCCTGAATCAGCCAATAAAACATTGCTGGATGCCTGATCTTCACTCGTGATTAAGATTAGGCATTCAATTGTGTACCAAAAATTTTGTTGGGAGATTTACCTAACAAAAAATATGTTTATATATTTAAAATCAATTTTAAGACAGAAACACATAAAGATGAATTTAAACTGCCTCTATGGTTGAATAGGGTGTTGCGGTGGCTGAGTGGTTAAGACACTGGACACTGGAAAGCTGGCAGCCCAGGTGTGAGACCCAAGGGCCATGCAATGGGGTGAGATCCTGTTCTTGCCTCTGTTCCTGCCAAACTAGCAATTTGGAAATTTGAGTAGATAAATAGATAACAGATACCTAGATAGATAATAGGTAACAGTGCTCTGTGACATCATGCTGGCCACATGACTGTGGAAATGTCTTTAGAAACAGAGATGATCACCACCCCTTATGGTCGGCAACAACTAGAGGAGTAAAATCTGCAGAGATTCCTTTATCTTTACTTTATCTATGGTCGAACATGAAAAAATGCTTATATTTTGTACTGCAGTAACGAGCCAACAGTAATAGTCCTAGCCATTTCATAATAGGCATCCAGTGGGATTGGAGACATAAGACCTCTAGGCAAGTCAACTTTCTTAAAATCTCATATATCTGCAAGCTTTTCTACAAGAAAGACAAGAAACTGTCTTTCTTCATGAGAGAAAATATTCCAGCAACTCTCTCCTGTCTTGCATTGTCTGAGTTCTTAATCCTTCCCTGCTTTATAATCCTGAGTTTAACTGTGATCCTGTTTTACATTACCGACTCCTTTGCGTCCTGAAATTTGAGCCAAGCCAGAACCCAATCAGGCCCACAAATTTAATCACCCTATCCAAAGACTGGATGTATCAAAAAAGTAAGCATTTATAAGTTGTAAGATTCAGGTCTGTACCCCTATGACTTTATCATAAAATGACTTGTCAATTAGCAGAGAATATTGGGGGTAGCTCACACACATGGCATACAACTGAATTTGTGGGTTTCCATTAAGGTTTGAGGATTGCACTTGACAATGGACGGTAGGACCTTGATTGTGTTTCAGTAGTTCTAAAGTATTATTTCTGAGGAAAATTCTTATGTATCTGGTAACATATTTTTTCACCTAACAGTAAACCTTTTGTACATTTCCAGTCTAAATTAAAACTCTCCATAAAACGAGCCACAAGGATTGCTTCATTTCACTGTTAGAACTGCACTGTTTTCTGAAGCAGCTTCAACTGATACTTTAGTCAGAGCTTTACTGACTCATAACCTCAACGATATGCTAGCTTTAATCAGCACATTGACTTCTTTGGATGAGGCAGGATAATAATAATATCAGAATAGAGCTGGAAGGGCCCTCCAATCTCTTCTAGTCCATCCCCCACCCCCCACTCAATTTCAGACAAGTAGCTGTTCGCTCTCTTCTTAAAAACCTCCAGTGATGAAGCACCTACAACTTCTGAAGGCAAGCTGTTCCACTTGTTAATAGTTCTCACTGTTAGAAAGTTTCTCCTTAATTCCAAGTTACTTCTTTCCTTGGTTAGTTTCCATCCACTGTTTTGTGTCTTGTTTTCTGGTGCTTTGAAAAATAAGTTGTCCCTTTCTTCTTTGTGGTGGGATGGGAAGCTAATATGCAGCCTAACTTTTCTAATGTGACACTGTTCACTCAAACTATCTTTTTATGCATTTGGCACATAAAGAATCTCTTCTATGTCCACTTGTTGTTTAAACTTGAGGAATATCAGAAGAAATTTAAAAAAGAGGGGGGACTACAGGACCCTATTATTGCTTGAGAACAGGGTGGATAAAAATCAATGATTTTTTTAAAAAAAATCAAAAAAAATCAGATTTCGTTTATTTAAATCAGATTTTTTTATTTAAATAGGATTTTTTAAAAATAAAATGCTTTTTGAGGAAAATATATTACCATCCAAAGGTTATTCCATCATGAAATAAAGATTAGTTTTTTAATTATGTAGAATAAGGCTGTATATGTTTAATTTTTTTGGTAAATAAATTCCATTAATCCATTCACAATGTCATGCTCTTCCAGAGGTTTTTGTAAGATTATTAGACAGTTTCTCTGCCTACAAGATATTATCACAGATGCTTGGTTTACTTTTGCAGTTCTCAAAACTGAATTTGACTCAGCAGATATCACATGCCTCTTCTTCACAGCAAAAATGTTATAACATGAACAGAGTTGACAAAAAGACCTTAATCCTATTGTTCTACAAACCTATGAATACAGAATCAACCCCTTCAGTGCTAAGTTTCAAGAAGTTCAGTGAATAGAATAGAAACAATATTTTTCTGATTGTTTGGAGTGGAATAGATCTGCACAAGAAGAAAGTGAAACTAAGTGTGAGGAGGAAGGGGCAAGCAGACAAGCAGTACAAAATGGAAGTGAAACTTTCTGAGCACAATACTGCACAGCCACAGACAGACAAGTCTTTGGATCTTTTTGTGTGTATGACCTGAGGTTTATCACATTCTTTCCTTGGAGGAAAAAACCTATAATGGCAGCAGGCCGTAAAAGAGACCCAGTTTGGCAATATTTTAATGAAGTTCCTTTACCTATCGGTAAAGCAGGCATGCGTGCAAACTGCAAACACTGCAACAAAGAAATGCAAGGCCTGGTGGCCCGAATGAGGCAACATCATGAGACGTGCTGTGATAAGATGACCAAAGAAACACATTTGAACAGGCAGGATCTTCAGGTTGGTAAACATTTTTATTGAATCATATTTCTAAAGACTGCCTTGAACTGTCATGTTTGAGCAAAATTACATTTCTTATTATTACTGCATGTTACTGTCATTTGGTACAGTTATGAAGAAAAGCAAATATTCCTTTTGGGGCAGTGCTGTGTACAATAAGCAGAAATTGTATAAACAATAAAATAACAGCATTGACTTTTTTGTTTAGGGGAATTCATGGATTCTGGAAACTATCCGCCTTCAAGATCACCATCCTCCTGTTCTACAGTTTCAGAATTATCCATCTAGGATAGTGCTTCATTAGCATCATCATCATCATCAGACACCCACAGCCACATATCACTATCACCTAAAAGAAATAAAAAACCCTTCCTTCCCTCCTGGAACCACCATAGATAAGTTTGTGATAAAAACTAGCAGATTAGAAAAAGTTAATTGATGAAAAATTGCCCAGTTTGTTTATGCAACGAACTCTTCTTTCCGTCTGACTGAGAACCCACATTTCATTAATATCAAGAAGTGGCAGTAAAAGCTATAATAACGTGAACAAAAATTCAAATGTCTAGTATGCAGTTTGCTCAGTCCTTCAGACTGGACTGTAGTGTGAAATTTCTCTCCGTTGTTTTTCTAACCTTTCTTAAAACATTTTTGGATTCCTTTGGCTTTGAAATTTGGACTGTGATACTGACTACTCTTCTGCTTGCTGGATGCCTGCTTATTTAAACAGTGAGGTGAATTTGCCTCCTTGCCTGTTTCTTCCTCCCTGGACTGTTAACGATCATCCTTCCACTGGTCAGTAAGTGCGGTTTGTGGAGCCTCGCGCTCCCATGGGGGAGGTGGCGATTTCGCCACTTGCTTTGTCATTTATCTGCCCTAATTCTACTGAGCTAGCCTCATTACCGCTGTGGAGTTGCTATGCTCCCTAACGCTGGTTGGACCACCATTTTGAGAGCCACCCTTGCTGAGGAAAAATTTCTTGCAGTTTAAACTGCCGCTTGTCGGCTTTCGCAGCCTCAGCTGATTGTTGGACTGGCTTTAATTAGCAGATCTCTGGCCTATTTCGCTCGCCCTTACTGGCTAGAGCAGTGTTTTCACACCTCTGTCGCTTGGTCGGCTATTGGGCTGTCCTGTGGAGCTTCGCGCTCCCGTTACTGCTGGAGCGCGTCCGCCATTTTAATTCACCGCGCAAGTCATGGTTTCTGATGAGGCGCCTTTTCTGCTGCGGTCCCCAGACTCTGAACGTGCCACTGGGCCCTGTAGAAGCTTGGTCAGGTTTATTGCCTCCAGGGCTTTTATATCACTACTGTGGCCTCTATATCCTTAACGCTGAGACACTGAGGTGTCCTGCTTGGAGACCATTTGTTATTCTGTGGCTGGCAGCCATTTTATTGAGGCTTAGCCAAGAGCAGTTCAAGAGCGGCCATTTTGTACTCCCCAAGGGCTCTCTTTAAATGAGGCCCTCCCTTCTTTCTGCCCAACATGCGTAAGGCAGTGGCTAAGAGCAAGCATGGGCGCAAGGCTGTGGTGCAACCACAGTCCCTAGACATCCATAGAGATTTGGGGACCAAATCTTTTTCTGAGGCTGGCAACCTGACTGTTTCCAAGTCCAAAAAGGCCTGTTCACATGAAAAGGGCTCTTCCTCCATCCCATCGCGTACTGAACGATGCAGGGATAAAGTTCTGAAGCAGTCGGATATTAACACCAGCAGCCTTCATTCACCAACACCAGTGTCTCACTCTCTACCCCCTGAAGCAAGGCCTCATCAGTCTCCTCCTCCATCGGATCAAGTTTCACTTCAAGATTGCCCTATAGACATTCATAGTGCAGACTTGTGGGGCTCAGGCCCTGTGACTTCCTCTCTGGCACATGCTCCTTCATCCCAGGCTCCACCTGCTCAGTCTCCTCCTGTCTCAATTTCTGTTCCGGTTCATACTTCTACGGAAGTCAGACAGGCTACTGACCATATACAGACTGTTCTTCGTGCTGAGGACATTCAAAAGATGATTGCAGCAGCTGTGTAACAGTCTTTGGCTGCACATAAATCTTCCAGATCCAAACATTCTGCGACTTTGTCGGTAGCATCGTACTCCTCCGTCTCCTCGGCCGAGGAAGAGGAGGATGAGCTGTTGTCTATAGCGGAATCTCACTCTCCTGCTCCGTCCTGTGTGAGCCGACCTTCAGCCTTTGGTGATGCTGATCTCCAAGAACCAGAGTTATCCGAAGACAAGGGTCTCCCTCCAGATCAACCTCCCTTTACGGGCCTTTTTCCGCAGGCTCTGTATAAGTCTCTCCTATTTAAAGCCGTGAATACGGCTCAACTTGGGACTTCCACTCAACCAACTCCGCCAACTTCTGAGGGCACGCTAAATCCCTTGTTTACAGAACCACCTAAACCGGTAATGGCTGTTCCTACTCCACCTCTCTTTATGGACGTTATACGGAGGCAATGGTCCTCTCCTGCTACTGCTCCTGTACCATCCACCACAAATAGGAAGAACCTCTCCGTTTCATCCGAATTGGCCTCCCTGCTTCAGGTTCCAACAGTGGATGCCCCTGTTGTGGCATTGCTTTCTCATTCTACAGTTCCAGGTGATCCTGAAGAAAACCTTCGCCCCGAAGAACGTCGCTCCAACCAAGTTCTCCAACGGGCTCATCTTACAGCCGCCTGGGCCATTCGATCAGCTATGACGGCCTCCTTTTTTAACCGATCGACCCTTCTCTGGGTTCGTCAGATCCATGACAAGCTGTCCGCCGAGGACAACAAATTCAGACAAGACATCAACAAAATTGTGGCAGCAGTACAGTTCTCGGCTGATACGATGTTGAATGCAGCTCGCTTCGCATCCAAATCACTAGCTTCTGCTGTGGCAGCCTGTCGCCTGGTTTGGCTGCGTCATTGGCCAGCTAACACCTGGCATAAATGGCGGTTGGCCTCCGTTCCCTTTCTGGGGGAGAAGTTGTTTGGGGATCCATTGGAGGCCTTCCTAATAGAAACCAAGGACAAAAGAAAAGTATTGCCCATGACCTACCGTAGGGGGGAGTCCAGATACTCACCTTATTTCTCTCGTGCCCAATTTCATCCTTCAGACGGGGGTTCGGGATCCTCTTGTGGTACGAATAATTTTGTTCCCAGGCAGAGGGGGTTTCAGGATAGACCTGGGAGGGGCAGGTCCTTTATGACTAGACGGCCCTTTTGAGGGGGAGGGGGCTGTTCCATCCCTCACCATCATTAATAGTGCTCCTGGTCCTCCCGTGGGTGGCAGATTGGGCCTCTTTGCTGCTCTTTGGGATCGCACTACATCCGATTGCTGGGTCCGGGCTTCCATTCGATCTGGACTGGCCATCGAATTTGTCTCCACCCCCCCCCCCTCTGTTTTTCTCCGCTGTCCCCAGTTGGGTAGCCCTGAGCGTAGATCCCTTATGGATTCGGCTATAAATCACCTCCTCTCCGTCAGGGCCATCCAATCTGTGCCCCAGAATCAATTGGGTCAGGGGTTCTACTCTCGGGTTTTTCCTGGTACCAAAGTCTTCAGGTGGGTGGAGACCGATTCTGGACCTTAAACGTTTGAACAATTTTGTAATCTATAGAAGGTTCAAAATGCAATCTTTACGTTCTATCTTAGACGGCGTTCGGAGGGGCGACGTCCTCTGTTCAATTGATTTAACTGAAGCATACCTTCATGTACCCATTCGACCTTCCCATAGAAAATTCTTACGCTTCTACTATGCAGGGAATTATTTTCAGTATAGGGCTTTGCCCTTTGGTCTTTCCTCAGCTCCCCGTATTTTCACCAAGATATTGGCAGCTTTAGCCGCTTCCCTTAGGCTTAGGTCAATTTGTCTCCAGTGTTATCTGGATGACATCCTTATCATGTCCACTTCTACTCCTCAGGCCTATTCAGACCTTCATCTCACCATGCAGACCCTGGCTGCCCATGGTTTTTCCATTAACATGGAAAAAAGCCATCTCATCCCCTCTACTAGAATCACACACCTGGGGGCGATCATTGATTCTGTCGACGGCAAGGTCTATTTATCCGGGGAATGCCAGGAGGGGCTGAGGACTTTAGCGGCTCAGATTAGTCAGGAAAAACGGGCTTCCCCTTTGCTTCTATATAAATTGTTAGGGAAGATGGTTTCGGCCATTGATATTGTTCCCTGGGCCACATTGCACCTGAGAGACCTTCAGTGGTTTCTTTTGCCTTTGCAGAAGGCGGGGAGAGGCACCTCGTCAACCAGAATTTCCACCCCCAGGGAGGTGTTGGCATCCCTTCAATGGTGGCACTCCGAAGCCATTGCCAAGGGCTGTTTTTTCCTGGACCGTCGCTGGGTTGTTGTCACCACCGACGCCAGCATGGTCGTCTGGGGCACTCACTGCGGAACACAGGTGGCTCAGGGCACGTGGTCAGCCACCGAAGCCTCCCACAGTATAAACTGGCTAGAACTACGAGTGGTCATTCTCAATCTCCGGGCTTTTCGTCATCTGGTGACCGGAACACACGTGTTGGTTCTCACCGACAATGTTTCAACAAAAGCCCACATAAATCGCCAGGGGGGCACCAGGTCCCAGTTGCTGATGTTGGAAGCCAGACGACTTTGTCTTTGGTCGGAACGCCACTTGATCTCCCTGAAGGCGGAACACATTTCGGGGGAGGCAAACGTACGAGCGGATTGGCTCAGCCGCCAGTCGATAGACCACTCCGAGTGGCATCTGAATCCCTGTATCTTCCAGAAGTTGATGAGTCACTTCGGCAATCCTATTGTGGACCTATTCGCTTCACCTCGGAATACACAGCTCCCCCGATTCTTCTCCCGTTTCCGGACACCTCAGGCGGAGGCAGTGGATGCTCTGTGCTCCCCGTGGCCTCCGGGTCTGCTTTTCGCATTCCCGCCGATTCCCCTCCTTCTGAGGGTCCTCCAAAAGATTGTTCTGGAACAGGCGGAGATCATTCTCATTGCCCCTCATTGGCCATGGAGGTCATGGTTTGCCGACCTCATGCACTTATCAGTGGCTCCTCCTTGGACACTTCCATGCCCCTCTGATTGCCTCAGTCAAGGACAGATTCTGCATCCGGACCTGCTGTGGCTGAGACTGACCGCTTGGAGATTGAGTGGTGCGATCTTCAACGAGACAACGTCTCTCCTTCAATAATCCGAACTATCCAGGCTTCTCGCCATCCCTCCACGAATCAAATTCATTCATCAACGTGGTGGGCATTTTGTACTTGGTGCTCCTCCCAGGACATCTCACCGCTGGAGGCTTCAGTGATACAAGTTCTGAGATTTCTTCAGGCGGGCTTGGACAAAGGGCTCTCGCCCAACACCTTACGGAAGCAGGTGGCAGCAATTTCATCTGTTTTGACTTCCAATTCTCTCCAACCTTTGTCTTACCAGCTGCTTATACAATGTTTCCTACGGAGGGCCACCAACTTGTCTCCCCCGGTTCTCCATAGATATCCCACTTGGGACCTTTCACTTGTGTTGAACTCTCTTACTGAGCCACCATATGAACCGTTGCGGACGGTCAGTCTACGTCTTTTGTCATACAAAGTAGCTTTCCTGGTGGCTATAACGTCTACTCGATGTATTTCGGAGATCGCTGCACTTTCTATGAGGGATGATTTGTGTGTCTTTCATGTGGACCAGGTTGTCCTTCAACTCGACCCCACCTTTGTGCCTAAGATTAACTCTCCTTTTCACCGTTTACAGAAACTGGTTCTCCCAGACTTCTGCCCTCACCCGTCTCATCCATTGGAACGTCAATGGCACATGCTGGATATCCAGAGGGCTCTTCGGATCTACTTGACAAGGACGGCGGACATTCGTCGGTCTGAGTCATTATTTGTGTCCTTTCTCCCTCCTTCGCTAGGTGCCAAGGTGTTGTCATCGATGATTGGCTGTTGGCTCCAGTGCACGATCGCTACAGCGTACGAACTTCGTTCCTTACCACCTCCTGCCATGGTTACGGCACACTCGACGAGAAGTGCTTTAACCTCAGGGGCCTGGTCCACGCAGGCTTCGCTACTCAAAATCTGCAGAGCGGCTACCTGGACCTCTCCTTCCCCCTTTATTCATCATTATAAGATAGACAAATTTGCTTCTGCAGAGGCTGCCTTTGGGCGGAGAGTTCTCCAAGGAGTTCGAGGGGACGGGGAGTTGCTTGCCCAGACTGTTCCCTCCCTAGACTTGGGACACTGATCTTGGTATGTCCCATTTCTGGCTGCTGTCTCCACCCCACAATGGAGAAGGGGCGTTGGTCCTACCTGACACGCACCTTCTCGTTGGGTGGAGACAGCAGCCAGTCCCACCCTGTCAGTCTGGACATTAATGTGTTTATTCTCCTGTTTCTTATTCCACATGTCTAGCCTGTCTTCATCCTTCACAAAGCTGGGAACCCCTAGCAACGGGGGTGGGATTTAGCTGTGACAGGCTCAATCATTCATCTGATTGCATGAGCTGAACCCACTTCTGGCTTCTGTCTCCACCCAACGAGAAGGTGCATGTCAGGTAGGACCAACGCCCCTTCTCTTCCTTTGGACTCATTCATTCTAAATTGAGAAATCGTTTGGGACCCGATAAAGCAGGAAAGCTTGTTTTTCTTTTCCATATTATGAACAAAGAAGAAGATGAAGAAGACGAGTGAGCTACAGAGGACAGTATTTAAGTTTTTCATGTGTAGCCTGGGCTGACAGTCTAAGTTTCTTAAAATATAAATATTTTGTTTAGCCAAATTAGTTAACAAACATGGATGTTTGTTTAAGCAAATAACATATGCTGTAATGTTATTGTTTCAGTTGAATAAATCTATTTAAATTGTTATTATTAAGGTAATGATTATTTTTCTCCTTCCTAAGTACAATAGAAAAGTTGTCCAAATATGAATGATTAACCTATTAAACTGGGGATAAAAAAACTAAGATGAAAAGTTATTATTCTAAAAATCTTCATCTACTTGCATATTAAAGTTATACCAGCAAGAATTAGTCTTTATGTAGAAAACTATAATTTAAATCAAGCCTTACTGACTAGTGATTTAAATCGTGATTTAAATCAGTTTGATTTAAATCAAATCCACCCTGCTTGAGAGTGGTTTTACAGTAATATGGTGGTGCAGTACGGTGTTAGTTTTTAAATATCTAATCTCTTGCCTTTGCTTCTCTATATAAATAGGAAGTATGGACTAAATAATAGTGGCCCTGGGAAATGAAATGCAGGTTACATATTTACTCTAAGGTAAAATAAACACATGAGATAAATAAGGTAAATGCTGAAACAGAAAAACTAATGGTTCCTTAATTTTTTTTTTTGTGATTAATGAGATTATAAATGCTCAAATTTGCCCTATTGATGTGTTTATTGATTCTTTTCCTTCTCCTTTCTCCCAACCTAGCAGCTTCTTCTTTCAGCACTGTGAGGCCTTTGCAGCCCTCTTTCAATCAGCCACACTTCACACTTCTGTCTATTCAGTAAACCCCAAATCTTATAATAGGCTAAAAAGCCTAGTGAGCATAACCAGTCAATATATTTGTATTTGGATGTGATTATTTTGTATGTCACAGCCAGATATTCTTGAATAGGAATATATTCTGTAGGTCACAGTTGACAAAATACCTTAAATTAGGGTAATCTCTTAAACTACATGGACGTATTCATTTATGTTTTCTCATTAACAATGGGGAAACAGCCCTCCCCTCCCCTCCCCTTCTCCTTTTTAAAAATTTGTAGTTTTCTATCCTGTAATTTTTGTTACTATTATCTCTGTATAGGAACCAAGCCTGCCCCTGCTTTGGCAAGGTTGGTTTGGTGCTACTTATAATTGTGACATTTTCTTTATGTGAAGAGAAATGTTTTCCTCAGAGACTTTCTGATGCATAAGAGATGGGCAAACCTTATGACATTTGGTAGGAATAAATGGAGCAAATATAATCCAAAGAACAAAAAGCTTCCTTTGTGTCTGTTCCCTACAAGTTTGATAAACTTAGGTTTTATTCAAATAATTGATAAAGACAATCATAAAACTGGGCTTAGAACAGAGCCCTATGGCAATCAATATAATTCATCTATTGGTTGACATTGAGGCTGTTTGGGAAAAGGCTATCAACGAATAGCAGATTCACTTAATGTTAGTTTATGTTTGTATTTTATCTGTGTGTCAACCAGAGTATAAGGTAGAATCTGTTGAAAACTGTTCCTTGATCCACCATGCCAGTAATTATTATACAATGATATGATAACAAAGTTGTTTAATAAAATCTATGTCAACTTTTTATAGTAACACATTTTTAACAGAAGTATTAGCTGTCTGATAATTTGTTTTAAAATCACGTTAAACAGATACACTGGACGCTACATTGGATCTTCCCACTCACCCATGTTTTCTTGCGTTTTTTAAATTGGGAAAAATGTTTATGTTTCTCCAGATTCTCGGTATTTTTATGTCCTGAGAATTCTCAGAAATTTAAAGACAGTTCTGTGGAAACATTGCCCACTTCCTTTAGAATGTGATACATTTAATAGTTGGTCAATCTAATTTCTTGTGAAGAATAAAAGTGGATGTGTATAAGGGTGTGCTTTTGTTCACTTTGTTGTAGCATATGGAATCGAGAAATGAGTAAAGAAATTGAGTAAAGAAATTGAGAAATGGGTATGTGAAGAGATACATAAACATTGAATGGAACAGAAATGGGATACTGGCTATATAGGAAGATGGAATGAAGATCAAATATAAGAAGATATAGCCAATGGGTTGAAATACTTCAAAGACCACTACTGACTACTGCAACACTCTCTACCTAGGGCTGCCCTTGAGGACCATCCGGAGGCTTCAGCTGGTACAGAATGCAGCTGCGCGGGTCGTGATGGGTGGTTCCCGATATGCCCATGTTACACCTCTCCTGTGCGACTTGCATTGGTTGCCAGTTGTCATCCGGGTGAGATTCAAGGTGCTGGTGATGACCTATAAAGCCCTACGTGGCTTAGGTCCAGGATATTTGTCGGACCATCCACAACCAGCAACAGCTCCCCAGTGCACTCTCACAGGGAGGTGTGTTCTCACAGGGAGGGCCTACTCAGGGTGCCATCGGCTAGACAGTGTCGACTGGTGACCCCTAGAGGCAGAGCTTTCTCTGTGGGTGCTCCCACCCTCTGGAACCAACTTCCTCTGGGGCTCTGGTTAGCCCCTGACCTTCGCACCTTCCGCTGCGACTTAAAGACATGGTTGTTCAACCTGGACGGGGGGGGGGGGTTAACATGTATTTTAACACATTTTTATTTGATATTTTATTGTTGTGAGCCGCCCTGAGTCCTATGGAGATAGGGCGGCATATAAATTAAATAAAATAAATAAAATAAATAAGACTACAATAAATCCTTAAAAGAGTGAGAAATTTTAAGAAATAAAGTGAATGAACTGATATATGAATTTACAAAAAAAAAAAAACGATAGAAAAAAATGGTGAGGTATTATGAATGGTATTTGTGGAAACTAGATTGAGCTATATTTTCTTAACTTGTCTCATACCTTTAAGTTACCTACTCCTTTTCTATGCTTTGCATAACACTGCTTACCCCAAACAGGAAGACATGCTAGATTTGCACTTATGAATTTATTTCTAGAATGGAAGGAATATCCTCTGATAACACTTTTCCTATATTGTGCTCTGCTATTTGAGCTATTTAAGTCAGACCAAACAGTTTCATCTGGAAGGACATAATAAATTCATAGTGTTAGAAAAATTACTCTTGTAAGAAATAAAATCAAAACAGCATGCTCAGACAAGTACAATATTGCAGAGGTTAAATAAGGTTTTGTGATTAAATTCAGAGTTTTTATTTATAAAACTACTCTAAATAAATATCTCATTCAAGTGCATTGCTAAGCCCTCTATTTCTGCAGAAATCCTAATATACTAGCCATAACTGTTATCATGCATAACATTTTCTCTTGCCACACTTGGAAGTCCCATAATGCTTACATTTTTCATAAATAATTTTCATAAATAATTTGCAATAATACACAGTTGCTGTAATAGATGTTTATGCCTGCCTGCAATATTAAGTCTTTATATTTTGATTTATTGACGGTTACATCTAACAGGGAACCATATTTTTAGATTTAGTTAAACTGCTTGTCATAGTATTTCCATTTTGTAAAAAAAAAAAGAGAGCATTTTCTGAAAGCCAAATATCATGGAATTGATTTGTAGCCCTAGTTCTGGAATTAATTTGTTTTTGGGGATGAAAACAGTACCCAGAAGACTCCACATTTATCAAGTAGTCATAAAGCTAAAAGGTTTAACAGCTTTGATTTTTATTAGTCAACTCAGACTGCATAAAAAGTTCAATTTAATCATGGTATTTTTTTAAAAAAAATGTGTACAATATTATTAGAATGATGGTGCAATCAAATTATCCTCAATTCACTGAGTTTATTCTTTAGGCAGGATTGAATGTCTTTTTGGAACAAAACTATTAAAAAACATTTTTCCCCACAAAGCCCATCACAAAAAAAATCTGAATGCAGTTACCAGTCATGGCCCAAGAGAACAGATTTCTGCTAGAATGAACAATTGTTAGGAATAAGAAACTGACTGTGAGGTGAATGCAACACATTTACAATATTGGAACTGATATTAGGAACCATGCTACTTATTTATAATTTATTCAGAATGAGAGGGAAGTACCCAAAAGAAAATTAAAGTAATTAAATAGAGAAACAGTTAAGATGAGGTAACCCAAGAAGATGGAATCTGAAATGAAAACTGAGTTTTTCTGAACATGTTGTCCCCAGAGTGAATCACATATTGAAATTAGGGTTAACTTTCACCATCAGAATTTGCTACAGAAAACAGCAACAAATATCCCAAATGCAAACCTAAATTAAAATATCAGTTGCAGGTAACCTTACCTCTTGTAGGAAAAGAGATGCAGGTCTGGACCATCACAGCTTGCATATTTTGTATGAAGCAATGCCAGACTATAGAAAAGCTAATGTTCTAAATAGAGATACGAATACATTCTCTGCCATCTCAGCTGTCAGCATCCAAATGGTTGGGACAATAAATAACATTCAGGACTCAAAGCTGTCCTATCTATTATACTGTCTAGTCCTTTGAAGCCCAGCAGATAATCATATAGTATGTCAGAGTTTGTTGCAGAAATCAAATCCAGAATGCACACACAGGTAGACTGATGCAGCAGGATTCATTAACTTCTCTTTATATACAATATAACACAAAAGTAAATGTACAATACCAATCGCTGATTTCTTCCAATGTGGTAGCAGTTACAAGCAAAACACCAGCAGAGTACAGCAGACTTCAGAGTTGCAGATTAGTTTGCAGCTTTTGCACAGACCCAGAGCTTGATACAGAGCCACTCCCAGGCTCCTTCCAGTTTCAGTTTCAGTTTCAATTCAGCTCCCATTGGCTGATCCGTTGCCATGCCTATTCATTGGCTGACCTTATAACTCTGTCTTCCCAGGCATGACTATTCTGACATAGTATATATAAAGTACCTAGCTAAGTATAAAGACTGAAAGCAATCTGGGAGATCATATTGTCCAACCTTTTACCCAGTGTAGGACTTCATTTCTCTAGCAGGCAGCTAAACAGTTATAGTGAAAAAAAAATGCACCATCCCTGAAGTTAATTGTTCCCCACTGGGCAACTCTTAAGCATTACATTTTTATCCTGAATTTCCAATCAGAGTCAATGTCTTTGTAATTTAACTTCATTGTTTCCTGACCTACCTTCTGGAACAACATTGAACATTTGTACAGGTTTCTTTTGTATACTATTACTTCAAGAAGACAGTTTTGGATTGTGATTGTCCTTTTTTGCAGCTGCATCATACGGTTGACCTAAGTTCAGTTTATGATCTGTCAGGACACTAAGATACTTTTCTATATTAATTTTTTTCTTACTACTACTACTACTACCATCATCAACATCATCATCATCATCACAAGGTTTAGTTTCTTTTTGCTCTTGTGGTGAGACTACATTTTGTTTGTATTTTCGCTTTTCTTGAGTAGATATTAGCTATTTACTGGTATGCCTCATTGTGATTACATCTTGCCATTTCTTATGCTTTTAACTCATTTATTTACTTCAATGTGCTGGCCTCAAATATATGACTCTTAGCCTAATCAACGGCTCCTTCCTGGTCCTCTCTAGTTTGTTAACCAGATATCTACATTTATCTACATTTTATTATGCAAATTGTATACTTTTTTCATGGCCAAGCTTTACTGCAGCTCAGTAATAATGCCAACCCACAGTTTTGACCTCACAGTTTTTAAAATGATGTAAATTCATGGCAGGAACTGATGCATTCTCAGCTGTCTTCACTTTTCCCATTGAAGATCATTTATCAGTGAAAAAAATAACTAGTTGCTATTCAGCAAAACATGTAAAGCAGGGTTTGGAAGACTGAGAATGTTCAGTTCCTGGCACTGTGTGTGTGTAAAGGGAGGGAGATTATTTCTCCCATTGGTTTATCAGTTTCCTTTTAAAGTTTGAGGAACAGGGGACAAAATAATACAGATACAGAAAAACAGAAAAGCAAAGCCTTGCTTGCCAAGATAAGAAAATGATTTAATGAAAATAGTGCAGGTGTTTTAAATGTCTGGAATATTTACTGTGCCTTTATTTTCCTGTTGCTTTCCCCAATTAGGCTTTGTTTATTTTTGTTTTGTTTTTTGAGACAGCTTATTTTTTCTCCTGATTGCATTCAAGTCAATTATTTAGTTTTGCCACTGAGGAAACTTCCAATGAGAGAATAATAAATACTCCTCCATCCCCAAGTTTCGACAAGAGTTGGTTTAATTAACCAGTGAAAAGTAGTTTTTCTATCTTGATTTCCTTATATTTTCCCTTTTATTTTTACTCAAAACATTCTCATTATTGGACCCTAGCAGTTAAAGCGCTCTGGCCAATTTATTTGCCTATTTCATGATCCATCATCCTTCCTCTTCCAAACACCCATTTAAATAGTATCATTGATAAGCAAGAAAAGAGTCTATAGCAACACCTGCGAAGCAAAAAAAAAAAAAAAAAAAAAAGCTGCTGTCAGAGAGGATTGGGGGAGGGGGAATAAAATACTTTCAGTAGAAATAAAGACTCCCAGATCCTTCACAAGCTTTCATTCTCTCTTTCCTTCCCTTTTCTTAATATAGGCCTTACTGTGCTGTAAATAGCAATAGTTTCAGGCTTCCGATTTATCAACCCTAGCAATAAGGAAATATCCCTTTTTCACTCACCCAAAATTAGATTGTTGAAAACTTAGTCAATGGTTGCAAACAGAACAAAAGGATGGGAGCAGGTGGGAGGCAGTAATGGTATAAAAGTATTAGCTATAGTTATCATGGTAATATTGGCCCTTGTTCTGACCACTAAAACTTCAATATTCCCAATGAAAAAGAAAAAGACTGGCTAAGGTCTTTCAAAGTCAAGAAAAAAAGACAGTAACAGCACTTCCACACTGAAAAAAATTAAGGATAACTCTAGGCTGCCTAAAAGGGCTGGGCTCCGTTCCTCACTCTACATAATTCTATTAAACCCAAAGAAACAGTCTCTTAACAAGCTTCCATTTACCTGTCTGAGCAAAGAACAGAGAAATAATACTCATCCCAATAAAGGCAGTATGAAAAAGTGGAGCAGATTCTCCATGAAATTGCCCAAGGCAAATCTTGATAAGACAATAATTTAATAAGACCACAAATGTCCCATTATCAATTAAGGACACAAACCTAATATTATTGCCCTCATTAGCTAAATGGGTTTTTATTTCTAGCTTGGCTGCCAACACAGAAAAGTGATTTTCTTAAATTATAAAACAGTTCCTTTTGTATAGAATAAAAACAACCCAGATTTTTAAATCTCTCCTGCATTATTTTTATAAATAACTCAAGCAGGGAACATACTTAATGCTCCTTCTTCTTCCTATTTTTCTATAAGAATGGTATGAGTTGAATTGGGATGAAAGAGAATGACTAGCCCAAAGTCACCCAGCTGTCTTTCAAACCTAAGACAGGACTAGGACTCGCAGCCTCCTGGTTTCTAGAGGAGCTTTAACCATTAGACCAAAAATGGCTGTCTTTATTGATTTGTTTATTTTATATTAATATGGATAAGAAAAGTATACATCCAATTATTGACCCCAAGATCCTAACAGGATCTCAAGGCCTAGAAATGCCCATTCTACTACTCAAAATTCCTGCAAAGAATTCTGCCTTCTTATTAAAAGGTAATCAAATATCCAAATTCAGAGAATACTAATGAGTCCACAATTTAACCCTGACTAAATATATTCTCTTCTATTATAAATTATATCATTTAATCCTTGTTTTTCCCTTGTGATGTTTGCCCTGATAGGTTTTAAAAAAGGGAATTTGTGTTTGAGGTAAACATTGGTTCATGAAATTTTCTTTTTTCAAATTGGAGAATAATGGGTCTTTTAATAGAGTACACATCAGAAACATTATATATGCAGGATTAGACATGAAGTTCAAGGCTATTCATGTTTATATGGATTTAAGTCTCACTGTGTTAAATAGACCTTAATCCATAATAAATTCTTGCAGCAGAAAAGAAACACACACAAATCGTTTACTGAAAACTCTGGCAAATACTAACATAATTCTCAAGGAATTTAGAAAGAACTAGTATATTGTGAGTTAGAACTTGGAGAATGAAATTAAGGAATGCTACCAATAAGTCATGAATCTTATTGGTGCTTTGAAACAGAACAGCAATTCATTATCCATAGTTTACAATATTTCTTTTTCTTTCTTCCTATAAAAGATTCTTCTCCAAGCCAATTATGTAAGTTTACAAGAAAAATATATGATGCTTTAGCTACAAATAATATTTGTATAATATTCTTTTCAAGAATTCAATGGTTAGTTAGGTCCAAATTTAGATACCTCAGCGAGGTGACAACAAAGTGTTAGAAGAAATGAATAATCCCTTTTCAGCTCCTGGACACAGCCTCCAACCTTCTGAAATGCTGCTCTACCAAAAGTCTTGAAGACAATTTAAGCAATAACAAATTAGCTTTGACTGATTGAATGGGACAGCCAACAAAACATTTCTGGGCTGGCAGAGCACACTGTAGTAATTGATCTAAAATACATTAAAGTCTAGTGGCTCTTTGCCATCATTCCACACAGAAACACAAAAAACAAAAACCACATTCCTCTACCCATGTTTAGATGTCCAATTCATTTATTTATCTGGCAATTTTGCAAAACACCAGAGTTGTTGGCATGGGGGGTGGGGGGGAATGGTCAACAAAACTTCAATCTTTGTGCACATACATTTCAGTTGGAAGTTGAGAAGAAAGCCCTGTATTTTTCTCTGCAACTGCTACAAGGGTTTAGAGCTCCAATTTTCTAGATGGAAACTTAAGCAAACTAATGGTTTGCTTAAGTAAAAAAGCAAGGAACGGAGTAGTAAAAGTTCAGTCTGAGCTGCTTATTGAAACAAGGAAAAATTCCCCAGAAATCTCTGGTGTTCCATATAGAAGAATTGAATTGAATTGAACTAATTTATTTATTTATTTATTTATTTATTTATTTGTTTTAATTTCTATACCGCCCTTCTCCAATATAGGACTCAGGGCGGTGCACAGCCAAAGTAAAATCCAGACATAGAAAAATTAAAAAACTAATTAAAATAATTAAATAATTTGGCCATAATTAAAAACAGTTCCAATTTAAAATAGTTTAAAAGTTTGACTCAAGCCAGCCCAGCTAGTTGGTATAAATGGGTTTTCAGGGCCCGACGAAAAATCCGGATTGGTGTTTCATATAGCATAACAGAATAGGACACTAGAGCTGCAAAAAATAAAATAAAAATAAAAATAAAAAAGGTAAGCATCTGTTCAGTCCATATACTGCAGATTGGCCAGCCACATTTTATCTCGTGCACTTACTTTATGGCTCTGCCTTCTGATTTCTGGAAAGAGTTTTTCCTCTGAAAAAGTCATTCCATATTTTCCACTTCATTCTTTAAATGTTTTAGATTTTAATATACTTGCTATAATTGTACCCCATACATAATAATTTCATTGCGAATTTCTCTCTGTGAAAATTTCCGCCCCCCCCAAACAGATTGATTTTTTTTTTATCAAACTGAATGAGAACAGTCAAACGAAGTGCAGAAATACACCTACATGACCACAAAGGCAGCGTACATTTTATCGTTCCATTAATGTGTGCTGTGCAACTTTTTCTTGCTGCAACTTTTAACTCTGTGTATCAAAGGGAAGAATTGTTTTTGCATTTTTATGTTTGACAAGTGATACCAAGTGAGAACAAAAGCAAATATGTGTTAGAGAATAAAAGTGCCTGCTTGTGAAAAGTGCTTATGGGAAAAGGGGATTTTTTTTATATAGATCTAATGAATCTCCTTTGTGTGCTGAGCATGTAAGAAATAAAGCTCTCTTGGAAGATTGTAGAGTTGCTCCCTCATTCCCCAGTTAACCGGGGTCAGAACTGACAGCTCACTTAACTTCTTATGGAGACTAAGTATTTCTGACTCTTGTAACTAAAAGAAAACCTTCTGGCAGTATATAGGAGACAAAGTCCACCAAGAGACCAATCCTTTCCTAGCTACCTGATCTCCCTCTGATGCAAACCTTCAAAGGTGACAAGATGAAAACAGATAAAAGAAACTGCTCCCTCTGGAGCTTTCCATCCCATGAATAGAGACAGACCTTAAGTTGAATCCCATCTTTGATTCAAATATATAGCTTCAATACCTGATTCAACCCAGCTCATGTATTATCAGTCCTAGATGACACTTAAACTGCAAATTTACACATAATATATTAGGGAAAGGAAAGGAAAGGAAAGGAAAGGAAAGGAAAGGAAAGGAAAGGAAAGGAAAGGAAAGGAAAGGAAAGGAAAGGAAAGGAAAGGAAAGGAATTATTTCTGCATGAACAATGTCTAGTTAGTGGCATTTACATATAAGCCATTTACTAACATAATGCTTTAATGTAGAAAATCTATCTCTTTATATTTAGAATAAGTTTAGGAATTTCTTCAGAGGCTGGCAAAAATATTTTACTACACACAAGAGAGTTTTGTCATTAAAAATGACATTGATTCACAGTTTTAGGAAGAAATTGTTGCCAATCAAAGCCATTTGATGGGAACATGGCATATTTAAGATCTTTCATGAAATTTAAAGTTTCATATTCTTCACACACACACAACCCAAAGCCCAACCATACCTAACTCTGGTGGTGGGAGCTAACAGTATAAGCCAATTATACTGGCCAATACAGCTCCTGTAGAAAGACCTGGCAACCTCCTCCAATTTTGGCCACCAAAAATTTTATGGATTTATTCAATGAAGTGCGAGATGTAGTACTGAGCAATGTAATTCCCTGGCTGGGAGGTACCCATAAAGCTATAGGGGAAGACGAAAGCAACACAGATGGGTAAAACCTATTGGTCCCCAGCCATTCACACAGCTCCTAGTGAAAAGAGAGATCTCTGCTGTTCAAAGATCTTCAAATTAGGAACATGGAACATCAATTGCTTTTTTTTTTTTAATTTGATTTATATGCCACCCTTCTCCGGAGACTCAGGGCGGCTTACAATGCGTTAAGCAATAGCCTTCATTCTTTTGTATATTTTATACAAAGTCAGCTTATTGCCCCCACAAACTGGGTCCTCATTTCACCTACCTTAGAAAGGATGGAAGGCTGAGTCAACCTTGAGCCTTGGAGAGATTCGAACCAGCAGAAATTGCAGGCAGCTGCTTAAATCTAGGAAAGGTGAACATTGTTAAGAATGAAATGAATAGGCTCAACATTGATATATTGGGCACCAGTAAAGTTCATTGGACTGACTGTGATTTCTTCAAATATGCAAACAACTTTACACAAACAAAAAAACAAGGCAAACCATAAGAGAAGAAGCTGACCCACCAGAAATGGAACCTGATATCCTGAAGCAAAAAGTAGTATAGGTATTCAACCAATTGCCTAACCACAAACCCCCAGAAGTTTAAGGAATTCATGTAGAGTTGCTGAGACCACTGCCAACAAAATCACTGCCAATGCTTTGCCAACGTTATGAAAGTCTGGCCAATTGTCCAAAGCATGGAAACGGTTAATATTTATCCCAGTACCAAAGAAAGGTGATATGAAAGACTGTTCCAATGACCAAACCATAGCTTTGATACTACATGTGAGTAAAATTCTCTTGAAGATAATCCAGCAACATTTGAATCCAGCTGTCAACAGGGAACTGCCTGATGTACAAACAAGATTTCAGAAAGGAAGAAGAACATGTGATCATATTGTCAATCTATATTGTATAATGGAAAAAGCAATGAAATATCAAAAAGACCTCTACATGTGCTTTATTGCTTACAGAAAACCCTTCAATTGTGTTGACCATGACAAACTCTGGAACTGCCTCAAAGAACTGGGAATATCACATACGACATCCAGCTCATTTAGTCATTGTACTCTGATTAGGCAGCCACTGTAAGAATAGAATATAGAGATACAAAATGGTTCAGAATTAAAAAAAGTCACTTGGCAAGGTTGCATCCTATACTAGTCAATGTGTACACAAAATAGTTATGGAAAATGCACATTTGGAGAAATCCAGCATTGGAGTTAAAATCAGTGGTAGGAATATTAACAATCTCCTATATGCAAATGATATTGTTGCTTGCAGAAAGCAAGACAGATAAACAGTGTTAATCCTGAGAATCAAAGATGAAAGTGAAAAATTTGGACTGCACTTTAACATCAAGAAAACAAAGATAATGACAATTGCAGAGAACACATAGATCAGAGTGTAGATCAACAATGAGACTATCAAAACAATAAAGGAATTCATCTTCCTTGGGCTCTAAAATTGACCAGAGGTAACTACAGCCCTGAAATCAGAAGGCATATAGCGCTTGGAAGAACTGCAATGTCTGGCATTAACAACATCTGGAAGAGTAAAAACATCAGCCACACAATTATTGAAATTAGTTAACTCAATAATTTTTTAAATTGCTACTTATGGCTGCAAAACATGGGCTCTGAAAAAGGCAGATAGGAGACTTGTGGACGCTTTTGAACTGTGGTGCTGGACTGCAAAAATAACCAATTAACTGCAGTCCGATGGACTGCAAAAACCACAAATTAACAAGTCTTAGACCAAACCTCATCAAAAATATCACTAGAAGCCAAGATCGCCAAACAAAGGCTGTCATACTTTGGTCATGTCATGAGAGCTGACTCACTCAAAATGTCAATTATGCTGGAGTGATCAATAGGAAAAGGAAAAGGGGCCACCCTAGTCCTGTCAGATGAACACTATAAATGATGACACTGGGATAACCATGGTGGACCAGAAGGAGGTGATGTGAGACAGAGGGGCATGGATCCATCGAGTGACTGAATGGCTGATAATGACAATTTTTCACACTTCTGTTATACTCTTTATTTTGGAAGTGTATCTGATTGGGTTTTGTAGAACTTATTTCATTTTAGAGAACATTGTTAGATTACTAGGTAGCCCAAACCAGGAAATCAATTTGACTGAAAGGTTGTAACTACTTTTATTGGGAATGACTATAATAACATAATCTTACAAATCTGATTGTGCTCTACTTTGTCCCCTTTCCTGTATGCCAGTGAATTTGAGAGGTGTCTACCTTCCAAATGTTATCTTGTTGCTCTGGATCTTAAAAATGTTTGAATAGCTTTCGCTTAGCTAATGTTTCTTGCATATTTACATCAAGGTCATGTTTTGTATTCTCATCTCCCTTGTTAGTTTCTAGACCCCTCCCACACGCCCAGACAACTCTGGCTCAAAGTCATAGGAACAAACTGCAGATTCACTTCTTTCTTCTGCTAGCAACTCCCAAGATCGCTAAATAAATCCTTTAATACAGCTGTATAATTAGTTATCCCAGCCCACTTTTTGCAGCTGTTTACACTGACTTTCTTAAATCCTTTCTGGCTGTTCCTGCATCCCATGCCATCTGTCTTGCAGCCCCAAAATAGATGGAGCTGGGAACCTTGCCCCCCCCCCTTTTTTCTTTTTCTTTTAACATTAAAGCAATTTTTCCAAAGTTGACAGTTAATGAAACTTTCTGAAAAATCTTTAAGTCAATAGCTGAACTGAAAATTACTGACTAAAAATCTCCCAGTGACTCTTGTGGTCAGATGGGAATTGATTTTTCTCACCTACAGCTGTAATTTTACCCATCAGAATGCATCAATTGTTTGGCTGAGGACAAGGTTGTTGTTAGTTAATTGGTATAAATTATAATTTATGACTGTGCACTTTGGTGCAGTTCAAAGATCAGGATTCCAAGTCTGATAAGTTAATCCTTAGAATTTCATCCAGTTGTAAGTTCTGCCAGCATTTTCTTTTACACAAAGAAAATTGTGCAGGCATATAAGTTCCAATCTCAAGACTTCACTGTAGTAGATACAGCTATCTAATCAAGTGTTTTAGGAACAAAGGCCAAAGGGAATTCAAAGAATTGGCCGAATGTTTAAATAACTGAGTAAGCTTTGCAGTGGAAAAGAAATTGAACAAAATGGACTCAGGAAAGAATATCATCTGTTTTTCCTATGGCACATTAAAGCATACATGGTAGGTACTTGAATAATACTATGTGTGATGTTGCTGCTGTTCCACATAGAATCTCTAATGTGACAAACAGAAACGATCACTATTTTTTTATGGAGAAAAAGAATTTTTTTAGACAATGGGAGAATAACCCATCTGGTTAACAGCATAAATTGTATATAATATTAATTCCTTTATAACTAATACAAGATACACTATAAGAGAGCAGCCTGCCTGAAAAATTCCCAGTACCTGTTGCCCTGTACCTTTAAGATCTATCCCTAGGCAGTATAACAGAATTACACAATTCTGCACAAGCAGGAGACCCTATACCCATGATGGCGAACCTATGGCACGCGTGCCAGAGGTGGCACGCATAGCCATATCAGTGGGCACACTAGCTCAGCTCTGGCATGCATGCATGCACTGGCCAGCTGATTTTCAGGCCTTCTTAGCCCACCAGAAGTAGGGAAATAGGCTGTTTCGTACCTTCGGAGGGCCTGGGAGGAGCGACATTTTTTTCCTCACCTGGCTCCAGGACCTCTCTATGCATCTGGGGAGGCCAATAACAGCCTTTCCCACTCCCTTGGAGGTCCTCCAGAGGCCTGAAACAGCCCAATTCCCAACTCCCGATGGAACAGGAGGTGATGTTTTTTTTGCTCTGGAGGCTGGCGACAGCAAAAAACGTCACTTCATGTCCCACCGGGTGTTGGGAAATGGGCTGTTTCAGGCCTCCAGAGGGCCTCAGAGGGAGTGGGAAAGGCTGTTTTCACCTTCCCCCGATGGACAGAGAGGATCTGGAGCCAGGTGAGAAGAAAAACGGGTCTACCAGGGCCATTGCGTGCCAGGAACAGGGGGGGGTTGCATGCGCGTGCACAGGGTGGGGCAGATAGAATTATGGGTGTGGGCACATGCACGAACCCCCCCTCCTGGCACGTGATGGCAAAAAGGTTAGCCATCACTGCCCTATACCATTCCAGACAAGTGGATGCCCAGTCTCTTCTGGGCCTCCAGTGATTGCGCACCCATAAATTCTAAAGGCAAGCTATTCCATTGGTTAATTTTTCTCACTGTAAGAAAATTGCTCCTTTGTTCTAGTTGCTTCTTTCCTTGATTCCATTCATTGTTTCTTGTCTTGCCTTTTGATGCTTTGGAAAATAAATTGAACCCTTTTCTTTGTAGCAGCCTCTCAAATATTAGAATACTGTTATCATGTCTCCTCTAGTCCTTCTTTTCATTAAACTAGAGAAACCCAATTCCTGCAACTGTTCTTCATAAGCTTTAGCCACCAGCTGCCTAATCATCTTTGTTGCTCTTTTCTGCACTCTTTCCAGAGTCTTTACATTTTTTTAATAATATGGTGATCAAAACTGGATGCGGTATTCTAAGTGTGGTACTAAGGCCTTATAAAATGGTACTAATATTTCACATGATCTTGATTCTATTGCATTGACTTTTTTTGGCTGCTGCCACATACTACTGACTCAAATTTAAGTGATTGTCCTTGGACTCCAAGATCCCTCTCACAGTTATGGCTATTGAGACAGATTTTATCTAATCTGTACCTGTACATTTGGTTTTAAAGCTTGAAGCAACCTAAGGCAAATAGAGATACTGTTCTCCATCAATAAGACTCACAAGAAGTAGTAGTGAAGGAACTGTAGTAATAACTGTAGTAGAACTGGGGAACAGTGGAGTAGTGAACAGGGAGTACTAATCTTTGAGTCCTTATGTGCATGTTGCTTTGGGATCTGTCTAATTGTGTTGGCTTTCTTGGATTTTGGAGCTGACTGTTCAGGGTACATGTAAAAGAACCCATGAAATGTACACTCTGCTTTGCGAGCGCTATTATTTTAAGAGTAGAATCCTTTTATCTTAGCTGGTTTTCTTTCCTCATTATATTTTCTGCATTTTGCCTCCTGCTGTAAAAGGTGTGCCCCTTAATCAGAATTTTAAAAAGAGCACTGCATGTACTATGGGAAAAATGCCACAAGGAAACCATTGAAATTATGTATTCCACCTGAGATATTGTAATATATTCTTTAGTTGCTTTACTTCTTTTTTGTAGAGTAGAAAGAGAAAGTGAGTGAGAGCCTATCAATATACTGTAGAGGACATTGCACATTTCCATCACGAAAATTTAAAGTTTCAATAGAATATATTTCAATACCAGCTATTCAGTCTTTTAAGGGAAAAACACAATAAAAAAGAACTCCAATTGGTTTCTTAGCTGGAGGCAAATCATTTGAAAAGAGATTTAAAAAGCTGGGGGAAAAAAGAGCTTTCCACATTTTAATGCATGCCCAAATGCATGCTATTTAGGAATAGCATATCCAAGACCACTAAGAATAATACATTGTCGTAATGAAGTGTTATAAGGAATCAACGCTCATGCATACCGTTAAAATAAAAATGCTTTGAAATGTTGAAAGAAAGTTTTGTGAGCAATGTGTCAACAAAAATAAATATTGTTTTTATGACAAAAAAAAATGCTGCTACCAAGTTATGTTGCTAACTTGTGGATAAGGATTATACTGTGTTACAGTTCAGATACCAATGCTGTTAAATTCAAGTAAACAAGTGCGCTCCTAAAGTTTAACTTTAGCTGAGTTTCATGCCCATCATCAGGTCTGTTCAAGTTTTGTTTTGTTTTTTAATCAGGAGGAACTTGGCATCTGCCTCTTTAATATGAGAGTATGTTGTTTTATAGTTCTCTACCAGGTTGGCAGTTCAGCGATTCAAATCCCTAGTGCCACATAACAGGGTGAGCTCCCGTTACTTGTCCCAGCTTCTGCCAACCTAGCAGTTCGAAAGCACATAAAAAATGCAAGTAGAAAAATAGGGACCACCTTTGGTGGGAAGGTAACAGCATTCCATGCGCCTTTGGTGTTTAGTCATTTGGCATTGGCTTAGTCATGCTGTCCACATGACCACGGAGACGTCTTCAGACAGCGCTGGTTCTTCAGCTTTGAGACAGAGATGAGCACTGCCCCTAGAGTTGGGAATGACTAGCACATATGTGTGAGGGGAACCTTTATCTTTACCTTTTACCCTGTTTAGAACATGAGCAATTTACACAAAAACCTGAAAGAATCGATATGTATAATCATTCCCTTTAGGAAAAAAAGAGCTCCTTGTGTGATTAGGCTGCTGACATCCAACTTGGATAAATTTAGAACAGCAGATAGTCAGATCAACAAAAATAATTTTAGTTGATCAAAAAAAAGGACTGCAATTACAAAAACTTTATTTGAAAATCTCTTAAAATAGCTCTCAGCTTTTACTTCAAAAAGAAAAATGAATCACAATTCATTTAAATTCCTGCCTTCCCTGGTTTCATGATGTTCTACAATATTCCTAACGTATTTATTTCAATGGATTGTTGATTTTTTCAATGAAAAAGCTCCTCCGTTCTGATTGTCACCATATCTTGATATCCTGCTCTTCAATTCGTTGTCTGTAATTATTCTGACCTCCAATAGCAATCATTTTTCTTCACACCTCAATTTTCCACCTATGTTTGATCAGGCTTTCTTCAATAGCATTTTTTCTGTTTAATTACTGCACCATTATAATTTACTAACCATCCTATGGTACATCCTAAAGTAAAATTCAGACTACATTCTTTTACTGTAGAGAAAATATATCTAATATCTCTATTTTACTTGTTAACCATATAACAAACTATATTTGTTCTTATCCAAACCTCTGCTAGTGCCTCAAAGAGAAATCATAAGTTATACACTTGTGATCTTGCACAAATCATTATCAATCATTATCCAACTCTAATTAATAGTATTAATTATGATATATTAGTGTGGTTTGTTGTTTTCACTAGTAATGAACAAGTTCATTTTCAAACAGAATATTTTTAATCAATGTGGATGGACATGTTTGAAGGCTAGAAATATAGAGTCCTTTCTATGGCTAATTTTTTTAAAGCATTTAAATGTTTATCTCCAAAGCCCACACTTCTATTTTCAAGATGTCTAATTTAATAAAGTAATTTCTGACAAAACATATATACATTAATAATGTCATTAGGGAATAATAAACAGCAGTCCTTTTCAACAGATAACTTATTTTTAGTTGTGTCTAAATTGCCTAAACTTATATTCTGATAAAAATGGCAATTGCTTTAAATAAAAGTAGTATTTCACTGTATACTGCAGTCACAACATCTATTTGATATGTGTCTTTTATGGCAAAAAATATATGAAACAAATTTGTTTCCAAGACAAATATGCTTGGAAACAAATTTGTTTCCAACTGAATCCAACTGATTCTTGTGGTTAAATCAGAGATATTAACTGAATAGCACTCTCTCTCTCTCTCTCTTATTCCCCCTCCCTCCCTCCCTCCCTCTCTCTCACACACACACAATAACTTGCCTGCATTACATATAATTATTTATTTATTTATTTATTTATTTATTTATTTATTATATTTCTATACCGCCTTTCTCCCGTAGGACTCAAGGCGGTGTACAGTCAAGAAAAATATAGACACACAAACATCATAAAATTGCTAATTAAAATTATTACTTAGTTTGGTCAATTAAATAAAACCCAGAATTAGATAACATTTAAAAAATAATAATATTAGAAGACATTAATAGAATTAATCTTCTCCTTTATTAAGCATTGCTATAACATTTTAAAACCAACATGTGATTTCTCAATTTTGTTCTCACCATCTTTAAATCTGAAATACTTTAAGTATGATATTGTGTGTATCATTTTTGTTTTTGGAGCTCACAGGAAGCACTGGGAAAATATTTCTCAGTGTGAGCTAGTCAATAGTTGAGAATAGAGAATGTCAGCCAATCAATGTTCATTGGTGTGTTTCCAACTGGCTAATCATTGAGCTTGCTGCTTTTAAAGTACTGCCATGAATTAACAAATAACCCTTCCACACAGAGTGGAAGAAATAACACTTTCCTCTCACAAAGAGAAGCAAATCATTGTTTTACACTTCTTCCAGTCAGTGTATATGCATTTGCTCACATGTGTTTGTACACATTCCTCTTGTTAGGTTGCTCTGATATTGATTTCTAATAGCTGAAAATTATAAGCAAATTTCTATAACTATGGAGACGACATCTGGGAATACAAGTTTCATTTGCCACTCAAGGAGAAGATGCAAATATGCTTCCCCCCATCCCCAGAATGCTGGAGGTTTTGGAAATTTGTTTCATATCTGTGTGTACTAAAAATATGGTGCAATTGATGCAGAGACAGCAAAAACATTATTTATTTATTTATTTATTTATTTATTTATTTATTTATTCGCATTTCTATGCCGCCCAACTCCCAAGGGACTCTGGGCGGCTAAAGAAAAGATTATAAAGAAAAGATAATTAATTCTAACATGCAAACTATGATGCATAATGCTAAACTCTTCTGCCCCAGCTCCGGATTTCTGAGGATATTAACATATACCAATGGTCCTTATCAAATTTATTAAGTAGCAAGAATAAACCAAAGTCCGGCAAAGGTTGGCAACCAGCCCAGAAAACAAGATATGATAACCTTTTCCAAAAATGCTCTGATGATAATTACAAGTTGTTTCCAGCAAGCAACTTACTAATGGCGTGCGACTTAAATAGGCTAAGGGAGTGGCCAATTATCCTCAAGCCTTACTTTCGAGGAGACCTCCTCCTCTTGAGTAGCCACTCCTGCCTTTTGGCAGCTCTGTGTGCTCGAGCATTGAGGAGAGGCTCCTCCACTTCGCTCTTTCCACTTGAAGGAGCCTCTGGAGGTTCTGAAGGCCCTGGCTGAGTCTCTGCCTCTGGCACCACATCCTGTTCAGCCTCCTCACTGTCCAACGTGAGCGCCGGCTGTGCAGGCTGCTGGTGCGACACCACACCAGCCTCCTTGTTGTCAGGATCAGCCATGATCCGCGCAGGCCGCTGGCGGGTCACAACATAAACATTTAGCATACCATCATATTGCATTAGCAATAGAATACTATTTTTAAATTAAAAACAGTGGATACAAGGAACCTAGATTATAGTATATGTACGTGTATAATGCCACTCCAACTGTAAAAGAGCATAATATATAATTGAACAATTTCTTATGACACTTGATATATAATCGTAGCTTTTACATATAAAAATATTTATTCCTCTTTTTGTTTTACATTTGTACATAAAATGAAGCTTATTTAATTCTTGGACTATTTCAGAAAAGGGAAAAAAGGATTTTATCTAATGAGACTGTCATGAATAAACCTACTGTTTTATTTTTTATTAATTGCATTAAATGTTAATGCATTTATTTATTATAAAGTATTAAAATCCATGTGGAAAAACCATAGACTATGTTGTTGTTTGTTCAAAAATACTACTCTTGTTAATTAGGCATTGTTTTGATTAGCATAACATGGTTTGAAATTAGATGAATACAATCTTTAGCTAAATTACATGAGCAAGAAATTCATTACACTCATAAGTTTACCACTCATTAATTAATATCTTCTGTCATAGAAGTGAATGTAACCATGAATGAGTACACTATTAAACTGGAATTCTGAAGAGTATTTATTTAGAATGAAATAGCATTTCAAATCCTATATTGCAAGAAACTTCTTACATTGAAATATATCTGAATACATCCAACCTCCCAATCTATATTTTAAGGTCCTGGTTAAAATTGTCATATATATGGGCTCACGTTGTAGATTTATCAAGCTTGTTTTCCAACACTATGAAACATTGTACAAAAACATTGTCTTGATTATGAAGAGATGCTTTCGGTTAATGCAACTGTTGCGAAATATCCCCAATATTTATATCAAGCAAAAGCTTTGCCCAGATGTTAAAGTCAAAATACATGTTGAGAAAAATGTTTGTATAATACAATCCTTTCCAGCACAGATGATTGATCAAAGGTTTATATCTGTATCAACAGGACAACTCTATGTAAAATAAACAGAACTAAATAGGACTAAATTTGGTATGGTGGCAGAATTGGCAAAAACCAAATTTGAAAGTGTGCTTGGTTCTCTTTTGGGACTGTGGAAAATATATGCCAGGGAAAGGAAGTGGGACAGATATTCCTAAACCGTTTTCTGTCTTCTTTCCTGTACCCCTGTTCCAGAATAGAGTGTCTGCAGCCAATCCCATGCAACTCAGTACACGTATATACACAAAAATGCAACACAAAGTGACAACACATACCAAAAGAGGCATCATGTACAGGTAGTGTTCAACTTACAATCACACCTGAGCCCATAATTTCTGTTGCTAAGCAAGACAGTTGTTAAGTGAGTATTGCCACATTTTACTATCTTTCTTGCCACAATTGTTAAGTGAATCACTGCAATTGTTAACTTAGCAACACGGTTATAAAGTGAATTTGGCTTCCCCGTTGACTTTGCTTGTAGAAGTTCTCAAAAAGTAGTTCCTGACCCTGGGACACTGCAACCATCATAAATATGAACCAATTGCCAAGGATCAAAATCTTGATCATGTTGTTATGAGAATGTTGCAACAGTTGTAGGTGTTATGGTTATAACTCACTTTTGAAAACTACCTGTACACCTATATCTTGTTTATTTTCTGCAGATAATATTTGAGTAAACATCAACTCTGTACACATGTGCACACTGAGATTCAATGCATTGCTACATTACAAAGAAAAA
The DNA here is from genome assembly GCA_022577455.1 of Arizona elegans. NCBI lineage: Eukaryota > Metazoa > Chordata > Lepidosauria > Squamata > Colubridae > Arizona > Arizona elegans. Next base: position 61,268,568 of record JAKOOJ010000009.1, read on the forward strand.
TGTAGATACCTCTTATGCAGTGGTGGGATCCTACTGGTTTAACAACAGGTTCGCTGAGTGTGCCCGCGCACCAGACATGCTGTATGCGTGTGCACAGTTTGCAGAAAATTTCACTTCCGGGTTGCTGAGAGCAAGGAAAACAGCTGAGGAGCGGCAATCCACTCTGCTGCCCTGATCAGCTGGGCTTTGGAAGCAGAAATATAGGTGAGTATAATGCAGGTATGGCTGGGCAGGCCCATTTCAAAGAAAGAGAGAACCAGTTTGCTCACGGCTGAAAGTCAGAGCTAACGGTTCGCCCGAATCAGTCCAAACTGGTAGAATCCCACCATTGCTCTTATGGCCATTACTTGTAAGCAGATTGGAAAGAATTCAAGTAGCTGTACTTCGTTATTATTTCAATTCACTGAATACAGTAAAATGGGACCAAATCTAATCTGGGGAAAGAAGGGAGTAAATTAATGGTTAGGGTTAGGGTCTGAAGATGAATTAGGGTTAGGGTTATAGTTAGAGTAAAGGTTAGGGTTAGGGTTAGAGAAAAGATGAAGATGAATTAGATCCTGTTGCACTATGGGAAAAAAAGAGAGGAAAAACTCCAGAAATAAATGTCCAAAGTATTTTTATTGGAAAGATGGTGAATGGCAGCTCAGACTATTGCTACATCCTACATTTTAAGCCCATCTCCAATGTCCTTCCTGGACACATGTTCTAGAGCAGAACTCCTAATAAGAAATTGGAGGGGAAATATCTAAACTATACTATTCATGCTTTTGTCACCTTGTTGAAAACTAAAAATGTCAAAAACCAATTATTTCCTTAGCTGGTCCACTAACTGTTCAGATTGGTAACAGGTGCAGTTTTATATACAAGTATCTCCAATAATATAATTATTCTCTCTGCAATCAATCTTCCTTTCTGTTAGCAGAAAAGGTGAGTATGCAAGAAAAGCCTATATAAGAGGATATGGGATCTCAGTGACTTTTTCTGGCCAGTAATCAGTGTACACTAAGTTTAATGGTGGCTGATTGTTTAATCAGTAATGTCATGAAATCAAACAAACCCAGATGAGGCAGATATCACCAGGTCATGATCCTAACAAAATATCATGTGTATAAACTCCCAATTTGATATTGGAGTCAAAAGGACACCACACTTATTGTACATGACATGTTGAAACCAGGGGTGAAATGTAAAATTCGTTACTACCGGTACTGTGGGCGTGGCTTGGTGGGGGGTGTTAAGTGACTGGGTGGGCATGGCCAACTTTTTTTTTTTAACTCTTCAAATCATTTTTTCTAATGCTTTGAAAAGCCTCTGCCAATCAGGCAACTCAGCTGGGATCATCAGAGAGGCATTTAAAAAAATACCTCTCTGCCATCAGGCAACTCAGCTGGGAGTTCAAAGCATTTTTTTTTTACCACCTCTTCAGCCAAGAGGTTGCAGAAAAAAATGCTGAGCCGCGCGATCATCAGAGGCTTTTTTTTTACTTTTAAAAGCATTTTTTCTTCAAAAGAAGTTGTAGAAAAAATGCTTTTAAAAGTAAAAAAAAAAAAGCCTCTGATGATCATGCAGCTCAGCTGGGCATGATGGGGAGTGTGGGGCAGCACAGGGATTTTTGCTACCGGTTCTCTATCGCTACTGAATTGGGCGATCTGGTCCAAACCGGGAGCATTTCACCCCTGGTTGAAACTAAGAAGAGAGTGACATCGATTTCTAGAATTAAGCATTATTACATGAACCCCAAACCAAGGCCTAATGGTATGTTTCTTTATTTATATCCCATCTTTATTTTTTATAAAGGTCAAGGTGGTGAACATACTTAATATTTTTTCTTGTTAGTACAATAATTGGTAACCTTATTTTCCTGGTTATTAAATTAAGAGAAGCATTCCTTCACTTCTGATACTAGACCAAAGTTAGTAGATATTATCTTTATTTTGTAACTGTGATGCTGATTTTAAGTGATGTGCTTTATTTAAAATCTTGATCCTTTGCTAGTTTAAGATTTAGTTTGACTTTTTTTATTAATAAGCAGACAAGCCCTTCTGTCTTTCTTTTAATTACTCTTCTTTTATGATAAATTACAGTCCAAAGTTCAGAAGATAGATTAATCCAAAATCATACTCACCTTTTTATCTAAAAAAGCTGCATTTACTTTTGACCACAAGAGAATGTAATGTAACAGAAAAAGAAAACTATATGGAGTTGCTTATCTCTTCAAAAATGTTTTCTCATGATGGTCAATATGTCCACATTATTCATTTAGTTGAACCATTCAGGACATGATATATATTAAATCCAGTGGTGGGATTCTACCAGTTCGCACCAGTTCAGTAGAACCGGTTGTTAAGTAGTTAAGTAGTTAAGCAGTTCGGAGAAACGGTTGTTAAAAGAAATCTCCTTTTGTTTTTTTTCCACTTTACAGGGTTAATCCTGTAAGGAATTACAACATTTGGTGTTGTTTCCTAGCCTAATCTTTATTGCCCTGCTTACAGAAACTGCCTCTCCAGCAGTATGCCTAGACTTACTGTCGCTTCCAGTTCCAGAGTTTCTCGGAAGTTTTTTTTTTTTTTTAAATTTTAATTTTATTTTATTAAATTTCTATACCGCCCTTCTCCCGAAGGACTCAGGGCAGTGAACAGCCACAAGATAAAACACATAAATACAAAAATTTAAAATAGATTAAAAACGAATTAAATAATTTGGCTGAATTTAAAATACCCCATAATTTAAAACAAATTAAAATTTATATTTAAAAGGGGAGAAGATTTAGGCCAGGCCAGCTTGATGAAATAAAGAAGTCTTAAGCGTATAACTTTATTTTGCTTTTTTTCAGCCCTCTGGGGAAACCTTTTGTGCATATGTACTACTCAGAGGGCTGAAAAAGTTATTTTTGACCGGTCCTCGCATTTACAACTGTCCTCACATTTTACGTTTTTTGCCCTATCTTGTCACCATGGTGAAGAGAAGCAGTGTGAAATGACTGACACAGTTGTTAAGAATGCTGCAATGGGCATAAATGTGAGGATGATCATAAGTGTGAGGACCAGTCAAAAGTGCGAGGACTTGAAATGATTTTTTTAAGCTCTCTGAGTTGTCCCTATACACATAGCCACAGGCACCCGGTCACATGACCACCAAGCCACGCCCACCCAATTAAGCCATGCCCACAGAACCTGTTGTTAAAAAAATTGAATCCCATCACTGATTAAATCTATATAAAGAAAAAAGCTGCTGATTCTGATGTTACCCTAACATAAGACATAAAGTATATTGAACTCCCCCCCACTCGTTTTGTTGAGGATTCTGCTTTCCTGCTTTCTAGATTTTTCCAATGTTCTAGAATTGTGCCTACATATATAATTGTGATTCTGTACACTTGAAATCATTCTGATGGTATAAGCTCTGATCTGATTTCCTTGTTAAACATTAACATATCAAAGTGTTTTGGGGCATTTAAGATGTGCTGTACAAAATGTTCCTTCTTTGTACAGCAATATAAGTGACTGGATTGGCATTGGTATTATATTCTTTTAAGGAGTACAGGGGTAACTTTCCAATAGCCCTTAATTCTTTGGCTCAGGTCAAAATGTGTTGCCTTTCACACATTCATGACAAAACTTATGCTCCCTTCTCTCTGTATTTCCACTTTAATGTAAGATCTTTGCAAGACACCTAACTTGTCTATGATGAATGGGTTAATAGAAATACATTATTAATGAATGAGTGGGGTTTTTTTCTTTAAAAAGCCTTAGGCACATTTCAAATTGCATCAATGCAACAAGAGGCAGTTTAAGATGGCTTAAAAAGTGGAAAGAAATTTAAGAAGAAACTAACATAATACAAGGCTTGGCATTTTTACTGAGGCTTTTTACTCACATTGGAGAAACAATGTGTTATTTTTAAACTAGATTGGAATTTGAAATTTGGGGGGCTATAAAATCCAGTGGGGTGTTCATAATTCTGTGCTGATATACTTATTTTTGCCATGGGAGTGATTACTTTTATAAAGATTTTGAAACCGAGCTAGCACAAGGGACCTGAAGACTGTTAATTGCACATTCCTGTGCTACAAACATGTGTTTATAATCTCCATTATATTGCATACTTCCTGCCTTTTGTCAATAAAGCAACTAAAGAGTATTTTTCAAGTGGTATGTTTTTCACCCTGCCTGCTTACTTCAGACTTGCTGTCAATACTGTCTTGCCTTTGTCCCTCAGCTTGATGGTTTTCACTTCAGTGCTCTGACGTTTATTGTTCTCAAGTCATTGAACTTATTGCACAAGATTATAGTTAATTTTCTTTAGGGGCAGCCAACAGATTTTCATTTTTGCAGAAGAAAATAAATCCATTCTGTTTCAAGGACCTTCAGCAGAGAAATACAGTGCTTTTCATTAAACATTCAAAAGACATTCTATTAAAAGCTAGAAAAATTACTTCAAATTTAATTATGCAGGAATAAATTAGAATGAAGCCAAACCAACATTGATAGACTTTTGCTCATTTTTGATCTGTAAAATATATAACTGTCTTTGCCATCAGGAAGATTAAAAAAAAACAAGAACAGTAACAATCTAATAGTAAAAGTATTTTTCATTTCTTCATTGAGAAGAATGTAACATTTAAGTACTGCAGCTTTTCACATGCTGATTCTAAATGTACTAAAATAATTTCAATTCACTTCGGGCATCTATTAGAGAGAAAAAAATTGCCAGGTCTGTCAAGTTTAACTCAATTGGAGCTGTTCTTGTAGGAATAATCTTCCCATGTTTTTAAAAGTACCAATGGAGGCAGTAGTACAAGAGGTATAAGATACCTAAAGAAATTGACAATTAAAACATAATGGGAGGGGAAAAATTCAGATATTTACAATAGATTTTATAATATTTTTGAAAAAGAAAGTATACATGAGACACAGTGGCTCAGTGGTTAGAGCGCAGTACTGCAGGCTACTTCTGCTGCCTGCTGGCAGACTGCAATTTGGCAGTTCAAATCTCACCAGGCTCAAGGTTGACTCAGCCTTCCGAGGTGAGTAAAATGAGGGCCCAGATTGTTGGGGACAATATGCTGACTCTGTAAACCACTTAGAGAGGACTGTAAAGCACTGTAAAGCGGTATAAAAGTCTAAGTGCTATTGCTATTGCTATACTGTGTTCTTTAATAATGAGTTATTCACGTTAACCAGTGGAAAGCTGCTGCCCCGTATTTTTATCTTTAAAAGAGATGAGGTCAGCCCTAAAGTCTAATAACTGCACTTATCTGTAATAAGAGTTGCACACTAGTTGCAGAAGCAAGAATATTGAAAGGGATTGGTGTTTTGGAATTTATTGATTAGTAGATACCACCACGTTTTCATCAGTTTTCAAATTAGGCATCAATAGGACTAGCAGCTAAATAAAGGTATTGTGTCTTCTATTGTTCTTATTTTGTCATATTTTATTTGTCATATTTATTAATATTTTATCTGAATGTTTACATGTTGCTGTTGCTTTAGTAACCTACAGTAGAATGTGTTGCCATTCTACACAAATTTAGCTTTGAAAATATAGCTGAATATTCTTAAAAGTCATCGATACCTACTAATTGATAGTGCAATGTTGTATACTCCTGTAGGCAATCTATGCCACTATTAATTCAATTCAAATTCAAATTTTTATTGTCAGTGCACAACATATGTACAATGAGAGTGGTTGAGCTCCCTCAGTGCACCCCCTCCAACGCAATGCAACTCACAATGAAGACAGAAAATCTCTAACTCAATAAATCATATTAACAACCACCCAGTCCTATTGCATCAGTGTGAATATGTTACACCTTGCGTCGGCCCTGCAAGTCCATTGTACTACGTTGTTATTTCACATTTAGGAGTCTGACAGTCCACGGATAAAAACTGTTCTTCAGCCTGTTCGTGCAGCTGGTTATACTTTATATCTCCTTCCCGATGGCAGGAAAAATTGGTGAATTACATTTTTCAGCCACCTCAGCCAGTATGATCAACGATTAAAGATGCTTTAATCTTTAATTTAAGAGCCTTGGTGACGCAGCAGACTAAAGTGCTGTTAAATAGCACCAGCTGCCTGCAATTACTGCAAGTTCAAATCTCACCAGATTCAAGGATGACTCAGCCTTCCATCCTTTCGAGGTAGGTAAAATGAGGATCTGGTTTGTGGGGGCAATAAGCTGACTTTGTATAAAAAAGAACACCGCTGGGAGGGGGGGGGGGGCGAAAGCCCTAAAAAGCAGGTATATACAAAAAGTATGAAGGCTATTGCTTAACGCATTGTAAGCTGCCTTGAGTCACCGGAGAAGGGCAGCATATAAATTGAACCAATAAATAAATAATAAATGCTTGGACCTCTACTACAGCAATATCTGTAATGGTACAGGTTGTTTTCCATGGCCATCCCATCCCATTGAATTCAAAGCTTTAAACTTTAAAATCCTTAAACCAGGTGTGTCAAACTCACATCGTCATGACAGCCCTGCCTTAAACCTTTTGGACTGGATTAGTTTAAAGACTACATCAATTATTTATTTGCTTGGAGTGGATTTTGAGATACATCATGAAATCCAACTGAATTGGCAAGAAAATGAGATGGAATATCTTTTTGTGGCCAATTGCTTAGAAAACTCGCTTCTCTAAGACATCATTTCCTTTTCTATGTTAGTTTTTAGAAAGTCCTGGGTTATTTATACTTACTTTACTCTATATTTTAGGTAGAATGGGGATTAGTTTAATTTTTACTACATTTTTAGTTAATTGTTTTATAGTATTTTATCAATATGTAACCAACAGTTGTTATAAAGTTTTGGATATTATAGTTTTAGAATCTTTTACAGTGAGATGGTTGGCATATAAATGTAGCAAATAAATAAAATAAAATTATTTTAGTAGTTTATAAGTCACTCTGGAAATAATAATCTTAAAGCAGCATGCATCTGTTTTAAATATTTCTGGTTGTTTGTTTGGTATTATCAAGTCAGACCTGACTCCTGACAATGGGGTAGACCAGAGGTCTTCAAATTTGGCAGCTTTAAGACTTGTGGACTTCAACTCCCAGAATTCTGGGAGTTGAAGTCTACAAGTCTTAAAGCTGCCAAGTTTGAATACCTCTGGGCAGGGGTGAAATCCAGCAGGTTCTGACAGGTTCTGGAGAACCGGTAGCGGAAATTTTGAGTAGTTCAGAGAACCAGCAAATACCACCTCTGGCTGGCCTCAGAGTGAGGTGGGAATGGGGATTTTGCAGTGTCCTTCCCCTGGAGTGGGGTGGGAATGGAGATTTTGCAGTATCCTTTCCCTGCCACGCCCACCAAGCCACACCCATAAAACCAGTAGTAAAAAAAATTGGATTTCACCACTGCTCTGGGGTAGACAGACAGATACAGTTGGGGCAGCATTTTGGCCATTGCCTTCTTCCTAGACATGAGAGAAAGCAATCAAACTGAATTCACCAGGCTAGCTTCATACCTAAAGCAGGACTAGAACTCAAAGTCACCTGCTTTCTAGTTCAATACCTTTAATTAATACACTAAATTGGCTCTCCTTAAGTGCACTAGCAACCTAAATATCAAAAACTACTTAAAACCTGAACTTTTGATCTAAATGCAGACTCGCATTTTGTAGATTTATTTCCCTTATATAAAAATACCTTTCAGTTTCTGATCTCTTTGTACGTGCTCTTTTTTTTTATCTGAGGTTTAAATTGCTCACAAATAGAAATTTACCGGTAATTCTTCTCTGGCTAAAACCAACATTGTTTTAAGCCCTCTAATGCACCATATTGGTCCTTTATTAACTGAATCTACATATAGCTATGGCTATAGATTAGATATATATTTAGAACCATAATACTCCTGTGTGCATTAATTAAGTTAGATAATTTCCCTAGTTTCCTCTTATGATAAGTTTTCCCACATTGCCTCTACTTTGTTAAGGAATTCTTGATCTCCAGAAGCTTAACACTTACAAATTGCTAAACTTCATAACTGAGAGCTTTCTCCAAGAACCACAAGAGCTCTTCAATGTGTCAAGCATTACCTTCTTATTCTGCTGCAACAAGAGGCTAGTAAGAATGTTATGCTGTAACGTTTCGCTTATATGTTGATTTATGTTTGATTCTTCACAATTGCCTCACTGCTGTTAGATTACTCTTCTGTGGCTTGATCTCATATCACACTGGCAAACACTAGAACAAGATGGAATGGATAGAAACTGAACAAGAAGAGATTCAACCTGGAAATAGAGAGACATTTTCTAACAATGAGAACAACCAGTCAATGGAACAGTTGGCTCCAGACATTGTAGGAGCTTCATTACTGTAAGATTTCAAGAAGAGACTGGACTGCCATCTGTCAAATATGGGTCTGCTTGGGGGGGTTGGACTAGATGACCTACAAGGTCCCTTCCAACTCTGTTAATCTGTATCTGTAAAATGGAAGAATAGGAAGCTACAGGGTCATCTGATGAGAATAAATCATGAGACCATATAATACCGCTGACTTTCTGAACGTATTGAGGAAATATGAAAGAAAATGCAGAAAACCAGTTCTATATTTGCGACTGGAACTACAAAAAATCAAAGATGTGATCTAATGCCTATATGATAGTATATTTATAATATATATATAGCTGGACTTAAGCTGGTTGAATGTTGATGTTCTTGTATGATTGCATCAAGTATACACATTTCGTTGATACATATGTCACTTCTCTGCTGTCCACTATTTATCTGAATCTCGTAAAATGCTTTGTGTTTGGATTGGCCTACAGAATTCAATAATAATATCTTTTTACCAGGATATTTATTACTAACCACCAGGAAAAAATGACTCAAGCAGCACTTGCTGCCAACCTGCTTAAAATGAAAATCAATAGGCAAAATGAAAGAGAAAAGGGAGATCAATAAAGCTTGAGAGATTTTCCAAAGAAAAGAAGGTTATTTGTTCATGTGAGAAGATAATAATAATAATACAGTAGATTGCATCCAATATCCAGTTTATAAGTTAACTTTGAAAAACATTCTGTGTTCTTAACACTGATAATGAAACTGCTTCCAGGTGAATTTTACTGTTTTGGAACATTTATAATAAAGGATTGGCAATAGCAGAACATTTTTTAAAACAATAGCTGAGTTCAAATGACTTTCTATAATACAATTTTTATACAATCTCTAGTCCATTACCATCTACTAGATTTTATATTTGACAAACTGCTTTTCCCATCTAATTTATACATACCTATATGAATTATGGATTGGGCAAACAATGTACCATCAACAAAAGGAGAGGAATTTAAGCACATACATTATTTAATATTGTTTTGATTAAGATGATTCAAATCATAAGGAGCTTTGGTATTTTTATTGACTATTGGATTTCTAATCAGCTAGGATAGTAACACTTATCCCTGATAATAAATATATATTGATGAAATAATGAAATTTTTGGAAAGTTGGAGGAAAATAAAACAAAAAGACAATAAAAGAAAAAAGTCAAAATAAATAAATACAAAATAACAGCATATAGAGCAACCCAACTAAAATCTTATTATGGATCTGCTGAAGCTTTGATGTTAAACAAAGAAGCTTTTCAACATTGTAGGGAAAAAATCCTTATAAGCCAAAAATCAACATAGAAACTCTCCTTGTCAGGGAATTACCAATAGAAGAAAACATATGTAGTAGTGCTCCCAGTCCTTGGTGCTCTTTGAAGAAGCAAACAATCAAGCTCAGAAAACACTAGGACTCCACTGTCTGAGAATTGCTAATAAAAGGGATATATGAAGTTGACACATATACTATGAAACCTGAAAGGTAAAAACACATGTGCTATTGATTCTCCTTTGTAGTGCCACAGAGATGAAGGTGATGAACTATAGGTGGTTTGCAATATATACCTGGAACAGTTAGGAATGACATTTCAGCAAACCCTGGTAAAGCCCAATGACTTGAATCCGTCAGGGAAGACATGCTTCTGTAATTGTTTTTGGTAAACTACAAAAACTGCATAATCAATTCAAATTACATTATAGCTAAGTTTTGAATAAGTCTCTGGGAATTGGGTGGTGTACAAATTGAATAATACATAAATAAAAATTAAAAGTATCATTTATAACTGAATAGAGAAGCCCAGTGAGGTGATCAGTATCTTTAAAGTGGTAATTAAATATCACTAACCAAACTTTTGTTTTTACTCAGATCAGTTGCTTCTAGCCTAAGAAGTATATCCGAGATAAATTTGTGAGCACAAACTAAGGAATTTTAACAGAACAGATTCTAAAGAACATAAATTAGAAGAATTTTTAAATAATCAATCGAGACTATATGTAAATGATTTTTTTTCATCTTTTGCAATTGTACAGAAACATTTTATCCATCAGAAGTTGATCTTTTGTAACATCTGCTTTTCCTTTCATTTTATTTCTATTCTGTTGCAAGGGTGTTATTTTCTTTTAAATAATGTTGTCTGCTATTATACCTGTGAGTAATTTAAACATTGAAGGCACACATGCTATCAGTCTATGGTTTCCTAGTGTTGTCCCTTCACTGGATCTTTTTAAATGAGATCTATTTGACCGGTTAATAACCAGTCAGTGATGTTTCTTTCAATATACTTCACACAATAATTCACGAAGCTGTTTGGTTATCGTTAGATGTAAGCTAGTCATATATGTGGGCCAAAAGCCATGCAATTAATCATTTCATTCAACAGTTTATCCATTTCAGCTGTTATTATTAGGTCTTCCATTTGATTTTTATTAATTTCCCAGTCTTCAATTATTTTTATCTAGTCAGCATCTTTATTTTAGTGTTTTTGAGTTTCCATAGATCTTTCCGAAACGATATTGTTTCCTTTTTATTTTATTTTTCCATTTTCAGAATTTCTATTGCCATTTATTCTTTTGGTAAAATTGTCTTTGTTCTGATTGAAATAGTTGATTTTGCTTAAATTATATGATTTGTGCCTCATATCATTCAATTTTCCCAGTTATTGCTGTTATTTGTTGCTTTATGATTTCTAAATATTCTTCAAATTTTCTGGTGCTAAGGCAATTTTTTTAATGAAGCTGTCTTGATCGTTTCATTGTTCTGTTTTGCCTCTCTTGTGTTCTTTAAATTACATCTTAAGAGTATGTAATCACATCCTAAGAGTATGTAAATTACTCACATACTCTGATCTTAATTTCTTTATCTTGACTTGCAGTCTGATCTTCCACTTCAGGATAGAAAACAATTTTGCTTTTGGTTTTCTAATTTTATCCAGTTCTTGTATAACCACCACTGCAGTACTGCAGGCAAGCTAATTGATCTGTTGGATAGATGTTATTTCAATCTTTGCAAGCTCTTATTCACATCCTTTATTATAGGTGCCGGAACTTTTTTGGGGGGGGCGCACTATTTTCAAAGCTGGCAGTCAAGGTCTTCCAACTGGTAATTCTGCATATGCCATTATCTTCTCTTTACATTTTTCTTGTTTCTAAATTGAACAAGAGGGGAGAAGGAATTCATAGTTGCTTTAGTGCTGGCCTGTATTGGTTCTGTTCTTATTACTTCTTCAAAGTTACCCTGCACATAGTTCATATTAGTTTTGATTCCTTTATATTTACAACTATTATTATCTGAGTTTCTTCTACTATCCTACTATTATTGTTTTGTTTTGTTCTATTTCACATTATTTCCTGAATCTTCCAGTTTTGCTTACCTGAATATTTTCTTTCTGGTAATGAATATATTTTCATCTGCTAATCATTATTCAATGATATTTGAGTCAGGATAAACTCTTTTCCAATGTTCAAACATTCATTTCAAATAGCCTTGCTTTATTGGTTCCAATTTATAAGAATAGTTCATAAAGATATGATTTTTCAAACAGAGTACACTTTTGTCTTCTCTATGGTTTTTATTCACCCATAGCTCTTGAGTTACATGCCCAGAAACTTTAACATCTGATGTGGTCCTTATTGATCTGGACTATGGCTGAGCCAAGATAGGGTTCTTTTTTTGTTTTGTCACCATATTATATTTGCAACAACAGTTGCAAATACAAATAAGCAAAACTGATATGAACTACACACACGATAATTTAGAAGAAGTAATAAGAACAGAACCAATACAGGCCAGCACAGAAGTAACTTATGAACTTTCCTGCCTCCCCCAACTCACCAACAAAAAGAATTTAAAGAGAAGATAATGGCATATGCAGATTGCTGGATAAACTTAATCTGAAATGGCTGACTTTTCTGGTAGAATACACTACTTCCAGTATACCTCATGGTCTTATCAGATCATCACAAGCAATTCCCCCATGACAGTGGGTATCTATTGAGATGATGATGACGACGACGATGATGATGATGATGATGATGATGATGATGATTAGTCAGAAATGTCTAATGACAACGTTGGACTAAGATAACAGTAATAGTATCCTTAAGGCCAATACTTGAAAGATAGTGAATGATAGCATCAACCTTATAAATAAGGATTGGAAGAGGTCTATTGCTCATCAAAGGAACCAAAATATCTACAATAGTGGCCTAAATTGTGGAAAACTTTTGGGAAAAGTGTATTTTTGAGGTTTTATGGCTAATAACACCACTTTTTTTTTTTTTTTTGAGTTTCAAGATAATCATATTCCACTGCTGTAATGGCCTGGGAATAGCCCAGACCTTAATCCAGGGGTCAGCAACCTGCGGCTCTAGAACTGCATGTGGCTCTTTCATCCCTCTGCTGCAGCTCCCTGTCACTCAAAATATGTGTCACAACCGCCAATGTGGGTCACCTGCCGGCATGCAATTATTGAGCTTTTCAAACCCCAGTAGGCCAACCATGGATAAATCTAAGAAAAGAAAAGTTTCAGAAGAAAACAGAATGTTTAATTCAACTACATATGCTAGTTTTGTGGCCGCTCAAGAAATAGTCAGGCACAGGAAGTGTTTTGTGGCTCCCGGGGTTTTCTTTTCTGTGGGAAACAGGTCCAAATGGCTCTTTCAGTGCTTAAAGTTGCAGACCCCTGCCTTAACTCAACTGAAAATCTATGGCGCTGACTAAAGAAATGACCCAGAAGCGACCCAGCAATAAAACCCAGTTAATAGAAACAATCATTCAATCTTGGTTTCACATGATAACAGCTGCAGAACTAAAAGACTTGGCCCACTCCATGGGAAAACGTTGTGAGACTGTAATTCATGCTAAAGGTTACCCAACTAAGTATTAACTGACGTGATAATTTTTGTACATTCCATTTTTTCTCTGGTTATAATTTTTGTATATCTTATTTTTTCTATGTGTTTCACTTTTCTTCTTTATACTGTAACGGCTATTCTAATAGCAAATCCTTCATAAAACTTATTGCAGTACATTTTTTATTAAATTATCTTTCCATTGATATATAATTTTATGGTACTACTCCAAAAAAAGTGGTGTTATTAGCTAGTTTTAGAAAACACACTTTTCCCAAAAGGTTTCCACAATTTTGGCCACTACTGTATAAACTTCAGTCTTTGAATAAGAGAGTTAATATAAATATTAAAGTGTGTGGGTGCTGAAACCCTCCTGAATGTCAAAAACAGTTTAAACAGAAAAGCAGCTTGACCTTTTATATAGCTTGTAGACAAGGAGCAGAAAACGTTTGTCAGTTGAGATGCTACTCAATTTAGACCATAGCAAATTGGGAGAAAGAGTGAGGTGCTGCTTTAAAATCAAGTAAGGTGATATTAAAAGCTTTCTACCTCTAATGATATTTTGCAGCTACATTAACCTACCTCTCACAGGATTCTATTTCCTGCATCTTGTAGTTTAAATTTAGATTAAGTTTAATCTTTCATATACCAGCTTTTGCATCAGCATTATAGAAAATCATGTGATGGTACTTTGGATAAAAGTTGAATAGTTGAATAAGCAGTCTGTTCCTTAAAGAAAGAAATATTAGTCTAGACTATGATGACTGGAGAGATGTTCCATGAATTTTGCTTGGTAGATGTAAGCAAATAATTAGTTAGCACAGCAATTGGAGTTATTGACAAAGAAATAAGGGATTGTATAGAAAGACAATTCTGTAAACGTGCTTAACATCTATCAGTGTCTCAAAATAAAGACAACTGGAAAGAGAGTAGGCCCTACATGAGCCAAGTAACTTTTTTTTTTTAATGTAATCTTGGAGATTTAGAAGTATAATAGACTCTGAAAGAAAAATGGAAACCTACAAATTTTAGTAAGCAGGCATCAAAGTTTCTGCATATTTTGTCCCTCTTTTGTCCAATAATCCAAAAACCATATATTCAAACCTAAAGCTAAATGAGATGCTCCACCAGCAAGAATGGAGTGGAATTTGGGGAGAAACAACATCAATAATTCAAAGTATTAAGGATACTCTGACAAGAAGCTATTTACTGAATAAAATGCATAGCATAGATGGAGAGCTGGAAAACAAGATACAAAGGACAAAGAGTGATCAAGATGTCCAGGAAGAGGAGGAGCCAACTGAAAGAGTAGAACAGAAAAGCAGAACAGAAAAACCAACAAATAAAACTAGATAACAAGAAGGAGATAACCACAAAAACAACAATGACTGATGAAATAAACTGAGGGGAGAGTATTTTAAGGGAATTTAAGGAACTGGAGTTGCAGGAAAAAAAATTTTGGAAGAGAGATAGGGGCAAGAGTAGAGTAGATATTTTTAAAATTAGACAATGGAATAGGGCAGAGAAGGGAGAAAGGTTTAAAATGATTGGTCAAGATAGAGACATTTCTTAGGCAAGCTAAGAAATGAATAGTTAAAGCTTTAAAGCGGGCAAGAGACGATGAATAGAAAGGGAATATTTTTAAATATAATAGTGGCATAATTAAAAATTACAAAAGGGATGCAAACCAGAGAGAGGGGGATTGATGGAATAAACATTTTTATATAATAAAGGGAAATAATAATAAGAGGGGAAAACAGAATTTGAACGATGGTATTATCAAGTATGCTTGAATAATATGGTGATTGGCATAAAAATAACATATTGAAATGTTGAATAATTAAATAATGGAAGATTATAATTTAACATAAATATGTGTATTATTATTAGAACTATATAAGCTTGCTAAATGTAACAAATATGATTAATAATATTTTATTTGTAGTAAAAAGAATGACACTTAGAATATGGTGATTGGCCTAAAAATAACATATTGAAATATTGAATAATTAAATAATGAAAGATTATAACATAAATATGTGTATTATTACCAGAATTATGTAAGCTTGTCAAACGTAATAAATAAGATGAATATTATTTTATTTGTACTGAAATGTAAGACACTCAGGCTCCACACTGTTCACACATTGATATGTTTGTAAAAAAATTAAAAAATTGGAAAAAAACACATTTCTGCATATTAACAAAAAAAGTAACGGACTAGAAATTATGTATGATATATTACATGACAACACACAGGTATATCTTTCTTGAATAAATATATGTAAACATTTCAATGAAAGCTGCCTCAGATTTTTCTCTCCCTGCATGTAATTATAATAAGCATGCATATAGTGCTATAATCAAGAAACACATTACATACAGTAAATGAAAGAATGAATAGCATATATATAATCAGTTTCAGTTCGAAGGATAAATTTGAAAAGAAACAAGCAAGCAAGCAATTCGATCTTGCAAGCAAATAAGTATTATGTAAGTTTCAATAGTCTGGAGTATAATTACTCTGTTCATTTTGATTCTTGGTTGTTCTGTTCACAAGCAGCATATGCAGTTTTTTCTTTCAAAGAGTCCATTTACAACATGGGTGTCAAACTCGATCATGTCACATGATGTCACATGAATATCATAAAGTTTTTTGTCTTTATGGAGCTGGGATGGGCGTGGCCTGCACATGATGCATCTTGACTGTGGGCCACCAGTTTGACACCCCTGATTTACAACCTCCCAGATCAAAGTGGTTACTCTCCTCTAGCTTCTCACAACACCAAAATTATTATGGTTGAAAACAAACAGTAAAGGACAGGACTATCCATTTCCTGAGAGTTCATTGGTTAAAAGGAGACTCAGATAATATGTAATAATAATAATAATAATAATAATAATAATAATAATAATAATAATAATAATAATAATAATAATAATAATAATTTTATTTCTATACCGCCCTTCTCCCGAAGGACTCAGGCCGGTGTACAGCCAGTTTAAAAATACAAGACACAACAATAATTAAAAATTAAAATAATTAAATAGAATTGGCTGATTTAAAACTCTAAAAATTAAAATGCCCCAATTTAAAATGATTATATTGACAGCCCTGCCTGGCGGAACAACAAGGTCTTCAATGCGCAGCAGAACACCCGGAGGTCGGAGATCTTGCGTATTTCCAGGGGCAGTTCATTCCACAGGGCTGGGGCTCCCACAGAGAAGGCCCTCCCCCTGGGTGTCGCCAGCTGACATAACTTGGCTGATGGCACCCTGAGGAGACCCTCTCTGTGGGAACGGACTGGTCGGTGGGAGACTATTGGTGGCAGGAGACGGTCTCGAAGGTATCCGGGTCCTATGTCATGGAGCGCTTTAAAGGTGGTAACCAACACCTTGAATCGCACCCGGAAGACCACTGGGAGCCAGTGCAGCTTGCGCAGGAGGGGTGTCACGCAGGCACAACGGGTTGCGCCCATAACCACCCGCGCGGCCGCAATCTGGACCAGTTGGAGCCTCCGAGTGCTCTTCAAGGGGAGCCCCATGTAGAGAGCATTACAATAGTCCAGCCGGGAGGTGACAAGGGCATGAGTGACCGTGCGCAAGGCGTCCCGGTCCAGAAAGGGCTGCAACTGGCGGATCAGGCGAACCTGATAAAAGGCCCCCCTGGCCACGGCCGTCAAGTGCTCTTCTAAAGACAGCCGTGGGTCCAGGAGGACACCCAGATTGCGCGCCCTCTCTGTGGGGGGCAAGGATTCACCCCCAATAGTCAGCGATGGTGTCTGCTGACTATATCGGGACGCCGGCAACCACAGCCACTCGGTCTTGGATGGGTTGAGTCTGAGCCTGTTCCTCCCCATCCAGGCCCGTACGGCCTCCAGGCAGCGAGACATCACATCAAGGGCATCGTTGGGGTGGTCTGGGGTGGAGATGTACAACTGAGTATCATCAGCGTACAGGTGACACTTCACCCCAAAACCACGGATGATCTCACCCAGCGGCTTCACATAAATGTTGAACAGAAGAGGCGAGAGGACTGACCCTTGTGGCACTCCCCAAGCGAGATGCCTCGAGGTCGACCTCTGCCCCCCTGCCAACATGAACTGCGAGCGGCCGGAGAGGAAGGAAGAGAACCACCGCAAAATGGTGCCCCCTACTCCTAACCCTCTCAACCGCTGCAGCATGATACCATGGTCGATGGTATCAAAAGCCGCTGAGAGATCTAATAGGACTAGGACAGAGGAGCAACCCCTGTCCCGGGCCCTCCAGAGATCATCCACCAACGCGACCAATGCCGTTTCTGTGCTGTGCCCCTGCCTGAAGCCCGACTGGTACGGGTCTAGATAGATAGCTTCATCCAGGTGCCTGGGCAGTTGTCGTGCCACCACACTCTCAACAACCTTCGCCACAAAACGAAGGTTGGAGACCGGACGGTAGTTAACTAATTCAGCCGGGTCCAGGGAAGGCTTCTTGAGGAGGGGCCTCACCACCGCCTCTTTCAAGGCGGCAGGAAAGGCACCCTCACTCAGAGAAGCAGTTATAATCCCCTGGAGCCAGCCTCGTGTAACCTCCCGGGAGGCCAGTACCAACCAGGAGGGACACGGGTCCAATAAACATGTGGCGGCACTAATCCTACCCAGAACCCTGTCCACATCCTCGGGAGCCACAGGATCAAACTCCTCCCAGATAATATTCTCAAGGCCTGCCCTCGTCTCCTCCCCCGGACTCGCCCAGTCGGAGTCCAAGCCTTCCCGAATCCGAGCGACTTTATCGTGCAGGAATTGCACAAAATCCTCAGCTCGACCCTGCAAGGGATCCTCCCGCACTCCCCCTCGAAGAAGGGAGTGGGTCACCCTAAACAGGGCGGCTGGGCGGTTCTCTGCAGATGCGATAAGAGCGGAAAAATGGTTAGATTTTGCCGCTTTTATCGCCACTAGGTAGGTCTTGATATAAGACCTCACCTGTGTCCGGTCGGAATCAGAATGACTAGTCCTCCAAATGCTCTCTAGGCGTCTTTTCCGACGCTTCATCTCTCTCAGCTCCTCAGAGAACCAAGGAGCCAATTGAGATCGGCATCGGGTCAGAGGCCGCAAAGGCACAACACGATCCAAAGCTCCGGCGGCCGCACTCTCCCAGGCGGCTACCAGGACTTCAGTCGAGTCGTGTGTCAGGGTCTCAGGAAATGGCCCAAGCTCCATCAGGAATCTTTCAGGATCCATCAGGCGCCTGGGACGGAACCATTTAGTCGGTTCCGTCTCCCTGCGGCGGGGGGAAGCGGTAGGAAAGTCCAAGTGGAGGAGCGAATGATCTGTCCATGACAAGGGTTTAATGTCTAAGTCCCCTCTACCAAGATCATTCAACCACTGACCAGAGATGAAAATCAAGTCCAGAGTGTGTCCTCCTATGTGAGTTGGGCCTTGAACTAACTGGGTCAGGTCCATGGCCATCATGAAAGCCATGAACTCCCGAGCCACTTCTGACGTCTCACCCGCAGATGGAAGGTTGAAATCCCCCATGACAATAAGTCTGGGGGTATCCACCGCCACCCCGGCAATGACGTCGAGTAGCTCGGGCAGGGTCGCTGCCACGTGGCAGGGAGCCAGGTACGCAGTCAGCAAACCCATCTGCACCCCACGGCCCCACTTCACAAAGAGGGACTCACATCCGGCTATCTGAGGAACAGTGGTCTCCCTCGGACAAAGACTCTCCCTAATAATCACCGCCACTCCCTCACCCCTCCCCTGGGCCCTTGGCTGATGAAATGCACGAAAACCTGGTGGGCACATTTCAACGAGGGGGACCCTCCCTCTTGGCCCAACCAGGTCTCTGTAATACCTGCCAGGTCCGCACCCCCCTCTAAAATAAGATCACAAATGAGGGGGGCTTTATTGACGACCGACCTGGCATTACATAACATCAGCCGTGGACCCTGGGCTTGAGACTCTGCACAACCCAGGCCACGAGATGCGCATTGGGGACCAGAGTGCGCAATTGCTCGTAAACAGCGTATGCGCACCCCCAGCACATGATATGGCCCCCTGCGCCCGTCATACCTGCCCCTCCCACTCATTATTTCAATTGCATTGCCCTTCTTGTTATCCCCTTGCTCCCCGGATAAATTTTCTTTCCTGACCCCTCTGCTGCAGCCAATCAACCTGTCACCCCACTCAGTAGCTATCTGGACCCCCCCAGGTCCACTTTCACAACCCCCTCCCTTCCTCCCGGGTCCCCTTAAAATTTTCTTTAAAAATTTAAGTAAAAAACCCCTCAACCCCCTCTTCGCTGCATGCCATCTCTCGGGATTCCAAAATCCGTCATCAAGATAGGCCCTTGATAGCGTGGAGGGCCAGGCCTGTGAGAGCGGGGAGTCTCGCAGTGCAAGGAGTTCGGCAGCCGAGTGCATCAAGAACCGGGAAGGGTGAAATATCCTCTGGCTGAGGTTCCATAGAATAGTCTAATCGTCCTAGGGCATGGAGAGGCAGCAACTCAAGACATGGAAAAACTGGATTCCACTGTCCTCTCATGACAGTGGAAGAAGTCTCGTGCAATTTCAACAAAACTCAGAAGGTGATCTCTCCAGGCCATCCTCTCACGATGGCTAGCCAAGATGGAATTGGCTATGGAGAGATTCGATAGTCTATCCGCTCTGGTAGGGGAAACGGCAGTTGAACCGGACTCCCTCAGAATCCATATCAGAATTGTCCATTCTCCACACCTTCAAGGGCATAGGTGGAATAGAGCCAGTCTAGAAGGCAGGATAGTAAACCCGGGGAACAGATGACACATGGAAAGCAATGAAGGGAGATGGCTTGCAAGGCAGAAAGTAGTTGGGGTGGTGACCATAATAAGGCCTATACAGGCCAACAAGAAAAGGGGGGGAGGGGGGGAATGGCCTGAGGCAGCCCAAGGCCAACCCTCAGCTGTCTTCCAACCTCTCCCACTCCCCAGGTCTTCCAGGTCTTCCAGCATTTTATACCCCCAGTCTACAGCCCCAGTCTCCAATGGGGCCTCCGGATTCCTGCAAACAAAGTGGGACAGCAAAATAGGCTGCCCCCTAGCAGGTCCGGGATTTCAGGATAGAAGCCAGCAGCCTCTCCCCATAGCGTCCTCTTCGGTAGCAGCCAGCCGCCGCCCCTCGCCTCCGCCATCGTCCAGCGGCCGCTGACCGCCCCGCGCCCACTGCCAGCGCCGGCGCCGCTTCCACCATGGCTCCACCATACTCCCGGGTCCCCAGGAGCCTCAGAAAGCCCCGGAGAGGCCAGGAATCCAGGGGAGCCACCGCATTGCCGCTGCCGCCGCCGCCACCACCGCAGAGCTGCCGCCGCCATCGGTCCATGCCGGAGGCCGAGAAAAGCGCCGCCAGTCAATCGCCACCGATGTCACCCCGTGGAGCCTTCAGCAGCCATTTTTTCCCTCGACCCGGTGTTCCGGAGGGCAGAAAACCCCTCAATGGGTCAGGGAAAGGTTCCTCTCTCAAGGACTGGGGGCCGTGGTGAACAATCGCCCCAGGAACCTCCCGAAAATGCCAGGAATCACCCCATCTGCCGGGAGCGTCTCAGGCTGAATCCTCCATCTTAGACATGCGCAGTCCTAAGAAGTTCCTTTAGGCACATGCTGCCTTTAGGCACAGACTGCCTATAAGGGATCAAAACCAGACTATCTAAGCAACTTTATTGGCTGCTCTATTTGCCTTTCTAAGTCCTAAAATGTAGACAGTGAGGATATTGAGTGAGATTACTTCCCAGTGGGCTTTTCTCTTTACCCATCCTGTGGTGGGGGCAAGTTTACCAGGGAACTCCAAGAGGTGAAACAGATTGAGAAATAGAGCACCTATAGTGGAAAATAAGAAATGACTATAAATGAATATGGGCACATTCTCATATTCAGGTTTATACTATAGCAAGAAGACCAGTGAAGTTATCAGTTTTTCTCTGCTTCAATTGCATTGTTAGAATGTCATTTGGCAGGTCTGTTTATGGAGATCTGTTCCCTGTTGTGAATGAATAAAGCTCAAGTTACTATGGCATATTTTTGGACATATTATTCATAAAAATCTCAAATATTCAGACTAAATAAGATTCCACTAGAATAGATTCCAATCAGATGACTTTGTGAATATATTAATATGTGATGAATATAAACATTACACCCTGTGATGGGAAACCCACCATTTCTCTGGAGAATTGGTTGCATTTCAAACTTCTGTTTGGAAGTTAGGAAGCCTTCTCTAGAACATTCAGTTCATATTCACCTTCCTGTACTGAAAATCAAGCATTCAATTTCAGTTCTTTGTAATGATAGAACTTGAACTTCTTGAACTTCTGTGTGATATCCTAATAAATATCTCAGGATGCCATTATAACTTCTCTTCATTCCTCTCTAAACATTTCTAATACCTTTCATCTCTCCACATAGGATATAATGTATAGTCCTCTGATTTTCATCAGTGACTTTCTGTGAATTTGTTCCAATTTGTAAGAATACTTTTTAAACTCCAAGAACTGGGCAAAACACTTCTGAGACTTTGACCAACATGAAATATTTATTTATTATTTATTTATTTTATTCGATTTTTATACCACCCTTCTCCTGCTGGACTCAGGGCGGTGCACAGCCAAGGATAAAAACAGTGCATACAAAATTTTAAATTTTAAAAGAATTAAACTAGTATTGGCCCAATAAAATTTAAAATATCCCAACTAAAACCAATTTAGCAATTAAAAGTATCGGGGGGGGGGGGGTCAAGCCAGCCCAGCTTGATGAAATAAAAAAGTTTTAAGGGCACGGCGAAAAGCACGGAGATCTGGGATCCTGCATATCTCTGGGGGCAGGTTGTTCCAAAGGACTGGTGCTGCCACAGAGAAGGCCCTCCCCCTAGGGGTCGCCAGCCGACATAGAAGGCTTCTTATGATTTTAAAACTATAGTTCTGTTCATATAACCTAAAAATCATTTTTCCATTTTTGAAATTATTTTGCAGTTAACTTATGCTTTCAATCAAAAATTTCTTCCCAAATATTACTAATTGGTAGAATTATGGAACTGAATATATCAAGTAAACACTTCCTCCTTGAAAAAAAAAACACAAGGGAAAGCATTAACTGTTAACAGCTTTTTCAAGTTTTATTCATCTGGGTTTTTTTTTCCCCTGAACTTTTAGTTAGATCCAAATGTGCACTTTGAAACAGTAGTGAAAATGAGGGGTCCTTGGTACTCTCTGAGCTTGCTTGTTTTCTTGCAGATGTTTCGGTATCCTAAGTAGATAACATCATCAGTGCTAGTAAGAATTCCTAACTCCTTTAGTTAGGATATTAGGATAATGAAGCATCTGCAAGAAAATAAGCAAGCTCAGAGAGGACCAAGGACCCCTCATTTCAACCCTGAGCTACAAATATTCTTCTTTATTAATATTAATAGCAATAGCAATAGCAATAGCACTTAGGTTTATATACTGCTTCATAGTGCTTTTTACAGCCCTCTCTAAGTGGTTTACAGAATCAGCATATTGTCCCAACAACAACCAGCGACAGCTCCCCATTGCCCAGTGCGTTCCCACAGGGAGGGCCTCCTTGGGGTGCTGTCGGCCAGACAATGTTGGCTGGCGACTCCTAGGGAGCGGGCCTTCTCTGTGGGCGCACCTACTCTGTGGAATCAGTTCCCCCTGGGGCTCCGGATGGCCCCTGACCTTCGCTCTTTCCGCCGTCGCCTTAAAACATGGCTGTTTTGCCTGGCCGGCTTGGACTGAAGGGGTTTTAGAGGGGATTTTAATGGTTTTTATAGTTTTATTGGGTATTTTTTAAAAAATTGAACTTTGTGTGTTTTATTGTTCTGAGCCGCCCTGAGTCCTTTCGGAGATAGAGCGTCATATAAGTCCAAATAAAAATAAATAAATAAATAAATAAATAAATAAATAAACAAACAAACAAACAAACAAACTTGGGTCCTCATTTTACCCACTTTGGAAGGATGGAAGGCTGAGTCAACCTTGAGCCTGGTGAGATTTAAACTGCCAAATTGCAGGCAGCTGGCACTACTGCACTCAGCTACTCACTACTGCACCACTGTGCCAGTGTGGCTCATAGTGAAAAGGTTTTGTTTTTCCTACAATAAAGTATTTATTACTTTATTAAATTTATTTGCTATCCATCTTCCTTTCCAAAACAACTCTGTAGTGTTACATATATGAAGACTTTATAATTAGAGCAACTCTGATACATAACGGTGTAAAAGAATTTCAATAATGCTACTTGTAGGACTGTATTAGAGTTTTGCTTTAATTCAGTGTGAGATAATAAATAGTGTTCATTTAGAAGGATGTGTTTCTCTTTTTTAAAAAATTTCATTTTTGTCTGGATAATTATAGAGCTACTAAGTATGCTAAAGACTATTTTTCAACTAGCAGTGGATTTATATATTAATACTTAATAGTATATACACGAGCCATTTACCCTTCAAAATATCATTGACGTCTTTGTTTAGCTTTTGTTAGAATTAATAATTCAGTATGCAATCTGAAATAAATTCCTAATTCAATATAAAGAGGTGTTTGCTATATTACAGTATTTTTGCTACATATCCCCAATGTCATTGGGGAAAAAGGTTAACATTCTTGACTGCTTTTCTATCTTCCTCCTCTATATACTGTAAGGAGTTTTTATTAAAAAAAACTTATGTTGGGAACATAGTTGTTGATAATATCAACTGAAACAACAAGTTTTAAAATGTAAGAGGTTTATTTTCCTTTCATCAAGCATTTTCTACATACAGAACACTCACATATGTAGGATAGATCAGAAAAACTCAGAAGAGATGAACTACTGTAAATCATAGAGTAACAGGCTGTTCAGAGTCTTTTATTTTGTAGTAATTACCATTATTATCACAATGGGGAAAATTGCTAAAAAGATTCAGAAGTCAGAAATTCAGTCATTTTTGTTGTTCAGTTAAGTCTATCTGCCAGTTTCCTTAATCTAAAGAGAAGTCTACTGTTTCATAGCCCAGGATATTAATGACACACATGAAAATAGAAATGTCTAATGTCTAATTAGCTTTACCTATTAGAGTAAAATATTTGATTGCATTGAATAAAGTACCAGTTTAATCCTTTCAGATACAGTAATCCAGTTTTTAAAATAATAATAATAGTCAATCCTATCTATGTATTTCTTGAAAATCTGAAGGAAAAAAATACTAATGAGCAAGATTATTTTCTCCTTTTGTAGTAGTTAAAATAATTCTAAATTTTAGAACCTGAATTGTTTCTATGTAGACATATAAACAACATCCCTAACTAAGTGGCAGTTTATAAACTAAAATAACCCAAATACCTTGAAATAGAAAGCTAATGGCAGTAATAAGTTAAAAAATTACTGTTATCAAAAGTATTGACAAAAGGTATGTATGACATGCACTGACATGTAACAGTGATACTATCTAAAAAGATGATGCGAATTGTTTTTTTAATTGTGAATTTTTATTTCAGTGTACTATACTTTCAGAAAGAAACTTGAAACACATAATCTTGTACACAGCTAGGAGAAAGAAAAATTGAACTCAGCGTGATTTAGTTTTCAGTAGACATAGTACCATTATTCTCCAATTTTAAAGACTGGAGTTCTTTTCTTATTTAGGAATTAATTATCTTGAATTCAGTGGAACTTCTGAACAGGCATATATAGGATTACTGTGTAAAGTGTATTATTAAGCAGATTGTTTTAAAATTAAGACAATTAATTTATTTGCCAATTTAAATAATCCTTAGTATTGATTTTAAAATTAAAAATTTCTCCTAAACAGCTAGATATTATGTTTTTGTTCAATAAAACTAAACTATACCAAGTTGATGTAACTGTTTTGTAGGTGAAAAAGTAAGAATTATAATATGAAGTTAACAAAACTTTAACTTTAAATTGTAATAAAAATAACCATATCTTCAAGCTGTAGTAATAAAATGATAGCACAAAATGTTGCAAATATACTTTTTCCTTTGAGTTAAAACCATGCTTTAAAATCTGTGGAAATGAAAAATTTTGAGATATTAAAAACTTTTCACAAGTTAAAGAGAACTTATAACCACAAGAATACAATTACATGTTTTGTAGGCTTCACTTTCCTTATGAGACATTTCTGTTCAAGGCACAAAAATATCAAATAGTGGTCAGGACAGGGCATAGTGTTTTAATGCAAAAACCTAACTATGCACATCGTGTGTAATATTAGAAATTCAATGAATCTGATGAAGTTTTGTTACTGTTGTTGCTGCTGCTGCTGCTGTTGTTATAATGTGGCATCATTTTGTCATCTACCCTACGTATTGATCATAATATAATATTGTCACAAATTGGCCACTTTTCCCTATGGAGATTACCAACAGTACATATTTCTCACAGTTTCAGCATCTTTTATTTCACCAAAATTCCATTTTAATCAACCACACAACATGTACAGAAGGGTCTAACATCTTTAATATAAAATAATGACAATTTGGAGAATGAAGATAAGTGCAATGTACTGTAAAACTATATCCACTTGGCTGTTATCTAACATGGTTCTTTACGCTTCTCCAACCCAAATTACTGTGTTTCCTCTCTCAACTTCAGTGATTTCACAATTAAGCTTATTTAATCGTCCATCTAGAATAAACAAGGATTCCTTGGAAGGTGTCATCAGGTACTGACCAAAGAGCCCACTGCCTTCAATTAATCGGTTCTTATTGTTCCAAGGCCATTCATCTGGTTTAAGAGGTTCCTTAAGATTCTTCACCATCTTCACCTTCCCAGAAGACAGTTCTACAAAAAGAACATCAGTCTGTGTGCTAGAGCTACCAAAGACATTATATTGATGGGCTTCAGTAAATGATGGTTGGAAAGCCACATCAGATATGTGCAAGTTTGTGTGAATGTCAAAGGCAT
The DNA here is from genome assembly GCA_022577455.1 of Arizona elegans. Classification (NCBI taxonomy): domain Eukaryota; kingdom Metazoa; phylum Chordata; class Lepidosauria; order Squamata; family Colubridae; genus Arizona; species Arizona elegans. Next base: position 61,294,655 of record JAKOOJ010000009.1, read on the forward strand.
CTTGTATTTCTCCTCTTAGTGTAATTGTCTGGACCCTCATTAGACCTTTCACATCATCAATGCTGACTACGTAGTGACCATCTGGAGAAATATATGGAGATCCTGTTACATCACCATTATATCCAATAACTGAGTCAGTAACACTATCTATTATTATTTGTGGTAGAATAGCTCCAGTAGTGTCAGGCTTACAGTTGACAAAATAATATCCTCCAAGATGTGTATATGCCAGAGTCTTTGGAACACAGTTGTAATCCTTTAAACTAATTGTCTTGATGTATGACATAGTTTCAAGATCAATTTTCTGGAGTACAGGCTCATCTTTGTGAAGAATGAATCCAAATCTAGATGAAACAGAAAACATTTTTTTAAAAAAGTTACATCCTATAACAATTTAAAGATTTGTACAGGAAGCATGCATTCTTATGTGTCTATACATGGTTTAAAGATACATTTTTTTGTTCAGACCAGGAGTGAAATCCAGCAGGTTCTGACAGGTTCTGGAGAAACAGTAGTGGAAATTTTGAGTAGTTCGGAGAACCGGCAAATACCACCTCTGGCTGGGCCCAGAGTGGGGTGGGAATGGAGATTTTGCAATATCCTTCTCCCAGGAGTGGGGAGAGAATGGGGATTTTGCAGTATCCTTCACCTGGAGTGGGGTGGGAATGGAGATTTTGCAGTATCCTTCCCCTGCCATGCCCACCACCCCACACTCATCAAGCCACACCCACAGAACCGGTAGTAACAAAATTGAATTTCACCACTGGTTCAGACCATATAGCAGATGAATATATGAAATCAAAATGTTTGGAAAAAAATCTCCTGCCTGCGATATTTTATACCTTTAGTGATCAAATTACACAAGCAAGTTATGCTTCAGGATTATAGACTTTAAGAAATACACATAGAGCCAGTTGGGTGTAGTGATTAGGGTTCTTGCCTGAAACCATTCTATGCCTCCTTTAAACATAAACGCCAGTTGAGTGACTTTAGACCACTAACTCTCTCTTACCCTACCTTACTGTCATTGTTGTGATGATGAAAAAGTTTGGAATATTAGGTATGTCCATGCACTGAGAGGAATGGGTGGATGATAGATAGGCAGGTAGATGATAGATAAAAAATAATGCCAGCTAAATATTACCAATTAATAAAACAAACTATAGCTTTTCTCCAATTAAAGTTGGAGAATAAAATATATTTTTGAAAGTGTACTTTCAATGTTAATTCAGGAATATGTTTACCATATAAATAGAGTAAAATGGTGCAGTGTTTTAAGGAATATATTTCCAATGAGATTTGGTTTATTTTAAACAAAACAATTTGCATAAATTAGGAGAAATAAACAGCCTCAATGACTAATTTCCCATTTTTCTCATAACAGAAAATGATAGTAATTTTTATTTATATATTTATTCAATCCTCATTTTAATTCAGAGAAGTTAAATTCCATAAATATTTAGGATCTTCCAACTGTTACTGATTATGCCTTATGTTCCAAAAGTATTTTTATACTTAAGAACTATTGATCCTGGAAATTAGATTAAGGACTGTAAAACATAGTATAATATAGCCAGTGGAAGGATTCAAGTAATTTAATAACCGGTTCTCTGCCCTAATGATTTCTTCCAACAACCAGTTTGCTAAACTGCTCAGAAAGTTAACAACCAGTTCTCCCAAAGTGGTGCGAAATGGCTGAATCCCACCATTGAATATAGCACAGTATAGCAAGCTTGCTGTTAGTAAGAGAATTTCTATTCTCTACTGCAGAGGTTCTCAACCTGGGGGTCGCGACCCCTTTGGGGGTCGAACAGCCATTTCACAGGGGTCGCCAAAGCCCTCTCGCCCCCCCCCCCCACGCCTTCACTCACCCTCACTCTCTGCCTCTGTTGGATCGCCGGTCGCCGTTTGCTTATCCCACCCACTCCCAATCTTTTGCTGCCTCCCGAGTCCCAGCTGATGGCTAGAGGGAAAAAAACTTTAAATTCTTGCCACGGGGCTTCAAAGAGCTAGCTGCAAAGAGGTAAATTCCTGGAGCAAATTTTTTCCCCTTAGCTATGCTGAAAAAGCGAAATTGAAAGTAAGGAAGCAGGGTCTTTGCTGCAACGTGACAAAATGAGGCAGAGATTTCTTTTTCCTCACCAAAAAAGGTAGCTGCAAAACTGCAAACAATGGGAAATTTAGGGCAAAAGAGGAGGTTCAAGATTTTAAAACACAAAAGAAAAAAAGCTCTATTTAACTAGGGAATTGTAATAATTGAGATACTATTAATTGTATATTGTGTTGAAAGCAGAAATGGTTAAGTTGTGGTTTGGAGGAATATATGGGGGAAATTATTTGGTTTATTATTATTGGTAAATATAATTAATTGATTTGTAAGAAATTGGATTGCATGGAAATAATTGGAATATTCATGTTCATATTGATTAATATACAAAAAATATAGTTATATAACTAATTGATTTATATTAAAATGTTGAATTTGTATTAAACAACTGTATTACATAATTACATAATTAATGAATGTGAGGATGGATATAAAAATCGATGACAATGCGAAGGGGTATAATATAGAATAGAAGGGAAAAATTGAATTTGATTAAGATTAGAGATGAGGATGAAGGGTAATATTGTTTTTTTAAAAAAATAGATGAGGAATAAATATGGTAAAAAGGAAAATATAGAAATTGTAAATTTAATTGAAATGACTGAACACTGTGTTGGAAGAAATATCCTTCTGGGTTCTGCTGCAAGTGGGGAAAAAGACACTGGAAACATGGAGACTGCTTGGAAAGATGGTTTAATGGTGGACAGGATCACATGGCTTGAGTTCCTGAACAGAAAAGGGGCAGATACAGTAAATCCTCGGGTTTTTATTCTCTCTCTGGCTTTGCATTTCTTGGAGCCCCGAAAGAGTATCCTGATTGGTTGTCAGACTCCCAGGGGGTGGGGGTCTTAGCTAGCCTTGCTGGCTGATGGTCTCATGTGCTTCCCAGGTCACATGCTTCCCAGGTCATGTGTGGAGGGTTTCGGTTGCTAGATGGGGCCCATTGTGTTAGTTTCTGTTGCTATTGTGTTGCAAATGTCCTTTGACAAAGGATTGACTTTCTGCCTCTGGCCCATTAACAAAGGGTGGGGGGCAGGATGGTGGGAGCTGCTTTGTCTGTAAAATATGCTTCTCCATTTCTCATCCAGGGAAATATAATATTCTGCCTTTTTAATATTTCCCAAAATATTTCATTCTTCTAGGAAAGAGGTGGGTGCTAACCTCCTACAACTGTTTAAATTTGTGAACCGGCCAAATACTCTGTTCAAAGAAAATATGTTGTATGTTTGTATGTGTGTTTCTAATTATTGCTATTTATTCCTATTTGTTCTCTTTTATTCTTTAAAGTTTAACAATTCATTCTTTATCTTAATATCTTAATATTTGTTTGGGGTTAGCTTTCTTCCCTTTCATCTTTTTTATTGTACAACAATCTTTCTCCTCAAACCTACCATCTCTGTCTTTTCTTTCCTTCTTACTTTCTCTTCCCCCCCCTCTTCTTCTTCTCCCTACTTCCTCTTTCTTTCTCCTTCTCCTCCTCTCTTCCTCCCTCTCTTACTCTCACTCCTACTCTAATTTCCCTTTCCTTCCTTCATCCCTCTCTATTGCTGTATCCTTTTATGCATATGGACTACTCAGAGGGCTGAAAAAGTTATTTTTGACTGGTCCTCGCACTTTTGACCAGTCCTCGAACTTACGACTGTCCTCACAATTTACGTTTTTGCCCTATCTTGTCACCATGGTGAAGAGAAGCAGTTGTGAAATGAGTGACACGGTTGTTAAGAATGCTACAATGGGCATAAATGATGACCAGTCATAACTGCGAAGACCGGTCAAAAGTGTGAGGACCTGTCAGAAATCACTTTTTTCAGCCCTCTGGGTAGTCCTTTTGTGCACAGGGACTACTCAGAGGGCTGAAAAAGTTATTTTTGACTGGCCCTCGCACTTTTGACCAGTCCTTGAATTTACGACTGTCCTCACATTTTACGTTTTTTGCCCTATCTTATCACCATGTTGAAGAGAAGCAGTTGTGTAATGAGTGACATGGTTAAGAATGCTGCACAGGCATAAATCTGAGGATGGTCATAAGAGTGAGGACCAGTCAAAAGTCCGAGGACCTATCATAAATGACTTTTTTTCAGCCCTCTGAGTAGTCCCTATACACATAGCCATGGCCACTCGGTCACATGACCAGCTAGCCATGCCCACCCAGTCACATGACCTCCAAGCCACACCCACAAAATAAGCCATGCCCACATAACTGGTAGTAAAAAAATTTAGAACCCACCCCTGGTTGTGGGTCACCACAACATGAGGAACTGTATTAAAGGGTCGCGGCATTAGGAAGGTTGAGAACCACTGCTCTACTGTATAATATACCTGACAGTTAATTGGGCAGAAAGCATTATAATCATCCACGTAAGACTTATAGAAAATGTCAAATGAGAATTGTATGGATGTAGCTGAAATACATAATAAAATAATCAAAGTGACAAAATTAGCAAATTGTACTTATGCGCCTCTAATATAGAAAAGATAAACTGGATCTCAAAGAGGAAGCCATTAGAATTTAACACTGTTTCAAAGAATAGTTGATAATCATAGCTGCAACAAGAATTAAGCTGAATTGGAAAAGAAGCCAGTTCATGAAGTGTGAGTGTCTGGTGTAAGAACATGTGAGCAAGATACTTGATAATCATCCTATGAACCAGAACCAGAAGATTCTCGGATGGCTCTAAGTCTCTAAAAGCACAGATTTTTTTTGATTTTTTTTAAAAATTTTATTTATTTAAAAATACAAACAAAACAGAATGAGTAACAACAAAATATACAAAACATATAAACAAAAGTTCAAATATACATCTTGTCAAAGTTATCGCAACTGTAATGTATGTTCTTATTTGTGTTTTTGACTTCTCCTTGTTTGGTCTTTCTCTTATGTCTATCTTTATAATTCACTGTTAACCTGCGTTAGTGGTTTATGTTCCTATTTCTATATTGGGTTACTCTGATAACTTCCTAGTCTTTTTTCTCTTTTCTATCTTCCAACCAAGTGTACCACTTTTCCCATACTAGATAGTAATCGTATTCCTCTTTATCCTGTAGTTCCTTTGTGAGTCTGTCCATTTCTGCACATTAGAGATATTTTTTTTCTTTAGATACAACAGAATTTTATTTTCATTGCCCATTTTTTATAATTGTACACATTTTTAATCCTAGCCCTTTGATCCTTCAGATTGAATTTCTTTCTATTTGTTCCTTGTACATTTAGTAAATCTGATGAATAGTGTCAATATCTTACAACACAAAATAAAGACATGATGAAACCTGGATGCTACATTAGAAAAGATTGTAAGCCCACAAAGGGCTAGATATATTTTGGATCCTTGATTTTTATGTCATTTATTTGTATTTTTGCTCTATGGGATTCTGATAATGGAAATATACAGGGAATTATAGAAGGTTAGAAGAGAAAGATGATAAAGATCAGCGTTCATAAACTGATGTTTCCAGTTACATGTGATTACAAGTTCATCATGTTTAATTACAATTTACTATTATAACTGAACATGATGCATGTCTGAATGATTAGACAAACTGGAATTATATAATTAAATCCTATGGTATTTGGACTGTAATATTTTTGGAAATGTTCTGTTTCACAATAGAACATATGTGATTAATACCCATTTACTGCATTATTCAAGAAGGTTTGAGTATTTTAATACTCAATATCTTCTTCACATCCAACATATTTCAAGGCAATGTAACCCATCAAACACAAATAAACACAATTAATTATCTATTTTGTGTCTTGTTATTTTCTTAGGAAAATATGCTTTAAAAATATGGGTGTGAGACCAATGATATTTGAATGACTACTGGAAGAATTTTATTACTAAGGATAAACTTGCAAAATTATTAATTTTGTGGATGCAAAGAAATTTAACATTTTCTCTTTTCTTTCAGTTTTAAGCCTTTAATGTAGTGCTTTTTTCTTTCATAGAAAATTGCTGAGAGTTAATGCATTATTTAAAATGTTGTGATAATTTTCTCAAAAATAGAATTCTGAGAATTAATATATAAATAAGACAATAAAGATTTTTGGAACCACTCATGTATATTTTCTAACCCAGTAATGTTTAAATGTAATGATGTACTATATTGAAAACCAGCAAAACATAACAGTAGTTTAACTTCTAATATTTGAGCTAGGACATTTGTGAGCCAATGTTTTTATTGCTGTCTGGCATTTGAGAACCTTGTAAAATGTTATTGATTTGTACTGCTTCTTAGAAATTTATCTATAACCCATAGGTGAACATAACTTGAACTCTTCATGGATCATCTTAAACATTTCGGTCTATGATTGAATTGACAAAGATTTCACTATTCATCATGGTTAACAGTCTTCTACTGCAGTTACAGCAAGTGTTACTTAAATGATTATTTTTTAAGAAGTCTATGTATGATTGTTTATGCTTTGGCTGGAATTGTAATTGAAGGCTTTGCATTTTCAGAATCATTAATCTGATACTTTTCATCGAAATTTAATTTTTAAAGATTGCACAAATGTTTTTAATACTTATAATTATGTCATGAAATTATCTGTGATGCCTAATTCTGATTGATAATTCAGTCTCTAGTAAAACAACAAGTGATATAACAGAGTGTTTATACTTTTTGCTGGTGATTTGTATATAGAAATAGCATATTTAATACAAAACTCTATTTCATGCAACTATTTATCAGTTGCCATTCAAATTTATTACTCGGTGACTAAAATTATGAGACTTCTGATTCTCATGTCTTTTCCATACAATCATGTCATTCATAAAGCTTTTCATGGAATCACAAACAACATTTTTGACCATATTTTTTCATGATCCAATAGTGAAATAAATATGTGGATTCAATTCAAAATATATTGTACTAAGGTAAAACAGGTGAAAATGGTATAGGCAATTAATTACATCCAAATGTACCAAAAATGGCAAATGGGATTGTTTTGGTTCACTGTTGTGCTTGTTGAACTGCAAAAGTAACACTATTTTTAAAAGTAATCTAAGTATACGGTGTTTGTCTAGAAGATAGATTATGAACTTGCACTTAACAGCATTTCATGTAATACCCGACAATCCGTATGCTGTGATCCCCATTCTTAGAAACAAAGTTTACAAAAATATTGAATTAACCCTGTTTCAGCTGGAAGTTTTCCTAGCAGAAACTAAAAAATAAGTCTAGGCTTGATTGTCAGAAACAAACCGGATGGGGGAAAAAAACATGATTCATATGCTTTAATCATGACATTATCCTTTTGTTTTATTGATGTACACAAAAGGAAGGATCTATCTAAAGAGGAGTGTCAGCAAAAGTAACTTTTGGGGATGCTGAGGAAAATATACTATATAAAGTTCAGGATAAAATGGGAAAGAAAGAAATGGAAAGTAAATTGTTCAATTCTACTGACAAGCTGGATCTGTAAAGCAAGGCTTCGTCTGGTAAGGTAGCAGAATTCAGAAAGTGAAGATTCTATGCACTTATGCAGCTTCTAAATTGTAACAAAAGATACTACCTCACTCATTCAACTGCACATCTACTATCCAGTCCAGAGCAAATTAATTGAGTATAACTAAGACAGGGATAAGGGATGTGGTGGTTCAGTGGCTAAGATGCTGAGCTTGTCGATTGAAAGGTCGGCAGTTCAGCGGTTCATATCCCTAGTGCTGCGTAAGGGGGTGAGCTCCATTACTTGTCCCAGCTTCTGCTAACCTAGCAGTTTGAAAGCACGTAACAAATGCAAGTAGAAAAATAGGGACCACCTTCGGTGGGAAGGTAACAGCATTCTGTGCACCTTTGGCATTTAGTCATGCCGGCCACATGAACAAGGAGACGTCTTTGGATAATGCTGGCTCTTCGGTTTGAAACGGAGATGAGCACTGGCCGCTAGAATCGGAAACAACTGGCACATATGTGTGAGGGGAACCTTTACTTTTATCTTGACAGGGGTGTTAAACTCAAGGCCTGAGGGTTAGATCTGGCCCATGGGGCTGAACTGGAAACAGCGAAGGACTGGCCTGCAGTGCCTCTGTCAGCAAAAATGGAGCCTGGGAGAGCTGTGCGTGGCCCTTGTGAGTTCCGATTTTGCTGGCAGAGGGTTGCTGGAGGCCGTCACAGCCGAAAACAGGGCTCAGGAGCCCGCACAATGCTTAGGCCGCCACAGGCACCCCCGATACAAGTAACATCGAGCTAGCCATGGCCCCCCTGGCCCCCCAAGGTCAATCCTGATGCATCCCTCAATGAAATCAAGTTTGACACCCTTGAACTAAGACATCCACAACTTTATCTAGCATGCTTACCATGGCTGAGGGTTCAGACTATGATGAAGTTTTCCAACTAAACTTGTTAAAACGTCAGCCTTAAGAGACATGAACCCAAGAATCACCTGTGGCTGATCAAACATAGGCACAATTTGAAAAGCTGTAACAATCAGAGGATGATGTAAGAATTCCAAGCCCTAATACTCTGCAAGTAAAGCAGAGAGCAGAACAATGACAGTCAGTGTGGTTTTTGCCAAATAGAGGGAGAGGCCTTCATAATTGAAAGCAGCTGGTTGCAGCCTGAGTAAGAGTCAGTAAAGACCAATGTTCCTTTGATGTAAACTTCTGTCAGATCTCTAGCTCTTTTATCAAATCTTGTGGATTCTGCTTATGAAACTCTGACCACTGAATTGGCTGACCAACCTGACCTGGCTCTTTGAACTTTGGACTGATTCTGCCTAAGGTGAAACCACTTAAGCAACCTTTCTTTTCCAGAAACTCTGTTTTTGTTTACATCCATTTCCTTACGTGCCATTAGCTTTTAGTAAACTGCTAATCTCAATAGCAACTGTATTTGAGTATGTAGTTCTCCTGAAGCAGAACAATGTCTGCAGATCTTTTGTCCCACCCATTTTTCCTAAGAGTGCTCTGGGTAACTCTGAGCAGGACTGCCAGATGGAAGTCTGAGAACGCAAGAAGCATGAAATAGAGTATATATTTAATTATTGTCATAAACAATATTATTGCTAATATTGATTATGGTCTAAGCTTTTATAATAGGTATCAGTAGGAGAGTACTGAGCTTGCTGCAGTTGTTATAATATGGTATCATTTTGTCATCCACCCTATGTATTCATCATAATTTAATATTGCTACAAATTGGCCACTTCATCCTATGCAGCTTACCTTATTTCTCACAATTTCAGATGTTTTATTTAACCAAAATTCTGCTTTAATTATTATAGTGTGGAAGGCAATTTCTTGGTTTTCTAGCAACTATGGTGGCTTCAGTATTCTAAGGACCAGAGAGTTGTACTATTAATCAGGGGTGGGTTCTAAATTTTTTTACTACCGGTTCTGTGGGCGTGGCTTATTTTGTGGGCGTGGCTTGATGGTCATGTGACAATTATTTAGGATTTAGCAGAGGTACTGGTCTACCAGACTTTTAACTGCTTACACAGCTGTACCGATCTACCCATTTATTTTTTTCAGGCATTGGTCTACCCATTTATTTTTGCAGGCATCCGTCTACTCATTTGTTTTTGGAGGCACTGGTCTACCCATTTATTTTTGCAGGCACTGATCTACCCATTTATTTTTGCAGGCACTGGTCTACTCATTTGTTTTCTTTTAACACTGATCAGCTGTAGGGCGGCCCTTTGAAGTCCCGCGGCAAGAGTTTAAACAGTTTTTTTCCCTCTAGCCATCAGCTGGGACTCAGGACGCAGCAATAGATTGGGGGTGGGGTCAAATAAAAGGTAAGAATAATGTGGGGGTGGGGGGTGCAGGGAGGGGTTGGGGGGGCATTGGGGTTGTTGGGGGGCAGAACCGGTTCAGTGATGTCATATCGTCACCGTTACTGGCTCGGGAGAACCGGGCCGAACCGGGAGGAACCCACCACTGCTATTAATGTCAGATAATACAATTTTATTCCATGGAAAATCATCTCTGCCTATTTGAATTATTATCTGACATTGCTTTACTTGCATGGAGTTAGAAATATAGGTAATTCCCGAGTAACGAGCATTTCCTAAGCTAAGGTTCGAATTTACGTGATAAGCAACCCCTAGAGTTTGCGAACAAGGCCCCAAACTACAAATCTTGCAGCACCACAGCAGTTGTTCGCCCTTATGAACAACTTCAGAGGCTCTGCAACACTCATCCTGAATGTTGCAGGCTAAATGAGGCTTCTGAGGGGTGGATCCGCCACTCAGAAGCTCAATTTGGGCATCCAAAGGCCTCACCTGGCCCACTGCAGGCTGAAATGGAGCCTCCAGGAGTGCAGATTCAGCCCTTCAATGCTCCATTCGACTGTCCGGGCACATCCCCCACAGACGGAGCTTCCGTGGAGTGCCGGAGTGTTGGAGGTCTAGATCTGGCCTCCGCAGGCTCCATTTCAGCCTGCAACAGGCTGGAAGAGGCCCACAGAGGGCTGAACGGAGCATCGAAGGACTAGATTCTCCCCTCAGAAGCTCCATTTTGGCTGGCAACCTGCCAGGCAAGGCCTGCCTGAATGGAACTGCAGAGGGGCGCATGAGGCTGAGAGGCTGGATAGGAGACTGTTTGCTAGATCTTGAAAAGGTAAATGACCCAGCGTGGCAGGTTAGCGGGGGAAGCAATTGTGGGGAGCATGAGATATTTCAGTGGGTCAGGGAAGCCTTGGGTGGTCTTAGGAAGGTGGCCTATTCCATCAGTAGGCTTCCCATGGCCTTTCCTGAAATACCTCATGTGCACTTAACAAGTCTCACATTCAATTAGTGAATGCGTGGACAAAAGGAGGGAGTGATCCCGTTCAAGGTATAAGATTCATTCCCATGAATCCTCAGGTTACGAATGGAATGGCCAGGCTGTCAGCCCTCAAGGCCATCTTTTTCTTTGGATTTTCAGGGCTGCCACACTTAGTGCTGTGGGAAACTAGGAGGGGAGATTGCATAGAGTAGTGGAGATATGTACCATAATAACATTCCTTTCTCTGAGAGTCAAGGACATTCGGGCCTGCACCTAAAGGGGTGTGACTGGGAGTGATATCCAGTTGGGACAGTGCATTGATTGGACCATGTGATGGACATGTGGGTGCAGGGGAAGGGACTTGGACTTTCTTTTGGGTGGGGAAAACCTGGAAGCTTTCAGATTCGAGTTTTCCCAGATGTGCCAATATGACATCTCTAATAAAATGGAACTTTGAGGAACTTTTAGCCTTGGAGTCTTCTTTCATTGGGGGTATGTCCTCAGTGCAATTCTGAAAGATTGAAGAACTCTACTTAGTCTCAGGATCTGAGAAATCCCACTCAGATTTTTTATCTGGAAAAAAGCCCATAATTTCTTATTCCTATAGGGAATGTTGTCTCCAGTCATATATAGGTAATTACTGGTCAATGAAATTCTATGCTGCTGTTGTACTGCACTTTACTTATTTTCATTTTTACTTACTTATTTATTAACATTATTAAAATAGCAATTTTGGCAACAAAAAAACAAGGACTTGATGCTTTAGGTTTTTTTTCAGCTGCATTCTCAAAATAGACAAACTGATGACCAATGGAGCAGAATTATCATTTTAAATATATTTTAAAAACATTTTAAAATTCTGAATTACTGGTATTCAGAAAGGCAGACAGCAACCTTGGGAGCTTTAGCTTTCTTGTTTTTTATACCCATTGAATCTAAACTTCCTTTGGTTCATCTTGGTCAGCTGAGTTACCTCTTCTATATAATGGCTCATGCTTTAATTACTTTTATATTCCAGGAAAACTAACTTTAACCTATTGTAATTTTGTATGGGTCAATTCTTCTTTACCTTTGCCCAGATTCTAATTATCTCAACACATTATCTCAGCAACTCTTAAAAATGTTCTCAAAGTGATTAAGGTTTTCTTCCAAAAGTATTACAGAAGAGGCATTTACATGAGCATTTGTTGTAATGTACAGCTCTGTACATTACTGTTACAGAAGGGTCTGCGGTGAAAATGGAGTTTTCCATACTATTACACTTGAGAGGACAATCCACTTCAGACACAGCCACACAAAAAAATGCAGATTCCAGCAACCATCACAATTAAATCAAGCACCAAATTGCTCTTATTCCCCCTCCCAAATATTCTATAGTTACAGACACACATTTTTAAAAGAGTAAATTTTTTAGAAGTGGTTTGCCACTGTAGGATTTTAATTAAGAAAATAACTTCATTATTATACATGATCTCATCATGATGAAATTTCAAATATATTTACATTTTAATATTTTAAATAATTTGGTTTACAACTCACTAGAAAATTAGACTGTAATGTTCTAATAACTGTTCTTCAAAGAGTTAGTCCCATGGAAATCCAAGGGCCATATACACAGAATTATGTTTTAAATGAATTCAGGTTTATGATGATGCCAAGTATGGTATTTCAAGAGTTCCAGAAAGTTAAGAATTGGAATCTGTTAAAGTATTTTTTCTTCTAATGAATTAACAATATGTTTGTTTCTTTGTCGAATTGTCTCCTGGAAATGATTTAGCTGCATCCCTCTTAACATTCCAAAAATCAAGACTTCCCTGCATCCCAGGGAACTGGGGAAATTTTGCAATGGTTCCCTTAGTACAGTTAATAGTATCCTGCTTTATTTTCTGTCCATTTTTTTCAAATTGTGACTATTTTTATGATTTTTTTTAAAAAAAATTAATACAGTACTTTACACTGCCCAGAGTCACTTTCATGTGAAATGGGCAGCTACACAAATACGATAAATTATAAATAGAGGTAGCCTAAAATTTATTTTGGAAAATTATCCTCTACATCTGAAGTTTTAATGAAAATGATAAGGCAAAATTATTAAAACAATTGTTTAACTTAAACAAGCAAGACTTAATTTTAAAAATATTAAAGGAATTACATTTTTAATTGTTTGTGAATTAATACATCCCCTATGACCAATAACAGTTTACGCAAACAGAATGAGCTATTTCACAGAGAGACTAATTAATCTGATTAAAACTCTAGGCTATCATACCAGTAAGATGATTGTTCATTCTTTTACATGTGAAAGTAGCTGCTGTGTGATGTTCAGAACACCTGCTTGAACTATTAAAGATCAGGAATGAATATTTTACAATTACTTAATTTAAAACTGCTATGAAACACTGTATAACATAATTACAGACATTAATTTATTCCAATTATCATACTTAAATTTGTGAACTGTGGTGATGACTTCTAAAATATTTTTTTTTATTCTTTTCTTTCTTATTCTACACAGAAATGGAATTGTTTAAAAAAAACAGGCCCTTTGGGCATAATTGAGGACCTCCTGTTGTTTTCACAGATATAGATTCAATTATTTTAATATAATGCTTTCACTAAAGTAGTGCAAAATTAGAGATTATTCAACACAAAGAGAAAATTCAACAAATTCTATACCTGTTTTTTCTTTTTTCTTTGGTGCCTTTAAGCTCTTTCTTTAATCCATACATCACAGAATCCCTGTAATGAACTACATGTCCCCTCCACAAAGAGGATGAGGCTGGATGCTTGGTTTGGCAATAAAGGGGATTTTCTGGATTCCTGGGATACTTTTGCATGTTTGGGATGAACTCAGGATGCCTTGCTATGGGCATAACCTGAGTGCAAAGACCCTGTTGATCTGCCCAGTTGGGTAAGTTGAACAGTACTTACCCCAACTGGAGACTGACATACATAACTGTGACTGATTGCCCTCCTCAGATATGTGTGATCTTCTTGTCTGTCTGGATGGGAAGCAGGGGTTATTAGGGTCTGACAAGCTGTAATAGGAGCTAGACCAGGGGTGAAATTTACTTACTTTCGCTAAGTTTGCAAATGTGACCACTCGCATGTGACACTTCTGCGCATGCGCAGAGGGTCAAAAACAGGACATCCAGGTGGGTGAGTGGAGCCTCCTGCTGCCAGCGCTACAGGTTCACCCAAGCCGGATAGAACCGGTTGAATTTCACCACTGAGCTAGACACCATGCCAAACGCAGAAATTTAATGGTAAAAATATTTCAATATTTTGAGCAAACAATAATCCTCTGCTTATTTGCCTAAGAAAGCCAAGTCTTTTGCGGTCGTTCTTCTGCAAACTTTCTGAATGAAAGTTTGCAATTCTCTCCTTCTTAGGCTGGGAGGGAATGGCTCAAAATCATTCAGCTGGCTTTCATGTGGGATTAGGACTCCTGATTTTTAGCCTGATATTTAACTACTTTACCAAATAGTTGGGTGTCTTATATAAAGCACTATTATACCCAACAAACTAACTCATTTCAAAAACAAATGCTAAAAGTTAAGTACAATATATTGTAAGAATGTAAGAAAACGATCTTTCAAGGAAAGAGCTGAATATCTGAAGTAAGCATTCATGCATGGATCATAACAATCTCATATCAATGTTGTTTTAGAAATGGCAACTTTTATTTTCTAGAGTATTTTTTGGAACCTAAGATTTGAGATTGTCATGTAGCTCACAAGAGACTTAAACTACCTCTTGCACCAAAACTGCCTTTTGTGCCCAGCATCACCATTAGGCCCACTCTTGCTGCTTAATTTTCTATGAGCAGTCTGTGAAAATTTAGCCTTTTCCTGAAATTTCTTATGTGATCCCCTTTTGCCAATATATTTCTATAGAGAAATTATACAGCTAGCTTTCCAAATGTAGATTCTAGAACAGTGATGGCGAACCTTTTCGGCACCGAGTGCCCAAACCGGAATGCACCTATGTGCACACATGTACTTGCCCCCCTGCACCAGAAATTGGAAGACCAGCTGGCCGGTGTGCATGCCGTCACCAGCTGCTCTTCTGGTTTCCGGCACGTGCATGTGTGCTGGCCAGCTGGTCTTCGTGTGCACCAGAGTGCCAGATACCTAAAAACCAGCTGGCTGGTACGCATGTGTGCATCAGAAGAGCAGCTGGAGATGGCGCGCATGCTCACAGAAAGGGCTTTGTGTGCCATCACGGTTCTAGAATGTCCCTTATTGTTTGATTGAACCAAACAGCACAATGCAAATTCTTTCCTATTTATTTGCATTTCATACAGTCTGTTATTTTTCCATTCTTAATAAAATCATCCCATTTCCCAACATATTTCATTTTTAAAAGATATTTGTGGGCATTTTTTCTTAATAAAAATATTCTTCCAATAATAATAATAATAATAATAATAAATAAATAAATAAATAAATAAATAAATAAATAAATAAATAAATAATTTTATTTCTATACCGCCCCTCTCCCGAACGACTCAGGACGGTGTACAGCCTATTAAAACAAAAAATATACAAATATCAAAATTTAAAATTATTAAAAATATTACACAATTTCGGCCCAGATTAAAACCCCCAATTTAAAACTCCCAATTTAAAATAATTTCATGGTTAGCCCTGCCTGGCGAAACAGTAGGGTCTTAAGGGCACAGAGAAACACACGGAGGTCAGAGATCTTGCGTATTTCCGGGGGCAGTTCGTTCCAAAGGGCAGGAGCTCCCACAGAGAAGGCTCTCCCCCTGGGTGTCGCCAGCTGACATTGCTTGGCCGACAGCATCCTGAGGAGTCCCTCTCTGTGTGAGCAGACTGGCCCATGGAAGGCTATTGGTGGCAGAAGTTGGTCTCGCAAGTACCCGGGTCCTAAGCCATGCAGTATACTCTTGTCTATTCTATTCTTATTCTATTCTTGTCATTTTTATATCATGGTGATTGGGAAAGAGGAAGAGAGCCATAGAAAAATACTGGTTTTGTGTTTTTATATATGTGAAGTTAAAATGTTTCTTTATAAAGTCTCTGTATGTGTCAGAAAAGCAGAATCTTAGACCTGGAAGATGTCCGTCTTGCTTATCATAATGATAATTCAGAAGTGACCTCACAGAGGTTGCACTTCAAAATGTCACTAATACATTTAGTATTCTTCAAGTATTTCCATGTTACTTCCGTACTTCCAAAATTAATAATTTATGTGTCACTATGAAGCTTCTATATTTTATTTCCAAATTTAGGTTTAGTAAAGATTAGTATTTTGTTTTCATAATTTTAATTTATTGTAAACAGCAATTAGATAATTTTGATGTCTTATATCACTTATAATTAATTCAGTTTTTTTAATCTTTTGGTGTTCTATTTTTTATGAGTGTCACATATAATAAGAGATATGTTTAACATGTTATTATATTTTAGAATGAACTTTTTGAAGGGAAAGCCACAATTCATCTTTTGGCTTTGCATATAGTCACAAAATCTGCCATCATGTTTTATAATATGGGAATATTACATATTCTGTATTTTTTGTGCAGTATTACTACTAAATGGCATCCAAATACTTTCATCAAACATTGTGCCCTCAACTGTTTATTAAAATAAAAAAAGATTATTTATTGAACATGGATGTCTGCATTATAATATCCTGTTTATTCTGGCATTTTCATTAATGATAAATGCTAGTTTATAAATTGTCCTTGCTTAGAGATTTTTACTAGCGATTATTATAATATAAAATACAAATGAAAATAAAGAGCAGAAAAGAGGTGGGGTGTTTGCAAGATAAGAAGAAAAATAAAATAAAATGAAAAGTATAACATGGTGCCTGCCTTATGGAACATTTGTTCCCATCTCTTACAGTGAGGACAGCTCCATCCTTCCTTATTTTCTGGAAGTCCATCAAGACTTGACTGTATCATGAGATCTTGGAATCTTAGCAGATTGGTGAGATTGCTCCATTGCAAATAGAATGTCTTGTGTGTTCTTTTTAAAATGAGCTTGCTTGACATGTTTATTTTTTAATACTTTTTTAAAATATGTGCCACCCAGGTCACTTTTTCTGGGTTGGACAGCCATATAAATATTACACAAATAGTTCATATTTATTTAAACCATCAATAAAACTCTTAAATCAAGTTTGTGAAACTGGACTTTCCCAATTAATGAATAAATGTAAATTTTAACTGTATAAAAATACAAGTTCGTACTTTAACTATATTTAGTTTTGACCTATAAAGCAATTTAATGCAATGTTCAAGTATGCTCTGGAAGTGGAGTTATTTTCTGTAAAAATGGAGATCAAAGACAATATACTCCTGTTAGAATTAGTTATACTTTTTCATTTGAATTCATTTTAGAAAGATAATTTTTAAAAGTTGGCATATTCAAAATGACTGCAAAAACAAGGAATATGTTAGAGCTGAATTCTGAAAGGCAAAACAAAAATGATAGTCAGATTTTTCCATAGTTTGTTAATTGGAGACATATTTATTTAAATAATAGTATTCTAAGCATAAGAACATTAATAAAGCAATGTTGAAGTATCTATAGGCCTAAAAAGGACTGTAAATTCAAAAGGTAGAATCTTATTTTAGGTTGTTTCTCTTTACTGAGCTTAGGAGGAAGGTGATGATTAGATTTTCATGGTACTGTTCCTAGGCCTTATTTTGCAAGCAAAACATACTCTGGAATTGATCATTGAGTCATTTAATCAAGAATTTAAAAATAATCACACCTTGTAATAATAAAACCTGCCTGAAAGAAAGGTCACTTTCACTACAAATGAAATATACTAAAAAGACTAGCATGAATGCAATAGCCCCTAATTCAGATGGAACAGAGTACTCGAAAAGTATTAAGGTAGAAAGCAATTTACGATAAAAACCAATTCAGTTCTACTCAGCAGTAAGTTATACCACATTTGGAAGTCCAAGTGTATATATGGTATTGCAACTTTAATATCCTTTAGCTAAAAGGCTCTTTGTTTCATTTGAAATTAGTGGTTCTTTTTTTTTCACTAACTTTCATGCCTACATTTTTTCTTCCAATATCTAATTGTGCAAATAAAACCTTGTCTGCAACAATAATAAAGGACCAGGGAGAAAAAATTAAAACAACATGCTTGTTTTCCATAATGGTTTTTACCTCAAGCCATTCTGTACTGTGTCTCTGCTTGGATTACAAAGTAATTGATCTTCAAGTGGCATTACAGCATGTGGAATAACAGAGTTATTTAGCCCTAGCTGTCTCTTTTTATATGGTAACTATTCATGGTAACTATTACTGAGCTTTGGGTGAAATGTTTGTGAGAGAAAGGAAATATTCCCTTCATAACTGAATTCAGCAATATCAAATCCTGTATTCAAAGACTGCTTAAAGCTTTAATGAGTATAATGGCCTTGAATATGGGAAAATATGCTAAGGAAAAAACATAGCTTGTATTATATGAAGTAGGACTGGCATGTAGAGTTTAACAAAGAAAACTGTTGAGTATGTTGTCATATCTTTCAAGGAGCTGTGGTAGTGCAGTGGTTAGAGTGCAGTATTGTTGGCTAACTCTGTCCACAACCTGGAGTTTGATCCTGACAAGGCTCAAGGTTGACTCAGCTTTCCATCTTTCTGAAGTTGGTAAAATGAGGACCCAAATTGTTGGGGGAAATATGCTGACATTGTAAATTGCTCAGAGAATGTTGTAAAGCATTATGAAATGGTATATAATTCTAAGTGCTATTGCTATATAAATCTAAATGCTATTTCTATTGCTATTTCAAACAAGGGTATAAATCCTGGGAGAATGTTCACTGTACTATTAGTGGTAAATAATTTAACCCCATACCTCGAAAGGTATTTTTGTCTACAAACTGAAGCAAACACTATGTACAAGCATACATTCTGTACACGGCACATGCATACATACATAAGCTAACATACATTTATTCAGATTCATAGATACGAGCAAAAGGTCAGTTAAAAATCAAAGGTAAAGGAGTACTGAAAATATAAATCTCTCAACAATATTTTATCCATTTTCATTAATTTATGTCACTATAAATATTTTTTCTTCTAATGTCTTACTTGATTTATATGATGTACCATCAAAATATAGCTGTCCTTTATTATAAAGGACAATTCTTTCAAGTAAGGTATTATTTAGATTTATTTATTTTTCAAAAACTCACTTTTGTTTCTTTTCTTTTCTTTTTTTTTTTTGCTCATTTGTAACTTTTATAACATGTATTTATGATGGTTGGATTGTCCATGGGTGATGTGATTGCCACATGCAACCTTCCCAGTCAGTTTCCGATAATCAAAGTCAATTGGGGAAGTCGGATTTGCTTAACAATCACATAATTCATTTAACAACTTCAGTGATTCACTAAGCAACCATGGCAAAAAAGGTCATAAAATCAGGCTTGACTCACTTAACTGCCTTACTTTGCTACAGAAATTCCAGCCCCAGTTGTGGTCATAAGTTAAGAACTACCTGTAATCTTTCACATTTAGGTGAAAAATATGGAAATTGAATGGTCTTTTTAAAATAAATTTACATATAAGCAATGTTTGGTTTCAGATATTATTAATACATTTTTGTTTTTAATTAAGCTTTTTTTGGTTTTGCTCTTGAATTTTCCTTTGTAAAGCAAAGTTATAAACATAAACAATTAAACATTTTTATTATGAACTTTTTTTAGATTTGCCCCTTTTTCAAATTTATCTGTTCCAAGTTTTCCTATGGTAGCTGTAGATAATGCTCATATACTTTTTGCAATATAGATTAACAGATTATATTAAAAATAAAGAGAAAAACACAACTAACAGCAAAAGCATTCACTGGAAGCAGAAGGATTGAAATTGAATTTATCTTTTATATTTTCTTAAACTTTATTAATGAGTTATGGGAAACAATATAGTCATTACATTTCATTAGAATGCAAAAAATATGTTAGATTAGGAAGAATCCCATTGTGTCCATCATTCTATTTAACAAGATCTGAATAAATGCCTATGTAAACCTGGTCAACAATGCATTGATTAAAATATCATTTTTATACAGTTCTGTTCAAGTGGAGAAGTACTAGGTCCAGAACTAGAGATAATATAAAGATGGACTGAATGGAACAGTCTATTTGCAAATTAAAATCACCTCATGTAGGAGTAAATCCCACAGAGTGTTGGATTAGATTTTGGTTATAGAAATGCTTAAAAGGAGTTCAGAATTTCTGGGACAAATCTACTAAGAGCAATAACAGATTTATGTAAAAGTGACATTCATATTGATTCAAATACCCATGGGTATAGCATAAACTAGACTGTGCTAGCCAGAGATTGATTTGATCAGCCATGAAGCTCACAGCCTGATAATGTTCTTAATGTTGTCATGAAAATAAATGTGACAGACTTTATTCTCCTTGCAGGAAAAATGAGTTATTAAGAGAATAAATAAAAATAAAATGTCTGATTCAATATCTGATACCCAACCTCAACCATATTATAGTTTGTTACATACCTTATGTGGGTAATAAGGAGAGTTGCAGATGGAATGAAAAAGTCATCCACTTTGTCAAACTGCTTCCCCACTGGCTGAGTGTGAATAGTGTGATGAGAAATACTTCCACTGGCCTGAGTGATCACCTGGAAAACATATCGTACATTTCTTAAGTCATCATTTGAATGTTAAATTATCAGAAATAAAGCAAGATAATCTGCTGCCACTGATGAAGTTATCTAGTTTGATAACTTCTGTAAGTCTTGCAGAAATGTCTGCAAGAAAACAAGCAAGCTCAGAGAGCATCAAGGACCCCTTATAATCTGGTGATTCTGGAAGTCACATCTAGAAGCTTTTAAAGAGACAAGCCAAATACATCTAGAGCAGGACTGTCAAACTGCCAGCCCATTGGCCGAATGTGCTGGCCACGCCCACGCCCGGTTTAGCGAAGGGGATCAAGGAAATCAAGTCCCAATACGTCATGTGATGCTGCCATGACGGCATGAGTTTGACACCCCTGATTTAGAGGACAGCATATTGGAGAATGCTTTGTTACTGTCATATTTATTTATTTATTTAATTTGATTTGTATGCCGCCCTATCTCCATAGGACTCAGGACGGCTCACAACAATTAAGAAATACAATCCCAATCCAATAAATACATGTTAAAAATACATATTAAACCGATAAAACTTATTAAACATATTAAAAATAATCAGTATTTACATTATTGTAACTCTTTTACCCAAATGACACCACTATAATTTAAATCCTTAAGTGGTTTAGTTTTTGATAAAGTAATTGATTGCCTAATACAAAGACAAAAGTATCATCTATATACCAAATCAGGGGTGAAATCCAGCAGGTTCTGACAGGTTCTGGAGAACTGGTAGCGGAAATTTTGAGCAGTTCGGAGAACTGGTAGCAGAAATTTTGAGTAATTCAGAGAACTGGCAAATACCACCTCTGGCTGGCCCCAGAGTGCGGAGGGAATGGAGATTTTGCAGTATCCTTTCCCTGCCATGCCCACCAAGCCACATCACGCCCACCGAGCCATGCCCACAGAACCGGTAGTAAACAAAATTAGATTTCACCACTGTACCAAATCTATTTACAGGGATGAAGGTTTTATTGTCTTCCAGTAAACACTTTTATTGCAAGCCAAGTACCTGTAATACAGCCCTTGTCTGCTCAGAAGATAAGGATGGTTTGATCCTTTTTTAGGTTTTTGAGGCCTGCTCTGTCATCTGCTTTGATTCTGTGTTGTTCTCCTCTTTGATTCAGTTGTTTGTGATATTATTGTCCTTATGTTTTCTTGGGCCTCTGAATTAAGTCCTTTAGTTTTACATGCTGCTTCTAAGGCTGTGAAGGATTCTAATTGAATGGCATTCTGTATCATAGTTGAGGCCTTTATGTAGGATGTTATATTTCGTCATGAATAGTTGAGAGATTGACAAGTTGACAATCATTCCAGGTTCAGATATCTCTTTGTTCCTGAGGTTTAGCTAGAGCAGTTTGATCTGGAACTTTGCTTTCCTCTGTTTCTTATATTAATAGACTAACAAGGCTCATCTCCTACTATATCACTGCTAAACTCCCATATATTAAGTGTTCATATATTTATTGTATAACTACCCTTCTGACAGTTTTCTATGAGAAAATGAAGTTGAAGCTCTGTCAAAGAAACAATGTATTTTCTAGTCAGTGCAAGTGCCTCTATTCAATATAAAAATGCATATACTTACTTGTAGTGTAGGAGAATCCTTATCAAAGCTTCCCCAACTGAGCACCCATACTTGATCATGTGATTTATCATAATGTAATTTCACTGGAACTGGATCTGTACTTACTGCCTAAAGATTATGAAGAATTAGGGAAAATAATTACTAATTTAAATAGCGTTGTTAAATGCAGAAATCAGCATTACCATATAATAAGTGAAACAGAGAGCATGAACAAGAAAAAACATCAAGCTTTTGCAAAAGGGTTCTCCCATGAAGGAGAGAGAACCCTGACCACTTCGATTACATGGTTTAAATACAGTTTTCAGGATACAGAAGCCTGATACAAACAGATACAAACGGTCCACCAGGGAATGGTTTCAGGTCTTATATAACATCCTCTTCTCATGTTCTGCCCTGGAAATTCCCCTCCAACAATACCCTTCGAAAATACCCTACACAGGTGTTTCCATGCTAAATGGTATCGTTATTTGTAAGCTTTTCCTCAAGCCCATTTCAGAATGTACCAAAACATTTATTTCCTTAAAAATATGCATCATATATCCTGCAAAACAAGCAGCACAGGAACAACACAGTTTCCCTTCCCATGTCCTCACTACCAAGTTATATAATCAGGTAAAACATGGCGTTTAAAATGGCATTACCCAGGTTATGCTTTTTACAGGAATAATTCATTTTTCTCTCAAGCGTAAATATTGCAATAAGTCTGGTGAAAAGTAAACAAAAATATTTGTCAATACTTAAAATATTAGACAAGTAATTAATTTGAAGCCAGATTACTTTTGTTTAAAAATATGTTTGCTTATTATTTGAACAAGATACGGATATGTGTTCACCATATACCTTATTCAATTTATGCCAAGCAGAGATATTAAGAAGCTCAACCATTTATTTATCCTTTTAGTATATTGCAATGATTCCAAATTTGGGGGAAATTCTTGTTTTGTGTAATTAAGATTAAAAATCTAACCACATAAAATTCCTGAATCTATGCTAGGGGTGCTATTCAACAAGTTCAGACAGGTTCTGGAAAACCGGTAGCGGAAATTTTGAGTAGTTTGGAGAACCAGCAAATACCACCTCTGGCTAGTCTCAGAGTGGGGTGGGAATGGAGATTTTACAATATCCTTCCCCCAGGAGTGGGCAGCGAATGGAGATTTTTCAATATCCTTCCCCTGCTATGCCTACTAACTACCACTGATCTATGCATTTCAGTTTAACAAAAAACAGAATAATTTTTAAACTTTTCATTATGTAATCACATAAATTAATGCAACCAGAATTACACACAATACAGATACAAACATACAGATATTTTGAATGTTGGTTGAGGGGGCGATCAACATGGTCACAGAGCAAAAGCATTTTTAGTGATATCATAAGACTTCTATTTTAGTTATTTTATTTAATTTTTTAAATAGTTTACTTAGTAATTTTATTTAATGTCAATTAGTGATCTTAGTACCCTGCATTGGGATCAGTAATTTTAGAACTTTCAAATTAGCTGATACTGTAGAATTTCAAATCCAATACTCTGGACATCTGCCAATAGTGGGAGGCAGCAAAGACAGGAACAAATGAAAGAATTCAAGTGGAATTCTTTCAAATTCAAAGGGAAGAAGCTTGAGATGTAGAGAATATTTCAAGTATTCTGAATACTCTAAGGTCAAGACACTTCCAGGCAGCTAAAACTAAAGGATTTGTTCCAGCATTAAGGACACAGCATGTAAGTCCTTGTCTCCTCTTTTCTTCTCAGTCTATGCTAATGAATTCTATTTGATAGAAGTAGATGATTTCCCTTCGTCTGATGAGGCTTCTGTAGTAGATATAGGAAAGGACCAGCAGTGAAATCCAGCTGGATCTATCCGGCTCATGTGAACCGGTAGGGCCCGCTGTGGGAAGCTCCGCCCACCCACCAGGACATCATCACATCCCGTTTTTGACACTCTACGCATGCGCAGAAGGCTCTGTGCCAGTGGTGGGTTGCCTCCGGTTCAGACTGGTTCACAAGAACCGGAAGTAAAACCGGCGGGAGGCTCCGCCCACTGCCCCAGATGTCATAATAGGCAATCTGCACATGTGCAGAAGTTTCTGTGCATTGCCAGAAGCTCAGCACATGCGCAAACCCGTTGCGAACCGGTAGTAACAGTAAGTAGAACCCACCCCTGCTCTGTGCATGCACAGAAGAGGTGCACATGAGTGTAGCAACCGGGCGCGTGCGCACACATTTCCAATCTGGTAGTGAAGGTAAGTGCATTTTACCCCTGGAAAGGACACTTTTAAAACCACAAGTGATTTAAATGTGGATGTGTACTTTGTTTCTAAGAATCGCTTTTTAACTGCTAAAACTATTATTGCCATTTTCTTTCATCCGCTAGATGCCAGTCAGAAAATAGATGAAGGCTATAATAGAAAAGCATATAACTAAACCTGTTATGGAATCATCCACCAACTCAGTTGCTCCAGACCTTATTCAAAATCCATATGTTGTCCAGGATCCCTTGTGACAAACTACTTTTATAGTGACTGCTCCAGATTGCAATTAATACTCCTAATAAGGGCAAATGGCACAACAGACAAGCAGTACTGCACTATCGCTCACAATTTCTTCACTGTAGAACACATCCCAGGAAGCTTACGGAAATCTCATGGTTTCCCAGATGGCATGGATTTGAAAGAATAATATTGACTTTTAGGCATTTTGCACTCCCTTCAATGCTTTTTAAACTTAACAATTTTCCAAGGGATTTCAAATTATGCCTATACGAGTTTTTCACAATAACAATGTACAGCCTCTGCTAAATTCTGGGAGGAGAGCCAAGCCTGCGAGGAAGGATGGCATAAGCCCCAGAGTTCATAATATCTGCCAGCAACTGTCTGCACAGCAGAGTGTTTCACCAAATCCAAGGTCAGGACCAGATAAGCATAGGAAGTATTACACCCTCAATTTAATTAAAGGGAAGATACAGACATCAGTCAATCCTATGGAGGATGAGGAAAACTTGCTCAGTTGTTTGGCACTCTTTCTACAGAAGAAAAACAAATAATTATAGACAAACCTGAGGTAGTCAAATCAGTGCTTCAGTGACTGCTTGCAACTGAGTCCCTCAACACTTTACTGCCCTCCAACTGTCCTCCTGTTGAAATGTTGACAAGTTCATTGCCTGAGTGTTTAGCATCCTTAAAAAGAAGGTGTTCCAGCCAAAGGTAATTCAGACAAATGAAGGGAACACCAAACTGATCAATGTAACACAATCCTTCTATAATCCTCCAGATGATCAGCCTACAGGTGATAATCTCTAAAACTAGACTCTAAAGAACAGACTAGTCAACAGCCTGGCTTCATCCCCACTGGTTCTCCCTGTATGGATTCTGATCCTACTCATCCAATAGCTACCCCATCTACAACTTGTTATTTCTACCTGAAATTGTTATTTCAAATTGCCAACATACGCTGGATCATGGAGAAAGCTAAGGAGTTCCAGAAAAACATCTACTTCTGCTTCATTGACTATGCTAAAGCCATTGATTGTATGGAATACAACAAATTGTGGCAAAGTTCTTAAAGAGATGGAGTATCAGACCATCTTGTTTGTCTCTTGAGAAACCTATATGTGGGTCAAGAAGCAACAGTGAGAACTGGACATGGAACAATGATTAGGTCAAAATCGAAAAAGGAGTTAGGAAAGGCTGTATACTGTCGCCCTGCCTATTTAACTTATATGCAGAGAACATCATGAGAAATGAGGGGCTAGATGAATCACAAGTTGGAATTAAGATAGCTGGGAGAAATATCCTCAGATATGCAGATGATACCGCTCTAATGGCAGAAAGTGAAGAGGAACTAAAGAGCCTCTTGTTGCGGGTGAAGAAAGAGAGTGCAAAAGTTGAATTGAAACTCAACATTAAGAAAACTAAGATCATGGCATCTGGCCCTCTCAATTCCTGGCAAATAGATGGGGAAGAAATGAAGATAGAACTATTAAAGGCAACAAAACATCTATCAACTAGGACAATTTTTTGTATCTTGCATGCTCATGGAGAAACATGGAGAAAGGAAAAAGTCATTATGCCTGATTTTCCTCAACCCAGAAAAGGCTTTTGATAGTGTTCTGCATCATCTCATATGATGTGTAGTACATGGCCACGATGTGCCTCGGCTGCTCATAAAATAAGTCCAAATGCTTTATGTTAATACCATTAGCCAATAATCCAGTTACATTGTCTAGCTGCTGCTGTTAACAAAGGCTGAATATTATGCACTGCTGCCTTTACAACTTTTCTGTGAAAATTGATGTGCACCAAGACTTGGCATTAGTATCACTGCTGTTCATTCTTGTCATGAAAAATATAATATGAGGCCTACATCACAATTTCCTAAGACCTTGCTCTAGACTGATAATATCCTGTTTGTGCCTATTGCAAACAAGGAATGGTCATATTAGTCAATTTGGTTTACAATATCAAGTATCTAGAAATTAGACATTAGACATAATTAGGACAGCGAGACAAATGTAGTTAGGTAGGAAATCTGTGTTTTAAAAATTGGCCTTCTGTATATAGCTTAATTTTGGAGATCATCAGAATTGTTGAATAATATTGTTGTTGCATGCTGGTGTAGTGAAAGAGTCAGCTAGTATGATGTAAGAAATGTTTATTTGGTCCCAGCCTATAACTCTTTCTGATGTAAGGTGTGGTGCACAACTGAAAGCCTGTAGTACAGTGGTCTAAAGCACTGTTATTAACATCTGCTGCTTGCAATTACTGCAAGTTCAAGTCTCACCAGGCTCAAGGTTGACTCAGCCTTCCATCCTTTCAAAGGTAGGTGAAATGAGGACCCAGATTGTGGGGGCAATAAGCTGACTTTGTATAAATATACAAAAGTATGAAGGCTATTGCTTAACACATTGTAAGCCGCCCTGAGTCTCCAGAGAAGGGCGGCATATAAATTAAAGCAAAAAAAAAAAAAAAAAGCACAATTTACTCTACTTGTAACGAGACAGGACCATGACGTATCTGTAATGACGAATTGAATTTCACCATCCAAGGGAATCTATTAAAAACAAAGTGCTTCCATTACTTAGGACCCCATCTTCAAAGGGATTGCAACATTAATGAGGTAGTGCATGTGAGGGTGAAGGCTGCAGTTAAAAAAGATCATGGGAGTGCACTGTGATAGGCATATGCCAATTTAACTAAAATCCAAAGGGAACAAAATGAAGATCCACCCTGTAGCACTGTATAGTACTGACTGTTGGCTAGCCATCAAAAGTGCTGAACATCCTTTACATACATGCCATGGATATGAGCATGCTCCATTAGTCATTAAGCATTTCTCTTCTTGATCACATCAGCAATCATTTAGATGGTATGATGGCCCTGTCGGACCCTGGTTCCTAGGAGGAAGAGTTGGAATTAGGACCAGCCAATCGGGATGGTATGCCCCCCCCCACCAAATGCCTGGAGAGTCCAGGAGCTAAGAACAATGCACTTCCAGCCCTATCTGCATTAGGAAGGGTGGTGAACCAGACAGGCAGCCACTTGCCAGAGAGAATCAGCTGCGAAGGGCCAGCAATGATGACAAGCTACAGATCACCTCCAATAGGGAACAGAAGCCATGCCTGCCTGATTTGCAGGCGCAGAGAGTGGAGCACAAGGAGGCATAGAGATGGTTGGTGAGGTTGCTTGTGAGGAGGCAGTCCCATTTCTCCTCACTAGAAACACTTGGGTTGGGCTGATTTAATTAGAAACTGGGGGAAGGTGCATTTGTCAGGAACATCTGTTTGCTATGACATGCACCTTCCTGACTTTCGTGGATGTTATCTAATGAATCTTGAATCATGTTTCTTGGCTCTGAACTTCAGATTTTGTGAACTTTGGAGCTGGCTCTTTGATTTCAGACTCTTGCATTGTGATCTTTCCAATCATAAATTTGAGAATCATACTGATACATTTTATGTTTATTGCTTTCTGAGGTTGTTACCTCTACACTGACATACTAGGCAGCCAGATATCTTACCCATGTCAAACAATTGTACAAAATATTTAATTACATATGTTGTTTTATTGTCTTATTGTTTTCTTTTGTTCCCTGATAATGATTTGCTGTATTAAACTATTTCTCTTTTTCTACTGTAAATGCTGGACAAAGACTGTAATAAAGATATTTGATTTAATACATATATTTCATTCTAGCTGTTTTAATTTTTTGTTTGCTGTTTTAGTCACACTATTATAGAACTGTGAAGCACAGCTTGTTTATCAGTTTGACAAGAAGAGTACCAGCTGGCTAATTAAGTGAATCTAATTTAAAGTAATGATGTAGATCCTCAAGATAATGTGCAAATGGCTGGCAAAGACCACTGGCAATGTTTAACTAGACTCCTGAGGTGTTACAAAAGCCTGTGCATTCCCCAAAGAAAAAAACTGTTTTTCTTCCAGATTCATGGGCCAGTTGTTTACTGCTTTTCGTTTTTAAAACTTTAATAGATAAAAGCTGAAGTCTTTTATGTCTGGATAAACTGTACATTGAAATATCACAATAAAGAATTAAACTAGAAGATTTGATCGTCACTAGAAATGTAAATCTAAGTACTTTAAAAAAAATAATTTTATTGTATTGTATCTACAGATAAAACAAATACAAACTATAAAAAAGGAAAAAAGTGCAGAGAAAAAGAAAAAAGTAAAAATAGAAAGAAATACTAACTTCTCCTTCATTCCAGAGAGTATAAGCAACTTTAACATCCTTATTTCTTAAAATATCATCTCTTTTTAAAATATTTTCTTATTGAACCTTACAAATACAAAAGTATTAAAAAGTAAAAACAGAAAGGTAAATAGATAAAAAGTATTAAAAGTAAAAAAATATAAAAGAAAAAGTACAGAGGAAATAGAAAAAATAGTAAAGAGAAAGGATGTATAACTGTCTCCCTATGAAGACAAGTGCAAAGTACTTTAGAATCATTATCACCTTTTCCAATATTTCAAGAAAATATCTCTTCTTCCCATATCTCATCTTTATAGAGTGTTGCCATTTAGCCCTAATCACTAAAAAATCATAGAAAGCTACTAGAAATAATGACTATACTTATTTCAGCCTTAATCAAATAAATCAGTTTTATTTCTTTTTGTTACTTTAACATAGTACACAGTAACTTTCTCACTTTCTCTGAAAATTCAACAAAAAATCTCTTCTTCCCATTCTATAACAAATATTTAATCATAAGGGAGTAAAAAAAAGTTACTTTAAGTGTGCTGTCCTACTCTCCTCCCACATACAGCAAGAGTTCTACAGGTATTTATTCAACACCCCCCAACAAGCCCTCGGAAAGAATGCCTATTGCCAAGCTTAGCACGGCAAGAATCCCTGGATAACCGAGTACAATGGTACACAAAAAGTCTAGAAAAGCAGTCCACGATTCAAATGGGTCAGAATATATAGCACAAGAACACAAGGCACAGAACTGGCACACTGCTCCAACAATGCTCAAGTCCTCAGGGCGGGATTAAGTAGTGCAGCCCTTCATTGAGAGGTGAGGTTGCCTTCTCATGACTATTTAAACTGACTGATGTGCTCTTGGATCAGGAGGAGCTGTGGACACCACTTCCTCCTCATTGCTTATGGGTAGCAGCTGCTCCCAGTCTTCGCCATAGCCCCCTGGCCAACTTGCTACAGCTGTGGCTCTCCTCCCTCAGCCTCAGCCTTTCACTTATCCGATTGACCCAGCTGAGGGTGCTCTGTCAGACTAGCATCAACCCTGACCAACATTCAGCTCTGTACTTTCCTCAGCTGTCTCAAATTCAGCCTGCTCCTTTGGGTCCAGAAGCAGATCGATGACATTAAGATACAACACATATATTTTAACCTTGATCAAATAATCCACTTTGTATTCCTTCTATTTACTTTTAGGAATATTGATCTTTAACTTCTTTAAATAGTTTGTCAAAAGTTGATACTTTGTCTCTTTTTAGAAAGTCCTTCATAAATTTAGACCTCTTTTGAAAATGTAAGATAAAAGATATCCAATATACTCTTCTGATTTATTATTTGTACCTTTTCTTTAATTATTAAGAGATCAGCAGGCTTCATCTGTAAATCCAGTGTAGCATCTTTTTCAATATTTTTCTTGTAAACTGACATTTTAAAGTACGCTTTTGAATCAGTCTCAGTCTTTGTTTTGTCCAGTATAATCTGTTAAAATCTTCTATAACCAATTTTAAATATATTTTTATAGTAGCAAACAGCCTTAAGAATAATTTATTTTTAAAAGTCAAAAGTTTAATAAAAATTACTTTTTTAAAAAAATAATAATTTCTGACTGCATTGTTCCTAAATACCCTTGAAATCCTCCATTTTTGCTTCATTCTGTATTAACGTGTCTATTCTCCTTTAATTATAATCTTTAATTCTTTCTGATTCTATCTAGTGTCCCATCTGCAAGGTGTTTTCTTGTTTTCTTTGTGTGTGGGGTGCATATGCACAAAATCAGTGTTCTAATCATTCTTTTATTTTTTATTAAAAAGAAAAAAATAAATTTGCATAAAACTTCATTCATCAAAGATAGAAGGAAACTCACCCAGTGTAATGAAACTCGCTTTTCATAATATACAGAAAGATATAACAAGCAATTTCCAAAAGCGATTAAGAAAGTAATTATGTGACTTCTATATCCATAAAGGCTTCAAACCAGGCCTGGGAAAAAGACCTCTCCTTCAGCTATCTTATGGTCTCCTCACAGGAAGTCACTGTATAGAGTGCTTATGAGCAGTCCTGAACTTGTCCTAGTTCTGGAGAATTCCAAGGCATTGATCCATTTGTTGGTTCTTCATTCTGCCACAGCTGGACTGCCATTTGTCAGAAATGGTGTAGGGTCTCCTGCTTGAGCAAGGGAATTGGACTAGATGACCTATAAGGTCCCTTCCAACTCTGTTAATCTGTTAATCTGTTATCAGCTCTGCTCTCATGGAGCCATCTTCCGTTTACCATTACTTCCACAGAAGTCACAACAAACAATCTCTTATCCCATATCTCACCTCATTCTCTGACATACAACTAATATTTAGTATTGTCTTAATATGAAATAAATGTTAGTTCTCATGAATCAGTAGGTCTTAGTTACAATCCGTTCATTAAATTCATTTCTATGTCAGTTTAGTAATAATTTTATCTTAAAATGTCCAATGAAAGTTTGTATGTATGTATTTTTGTACATATTTAATCAAACATAGATGATTTTTAATCCCTTTTGCATCATTTTAGCAATGGAATTCAATCCATTGAATTAATCCTTACGATTAATATTGATATTGTTTCCTAATTGCTTATTTATACCCTATGACTATCATTAAGTGTTGTACCTTATGATTGTTGATGAACGTATCTCTTCTTTTATGTACACTGAGAGCGTATGCACCAAGACAAATTCCTTGTGCGTCCAATCACACTTGGCCAATAAAAAAATTCTATTCTATTGTGTACATTTTTCTTTCTTTTTCTTGAAATACAGAATATAGAAAGTTAAGGTACACAGATAATAAAACTGGGAAATGCCCAACACAGAACAGCCACAAAAACATCAACAAGAAGCAGAACAGAATCCATGCGTGGCTACTTTCCAAACACAGATAAATATATTCAATATATTCCTGTTTCAAATTCTCCAATGAGCAAAGCAAAACATTCTATTACTTCCCACAAGAAAGAGATAATAAAACCAACCACTCCAAAAACAGGATTTACTTACAAATGTACAAAACAGTGAGTTCTCTGGCAATTCATATCAATGCACAGGCCACCAGATAACAGGTTTATGTTGAAGCTGCGCAAAGTGTATTTATATGTTCCTGTGTGTTTCCTATAGAGTACTTTTTCCAATATGTATTCCACTTCCTTTGGAGTTCTAAGTTTGAACAACATAAGGCTAGATGTGCAGACCTGATCATTTGAGCAATAGTCTTTCAGTGTTATATTTTTCAGAGAGATAACCGTGCAGCATGTATATTTTCTGCGGTGACATGGCAGGATGGTCATTGATATGAACAAAGTTCTTTTTCAAAAAGATTTATTGCTATGGTGGAAAATTATTTGTGCCTTTTTGGAGTAAAGTTGCATCATAAATAATGGAATAACCTACTACATCACTCCTTTTCAGCTCTTAGCCATTCCCCGCCCCCCGCCCCTCAGCAGCATTTTCGTTTAGGTATGATCTCTCAGTACAGTTTATATGTTCCAGAGGTTTATATGTATGTGACCATGGTTTTTATTTTGATTTAATTGAATTTGATTTTATAATATATTTACCCAAGAATTTGGGACAAATAACTATAGGATAACCATGAATTTAATCTGGCATAACAAATATAACATTGCATTCTAAAACATATTTTCTTATGCATTCAGTTGTCAGCGTTCCAGAAAAGCCCCAACTCCAAGTAAAGACACAGAAGCAAGCGTTTTTCCAAAGTTCTCTTTACTAGAGTAGGCAAACTGGCACATCTGGGAAAAGCCGAATCTGAAAAGCCCGGGTTTTCCTTCAGTAAGTCAAAGCTCCCAAAACCATCCCCTTTTCCCCCAGTTGATCACATGTTCCAATCAACTTCCGTTCCATCACAATCTAGCCCCTGACCTCTCCTTCTCCAGATGCTGGATCACCCTGATCTTGACCAACAAGAAGAATGCTATTATGTCTACTAACAACCCCTCTCCTTAATCCCCCCTCCTACTTTCCCACACATGAGAAGGTGACAGCATTGAAGCTTCCGGCCTCATTTGGCTTCCAAAGCTGACATCAGTTATATTTTAACAAATAACATCGTTTCAGTCTGTTCACCATGGCATGTATGTTTTGGGGTAATTTTCACTCTCATAGTAATGTGCATACTCTGAATGTAATCCTGCGCGGTGCCCAAAATGATTACCCAGAACAGTTTCTGCCTTCTCTTACCACTTCCGAGCTTTGCCTGCTTTAGTCACTGGAGCTCCCTCCGAGGATCAACTGTTTTTCAGCCCCAACGCAAGCAAAACGATCTTCCATGCTTTGCCTGCTTTTCTAATTGCTGCTCCCTCCAACAATCAGCTGTGCTTTAGAAGCACAGCCCCATCCAGCCCCAACCTCAAAATCAGCAAATGAACTAATGTGCTGGGACTAGCCAGATGAATACCTGATAGGCAGAATTCCCCCCCCCCCCCCCTCTACTTTCCTCCTCAAAAACTAAGGTGCGTCTTATACTCCGGTGTGTCTTATATTCTGAAAAATACAGTACATATTCTGCGGTTTAGATCAAAAGAAAAAGCATTCGCTCTTGAAAAAGTAAATGCAGTTGGATATTATATCTTGATAAGAGAACTACCTATGAGATTAGAAATAACGCTGAACCAACTGTTTCACTGAAACTGCCAAAGAACTACTGAAACCTCAACTATAATACGGCAAAAATAAACTGATATTTCTTCCATGGCTGTCAACTTTCTGTAGAAATTTCTACAATAGATTTTATCATCCAAGGGACAGAAACATCTTAAAATCTTTCTAGTTTTCATATAGAAATTAATTTAATGTGACAGAATGAAAAGACCATAATTCCTTTTTTTTTAAAGAAATATCTCTGTCTATGAAAATTGCATGTAAAAATATAGTGAGCCATTCAGGTAGAGAAAAGCTGTGAGCACAACCAGTGTGAATTGCAATAAATGTTAGACTGTAATAATGATAAATATTCTAATACAGATTGTTCTGCACTTCAAATTTCAAAGTCTTTTTTTGGGTTGAACTTCACAAAGTAAAAATAGAAACAATGCATATTATTTATGCTTACATAATACAAATTACATGCACTAGAACTATCTGATTCTTCTTATAATTTTTTTAAAAAATAAGCATATTGCTGAATGGTATGATACTTCAATTCTAGAACTTTTTTGTAATAAATAATAGTAATCAAAATGCTAACCTGTCACATTAAAACTTATTAAGACTCCCTATATCTAATTGTGTATATGCTATTTGTGATGTTATAAAGAAAAATTATATTTAAAAAATTGAATACTGGAAACTTTGCTAAAGGCAAAGCTTTCCTGGACACTTTTAATCAGATTCATTTCTTTTTTTTTCTTTTGTTCCCTTTTTATGAGGAAGACAGCTGCTTATTGAAATAATGAGTGGGAAGGGCAGGTATGACGGATGCAGGGGGTCATATCAAGTATCGGGGGTGCGCATACGCTGTTTATGAGCGATTGCGCACTCCGGCCCCCAATGCGTGACTCGTGTCCTGGGTTGTGTAGAGTCTCAGGCCCAGGGTCCGCGGCTGATGTTGTGTAATGCCAGGTCGGTGGTTAAGAAAGCCCCCCTCATTTGTGATCTTATTTTGGAGGGGGGTGTGGACCTGGCAGGTATTACGGAGACCTGGTTGGGCCAGGAGGGGGGGGTCCCCCTCGTCGAGATGTGCCCGCCAGGTTTCCGTGCATTTCATCAGCCAAGGGCCCAGGGGAGGGGTGGGGGAGGGGTGGTGATTATTAGGGAAAGTCTTTGTCCGAGGGAGACCACTGTTCCTCAGCTGGATGTGAGTCCCTTTGTGTGAAGTGGGGCCGTGGGGTGCAGATGGGTTTGCTGACTACGTACCTGGCTCCCTGCCACGTGGCAGCGACCCTGCCCGAGCTACTCGACGTCATTGCTGGGGTGGCGGTTGATACCCCCAGACTTATCATCATGGGGATTTCAACTTTCCATCCGCGGGTGAGACGTCAGAGGTGGCTCGGGAGTTCATGGCTTCCATGACAGCCATGGACCTGACCCAGTTAGTTCAAGGCCCAACTCACATAGGGGGACACACTCTGGACTTGATTTTTGTCTCTGGTCAGTGGTTGAATGATCTTGGTAGAGGGGACCTAGATATTAAACCCTTGTCATGGACAAATCATTCGCTCCTCCAACTAGACTTTCCTACCGCCTTCCCCCACCGCAGGGAGACGGAACCAACTAGATGGTTCCGTCCCAGGCGCCTGATGGACCCCGAAATTTTCCTGACGGAGCTTGGGCCGTTCCCTGAGACTCTAACACACGACTCGACTGAAGAGCTGGCGGCCGCCTGGAAAGGGCGGCCACTGGAGCTTTGGACTGTGTCGTGCCTTTGCGGCCTCTGACCCAATGCCGATCTCAATTGGCACCTTGGTTCTCTGAGGAGCTGAGAGAGATGAAGCGTCGGAAAAGACGCCTATAGAGCATTTGGAGGACTAGTCAATCCGATTCTGACTGGACACAGGTGAGGTCTTATATCAAGACCTACCTAGTGGCGATAAAAGTGGCAAAAATCTAACAATTTTTCCGCTCTTATCGCATCTGCAGAGAACCGCCCAGCCGCCTTGTTTAGGGTGACCCACTCCCTTCTTTGGGGGGGACTGTGGGAAGATCCCTTGCAGGGTCGTGCTGAGGATTTTGTGCAATTCCTGCACGATAAAGTCGCTCGGATTCGGGATGGCTTGGACTCTGACTGGATGAGTCCACGGGAGGAGACGAGGGCAGGTCTTGAGAATGTTATCTGGGAGGAGTTTGATCCTGTGACTCCCGAGGATGTGGACAGGGTTCTGGGTAAGATTAGTGCCGCCACGTGTTTATTGAACCCGTGTCCCTCCTGGTTGGTACTGGCCTCCCGGGAGTTTACACGAGGCTGGCTCCAGGGGATTATAAGTGCTTCTCTGAGTGAGGGTGCCTTTCCTGCCACCTTGAAAGAGGCGGTAGTGAGGCCCCTCCTCAAGAAGCCTTCCCTGGACCCGGCTGAATTAGCCAACTATCGTCCAGTCTCCAACCTCCGTTTTGTGGCGAAGGTTGTTGAGAGCGTGGTGGCACGACAGCTTCCCCAGCACCTGGATGAAGCTATCTATCTAGACCTGTACCAGTCGGCTTCAGGCAGGGCTACAGCACAGAAACGGCATTGGTCGCGTTGGTGGATGATCTCTGGAGGGCTCGGGACAGGGGTTGCTCCTCTGTCCTAGTCCTATTAGACCTCTCAGCGGCTTTTAATACCATCGACCATGGTATCATGCTGCAGCAGTTGAGAGGGTTAGGAATAGGGGGCACCGTTCTGCGGTGGTTCTCCTCCTTCCTCTCTGACCGCTCGCAGTTTGTGTTGGCAGGAGGGCAGAGGTCGAGCTTGAGGCATCTTGCATGGGGAGTGCCACAAGGGTCAGTCCTCTCGCCCCTCCTGTTCAACATTTATGTGAAGCTGCTGGGTGAGATAATCCGTGGTTTTGGGGTGAAGTGTCATCTGTATGCTGATGATACTCAGCTGTACATCTCCACCCCAGACCACCCCAACGATGCCCTTGATGTGATGTCCCGCTGCCTGGAGGCCATGCGGGCCTGGATGGGGAGGAATAGGCTCAGACTCAACCCCTCCAAGACCAAGTGGATGTGGCTTCCGGCGCCCCAATATAGTCAGCAGGTGCCATCGCTGACTATTGGGGGTGAATCTTTGCCCCCCACTGAGAGGGCTCGCAATCTGGGTGTCCTCCTGGATGCACGGCTGTCTTTAGAAGAGCATATGACGGCCATGGCCAGGGGGGCCTTTTATCAGGTTCGCCTGATTCGCCAGTTGCAGCCCTTTCTGGATCGGGACGCCCTGCGCACGGTCACTCACACCCTTGTCACCTCCCGGCTGGACTATTGTAATGCTCTCTACATGGGGCTCCCCTTGAAGAGTACTCGGAGGCTCCAACTGGTCCAGAATGCAGCCGCGCGGGTGGTTATGGGTGCAACTCGCTGCGCCCACGTGATACCCCTCCTGCGCGAGCTGCACTGGCTCCCGGTGGTCTTCCGGGTGCGATTCAAGGTGTTGGTTACCACCTTTAAAGCGCTCCATGGCATAGGACCCGGGTACCTTCGAGACCGACTTCTGCCACCAATAGCCTCCCACCGACCAGTCCGCTCCCACAGAGAGGGTCTCCTCAGGGTGCCATCGGCCAAGTTATGTCGGCTGGCGACACCCAGAGGGAGGGCTTTCTCTGAGGGAGCCCCAGCCCTGTGGAATGAACTGCCCCCGGAAATACGTAAGATCTCTGACCTCCGGGTGTTTCGCTGCACACACAGGCCGGGCTATTAACATAACGATTTTAAATTGGGGTATTTTAAATTTCTGGGATTTTAATTGGAGCCTAATTATTTAATGATTTTAAATTTTAATCCTTGTTTTGTTCTGTGTTTTTAAATAGGCTGTACACCGCCCTGAGTCCTTCGGGAGAAGGGCGGTATAGAAATAAAATTATTATTATTATTATTATTATTATTATTATTATTATTATTATTAAAATATTTTATGCTTATTTATGCAGTTAAAAATATTGTCTGAAGAAAAGTTACAGTAACATTTATTTTTAAATGTGCCATTTTTAGATCGCTATTTGTGTTTCAATACAAAGTGATAAAATGATTTTTTTTCTCTAGAGTAAAATGTTGAAAACATTTTTCTGGGTCAATGTAATTGGTTTTCTTTTGTCATGGATGAAAATTTCTAAATCTTAAACTTATCTATAGTACTTTTAAAGATTTGTAATTGTTTTCTGTTTAATACATTATATAAATAAATTGTCCATAAATCTATGTATCTCATGAACATTTATGAAATGCATTTATCTAAATGCACAAAAATGCAGAATTTATATGATGAATTAAGGACCCAACAATATCTACAGTTCTGAATTTTTATACCTTATTCTTTATAGTTGTTTATATTTTCTACTGCAAATGCAAATGTATATTTTTAATCCATTTTAATAGTCTAAATTGGTTCTAAGCAGAAAAATATAATGAAGTTTTTTAAAATTTGTAATAGGATGCTTTAGAAACTATGTCAAAGGAGAATGGGTAGAGTGTGTCATTCTAACATTTGATTAGCATTAATGAAATGGCAAAGAATTTACATGAATGTCGTTTTAAATACATTGTTATGTCCGATTTCCCATGTTTTTATTAAATCCTAAGGGAGTAGATCATTAAGGATATTCTACCCTTTTAAAATCTCTCTTGAGCTTAACTATTGTTGGTGTTAAGGAAGAGGTTGCCTCTTGAGAAATTGCTGGAGTATTTTGTCCTTTCCTGGGAGATTTGCCTTCACAGTTTCTCGGGTGTACAAATCAGATAGAGAATTTCAAGAGCTTTGAGCAATTTGTTGTGCCCAATTTATTTCATACTAAAGTTTGCTTTTTTCTAGTGTATGCATTTACCTAATGTACTGTAGAGCAGTGGTTCCCTATTTGCCACTGGGCTGGCACATGTACAACCCTACTCATGCAAGTGGCCTCTCTTCCCCGCTTCCCCTGATCCTGGACCAACCTTGAAAGGTTGGAGAATGCTGCTGTAGAGTACATTCATAAGAAACATGATTTTGACAAAGATATGAAGGATCTGTAGGCAAAGGGACTACAGCATTTTTAAATCCCTGAAAATCAAGATAATATTTGAAAGCAGATCAGTCAGATTCCTCCCTAATTCACTGAATATAAGAAGGGAGTGAAGGATGAAAAGTATTGTCATGCAGTCAGACTTGCACGATTCTGTTACTATAACAAATCAGAAAGTAGTTTTAGGTTTCTTGTGCTTTTCTTATTGGTCTACCTAGTGGGGCAGACCTTACACAATTTTGCAAAGCATTTTCAGTAACGAATGTGTATGATTGATACCATCAGTGGTGGGTTGCTACCGGTTCTCCCCGGTTCGGGAGAGAGAGAGAGTGATCCGACCATGACAAGGGCTCAATGACTATGTCCCCTATCTCAAGATCACTCAACCACTGTCCAGAGACAAAAACCAGGTCCAGTGTGTTTCCCCCCATGTGCGTAGGGCCATGAATTAGCTGGGTCAGGTCCATAGCCATCACCTCCCGAGGTAGCCCTCCCGAGCCACCTCAGATGCCTCACCCACAGACAGCAAGTTAAAGTCCCCCATGACCATAAGTCTGGGGGTATCAACCGCCACCGCGGCAATGACATCGAGTAGCTCGGGCAGGGTCGCTGCCACGTGGCAGGGAGCCAGGTACGTAGTCAGCAAACCCATCTGCACCCCACGGCCCCACTTCACACAAAGGGACTCACATCCAGCTGAGGAACAGTGGTCTCCCTCGGACAAAGACTTTCCCTAATAATCACCACCACTCCCCCACCCCTCCCCTGGGCCTTTGGCTGATGAAATGCACGGAAACCTGGCCTCACTTCACAAGGAGGGACTCACAACCGGCCGTCTGAGGAACAGTGGAGTCCCTCAGACTAAGGCCTTCTCTAATAATAACCGCTCCTCCCCCGCTCCTCCCCTGTGGCCTCGGCTGATGGAATGCGTGGAAGCCTGGTGGGCACATTTCTACCAGAGGGACCCCTGCCTCCAGGCCCAACCAGGTCTCCGTAATACCCGCCAGATCTGCTCTCCCCCTCCTGAACAAGATCACAAATGAGGGGGGCTTTATTTACTACAGACCTGGCGTTGCACAACATCAGTCGAAGGCCCAGGCCCTGAGGGTCTATTTAACTCATTATCGCCCCTTTAGTCACATAAAGCAATTGATAAAGAAGCCTATTTATTATTCTTATACCTGAATCATGTCCCAGTCACATGGATTTCTCAAAGCATATGAGCACATTTTTTTGTTATTATTTTTGTCCCAACTAATTTGTACATGTTTGTTAGTTAAGCATGCGTAATATCTATGCAATATGCAATGCCTTATCAGGATTTTTTTAATACTTCTGCTATGGATTAGAAGAATGGAGGGATTAAAAGAATGGAGGTGTCCTAAAGTATGCGGTAAGGCACAATATATGGCTGATAAACTGCATTAAATTGATTTGGTTATAAAGTAGAGGAGTGGTTTTTTTTAAAAAAAAACATGCGCTTTAGGACCGAGTAAAAAATAGACAATCTAATCATAGTTGGCTGCTGGAATTAAAACCTGACTTCTAAGTACAATTCCAGATTCCTAACAAGCATGACAAAAGCAAATTTAATGTTCTTTATTTTAAACTCCTGTTTTACCTAATATAAATCAAATCAATAATCAATGAAGAAAAATTGTCTTGTCACTCACAATAAATACTTGCAGGTACTTTACAGGAGGCTATTAACCACTCTTGACAGAAAAGAATATCAGCACAATACACAATACAATACATTAAATGGATTTAACTCTGAAAAATGTTTTGCACTTCTCAGGTCTTATTGGAAGCCTTATGACAGTGTAGTAGTAAAAGCTCTCTGGAATTTCACAAACCAAGTTAGCCTGACACAGTGACCACTGCTTAGTCATATAGCAACGGTCACCAATCTTTTTCATGCCAGGGTCTGGTTTTGTGGAAGACTATTTTTCCAGGGATTGGAGTGAGTGAGAAGGAGTGCACAGCCTAGATCCCTCACATGTGCAACAGTAGTGGGATTCAAATCCCATCGCTACTGGTTTGCTCATGGGCGTGCTCGCCCTTGCGCACACAATGCTTCTGCACATGTGCAGAGACATCCGGGCAGGTGGGCAGAGCCTCCCACTGCCACTGCTACCGGTTTGCCCGATCCAGGGCAAACTGGTAGCTACCCACCACTGATATGCAGTTTACAGTGAAGTTTGTGCTTTTATGAGACTCTAATGCCTGATGATCTGAAGTGGAACTGAAGTGTTGATGTTAGTGTGGGGAGTGGCTGCAAATACAGATGAAGTTTTGCTCACCTCCAGCTGTGCAGCCCAGTTCCTAACAGGCCATGGACTGGTACTGGTACATGGCCCATGGGTTAGGGACCCTTGTCACAGAATACAAGCTTTGCATGAAAAAGAGCCACAAATTTACTCAGAGATATTTCCATTTAAATCGGAGATATCTCCAAGGTATAATATAATATAAAACAACTTTTATATTCCAACCTTCAAATGTTTTAATCTACATCTCTCAAAAATATTTATGCAGGCCAGAAGTTCAGAGTCCCAAACATCTGAAAGGTAATAGCTGACATAGGCATTTGTGAGGAGACCTGTGTTTCTTTTTCTGAATATGAGTTGGTACATTACTTGACTAATATTTTGAATGTTAGTAGTGCTTTCTGAAAAATATATATTTCTTCAAATATGACCGTTTTAAATTAGTTAATTACTATATAATAAGACAACTTACCTGCACAACCTTTTGAGATTGTACATCAACAATTAGCACTCTGTCCAAAGTCGGTTGAGTTACATATATGAATTTATCCTTGACATTAGCAGCTGATGCCCAAACACATTGCTGGACTTCATCCCCATCAGTTTTTGGACAAACTTCATCCTAAAATTAAGGTAAAATTTGTGGTGAGTTGCGGGAAAGAAAAGCAAGCATTTTGTTTAGAAAGCATGCATTTTGAAGGAGATATGTAGAGAAAATGAACTCATGTCTGCAACATTATAAAATGAAATTGAACTATTACTTTACTTTCAGTACAAAATTATGTTTCATGCACCTGCATCAGGATGTGCCCCTCCTTAAACAATCTAGCTTTCTTTTGTAATTACTTATAAAATGTTTGTTAAATCATGTTTCTTTTTAGATCAATAGATTAGATAAAAGATTTTAGATATACTCAAAATATTACCTTATAGTTATATATGTTTTCAGGTTACAAGATGTGAAAGATACTGGAAGTATTTGCTAATCAAAACAGGCAAAACTGGATTAAAAATGGACTACTAAATTCCAAGAAGTTTCTTGGAACTCCAGGAATACATCTGAATACATCTGATGTTGTACCAACACATTTTAATCCAATTTATAT
Source organism: Arizona elegans (assembly GCA_022577455.1). Taxonomy (NCBI): domain Eukaryota; kingdom Metazoa; phylum Chordata; class Lepidosauria; order Squamata; family Colubridae; genus Arizona; species Arizona elegans. The sequence goes on from JAKOOJ010000009.1 coordinate 61,336,483, forward strand.
TTCACTTTCTTAAATAAAAAAATTATGTTGTCATAGCTCTAAATAAAAGTGTTACAGGTTATAGAATAGTAATAATTTTAATGCATTCTATTTAAAACAATATTATATTTAGTTAAATCCCCAGAAATAAGTAGGAGTTCCGTTAGATATTATGACTGAATTTATTTTTGACATTAATGAGTTTTCTGAAAGATGACAAAAGTGTTCCATGTGGCAGCTTTCAACTAGAAATTAAACTGCCTTAAGAAATCACTGCCCAGTTTTCAAGTTTGACAGATTCTGGCTGGACACTCCGTCCCAGTGGCTACTGAAGCCCATGATTAATGAATTTTCCCTGCCTTCTTTTGCAACCTACTCATGGCAAGGAACCAAATACCGATTTCTGTGAGTGGATCTTTAGGGGAAAGTAATTTCTATTTGCATGGATAAACAACTTCCAGCAATTATGAAATCATAACATTGGAAAGGACTTTGGAAGACTTATAGTTCTAATGCAGGCTGATCTGTAAATTAACTTCTTGCTCACAGTGAGTTTTTCACAAGTCTGCAAGTGGACTGATGGATTCATTTCATCATTATGTTGGTCAGTTGAGCTAAAAGGAGAAACATGCAAACACTTGCCAAGTTCATCCCAGTCTTTGCTCAATCAAAATACCTTCCCCCGGGAATTTGGCTTTGCAAGACCTATTACAAGCATTTTAACAAGCCAAAACAATGCTGGATTCTAATCTGGGAGGTATAATTGCACTGAGAAAGACGAAGGGATGGTATTTTCTTCCTCTGTTTTATGATTTGGGGTCTGTTTGCTGTACTGGCCCATCCAAGAAGAAAAACATAAAAGATCTTTTCCTGCTTTGCAACTCTCTCTCCTTGAAATTTCCGTTTTTCTTACTAATCATAGTCAGACTCTTGTACCTCTATCATTTTTCTGTTTTTTCAGAGATTACTGTCAAGACAATTTAAAAAGTCAGATTTTTATCAATTCACTGGCTTTAAAAAGAACAACCCCCCGCCCCCCAGTGCCCAGTGCTTCACTGTTCAAGCAGCCCAGGATGAAGTCATAGACACCAGCAACCTGAAGGGACAAACTGTGCCCACATTAAGACACACTATCTAACTAGTGCACATACTTTACTACATTAACATCAAGGCAGAACACAGCATCATGTGTGCTAGCAAAGGTTGAGAAACATTAATCTTGACACAAACAAGAAAAGATGCCCATAATTAGCCTTTATGGCAGTCTAAGGACAGGTTCATGTTGGGGCTGTCCTTGTACCAGGGCAAGCAGGACAAGCTGAAATCCTGCATTATTACAATATTATGAGTTGGGAGAATACATATTACCAAATCGTCCCAAAGGTGCTTTTTTTTCCAAGAGGCAACTGGACTTTCTGGTTTTTCTTTGAAGACGTTTTGCTTCTCATCCAAGAAGCTTCTTCAGTGAAACGTCTTCAAAAAAAAAAAAGAAAGAAAGAAAGAAAGAAAGTCCAGTTCCCTCTTGGAAAAAAGCACCTTTGGGACAACCATGACCTGGATGACTGAGAATCTCCATAGACATATTACCAAATATTTAGTCATGTTTATTGTATTTGCACAAGTAATGCTGAGAATATCTTGAAGTTATATATTCCATTCCTATAGTTGCAGAAACCAAGTCTTTTAAAGTGAAGGATAATATTGATTGAGTCTTGAGTTGCTATATATACAAGAATTTATTTTTTTAAAAAAACCTATTTTTCATTTCCCTAATTGTGTAAATTTAATTACTAATATGGAGAGCAAATGGGATGCGGTGGCTCAATGGCTAAGACTAAGACTAAGACTAAGAGCTTGTTGATCAAAAGGTCGGCAGTTCAGCAGTTCGAATCCCTAGTGCTGCATAACAGGGTGAGCTCTTGTTACTTATCCCAGCTTTTGCCAACCTAGCAGTTCGAAAGCACGTAAAAAATGCAAGTAGAAAAAATAGGGACCAACTTTAATGGGGAGGTAACAGCATTTTGTGCACCTTTGGCGTTTAGTCATGCCGGCCACATGACCATGGATACGTCTTCGGACAGTGCTGGCTCTTCAGCTTTGTAACGGAGATGAGCACCGTCCCCTAGAGTCAGGAACAACTAGCACATATGTGCAAGGGGAACCTTTACCTTTTATGGAAAGCAAGATACTGCTTAATTATTCATATATGAGCACTGGATCTGAATATATGTATACAGTATATGCATGACTGTCTGTATGTATGTACATTATGTATGTGTGTAATTATTTATTGGAAGGGGAAATATATTTTGGAATTCATAATTTTAGGATAATTTAAGGTAATTGCCAAATATTTCGTGAACATCACTGCATGCTTCTAAGCATCATTTTAGTTTCCAAATGTAAAGTGCTCAAGGAATTTACACTGTATATTATTCTGATAATTAGTAAATATCACATTCTTAACAACGCATTATAAACCAGCTATAAAATATGAGTAGAAATAACTTTAATATTCCAATACTAATAAACAAACACAGTTTTATGTTAAATAATATAATATTTTACAACAGCTTTTTTTTACAACTCTTCATGTCTATATATATATATGAGGAATATATATATATATATATATATATATATATATATATATATATATATATATATATATATATATATATATATATACACACACACACACACACATATATATATTCTGAGGTTTTTGCAGGTGTTTGTATGTAGGTCTTTGGTTATTCGGGTTTTCTCCTGCGTAAAATTGGAGGTGTCTTGGCAACGTTTCGATGAAGTCTCATTCGTCATCTTCAGGCTGGTGTTCTCGGCTTCGTGCTTCTAGGAGTGTGTGTGTGTGAGATCGCAGCTGTTTCTTCCTTTTAACTGCCAGTGGGAGTGTGAACTGATTGGGTGGGAGCTTGGCTGTGTTCTGATTGGGTGGAGGTGTGTTCTGATTGGTTGGGGGTTTGGCTGTGCTCTGATTGGCTGGGTGTGTGTTCTGTTTAGGTGGGGGCTTGTTTGTGCTCGGGTTAGTCTGAGTAGCAGGGGGATTTGAGCTGGTGAGCTGTGTTGCTGTTGTTTGGCTTCGTGTTCGTGGCCGTGCTATCTCTTCATGTTGGGTGTCAGTCTGCTTCATGTATGGATTGGAGGGGTTTAAAGTGGCTAATGATGCAGCTGTGGTCTGGCTTCTGGTCCGTGGTCGTGCCTGATCATCAGTGTGGGTTTGAATCTGCTTTCTGCGTGGATGTGTGATGGTTACATCCTGTGTGACTCTCGTGAGTGTGGGTCTGGTATCATTCTTTGTGTTAGGGATTCGTTTGTCAATAAGGGCGGGTTTCCAAATGGCTGGCAGGCGGGAGGTATCATCTTATTTATTCAAAGCCACAGGACATGATATAGACTTTAAAAAGACCAGAACTATCGCCAAAATGGATCACTTTAACAACGGAATAATCAGAGAAGCCATTGAGATAGAAAAACGTCCACACAGCATGAATAAACGAGATGATACCTCCCACCTACCAGCCATTTGGAAACCCGCTCAGTGGAATCACATCCACTCAATTCTGGGCTTTTTTCTTTCTGGCAGCAAGCAAGTTCTTGCTGCCAGGTGAGAGACTTATATAGATCTATTTCTGGCTCGTTAGCCATCATCAGTAAGCCACACCCACATCTCATGTATCCTCCCTGTAAAGGTACAATATCTATTTTCTTACTTCTTGGTAGGATTTATGTGTGTTTTTCCTCTAGCTCGTTAGCCATCATCAGTAAGCCACACCCACATTTCATGTATCCTCCCTGTAAAGGTACAATATCTATTTTCTTACTTCTTGGTAGGATTTATGTGTGTTTTTCCTCTAGCTCGTTAGCCATCATCAGTAAGCTACACCCACATTTCATGTATCCTCCCTGTAAAGGTACAATATCTATTTTTTTACTTCTTCGTAGGATTTATGTGTGTTTTTCCTCTAGCCAGGTTTTTCCTACGTAACCAAGGTTTTTCTGCAGCCCTAGCTCAGTGGAATCACATCCACTCGATTCTGGGCTTTTTTCTTTCTGGCAGCCAGCAAGTTCTTGCTGCCAGGTGAGAGACTTATATAGATCTATTTCTGGCTCGTTAGCCATCATCAGTAAGCCACTATACCATGACAAAATCGGTAGCCTACAAAGAAAATCATTATAAAATGTGGTATCGATGGTATCTGGCCCCCGCATGGTTAGCAAAAATGTATCCAAATGTAAATCCGACTTGCTGGAAGTGTAAAAAAGCACAGGGAACTTTTTATCATGCTTGGTGGCTCTGCCCAGAAATTAAGAAATATCGGAACAAGATTAAAACATGGATAGCAGAAATAACAGATTATGAAATTGAATTAGAACCCAATTTTTTTTAATTAGGTATGATCAAAAAGAACATTAGGAATGATATAAAATATTTAATACTTCACATAATAACGGCGGCTAAACTAGCAGTAGCACAACTTTGGAAAACAAATAGATTGCCAACTGATCAGGAGCTAATACAAAAGATATACACATGCGCAGAAATGGACAAATTAACCTTAGAGTTACAGGATAAGGAGGACTCAAAATATTTTAGAATATGGAATAGATGGTACCAGTGGATAAATCAAAGGAGGCCAAATGGGTTGAGATGAAATTTAGAGGAAATTATCATAATTAAAGAAAAATGCACTGTCAGAGAGATAGAAAATGAAATATGTCACTGTAGGTTTGTATATATGTATATATAATAATAGAAATTAGTTAGTAGTTGAAGTTGATTATTGTATATGTATATGCAAATTTGTTTCTTGATTAAGTTAACTTTTAACTTAATCAAGCTTTTGTATGTTTTAAATGCTTTTTTTAAGAATGAATAAAGTTTTACTTTAAAAAAAAAAAAAAAAAAGCCCAGAATCGAGTGGATGTGATTCCACTGAGCTAGGGCTGCAGAAAAACCTTGGTTACGTAGGAAAAACCTGGCTAGAGGAAAAACACACATAAATCCTACGAAGAAGTAAGAAAATAGATATTGTACCTTTACAGGGAGGATACATGAGATGTAGGTGTGGCTTACTAATGATGGCTAATGAGCCAGAAATAGATCTATATAAGTCTCTCACCTGGCAGCAAGAACTTGCTGGCTGCCAGAAAGAAAAAAGCCCAGAATCGAGTGGATGTGATTCCACTCGCTAGGGCTGCAGAAAAATCTTGGTTATGTAGGAAAACACACACACATATATACAGAGAGAGAGAGAGAGAGAGAGAGAGAGAGAGAGAGAGAGAGAGAGAGAGAGAGAGAGAGAGAGAGAGAGAGAGGGAGGGAGGGAGGGAGGGAGAGGGAGAGAGGGACGGAGTTCTTTTTTCGTAGGTCTATATGTGCATTACTGTTCTAGCCAGGGTTATATATATATATGTAGATAAAATAGAATTGTGGCACATGCATCTGTATTTCTTTTCATAATATTCTTAGGGACAGCTCATCAAAAAATATTTTAGCATACACATGATACTTATTCCTAACATAACGGCTTCTATTTGATGCATTCTAGCAGACTTCTATAGCAATACTTATGAGCTATCAAAGATTATGACTTCAAGTGAAGAAAAAGCAGCAGGCACTGATGAGTTGTTAAGCAACTATCTTATTTCCATTCACAGGAACTTCCTTGGCATACAAAAGAAGAAAAAACTGATACCTGTCATATGGAATACTTTAAGAGACACAGTTTATAGTTGATTCTAGAATTTTTTAGACTCTATTTTTGACAGGTTTTTTTTCTGATGTACTGTGAAGACACAATCTGAATCATCACATGTCAACATGAAATGTAAATAAATTTCCTAATTCCACTTATAAATGTCTGTACGTAAAGAAAAGGCTGGCATTAAATATAAAATCATTTCAAAATAACAGCTATTTGTTAGAAATAATTTGACATTATAGAATATGTCATGTAGATTAACTATTTATTTATTTATTGTGACATTATTTGTATCTACTTATTAATTTGAATTGTAAGGCCACTGAATTCAACACTGATTTTAGGTGTCATTCAGACAGATACAATATCTAAAAATATTTTAAAACGTGATGGGTGGGGGAGCGGGGAACATGCCAAATTGGCAGACCTTGACATGCTAAAGTTTGGGAAAACACGATTTTAGAGATCATTTAAAGACTTACAGGGTCAGGGCAGTCCAACTGTCTGGGAGAATGCTATTCCAAAGAGCTGGTGTCATGACTGAAAATTCCCTTCAGAATAGCATTTCCATTATTTCATATTTCATGTATAACAGCCAGATTCTGGGATCGTGCCAGAACTATAGGTCTCATTGCCCATTTTGATCCATTTCTTCAGCAGCCTATGAAAGGGCAAAGAAATAAAATAAATTCATTCTCCTACTGATCATAATGTATTGATTGTATTAACAGGGAATGAAGTGTCTATATAAATCTTTGTGACAGTAAAAATAAAATATCTGTGTCTTGTTGACAGTATACCAAGCACTTTTCATATAGGAGCAGTGCATCATTTGTCTATATTATCTATACAGAAGTGCATCCTTTTTCTATATACTATTTTTTTTCCTGTGATTATAATCACTTGACAAACTTTTGTGAACTTGTCATTTACTTATTCAGAAATATAAGCCTGACATCAAGATTTAGGAGGCAGAAATAATATTGGGCAATATCAGAGACTGCAAGCTATGTTAAAATATGAACAAAACTTATGCTGTGTGATGAATATTCTCTGAACTTGATTGGGAAAAAATGAAGTTCTTCAGTATGAAAAATATTTACATATTTTCTTTTTAGCACCTACCAAAAACAGAAAGTGTTTCAAGAGAATATGAAAGATCACCTTTAAAAATTTATCACCTTTAAAAAATTTATCGCAAGCAAGATGGCTCTGCAGGGATGTCACCAAATACTAGTTTTATATGATTAGTGCATTTTGAAGTAACAGATTGAAGCTGTGAGTGATTCCAAAGAGAATATGGTACAGTAGTGAGGTTAGAACTAATTAACAAACAAACAAAAACCCTAGTTAAAGATGAAACATAGAAGACCATTTTTAGAGATGAGAATGCCAGCAAAATCTTGCAAAAATCACCTTGTTGGGTCAAGAACTGCTTTTTTTCCTGATCACTTGTAATGTGCTGTTTGTGTATCTACGTACATATCTTTTCTTTCATGGGGCCATGGGTATCTATAATGGACTATAGAAGGATGAGATGCAAGACAATAGTCAAATAAAAACAATCTGAGTTGTAGTGTCCTAGGGTCATATGATCACCTTTGCAACTTTCTTACAAGGAAAGTCAAATTTGGGGAAGCCAAATTCAACTTAACTGTGTTACTAACTAAACATCTTCAATGATTGACTTAACGGGCCTGGTGGCTCAGCAGACTGATAGCATTGTGATTAACACCAGCTGTCTGCAATTACTGTAAGTTCGAATCTCACCAGGCTCAAGGTTGACTCAGCCTTCCATCCTTTCTAAGGTAGATAAATTGAGAACCCAGTTTGTGGGGGCAATAAGCTGACTTTGTAAAATATACAAAAGTATGAAGGCTATTGCTTAACGCATTGTAAGCCGCCCTGAGTCTCCAGAGAAGGGTGGCATATAAATCAAATTAAAAAAAAAAAACAACTGTTCAGTTTTGCGTTTACTTTGCGTTTACTTTAATTGATTAGTCCTTGGGCCATATCAAAGGGCAGAGTTCCAGACACACATTATTACTAAAATCTGATAAAAACAATTTAAATTGGAATTGGGTAAAATTTAAAATGGAATTGGACCTGAGACAAGCAAGGTCCTAAAATGGGTCAAAATTCATTTAGTAAATGTTTTGCTTAGCAACAGAAATGTTGGGCTCAATTGTGATCCTAAATCAAGAATTACATGTATTTAATACATGTATTTTATAATCTGGATGACTTTGAAGGCTGACAGTACCTATAGGAAGGCAAAGAAACCAAATGATGAAATGAGCATTGAAACATCATGATGTAAACTTTGCCCCTATTATATATGCATTGTGACTTTACATGCCAGGGTGTAAGAATCTCAGCTTGCTTTGAAAATTTGCAATGTACATTTTGTTATTTATTATTTAGATGAAAATTTTGCTCTGCTACGGCATCTACATAAGGAGGCCTTCACTCTCAAATATTCCTCAGAGGCTGAAATCATATCCCCCACCCCCCAGGAAAAAAACCTGTTTATGTTGGTTTATTCAGGAGAAAGAAAGTGGTAAACCTCCTTTGTTACATTTTTTTTTAAAAATTCCTAGTAGTCATATAACAACTTCCCCAAGTGGTCATTCCCTTTTTAAAAAATAGTGATTTTTTTCCTCAAAGCTTCTTTCCTTTTTACATAAAATAGAATAGAGTAGAGTAGAGTAGAGTAGAGTAGAGTAGAGTAGAGTAGAGTAGAGTAGAAAAGAGTAGAAAAGAGTAGAATAGAATAGAATTCTTTATTGGCCAACTGTGATTGGATACACAAGGAATTTGTCTTTGGTGCATATGCTCTCAGTGTACATAAAAAGACAAGATACATTCGTCAAGAATCATAAGGGACAACACTTAATGATAGTCATAGGGTACAAATAAGCAATCAAATCATGTTAGGAAACAATCAATATCAATATAAATCATAAGGATACAAGAAACAAAGTTACAGTCATGCAGTCATAAGTGGGAGGAGATGGGTGAAAGGAACAATGAGAAGAGTAATAGTAGTAGTAATGCAGTCTTAGTGAATAATCATTATTTTTAAAATAGTTTCAATTGTCATTATATCACTGCTTCTTGACACTTCCTTAAACAAAGGTTATTTCTTAGTTATAAAAAAGAAAGTTCAGCTTCACTTAGCGTTTGTTATAATGATGCATCAGATTTATATGTATCCCAAAGCCAGAGGCAACTGCAAGTAATTTAAAAATATTTTTCGGGGCAAAATAGGATTTAGTTTTTGCATTGTTCTGGTCCCATCAAATTCTAACCTACAAACATTTATTTTTAAGGTTGCCTGGCAATGTCATTACAATTTAGCATGCATCCAGTACTAAAAGATCAACAGAATCTCATAGCCATTGATGGAATGTAATTATTTTATTACGTTTAGTCCACATAATTTTCTCTTAATTAACAAATTACTAAAGATAGTAGTTTCTTCCAGTTGTGGCTAGCTACTAGCTATTCTGACTTGCTTCTTTAAGTAACATTTTAAAATGTCAAATTGATTGTTTACTCTGCTGTACAGTCTCCCTAATTGCTTGATTGTACTTGACCATTGACTACACATTATGGGTAATTCTTGATTTATGACCACAATTGAGGCCAACATTCCTGTTGCTAAGCAAGACAGTTTTTAACTGAGTTTTGCTACATTTGATGATCTTTCTTGCCACTTGTTAAGTGAATCACTGCAGTTGTTAAGTAGGTAATATAGATGTTAAGTGAATTTGGCTTCCCCATTGAATTGTCAGAAAGTCACAAAAGGTTGATCACATGACCCCGGGAAATTGCAACTGTCATAAATATGAATCAATGGAATAGTGTGTGAATTTAGAGGATGCTGCAATGATTTTAAGTGTGAAAAATGGTCATACATCACTTTTTTCAGTACCTTTGTAACTTCAAAAGGTCACTAAATGAACTGTTGTAAGTCAAGGACTAACTATATAGGAACTGTATAAAAGAAATCTAAGTGCTATTGCTATTATGCATTATTGCCATGGCTTGCAAACTAGTGCTGTAAAGAACTTCAGAACACTGCTAATCTTTATCATAGATTTGTCTTTCTATGGAATGCACAATGGCACTATTCATAGGACAACCATTTGAAAATATGAGGCTGCTTTTAAAAAGTTGCAGGCATTTAAGCACCTGTGCTTCTATGAGACTTTAAGCACCATTTCAAAATCAATCTGAAGTACTACACAACCTTATTACAATGGACTTCTTCAAATACTATCCTATTATTCAGCATTCTTTCTTCAGAAAATCATATATTCATATGTAAAAGAGAAGGATGACAAGGTAATTTTAAAATATGCTTACAATTGTATAAAATATTTCCTAGTGTATAAATTTCTTTTGAATAAATAATTTCTATGCAAACACTTTGGCTTCCCATTTCCCCCTTTTTTTAAACTTCTGTATATGATTCTGAAATGCAAAGCTTTCAATTTTTAAGTGGTGCAGATATTTTTAGATATTTATATTTCTGAATGAAAAATTATTGTTGAAATTATGATTTGTACAAACAAGCCAGAATAGAATCAGACCATAATATCTAATTAATAATTTGCAACTTTGTCTTAAAAGCAGATGCAAACTCTTCTAAGCCTTAGACTTAGAAGTTAGATATAGATTAACTTTATTTTCCACTTTGAATATTCACTAATCGGCATACATTAAAATGAAATTTCATTGCATACAACTCTCAAAGGGTCACCACCTCCAATCTACATTACATAAACATAACAAAATAAATAAATAAATACAAAATTATGCATATACCCACATATATTATATGACACATTATAGTTCGGATGTATACAAGTACATGGCAAGAAAAATGAATCTTGCAAATTTACCAGGCGGATGGCATAGGGAGCAAAGCTGTTACAGAATCTGGTAGTCCTGCTAGAGATACTTTGAAGCCTCCTCCCAGAGGGGAGCAACAGAAACTGACCGCAAAGTGGATGTGTGGGGTCTCTATCAATGCTTTGAGCTCCAAGCACATAGCACTTATAAGCTGTATCCTGAATAACAGGAAGTGATTTTCCTATAATCTTCTCGGCTGTCCTTACCACTCTCTGAATGGACTTTCTATCTGAGACTGCAGCCACCAAACCAGTGATGCCGTTTGTTAAAAAGCCCTCATTGTGCCTCTCTAAAAAATGGCCAGCACAGAAAGATGTGCTCTCCTTATTGTAAGTCACATCCTATCTGAGAGGGTCTATGTAAATCCTTTCCATATTTAATATTTGTATTTAAAAGTGTACTTTTCAATATGTGATTTTTTTCACCCTCTATTTTAGCCTTGTATGATAAAAGTACAATATAATATGTTCTTTGATTTGTGTAAAATTTCCACCAATGCTTGGGTATTTCTTCTGAATAATAACAACAACAATAATATTGTATGTGAAATGTGTTCACTGATATATAAATCTAAACAAGCATGCACATATTAATACTGTAGTTTTTCCTGTGGTCCTGATTCTTAGGATACAAATAATGAAATTACAGTGATAATGAAGAATGTCTTTCATCCTTTTTTGAAAGAATATCTTCAGTGTTTGGCAGATTTCATTACTGAGGTAAAAAAAAAAAAAATAGAAACTTAATAACTGTATTTCAAGAATACTTGCCTGAAATCCAAGGAGCTTTTCATTAGGCTTAATGTGTCTCTGGAATTCACACTCTACTGGTTGTATCACTTTGATTCCATCTTCATAAAACACATAGAACATATTACCAATTCCCAGACCTTAGGAGCCAAAAACATGTTAAAGTATATTAAATACCTAATGAATAATGATTAAACAAAACCTTAATTAGAAGCCAAAGAGACTGATTTGTTAATGCATGAGAAATTAGTAGCTCTGATTCTATAGGGTTTTTAAAAATGTAGATTCAAGAGTTCATGTAATAGCCTCAATGACAAACAAATGACCTCATAAATATTACTCTGAAATTATTTTTAAGTAAAATGGAAATATCCCTTATACTGTACATGCCATTATCCCATATCTGAGACTAAAAAGGATTAAAGTTATGTGAAACCATAGAAAAATAATAATGGTATAATATGATTTTTAAAAATAGCATTTTACTTATACGGTAACATATATTACGTATTGCACCCAATCATGACTTTACTTTAGGAGAACATAATCCTGTCAATATAAATATTAGTGGATGATTTGTATAACTGATCTAACAACTAGAGTTTCAGGGATGGTATTTTTTAAGATAATATATTTCACAGGATGCCAAAATGAAAACTAGTGTTGAGCAGGCCATATACTTTTAAGACTGGAATTCTGACCTGATAAATTTTTGTACATTTTTTTTAAGACCAGATCCAGCAATGGAAATGAATTTAATTTAATTTTGGAGAAAGCACCAAGAAAAAAACTTCTACCCTCCAAAAAGACTGGTTTATCTGGGTATAAATCAGGCTTTTGAAATATTTAAAAAGATGGAATATATCTTCTCATCACAGTGCATTTTGGGATTTACTTCCCATTCTTTTCTAGGGAAGAAAAGAGATTAAATACTTCCTTTGGATTACTGTCCATTAGGTAACAGATTACAGGGAAAGGGACACACCAAATCTACTTCCTGTAAAATCCATTGTAACTTTTTTGTCTCAGGATATAATGGGAACCTCCCTCCTTCATATCATTTTAAGTACTGTAAATTCTTCAAATCTTTCACTGATACAGAGCCCACAATAACTATAGGCAATTTACAAGGATATAAAATTCTTATTGTATTTCTATTTCCATTTAGAAATCCTCTTGATTTTTTAACAAATAAAGGTGAAACTAAGGATAGAGACAATATTTGTATTCAATTTTATAGCCATTCATAAATCTAGAGAAAAGATTAACACTCAGAAAAAATGATGATCCAGAAAAAAAGATTAACAGTCAAGAATTTTTTTTAAGCAAAGAAGCAATTATTTTGTCATTTGGAATGACAGACTGGGTTCTTGGTATTCTCTGGACTTGGATGTCTTTCTGGAGATCTTTCATTATGAGGCTAAATAACATCAGTTATTTTATTTTCCCTCACACTTTCCTTAATCAAAGATAGCCACGTACACTTTCAGAAATACATTATAATCTCTACTATCGCAGTACGAAATAACTGAAGCAGAATTTAAATACTGAATGCAATATAAAAAGACTTAAGCAAAAATATCTCCAAATGTAATAATTTTTACAGTTTATTACAAATCCTATAAAAATAGGGTCCAAACACACCAGTCCCATTCAGACATCCATATATCCCTATCAATTTCCTACCCAGTGAAATATATCCAATCCTATATTCTATTTACAGTCCTTTATATTGAATCTGAATATCCAATGTTTAAAAGGATGCAATCATACATCAAATATTTCTGGCAATTAGACTCTTTGTCTCTCTTCCAGATGCAGGGAGGAGTAAATCAAGCTTCTGAAAGTAATCTAACTTCATTCAAGTGAACAAGAACACAATATTCTCTCAAACATTGCCATGAAATACCTAATTTCATTGCCATGAAATACCGCAAACCTATTTTGTCCAAACATATCACTATCAGGGTCCCCATCAGACAATATAGCTATGAACTCACCAAAAACCTTGGACTTCTCATAGATAGGAGGGAATACTCCTATCAATTCACCACTATTGTGCCTCCAGAAAATCAAAGACCTAAGAACAGAAGATGAAATTATGGTTTTTACATGATGCCCAGAACTATTCCCATCCATAGATACAGAACTAGCAATAGAATCCATTGCAGCAGTACTATACACCACTTTCAGCCTTAACAGAGTACACCAAGATTTCAATATCAATATCCATGGAACTCATAGACTGACCTTCATCTCGCCACCTACTTTTAGCTCAACAAATATACCATAAGAGGGAAACACCCATGGGATCACCACTATTAGGAATCATAGCTGAGACCATGATGCAATGTCTAGTAGCAGTAACAATTTCACACATACAAGTGAAAATATGCTTGTCTTGCTATTTAGATGGCACTTTCATTGTAATAAAAAGAAGCAATTAGAGAAGTCAATCAACGCATCAAGAAAATAATAAAATTTACAGAAGAATAAGGCATCAACAATACACCATTTTTCTGGATATTGTCATTAGCAGAGGAAGCAATGGCAAATTAGAGACCCAAGTTTTTGAAAAACAATGTTCATTAACAAAGTGTTTTCAAATCCACAAATTGAACATCTTAGATGAAAGAAATGTAAAATTCTGAGGAATTTCTACAAGCTTGATACTCAGACAAATCAATCATCAATAGACATGTAGAAATAAACCCCACTCACATAACATTTTACAAACACAGTCAAAACCCTAGGAAGTAAACAAATCTCCTAGAACACATCCCAGCACCAGTACTTCCTCTTCCCCAGGAGTCAACACTCAAAGAAGTAGAAAACAGCACTAGATAAACAATCAGGAGGAAACCATATCCCAATTAAGGCACCATAAAGAAAGGCACCATAATTTCAATGACAGACAAGCCAAGCTACTATGTATAAACATCCAATAAAACTCACTGTCCTTCATATTGATGGCATTAGCTAATATGATAATAAAATATCTACAAGAGAAAAACCAAATTAAGAGAGCACTAAGAACTCAACAGTTCAACCTTGAATAACATATATTGTCTTCTATTGGACAAGTTTTAAGAAGAGATTGGACAACCATTTGTCTGAAATGGTATAGAGTTTCCTGCCTGGGCAGGAGGTTGGACTACTGGTAGTCACTAGAAGAGTTCCAAAGTCTTTTCCAACTCTGTTATTTTGTTCTGTTCTGTTCTATTCTGACTATGAAAATATAAAAACTTTACTAATAGCAGAGACATCCATAAACGTTCAATGTGACCCTAGTCTTACTACATATTTCTGTAATTCATTTTAACATATCCCTGTCTTATATCAAATGAAGACATTTGCTTTAAATTAGTAAAATACTATAGTTATGTGGTTGAAGCATGAGTTAGAAGAAACTAGGCAGCTTTTATAGTTTTACTCTAAGAAATTAGTAAGTGAATATTTTCACACCATGGAACAGTGACCAAATAATATCTGCAGATTAAACCACTATAAGAGGCAAAGGAGTAGGAGAAAATAAAAAGAATACTATTACTATTAGATTTAGTAAAACTTGACATTTCAAAATCACAAATCTCTTAAAACATACAATATATTATTTGTGTTTCATAGATTCCATAGAAGTATGTTTTAAAAGATGTTTATCTCTATCACATTTATTGTTATTTAAACTTCAGTTCAATTCATCAGTTTTTTGGAATCTGTTGTTTAAAATTTTAACTAATTATTTGCTATATTGTATGCACTTAAGTTGAATATTGATGCTTAAAATATTTCATTGAGATAATCCAAATAGGTTTTGCATGTGAGAAACATTTTTTTAAAAAATTTTGATAGTTATATTAAAATTTTAAGTCCATTCTTATATATTATTTATTCAAAGCAATGATTAGGGTATTAAACTCTTTTTATCTATTTGCCAATTTTGCAATCTTAAAAGATCAATAGGTTTGTAACTTCAAGGTACCAGATAACACAATTTTTTTACAAGATTCACAAGATATCATTCTTTACAAAAAAGTTGATAATACCCCTCAGTCAACATTCTGACAATAGATAACATAATTAGCTAGATGATTTATGAAAGCAGAAGGGCATATTTAGGAAAATATCCTCCACTGGAATTTGTGATAATGCATATGTCTTGAGTTACCAGCATAATGCCCCGTAGATACTGAATTTTTCTCTGAATGAAAATAACCATATTATACTATTTGCAATGACAAGCAATTTAAACTGAAGCAGCAATTTATGAAGACATAATTAAAATATAATAACTATCGCTATTGTGTGCTTGAAAGAAATAACATGTATATGAGAAAGTTCATTATTATAGAAAGGAGAAAAAGCTAATTGTACCTTCCTCTCTCCATAATATGTTAGCAACTGCAGCATGTAAGGGAGAAAGAACAAATAAAAATAATTAAGAGTGATACTGCACATTTTTTTAAAAAAATGAGTGATATATTTTGCTCATGTACTTGTATATTTTTTAAAAATCTGTATATTGTTCGTTACTTATATATATTCTTTTCTATAACTGGCATTTACTTCATTTTGGCAATTTTCAGTAGAAATTATATGTGGTCAAATGTAAACATTACTTTTATTTAGTTATTTTTCAAACAAACATATAGACATTAGGAATACTTATGCTGCCTCTTGCTTTGAAATGACCAGTAAAATTTAGAAAGGAGGACTTAATTATAATTCATGCAGATAACATATCCACCTATGAATTTCAGACTGTTGAAATGAATAAAATTTGTATGAAGGTCTTTAGATTTTTCTGATACAAAACAACTACACAAAAATGTGTTTATGTGTATGCGTACATGTAAACAAAATAATCACATTGAAATTGTAATTTGTGATATTTGGCTTCTAACTTTTGGCAAAGGGAAAGAAAAGAAATCTCAATTTATATATATACTTTTATAAACTCAATGCATAATTACTGTTTATTGATTGATTGATTGATTCATTCATTCATTCATTCATTCATTACATTTGGTGCTGCCCAAATACAAAATACTTTAAGGTCACAATATAAACAAAATCACAACACAGTAGACAACTTAAAAACTGCATAAGAAACAATACTCCAAAGTAGAACAGAAGGGAAAAAAAGAACAAGATGATTAATAGTATTTCAATATTGGGACTTCCCACAAGTTGGTGTATTGAACAGCAGGGTGATCTTTCTCTCCTGCCAACAATCAGCTGATTTTGCTGCCAAAGCTGTTTCTTTGGTGCTGCTCCTCCCTGGATTTGAACTGGAGCACCTAGGAAAGCCGAGACAACTTTGGGATGATCATGGACCCACCTGGGAAAACAAATCTTGAAGATTGCGGTTCCCAGTAGGAATGGCCATAAAGTTTGGTTTCTATATCTTGCTCTCAGATGATTTAAAAAAAAAAAAAAAACATGCTTTAGTTTTAACTGAACTTTTTGCAATTTCTATTTTACTTTTCTTTTTATCTTTAAAAGTTAGCCAACTGGTTGAATCTGATTTATTCTAACTCCTTGCTGGATTTTATGTGGTTTTTTCCTGTCTTTTTCCTTTGATCTATCCTTTGCTTTGAATAACTTTTGTTTCTTTATAGTTGTGATGCATTCCTGGGTAGTGAAAAAAATTGATTTGAATTACATCTAGATTGGACTCTCACTATAGGATTTTGTATTTTGTTAACTTTATTAAGATAGTTTTTCCACTAGCTTGCTGTCAATAAAATTCTTGATGTCTCTTCATTGTAGTTTTGAACATCTAGCTTTGTATGATGATTTTTATTATAAGGTGCCTAGAATCACTTTATTAAAAGAAGGGTGATATATAAATGTGATTAATAAGTAAAGAAATAAAATACATATGTAGGATTTTTGTTTACATGCCAATCATATGAACAACTCTAACTAAAAAGATAATGGATATCAGTTTAAGACTACAATTCCATGTATAAATTATTTGATACCTTATTTTCAAACAAATATTCAGAAATAGACAACAAATGTACAGAACATACCTGTATAATATAAAAGATAAAACTTCTGTCGCATGACATAAACTCAGGGGGGAAGATGCATCTTATACACCTAAAATACGGTATATATCTTCTATCTATCTATCTATCTATCTATCTATCTATCTATCTATCATCTATCTATCTATCTATCTATCTATCTATCTATCTATCTATCATGTATCTATCTCTTTCTCCAAATGTACAAATATCAGTAATTTGGCATAGATTTTTAAAATGTAAACTTTATTATATGCTACTTCCTTTTGTTTGGTTTCATTTCACTTTTAGAGTAGATAGTCAACCACTAAAATTCTCTAGGAAAAGAAGCAGTAGCATATGGGTCTTTGGAATTTTTTAAAAAAATCATATTTTAAGTTTTTCAGATTTAGAGTAATAATGATGTTAAGAATCATATTTAATTAGATTTACTCTGGAATAACATTTATTGAACAAGAATTATTATTTTCCGACTTCTGCTTTAAATAGCTTTTCAACTGGGAAAATTGGCATCTGTTGGGATTTGATGTCAGGAAACAATTAAGATCTTAAGAAACTCCAAGAAATAATTTTTATCAACCTCTCTCAGATATCATTTATAATTTAAATAACTTGAATAATTTTTCATGTTCAAAGTTTGATCTAATTTTAGTTTCAAAATTTTAACTGAATTGGCACATTTAATAATACTGAGACAATTGGTTCAGATTATGAAAGAGAAAGAGAAGCCAACTTGAATCAAGTAAGAAGGTAATAAATGTATATCCTCTAACATAGAAGGAATAAAAATGTACAAAAGCCTAAACATTTTGCATTCAGTGTAAGATTTCATGGTAATTCAAATCTTCACAACTGAATAGATGATAAGCAAAATAGTTAAATGATGTAAATAGATTAATTATGTGAATCTGTCAATTTCTTGGAAATAGGCCATTTTGCGATGCCTACACAGTTTACTGGAGATATTTTCTCTTTGTGCCCCTGTTCTGTCCCAGCTACGGACCCCAAAGAACGCAGCACACACAAACTCTATACAAAGCTTATTTACTCAAAATAACTTAGTCTTTATCATTCAAAGGCTGTTAATGAAGTGTTTTAACAGCATACCAGAATTCTAAGATAAGGTAATCACAGTCTTACTAGAGTTGGCAGAAAGCCCAGAAGCAGTTTTGCAGACATGAAAGAGAGTGAACTAAAGTTGTTCTCTACAGCTTGTTGCAAGCGGCGTTCCTTCTTAAATAGGCTAAGGGAATGGCCAATTATCCCCAAGCCTTACTCTCGAGGAGACCTCCTCCTGAGGAGCCACTCCTGCCTTTTGGCACCTCTGCGCGCCCGTGCATTGAGAAGAGGCTCCTCCTCTTCGTCCTCTTCACTTAAAGGAGCTTCTGGAAGTTCTGAAGGCCCTGGCTTAATCCCTGCCTCTGGCATCACATCTTCTCCAGCCTCCTCATTGTCCTACTCGAGCGCCAGCTGCACAGGCTGCTGGTGCAGCACTACACCAGCCTTCTTGTTGTCAGAATCAGCTACAATCTCCACAGGCCCGATAAATATCTGTTGCTGCCTAGGATTGAACTTTCAACTCTTCTGAGGTTGAGAGTTTCTTTATATATTTTGATACATTTCTTCTCTCTCTCCCTCCCCCCTCTCTCTCCCCCCCCCTCTCTCTCTCACACACACACACACATTTTTTATATATAATATTTGATATTACAGGTAGTCCTCAATTTATAACCACAATTGAGCCCAACATTTCTATTGTTATGTGACACATTTGTTAAATGAATTTTGTCCCATTTTACAATGTTTCTTCCCACAGTTCTTAAGTGAATTATTGCAGATGTTAAATTAGTAACAGAGTTGTTAGGTGAATCTGACGTCCTCATTGACTTTGGTTGCTAGAAGTTTACAAAAGAGGATCACATGAGTCCGGGAAACTGCAACCATCATAAATGTGAGCCAGTTGCCAAGCATCTGAATTATATCACATGACCATAGGGACACTACAAAGTCATGTGAAAAATGGTCATAAGTCACTTTTTTCAGTGCTTTTGTAACTTTGAATAGTCTCTAAATGAATTGTTGTAAATCAAGGACTCCCTGTATGAATGGATTTTAGGAGCTTAATTTCTAAAGCATTTCTTTTAAACTAATTGCATATAAATACAGAATACAGAATAACAGAGTTGGAAGGGACCTTGGAGGTCTTCTAATCCAAACCCCTGCCTAGGCAGGAAGCCCTACACCACTTCAGACAAATGGTTATCCAATCTCTTCTTAAAAACTTTCAGTGTTGGAAGATTCACTACTTCTGCAGGCAATTTGTTCCACTGATTAATTTTTCTAACTCTCAGGAAATCTCTCCTTAGTTCTAGATTGCTTCTCTCCTTGATTAGTTTCCACCCATTGCTTCTTGTCTTGCCCTCAGGTGCTTTAGAGAATAGCTTGACTCCCTCTTCTTTTGTGGCAGCCCCTGAGATATTGGAACACTGCTATCATGTTATCCTTGGTCCTTCTTTTCATTAAACTAGACATATCCAGTTCCTGCAACCGTTCTTCATATGTTTTAGCCTCCGGTCCTCTAATCATCTTTGTTGCTTTTCTCTGCACTCTTTTTAGAGTCTCCGTGTCTTTTTTACATCATAGCGATCAAAACTGGATGCAGCATTCCAAGTGTGGCCTTACCAAGGAATTATAAAGTCGTATTAACACTTCACATGATCTTGAATCTATCCCTCTGTTTATGCAGCCTAGAAGTGTGTTGGCTTTTTTGGCAGCTGCAGCACACTGCTAGCTTATATTTAGATGGTTCTCCACTAGGATTCCAAGATCCCTCTCACAGTCACACTATTGAGCAAGATACCACATATACTGTACCTATACATTTTGTTTTCATGCCTAAATGTAGAACCTTACTGTTTTCACCATTGAATTTCATTTTATTAGATAGTGCCCAGTGTTCAAGTCTGTCAAGATCCTTCTGTATCTTAAGCCTATATTCTGGAGTGTTGGCTATTCTTGCTAGCTTGGTGTCATCTGCAAATTTGATGAGTTCCACATCTATCCCCTCGTCCAAATCATTGATGAAGATGTTGAAGAGTACTGGGCCTAAAACAGCCTTGGGGTACACCACTGTATACTTCCCTCCATGTAGATGCAGTTCCATTGAGGACTACACATTGAATGAGGTTTGTCAGCCAGTTACGAATCCATCTGGTAGTGATGCTGTCTAACCCACATTTTTCTATTTTATCTAGTAGTAGGTTATGGTCTGCTTTGTCAAATGCCTTACTGAAGTTCAAGTAAATTATATTGACAGGTCCACTAATTTTGTCACTTTTTCAAAGAATGCAATAAGATTAGTCTGGCATGATCTGTTTTTGACAAATCCATGTTGGCTTTTGGTTATTACTTTGTTTGCTTCTACATGTTCACTGATTCGTTGCTTGATTATCTTTTCCAGAATCTTCCCTGGTATTGAGGTCAGGCTGAGAGGTCTGTAGTTTCCTGGATCTATTTTTTTTTCCTTTTTTGAAGATGGGAACTACATCAGCTCTTTTCCAGTCCTCTGGCAGTCCTCCAGTGCTATATTGAAAGATATAGTTCTGAGTTCTGAGATCTTGTCTGCCAGTTTCTTCAGAACCTTGGGTATAGTCCATCTGGTCCTGGTGATTTGAACTCGTCTCCGGTAGACAGGTGCTCACTTACCATTTTCTTCCCTATTTTAACTTGTGTCTGTTTTTTGTGATGCTGTTTTTGATTGGTTGGACTGTTTTTTTCCCTTTGTGTAAATACAGATGCAAAAAATGAGTTAAGTAGCTGTTTCTTGTCACCTTCTTGCCACCAGCAATGGACCAATTGTTTCCTTGGCTTTTTTCTTGTTTTTAACATGTTGGAAGAAGCTTTTTTTTTGTTATTTTTTACTTTTGTCGCAAGCCTTTGTTCATTGTGAGCCTTAGTTTTCCTCACTTCATCTTTGCAGGCTTGGGCTATTTGCTGATATTCTGCCTTAGTTATTTGCCCCTCTTTCCACTTTTTATACTTGTCCTTTTTGCCTTTCAATTTGTCAAGAGAGTTCTTTATTCAGCCATGCTGGTTTCTTTTGAGAACTGTTATTTTCTTCTTCTATTTTAAGCAACTACTATAATTACTCAGATTTAAGAGTAAAAATATATGAATTAAATTCCTTTTTTCTTAAAATCTATAGACACTACAATAATATTTCAGGATTTATTTTTAGATCTTAGGACATTAAAAACTGCTGCTTACAGAAATCAGTTAGTGACCTTAGACATACATCCTTGTTTACCACTATATATTTATACATCAAATCAGCAGCCCAACTTATTCCTTTTTGAATGAGACAAATACAATATATATTGTTGAAACAAGATGCAGCAGACAGTTTTTATATATAATTTACTTTTGCTACGTTTCAGAATTTCAGAAGTCACTTATGCACCAAATGAATCAAAATAGCTTTTAGCCTCATCCTGCATTGCACAAAACAAAGAATAGTTATAAATTAGAGATTCCTAGCATTCAGATCACATAACCTCTTTCTTGGTGGTAAGGCTCTGAGATAGAAAAAAAGCCTTTCTATTAGAAAATTATCTACTGAAGAGAATGGACGTTGCTTACCTAAACGTCCCTTTTATCCTCACTGCGAAGACAGTCCTCAGTATGGGATCTGGTCACTCCTATTTGTGTGGCTGAGTGTCAATCATATCCCTCTGGAGCTGGACCCGCCCTCCTTCCTGCTCCTACGTCAGTCTTTTCATGAAGACAACCCCGGAATAGACGAAGAGACACCGGATTTCAATACAGGAGCATAACAGCTACAGAGGGAAACAAGAAAACACCCCCCACAAAGGCCAGGCCAGGCATAGAGAAGGGAGGGATGGAGTGTCTTCGCAGCGAGGATAAAAGGGACATTCAGGTAAGCAACGTCCATTTTCCACCTCGCTGCTCAGACACTCCTCAGTATGGGACATATCCAAGTTTAAGTAGAGGGAGGGAACGTAGCCAGGACCCGGCCTTGGGGAGAAATTACAGACTGCAAAACTCTTCTGCCAAAGGCAGCATCAGCGGAGGCAAAAACATCTAAACGATAATGATGAACAAAAGAAGAAAGAGAGGACCAAGTGGCAGCCTGGCAAATATCATCAATAGAGGCCTGGGTAGCCCAAGCAGCCGAGGTAGCGGCACTGCGGGTAGAATGGGGCAGGATACCTCCCGGGACAGGAGCCCCCTGCAACTCATATGCTCTAGAAATACAGGCTTTAAGCCATCTGCCTACAGTTGCCGAAGACACCTTCTGACCCAAGGAGGAGGGGAGGAAGGACACTAACACCGCCTCAGTCCTGCGGAAGGAGGCTGTCTGTTTGAGATAGTGTTTCAACGCCCTGCACATGTCTAAGGTATGCCAGCGTCTCTCAGTAGGATGGCGAGGGTCCGGGCAGAAATTTGGCAAGATAATTTCTTGGGCCCGATAAAAGCGAGTGTTGACTTTTGGGACAAATGCTGGGTCCAAACGTAAGACCACTCAGTCGGGATAGAAAATACAAAGATCATTTCTCATGGACAAGGCTGCTATTTCGGAGACCCGGTGAGCCGATGTTATTGCTAACAAAAAAGCCATCTTCAAAGAATGGTATCAGAGGCTGACCGAAGCAAGAGGTTCAAATGGTGGAGATGTCAATGCTTGTACTACTAATGTGAGGTCCCATGTCAGGTAACGATGAATCGGAGGGGGCCGCAGATTGGTTACCCCTTGGAGGAAAGAATGGATTCTGGGGTCTTGAGACAATGAGGCCTGATTAACTCCATTCAGAACAGTAGCCAATGCAGCCACCTGATGACGAAGCGTCACAGGAGCGAGCCCTTTAGCAAACCCAGAATGCAGGAACCACAGAATTTCCGGAACAGCAGCAGTCGTCGGGTCGACATGATGGACGCCGCACCATCGAGTAAAAGCAGTCCAGGATGCGTTGTAGTTACGAACTGTAGAGGGGCGTCTGGCGGCTTGAATAATCGAGATGACATCGTCCGACAAATGGTCTTTGAGCAGCCTTATCCTTTCAAATGCCACATGGCTAATCGGAGCCATTCTGGTTCTGGGTGGTGCACGGCTCCTTGAAGCAAGACAATCTTGTCTGGAGGAATCCGCCAAGGTGGTTCGACGGACAGATTCTTGAGATCGGCGAACCACTCCTGACAAGGCCAATACGGTGCCACAAGTAGAAGATCTGCCCGTTCCAGAATAACCTTCCAAATCACCTTGGCAATGATAGGCAAGAGAGGAAAGGCGTAAAGGAGCCCCTGGGGTCATGGACTCCGAAGTGCGTCCAGGCCCTCCGTCGTCGGAGATGGGTAGCGGGAAAAAAATCTCGGCAGCTGAGCATTGTGGATTGTTGCAAACAAGTCCACTACCGGAAGGCCGAACCTTCGCGATAGGTCCTGGAACAGGCAAGGGTCCAACTGCCATTCGGAGTGATCTAGTTGGTCCCTGCTGAGCCAATCCGCTTCCCGATTTATGGCTCTGGAGATGTGCTCAGCTCTTATTGATAGGAGATGGAGTTCTGCCCACGACAGCAGCCTCTCCGCCTCCTGCATTAGAGTCCAGGAACGAGTCCCCCCTTGCTTGTTGATATGGGCCTTGGTGGCCATATTGTCTGTTAGAATTAGAAGGTGTTGGTGATGGACAAGGCGTCTGAAATGCAGAAGAGCAAACCTGACTGCTCTTAGCTCTAGCCAATTGATATTGTGGAGTTTTTCTGTGGAAGACCAGGTGCCCTGGGCCAACTGAGAGTGGAGGTGGGCTCCCCAGCCCAGAAGACGTGGTTAGCACCATCCGTTCCAGTTCCAGAAAAGGAGAACCCTGGCTGAGGGCTGGAGAAAGCCACCACCGTAGGGAAAGCCGAACTGGGACAGGCACCGTCACTTTGAAGAGAGATTCCGGTTGACCTTGTTTCTGGAAGGGAAGTAGAAACCACTGAAGGCGACGCAGATGGAAGCGCACCCAAGGCACAATGGCTATGCATGATATGAGTTTGCCCAGGAGCTGGGAGAGAAGCAGTAAAGTTACAGTCCTTTTCAGAAAATTTGAGACACCAAATGCCGAATGCTGGACTGTCTGCCGGAAGATAGGAAGACCACACACTGATCCGAATCTATCATTGCTCCGAGATGTAGGATACGGGTCATGGGAGACAGATGACTCTTGGCGAAGTTCAGAGTGAAGCCGTGATTCTGAAGTGTCTGAATCACCAACTCCCTGTCCTGCAGCGCCAGTTCCGGTGACGATGACAGAATCAATATGTCATCGAGGTAGCAGGCCAGATGAACAGGCACCTCCCTGAGCGACACCGCCACCGCTGCCAGAGGCTTTGTAAAAGTTCGTGGGGCGGAAGAGAGGCCGAAGGGCATTGCCCGATATTGAAAGTGGTGGTCCCCGAAAGCAAACCGGAGGTACTTCCTGTGCGACTGCTGAATGGGGACATGCAGATACACCTCCTTCAAATCCACCGATTGCATAAGATCCCCCTATCGAATGCAGCCTAGCAAGTACTTGAGGGATTGCATTTTGAATCGACGGTATAAAATGTGTTGATTGAGACGTCACAGATTCAGAATGCCTCTCCAATTGCCGGAGCTTTTCGGGACAAGGAAGAGCGTTGAATAGAAGCCTGTTCCCAGTTGGTTCAATGGAACTTGTTCTATGGCCTCTATCTGCAACAAGTGTTGAATTTCGAGAGAAATAAGAAGCCGCTTGGCTGGTTGAGTAGGCCAAGGGCACGGAACATAAAAGTTCTGGGGAATGGAAGTGAACTCAAAAACAGACTGTTGGTGACAGTTTGGACAATCTAGGCATCCGAGGTGGTAAATGCCCACAGGTGAGAAAAGGCCTGGAGTTTGCCGCCAATCGGTACCAGGGACGGCGAGTCACTTGCCACGTCTGGAGTAACGGGAAGCAGCGGACCGGAAGGGACGTCTGAAGTTATATTGGCGGCGGCCACGGTCCTGAAAGGATGCCCTGTCCGAAGCTGGTTGATAGGAAAACTGAGACGACCTGTGGTAGGAGGCGCTTCCAGCGCCTTGCTCCTGACGAAATGGCTGCTGAAAGTAAGATGAGTAACGCCTATCCTGGCATCTGAATGTCGTGGGCAACACTTTCTTCTTATCTCTGTTCTCGACCAGGAACGAATCTAGGGACGTGCCAAACAAAGCAGGTCCCTTGTATGGAGCCGCAGTTAATCGCCACTAAGATTTAGTGTCAGCTCTCCAATTCCGGAGCCACAGTAGACGTTTGGATGAAATAGTGGAAGCCAAGGCTCGAGAGGCAAATTTAGCTGCGTCCAAGGATTTATCAGCCGAATATTCAGCAGCAGCGACTAATTTAGCCAGATCCTGCTGCAAATGTGCGTCTTCAGGTGGAAGTCTGTCCCTCAATTGACGTAACCAGACAAGCGATGCACGGTTGAAAAAAGAAGATGAAGTAGCGGCACGAATGGCCCAGGCAGCCGCCTGGTGTGTTTTACGAAAGGCCATCTCTGCTCTTTTATCCTCAAACTTGAGGCCATCAACAGCTTCTCCTACTAGGATAGACATAAGACTGGCCACTGGATCATCCACCGTAGGCAACTGTAGGAGAGCATCAAGCTCTGGAGCTGAGCAGTACATTTTGCGATCAAAGGGATTCGGACCGGAAAGCGAAGCGGGGTGGTCCCACGGCTTTTGAATGATCTGGGATAAAAGGTCAGGGCACGGCACAAAATCATAGTCAGGTTTCGGTAAATTAAACAAGTTACTGTTGGGACCCGGTGGTTGGGAAGCAGAACCCTGAGCCATCCCGGTGTCCATATTAGTGGCAACCTTCGCTTTGCATAAAAGGGACCGAAACAAGGAAGGCTTGAACAACCCCGGGAAAGCAGGCTTCTCCTGGACTGTCCCCTCATCATCCGACAGCTCAAAGTCATCCAGGAATTCGTCCTCCCTGACCGGTTCAGGCATCTGACCATAAGAAGCAGGAGGTTGCTGCACAGGGACAGATTGCATATGACATGAGGCTGCTGCGGCACACCCGGGATTAGGTAACAGGCAGGTGGTTTGCTGTAACCCAACCTGGAATATATGGGACATAGCCTGAGTAAAAAGTGAATTAAAATCCAAAGGCTGACCAAAGGTAGGCCCTGCTTCTGCACAAAGGCCGGCCACAGTAGGTGTAAAGGTAACCTCGGGGGCAGGCCTAGAGGCTTGAGAATTGTGGCTGGCAGTGCTTGAAGAACATGACCTAGTTCTGACATGAGCCAGGTTGGCAGAGGTCAATATCAACCCCTTAGAAGTAGATGGACTGCATGCGTGAGCCTCACTATCCTGGTCCACATCATGGGAAACCACTGGATTACAGCCTGCATGATGGGTCAAGTCCTCATCAGGTGGCTCTTGGCAATCAATCAGTTGGGCCTGATGTTGAGCCTTAGAAAATTGTTTCTCCAGGGCATTGTGCCTACGTAGGGCATCCCTGTCTGGTACAGAAACTGATTGAGAAGATTTGGAATTCTTTGACGTTTTGGAGCCCTTACTCTTTTTCCCCTTGGCCTGTTTAGGGGAAGGGATTGGAGATGGTGATGGACTCCTGTCAAGGTCCGAGGAAAGGGCAGCCGCCTCCATAATGTCCAACTAAACAAACCTCCCAACTTGGGTCAAAATTAATGATGTTTGTTTGTTTGTTTGTTTGTTTGAATTATTTACTTAAAAAAATGAAATAAAGGTAATTACTTCCCTGAATGCAGACAGTCAATGTGATCTAGACAGGAGCCCAATGCAGGTAACTTCTGGACAGCATCCACACCTGCAGAGTAGCCAGCGACCCTGGAAACCAAAGCCCAGGCCGCAGCACAGACTTTAACAGCACAAAATGGCGGGCGTCAGTTGGAGCGAAAATGGCGGCCCGTGAGGAAAGTCCTCAGAAAGTCTCTAGCCAGACGAAACAAAGCGCCTATGGCAGGACTACCAATCAGCCGAAAAATGTGACAAACGACTCTCCGGCTAATGAGTATGCCAGCCGGCAGTGACCCAAGCGCTAGAAGCGTCGGCGAGGCTGCACGAGTTGAATGAGGTTGCTGTCAGGCAAGCCGCTCAAACGGCAAGCAAAAGGCGGCAAATTGAAGTTCCAATCTTTCGCCAGCAAAATCAAGCCGCGAACGGCGGCCAGAGCCCCGGACCGCCGTTCCGCACTGAAAAGCTTCACCGAAGTCAAGCAAGGCAAAGCGCAGCCTCCGCAAGGAAATAATAAAAATCCTGAAGCCAAAACAACAAAATAGAGCGATTTGAGGAAAAAAACTAGCTGAGAAATAGACACTCGAGTACTATCGCAAATGGCTGAGTGAAAAGACTGGCGTAGGAGCAGGAAGGAGGGCGGGTCCAGCTCCAGAGCGATATGATTGACACTCAGCCACACAAATAGGAGTGACCAGATCTCATACTGAGGAGTGTCTGAGCAGCGAGCTGGAAAATTTTTGTCTTTTGCTACATGTTTCAGAATTTCAGAAGTCACCTATGCACCAAATGAATCAAAATAGCTTTTAGCCTCATCCTGCATTGCACAAAACAAAGAATAGTTATAAATCTAGAGATTCCTAGCATTCAGATCACATAACCTCTTTCTTGGTGGTAAGGCTCTGAGATAGAAAAAAAGCCTTTCTATTAGAAAATTATCTACTGAAGAGAATGCAAGTACTAGATAATTTCTGGCTTGCAGTGAATGAACAGATGAAAGGATTTAGAGAAGCTACTTCATTAATATTACAGAATCACAGTTGCTGAATGTGCAAAGTGAGGAACCAAATGTAATAGGTAACAAAGATTAAAATATGTATAATCGATATTAATTCAGCATCAGATATAAAAGCCATCTAGAAATAAATGCAAAACTTTTTCCCAACTGTATTCAGAGAAATAATTTGAACTGTAGATTACCTTTATTAAAACAAGGCCAATGTTTATTTATATGCTACGGCTCAGTGAATATTGCCGTAACATCAGGAACCATACTTTTTCACTAGCATGGGAAATATATTAAAAATTGTTTTCTCATTTCAATGAAGCTGGTATAGGGAGCACTTGTTAGGACTATGTTTCTTTTCTAAACAAAATAATAAATAAATAAAATAAAATCAATGCAGCATCGATGTATACTTTAATAGTTAATATCTGAGTGTAATAAAAAAGCCAGCCAAAGTTATAAGACTGTACGATTCACGTAATGTGATCTTCCAATTCATGACAGAGAGTGGAGAGCAGGTCTTTATCATACTTTAATGGGTGTGCTTTTAGACTTACAACAACTATGCTAAAGGTTGCTTATAATTGCCACTTTATTAGATTAACACAATTTGTATGTTAAAATATAGACTAACAGAGTTGGAAGGGACCTTGTAGGTTATCTAGTCCAATTATTATATTATTAATATTTTATACTTTAATATTAAATTGCATTGGATTGTCATTTCATCCAGGAAGATGTTCTGAAATCAAGTGATTTACACAAGATATATATTCTAGAATGGAAGTCATAATTACTTAGATTAAATTGAGATTAAAGTCACATTAAACCCACATTTTGTTCTGAAACTAAGGCTTCTATAGTTTAGTGCTTACCAAGAAATCTTTTATATCATTAATTATTATGTGTTTAAATCTCAAGTTATGCTATGATTATACACACACACATACACATATTCAGACTTCTAGGAAACACTGTATGTTAATCTCCCAATAGGCAATTCTATAATATATTATTATGCCTAAAAAGTCTAATCTAATTTTAAATGCAACTTTAATGTAAGTGTTTCAAAGATTTGTTTCATGTTAATAGATTCAACTGTTGAAGAAAGCAAAAGGATAAAAAATTGAAGTCTTGTATCTTTCACTTCAGTAAATCTGAATTAAAAAAATATCGTGAGAATCTTTATCATAGTCAGTAAAAGCTAGTTTTCCCATGGCTCACTTTAATAGCAAAATGAATGATATCTGTACTTCAAACAAACATTTCCAGGACTCTGATAAGAATGTGTGTGAGATTAGCACTTCATATTGGGAAAATTTTTACTTTAGTACATGCTGTAGTAAGAGAACATTTCAAAGCTTTTAAACCATAAAGATCATGTACTTAACATGCATTCATTTGTCAAGTAAAGTGACAACCATATAATTATAGCCAGTTTTGTAGAAAGGGCCCTCTAGTAGTGGCAGGACCCTTAAAATTGTGAGATACAATATAATTAGAGATTTGTAAAGCAAGCCAACTATCAGAGCTAATGGATCCTGAAAGTACATTGGGAAACTTTACAATTGTCCAAGACTGCTAATGAGAAACCTATATTATTATTTTTACATTGGCCACTGGATGTCTGCTGCTCACCTCCAACTATGCAGCCCTGTTCCTAAGAGGCCGTGGACCAGTACTAGTCTGTGATCCGGGGTTGGGGACCCCTAAGTCAATTAAATAAATAAAATAAAAACAACCCCATGATCATTAACAGTTTTTTTTTAAAAAAAATCTGTAATAATTCAAGAAGGCTATAAATTAATACATTTTTAATCTCAAAGAGACCGAAAAGTTATTCTTCATTTATATGGCAACCAATTAATTCTACAATTATCTGTACATGATCCATTTCTTTAAGATGCTGACATAGCAATAAGTGGATTTATAGTTTATCTTGAGTTATTACTATGAGATATTGCCATTTTACACAGGGAAAATGTTGCATCTATGAAATTTCTGTGTTTGGAATATGAATGACTTTGTCTTGTCCATTCTACCTCAACAGAGAAAAGACAAATACTTATGTAAATGTAAGTAGGAGGTGGGTGCTTGCGTCATATTATGTCTTATCACAAGCCCTGCACAAATGATAACATCTTTGGAAGAAGCTTACCATTCTTACGACATTTTAAATTGATTTCATTCTGATTTTAATGGAATTTTGCAATAGAAAGAGCCAGATTTAAGAGTTCAGATTTAGGCGTGATTTGGTATGGTGAAAGAAAATTTGCCTTTTTTCTAATTTTCATAGAGAGCCAGTTTTAATCGTTCTTCAATTGTCCTCCTACTCCTACAACATTGAACCAATTCAACAAGCTCTCCAACCCTCTGTACAAGGTGTGGAAGGTCAATGAAGCTGCTTGGAATAGGCAGTAAAACCTTGAATCTGCTAGATCCAATGCTCATTACAGCACTTGGATACAACACACTAGCTGTGTTAACTACCAGGCTAGATGACAATTACTTAATTTAGCGTAGGAACAGGTAAGTTATAGTTCAGACTATTTGCAGGTAGCAACATCATTTCTTAGTGGCTCCCATTGTTTGCACCACTATAAATTTTCAATCTTTTAAAACCCTAAAACTCCATGGCTCTGACTACCACTAGTAATAGCATCAGCAGCAGTGCAACAACAATACACAATTGCTGAAACTCAGTCAATTCTAATCAAAATTATGTAATTATTAGAACATAATTATTGAACAAGAACTCTAAGAATTTTGTTTTGATTATTGGTGAAGGGATTCAGAAAATCACGTTATCATTTGTTTATTTTATTTTATTATTTTATTATATTTCTATACCGCCCTTCTCCTGTGGGACTCAGGGCGGTATACAGCCAGGATAAAACATAGCATATAAAAGTTAAAAACATTTTAAAAAATAATTAAATAATTTTGGCCTGGATTTAAAACAACCCAAGTGTGTCTTCAGGGCCCGACGAAAAGTCCAGAGGTCTGATATCGTGCGTATCTCAGGGGGCAGGTCATTCCAGAGTGCAGGTGCTGCCACAGAGAAGGCTCTCCCCCTGGGCGTCGCCAGCCGGCACTGCCTGGCCGACGGCACCCTGAGGAGGCCCTCTCTGTGTGAGCAAACCGGTCAGTGGGAGGCTATTGGCGGCAGAAGGTGGGCTCGCAAATACCCCGGCCCTAAGCCATGGAGCGCTTTAAAGGTGGTCACCAACACCTTGAAACGCACCGGAAGACCACAGGAAGCCAGTGCAGCTCGCGCAGGAGAGGTGTTATATGCGAGCGCCCCGTCGCTCCCATAATCCCCCACATTCTGGACCAACTGCAGCCTCAGGGTGCACCCCGAGGGGAGTCCCATGTAGAGAGCATTGCAGTAGTCCAGGCGGGAAGTGACGAGTGCTTAAGTGACCATGCGTCTGGAGTCCCGATCCAGAAAGGGATGCAACTGGCCTATCAGGTGAACCTGATAAAAAGCCCCTCTGGCCACGACCGTCATATGCTCTTCTAAAGACAGCCGTGTGTCCAGGAGGATGCCTAAGTTGCGAGCCCTCTCCATGGGAGCCAGTGATTCGCCTCCAATAACCAGTGATGGCACCAGCTGGCTATATCAGGACGCCGGAAGCCACAGCCACTCGGTCTTGGAAGGGTTGAGTCGGAGCCTGTTTCTCCCCATCCAGGCCCACACGGCCGCCAGGCACTGGGACATCACTTCAAGGACATCGTTGGGGTGGCCTGGGGTGGAGATGTACAGCTGAGTGTCATCAGCGTACTGATGGAACTCCACCCCAAAGCCACGGATGATCTCGCCCAGCAGCTTTACATAAATGTTGAACAGAAGGGACGAGAGGACCGACCCTTGTGGCACCCCACAAACAAGGCGCCTTGGAGTCGACCGCTGCCCCCCTGTCAACACGGATTGCGACCGGTCAGAGAGGTAGGAGGAGAACCACTGCAGAACGGTGCCCCCCATCCCCAGTCCCTTCAACCGGTGCAACATGATACCATGGTTGATGGTATCAAAATCCGCTGAGAGATCTAACAGGACCAGGATAGAGGAACAACCCCTATCCCGAGCCCTCCAGAGATCATCATTTGTTAAGGGAAAACAATGTATGTTTATGTTATTGCATACCTGAGAATAATCTACTTGTTAGGAGAATTAAGTTTATATAAGTGGGAGCACAGAATCAATCATGGCTGATTTTAAAAAGTTAAGCAGAGTCAGGTGTGGTTAAAGTATGGGTGGGAAGCAATGAAGATATCTCAGTTTCATAGATTATATTGGGAACTTGAAAAATACTCTGGAAAGCAACAGTGGCCACCTCTTCTTTATAGTTGCTAAAAAAATAACATGAGCGCCACCAATAGTTAAATTAAATCTGGTGAGGGAACTTTACTTTTTAAATTCTCTGTGGAATCAGTTGGAATGAGTTTAAACCTGGAATGAGTTTAAAGCTGGAATATATCATATATTTACAATAAATTAGACATTCTGTCGTCTGAGTTAGCAAAAACAGTGCAAATAAGCAACTGAGACAATTGGTATGATTAATAGCCATGTTCTAGCAAATGGCCCCTTCATTCAATAATACTTTTTGGATTTACAATCTGTATTTTAATAATTTGTCATAAAAGTTTGTAATGTGTCTGACATCCACTAACAAACAAATAAATATAAAAAATGAAATTCACAGACTAAATTTCATCTAATAAATTCTCTTGGGAACTAAAATATTGTGATAGGAAAATATAAAATTATCAGGTCTGAGTTTTATAATAAGAATCATCTACAGGAAGGCCCTTACAGCTAATTTATTGTGTATATCCTGACAGCTTCAAATTAGTTTCATATATGGATAGAAAATGACTGTAAAGCGGAATGTGCCCCATATCCAAAATTTTCCATTATGTTCACTGGGCTTCAGAGGTGGGTGAGGAAAAATCAGTGCTCTTACCTTTTGTGGCTTATATATATTGAATTACTTATCAGTTTAGACTTTAATTTGTAATAATATTGACTTTCTGTTATCATATTATTAATTTATAACAGTGAGGGCCATGGAAAGCCTAGCTTTTTAAATATTTATTTCTGAATCAAAAAAACAGAACAAAATAATCTTCTGAAATGATGTATATTGTTATATATCCTTTTTTGTACATGATATGAAAAAGAAATATTACATACGGGTTTTCCGTGCAGAATCCTCTACAAAAAGGGACGAAATATCTTCATCAACTCCTGCTTCATTCTTTGCAATACAAGTGTATGCTCCTGTATCTTCATAACGTACATTGCTAATGTGGACTTCACTGCCATTTGCTGTACACAGAATTAAAAATATAAATATATATGAGTTATTATTTTACTCATGTTACTGGGATTACAAAATTAAGTGTATGGTGTTTTTTTGCATAATAGCACTTAGACGTATATACTGCTTCACAGTACTTTCCAGCCCTCTCTAAGCAGTTTAAAGAGTCAGCAGATTGCCCCCAACAATCTGGATCCTCATTTTACTGACCTCGGGAGGATGGAAGGCTGAGTCAACCTTGAGCTGGTGAGAATCAAACTGATGAACTTCTGGCAGCCGGCAGTCAGCAGAGTTAGCTGCAGTACTGCATTCTAACCACTGTAGCACCACAGCTCTAAT
Source organism: Arizona elegans (assembly GCA_022577455.1). Taxonomy (NCBI): domain Eukaryota; kingdom Metazoa; phylum Chordata; class Lepidosauria; order Squamata; family Colubridae; genus Arizona; species Arizona elegans. The sequence goes on from JAKOOJ010000009.1 coordinate 61,370,338, forward strand.
CTAACCCATTTATATTGTTTGCTCTTTCTTATAAAGGTAGCACTCATTTAACAATTGGGACTGGTAACTCCATCACTAAGCAACACAATCACAATCATCAGATGCAGTCATTAAGCAAATCACCATTCAGCACAAAGCTACCTACCACAACTTGTGTCTACCTGCCAGCGTCCCCATTGACTTTGCTTGTCAGGAGCCGGTTGTGAAAGTTCAAATGGATTGTAAATGCACACCAAAGACCTGAATTGTGATCATGTGACTGTGGGCATGCTATGATAGCCAGAATCTTGGAGACTGGTTGTAAGTCCCCTTTTTTAGTACATGGTAAGTTTGAACGATTACAGAACAAGTGCATAATAAGAGAGGATTACTGTATTTTATTTTGAATAATATAAACTATGCCCACAGTATGAGGTTTGTTAGTGAAAATTCACTTTCTCTTACTATTAGAATTTGGGAATAAAAATATGCTATACTATATCAATCCCAATATAATTTAATGTAATTGTATACTAATCGTATATACTATTGTTAAAAAGTATAAAATGTTCCTCTACCCCTGAAAATAATTTTAATGTAATAAAATACTGTAGTTCTTGAAAGATAATATTATAACTTTATAAAAATAAAGCTGAAATTTACTATCGATTTCTTACTGAAGGTGTGAGCAGTGTCCCTGAGTCTCAATAAAATCAGACATTTCAGATAAAGTTTTTTTTTTTTGCAAAGATTTAAATAAATGGCAATAGGTACCCTTTAGATAAACTGTTCCAACTACTATCCATCAAAATTTGCTAATCCTCACATTTAAATGGAAATGCATAGCATCTCTGGGCTATTGAATGATCACCGGTTTCATGTACCCTTTTTCCCAAAAAATAAGACAGCCCCTGATAATAAGCCCAATTGGGCTTTTGAGTGCATGTGCTAAAATAAGCCTCCCCCCGAAAACAAGCCCTCCCCAAAAATATTTAAATGCAGAGCTGGAAATCAGGTAAAAAGGCAAGAGGAGCCCAATCTTGCTCCACATGCCTCAAAATAATAAGACCTCCCCGAAAATAAGGCCAAGTGCTTTGGGGTTCAAAAAAATATAAAACAGGGTCTTATTTTCAGGGAAACATGGTAGATATTGAAAGTGAATGATGAGAGACCCAGGTCCTGAACATAAGATGGGTCTAGGTTTGGACCTGTCTCCTTCTACCAACTGGAACAGTAGATGAAATACGGTATGGTACATCACCATACCGTAATATGGTACATCACCAAAAAGATTAGTTCTTTTGAAAATAACAAATTGTGTTATTAAAAGATGCTTTACCTTGAAGAGTTAACTGTTTGGATAACTTTGCAGTTATATCAATTCCATTCTTCAACCAACCAAGCACTGGATTGGGAATACCCTCAGCATGACATCGAAGACTAGCTGTCACTCCTGGCTCCCTTGCTTGACTTTCAGGGAAGACTCTTATGACGGGTGGAACTGTATAAGAAAAAAAAAGTACATCAAATGCAAAGATTATGAATAGAAATAGAAATATTTCTACAATAATCAATGATAAGAACCATATTCATATATTATGTCAAAGAAAAGAGCAATGGAATATGATAACTAACCCTACATAGCTCTGTCAAACAATCAGATATATGATTTGTAGGTTTTCAAAAAAGTCTTGATTTGATTCAGATCAGAGATTCATGACTCAAGTTTTTGATTGAGAGGCAGACTTTCTTGAGCTGAGTTCATATTGGGAAAAGTCATTCTTTGAATATAAATAGCTGTGTACTGCAGTTATTTAATTTTGGGAGACAATGTGGTAAAAATAGCAATGCATATTTATGACAGTTTCAGTTAAATATATCTAAAAGATTCCTATCAATATTTTAATACATAAACCCTGTACCTGATAGGGAGAGCTAGCAAAAACGAAGGAGAAATAACACAGCAGCCCTCAAATTATTCAGGTGGGAGCCTAATTGTTGCTCAATTGGTATAGGAAATTTCTTACTTCTACTTTACAAAACTGTTTTAAAAATAAGAATTTACTCCTCCTTTTATGACTTTACGAATAACCACTGACATAACCCCTGTGGGCCAATGTGCTCTATTGTCTCTGTTTATTGATTGTTGAGCTTGGACATCTTCATCATTGGGACAGAATTAACCATTGACTCACTTTTATGCAGTATGGAGCTTTGTGGCTCTAGTAACTGGCTTTTTGGTGACACGGGAGTTAATGTATGCGGTACAGAGACTACACTTGCAGCAACAAGTCTATGTTGTTTAGCTAGTTAGCAGAAGCAAGGAAGCAGGCCAGCATAATGAGATGGCATTGATGAGATGGCATGTAGAAAGTGATACCTTAGCACTGAATATAATATAATATATAAAGATTAAAAAAGTCCCTGTGACTTTTATTTCACAAGTCATTGCTGACTATAGGGGGCAGCTATCTGTTTCAAGGCCATTCAGCCAGCATTGTCCAAAGACAATTCCGCAGTCATGTGACCAGCATGTCACAGAACACTGTTATCTTCCTATCAAAGAAGTGGTACCTATTTATCTACTCACACTTGCATGCTTTGCAACTGCTAGGTTGGCAGGAGCTGGGGCGAGGATGGGAGCTCATCCCATTGCATGGCACTTGAGTCTCCAACCTGGGCTGCTGGCTTTGCAGCTGACAAGTCCAGCGTCTTAACTATGGACCACTGCACCACCACAAAACATATGGTGGGATCAGTGGTGGGTTTCACCTGGTGTTACCACCGATTCGCTTCATGCAAGCACTAAGTAAATTCAGGTGCATATGCAGACATTTTAAAAAGTTGCACAGCTATCTCAAGCAAACCACACCATTATTTCAATATTTCTCCAGTTATATCATCTATATTTGAAGTCTTACTTATTTCTATATTCTCAGTGTATTTATAACTTTCTTTTCAGAATTTATTTTTTCTGGCTGAGTAATATTTATAGCTTTCATTGCAATTCTTCTCTTTGTCAAATCATTGTAATTCTATACAAGTGTGTTCTCTATATAGCAATAGCAATAGCACTTAGACTTATATACCACTTTACAGCCCTCTCTAAGCGGTTTACAGAGTCAGCATATTGTCCTCATTTTATTCACCTTGGCAGGATGGAAGGCCTGGTAAGATTTGAACTGCCAAATTGCAGGCAAGCCGGCAGTCAGCAGAAGTAGCCTGCAGTACTGCACTCTAACCACTATGCCACTGTGGCTCATATATATGTGTGTCTATGTATACTGGATATATATGTATATATGTCTTTTCAAGTTTTCGCGGGTATGTGTATTTAAAAAGTTAAAATCTCTGATGTTTTCCCACGTCATTAAAAGTCTGTTAGTTGAATTACTTAAAATCCTGGCTAAAATCCCAGCTTAAAATCCTCCAAAATCCCAACAAAACACTTTGTAAGGTCTTTTGAAACTCTGGCTAAAATCCTAACCAACACTTTAAAAGTTTTCTTTTTGGCAACGTTTTGACAAGCTCTCTAACTTGTCATCATTGGGCCCCTACTTTCAATTTAGAAGCTGTGGGTATGCTGCGAGATCAGAGTTGTCGCTTTTCTATGTTCGCTTCTGCTGACATATGCTGGTTAGCCTGCAACTCTGTGTCCTGATTGGACGGCAGCAGTTTTTTCTCCTGCTTCATTATCCTAGCTGCAGCCTGACTGCATGTTAAAGGCCCAGCTTTCTCTGGTTCCCTATTACTAACTGTCAATTGCAAAGAAGGAAGGATTCTGGTAGGCATCACAACACCGCTGATTGTCTGTTGAGATCTCAGCCTATCTTCTGGCTCGGTTCTCTCTCTCTCCCTATCACTAAAACCTATTTAAAAACTTTAATATAATCATACAGGGGCACAATTTTGCAAAGAAAAACTATTAAAAATAACTTCCTAATTCTCAGATATTTTTGTTTTGTTTTAAACAAATAAACAAAGAATGCATTCATTACTCCAATTCTATCTTGTAATTCAGTTGTTGACATGTGACAATATGAATGATAAGAGATAAATAATTAATACTATGTATGCGAAGCAGAATTTTCAGATCTTTTCCAACTGCTTGCAGGAAATTGGCTAAGCTTGATCATTTTTTTAAAAGAAATTATTTTGATGTATCCCAGTAATATACAAAATGATAATAATTTTTGAAATATCAAAATCAGTAGCTCCTTAATTTAGTAGCTCCTTAATTGTCAGGCAATAACACTGTTTCACTGTCTAGAAGCTTCAAACAGAGAAGTAGTCATTTGCAGAGCAGTTATAGATGAGTCCTACAGTAGCATTAAATGCTTTTCTTTCCATTTCAACTGTCATCGCTTAAATGGAATACAGGTAGTTCTTGACTTATGACCACAACTGAGAATAGAATTTCTGTTGTTAAACAAAGTGATTGTTAAATTTACAACATTTTTGCCATGGTTATTAAGGAAATCACTGCAGTTATTAAGTAAATCGTGATGTTTAAGCAAATCTGGCTTCCCTATTGACTTTGCTTGCCAGAAGCTGGAAAAGCTATAAATAGAGATTACATGACTCCAGGACACTGTAAACATTGTAAATACATGCCAAACAACCAAATTCTGGTCATGTGGCAGTCGATAAATGCCTATGTGTTCGTAATGACAAATATTTTTCTACTATATTCAAACAAGTTAATGAAAGAAGTACAGTATATATGAGAATATATTAGTTAAATTATAACTAATGTTATAACTAGTGTTTTATATTGTTAGGAATATAGTTGCTTGACTAAATGTCACTGTTGTTATGCTATAGGGTGCCTTTATATTTTAATGCTTAACTTGAATTTGTTCTATTTATGGTTCAGTTCAATTCTGTTCCGACAGATTTTATCTCTGAATTCAATGTGCAAGAATGGAGAGAAAACATATTTTAGATGTCAATCATACTGAATGAGTGTAGACAATTTGTATTGAAAGATACACTGAACAGTTATTAATTGAAGATTCCAACAAAGGAAATTAATAGTTTGGGAAATGGAAAGCTGCTAGTCTTAAATTTTAAATTAATGGTTTTATGTTTTATTTTTTGCAAACACAATCCTCCCCTTATAAAATTTAAGAACAGTGGAATGATAGTCTGCTTATAATATTTAATAAATCCTAGTTTGAAAGCAGCTTAAACTAAAGTATTAAAATAGGTTGTTAAAATAGGTGAACTAATATTTCATTATCTTTATCTTCAGAAAGGAAGATTTATATTGTTTATTTGACTAAACAATTATTTTTTTTTACGATTAAGCTAATCAGGAATTATTGTAACTTAATTTTTCCTTTATTTGAAAGGAAGACTGGTTAAAATCTGGCCTTTAGTGAAATATTGTTAAGAGTCTCTGTTTTTGTTTGTTGCTCTAACAGTGTTCCTAAATAAAGTGCAGTCTGTATTTTTGGACTCCTGATACAATAGACCTAACAACACTACATTGCTGAATAATATGAAAATGGTTGTATCTTGTATCACTCATTGGGATAATGACACAGATCAGGAGATTTTTCCTGTTTTCATAAACTTAATGATATTTATTATTTCCTAGAAAGAAAGACTTGCCATATGTAATCTTACTTTCTCTCCCAGTTACATTAAGTATTATATACGATAATGAGTGAAAATTTAAAATATATTAATTTTTTAAATCAGAATCATTTTACCTTGGGCATCCTTAACACTAGAAAATATTGTTACATTGTGGCAATTATTTACACAAGAGGCTAGTAATTGTCTAGGTCTTTTTCTCACTCCCAATGTCTTTGCTTTGTACGATTTACTATTTCTTTTCAAGTACTGTATATAAAGGGACTTAATTTGACACTGTGATTTATAAAAGCTTTAGGTACTATGGTACAAGCCATTTTGTGCTCAAAAGTTCCTCAGTTCCGACCCATCCCCATTTTGTTGTTTAAGTTTTGAATCTTTACATCTGAGCTTCATGTTTGGGTTGCAGATATTTCAATCCTTATTAGGAAACATCATCAATGCATTTGGGGAACTGACATTAAATAGCTGAGTTTGCTGATATTCTTACCTGACTTCACATGATTGGATGGGAAAGTCATATGGATAGATTTTGTTTTGTTTTTTTGTGGGTAAATTATTTATGTGTCTAATAAGTTATAGGTTCTAACATATCTCTCCGTTGATTATTCCCTGTGTCATTAGTGGCATTGATATTATTGTTATCATTTCCACAATTATTTTTAGATGAAGCATAAACTTGTACTAATATTCTGTGTATGTGTGTGTAACAATGTTTGCCATAAATCCAAATAATCTATCTGCAGAATATGTATATGTAAGGAAAAAAACACTTAAAACTTTTGCTGTTTTTTTTGTAAAAGTGGATCCTTTGATTAAATGCCATGTATAAAACTGAATGTCAAAAACTTTTTTTTGGTGATATAGTGGCAATTTTTTAAACAACTCTAGCTATAACATGAGTTTTCTCATTTTTTACTTAAATCAACATGTACTGTCTTTACTTACTTTGTGAGGATTATTACAAATTGAATTTTCTATTCATCTATATTCATTCTATTCAGGTATTATGAAGTTTATTAGGGACGTCTTTGAAGACCTATTTAATATAATATTTATTAGAGAACTTCCAGTGAAGACATGATCAGCAACTGACATGCCCAGAGATCTCCTCTCTCTGGACCAGTAATGAAATTCAATTTTTTTTACTACCAATTCTGTGGGCATGGCTTGATGGGCGTGGTGTGGGTTGGTGGGCATGGCAGGAGAAGAATACTGCAAAATCTCCATTTCCACCCCACCCCAGGGGAAGGGTACCAGTGGTGGGTTGCCCCCGGTTCGGACCGGTTCACAAGAACCGGTAGTAAAACTGGCGGGAGGCCCCGCCAACTGCCCCGGATGTCATTATCTGTGATCTGCAGATGCGCAGGATGCACGATCCTGTTGCGAACTGGTAGGAAAGGTAAGTAGAACCCACCCCTGAAGGATACTGCAAAATCCCCATTCCCATCCCAGAGGAGGGACCAGCCAGAGGTGGTATTTGCCGGTTCTCCAAACTACTCGAAATTTCCACTACCGGTTCTCCAGAACCTGTCAGAACCTGCTGGATTTCACCCCTGCTCTGGATTGTTGATTTTTCAACTCAACAACAGAAGGGACAGGCTTCCCTTTGTTTATTTGACTCTCTGGAGTTAGGGAGAGTCCCAGAATCATCCCTCAAGTTCATCCGATAATAGCAACAATCTGCAAGCAGATTTAGAAACGATGCTTCAAAATAGCTAGTGAGCTGATGGTGGGGGGTAGGGCTGAAATCACATATTTGTTGGATCTCATTTGAGACAACAGACGGGAGGTTGAACAACTAGCCTTGTGGTGCGACTGGAACAATCTTGAACTAAACACAATCAAAACCGTAGAAATGGTGGTAGATTTTGGGAGAAACCCTCCTATACTACCACCTCTTACAATACTAGACAACATAGTATCAACAGTAGAGACCTTCAAGTTTCCAGGTTCTATCATATCTCAAGACTTAAAATGGACACCTAACATCAAAAATGTCATCAAAAAAGCACAACAAAGAATATTCTTTCTGTACCAACTCAGAAAGCTCAAACTCAGAAAGCTCAAACTTCCTCAAATCCCCAAAACGTTAACCTTAACTTGTCTACTGTTGACCTCACCCCATTCCTAAGAGGTCTGTAAGGGGCGTGCATAAGTGCACCAGCGTGCCTACCGTCCCTGTCCTAATGTTCCCTTTAATTGTATTCATTTTATGTATTCAAATTATGTTTATACTTTTACCTGTTATCTTATATATGCTTGACAAGTAAGCCTATGATTATGATTATGAACTGCCCAAGGAACTGCTGATCCAGTTCTACAGAGGAATTACTGAGTCTGTCATCTGCACCTCTATAACTGTCTGGTTTGGCTCTGCAACCAAACAAGACAGACACAGACTGCAGAGGATAATTAGAACTGCAGAAAAAACAATTGCTACCAACCTGCCTTCCATTGAGGACCTGTATACTACACGAGTCAAAAAGAAGGCTGTGAAAATATATCTATAGACTCCTCACTTCCTAGACATACAAATAGTTTTGACATCTATCCCAAAATGACATTATAGAGCATTGCATACCAGAACAACTAGACACAAGGACAGTTTTTCCCAAATGTCATCATTCTGCTAAACAACTAATTCCCACAACACTGTCAAATTATTTACTAATATATTACTATTATTCTTCTCATCCTTACTATTACCTAGCTACTCGTACTTATGACTATAATCTTGTTGTTGGTATCTTTAACTTTATGTTGTTTTATTTAGTTTCCTAGTATGATTTGATTGCTTATTTAGTATCCTATGACTATCACTAAATGTTGTATCTTATGATTCTTGATGAATGTTTTTTTTATGTACACTGAGAGCTTATGCACTGAAGACAAATTCCTTTGTGTCCAATCACACTTGGCCATAAAGAATTCTGTTCTGTTCTGTTCTGTTCTGTTCTGTTCTATTACAGCTGTTTTTGAATTTCTTTTTCAAATAGACATTAAACTCTACCCTTCATTTCTTAATCAATTCATGAAACTATTATCTTTATTAGCTAAAGAGGCTCTCTTAAGTTACAGCTTTTTGCTCCTTTTTGAAGCTATGCACCATTTTTGTGACTTCTTTATTGTTAAGTGACAAGGAAGACAGTTGCTGGAAGCAGCCAAAACAAGGAAGCATGGAGTATTTTTTCTTTTGAAATATAAGGATAAAAATTGCGGTCTTAATTTACTACTTTTAAAATAATCTGGAGCCCTGTATTGTTTTGTTGTGGTGGTTGAAATGTTCCTATTTCCATGAACTCTAATTGGCTAGAAAAAAGAAAAATAAATAAATAACATTCTTTGACCACTAGAAGAAGGTATGAAGATGTTTAACTCTGAATTGGAGATTATTGTTAAGGAAATTTTTGAAAATTCAAGATAGAAAATTGTTTTTACCATAAACCAGTTAAGGTCTGATTATACAGAAAATATTTAAAAAAACAAATGACATAATTAGGTGTAGAAAACTACCAACCCACTGTGACAACTCTACAAATCCTGGACAATGCAAATTACCTAGCCTTATAACCTTTGAAATATAAATCTGACCCCAGCTTTTATTATGATGTTGGTTTGAATGGTTTGAACCCTCCCAGTCCAACTGAAACAAGAGTGCCAAGTAAATTCACAATCCTCAAGAGGTTACGTTTGAGATTTTTTTCTTCAGATACTAACAAGCTTGAGAATTCTGTGAGGAAAAAAAGATATGATAGTTATTTTAGAGAAGAAAATTTTACGAGGATTTGCTCCAATGCAAATGTCTAACAGAACAACCCTGGGATATTTTTTTCATGGAAATAAATAAGTTGAGAACTTCTTGACGGAAAGAGACTTGATAATGAGAAGAAAAAGATTTCATCCTATGAAGGTAAACTGGAGAGAGTGACTTAAACTTAATAACTTAATTAGTTAGGATGGATTTTTATAAGTTTGATATATGTATTGAAAGAAAATTTTAGGGTAGCTTTGTATGTATAAAATGAGTTTGTAAATGCGTGTCTTCTGCCTTTTTATGTAATGCTAAATAATTCCCAAAGTTTGTAAGACTATCGATTAAATTTGAAAACAAGAGAAGAAAAAGATCTATTCCATTAGGATAAACTCAAGGGAGATATTTGAATTTTCTCCCTTGAGGGTTAAAAAAAATTGAAATAATATAGAGGACTCTCTTAATATGAATTACGATAAAGAATAATTTAACAGAAGCATATATTATTCTCCACAGCAAAGAGAAGCAGAGATGGTCAAATTGATTCTTTTATCCAAAGAAGAGAATATATCTTTGTTTCTATTTTGAAATTGCTTCCGGATTTCGGACTTAAAAAATAAAAGTCTGATTTTGCTTTTGCTAATTAGACAGATTTATTGTTATAGAAATGGCTTGTATATACTGTTATGTAAAAGTAAAAAGTTGTGGTTGTAATGCTGTTATCTTCTACTGTGTTAAAGAGAGTCGGAAGTCGGTGCCTTTCTCTGTCCCCTTCCTTCTTTCCTTCCTTCTTTCTCTGTCCCCTTCCTTCTTCCTTCTCCCCACCCTTCCTAGTTTTTCCTTACTTTTTTGAATTTCTCTTTGTATTTTACATTTTGATAAACTAATAAAATAACATAACATGTTATTAACATAACATAATATTTATTTGACAAAGGACAATATATCATGGAATATCTTACCACCTTAGGTTTGAGAATCCTTACTCAACTTTTGTAATGTAATGAAGACATTCTGTTTAGAGGAACAGTTAGTATGGATAGTGGACCTGGGCTGCCTTCCTTCTCACTTATTAGAAATTATTTTTAAAAAATTATTTAATGGTTTTATTGATAATGTATTTTAAATTGCTCTGACACCTTCAAAGTAGGTCAGTAAGTTTTTTTCTGAATAAATTCAGGTTAAAAAATGGTTAAATCTAACATATGTTTGATTGATAAGCATTATAAAGCTGAACATTCTAGCTATAGAATAAGTGAATTGTCTGTCTTTGGAAGACTTTAAGAATAAGCTATACATCTACCTCTCAAGAATGATTTAAATGGTTTTCCTGCATATTGCAGAGGGTCTGACAAAATGACTTTTGTGGTCCTTCCCAGCTTCATAATTTTATTTTTCTATACCAAACATAGTTGGAATATGATGATATAATAATGATATAGTGCAGTGTTTTATGTATCAGGTTATTCAGTTAATTGGAAAGGTTATTCAGTTAACTAGAAAAGTCTCATTTATTTTCTATAGGTCTATATCTTTATCTTTGGAGAGGGAAGTTAATTGTGGCTTAATTTCTTTAAATATCTTTGAATAATTATTCCAAAGGAATCAAAATTGTGAGTATTACATGTTGAGCAGGATGGTAATTTTCCTGGTTTTCAGCTTTATCATTGCACTAATTGGTTATAGTCTACCAAGCATGAGGGAAACATCTGGATAGTGTCTTTTCTACACTGGGTTACAGCAATTTTGTAAGATTTCAAATAATTGTATCTCTGTTGGCAAATGAATTATCCAAGACTGCAAAATCCCCAGAACTCTTCAGTGGTTTTGCTAAACATTTCATTTTTCAGAAGGCTGGAAAAGAGACAAATGAACTGGTTCTCCTAGATCTGATTCTAACTAATTGAGAAGCGACAGTTGAAGATCTAAAAGCAGAGTGTACCTTGTGGAAATGACTATCTTATCTTGTACTTCATAATATTACAGAATGAAATATTGGATGATAATTGTACACTAAATTTCAAATCAGCCAATTTTAAAATGCTAAGAGGAGTTTCAGACAAGATACCACTGATGGAAAGCTTCTGTTCAAAAGAGATGGGGGAAGGTTGGGAACATCACAAAAATAAAATACTACAAGTATAATTGTACACAATTCCAATGAGGAAGAAAACATTAGGTGCTGTTTAGGAAATCATTGTGGTTACAGGCAGTGCTTGCCTGAGCTAAAGGAATCATGTATAGGAAATGGAAGGTAGCGTCCTCACCAGGGAAATGTACCAGGAAATGCCTAGTCTGGCAACTGAATCAGAGGTGTGTTTCAGCAGGTTTTGACCAGTTCTAGGGAACCGGTAGAAGAAATTTTGAGTAGTTTGGAGAATCGGTAAATACCAACCCTTACTGGCCCCGCCCCCATCTATTCTCTCCTTCTTGAGTCCCAGCTGATTGGGAGGAAATGGGGAGTTTGCAATAACTTTCCCCTGGAATGGGGAGGGAATGGAGATTTTACAGTATCCTTCCCCTGCCATGCCCACCAAGCCAGAACCGGTAGTAAAAATTTTTGAAACCCACCACTGAACTGAATGTTCAGAAACTAAATTGAAAGAAGCTTGGACAGGAAACCACTACCAAAATGGTCAGCAAATTTAAAAACTGGTGGAATTTAGGCTGGCATGGAAAGCTAAAATGAATTGAAAAGGCTACCTTGGCTATGTCAGTAAAAAGAGGAAGAGGCAGCCCTGCTATTGGAGAAAATGGTAGGATGTTAACAAGAAAATTTCCTCAGTACTTTTGTTTTAGTCTCCTCCCTGAAGATAAAATATGTTGCAAGGTAGAAAACATGGATGGATTGGCAACAAAAATTAAAACAATGAGGTAATTAAACATGTTTATTATGAACAACTTCAAGTAACCAGGACTAAATCAATTATTCAAGAAACTAGACAGAGCCTGCAGATAGCATTTTGAAAACTGCATCTGTGAACTTTGAAAATCATGGGAGAAAGAACTGATATCAGGGACTGGAAATTGTTTGTATCTTCAAACAAGTAGGCTATTTTTCATTATGGGGATAGTGGATTGGTTGAATAATCTAATCCAGCAAGCATACATGTGTTCAGGTATCTGGATGGAAAAGTATGTAAGGCTCATTTCTAAGATATTGTTCAATATATTCATTAATAACGTTTTTGGGTGTTATAAATTAGGATTACAGAATTCATAGATGACAAGATGTGGGGGAGAACAACAGAACGAATCAAGAGGATCTTGACAAGCTGGAATGATGAATAAAGCCTAGCAGGTAAATCTCAGTAGAGAAAAAATAATTTTTAGTAAGAAAAAATATGAGTATAGTCTGTCAAAAGTGGGACATGCAAAACAAAATATAGAATCACCAATTGAATTTAAACCAAGAGTGTGATACAGCTGCAAAACAAAACAAAACACTGCCACAAACAAGCATAGAATGAATTTCTGGTAGTTAAGTGTCAAATTGAAGAATATCCCTTATACCTTTCTATTCTGTATTGGGTAGCATACACCATAATCCATGATAATCAATCATTCACTAAATTTCAGGGACAGCCTATTATCTTTATTCTTTGATGTCACTCATCCCACGCAGAAGGTGTGCTTATTCCCACCCATCATGAATACAGCAGAGAGTTAGTTTGTATAAATGTATAACATTTGAAGAATGAAGATGATAATTACATTCATTCCCTGTGATTTATTGTTACTGCAGCTCACTGACTGTCTATCAGTAAATATAGAAAACTATATTTAGAGTCTGACAGTATGCCAAGTAAGGCAAAAAGTAAACCTTCTTTTGCATTGCAGAAAAGAAGGATGGGAGGCAATGATCCATCTCCCTAATTATGGTTCTCTTTCTTAGAACAGTAATTATGAAGAAACTTTTCGTTACAAGTTAAGGTTAATATTGCTTGGAGGCTATAAACTGCCTGGCTGGATTAATTCTATTTTAGTACCGGAATATAAGAAATACTGTTTATCAATGTTTTTGATGCAGTGAGTCACTTTGATTCAATACTCCTTTCTCTTGTATGTCAATATGATGAAGTGATAAGTAAAGCCTGTAGTGAAAAGAAATCAATGAGAAAATCCCTTTACAGCTTACCTTTGCATTATCTCTCATCATTACCGTTAACCTCCATGTATATTGAAGCTGGAGGACAGCTCTGGGTAAATTCCACGTTTCTGCTGTTTTTGTTGTTATCAGATTTAACATTAATATTTAATGACATTAAATTGGCACTTTTTATCTCTCATGTATGTTATCATTGTTCACTTGCTGAAAAGTTAATATTTCATTCAATATTTCAACTCATCACAAAAGTACAAGTACCTAACCTCACACGATATGTAAAGAGAATATAAAGTTACAGTGCAGAGGGAAAATCCAAAAACAGAAAAATAAAATATTAATATTTAAAAGCATAAAATAGTTGCTGATTCTTACACACACACACACACACACACACACTGAAAGTGCTTACAATCCAATAGCATATTAGATATTAAAGATCAACTTAACTTTATTCACTTTTCAACCTTCTTCAGTTGAAGGTTCAATTAATTCTTCAGTTATACGAATGTCATTACATTAATCATTTCCATTGGACTTACTTGTCTGTCTTTTAAACTGCTTTATCTGAAAAATGCATTTATCTTTATTTATTTATTTTATTTATTTATTTTTTAAATTTTTATACCGCCCCCTCTCCCGAAGGACTTGGGGCGGTGAACAGCCAAAATTAAATACACACAATACAAACATTAAAATACTTTAAAACGAAATTAAATTTATCTTTGGCTTCCCCAATTTAAATTTAAAACTTCCTCTTAGCTTCCATTTTAGCTCAATATATAAATCTTTAAAAAAAATCTTCAATATGCAAATTGTTTTAGAAACATACTAAACCAATTTGTGAATAATAATACTATCAATTACAACTTGGTTACCTTTGTATTATTTGTCATACTTTTCCCATCAACAACAATTTGGGCAGCATAGAAGAAGATAAATGAGTTTTCCCCTTTGATTTAAGTAGAAATAAGCATTCCTTTAGCATTCCTATGGCGTATCAGTCTCCAAAGAATTTAATGATGCTTGATTGCTTCCTGTCTTTATAAGAAATTACAGTGATTCTGATTGTTTTGTCTAAAAAACTATTATGTAAGATAACTTTATCTTCTGGGAAAGATTTTTATATTCTAATCCAGGGATCCCCAACCAGTGGTGGAATTCAATTTTTTTTTTACTACCGGTTGTGTGAGTGTGGCTTGGTGGGTGTGGCATGGCATGGCTTGGTGGGCATGGCAAGGGAAGGATAGTGCAAAATCCCCATTCCCACCCCACTTCAGGAGAAGAATAGTGCAAAATCCCCATTCCCACCGCACTCCAGGGGAAGGATACTGCAAAATTTCCATTCCCTTCCCACTCCTGGGGGAAGGACATTGCAAAATCTTCATTCCTACCCAGTTCTGGGGCCACCCAGAGGTGGTATTTGCCAGTTCTCCGAACTATTCAAAATTTCTGCTACCGGTTCTCTAGAACCTGCTGAATTTCACCCCTGTCCCCAACCCTTGGTCTGTGGACCGGTCACAGTATGCCAGCCATTGGGTTGCACAAACAAGCAAAGCCCCATCCAAGGGATGCAGGCAACACATGAAACCATGCTCCCTCCGATCCATGGAAAAACCTCTCTCCACAAAACCAGTCCCTAGTGCCCAAAAGGTTGGGGGCTGCTGTTCTAATCTATACATTGATCTTAACATAGAAGGGCTTTCAATGGCAACGGCTTACATATGGCTCATCATATGTTCCATTTTTTTTTAATACAAGATATGTTTAATGTATAAAGCATGCAGTATTATTAAAAACCCATCAGAGCTATAAACAGATTGTTCAGATGATTAAGTGATTATCAAAGGACACTATTTTTCATAAATGCCTATAATTCTACAGATTTTATACCAAGAAAGAAAGAATATTGCTTACTGTGTTCAGAAGTCAAGGTGCCTAGTAAATAAACTGTGTAATCTTCTTTCATTTTTTCACTAAGTATTAATTGTTTTGAAAATGCTACATGTACTAATTAAATCATATTTTATGCAACTTTTAATGGAAATCATTAATCATTACTTTCCATGTCTCCTTTTTTTACATTGCAATTAAGAAAATAAGCCTTTCATTTTAAATTTTAAATTCATTCTATTTAGCACCCAGTTTAATAGAAAAATATTTTTCTTACCATTCACTTGAAGAATATGCGTCTGATAGATTTGATCATAGCCATCTGCATAGCAGCTATAATTTCCCATGTGAGTTGTAGTAATCTTAGTAATATATAGGGACCCATCATCTCCAAAATCCTAAAGAAAAAGAAGAGGTGATCAAAATTACCCTCAGGATATTATCCTATCTATATTGAATTTCTCTAAGAAAGTAATAAAGTGTAAGCATTATAATCTCTTATACCAGATTTAAACCACCTTTAATTTTTAAGGTCTTCAAAACAGTCAAGCTATACAAATCTGATTCTGTAGATATTAACTGCATTTTTCCAGATGGCAATCTTGCACTGGCCTTGATATTCAGTTTGCCATCTGGCAAAATGCAGTCAACTTTCGTAGTCAATCAGACTACGATGTTCATTTTTTTGAGGGTCCAGACCACACAAAATGGTGTTAACAATAGAAAATACATAGAAAGCAAAATAATGGTTGAAAGCTTCAGGAAGACCTAACAATTTAATATTTCCATACAGTGGTTTAGATGTTTATGAGCATGCAATATTGTAAATGAATCTTCTTTCAGTTATATATATATATCTGAAAAATATATTCTGATATATTCTATTTATGTATAGATATATAGTTTAGTTTAGTTTAGTTTAGTTTAGTTTAGTTTAGTTTAGTTTAGTTTAGTTTAGTTTAGTTTACTGACATTGTATCTCATACAACAAAATTAAATGCCATCTTCAGTGTACATCATACATAAGAAAACTATAAAAATAAAACAAAAACACACATATTCTATATACATTCTCTCTCAGAGAAGTCAGCAGAAGGTGCTGAACAAAAGGAAGTTCCAAGGTAGCTAATCAAAGCCAAAAATTAAGCCAAAAGTTAAGTAAATTAGAAAAGTAGATCACTGATTTAATGAGGATATGTAGAGATATGCTATCTATGCCTTCTTTCTCGTCTCCATTTTCCTGTGATGGGAAAAAAAATCAGATGCATGGCACAGATAATTCAGCAGCGAACCTTAATGCATGTTTTATTGTTTCTAAGACTAAAAGACTAATGATTACAACAGTTTCTATCCTACTTTTTCAATGTATACGCCTCACACTGAGTGTTTTACCACTTTTAATATAAACGCAATATTTATAATGTTTCAAAGAAAAAAAGTTTTAAAAAAGAGAAGTAAAAAGCAGGAAGAGTTTTCTCAGTGGAATAAACATTTTCCAAAAAAAATTTGTTTTATTAAATAATGAAACATTATGAGAGAGATTGCCAATCTAACTTCCTGAAATGGGGAATTCCAAAGTGCACTGAGAAGATATTTCTTTGCTTTAATCAAATATACTTCATATAGCTGGCAATAGAAAAGGGATTGCCCTTTAGATATTAGGAAATGGGCAAACTGATATAGGAGGTTCCTTGGACTTGAGAGCTTTGGAGATTAGTGGAACTTCACACTAAGATTGAATTATACTGAGAAGCAAACTGTTAGTCAATATAGCTCTTATGGGAACACCATAATATGTTCAATCTTGGAAATATAAAACAGCATTCGTGCTGTTATGTTGCAAATTACTGAAATGTCTAAAGATTTTTCAAAATATGTCCAAATACACTGAATCTTAATAATCCAATTTGAAAATAACTAAAGTATATTTCGTTTCATCAGAAAAACAGAAACTTTGCACATTAGCTTAAATAAAATTGTCCTTCTGAAATCCATTTCTACAAAATAATTCAAAATGATAGCAAGGTGCATTATATGAAGGATTTCTAAAAGGGCAACAGAATCAATGGATGTACCCTTAAGTTATAGCTTCTGGGGAGAGCAATGAAGCTGGGTCAGTCTCAGGCCCAGAGTTGAAAGTAGGCTGAAATGGCTCTACATATCTATTTAATTTAAAACTTCTGGACTTTAGGTACAATCTTATGCTCAAGTGCGATGCCCAAGAAAGGAAAGTTGCAGAGCAATTGGAAATAATTAGGGCTGTCTACAGTTTTATATTCAGTTTGAAGAAATTCCAAAACTCTTTTAGGTGCATCTTCCTGCATTTCTTAAGGGGAAAAAGAACTCTTACATTTTTCCATGATTCTGCCATTATCTCCATAAAGAACTGAAATCCATTATTGTTGTTGTTGTTATTGTTGTTGTTGTTGTTGTTGTTGGTCACAAAGTCAGATTTTAGATTGAATTTGGCATTTTATCTAGTGATCAAGTACTTTTCAAGGACCCAGGATGAGCACAGGTTGTTGATGTATTATTGCAGGGCAGGTAAAAAAATGAGGAATTCTGTTCTTTCTCTCTCTCTGTCTCTCCCTCCCTCCCTCCCCCCCTTCTCTCTCTGAATTGAGCAATGTGAATTCAGATTTGTTACTGATTACTCCCAGGGGCACTATTTCTCCAGATGCGAACAACAGCTATGAGATAAGATACCTTCAAATGTGGACTTGTTCTCCATTGGGAGATAACAATAGAACTGACAGATGCATGAAATGCACATAAACAAGAAAATGCAGCTTTCTGGCATTTCATTTTGTTTTGGAATTTTCAAGAAGGAATAAGCTCATCTGCATAGCAATGAAGTCTAAGTATTTTTCTATACTATTTCTACGTAGAACTGATGCTATTTTCTCCACAGCTGCCTAAACCATTCAATAAAACAATCAATAGCAAATCATAAACATGCCTACAAGCAGCACAATAGGAGCTTTAAAAATAGTTACCATCACAAACACCCCAGGTAGAATCCCATTCATGAGTGTACTCTTCTCCTTCTAAAGATGATGATGGACTGGAAGGATTTTGCACAAGTAAATCCTACAATGCTCCTTAAGCACTGTCAGGAAAAGGTGTTTGCATAACTCAGTAGGATTTTCCATTCTTCAGATTCCCTTTGCACTGCCTACCAACTGACAGGATATTCAGCTTTCTAAACAAGATATAGTATATCATCTTTTCCCATATCATTCTTGTAACTTGTTGCTAGTACATTGTTCAAAAATATTCTTTAAAATTACCACTGTTACAATGTTTCATTCCATTCTTTGTTAACAAGTCAAATTTAAATATTCTCCTCCTTTGATTGTAATCTTCCTTTTCTTTTCATTCTTTTCCTTCAATATCATATAACTTTTTTTTACAAAGAACCCAGAATCCCATCAGAAGGATTTTAATTATTAATATCACATTCCAAATCTGTATGGAACCTAATACTGCCGTATACATTTGTAACTTTTCAAAATCAACACTCTAAATACCCTTTTGCTATTTATTTGAAAAAATGTCCCAAGTTCTTAGACTTGCATTTAAAATTTTCTCTAAAGAGAAGGAAATTCACAGAGTGAATAAAATAAAAATTTGCTATTCCAAAGGATTTGAACATTTTCAAAGCAATAACAAATAATTCCAAATATGATTAAGAAATAAGACCCAGTTGAGCTTTTGTTCATAAAAGGCTGTGTTACCACTGTAAACTTAAATAGATACCTCTCAATTCCCCGCCACTTAGCTCATAATAAACCAACTACAAAACCTCCTTTCTGAGGTCTATTCATAAGGAGTGGCTGTCCAGCAGTCAGCCAATGATCTCTGCCATAAATGTTAGCCCACTTCAATAAGCACCTCTTCAGTTGTGGGTTTCAAAAAATTTTACTACTGATTCTGTGGGCGTGACTTGGTGGGCGTGGCATGAGTTGGTGGGCATGGGTTGGTGGGCGTGGCAGGGGAAGGATACTGTAAAATCTCCATTTCCTCCCAATCAGCTGGGACTCGGGAGGCAGAGAATAGATGGGGGCGGGGCCAGTCAGAGGTGGTATTTACCAGGTCTGCGAACTACACAAAATTTCCGCTACCGGTTCTCCAGAACTGGTCAGAACCTGCTGAAACCCACCTTTGGACCTCTTCTAGCTCACATGGGACTCACCAAAAGTTCCATACATGTAGCTTCAGTATTTTCATGTCTGGGATCACAGTTATCTGACACCACACTTAATGACACCTAAATTTGGTTAGGTGTCAATATTTTTGTTTTAATTGGTGTGTAAAACATTAACCTATTAGAACTCTATTTTAGAGTTTATGTTTATTACATTAACTAATGTTTTTAATAAGCTTATTGAGGTTTTTAAATATTATTGATTTAGTTTGCTATCTTGAAATGGCTTTCAGAAAAACAGATGCGACTAAGCTTCAAAAATAAACTCACTAAAGCTCTAAAATAAAAAGAGGCACATTTTCTCTAAATTGTTCCCACAGTATCCAAGTAATGCCTATGTGAACCTATAAGTAGGACAAAGTATATAATTGGATCAATCTGCTCATGTCTCTTAGCAATTTATGCTGAGAATCATGACATTCAGCTTGATATTGAAGGTCGTTGTGATTATAACTATTAATACTCTAATTGCTTATATATAAAATTAAGCAGACCTGAATTTCAGAATGCCAGGAAATAGCAAGCTGTAGGTTAGATTATAACATACACATAAACAAATCTGGAAGAAAAAAAATTATCTCTAGAAACAGTACAACATTCTTTTACTATAGAATAGAATGGATTGGCTTCCGGTTTGCTGCTGGCCGCCGCCAGACGTTCCTTTGGGATCGTCAGCTTCCTTTGCCTGTATAGAGCCGCCGTTACAGCGGATGGCGGCTCGAAAAAACTCCGTTTCCAAGAGGAAACGGAGATAGAGCCAGCAGGGGTGGGTAGAACTCTCCTTAGAGTCCCAAAAGTTTTTTTTTTTAACTTTTGGGACGGAGCGGATGAGAAGCCCCATATCCCCTGCCGTTGCTCCGGGCTTTGGGAGACCTCTGCCTATGCAGAGCCAGGCGTCAAGAGCAAGCCTGCGAATTCAACAGAATAATTAAAGAAATGACGAGCTGGACCCTTAATACTGAACCGCAAGTATTTCACCCTTCCAAAATCTATCTAAGAGAAAAGAGGAGAGGAAAAGAGGGAAAAAGAACCTTTTAAAATGGCGTCTGCTGTGGCTGGAGAAGGGCTAAAAGGGAAAGTCCTTCCGTTTCTTCTTACTACAATGTAGCGGAATAAATATCACTGGCTACATTTGTAGATAAAACCTCGCTCCTGTGCTGTTGATTGAAAAGAAGTTTTTTTTTTTCCTTTTTTAAGGGAAAGTTCTTTCGTTTTCTATTTCTTCTCTCTTTTTTGCTAAATCTTGTCTGTGTGGGAAATGGCATCGGGACTTACACAGCTGGACAAATGGGGGGGGGAACTTCCCCTCTCAAGAAACTGCGCCAACAAATTTCAACTCTCCAGCGTCAGAAACCCGATTTTAATATATTAGAATTTATCCTTGAAGAGATTGTAAGAAGGGATGAGATTGTGAACCAGCAACTTGAAAAATTTAAGCAGGAAATTAAAGAAATTGGTGAATTGGTGAAATCAAAGTTTGACTTTTTGAATCAAAAGATTTTAAAAGCTGCTAATGGTTTATCAGGCTTTCTGATTCGGGTGGATGCAAAGACTAAATTATTAGAGTCTAAAATGAAGGAAATTGAGGAGAATTTGGATGACATGACTCAAAAAATTAAAAAGGATTTGATAAACACTCAGGATAATAGCTCGGAAGACAAATCTAAAATGGAGACTGACCAAAAGATTGGTAATGAAGAAAATGTACAACAGAGGATTGAAAGAGAAGTTTTAATGATTCAATATAATTTTACAGAATATGCAATTAGACTGAGAGGTTTGCAGGAAAATAATAGAGATGATCTAAGGAAAATATCTTCTGAAATTCTGGCTGGGATCTTAAAGGTTCAACCTGATGAAGTGTATTGCAGGATTGATAGAATTTACAGAATAAACTCCTGGTTGGCAAAGCAAAGGCAATTGCCTAGAGATGTGGTGATCTATTTTACAGATAAAGAAATTAGGAATAATATTGTGCAGAACTCTTTTAATTCTACCTTGCAATTTCATGGAAGAAAGATTTGGATTTTTAAGGAGCTCCCGTCCAAGATGTTAATGGAGAGGAAGAAATTTGGCTTTCTAGTGACTGAATTAAAAAAAAGAAATATCCTATTCAGGTGGGACACCCCAGTTGGCCTAATATTGAGATATCAAGGAATAAGATATCAATTGCATACTGTTGAAAAAGCGGAAGATTTTTATCAAAAAATTTTAAAAATGAATTTAACACCTTTAGGCATAACACAGGATAAGCAAAAGGAGTTGGAAACAAAAGGAAAACATCAAATTACAGAGGCTGTGATGGATAAATTGTCTTTGGACTCCCTGGATACCCCAGCTGGACAGTCTATAAATAAGAGAGCAGTGTCATCCGACTCCAATGTGATGAACCATCAAGTCACAGACAAGTGCGCAAATCAATCAGTTGATATACAAGTGACGGAGAAGAAAGATGAGATGATAAAACTAACCCAACAAGAACAATACATAAAGCAGAATGAAAATCAACTAGCAGACACACAATTAGTAGGCAAGAAACGAGGATGGAAATTCAACCCGGAAAAGAAAAAGAAAAGAAATAGATCGCATAGAAACAGCAATTTCTAAACTATGCAACAGTGATGCCAGGGACTTTAAAAAATGAATGAATATTTGAAAAGATAGTGGAGGCGAACAATTGTTTGATACTATCCTGAGGATTGTGGCAGATCTCTGCAAGGCCATGATTTTGGGATGTGAAAAGAGCCTCACTTTGTTGGATTTGAATCATCTAAAATTTTTTTTTTTTTTTTTTTTTGGTAAATATATTATAATCATTTTGAGTTATAAGGCAGGAGAGTTTCACCGGGGCATGCAGAAGATCTGGATGTTACTCAGTAGGATGATGGGAATTAATAATCCTGATGAATACCACAACTATAACCATATGGATATAATTATAATTATAATGTCACTCGGGTGGTTGTTTTTGCTTTTATACAGATGCGAGGATATCTACTACTGATGGGGGCAGAAGATGACTGGAGATTTTGAACAAACTGTTGCACCAGCATGTTATTTTACCCTATTATGGGTGATGGATTTAACAATCCAGAGGAAAGACATCAAAGAAGATAATATATGGATTATAAATTTAAAGTTATTGTTTTTTCCTTTTTTACAAAATGGAATGCATATATAGATATGTGTATATCTTAGTAATGTGGGCAGTGGATTATATCTAGAATTGTACTGCATGATTTTGTAGGAATTGAAGGGTTGAAATAGGTTAGTTTACTGATTGATTAGTTTAAGAAAAAGGATTCTTAAGTCATATATTTAGGGGAGTGGAGGACTTAACAATTCAGTGGAAAGATACTAAAGAAGATATATTTTTTTCTCTTCTTTTTTTTTCTTCTTTTTATAAAATGGGATGCATATATAGATATGTGTATATTTTAGTAAAGTGGGTAGTGGATTATATCTAGAATTGTACTGTATGATTTTAAGTCATATATTTAGAGGAGTGGAGGAATTGGACAGAATTGAATAAATGTTAAATTTGGATGCAGGGAGAAGGTCGATTTAAAATGTTATATTAATATATATAAAAGATTAAAGGTTAAATTGTAATAATACTCAATAAGCTTAATATGTTAAGGGTCAGTATTTCGAGAAGGGATTAAGGGAAAGGAAAGATATTATGTATGTAACTAGTTATGAAATAGCCTATTGTTGTGAAGAAGTCACAGGGGGGGTTGGGTGGAAAGGGTGGGTTAGGGAAGAGGGGGGGGAAAGGGGGAAAAACTTGTATTTGAAAACTTTTTCAATAAAAAAAAAAAGAATAGAATGGATAATATAGTCAGAGCTAATGACTAAAGTTTTTCTACAAACAAAAATATTGCCTGGAAGAGAGTAGATCATGCACTGGGTTTAAATGAACAGAAAGAATCATATTAGAATGCTTTTAGTCTATATTACCACAACATTTTTACCTTTGCTCCCTTAATTTCACAATATCTAAATTTAAAATTATCAATGTAGAAGAATATAAATATTTAATGCAATATATATTTGAGTTACTGAAATACAGACAAACCAACACATGCAGTCTAATCTTTACTTTGTAGAAGAAAATGCAGATATTTCAATCTATTCTATACCATTTTCTAATCTCTCATTTCAATTACTCGCACCTAATTATATTCCTAATAGCAATACTTTCTAATAGGTTATATAATTCATTTCACTTCAATAAAGTGAAATAATGTACCGGTAGTAAGAAAGTTGCTTTCAGAAACTCACTTTTTATATAACTTGTCTGACTAGTTAGTACATAAATGCTATGTGAATTTGGCTTTCTGCCCCAACAGTCAATAAAAAATACATTGATATGCTGATCCACACATAAATCACTCTAGGATGAAATACTTAAATATTTGTAAAGCTTTGTGAAAATTATTTTCTTGTAAAAAAACTTGTAAGAAAATATACGTTTGGTCATCATCCATGTTCTGTTGGTAGAAATAATAAGGAAAATAGTTTGGCAAGAAGAAATTTTAAAAGGGCTGAGGCATTTAAAGGCATAAAAAGAACAAAAAGTTCATTTAGTATGTATATCAAGTAAGAACAAGTTTGAAATTTGAAATTCATAGAAAAAACATTCAATGTGTTAAATAATTTGACACATATGGCTTGCAAAAAACCCCATCATATGCATGAAAGTTTATTCTCATCATGATATTATAGGATATGTTTTTTTTAAATTTTAATTAATTTCATCAGTGAATATTAGGGATGCATCCTCATTGGGTGTGAATCCTTTTATGGTGTAGAATGGACAATTTAGGATGGTTTTTAACTTTCTTAAGGACTAACCCTAATGCTCTAACAAACTTGTTCCTAATTCCTAAAAATTATTTTCTACCTAGGGAGAATATATAACTTTGGTCATCGGTGTGGAAATCATCAGAGTTCATTTCCTCAGATATATTTTAAGAACATAAAGGAATCTTAACTGCCCTATGTGGTTTTGCATTCCTTTTTACATAAGGAAGGGGAAATGGACAGTTAAGAAATATGAAATATAAATAAATAATAGAAAAATAAATAAATATCAACGAAGTATCACTAAGTAAAATAGATATAAAGTCAATAAACCATGCCTATTGTACAGTATTTTTTCTGCAATTGATACTGATGTCTCATTAAACAGTATCCTGTTAACAAAACCTTATACCATGGTGAAGTTGTGGTAGCTATTAAAATTGTAGGTCTGTTATTTTTATAGGAGATAATTGAAGATATAGAATAAAATATTATATTATCCTACAGATAAGGCCAGAAGAACAAAATGCCAAGAATAAGAAGTTCTGAAAAAAAGGAATTTTAAGCAAATTCAGTTAATTATATGATGGACTGAGCAACATTTAAAGGGCATATATTTTTTAAGAACGTAGTATAAGCTAAATAAGAAACAGGATAATATTGCCAGTGGGCACATCAAAAATCAGGGAGTTGAGGATATGAAGCAGCGCTTGAAAATTTGTCATACATATTAATTAAAGCATGTAGATATGTATATATGTCATAAAATATTACATATCACTCAACAGATAAAGATAATAAATGTGGCAGAAACAAGGTGATTTGAAGCAGTCTTCATGCATGTGGAATGCAAATTTTATTATAAAGTAAAAGCAAGAAGATTCTTCAGAAGTCTTTTGTAACATATTAGAATCAAAGGCCTTTTATAACACAATCTTTGAAAAGTCACAAGTGCTTTTATGTTTCTGTCTAAAAGTTTCACAATATAAATTCATATAAAAATCTCAAAATTATGAAATGCTAACATTATACCATATATAAAGGAAATTGTAGTAAATAATTACTAAGATCTTGAGTAATTAATAAGGAAAATAAATTCCTAAAAAAAGTATTTGCCCATATTTAAATTAAAAAAGTTTGTTTTAAAAGTTTTCAAATTCTTATTTGAATGTGATGCATAACACATTGGTCTTAAGTATAATATGTAGCATTATATATATTATTTGGTGCAATATTTTATAGTACTAGAAATAATAATTATATATATATATATATATATATAATTATTATTTCTAGTACTATAAAATATTGCACCAAAAATAGTTTGGCCAAGAAAAAGTTGTTCTACTATGACATTGGAAGTACACTTTCTTCTTCTGCAATCTAGTCAGTGTAGAAGTTGATAACTATAGCACCTTAGTAAAGTAAAGTTTTATTCTAGTATTATTTATTATATATTTATGTATTGGTTCGATTTATATGCCGCCCTTCTCCGGAGACTCAGGGTGGCTTACAATGCATTAAGCAATAGCCTTCATACTTTTGTATATACCTGCTTAGTAGGGCTTTCGCCCCCCTCCCCCAAGCGGTGTTCTTTTTTATACAAAGTCAGCTTATTGCCCCCACAATCCGGGTCCTCATTTTACCTACCTCGAAAGGATGGAAGGCTGAGTCAACCTTCAAGGTTGACTCAGCCTTCCATCCTTTCTAAGGTAGGTAAATTGAGGACCCAGTTTGGGGAGGCAATAAGCTGACTTTGTATAAATATACAAAAGTATAAAGGCTATTGCTTAACGCATTGTAAGCCGCCCTGAGTTTCCGGAGAAGGGCGGCATATAAATCAAATTAAAAAAAGCAACAAAAACCTTGAGCCTGGTGAGATTTGAACTTGCAGTAATTGCAGGCAGCTGGTGCTACTTAACAGTACTTTAGTCTGCTGCACCACCATTGCAATTATAAGTCTAATATAATTGTTGTCAATATATGGATGCATATTTACATCCTATGAAGTTCTTCATACTCTCCTATTGTTATATAAAATTTGAAAGAAAGAGTTAAATGATGATAATTCAATTTATATAATATTTCAATGAATTGGGATGTGATGGCTCAGCAGTTAAAGAAGCTGAACCTTTCAGCTGGAGAACTGAGATCCCAGGTTCAAGACCTGAGCACTGAGTGACAGGGTGAGCTTCCATCACTTGCTCCTGCCAATCTAGCAGTTCAAAAGCATGCAAATGCAAGTAGATAAATAGGTACCACTTCAGTGGGAAAGTAACAGCATTGTGTGCGCCTCAGGATATAGACATGTTGGCTACATGACCAGAGAAATGTCTTCAGAAAATATTGGTTCCCTCAGCTAAGAAACCGAGGTGAGCAGGGAAAATCGTTACCTTTACCTTTTCAATAAATTATAATAACACCTCAAGTCTAATCATATTCATTTAAATCCTAGTGGAATAAAAACCAGATGGATGAATAAAGGAACTACTTTGGGACTTATTGCACAGATCCTGAGAAACTGGAAACGAAGAAACTAAAACTGGACAGTAAAAACATTTTCAATATTACTAGTTTTGAGAAACAATTTTTCATATAAGTTGAATTTAGATTTCCCAGAGAGAACTGGTTAATGCATTTAAAAATGCATTGCCAGCCATTTGTTGGTTAATAGAACTGAAACTAATATCATTTAGGCATGAACATAGATCTTTATACAGAATAACATGTGAATGGTACATCATTTTATCTTTGGATTTTAGGTTCACTCATATATAAAACATCAGCAGTGTTGTATCAGCACAAGCTCAAAAGATATATTAGATGAATACATCTGAACTGAATAGAAAATATGTCACTCAGAGAAATCAAGATATCAAAACTGTGCAGCGGACCTGGCTTTGCCTCCATCCTTTTACCTAAACACAAGAGATTAGTTAACAGGGAGTATTTGAATATGTATGGCATGCTGTCATTGAAATAAAAACTCTGCCTATGAAAGAAGCCTATTCAAAATGCAAAAATAAAGAATGGGTACTATGGTATTTAGATGGATTTTAATTCAGTGCAAAAATGACAACAGAAAGAATGAACAGGAAGCTGATACAATTTACATATGCTAGGGAACTTGGATTGAAGAAAGAGAAATCAGTTAAGTGAAAGATGATAATTGATAATGTTTAAAAGAACTGGAATGGATTTTACTAGCAGAGGCAGATCAGTGAGCAGATTAATTTAGAAAAATGTTAAATACCATTCACTGAAAAGTATGCCAAATACCATGTCCACTCAAACTACAATCCTATCAAAGTTTGCAAAATTAGTTATCTATATGGCTTCATATAGATAACTAATTCATGCATTCCAAATGTGGGTAAAACATTTGTGTGACCTCTATCAATAGCTAAAGATAGCATGGTGGCTTGGAAACATTTTTAGAAATGTTTGTCCTGTTGTACAGTCTTACATAAACTGTCTGTCAGCACTTCAAGCTGCATTTACTCTAGTGCTCACATAAGAAGGAGAAGTGGAGGCATCTGGAAAGGGATGTTTGACTTTTCACCTACTTATTTTCCCTGGAGATAATATCTCCTAGGAGATGGGATGGGAGGGGGGAAATTCCTTTGAGCTGGAGCAGTAGATTAAGGATAGAGTGACTTGGAAGATAGCCAATGAGTGCAGGGGAGTGGGAAACGGAAAAGGAGGGTGTTGGGTCTGGAAGTCAGGGTTGGCTACGATGGAGTCAGACTTAGAATGTCATGCTTAATAAATGGGAGTTTTTTTCATCAAAGACTTTGTTTGAAATGCAATTTATTTGAGACGACCTTGAAACCTGACACTGTCTTTGTATCTTTGAAATTATATTATAATTTTTCTAAGAATACTTTTAATTCCATATCTTATTTCAGATTGTTGCTATGCTAAGCAAACTGTGTATTCTTGTTAGAGCAGCTACTTGAAAGTTTGTATGTGAACATATTTAAAATTAAATAGCAAAGCAGGCAGGCCTCTCAGAGTGTCTTTTATTGGAATGAGACATTAGAGATAGTTCATGAAGGATTAATATATTTCTTCTGGATATCTGATATCCATGCTGGCTTGGTTACCATAATTTGAAAGGATCCAACTGACATTAAGTCTATTGCTCATCCAATTATAAAAGATAAAATCTGTAAATGTGAATAAGGTCACTGTAAAAATGAGATCTCTATGTACTATCCCCTTAAATTTCGTGGCTTACAAAAATGATTAGGGACTGAATCTATGAATATGACTTGTAATATCTTTTTTTATGTCAAGATTAATTATATCATGACTAAAAACAGTGGACATGATACTTAAAATTTATCCATGAATTCCACTATATCAAGTTAGACTTTAGAGGATATGATGACATTTCAGATCTAGCACTCTGAGAATAATGCTGATTATTTAGTACCATTTGCATATGACTTTAGGCCTGATTATGGGTTACAGTGGTAATCTTTGCCAGGATTTGCCAGGGAGAATGTATCCCTATTACTTTTGCAGAATCTTTTCACAGCTTTGATAGTACCTCTGAATCTGTTATGCTACAGGAATATGAGGCTGGGATGGAATTTAGAATCATTATTTTACAGTGATATTGGTTATTTTTCAAAGGGTGATTTGAGATATTGGTATCAAGGTACTTCTGCCTGAACCATGATCTCTGCCTGAACCATGGTCTGTGAGTTCTGTGGGATCTCACAGAGTTCTACCTTATCCCAAAGCAAATTAAATTTCCTATGCCACCAGGCTTAAAATTTTGGGATTGAACAATCTGGAATTGCGCTGCCTGTGGTCCGATTTAAGCATAGTACACAAAATTGTCTGCTACAACGTCTTGCCTGTCAACGACTATTTCAGTTTTAACCACAATAGTACATGGGCAAACAATCGATATAAACTCAAGGTAAACCACTTTAAACTTGATTGCAGGAAATATGATTTCAGCAACAGAGTGGTCAACACCTGGAATGCTCTACCCGATTCCGTTGTTGCAGCCTCAAACCCTCACAGTTTCAACTTCAAACTGTTTACCGTGGACCTCACTCCCTTCTTAAGAGGTCCATAAAGGGGGCATGCATAAGCACACCAGCTACCATCCCTGTCTTACTGTCCCCATTTATTTGTATTTTCTTCCTTTGTTTATGTTTATGTTCATCCCTATACTTGTTATCTTATACATGTTTGACAAACAAATAAAATAAAATAATAAATAAATAAACATTTCAGAATCTCTAGAGAAAGATTATCACAGGTCCAGAGATAATATAAATAAATACCAAATAGTTTTCTAAGAATAATTTGGATAATAATTCTGGGAAAAAGAAATAGAACAGGCATCAAAATTACTTAGAAATCTACCTACATAAATGCACAGAAACAGAGAGTGGCTTTTGCTTTGTTTAAGGAAAAGACAAAAATAGATCTATAATTGCCAACCATGTCAGAAATTCTTTTAAACAAAATGTAAGTTTAGTGAGAATGAGAGTCAGAGAGATAAATTATCTTTTCTGCCCATCTCATAATTCAATTATTCCTTCCTCATTACAACTAGAAATAAACAAGGAAAAAACAGGCCAGCCTATCAAAAACAGCACCATAAAAAACTGATTAGGAACATATTAAAATATGGAAGAAAAGGGGTGTTGGTCCTACCTGAGACGCACCTTCTTGTTGAGGGGAGACAGTAGCCAGGCATGGGTTGTACTCATCTGTTCAGATTGATGGACTGAGTCTGTCATAGTTGTTAAGTCCCGCCCTTGTTGCTAGGGGCAAAAACGGGATTCCCCCCTATGCTGTGCAGCCGGTAAGACCTTCCGCTTATCCTTGGTCTCAATAGAGCATCCACCACCGGGTCTTGGAGGATAGAAGCCAGGTCGTTTCTGGGTGAGATTGAGCCACCAGAGCTGGATCTGTCAGAGGATGAGGGTCTTCCTCTGGAGCAGCCGGCCTTCACTGGGCTTTTTCCTCAGACCTTATTTAAGTCCTTGTTGTTCAAGGCTGTCAACACGGCTCAACTCAGTTCCAATACATCAAACACGGCCCCTCAAAGCCAGCAGCCACCTACAATCATCGGCTGCTCCCAGGGACAAAGGTGTCTCGATCAGGTAGGTGGCTGGGACGAGCACTTCAGCCTTAATGCCAGGTCAGGTGTTTCTTCAGGACTGCCCAGTATCTATTAAAACTTCCTGTCTGTGGGGGACTCCCATGCCTCCTACACCTTTGGTGGTAGCGGAGACAGTTCCTTCTTCCAATTTGGACCTGGCACCTCCTTCTTCTGCAGCCCTAGCCTCCAAGGAAGTCGGTCCTGTTCACAACCACGGTTGTAGTTTTTTGCTGCCTGACAACTTTCAGCATATGGTTGATGCTGCGGTTCAGCAGTCACTGTTGGCTCGCTTCCAATCTTCAAGCAGGGGTGCGTCAGTGCGGTCCTTCACATCTGTTTCTCTGGATACAGATTACCTGGAAGATTCCATTTCTGATGGGGACCCCGATTCCCCGGCTCCCTCCCAAAGCAAACAAAATGGCGGGTGTCCCTGCTAACAGCTCTGGGAGCACGAAGCTTCACGTAAAGTCCAGTTAGCCAATTAACAGGGCGCAAAGCCCTTTAGGGTGCTTTAAAGCAAACTTCAATCCCAAGGCACAGCTCGTTAAAGGGCCAGGGCAATGCAGAACGCCACACTGTAAAAAGCTCTCAGATTAACCAAAATGGCGGCCGCCAAGTCGATGTCACTCTCGGGAGCGTGAGGCTCCGCTCAATGTCCACCAGCCTCTCACAAAAAAGGGCTGGAGCGCAAAGCTCCTGAAACCTCTTTTCAATTAGCTGATAGTAAAATCGCTTATCACCAGCCAAGAGGGAGTGAAAATGGAGCTTCAAAGCCCATCGCTGGAGCAATTTGGTCCATGTAAAAAAACACCAAAAGGCTGCCAGATTGCTCAAAGGGGAGCGCGAAACTCCTTGAACACCACTAGCCGTTGGGAGTGTGGAGCTCCGCTCATGCCCGCCCCAGTTCCTCTCGGGAGTGCAAAGCTCCACAGACTCCGGATCGTCGTCTAATCAACGGAGGATTGAGAGAAAAAAACAGAAAGGGAGAGCTGGGATCAATGAGGAAAACTAGCCGAAGCTTGCTATAGAGGCAAAACAAGGGGCCCAATCCACTGAGGTGGAGGAACCCAATTTACAAAGATGAAGGCAAATAAGTCCAAAGTCCAATATCCAAGTCAAATCCGAAGTCCAAGTCCAAGATCAAACCAAGAGAAACCAAATGTCACAGTAATAAACCAGAGACACAGTCCCACACGTCTGTCCAGACTGACAGACTAAGTCAAAACCTGGAAGCCCCTAGCAACAAGGGTGGGATTTAACAACTATGACAGACTCAGTCCATCAATCTGAACAGACAAGTACAACCTATGCCTGGCTGCTATTTCTACCCACAATGGAGAATGGTAAATAAGCACCTGTAATACCCTAGATGAGTTCAAATCACCAGGACCAGATGGATTATACCCCAAGGTTCTGAAGGAACTGGCAGATGAGATCTCAGAACCACTGAACCAAATCTTTCAAAGTTCCTGGAACTGGGGAACTGCCAGAGGACTGGAAAAAAAGGGGAAAAAAATAAATCCAGGAAACTACAGACCTATCAGCTGAGCTGAATACCAGGGAAGATTCTGGAAAAGATATTCAAGCAACAAATCACCAAACACCTAGAAGCAAACAAAGTAATAACCAAAAGCCAACATGGGTTGTCAGAAACAGATCATGCCAAACAAATCTTATTGCATTCTTTGATAAAGTGACAAAATTAGTGGATATAATTTATTTGAACTTTAGTAAGGAATTTTGTTACGTCCGGACGGCAAGCATGAGCGGCCAATAGAGCAGCTGATTGGTCCATGTGCTGGCAGGTAGCTGGAGGGAAATTGGTGGCTCCTGATTGGCCCAGCTTCTGACAGCTGAGTATAAAAGAGCTGTCAGTGCTTCAAACGCTGCTTGCTTTCCATGGTAGTTAGCTAACCAGAGTGAGTCACTGTTAGCTGTTATTGTTAGCCAATAAACATGTTGTGAAGTGTTTATCCTGCCTCGCCTCCCTTCTTTAGCCTTTGTTCCATGAACAGAACAACTGGCGACGAAGGATTGGGATTACTCTGAGGCGGCAGGTCGAACGAAGCCACTACAAGAGCTGAAGCACTGAGCTGAGCCACAGCAACGAGACACCACAAATTCTAAGGTCTGATGCTGTTCTTCAGGAAGATGTCCACACTATCTACACTTGCGCCTTTCAACTAGGCAGTGGAGACCTGGGATTCCTTCTTCAACTGTTTTAACTGTTTCCTGGTCGCAAATGACTATAAAAGTCTGCCAGGGGATAGAAAGTTAGCTGTTTTCCTCAATGATATGTTCGAGACGGCATGATATGTTCGAGACAGCTAGGGCACTATTAGCACCTCAGACAGTCCATAATGTGCCCTGGGAGACATTGCTAGCCATTTTAAAAGGCCACTATGCCCCTCTACCCTCAAGAGTTGCTAGACATTTTGCATTTCGGCACCGTTTTCAGGCAGAAGGGGAAACTATTAATCAATACGTGGCAGCCTTAAGGGCAGCCACTTTGTATTGTGACTTTAGAGATTACTTAGAAGATATCCTTTTGGACCAGTTAATATGTGGGGTGAGGGACATCTGCTTACAGCATCGCTTATTAGCTAGAACGGATATTACGTTGCAAACAGCTATAGATGAAGCTAGAGCCTCCGAATTATCAGTTAAATCAGCTACCGAGATAAGGCAGAACCTCAGCCCGCAAGTTGTCCAGAAAACTAACATGGTTCACCATGAAGAGGCTGAGGTCGAGTCTGACCAGTTGTCTGAGGGCGAGGAAGACGTAAGTCACCTCCAAACGTCTCGAAAGAAAGGAGGGAATTCTGAAGTAAATAGGTTTCAAGCCCCTTGTGCAGGGTGCGGAAAGAATCATTCCCGTTCCGCATGTAGGTTTAAGAATGCTGACTGCAGACGCTGTGGTAAAAAAGGCCATCTTGCCAGGGTTTGTAAGGCTAGCCTGCCAAATATGCCCAATAATAACAACAATAAAAATAGTTTTTTGAGATCCAGCCAGAGTTACCAACCCCGAAATAGGCAGGATAGGTGTGAGGAAGAATGTTTTACTATTTACAGGGGTGCCTGCCCCCCCAAGACGACCATAGGTCAGGCAAAGTTGGATTTGAGGAAAAAACTTTTCCTCACAGTTCGCATAGAAGGTAAACCGTGTAAAATGGAATTGGACACTGGTTCTTCCATGTCAATAATTTCTTGGAGCACTCTTAAACGACTGGTGCCCTTGATGGCCAAGAGGCGTTTAGCCTCTTGCACATTCCGACTTCGTGATTATCAAGGTAATCACATTCCATTTTTAGGATCAGGGAGATTTAGGGTCGAATATAAGAATTTCAGTGGCCGCCTTAACTTAATTGTTGTTAATGGCGCACTCCCCAGTTTACTGGGATTAGAATGGTTTGACGCTTTAGGATTGGCTATTACCGGTATTCACGCAACCTCATCTGATGTATTTTCTGACTTGTTCACAGAATTCTCAGATGTATTTAGTGAGGGTCTTGGCAAATATACAGGTACTCCCATCTACAGATTCACTTGGATCCCAAAATCGCCCCAATATGACTCAAGCCTCGTAGAGTGCCTTTGGCACTCCGTGCTCAAGTCAATAAGGAGATTGATAGGCTATTAGCGCAGGGAATATTAGAACAGGTGGATCACGCTCGATGGGAGACACCAATTGTCACCCCGATAAAATCTGATGGCTCTATCCGCATCTGCACAGACTATAAGGCGACCATCAATAAGTCTCTGCAGGCTCACCTCTACCCTGTTCCGGTGGTGCATCACCTCCTCCATTCATTGGGCCATGGCTCAATTTTCGCTAAGTTGGATATGGTGCAAGCCTATCAACAATTGGAGGTGGACACCGCCACCGCAGATGCCCAGACAATTGTAACCCACCGGGATGCATTCCATTGTAGACGATTGCAATTTGGGGTCTGTGTTGCCCCAGCCTTTCATGGAAAGGCTGCTGCATGGATTGCCTGGAGTAATTCCTTACTTCAATGATGTTTTTGTCTCTGCCATGACAGAAGCTGACCTGGCCAGCCGCCTTCGTGCCGTGTTATCCCGATTCCGGCAAGCAGGACTCAAACTCAAGCCCAACAAATGCAAATTGGGAGTGCCTCAGGTAGAGTTCTTGGGCTACCTCATTGATGTCGCCAGCCTGCACCCAACGCCTGCAAAGGTGCAAGCAATCCAAAATGCCCCACCGCCTACCGGCCGGTCTGAACTGCAAGCCTTTCTGGGGCTTTTGAACTTTTATAACATGTTCTTACATCACAAGGCGACGGTCGCCGAGTCGCTTCACCGCCTTCTTGATAAAGCTACACCTTGGACCTGGGGACGCAAGGAGGCCGATGCTTTCCGAGCAGCCAAACAACTGCTCACGTCAGACTCTGTTTTAGTACAGTATGACAGTGAACTCCCATTGAGTCTGACGTGTGACGTGTCGCCTTAAGGGGTGGGGGCCGTTTTGAGCCATCGGCTGCCTAATGGGACTGAGGCCCCCATCACATACTACTCCAGAACTCTCTCTGCCACTGAACGGAATTATGGACACATAGACAAGGAGGCGGTAGCCATTGTGGCCGGCGTTAAACAATTTCATGATTATTTATATGGCCGTTTCTTTCACATTTTCACAGATCACAAACCGTTGTTGGGAATTCTGGCCAGCGATCACCAGTCTCCGCTTATCCTGTCTCCACGGATGACCAGGTGGGTCATGTTCCTGGCAGCCTACAATTATCAACTGGCCCACCGCCCGGCTAAGGACTTGGGTAATGCTGACGTACTCAGCAGATGCCCCCTTCCTGTTCATGTCGATGACTCCGCTCCAGCCTCATCAGTCCTACAGATTGATGACCAGCAGAGTCCAGTGTCTGCCGCTGACGTGGCTTGGTACACCACCAAGGACAGAATTTTACACCAAGTCTTGGACTGGGTGAGAAGGGGATGGCCCCTTGGGCAAATCGGTTCTGAGTTCCTTCCTTACAAAATCTGACAACTAGAACTTTCCATGTTGCATGGCTGTCTATTGTGGGGCACCAGGGTGGTTGTTCCTGTAGAACTAAGACGGCAAGTCCTAGAAACTTTGCATAATGGCCATCTGGGCGTGGCCCGGATGAAGGCTTTAGGCCGCAGTTACCTATGGTGGCCCAAGTTAGATGAAGCTATCACAAACTGGGTCGCAGAGTGCCAGCCGAGCTCAGCCCCTCCCAGGGCTTCAGTTAGGGAGTGGGAGTTACCAAAGGCCCCCTGGTCCCGGGTTCACGTGGATTTTGCGGGCCCCTTCCACGGCATACCTTTATGGTCATTGTAGACGCCTATTCTAAGTGGGTGGAGTTGGTGGCCATGGCCTCAACCACAGTAGAGGCAGTAGTCCGGGCACTGAGAAAAGTATTCGCAACCCACGGCCTACCAGACTTGATTGTATCAGACAATGGGCCTCAACTGATGTCTGCCACTTTCCAAACGTATGTAGCCAGACATGGGATTAGGCATGTCACGGTGGCCCCGTTCCATCCGTCTGGAAATGGCCTTGCTGAAAGGGCCGTGCGATCGGCCAAGGAGGTTCTTGCCAAATTGGGATCTGGGGATTGGCAAACTAAATTGGCTACCTATTTGTTAACGCAGCATGTGACCCCATGCCCAACGACAAACTGCAGCCCAGCTGAGTTATTAATGGGCCGCCGGTTAAGAACAGACTTGGATCGTTTACATCCTGATTATTTTCCTGAGAAACCCCTGGATTCAAGTGGCGGGGCTCATTCATTCCAAGAGGGAGAGTGGGTATATGCCCAAAACTATGGGGGGGATCTTCGCTGGTTGCCCGGCCAGATAATTGAGGTTACAGGGCCCCGATCATACAGAGTGCAGTTGGGGGATGGCCGTACCTGGCGGAGGCATGTGGACCAACTGCACCGCTGCCGTTGGTTTCCCCAAAAGACGATTACTAATGAATCCCTATCCGGGCCTGTCACATCTGGGTCTGCCGGAGCCGCGACTGAAGAGTACAAGAGTACAGTCCGGAGTCTCAACCCGACGACGAGGGGACCGCGAACTCACCTGGGGTTCCTGTACCTTCCCTGCCGAACGAAGCGCTGTCCGAAGTGGATATCCAGTCTCCAGGAGTTCCAGTGGCACCCAGCATAGATCCCCCTGTTCCAGCTAAATCTGGTGGACCACGCAGATCAGGGAGGAACAGGAGACGCCCAGCATACCTCGATGATTACGTTTGTGCCATCCGGGAAGAAAGGGGTGTTACGTCCGGACGGCAAGCATGAGCGGCCAATAGAGCAGCCGATTGGTCCGTGTGTCGGCAGGCAGCCGGAGGGAAATTGGTGGCTCCTGATTGGCCCAGCTTTCTGACAGCTGAGTATAAAAGAGCTGTCAGTGCCTCAAACGCTGCTTGCTCTCCATGGTAGTTAGCTAACTAGAGCGAGTCACTGTTAGCTGTTATTGTTAGCCAATAAACATGTTGTGAAATGTTTATCCTGCCTCGCCTCCCTTCTTTAGCCTTTGTTCCGTGAATAGAACACATTTTATAAAGAAGACCATAACCTGCTACTTGATAAGATAGAAAAATTGGGTTATAGCATCACCAACAGGCAGATTTGTAACTGGCTGACCAACTGCACTCAACGTGTAGTCCTCAATGGAACTACTTCTACGTGGAGGGAGGTATCTAGTGCAGTACCCCCTCTGTTTTAGGCTCCATACTCTTCAACATCTTCATCAATAATTTGGACAAGGGATTAGGTAGAGAACTCATCAAATTTGCAGATGACACCAAGCTGGCAGGAATAGCCAACACTCCAGAAAATAGGCTCAAGATACAGAAGGATCTTGACAAACTTGAACATTGGGTGCTATGTAACAAAATGAAATTCAACAGTGAAAAAAAGCAAGGTTCTACATTTAGGCACAAAAAACAAAATGCACAGGCACAGTACATGTGGTACCTCGCTCAATAGTAGTAACTGTGAGAGAGATCTTGGAGTCCTAGCAGACAATCATTTAAATATGAGCCAGCAGTGTGCTGCAGCTGCAAAAAAAGCCAATACAGTTCTAGGCTGCATTAATAGAGGGATAGAATCAAGATTATGTGAAGCGTTAATACCATTTTATAATGCCTTGTTAAGGCCAAACTTGGAATACTGCATTTAGTTTTGGTTGCCACAATGTAAAAAAGATGTTGAGATTCTATAAAGAGTGCAGAAAAGAGCAACAAAGATGATTGGGGATTGGAGGCTAAACTATATAAAGAACGGTTGCTGTAAATGGGTATATCTAGTTTAATGAAAAGAAGGACTAGCAGTGACATGATGGCAGTATTCCGATATCTCGGGGGTTGCCACAAAGAGAAGGGAGTCAAACTATTCTCCAAAGCACCAGAAAGCAGGAGAAGAAGCAATGGATGGAAAATAATCAAGGAAAGAAGCAACTTAGAACTAAGAAGAAGTTTCCTGACAGTTAAAACAACGGATCAGTGGAACAACTTGCCTCCTGAAATTGTGAATGCTCCAATATTGGAAGAAATTAGACAACCATTTGTCTGAAATGTTATAGAGTTTCCTGTCTAAGCAGGGGATTGGACTTGAAGACCTCCAAGGTCCATTCCATTCCATTCCATCCCATTCCATCCCATCCCATTCCATTCCATTCCATTCCATTCCATTCCTCTATCTCTGACTCTGTCTGTCTGTCTGTTTTTCTATCATCTATCATCTATCTATCTATCTCTCATCTCTCATCTCTCTACCTATCAACTGAGATACACACACATATGGAGAGAGAACAATATTTAGTACATGTGAAGAGTGAATTATCTCGATGAACGGGGATAAATATTTGCTTTTTTTTCTTTCTCTATTTACATATTACAAACATATACTCACACCCATACACCCTTTGGATCCTTTCTCAATTTGCAGCCTTAATTTCCTAGCTACCAGTCTCTCCATTTTTCTTGTCATCCTGCCTTTATGCCATTACAATAAAAACCAATTTTAAAATAAAAAAGGAAAGGAAAAGCTCCACTATTTTCCTAGTTCACAAGAAGAATAAAGGTTCACTGTTTCAACACTGATTTATTGGATTAATGGAGTGACAAGGCTAGGCAAGCAAAGCAGAACACAGCAGAGCAAAGCAAAACCAGGCCCCAAAATCATAGACAATATGCCAATAAAGAAATGCCCATAGAAAGCAGCAGTCAATGACTGAAAAAGGTGAGGAGCTTGTCTGTAACAAATGCACTAGCCAACTGGAGTAGAAGCACAGCCTACAACAAATTGAAGCATGGCAGACAGAATACATAGCATCACTTGTCCTGGCAGCAATCGAAACTGCTACTTGATGAGAAGCAAGCTGGGGAGAGCCTGAGAAAAATGTCTTGCACTCATGACCTTCAGAATCAGAAAGTGGCCAGCAGGATTTATGGGTAAGCCCTCAATGAAATTTATATGCAAATAGCTCTGCATAGGGATGGCGTATGTGTCATACTTTATGATAGCTTTTATGTATTAAATGTATATAGTTGGGCTAAAGGGGATTAACCTTTAGATGACCCTAACTATTAATCTGGTCTAAAGTGAAACTAACCTTTACATGACTCCAACTGTTGGAAGGAAGTTCAGAACAATTATATGTGAGCGGGTTTTTTCTAGTTTATGATTGGTTAAGGCACTGCGGCCCTAGAGTATAAATCACAGGCTATTGTCTGCAGCTCCTCAGTTTCATTTTTGGAGTCAATAAATACTGTTGCAGATATGCTGGTCTGGTTCTTGCCTACTAAAGCCCACTACACAATAGTGGCGACAAAGGTGGGATGCTACAGGAGAAAGAGCTGCTGCTAACCAACAGACTGAGATTACTGGGTGATAAGCTGGGTAACAAAGTCCCAGCAGGACTAGTCCCCACCCTGCCTGCCAGTAAGACACACTGTTGGCACAGCTGCACCTGAGGGATCCGTCTCCAGGACTCCTAAGTGCAGCTCAGCTCCACCCACAGCAGGACAGGCATTAATCAGCACCACAGGGGCCTTCTCAAAATGCTAAACTGGGAAGACTCAATGAGTTTGACACTACCCACCCGGGAACAGTGGAGCTCATATGTCTCCCAAGTAGACAACTATCTCTGGGCTCACCAGATCACGGACGAGGGCCTGAAGGCGGCAACTCTGTTATGTGTCTGTGGACAAGCTACGTTTGATATCACTGAAAACTTGATAGCTGTTGAGAGCCCCTCGACACCTCACCAGGTAGCAACGATCCTAGTCTCGACTTTCTGGACTCGCAGTCGGGGCTCACCAACTGTCAGCGGCAACGACCGGGGGCGGACGCTGGGCTGTTGCACTTATACTATGGTGATGGGGGGTGCTGACTGCAGGCACTAGGCGGTCGGTCACACTGCGGCCGGCATAGGAACTATAGTTTGACACCTTCCGCTCCTGTGGAGCCATGGCGCATGCGCTGTAGCCGCCCTCCCCGTAAGGGTGTTTTAGCGGCGCGAGAGTTTAAAAGGCGTTGGGAGGCAGCCGCTCCCAACGCCGACTTTGTGTACAACGCATTGATGTCACTTACCGATACCGTTGTGGTCTGAGTGGATTAAAGACTTTATGCATCCAGAAGCTGGCATTTGAGTCCTTCTTCCCTCTCGGGCGGCGCAACGTATGGGGGTTTGACAGAAAAGTCGGCGTTCCCCTTTTATCCGGTACGAGCGGCTGGGGCGTGCTGAGCATGGTGGAAGGTGCGACAGTCGGTCTACCGGGACTAGACGACGCGGCGGAAGACGCTACGGCAGGGCCTGTGACAGACACCCAGGAGGCCGAGGCGGAGTTGCCGACGGTCCATCCCAAGGAAAAGTCGCAACAGTCGGGGATGGTGGAGGCAGAGGTGGCTGGTCCCAACGCGGGCCGGCTCGAAAAAGGGGAGTGGTGGCAAAGCCCCGCTACCACTGAGACCAGACCACTGACACCCCAGATGAGCGAGCCCTCGTTCCAGGGGTGGAGAGAGAGGAGATGGCTGGAAGAGGACGAGAGTGAGAGAAGTCATTCCACAGGACTGGGGGCCTCCACCTTGGACATACTGCGGGAGAAGTTTGGTGAGGCAAGCTTCAGAAACGCTCACTCATGGCAGCCATGGGTGTTTGCACAGGACACGTGGCAGGGACGGGGGGAGGCTCGAGGTAGCGCTGACTCCCGTTTCCGTTTGGCCAGCCCAAAGCTTAGGCTCGACAATAGGGGCCCTTCCCTTCCTGGGCCACCGCCAGCGTCCTCGCAAGGGGGGGACCAGTCAGCTCCCCGGTGGCGAGGACAGCCTCAGGGACCCCATGCGGACCTCCACAGTCGGGCCGGGCAACAACAAGGTGGGCCAGCCCTCAGAGCCGGCCAGGACACCCGGTCCAGGAGCCCAGCTCCTATGTGGATCCCTGGAGTAGGCCAACCTAACCATCAACTCTGGGGCCCTCCCCCTATACAGGCGACCTTTGACGGAAGTGCAGACAGAGTGTCCCTGTTTCTAAGTCAGGTCCTAAGTTACATGGAACTGTATGGCCACTAATATCCATCGCAGTGGGCCATAGTGGTCGCTATTACCTCCGTACTGACGGGTGAAGCGGCGGATTGGGTCGCTGATCTCCATAGCGACCATGCTAACGAACTGACTGATGTGGGGTTATTTCTAGAGGCATTGCGATCACGCTTTGAGGATCAGTTGAGAACACAGTTATTGGAGGGGGAGTTGGTAGCTTTGCGGCAAGGTGGACGGCCTGCAAGGCAGTACGTCAAGGAATTCCGTACTGTGGCTGGACGTCTAAGGGCATGGCCTGAACGGCTATTAGTGCACCCGTTCCGGTTAGGCTTAGATAGAGACCTAAGGCAGGCCTGTGTGTATCGGGGATTGGGACCCAAATTATCAGACTGGTTCAGCGCAGCAGTGGATCTGGATGTCGGCTTACGAGAATTCCGTACCCGGGGGGTGACCACCTATCCCCAACCTCCCCGGCGTATTGCAGACAAGCCGCCAGGTCCTCCAGCAGCCAATGTATCTGTCCCTTGCTCTCTGGTGCCTGTTGGGAGGGGCTCGATCCAGTGTTTTCACTGTAACTGGTTAGGCCACTGAGCGGCCGAATGCCCCGTACCAGCAGTACCAGCAATACCAGCCACCAGAAGCACGCCAACGGTGGCCAGAGGACAGGAATGGGCTCGTTCTTCATCAAACTGGTCCAGAGCGATGACACCAACCGTATCCCGGGTCTCTCGACTGGGGACGGAGAAGGCCCCTGAGCAGGATGCCATTCAAGGAGTTTCGGAAAGCAGCGATGAGGACGCTCCTGATCTGTCCCCATACCCACACACACACAAACACAGCCAGCCGAGGGTTAAGGAAACACTTTGGAATGCACCCAGTTTCTTTATCTCCCACTTGGCAGCGATAGACACACCGTCTGCCAAGTGCCTTTATTTTCACAGTAAAACAGAAAGATAAATATTCAAGAGTCCAAATGTCCGACAACAAGAAATCTTTCTCTCAGCAATTCCGGACGAGGCTTTAGTGACTATCCAAGGTTTGCTTTGTTCGTCACAGGGATCACTGACCACCACCCTCTATTATATAGTCTCTGGGGTGTGGTCCAGTGACTCAGTTTTAATCCCTAGCACGCCTCCTGCTGCAATCGTTTATCACGCCTTCGGAGGCGTGCGTCCAGGAATGATGTTTCTTCGTCACTCTGATCCGAGCCACCTGTCTCCCTACTGATCTCCTCTCCCTCAGCCGGCACCTGAGACAATGCCAGAGGGGAGGGGCCTGGAGAGGGAGGCCTGGCTGACTCCTCTTCCTCATGCTCGGAGCTTTCTTCCTCCGATGGGACAGGCTCAGAGGGCGGGGCCACGACAGCTCCTGTTGATTGTATGGTGAGTGATCCGATACAGCCCTTCGTTATTCCTGTTGTCCTCACACCCAGAAGACAGTCCAACAAAGCGCCTTAATAGATTCCGGGTGTACTCGGTGTCTCATTCGAGAAACTGTGGCTAAGGAGCTGGGTCTCCATGTACTAAAACTACCAACTCCCATTCGCTTTGAACAAATGGACAGGTCTTTATTTGGTGGGAAACCAGCAACCCGGGTCACCGAATTAGTCACATTGGGCATTGGGAGCATTGGAAAACCATTCATTTCGTGGTGGTTGACACCATGGTAGAACCCGCGATATTGGGCCTCGCATGGTTGGACAAATGGAGGCCCACTATATGGTGGGAAGGGGGGTTTCGGCAGATTCGTCTGAGTGTGGGCCCGGAACCAGAGCCAGAGGCCCCGACTAGCCGGGGGGGAACGGATGGGGGGGTTTGGTCAGCCCAACCCCCACAGCATACCCCGATGAGTATAAAGATCTTGAGGCAGTGTTTAAAGAGGAAGAATGTGAGGTGTTGCCACCCCACAGGCCCACCGACTGTGCTATAGAATTGAAACCAGGTGTTACCCTACCTAAGCCACGTATGTATGCGACGACTAATCCCGAGTTGGAAGAACTGAGACGTTACATCGACAAAAACCTGGCAGAGGCTTTATTCAACCCAGCCGTTCCCATTTAGCCGCACCTGTGTTATTCCGGGAAAAGAAGGATGGGGGCCTACATTTATGTGTACACTTTCGTGGTATGAACGCTGTATGTGTCGAGCATTTATACCCCCTTCCGTTAATGAAGGATCTCCTGGCTACCCTATCAACTGGAAAAATATTCACAAAACTAGACCTTCGAGAGGCCTATTATAGGGTGCGAATAAAGCCTGGTGACGAATGGAAAACAACGTTTAATTGCCCACTGGGGAGTTATAAATTTCGGGTTATGCCTTTTGGCTTACAAGGTGCTCCAGCTGTGTTCATGCAGACGATATCCTTATTTACACCAAAACAATGGAAGAACATGTAGCGTTAGTACGTCAGGTATTGTCTAAACTGCTCCGTGCAAAACTGTTTGTCGAACTGTCGAAGTGCGAGTTCCACCGCAGGAAACTGGACTATCTAGGATATCGCATTTCTGAAGTCGGGGTGGAGATGGACCCAAAAAAGGTGAGCATGGTACTGGAGTGGCAAGCACCCACAACACGAAAACAGTTACAGAGCTTTCTTGGGTTCGCTAATTTCTACCGGCAATTCATCCCTGCCTTCGCACACATAGCCCTCCCATTGACAAACTTATTGCGTACAAAAGCATCGGGGGAGAAGGCAAGGCCAGGGCAAGTGCTCTGTTGGACTTCAGACTGTCAAAGAGCCTTTGAGGCGTTAAAAACATTGTTCGCACAGGCGCCTATCTTGCGACACCCAGACCCCGCCTTACCGTTCATCGTATAAGCAGACGCTAGTGACGTAGCCGTCGGTGCAGTTTTACTACAAAAAACCCCTGAAGGGGAATTGCATCCCTGCGCCTATACGTCACGCAAGTTTTCTATTACTGAGAGACGCTGGGCGATCTGGGAGAAGGAGGCATTTGCGGTGCGGTGGGCCCTACTTACGTGGCGACAC
Source organism: Arizona elegans (assembly GCA_022577455.1). Taxonomy (NCBI): domain Eukaryota; kingdom Metazoa; phylum Chordata; class Lepidosauria; order Squamata; family Colubridae; genus Arizona; species Arizona elegans. The sequence continues at coordinate 61,414,351 of JAKOOJ010000009.1, forward strand.
TTTTTAGAGGGCAGTGGTATCACGTTTGAGGTATGGACGGACCATAAGAATCTAGAGGCCTTACAAAATCCCAGATGGTTGTCCCCAAAACAGGTTCGGTGGGCACAATACTTCCAACGTTTTGATTTCCAGTTGCGATATGTTCCGGGGGGATGGAACTTTCTCGCAGACGCACTGTCCCGTCTCCGCAATATGATAGTAAGAGGAAGGAGGTAGTACAGGCGATAGTACCAGGGAAGCAACAAGCGTGTCAGACGTTCTATACTAGTCTAGACTCCACGTGGAAAGAGGAGCTACAGCGGCAACTAGCTACCGATGCCTGGTTTGCGGAGCATAAACAGTCAACGACCCGACAGGGTGGATTTGCCTGGGTGGGGGAGAAGCTATATATCCCTGAGGCTTTATGACAGTTCGTTTTACATAGGTGTCATGATACCAAAGCGGCTGGGCACTTTGGCTTTCAAAAAACTTTACATCTGGTGCACCGCCAATTTTGGTGGCCACGTCTGAGGAAAGAAGTTGAACAATATGTGAAAGGGTGTAAGATATGTGCTATGGCGAAACCCCGAACGGGAAAACCCCTCGGCCTCTTACAACCCATAGCGGAACCCACACGACCTTGGGATGAGATCGCCATGGATTTCATCGTTGATCTCCCGGAAAGCAATGGTAACACAGTGATATGGACTGTGGTGGACCTCTTTTCGAAACAGGCCCATTTTATTCCATGCCCTGGACTACCGTCGGCTCGCAAATTGGCCAAAATGTTTATATGGCACGTCTATCGGTTACATGGAGCTCCTCAGCGTATCATATCGGATAGAGGCGTTCAATTTACCTCGAAGTTTTGGCGTATGTTTGTAAAACTAATAGGGTCTTCACAGGGTTGAGTTCCGGATTCCATCCGTGCACCAATGGGGCAGCCGAAAGAGCGAATGCTCTAGTAGAGCGATATCTACATTGTTACGTATCGTATCAGCAGTCCGATTGGTCTGAATTACTCCCATTTGCCGAAATAGCTTACAATAATGCTGTCCACGGTAGTACCGGGTACACCCCTTTCCAGATTGTGTCAGGTAAAGAGTTTCCCACGATACCCGAATTAGACCTGCAGAAACAGAAATTGCTAGCACCGGATAAGTGGGCTACTCACATATGGGAACAATGGCCATACATACGAACAGCTTTAGACAAAGCAACAGAGACATACAAATGCCAGGCGGATAAAAAAAGGGCAGACTACAAACTGTTCGTAGTGGGAGATCAGGTTTACTTATCCACAAAGTACCTAAAACCACGTACCCCTAGTAAAAAGCTGGGACCAAAATACTTGGGCCCCTTTCCTGTAGTACGGGTTATCAACCCAGCGACTGTGGAACTAAAACTACCGCCACTATTGGGTAAGGTTCACCCTGTGTTTCATAGCAGCCTCTTGAAATTGCTTGAAGCTGTTCGAGACACCTTAATTAGACCTGGCCCGGTGGAGGGAAATCACTATGAAATAGAGGAACTTTTAGATTCACGACATAGGAGAGGCAAGATACAATACCTGGTTAAATGGAAAGGGTACCCATTCGAGGATGCCTCATGGGTTAGTGCTGATAATAGTAGAGCCAGCCGGTTGATTAGACACTTCCATACTCGCCATCCACATAAACCCGGGCCATAAGGGGGGGGTGTCTCTCTTTTGAAACCGCTGTTGACACTTTCGTTTCTGTCTTCCAGGAGCAGCCTTGGTAGGGGGAGCTGCCTGTCGAGAGCCCCTCGACACCTCACCGGGTAGCAACGATCCTAGTCTCGACTTTCTGGACTCGCAGTCAGGGCTCACCAACTGTCAGCGGCAACGACCGGGGGCGGGGGCTGGGCTGTTGCACTTACACTATGGTGATGGGGGGTGCTGACGGCAGGCACTAGGCGGTCGGTCACACTGCGGCCGGCATAGGAACTATAGTTTGATGCCTTCCACTCCTGCAGAGCCATGGCGCATGCGCTGTAGCCGCCCTCCCCGGAAGGGTGTTTTAGCTGCGCGAGTGTTTAAAAGGTGTTGGGAGGCAGCTGCTCCCAACGCCGACTTTGTGTACAGCGCATTGATGTCACTTACCGATACCGTTGTGGTCTGAGTGGATTAAAGACTTTATGCATCCAGAAGCTGGCATTCGAGTCCTTCTTCCCTCTCGGGCGGCGCAACGTACGGGGGTTTGACAATAGCACCAGCAAGCATAGAGACAGTGGCTTACGCTGACCTCAAGAAGAAATTAAAGGAACATTTTGAGCCTAGACTTTCGGTCATCGCCCGGCACCATGCATTCGAACAACGAGAACAGAGATCTGGGGAATCTGCAGCAGAGTTTGTGGCAGCCCTTTGCCAAGCTTTGTGCCAATGTAAGTTCCCTGATCTTGAAAACCGTCTCAGAGACAGGCTTGTTTGCGGCCTGCATAATAGTGAATTACAACAACACCTATTCACCATGGAGAAACTGACCTTCCAAGATGCATTGAAGGAAGTCATGGCAAATGAGGCTGCCGGAGGGACCATGAAGACTCTCTGGCCACCAAAAATTCACACCAGACCCCCAGCAATCCACCAAGAGACCGCAGAAGGCTTGGAAGAGATCAGTGAGACTGATGAAATTGATTGCTTGTGGAGAGAGACACCCACACAGCCATGCTCCACAGAGCAAGCAATTGCCCCACAGAGCTGAGCAAGATGCAGAGGACAACATGAAAGAGCAGAATGCAGATTCCACACAGCTGTATGTCATGCCTGTGGAAAGCAAGGGCACATTGCCAGAATTTGCAGAAGTTGCCAGTGGGAAAAGAAACCTGCAACGCAGCAGCACAAGTGGAAAGGGCCCCCAGGGCAGAACAAAGTTGAATACTGCTTGGGAAGGCATAGCATCCAATGCACAGGGGCTCAATGCCTCATCAAAGAAAAGATAAAACTCCGACTAAAACTTCAAGAGGTCCCATGCTCCATGGAGCTTGATACTGGATCAGCTCTGTCAATTATATTGTCCACGACTTTCGACCACATTTGCAAATGTAGCTAATGGCGAGTCCCGCTCAAATCATTGAGTTTACTGCTAACGGACTTCCAGAGTCACCATGTTCCTGTAAGGGGAGAAGCCACCATTAGGGTACAATTTAGAGAGTTCAAGGATCCCCTCAGTGTAGTGGTCATAGAGGGGCGGTGCACCAGCATCATAGGACTGGACTGGTTCAAGGCCCTGGGCATCAGAGTAAGGGGCATTCATCGAAACCAAAGAGCCGATCTAGAAGTGGTATGCCAACAATATGCTCACGTATTCAACGCTGAGCTGGGACAATACAAAGGGGCACCCATTTCACTCAATCTCAATCCAGCTGTAACTCCAATCCAATTAAAACCACACGATTTTAAATCACGAGAAATACTAAGCAATCAAGGCTTCAATTTAGACTGGTGGAGCTACCTGCAGATAAGCTCTAGATATCAAAAAGATAGGGATCAATTTGGTATAGACACGAAGTACAACAATTTGGATAAAATTATGTTGGGGATTGAAAAGAAAAAGCTAGCGAGATTCTACAACTTCTTATTAGGCAAGGATAGAGCAGAAGGAATAGCCAGGAATCAACTAAGCATTTGGGAAAAAAATATTGGCTGTAAACTAAATTTTAATGATTGGGAGGAGCCTTGGAATAGAAATTATAATCTCACTAAATCAGCAATTTACAGGGAGAACCACTATAAAATATTTCATAGATGGTATCTAGCTCCAGCTAGACTAGCAAAAATATTTCCCAGAGCCTCAGGAATATGTTGGAAGTGTGGAAAGGAGGTTGGCACCTTCTTTCATATGTGGTGGTCCTGCCCGGAGACAAAAAAGTTTTGGACAAAAATACGAATCTGGCTACGAGAAATAGTGGAAGAAGATATAAAACTTTCCCCTGAAATTTTTTTATTAGGAATGATGGGAGATGGACTCTCTAAGGACAAGATACAATTAATTATACATGTTATAACAGTGGCCAGATTAACTTTTGCAAAATACTGGAAGGACAAACAAACCCCTCCAGAGATGACAATAATAAATAAAATCCTAGAATGCACAGAAATGGAAAAATTAACTAGTGCTCTTAAAGACAATGAGAATTCAAAATTTAAGGCAGTATGGGAAAGGTGGTACAAATGGTGGAATAAGAGAACAAGACTATAAGGATATGTTTATTCCTAATAATGGTAGATTTGAAGATACTTGATATGTACATAATGTAAATATGTAACCGCACGACACCTCAGATGTTAATCGAGATTTGATGTTTTCTTTTTAAAAAATTTTTCTTAAAATCAATAAAGTATTATTAAAAAAAATAAATAAAACCACACAGGGTTCCCTTTGCATTGAAACCTAAAATTGATGCGGAACTAGACAAGCTGGTACAGCAGGGCGTGCTCCAACCTGTGGACTGTAGCCATTGGGAGACTCCCATAGTGACCCCAGTTAAGCCTAATGGGGATGTTCGCATCTGCACAGACTACAAGTGCACCATAAAAAAGGCACTATAGCAGCATGCTTACCCTGTACCAGTGGTAAGCCACATCCTTGCCTCGCTCCAGGGAGACTGAATCTTTGCTAAGCTAGACCTCACCCAAGCCTACCTGCAGCTGCCAGTGGACTACACTACCGCAGAGGCACAGACAATAGTCACACACAGAGCTGCATTCTGAGTGCTCCGCTTGCAGTTTGGGGTAAGCTTAGCACCAGGGTTGTTCCAAAGTATTTTGGAGCGAACACTGAAGAACATTCCCAGCATCTGCCCATACTTTGATGATGTCCTGATCGCAGGGGAATCAGCAGCAATCCTGGGGGAATGTCTCCGTGCAATACTCCAACATTTCCACGAGGCAGGCCTAAAACTGAAGAAGGAAAAGTGCCAGATTGGCGTGGAATCCACAGAATTCCTGGGTTTCTGCATTGATGCTGCCAGAATCCACTCATCTGGAGCTAAGCTAAAGGCGATTCAGCAAGTCCCCACACCAAAATCCAAGGGGGAGCTTCAAGCATTCCTGGGCTTGCTCAATTTTCACCACTCCTTCTTACTGCTTAAGGCTGTCCTGGCAGAACTGCTGCACTGCCTACTGGACAAAAAAGCACCCTGGGTCTGGTCAAGCACTCAAGACAAAGTGTTCAACACGGTAAAATCATTGCTATCCTCAGACTCCGTACTAGCTCATTTCAATGAAACCCTACCAGTAATACTAGCCTGTGATGCTTCGCCATATGGCATTGGGGCAGTACTAAGCCACAGGATGCCAGATAGTAGAGAGGCCCCCATAGTATACTATTCTAGAACGTTATCATCAGCTGAAAGGAACTATGCCCAGATAGACAGGAAACCCTCGCCATAGTGGCTGGCATTAAGAAGTTCCACGACTTCTTATATGGATGAACCTTCACCATTTTTACCAACTACAAACCTCTGCTTGGTCTCTTTACAGCTGACAAACAGACACTGTCAGTCCTGTCACCGTGAATGCTACAATGATCCATTTTCATGGCTGCATACTCGTACTGGCTAGTCCACAAGCCGGGCAAGGAAATGGGTCATGCTGACAGTCTTAGCCGATTGCCTCTACCACAGACTGAGCCAGATCCAGCCCCAGCTTGTCATATTCTGGTGATCCAGGACCTGCCTGAAGCACCCCTACATGCACGGGACATTGCAGCTGAAACCATCATGGACAAAACACTTAGCCGCATTCTCAACTGGGTGTTAAGGGGTGTTAAGAGGTCTGGCCAGGCCCTGAGTTCCAGCACTATGCCTCATGGAAAAATGAACTGTCAGCCCACAAGAGATGTGTACTGTGGGGCAGCAGGGTTATCATTCCACCCAGTCTTTGCTTAAAGTTGCTGGATTCCCTACACAAGGGGCACCCAGGAATTGTTCAGATGAAGGCTCTAGCCAGGAGCTACTTGTGGTGGCCAGGATTGGACAAAGACATTGAGAATCAAGTAAGGAGTTGCCCCGGCCTTCCAAGAAACCTGACTGGAGATGCTACAAGCACCGGTGCACTGCTGGGAGACCATGCACACCCCATGGTCTCCTGTGCACATTGACTTTGCGGGCCCGTTCCAGGGGCAGGTGTTCCTGATAGTAGTGGACAGTTATTCCAAGTGATTGGAAGTTGCACTGGTCTCATCAATGACAATGACCAGAGTCATCCGAGTGTTGCACCAGCTGTTCGCCACACATGGTCTGCCAGATGTGATCATGTCTGACAATGGGGCACAATTCACAGAAGAGTTTTAGTCATTCATCAATGCCAAAATGATTTGCCACATAACATTTGCTCCATTCCACCCTGCAACCAATGGTCAGGTCGAATGAATGGTCAGGACCACAAAGGAGGCACTCAAGTGGATGACGACTGGGGACCGGAATCACCGTCTAAAACTTTTTCCTGTTTCAACACATGACTGTCTGTACAGCAACAGGTTGAAACCCAGTGGAGCTGAAGTGGGGCCACCAGTTTCATTTTTTTGAGTCAATAAATGCTGTTGCAGATATGCTGATCTGGTTCTTGCCTACTAAAGCTCACTACACAATAATAGCAATGAACAGAATTTAAATCACGATTCTAGAAATAAAGCAAAATGTAAAAATAAAAAGGAACTGGGTTATGCAGAAAGTAAATAGACTGTGCCATAAATAAAAGAAATTAGGACTATCTTCTCCATTCAAATGTATGTGTTAAAGTTGGAATAATTAAATATGTATAAGCAATTGAAGTCCAAAGCCTAATTTTGACTAGAGAATGTAATATATCTTCATATCTCTAAATCAATCTAAAATACTTGCAAAAGTTCATTTCATTTTTGTGGATGTTGCCCACTCTTTCATCTGATGCAGTAAAACAAAACAAAAATAAATCATCTTTCTATAAGACACAAATGTTCCAGATAGCATTCTTTATCATCTATTGTCTGCCTTTATTTTCTGATCATTTATCCTGGTATGATTAGTATAATTATGTCACTGATGACATGCTGTACCAAAAAATACAGATACGTGTGGCTTTTGTCATGTGATGTAAAGTCAGCTATCGCTCCTAAACAAATGTACCATATTCATAATTTATGTGCAGCTCCAAAGCAAGCTTACCATCTCTAGAGTTATAAATACTTGTATGAGACCAGAAACTTTTTAAGTGCTGAAATTGCCTTTGAAAGCACCATTGAAATGAATAGGTAAAGTACTGCACAAACCACTGTACAGCGCATTCTCTGAATAAATTCATTTGAAGTTCCGCATCCTCTGTTCCCCGATCCAATTTAAAAGCCCAGTTCTCCTCAGTGGACTTATCCAATTACTCTGCTGTTCCCTTGGGCTTTAATTTCTATTTAAGCAAAAAATAAAGAAATGACTTCATCACAGCTCTGTGCACAAAAATTCAAAGCTGGAAACTATTAGGTGTCAAAATTTAGAAAGGTATTTAATTTATAACAGAGCTGCAACAAAAGCCACCACTACATGCAAAATAAAAGTTAGTTACACTTTCAGATAGCTTTACAAACTGTAACTAGGACACTCACAAAATCCAGTTTTACTTATCTGATCAACTATACCAGTTGGATCACCATTACTCTTTGTTCAAGATTAAAAACTCTAAAGTAGATTGTATCTTAATTTATAGGTATACACTGAAGTAATTTATTCAGCTCTCTGCTTTTTAATATTTTTTCTAGCAACCACTACATGAATAAATAGTTAAAAATAAAATAATGTACACCAGACTTCTCTCCAATGGTTACGTACTAATGAATAAGCTCTGCTGAAACTATGAGGATTAAGGCCATTCTGTAAATTAAATTGTGTATTTTAATGGGAGCAAATTTTGAAAAATTCTTCAGGGGCTCTTTGATGATAGAAATCTGACTAGCAATTGTTTTTTCCTGAAGGAATAATATACCATATGGTTGAATAGCAGTCCAACAATTTTGGATACAGGGGAAGTCACAAGACAACATTAACTACAGTCTATGTCCAAATCCTGGTTCTCTTTACAACCCAGGAGGGAAAGGGATCAAGTATATCAATGGCAAGACAGAGATCAAATCTAGAATCATAAAAGACTACTTGTAACTTGATCTTAAATTTCTGAGAGAAAATAATATGAATGAAATCTGAAGAGCAAATGTTACAATTTTCCTATCTGAGAAGAATAGCCATTGCTATTAGCAAGCAAAGCTATGTGTTCATCATCCTGTTAAGTTTCTTTAAAATACATAGATTCAAAAAGACAAATACAAACTACAGTTCTTAATGCTATTCTTGTCAGGGACTTTCTGATTCTGAAGCTGAAGAGGACCACCTGATAGACTCACAGGTGGGAAGTCAATAAACTGTTAGATACTTGAACATAATGCCTCAGACCCCATACAGTTAGCCAATTCAGGGAATAAAGAGTCAGATCCTGATTTTGAGAGAGTACTTAAAATGCACCATCAACTAAAAAGACTCAGTAATAGAAATCAGCATGGCTCCTTGACAGGAAAGAGTGTCAAATCCTATAATTAGGAAAGGCATTATACTCAAACTATTTTAAAATATCTCTTATGTTCTGTCTTCTGGTTGGAAACAATTCTCCATATGTGTTTCTATTTCATTCCTAATTTTTTTCCAGGAGTTGGTGGCTCCAATTAATCTCATGGTCAAAAGCAACAGAGTGCTCACAAAACCTCATCATTTGCTTTGAAGTAAAAGACAGACCTAAAGTTTAGCAGGTGGTGATGTCAAGACTTCCATTTCAGTCATCAATTTATGTGCTACTTGAGATGACAAAAAGCAGATCAAAATTACCCTGGGTTAAAAACATTTGTTACATGATGCTATACATTTTTTTCTAACATTATGCTTTAATCATTGCTGAAAAATATAACACATTTAGAAAAACTTCCATGCTTAAGGCATATGATTGAGGTATAGAATAAATGTAAAAGTTTAGTGTTTTTTTCATTGATAAATATACAAATTTAAGAATAGTTTATGGCATTTAAAAACCTTGGAAGCATATATTAATGGGGGAAAGTGTAACCTGGCTTAATATACAAATCTGTCAGGACAATGTACAACAACAATGTAATACATAGTACTTTGGTGAGTCCTTATTCTTATTGGTGAGAGTAATGGTGATAAGTGAAAAAATACTTTCAGCAATATATACAGTATATTTATTTATTTATATTTCATACATCTTAACTGCCCATCTCCCATAGAAAGGGACTCTGGATGATGTTATCACAGAGGATAGCCGATAATTATGCTTACAATTGTATCAGGCAGCCATCTGATGTGCTTATTGAAATACACTGGAAAGGATGTGCCAAAAGCAAAGAGTCTGTTTGTCTGAAAGCTGAATGCCTTTTAATTTCAATAGAAGATGGATTATATGTGTATATCTAGGCATAACAGGCAGTTCCACAGCTATTTCCAGATGCTCATTCAAAAAGATCAAAACCTATTATGAAAACAAGAACTGCATCATGTCAATGCAAAGCTCCAGATCCAATGTAGCTAACAAAAGTGTGATATGACTAGAAAGGTCTCATTTTAACAATCTCTGCATATAAATTTGATGTTATAAAAATATTTATAAAAGTTTGTAAGAATTTTAGACCAATTGTGAAAGAATGAGGTTTTTTCTTAGCTATGCAAGGTACTATGAAGGAAAGATTTATTTTATTTATTTTTTTATTTTGCTTTGATTTGTTATATTTATTAAATTTGTATGCCCATTTCCCCTATCAGGTGACTCTGAATGGCTTTGATGATAGATATGTTGTAACTTGATCCTAAATTTCTGAGATACAATTATATGAATGAAATTTGAGGAGCAAGTGTTACAATTTTTCTATCTGCTGAGTATAATAGCCATTGCCTATTAGCAAGCAAAACTACGGCTTCATCATCCTGTTGAATTATGTGATTTCCTAGACATTTCCTATGTGAAAAATACTCTTGTATTGGCAATAGTATGATTCATGAAAGCCAAATAACTGTTTAGGTAAGTTTAACGTATGTTTTTCCCTTAACGTGATTTCCCCACTCCCACCTATGGAAAATGGGGATCCATATAGTAAAAAGACAAGATTCACATAGAAAATGAAAAAAAAACCAAAAAACTGCTTGATGTGTCCTTTAATTTTATTACTTGAATTTGAATCGGGTTCACATGTTGATTTAACGAATGTGATTGCTCTAGTTAGAATGGCAGAAAATTAATTATAATTCTATTAAAAAGGTCAATAGATTGCCCTTAATCACTTACATTGATGTCTTCTAAATCTAAACTCTTCAGAGCGACATTGTTCCGCTTCCAGATGATTGGAGGTCTCAAGGTGCCCTGAATGGCACAACTTAGAACTGCACTTTGTCCAACTATCGCAGCCGTAATGCTTACTTTCTGATCTTCTGGCAGGCTCAGTTGTATTACTTCTGTAAAAGATATGTTGCATTTAATGCCAATTTGCACATAGAAGGTCTATACCTAAAGAAATATCCAGTTTGTAGCTCTACCTTATTTTTTAGTTTACTCAAGTCTAAGGCACCATATCTGGGTTGTAAAAATAATTACCGTATTTTTTGGAATATAAGACATACTTCCCTCCCCCCAAAAAGAGGGTGAAAATTTGGGTGCGTCTTATACACCAAATGTAGCCACGCCCACCCGCTGGCCTCTGCCTCCCAGCAATTTGCCTCCTTGCAGCAAACAGCCCATTTCAGTTTCAGCTTCAGCACATCCTGATTACACAAGCAGCTGATTGGTAGTTGGATCGGCCTCCTGACCATCAGCTGTTTCAAGCTGCAGGGATTGCCATTGCCTATTGCCTCCTCCTCATGCCCCATTTTCAGCCTCTGCTGTTTGCTGCAAGGAAGCAAATTGCTGGGAGGCAGAGGCAGATTTTTTTTTCTTGTGCTAATCAGGTTGTGCTGAAAATGAAAATGAAACTGGAACAGGCTGTTTGCTGCAAGGAGGCAAATTGCTGGGAGGCAGAGGCAGAGGCAGATTTTTTTTTCTTGTTTTCCTCCCCAAAAAAGGTAGGTGCTTCTTATAGTCCAGAGTGTCTTATACTCCGAAAAATATGGTAATGGCAGCAAGATAATAATTAAAAAATAGCATGTAATTGTCATCTAGCAGTTGAATGGGGTTGGGTTTTTTGTTTTGTTTGGCAGTCCAGAATTTCTATCCCTAACTTAGTCCCAGGATGTAAGATAAGCTTAAGAAGAAAAGGATAATTTAGGATACATATTACAAAGATGTAAGGTCCTAGAGAATTGTACTCCTATGGCTTTAATACTGTACACTTTCGGATATTAACATTACACTCACTCATTTCCATGAGAAAAACAGACCTATGGACAACAAATTGGCTGCAGTCCACAAGAATACATTGAACTCTAAAACTATCAACATTATGCTATACTTACTTCTGTAATTCAATGCTTTTTATTTTGTTAATGTTTTAAGGAGTAAAACAAATACCCAAACCAAAATCTCCAAACTACCAAAGCCTCTTAACTAAAGTCACCCTCCTTAATAGTTTGCTTAGGCATTTGCAGATGCTAGCTCACAAGTGATCTATTGCTTAACACATTGTAAGCCGCCCTGAGTCTCCGGAGAAGGGCGGCATATAAATCAAATTAAAAAAAAAAAATCAAAACTTATAACTTCCATTTTATCAATATAATTGGAAACTTTAATTCATATTATGATTCAACATTATTGCTAATCATCACTTATTATATCAATGCCTGTTTTTACCCTCTTTCATTGGGCAGAAACTTGTGGTTTGTCTTCAGCATTGTACGATTGTGTGATCTCCATTTGTAAACTGTGTCATGGGGAATTTTTATCTATTTTATCACAAGATGTTTTGAAATCAATGTTGAATGAAACCCCAAGAAGAGTGGAGATTGTCAGAAAAATTAAGATTACAATGAAAATTTGTTCAATTTTTAGCAATTTTATAATTTAAGCAATCAGTATAATCTCTCACCTAACCTGTTTAATTTATCAAACAGAGAACAATAAAATGGAATTTTGACATATAGGTTGCAAATGCACTAAACAGGGATGTCAAAAGAATTTTTTTTAATTAAAAAGGTTTTTTTTTATTAAATATACAGTTAAAAACATTGGACATAGTGCAACTTTTCTGGTTCAAACATTTCCATCAAGTTTTACCTTGCAACAAATACAATTCATATTCATTATATAAATATGTACAGTCTATCAAAATTCAGACACATAAATCTCTTCGTCTGTGAAAATTCTTTTCAATACCAATACAATTCCTACCTATCACATAATCAAAAGAGAAACTTCCATATATGCTTTAAATCAAAAAGACCTAGTATACAAAATTGCTGAACTAAGATAGAAATGGAAACTAGAGGGTCAACTATACTGAATTTACTTCTTTACTAACAGAGATAAAATGACAGAGGATATTGAAATTATGGAAACTTTGGTGGAGGGTGAACATATGATATTGGAATTCAACATATGCCAGGCATATGTGACCGGGAGGATTTTTCATCAGGTTCGCCTGCTCCGCCAGTTGCATCCCTTTCTAGATCGGGACTCTCTACACACAGTCACTCATGCCCTCGTCACCTCTCGTCTGGACTATTGTAATGCTCTCTACATGGGGCTCCCCTTGAGGTGCACTTGGAGGCTCCAACTGGCGCAGAGTGCAGCCGCGCGGGTGGTTATGGGAGCAATGTGGAGTTCCCATGTAACACCTCTCCTGCGCGAGCTGCACTGGCTCCCGGTGGTCTTCCGAGTGTGCTTCAAGATTCTGGTTATCACCTTTAAAGCGCTCCATGGCTTAGGACCTGGTTATCTACGGGACTGCCTGCTACCACCAATAGCCTCCCACCGGCCAGTACGCTCCCATAGAGAGGGGCTCCTCCAGGTGCTGTTGGCCAAACAATGTTGACTGGCGGCCCCTAGGGGGAGAGCCTTCTCTGTGGGGGCACCTACGATCTGGAACGAGCTCCCCCTGGAGATACGGAGGATTCCGGATCTGCGCACCTTCCGTCGCACGCTTAAGACTTTCCTATTCCATCAAGCTGGCCTGGCCTAAATCTTCTCCCCTTTTTAAATGTAAATTTTTAAATGTAATTTTAATTTGTTTTAAATTATGGGGTATTTTAAATTCAGCCAAATTATTTAATTCGTTTTTAATTCATTTTAATTTTTTGTATTTATGTGTTTTATTTCGTGGCTGTTTATTTCATGGCTGAGTCCTTCGGGAGAAGGGCGGTATAGAAATTTAATAAAATAAAATAAATAAAATAATATGTAATAGAACAAAGTCAAATTAGTATATTAGATTTTAAGAGAGCTGATTCAAACAAACTTAGTGAGAGCTAATTCCATCCATGGAAATCTTAGGGGAAAACAACTCAAGAAGATTGGGAAATTCTGAAAAATGAGATTATGAAATACTGCACCCAGTTTTGGTCACCACAATACAAAAAAAAAAAATGTTGAGACTCTAGAAAGAGTGCAGAGAAGAGCAACAAAGATGATTAGGAGCTTGGACAATGAATGGTTGCAAGAACTGGGTATGTCTAGTCTAATAAAGGGACTAACGGTGAATTGATAGTCATCTTCCAATATTTGAGGGGCTGCCAGAGAGGAGGAAGTTGACCTATTTTCCAAATCACCTTAGAGCTAGACAAGAAGTAATGGTAGAAAAATTATAAAAGAGACATATAACCTAGAACCATCGGTGGGATTCAACCAGTTCGCACCACTTCAGCCAAACTAGTTATTAAATTGCTAGCTAGTCGTGCCCTGCCCCACCCAGCCCGTTGCTCGCCCCTTTGCCTGGCTTCCCTCCTCCTGCTGCTTGCGCCCTCCCTTCCCAGTCTAGCTTGATACAGGCAGAAGCTCACAATTGCCCTTTCCAAGCCCACTGTCAATAAAGCTGGGTGCTAGTTTTTTGCCTAGGTTTGTCCGCCTATCGGGGGGGGGGAAACAGATGGGGGCCTGGGAAGGAATCCGTTTCCCCCCTGACAGCTGGATAAACTTAGGCAAAAAGCCAACCCTCACCGGCACCCAGCTTCACCAACAGTGGGAAAGGGCAATTATGAGCTTCCGCTCATAATTCCGGGACTGGGGAGGGAGAGCGCAAGCAGTGGGAGGAGGGAAGGGGTGAGCGAGGGACGTCCACAACATGCTGTTGCACATGCACTTTCCCTCAGCCTAGCAGACTTTCTAAGGGAGGGAGGGAGAGAGAAACAGATCTGATCCAATCTTGGAGAGTTATATCAGGGCTGGTGGTGGTGTTCTCTCTCTCTCTCTCTCTCTCTCACACACACACACACACAAACACACACACACATACACACACAGAGGTTGGATCTTTCTTTCTTCCCTCCCATCCCACCCACCGGAGACCCCTGGATTCCCTCCCCAACCTAGCCTGGCCCATACAGGCATCACCCACACGAGTGATGTAAAGTTGGCCATGACCACCCAGTCACATGACCACCCAGCCACACCCACCCAGTCACATGACTATCCAGTTACACCCACCCAGACACATCCACAGAACCAGTTGTTAAAATATTTGAATCCCACCACGGCCTACAACTAAGGAGAAATTTCCTTACAATGAGAACAATTTATCAATTCCATCACTGGAGGTTATTAAGAAGAGATTGGATAGCCATTTGTTTGGAATGGTATAGGGTCTCCCTTATAGTTTGGAGTAGAAGACTTCTAAGGTTCCTTCCTACTCTATTATACTGTTTCTGTAAATGAATAAGTTGTCTGCTAAAAACAATCAAATTTTGCAGGTCAGTTTGTTATATACATTTTTATTGATTAATTACAATCAAATTTATATTGGTTATGTCAGCCCTTATCAATTAGTGCAGCATGAAGTAATCCTCACTGACTATGGATCTACTAGTCTGATGTGGTGGGTGGGAGAATTAGCTGAGTGAATATTCTGCATACAATCATACCGTATTATTAGGATAGTTATATTACAGGATGTAAACTCTTTGAAGTAATGCTGCCTTTTGCAATTGATTGATGGGGATTTTCTCAATGTCAATGGCATTCAACTGCTGATCAGGATGTTTGGGGATTGCATTCAAGGTACCTAGTATATTGGTGTCTGCTTTCTTTTACCAAAGTCATTCTACTTCTGTTTGCAAGTATTTTGTAATTTTCTCCATTCCTTTCTTTTTGTTTCTGCTGACTCTACTGCAATGTCCACTGTCCAGACATTTTTATTTTCTTACCTAGAATTGTTAAGCTTCAGTTGTAATGTGGCATGCACTTGCCTGTTTGAATTCTAATGTGCCAGAGTGCATTAGCACCTTGGCTTCTTAATTTTCTATTATGTTATAAGTTTTGTGGTCCCACCAGTTCTTGCTTGCAGATATTTCTTGCAAATCTTTCAATGCACCATTGTTGCTACTTTGTTATGTCATTGTTTGTAATCAGTCTGTGTGATCTTGCAGCAGCTAACCAGATGATCCATTGTTTCTTCAACTTTATGGCAGAGGTTGCAGCAACTGTCTTTTACTGTCTTCTTAATTCTGGTTTTGTATGTATTTAGTTCTTAAAGATTTGTCTCATTCAGCCAGATTTATCCCCTCTCTTCAACTTTTCTGCTCTTGCAGGATCCAATCCGGGTCAGTCATTGGGACCAGAGGTTTTGTCTTCTGAGCTTTTGAACTTGTGCTGGAGCTCATCTTGAGGAAACTTCTCTCTAGCTCTTAGCCATTGTCAGGTCTTGTTATTAACTGCTTTGCCTGGTTCTTTTTTTTTTTTTTAATATACAGCCTATGTAATACTTTGCCTTGCCATGTCTCGTCTAGTCTTCATTTGGTTTTTCTTGTAGACCAGTTTGGTCTACCCAGTAATCAGTAAATCTTCTTGGAATATTAGTTTCAGTGCATCTCCTTCATTATCCTTCAGTTAATCTTCCAATGCCCTTTTCTCTTCTTCAACTGTCTGGTATATATTTGCAACATTGCACTCATCTATTTTTCTTTGTTAAGTAGAGTTTGTCATCATTGCTGCATAGAGGAAGGGCATGATTCATTGTCAATATTTTTCTGGTCTTCCTATCCACGGCTTTAGTTCCACTTGAATTCAGTCTATTATTCCAACTGTGTGTGTAATGATTGGAACTGTACAGGTGTTAATTGTCTTGCAGCTATTTGTTCCACTGAGTTTAGACTTTAAGATCTATTTCACTCTCATGATGTATTCTCTTCTAACTTTTTAAATTAGCTTCACTAATTTATGATGTTGTCAGTTTAAAGGATGTTCAGATATTTGTAGTGATTGTTTCATCACCATTCTTGATATTATTTCCATAGGGCATATTGATTTCCTCATATTTTACTACTGTTCCCTCATTGGTGAAAATGCTGGAATTTTTGTCTTGACCAAACTCCATTGTGGAAACTTGGCTGTATATATTGACAATGATGAGTGGGGATTCTATTGAGTGGCTCAAATATATAAGGGAAATGCATGCTCACAAGCATATAATTATTATTATTACTATTACTGATATATAACAACAAAATGCACTAATTATCATTAAAAACTATCTATTTTTTATTTTTATGACCCTGAAATTCCTTTTTATCGGGGTGGGGTTCATGTGACTGAATGGAGCTGAGCGTTTACTGGCTGGATACCTTTCCTGATGCCTATGTGGAGTTTGCAGCAGATATTTTCTCTTTGCATCCTGTTCGAGAAACTTCTGTCACTGCCTAGGATTGAATTCTCAACCTTCCAAGTAAAAGGCGAGTGTCTTCACCACTATTAAAAACTATATGCAGTTGTAAAAAATATCTATTTCTCAGCATTTAAACTATACATGAATACATACACACACACACACTTTTAAAAAAATATCCATACAGGAATGAATCCACTCCTTAAAATCAAGAAAGTAAGTTATCTATTTACATGATATCAGGCTTGTTAAAGCCAACATACTTTATAAAGTTTAATGAATAGAATAGAATAGAATAGAATAGAATAGAATAGAATAGAATAGAATAGAATAGAATAGAATAGAATAGAATAGTTGAAAGGGACCTTGGAGGTCTTCTAGTCCAACCCCCTGCCCAGGCAGGAAACCCTACATCACTTCAGACAAATGGTTATTCAACATCATCTTAAAAACTTCCGGTGTTGGGGCATTCACAACTTCTGCAGGCAAGTTGTTCCACTTATTAATTGTTCTAACTGTCAGGAAGTTTCTCCTTAGTTCTAAGTTGCT
The DNA here is from genome assembly GCA_022577455.1 of Arizona elegans. Classification (NCBI taxonomy): domain Eukaryota; kingdom Metazoa; phylum Chordata; class Lepidosauria; order Squamata; family Colubridae; genus Arizona; species Arizona elegans. The sequence goes on from JAKOOJ010000009.1 coordinate 61,431,666, forward strand.
TCTTTCCTTGATTAGTTTCCACCCATTGCTTCTTGTTCTACCCTCAGGTGCTTTGGAGAATAGTTTGATTCCCTCTTCTTTGTGGCAACCCCTGAGATATCGGACCACTGCTATCATGTCTCCCCTATTAATTCTTTTCATTAAACTAGACATACCCAGTTGCAACCGTTCTTCATATGTTTTAGCCTCCAGTCCCTTAATCATCTTTGTTGCTCTTCTCTGCACTCTTTCTAGAGTCTCCGTATCTTTTTTACATCGTGGCAACCAAAACTGAATGCAATATTCCAAGTGTGGCCTTACAAAGGCCTTATAAAGTGGTATTAACACTTCACGTGATCTTGATTCTATCCCTCTGTTTATGCAGCCTAGAACTGTTGGCTTTTTTGGCAGCTGCTGCACACTGCTGGCTCAGATTTAAATGATTGTCCACTAGGACTCCAAGATCCCTCTCACAGTCACCACTATTGAGCAAGGTACCACATATACGGTACCTGTGCAATAAATTATTACAAATTTGTACATCTCTGTCATAAGACCATTGTAATAAATATACATGCACAGAAACATGAATTCCTCAAGGTTGCAGAAAAAATAGTATGAAAGTTTTAGGGTTATTTCCGTTAACAATTGGCTGAAAAATAATAATAAATGGAATATGTATTTTGGAAAAGACAAAATGAGAACAAAAGCGACTATAACAAAATTTCTGTATATTGCATTTCAATTATTAAACTATTAAAAGAAGAATGTATTATACAGATATATAATGACTACATTTAAAAATGTACATTTTTATTCAACTCACTTATTTATTCACCTTTATTCAATATGCCTTTGTGTCTCAACCAGCAAACATTATCCAGATTGGAGCTGACTAAATAGAATTAAGACTACATTAAGCCTGAATGCATTTAGTTTGTCTATTTAGAATGTAATTTAAAAGCAATCACCTCCTCCAATGATATAGAAACAGTCCTTTACATATAATCTAAAGCAAGGTTCAAACTCTTAATGAAAGACTGAAACAATCATAATAATAAAGCCATAGAGTATTGTGATACGATAGCTGTTATTTTTCATTCTATAGTTTTAGTATCATTTTCAATATTGTGAGAAAGGTATGGTGTTATTATATGTGATCTGTCTTCCCTTTTATTGCTCCCTTTTGCTTTTTGTTCAATTGAAATTTAACACTTTTAAACATATGTAGTACAAAAAATGAGTGGAACCCAAACATAGATCAGGTTATTTAGAAAAGAAAAGATAATAACCTATTTTAAAATGTAATTTAAATGTAATTTTAAAATGGCAGTTCAGAATAACGCTACATTTGGAACAAAAACAGGTTTGAAAATATTGCCTGCATGCCTATCCTAGATATTGTTGGTCTTTCAAAATGTGAGCTAGACTACAATACAGCTAGTTTGGAATCTTTATTATCTTTCTTTACAGATTCCACAAAAGGCAGGTGAAATTGATTCTTAGAAAAGCACTTTGATATTATGCACACATTTATTAACAGTGTTAACTATATGCATTTAGGGCTATGATAGAACACCCTGCATACTAATACAGACCTACCCAGGGAAAAGCAACATCTGCACTGGGCTCTGAATGTAGATAAGGTGCTGGGCAAAAGACCAGAGCTATAAAACATGAGGCACTGATTATCTACTAGTGCCAGATGACCCAAACACTTTTAAGGTAGCAAAATAATAAATTATATTTTCATTCTCATGTCTCTCCTTCCTCACACAGGGTCTGTTCCCATTTTAATCTATGAGCATCATATGCATGAGTACTGTATGTAATTCCATCTGATAAAAACTACCCAAGGAGCGGCTGATTCAGTTCTACAGAGGAATTGTTGACTCTGTCATCTGCATCTCTATAACTGTCTGGTTTGGCTCTGCAACCAAAACAAGATAGAAACAGATTTCAAAGGATAATTAGAACTGCAGAAAAAACGATTGCTACCAACCTGCCTTCCATTGAGGACCTGTATACTGCATGAGTCAAAAAGAGGGCTGTGAAAATATCTATATCTTTTTGCGTGCGCGCACACACACACTTCTGTACATGAGCAGATTGTTCATGATGATGCCCAGGCAGGTGGGCCATTACTACTGGTTCGCAAGAACCAGACCGAAGCAGGAGCAATCACCACTGCTAGAGACCCCTCACATCCTGGACATAACTTGTTTCAACTTCCACCGTCGTAACGACGCTATAGGGCACTGCATACCAGAACAACTAGACACAAGGACAATTTTTTCCTGAACGCCATCACTCTGCTAAACAACTAATTCCCACCACACTGTCAAATTATTTACTAAGACTGTATTACTATTCTTCTTCTCATCCTTCCTATTACCTATCTCCTCCCACTTATGACTATAACCTTGTTGCTTGTATCTCTACAATTTATATTGTTTTATTTGTTTCCTAGTATGAGTTGATTGCTTATTAGTAACCTATGACTATTACTAAGTGTTGTATTTTATAATTCTTGATGAATGTATTTTTTTTTCTTTTATGTATACTGAGAGCATATGCACCAAAGACAAATTCTTTGTGTGTCCAATCACACTTGACCAATAAAGAATTCTATTCTATTCTATACTTAATAGAGTATGACATAACATTTTTCTCCATTTTATTTATTTACTTATTGTCTGGGAACTGTCTTTCTAAAAATGGATTGCTCTGCAGAAGTCCTTAATAACAAAAAAAATGGATATCAACATAATATTAAACAAGCATGGGGATTCAAAAGTGTAACGACTGTTAGTCTGTATGCAAATGTCTGTATTGTAAAGAAGAAAATATACAAAATAAGATCTCATAAAAATCTATGCATCAATAAACATTATTCTATATTGGGCTTAAAATTTAAGCAAAAGCAAAACTAATATTTATATTTCTTTCTTTAGATAGTTTGAGAGGGCTGATAAAAACATTAAAATAAAAAAAATACTTTTTATTTAAGAACAAAACAAAATAATACCACAAGGTGAAATACAAGAAATGCATTGTGCCCCTTCCTGGATCAGGCAGTTTTCTAGGTAGTGATGGCCTTGTCACTTCTTGGTCAACTATTGCAATGTAATTTACACAGGCTGCCACTGAAACATCTTCAACTAGTCCAAAATGCATGGTCTAACCAGTGCCTTGATATGCCCACATGACACAGTTACTTTATGAGTTGCATTGATTTCCAGTAAACTTCCGAGTGACATTCAATGTGCTGATTATTACTTATGGCGCAGCAGACTAAAGCACTGTTAAGTAACACCAGCTGTCTGCCATTACTGCAAGTTCAAATCTCACCAGGCTCAAGGTTGACTCAGCCTTCCATCCTTTCAAGGTAGGTAAAATGAGGACCGGTTTGTGGGGACAATAAGCTAACTTTGTATAAAAAAGAACACCACTTGGGAGAGGGGGTGCGAAAGCCCTACTAAGCAGGTATACACAAAAGTATGAAGGCTATTGCTTAACGCATTGTAAGCTGTTAAGCATATCCCTTTTCCGGATATGAGTCTCCGGAAAAGGGTGGCATATAAATTAAACCAATAAATAAAATAAATGAATGAATAAAGCCCTACATAGCACAGGACCCAAATAGCATAGAACTACCTGTCTCCCATGGATGCTTCTTTGTTAATAAAAGCCAACAGAGAAATAGGTGTTGTTTCCCCTTGAACAAACAGTGCCACCTTTTGGTACCCAGAAAGCAAGCGGTCATAGCACCTGGCTTCAGAAATGAGGTGCCCCCTTATAAAGATGACTAAGGAGTGTATGGGAGCTCTCTTGACCTGAAGGAGTCTCCCTCTCTCTTTAGTGATATGCAGCTTCCCAGCCCTCAATTCAATCTCCAAGGAAGATATTATAACATTGGGCCTTTTGAAATACGTAAAAAAAATATGGGAGCCTGTAGAATAATGGAGATGGGGAAAGAAGACAAGAAAAGCAGCACTTTAGATTTGTTGCTAAAAAGATGCTTTGAAGAAGGCATGTGCAAGCTGCCACATTGATACCTTTTCAATCAATCAATCAATCAATCAACCCTCCATCTATTTGACAGCCATAGGATCCCCAGAAAATATGCACTGGAATTAACAGCTTTGTATTCAAAGCACCATTTTAGTTTAGATACAAAGTACTTCGCATTCCTATATTTGAAAAATTCCCTCACAAGGAAATACAGCTTCAGAAAAGGCCAGGCATTGGCATGATAATAATACACAAGTATTGTATTCCACAGTTCAAACTACACATTCTTTTCTATTAGATATAAAGTGTCTTTGTACACATAGCTGCTTTATCTGACCTCCATTAATTATAAAGCTGATCCTTATAAAATGACACAATACATAAAAACTACATTTACCTTAAAAAAAAAAAAGAAGATCCTGAACTTAAGATGGCAATCCCTGTTAGAACGTCTACAAAAATCTAAGACAATTACTACATTTTGGAAATGGAAAAATTACTCTCACTGTATTATTAATTCTGTATATATTTTTTTTCATATATAAGTGTATTCTCTTCACATTTAGAAGAGCTTGAGCACTGACATACTGTATACTGTATAACTTCAAGAGCAACTGCTGTTTTCTATCCACAAGGCCAAATAGCTATTTATTTTTGGTTAAAACACTGTTCTGTTTGGAAAAATAGACAAAAACTGTCTGAATCAACAGCAACATTGATTCCAGTCAGATACTGCAGCTCCTCTTTCCAACAAGTCTGATAAAAAAGGGGACTAATACAGAGGAGGCGAAGAGATAAGATAATGTAATATGTTTTCAAATTCAACCTATACTGAAGTAGGTGTTTCCTTTTTTTTCCCCTTGAGAGTAAGATATGCATTTTTATCGGTATTATTTATCAGAGAAGCCATAAACAGGCAGCCTACAGCATCCCTGCATGCCTAGTGAAAAAAATGGAAGTGAAAAGTTAGACAGTTCTCCTTGATATAAATAGGAAATGTGCTTCAGATTGGTCCTCTCAAAATTCAATGTTTTAATCACCTGACATTAAGGCAGGCTACCTTCTTATTCCTTGTTAGTTGGTTGTCCAGTTTTACTCCCCAAAGTCTATACACACACACACACACACGTGTGTGTGTGTGTGTGTGTGTGTAGACTTTGGGGGGTAAAGCTGGAAACCAACAGCTTTACCCCCCAAAGTCCATACTTGTGATGGCGAACCTCTGGCACACGTGCCAGAGGTGGCACACAGAATCCTCTCAGTGGGCACACGCACCATTGCCAGCTACTCTTCCGGGTTTGGTCACTTGCATGTGCGCCCCAGGACCCAGAAGAGAACAGCTGGCTGGTGCGCATGCATGCGCCAGAATCTGGAAGAGCAGCTAGCCACCGCGTGCATGCGCAACACCGGCCAGTTCTTTACGCAGCATTTTTTCATTTGTTTCCTCAAGAGCTGCTAATAAAGCTACAGTAATTCGGATCTATCACAATATCTTCATTAGTCATTTCCCTTTTTCATTGAAAGCTTTTTCCCCCAAAACAACTTTTCCACCATAGCTCTAAATTTACCTATATTCAGATTATTCAATTTGACATGAACCTAATTTGAAAAATATTCTGAAGTTATAATAACAAATATATTATTCAACTGTATTCATTGTAATGCCATTGTAAGATGGAAATACTTGCTTCCTCCTTATCTGAATTGATATACATAATTTTAATTTTATATCCAAATATAGTTATTTACTATTCTGCTATTTTTGGTCTTTTTAAAGAGATCTAGAAGGAGAGTTTGAAATAAGAACTAGAAAAAAAATGATAAAGCAGACATTTTTATTACAACATTTTTTAAATTCCGAGATAGTTTTAATTATATCTATAAATTATGCTTTTCTACAATATTCCTAATAAATGATTTATACTTTAAAGATATAGCTTTACCAGATTTTCAGTACCTGGGTTTCCCCGAAAATAAGATCCTGTCTTATATTTTTTTGAACCCTAAAATAAGCGCTTGGCCATATTGCCATGCACTGAAAAGCCCAATTGGGCTTATTATCAGAGGAAACAGGGAGAAACAGGGTATCATAACTGAAGCATTTTCTGCTATATATTTCCTTAGTATATTTATGAGATGGAAAGATTTTATTTCCAGATGCAAATATTTCTTCTGATGCTTTTTATCTCAAATGACTAAAAAGAAGATGAAATAGTACACCACAGAATTAAAAACAAAACAAACACACTTAAAAGTAGGTAGCTCAAAAAGAAAATAACAGTAATTAAAAATGGTGAGTTTCAAACCTGCACTATTATGAAATTCATAATAAAAGGCAGCTCAGAAAAATACTAAAGAGTGTTATGAACGCTAACTTAGTCGACAGGTTTTTTTCTTTTTCTGAAAATATACAACAGACTAGTTTAATTTAGAATGAACTCAAGATATATCAAGAGCACTTGATATAAAACTACACAGAAATGTTTATTTTTGAAATAGACCAAAAAACCTGCCTTGAGATCACTTGGACATTGAGTGGAGTATTAATGGAAGGTGGTATTATTCATATCTGCCTTCCAGATATGGTTGCTTGCCTCTTCTGGTAATGGGGTAACCACACAGTAGAGATAAGCCCTACTCTTACTTGCTTCAGAAAAATAAATAAATAATAAGGATGGGTTGCATGTTGGAATGAGTGTATGTAAAGTCATAAGCAAACAAACAAATACACAAACTAACAAGGGAAATGGTAAATGTGCTTTTAATCTGCTAATTGTTGAACATGAAATATGCTAAATGTCTACATACAATAGTTTACTAAACAATATTATCAGGATTTATTGGTAAGCCACATATCTGAATTATTCTGAAATACAAATTACAAATAATGGACGTCACCCAGTGCTATTTCATCATCAAGGCACGCAGAGGCCAGAGATGCTGTATGGCTGTGTTTCAGGGCAAGTTAAACAACAACAACAACAAAAGCTGTATTTCAGTCACCAAAGAGATAGGTATGACTGCCTTCCAACAATCAATACTGAACCCCTGACTTATCAGGAAAATACAGCAATAGAGTCTTAACAGAGGCATGTTCAGGCTGAAGTTTACAGACAAATGGTTTATGATAAAGCAGCATTGTTTTCAGCATCATGTCACTAGAATGACATGAGGTTAAAGATTAAAGTATTGGGTCCTGTCATAAATGTAGAATATTGTGTAGTGCTAGAGAGAAATAAATGTGTATATATATAATGTCAAATGCTTTCATTTAATTTCATTTCATTCAATTTAAATAGTGATGTGAATCTAAGCTACAAATCTAGTTGATAAACAAACAGGATTTAGAAAGCACTGATCTACTATCGACCAGTATACTCTGTTTTAATAGAGAAATATACAAAGGCAACACTATGTGCCTCGATTTACTTAAATTGTTTTTTGCCACCCAGAATTGCTTTTGATGAGATAGGTGGCTAATAAAAAAATAAAAAAATACATACATACATACATACATACATACATACATACATACATACATACATACATAAATGGTCTTTAATTCTAATTCTATTCCAAGTGATAAACTCTGGCCCAAGTTGTTCCTTGTATCTGTTGATTAGCTCTTGCAATGCTGAATAAAAATACAATAATCCAAGTTAGAAGTGTTAGAGCTGCCTTTGTTTACTGCAGTCATTCTAATCTATGGAGGAGTGTGTTGTAACTCACCTGTTGCTTAATATCTACTTGAATTCCACCGGGGTGAAATCCAGCAGGTTCTAACAGGTTCTGGAGAACCGGTAGCGGAAATTTTGAGCAGTTCAGAGAACTGGCAAATACCACCTCTGGTTGGACCCCAGAGTGGGGTGGAAATGGAGATTTTGCAATATCCTTCACCGATGAGGGGAGGGAATGGAGATTTTGCAATATCCTTCACCGATGAGGGGAGGGAATGGAGATTTTGCAATATCCTTCCCCTGCCATGCCCACCAAGCCACGCTCACAGAACCGGTAGGGAAAAAATTTGGATTTCACCCCTGAATTCCATGATGGGTACTTTAGCCAAAGAGAAATTCCACTCTCCTAAACTTAGTGATAGGCATTTTGCAGAACAGTAGTGTGTCTGTTATACCACCATTAATACATGTGGACCATAGAAGAAATTTCTAGTGTTTAGTGAAATTCTCAAAGGAGAAATGGCTTCAATAAATCACCCCAAGACCAAAACTATGGCTTTCTTGGGAAGACCCAATGGCTGCACACCTCAGTGGCAAATTGGAAATAATATTTAAGCTTTAATACCTTGATGTAATTTTTCAAGCCTCCGGAGCGTGGCAGGAACAAATTAGAGCCAAAGCTAATAATAGCGCCATAGTAATTCTAAGACTTTTTTCCTCCATAACAAGTGAGATAGATGCACATGTACCAGCAACAAACATTTTGAAGCTAAAACTATATTCTAAATTATTGTGGTGCACATATATGTGCCTACATTGATTCAAAGGCCTTAGATTTGATTCGATCTAGGTTTTTATTATCACTCTTCTCTGTTCAATGCTGTATTTTAAATTAATCTGCATGGAAGCTGGCATGATTCTAGCAAAGGCAAGGATTTTTTAATTTTAATGTTATTGTATTATATTCCTGTTTTCCAAAGATTCACCAACCCTATTAATTTTTCTTGGTGGTATTTCAACAAGATAGAAAGTGGTATACGCACCCTGTTATTAACACAGCTGCCTGCAATTTCTGCTGGTTTGAATCTCTCCAAGGCTCAAGGTTGACTCAGCCTTCCATCCTTTCTAAGGTAGGTGAAATGAGGACCCAGTTTGTGGGCAATAAGCTGACTTTGTATAAAATATACAAAAGGATGAAGGCTATTGCTTAACGCATTGTAAGCCGCCCTGAATCTCCGGAGAAGGGCGGCATATAAATCAAATTTAAAAAAAAAAATAGAAAGAAAAAAATAATTATCAGCTGACTTGTACCTTTAAACTCCAACTACTGTCTGCTGCCTCTAAATCAACTCTAAGAGGACATAGAAAGAACAAATGTGACTCATCTGATCTTGCTTGATTAGTCAATGGCTTTTTTATAGCATTGTGCTATAATCACAAAATTATAGAATTGGGGCCAGTTATTAAAACACTTGAGCCCTTGAATATAGGAATCCAAATTAAGCATCCCTGAGATAGATGGCTGTCTAGTGTTTCCCTGACCCTAAAGGACAGTCCACTATCTTCTGGGAAATCAATTCCATTGTCAAAACCACTCTTAGAAAGATTTTTTTTTCTTCCTAAATGGTTTTTCTTAATTTAAAGTCATTATTCAGTCTCCCATACTCTGGGACTATAGAACTTAAGTAGGCATCCTTTCAAGAGTCTGCCTCAAATCATGTTTGCCTTCAGATTTCCCTTTTCAACATGTTTCCACATTGCCATGCCTTCAAAGGACCTTTCTGGTTCAGTGATCAATCTTATTGTACTATTCTAAATCTATGCTAGTTCTTTTGAAGTTTTTTAGATTGTTGCACCCAATCTGATCTGTACTCCAAACTGCTGGATGTAATCTAGATCAATGCAGAATACCAGGTCCAATGATTTGGAAATTATCTCTGTCGATGCTACCTTAGATTTCATTGCTTTCTTGCAGTCACATCACTTATATGCAGGGGTGGGTTCTATTTACTACCAGTTCACAATAGGAAGCTTCTGCGCATGATCATACCTAATGACATCTGGGTGGGTGGGCGGAGCTTCCCACTGCTTTTACTACCGGTTCTCAAAAACCAGACAGAACCGGGAGCAATCCATCACTGCTTATATGAGTCAAGCCAAACACCTCCAAGAAAATTCATCTGTTTGTTTCCTTTTTTCCATTTATCTCCCTAAAATGTGAACAATTTATTGTACTTGGGGAAATATTAATGTTTTTATTATTTTAATATGTTCATAAAGTATTTTTAAAGCATTCTTTACCTCCAAGAAGCTGAAATTACAGAATTCTGTATCTGAACTCTTGCAGATTAGCTTTGGAAAATATTTAGACATCCATCCTGAGGTAGAATAAGCATGCTTTAAATATTTTCTGTAAAGAACGTCACTTTATTATATTTTACTAAACACATATTTTCATTAATAAGTATAATTATAAGTAATCAGAATAACATTCATATTCCCATTTTCTGGAGTTTACTACGGTTTAAGCTCTCTACGTTAGAAAAATACATATAGATGTTTATTCCTATTTCGCTTAAAGTTTCTCTTTATTTGCTAGTATTTTTTTTTTTTGAAAAGCTATATGCATTTTAACAGAGTTTTATTTACTATAAGGTAAAGGTAAAGGTTCCCCTCGCACATATGTGCTGGTTGTTCCTGACTCTAGGGGCAGTGCTCATCTCCGTTTCTAAGCCGAAGAGCCAGCGCTGTCTGAAGACGTCTCCGTGGTCATGTGGCTGGCATAACTAAACATCAAAGGCACACAGAACACTGTTATCTTCCCATCAAAGGTGGTCCCTATTTTTCTACTTGCATTTTTTACGTGTTTTCGAACTGCTAGGTTGACAGAAGCTGGGTCAAGTAATGGGAGCTTACCCCATTACGCAGCACTAGGGATTTGAACCGCTGAACTGCCAACCTTTCGATTGATAAGCTCAGCATCTTAGCCACTGAGTCACTGCGTCCCTCATTTTATGTACTAAACATTTTCATATATATATTTTAATCATATTTGGCATTGCAGACTTCTGGAAAAGATGAGACCTTGCACACAAATATTGACTGCTCCATGAATCAATGGAACTGAACTGAATGAATTTCTTTTCTACTGTTAGTTAAAGCTAAATCTTTGGGAAAAATTCTGTCAAGATGGATTCTAACAGAGAAACTTGTATGCTTTGTTTCAGGAAACAATTCAACATTAGAGTATAAGATAGACTGCAAGAGTGGAGTTGCACATCTGTAATATTCAGATTTTTAAAAATCCACCAACTTTCTGTAAATGGGTGAGGCATGTGGGAACTAAGCAGCTGTGATGAAGATAGTTTGAAAGAATACAGCATGTTATCACAAATGGATACGGAGAGGCAATATGTTAAGAATGCTGAGCTAAATCTATGCTCAAAATGCATCAGATCCAGTACTGTGAGGATGAGTAAAATGTTGCAGTTGTTCAGTGGTGAAGAAAGAACATTTTGTATGTTTTCAGAAGTTTTTCAAGAAGAATTTCTAACAGGAAATTTCAGATTTTTGGGCAAAAAACTCATAGAAAGAAAGAAAAACTATTCATTTTGAAGAGAAGTACAAGGAAATTTATGTGTTCATGTTGTTAGGAAAGATAGACAAGACTGAAAGTGGAAAATATTTTGTATATACTGTATTTTTGAATGGACATGTACAACTTGTCTGAAGGGCTTTGACCCCTACCCCCATCCCCCAAGAGTGAAGGTCAGGCTACTTAAAACTGAGTTTGGTGTAATTTCTATGGTAAAATTAGCATATACAGCTACAAATAATTTCTTTTAAACATCCCATCAAAACTGGGACTTGCCAAAAGAACAAACTTTTGTTAAAGGTGATTTGTTGCACTTCAGAAAGCAAAATAATTTTTCTTCAGTAGTTTCTACAAAGAATGCTATCCTTCAAAACAAGAAAAACAACAAATGATAGAATTAATAGTTGTGATCCTTTAGGATGGCTGATTCTTAAACCCACTTGGGAAATGCAATGAAAAACAAAATACTTCAAATACAAGCATGGTGAAAGTTCTTTGAAAATGCTACTTTGGGATACAATATTTTTCCTCACTTTCTGCAGCTACTTTGAAGGTTGATCCCATCTGGTTTTGAATAGATGCACTGATGCAACAATGCCATTTATTAGAAAAATGGAATGAAGAGAGTATAGATATTCATGGTTAAAAAACTGCAGCTTGTCTAATGTGTGTGGGGGGTGGGTGGGAGGTGGGAAGGGAAGAGAACGGAAAGATGCTCCATGAATATTAACATACAGGCATCTTTGGCACCAACTAACTCTACAATATGGAGATTCAGTTTTAAATGTTGCTTAGAATATATATGTTTAAAATTTGCTTTTATTTTCTTGCTAGCCTTAATGGTTTTAAAAGTAGATTAAACAAACTCAAGCATAAATGAATTAGAAATCCATGGACAACTTTTTGTCTTAACCTCAAAGTAGTAAGAGTAATGTAGGTTGAACTTTTCTTAGTATCCATAATGGATGTTTTAAAAGAATGCACTGCACTGCCATCACATTCTTATTCCATTTTAAAATCTAGAAAGAGTTTGCTGATATTGTTTAATATTTTTTCAGCCTCAGGGAATATGCAAAATGGTATAGGAGGAGCCATGTTGTCACTATGTGAAGTCAACTTAAAATCTGAGGAAGTAGACAAAGTAAGCTGAGTTTTACATCTTTTAAACTTGATCCATGCTCTGCTTGGCTTACTCAGAAGGCCATTGAGGACTTTGAAGTGATGGTTTCTTTGAAAGAGGGCTCATGACTTCTACTACGGGGATAGATCTAAGTGATGATGTGTCCCCTCCTGAACTCCTCCTCTCTGGATGGATATTAGGCAAATAAATGTCATTCAACTTCTAATCTTCCCAACAAAAGGGAATATATGAAGGGAAAGATATAAAGGAAGGTATGCTGCAGACCTTGTCGGTCGAAGAATTTAACAGGTGGATTTTAGGAACAGAGTTTCTCTGCGTCTGCCCATGCTTTGTGAACCTCCTCCCCTCAAAGGTGAGGAAAGGGTCAAAACTTGTCTCTAATGTCTCTTACCACTTTAGGATTTTTTCCCCTTTTGATGTTTAGCAACAGCACTTAGACTTATATACTGCTTCCTGGTGCTTCACAGCCCTTTCTAAGTGATTTACAGAGTCAGCATATGGCTCCCTCAAAGGAAGGCTTAGTCAACCTTGATACGATGAGGAACAAACCCCTGCAATACTGAATTCTAACCGCTGTGCCACCACGGCTCTTTTAATTGTAATTATTCTATAATTTTAATGTTTTAACCTAATTTTAGGGTTAATTTTTTAATATTAATGCTAATATTCTACGTTGTTTTACTTACTGTATACCACATAGAGCCCCTCATGAATGAATGAATGAATGAATGAACAAACAAACAAACAAACAAACAAATAATTGTTATTGTATGGGGCAAAGGGAATGCCCCCTGGTGACAGTAGGAAGAATCACTACCAAGGTAAAAGTCAGATCAAAGTCCAGGAAAGAATATAATGTGAATAAATGTCTCAGACAAGAACCATCTTTTCCATTGGAATCTACCTATAGTCCTGTAGGATCTACTTTTAGAAAGGTATGGTGTAGGTTGCTCCACATCATGGTATTAATAAAGATACAAGAGCCAGGTAGCAATTTCTTTACATTAGTTTACATTAAACTCATCCTTATGGCCCTCTTAGGATGCCTTGTAGAGTGTGGCAAAGGCTGTGTTCTTTTGTTACATATTTGGACAAATAAATAAATGTGCAGGTCATTTTACCTTTTTGATCTCAGCATTATGTACATATGTTTTTGTTATTAATACTAACTGCCTCTTGATATTAATTTGTTTAATGTATTGTGCTTAATGTATTGGATTTATGTGAACCACTTAGAACTAATTAAATGAATATACACAAGAAAAAAGAAAGAAAGAAAGAAAGAAAGAAAGAAAGAAAGAAAGAAAGAAAGAAAGAAAGAAAGAAAAGGAAGGAAGGAGGGAAGGAACGAGAGAGGGAGGGAGGGAAGGAGAAATATATTTGCTTGTATTTTTAATAAATTATAAAATATACTACTTGATCCTCCTATTAAATCAGACACATTTTGGTTGTCTTTGAATAACTTCTTCTGGACTTAAACTGAAAACATAAAAGGCTACAAAATGAATAGACAATGGGCAGTTAATTTTTCCTCACAAAATTTTCCTAACAAATACCCACACTTCCATCAGGACGAATGAAAGGGAACAAAACTTGTGTTTGAATAAATATGTAGCTATTGCTTTGTACCTTTGGAGCTCTACTTGAAGTTCTTGGGTCATACATAAAAGTAACTTGAGTTAATGCAAAGGTAAGTACAACTCACCACCAACATCCAAAATTCAAGGAGATTAGAGAGCAAGATGAAATCTGATTGCCTACTGCATTTGATGTTATTCATGTTAATTGAATGCCTTAAAAATCAAATGTTGTCTTTGCACCATTTTTACTATTTTTTGGATAGTACAAGTAAGACCAGTTGAATATAAAACTTCTAAACTTCATTCTAAACCAATCAAATAAAGCTAGTAATACCCTTTCAGACTAACAGATAACTATGTACAGTAGTGGCCAAAATTGTGGAAACCTTTAGGGAAAAGTGTATTTTCTAAAACTAGCTAATAACACCACTTTTTTTTGACTAGTACCATAAAATTGAATGAATGGATATATGAATGGATATAATTTAATCAAGAATGCAATGAAATAACTTTTATGAAGGATTTGCTATTGGACTGGCTGTTACAGTATAAAGAAGAAAAGTGAAACACATAGAAAAAATGAGATATACAAAAATTATCACATCAGTTAATACTTAGTTGGGTAACCTTTAGCATGAATTATGGCTTTACAATGTCTTCCCATGGAGTGAACCAAGTCTTTTAGTTCTGCAGCTGTTCTAATGTGAAACCAAGATTGAATGATTGCTTCTATTAACTGGGTTTTATTGCTGGGTCATTTCTGACTAACAAGTTTCTTTAGTCGGCTGCATAGATTTTCACTTGGGTTAAGGTCTGGGCTATTCCCTGGCCATTCCAACAGTGGAATATGATTATCTTGAAACTCCACAAAAAAAAAAAAAGTGGTGTTATTAGGCATCAAACCTCAAAAATACACTTTTCCCAAAAGGTTTCCACAATTTTAGCCACTATTGTATATATAAAGTTATATAACTATAACTCAATGGCTGTTTAATAAAAAATATATTACTGTGAAAAGATATACCATATTTTGGGATACTGCAGATTAATGTGGTTTTCTTGCAATATCAAAAAGGTGATATACTTTAAAAAGTTAGATTAAAATAAAAAAAAGAAAAGAAAACATAATTCAATTCCATACAATATAATTAAATATTTTTACTTTTAATTTGGACAACAAATTTAACTAAGTTCATATAGAATTATATTGTTGGATTTTGCTCTCCAGTAATACAAAGCCAATGAAACATTAGCTTTGATTACTGGAGACAAATTTCAGATGTCTTTAAATATAATTTCTTTCACTATCTATAATAGAACCAGGCATTCTCAAAACATGTTTTGCAGCCTTTGGACTGACAAAACAAACAGGGAAAAAAAACCCTTTGATTTTCTTTTAAATGAAAGATGAAACTAATTAGAATGCTTACTTCTGCTCCTTCCAGATCAATTTTGGTCTGCATGCAGTGTGATAATGGAATCACGAGCCATAAACAGATCTAGGCAATCAAGCTTCAAGAGTTCATATTTTATCTGACAAACAGAGTATCTACTATCAAAGAAACCTGCATACCAATTGAATCTTTGCTTTAAGGCTTCAGCTTTGGAATTATTTATAATGGGGAAAAGGAAAGTTTCCTTGATTCAAATTTCCCTAAGTGTAATTGGCTGTATTTTCTGCTTGTGAGTATAAGTAGAGGAAATAAGAGGAAAGTTGAATATTTCACCCTTTGCAACTTATAATGGAAAGTACAATAAGCAAATATGCTAGTCATTTAAGTATTGAGTTTTCATTTAGCTAGAATCACAAAGACTAAAATTTCTTACAAAATATGGAGAATGATTTTCTTCTAATATATAACGTGTTTAGGCTTTAATACCAGGGCAAATTGGCTGAATAAAAACTGTTGCACGAAGAAATACGACTGCTGTTTGTAATCTTGTAAATATTTGTACCGGTGCATCTATTCAATACTTTCATCTTTTGGATAAACACTGAAGTATTATTGTGATTAAGAAATAATAAAAGAAATGTGGATATTGAGGAATAGAAACTATTTGAATGTTCTGTAAGTATTGAAGAAATATGTTTAACAATAACATACTATAAAACAAACAAAAAATAACAAATGTACAAATATTAATTTATAGGTTACCAAAAACTTTATAGTTCAAAGTGACATAATTTATCCTGAAGACATGAAAGAACAGTCCAGAAGTAAGTAAAAAAAAACATATACTGCTAAGAATGATGCATAAACTGATAACAATAAGGTTAAAATATTCTTCTTCTTCTTTTTTTTTTTTTTTGTAGAGAAGACCATTCATTAATAATACAGCTGTTAAACTTGGTAGATTTTTTTTAGTCTTTAATAGTTAAACCTAACAAATGAAGAAATTTATTTAAAAATATTCCACATAAAAATGCCACATAAAATAAAGAGCTTCTCCATTCTTGAATAAGAGATTTTTTCAATTATGAAACGAGGTAAGCTTAAAGAAAAAGAGAAAGTCAGAACTGTCCCTAACAAAACCATAGAGGACCATATTTCTGTTTATTGATCATTTGATTTCTGGAGAAAAAATAAGATTTAAGAAGATTGCAGGTTGCCCTGCATCTATGTTGGTAATAAACAGCATGTTATGCAGCCAAACCAGACATTATCAGAAGAATTGGCTTTCTCCTTGTCTAGACAAAATACCTGTTGTTCAGAATTCCATTTTCTACCATTTTGTTCATGATAATTTTAACCGCCCCAAATTAGCAGCAACAATATCAGATGGCAATATGTATGATATGCAGCTTTCCAAAGTTATTTGGAAACTATACAGCAGTAGTTAGGTATCTGAAACTGTTAAAGGTTCTTATTAATTTTAATCTCTATGTTGATTTTTACAAACTTTACAAAGAACACAACCTATCCTGTATTTAAATGTCAGTTCAAAAAACAAATAGGAATAATTGGTTTTAAAGGGTAATAATCTCCTACAGAATGTATTTTATATTTTCATATATTTATTCAAGTGAAAAGGTGAATTTATGCAAAAATCAGTTCCATTATGTTTGTTATATTTATACATGACTAGTTCAGGCAAAATCATTTCATTTAAATGTCATCAGTTTACCCTACTTTTCCATAGTCATTTTGACTTAAGCAATCAGTTGCTTAATGACTTCATGGATGCCAAATTAAAACTTATGTTTATAAAAAAAATATAAAAACTGATATAAACCCAAATATTAACTTCAGCATTATAAACTCAATCTTGAAGATATTTCCCCCCAAAGCAGACAATAATGAAAAGCGAAATCTAAAATAACAATTGTCACATCTTAATACACATGGTTTTAAAAGAAAAATAATATATACTTAACTTGCGGGGAGGCGGGGTTTCCAAACATACATACATGCATACATATATACATACATGATACATACATATATGTTTCTTAACTTTAATTATCAAGGCAAAATCTTCAGGTGCATACTAGATAATTTCTCATATGAAGCTGATTCTTTCCATATACTTCTAGCAATCTGAAGACATTCTTTATGAAAAAAGGCTGAATTTGGAGGGGTGGAGTAGCACTTGACACGAATGAGAAAATTGGAAATAGAGCTAGCCCCTGCAGACCACTAGCAAAAAGAATCCAAGGATTAAATCAATATCACACCTGCTGTTCCTTATTGATATCTTCCCATTCATTATATATATCTGCTAGATAGGAGGCTTCGACTTATGGCACAATTGAGTCCAAACCGAGCTTAAGCAAGGCAGGTAAGTGAATTTTCCCATTTTATGACCTTTCTTGCCACTGTAGTTGTTCAGTTATAATATGGTTGTTAAGTGAGTCCATCATCTTCATTGACTGCTCTTCAGAAACTTGCAAAAGGTGATCAAATGACGCTGGGACAGGGGTGAAATGCTACCAGTTCGGGGCGGTTCATCCAAACTGGTAGTGAAAATGCTACTGGTTCGCCTGAACCGGTAGTAAAAAGATGCTTTAAAAAGTAAAAAAAAAGTTATGACGATCACATTGCACAGCTGATTGTCTGAACTTTTTTTTTAAAGTTTAAAAGTAAAAAACCTTTAAAAAGTAAAAAAAAAAGGTTCCGACAATCAGCTATAATAATCAGCTGTGCCGTGTGATCCTCAGAACTTTTTTTTTACTTTTTAAAGCATTTTTTTTAAACTACCTATTGCCCAAACCGGTATTTTTGTGTAAAGTATGATAGCTTGTTTTTGAGCCCATTAGGGAAAATTTTTGAATTTCACTGCTGGGACACTGCAACCATCTGCCAGTTGCCAAGCATCCAGATTTTGATTATGTGCTGCAATGGGTGTAAGTGTGAAAAATAGTTATATGTCACTATTTTCAGTGCTGTAACTTTGAATGGTCACTAAATGAATGGTTGTAAGTGAAGGACTACCAGCAGTGAAATGTTTTGACATAAGTATTTGTATATTCAAAAGATTTGTAATCAGAGACATACATGCTATGTGCCAGATGTCTCATATATATTAATTTGCAATATTAAAGTAATAGAGATTTAAGCTTGCAGCTGTTGTGTCACTGCATGTCAGGGAATGTGGAGATGCTTGCATAGCTGTTGCATTTATACCTAAACCCTCAAGCTGCTCCATTTTGTTCTTTGAATGTACCTCCCAACTGGAGTTGGATCAATCAATCAGCATATAGGGTGTGGCTCTTCACACACACACACACATAACTGAAACTTGGATGTGGTACGCATTGCAATCATATACAACCTACACTTACTCATCAACCCCTTTCCATTGTAGATAGGCATCAACACCTACATGCAGTTGCAGACAAGGCCATATCAACCTTTGGGTTTCTGTGTTCTTATCTATCCCTTGTCTATATCAGGAGTCTCCAACCTTAGCAATTTTAAGACTTGTGGACTTTAACTCCCAGAATTCCTCAGCCAACTTTGCTCCCAGAATTCTGGGAGTTGAAGTTGACAAGTCTTAAAGTTGCCAGGGTTGGAAACCCCTGGTTTATATGATGCAGAGCAAATTGTGTTAACTTTGGATATTCACATTTATATGTGTTGACAGTTAGGGATGGAAAATTTATCCTGTATTTTATTATATGTTTTTACTAATTTCTAAATTTATATAAATTCTATGTTATAGTACAAAATCTGCCTGCCCAATACACATTGGCCAAGAAGATAAGCTGCAGGTTCAGCTATCTTAGATTTAAAGGAATTTTGAATCTGAGTTTTTCTGCCGTCCTGCTTCTTTTAGGCTCTCTCCTTTTGTATTTTTGAAGGCTGTTAAGACTGTTTTCACATACAGCTTTAAGTTCAAGCAGTGACACTTAACTGATGGAAGCCACACAATGGTATTTGGTAATGGCCTTGGAAGACAGGAGAAAGAACCCTTGCAGGTGAACAGACAGGTAAGAAGCAACTTTGCCCACAACAGGAACACAGGGATGCCAAATTTCAGAAGGGACCTTTCCTAGTTTTTCAGATTGAAAGGACAATGTACTTTCAGATTTTCAAAATTCTGTTAATGTAAACTTACAATAAAGTAGAATTACTGTGGGTGTCTTTTGTCTGGACCACCTTGCAAGCCTGAGAGTACATTTCTCCACTTTTCTCTTTTCAGCCCCAAAAAAACCTAGAGAGTTCTTTCTGCAACACCTACAAGATTGGGTATAGGAAATTTGGGAAAGAATGTTGCAATGCTACTTTTGTTGTCTTTTTAACAAGGTATTTAGGATTTTTGTGGAAACAAGGTGCTAAAATTGCTATGCGTAGATGGAAAATAAATAAGTGACTAAATACCATTAGCTGAATGAGCTGGGGTCAAAACTTTGGATGTGAGGTTCAGTGTAAGAAAAGTGACTTGAGAAGTTATATTGATATAATTGTTAAAACAGATGAAACGTTTTTCATTTATTAAATGTCACTTGTTCTTTGATTATATATTATTTTCTACATGATCATGCCAATAGCCAACATTGCATTTTCATTTTTACATTGATATCTTTGAAGATATTGAAATTGAACAAGGAAAAATGATAAAGAAAATGTACATTATAAGAGCTAAGTATAATGATCATACTGGAATATCAATTACAAAAGCATACAAGAATATGCCCAAATGTTTTTCCCATGATAGAGCTAAGTTAATGTGAAATTATCTGTGCTGCATGCTATTTTCTGACTAAGGCTGACCATTACTATTTATTTAAAGTTCTGTTGTTCCTTCTTTAAATGATGCATTTCAACTGTCCTGAGAGTGTCAACTATCCTGTCCTGATAGTGTAACTGAGAGTGATGGGAGCTAAATCAAGAATAAAAAGTGTAATAGCAAAAGCCCTGGATGCAAATCTCCACCAAAGTAGTCAAGCCACTGAATATTGATAGATTGCTGATCAACATTATCTCTGTGAATGATTTAAATGAATGCATTTTAGTGATCTAAGATTATGACTTAGTAGTAAGTAAATAAAATATTTTCATTTACTCATTTGACTGGCTAGCAGGAGACCAGATACAAGTTATGTCATAACTGATAACAGAATATCAAAGTCTTCTGTGAGAAAAGTCTACTACTCCTTATGAGCTTTTAACTGATTATGCAGATAAACCATGTATTATTATTATTATTATTATTATTATTATTATTATTATTATTATTATTATGAACAGTGATTGGTCTCATTCAAGACAATGATGAATCTGCATACTGTCGGGAGGTTGAACAACTAGCCTTGTGGTGCAACCAGAGCAATCTTGAACTAAATACATTCAAAACCATAGAAATGGTGGTGGATTTTAGAAGAAAACCTCCTACAGTATACTATCACCTCTTACAATATTAGACAACACAGTATCAATAGTAGAGTCCTTCAAGTTTCTAGGTTCTATCATATCTCAAGACTTAAAATGGACACCTAACATCAAAAACGTCATCAAAAAAACTCAACAAAGAATGTTCTTTCTACGCCAACTCAGAAAGCTCAAACTGCCCAAAGGGCTGTTGATCCAGTTCTACAGAGGAATTATTGAGTCTGTCATCTGCACCTCCATAACTGTCTGGTTTGGCTCTGCAACCAAACAAGGCAAACGAAGACTTCAACAGATAATTAGAACTGCAGAAGAACCTGCCTTCCATTGAGGATCTGTATACTGCACAAGTCAAAAAGAAGGCTGTGAAAATATCTACAGAGCCCTCACATCCTGGACATAAATTGTTTCAACTTCTTCCCTCTAACTTTTAATTATGCTATAGGGCACTGCACACCAGAACAACTGGACACAAGGACAGTTTTTTCCCCGAATGCCATCATTCTGCTTAATAACTAATTCCCACAACACTGTCAAATAATTTACTAAGAATGTATTACTATTATTCTTCTCTTCCTTACTAGTATCTATCTCTTCCCACTTATTACTATAACCCTGTTGCTTGTATCTTTCAATTTATATTGTTTTTATGTTGTTTTTGTTTCCTAGTACGATTTGATAGCTTATTAGTAATCTTGACTATCACTAAGTGTTGTATCTTTTTATTCTTGAAGAATGTATTTTATTCTCCTTATGTACACTGACAGCATATACACCAGACAAATTCCTTATGTTCAATCACACTTGGCCAATAAAGAATTCTATTCTATTCTAAAAACTAAATACAGAATGTAAAGAAGTTGGTGAGCTGTGTGATGAACATATACAAAAGTATCTAAGCCAAGTGGGCAAAGGCCAGTTCAAAGAATTAAGTCCTGATCAAGTAACGAAAAAAAAAATCCCTAGATAAAATTGTTTTTAGTATATAAAATACGGATGGTTTGACATTTAATTTTTAATAAAGCACATCTTGTCTCCCATTTTGATCTAGAGATGAAATGCCTGACTTTGTCATCAAAAGAATTAAGCAGTATATAGCGGAAAGAAGGACTCCCACAAAACAGTTACACGAGAGACTATATATCTCCTTAGAGGCTAACCATCAATGACAGATGCTTTGTCAAAAAAAAAAAACTGTTTAGCCTATATATTAACTTTACTCTGCATAATTTTAGATAAATCAGTTGTGCAAAACATATATCAGACATAAGTACTGGAGAACTGACTTTTTGAAAGTTGCCATACTGTTTGTTGACATTTACAGAAAAAAAGGAACTTCAAGCTTCTTTCTATTTTGAAATCTTTTTGTCAGATGTTCTGAGAAGACTAACATTCAAAAGAATTATTGTAAGCAACCTCTTTTTTTGAAAAACATCCCAAGAGCCTTGTTCTTCGGCTTAATAACAGCCATATATAATTGTGTAAATATATCACAATTAATATCAGTGCATTGAGATAAGAATAATTTAAGCTATCACAATTAATGCATAGATTGGTCTCATTCGAGACAACAATGAAGCCGCATACAGACAGAAGGTTGAACAACTAGTCTTGTGGTGCAACCAGAGCAATCTGGAACTGAACACACTCAAAACCATAGAAATTATGGTAAACTTTAGGAGAAACCCTCCCATATTACCACCTCTTACAATACTAGACAATACAGTATCAACAGTAGAGACCTTCAGATTTCTAGGTTCTATCATATCTCAAGATCTAAAACGGACACCTAACATCAAAAATGTCATCAAAAAAGCACAACAAAGAATGTTCTTTCTGTGCCAACTCAGGAAGCTCAAACTGCCCAAGGAGCTGCTGATCCAGTTCTACAGAGGAATTATTGAGTCTGTCATCTGCACTTCTATAACTGTCTTGTTTAGTTCTGCTACCAAACAAAACAGACACAGACTTCAGAGGATAATTAGAACTGTAGAAAAAACAATTGCTACCAACCTGCCTTCCTTTGAGGACATGTATATTGCACGAGTCAAAAAGAGGGCTGTGAAAATATTTACAGATCCCTCGCATCCTGGACATAAATTGTTTTGTTGCCGTAATTCGAGGATCGGATTCAATAAAGAATTCAGAATTATAGTATTCAAACAAAGTATTGTTTATTTATTAAAATTCAACATTTTAATATAAATCAATTAGTTATATAACTACCTTTTTTGTATATTAATCAATATGAACATGAATATTCCAATTATTTCCATGCAATCCAATTTCTTACAAATCCATTAATTATATTTACCAATAATAATAAACCAAATAATTTCCCCCAAATATTCCTCCAAATCACAACTTAACCATTTCTGCTTTCAGAAATATACAATTAATAGTATCTCAATTATTACAATTCCCTAGTTAAATAGAGCTTTTTTTCTTTTGTGTTTTAAAATCCTGAACTCTCCTCTTTTTCCCTAAATTTCCCATTGTTTGCACCTACCTTTTTTGGTGAGGAAAAAGAAAAGAATTCTGCCTGCCTAATTTTCCAACCTTGCAGCAACAGCACAGCAGTTTCAGTTTCGTTTCTCAGCATAGCTAGGGGGAAAAAAATCAGCACTCTTTGCAAGGAAGCAGAAGAGCCCTGAGCAAAACAGCTGAGTCAAATCAGCTGAGAGCTGGGAGGCCAATTAGCCTATGCTGAAGCTCCATGGGCCAATAAATTTACAAAAAAAACACCGAACCCTTTGTTAAATTGTGGCTCCCCCGCCTCTCGCCCATCACTATTTATTGGCAATAAATAGTGGTGTGGAGGGGCGGGGCAAGCCAGCAATTTAACAAAGCTGCACCACTGGCTCTAGGGCGGCCCTTTGAAGCCCCACAGCAAGAATTTGAAGTTTTTTTTTTCCTCTAGCCATCGGAGGCAGCAATAGATTGGGAGTGCATGGGGTAAGCGAACGGCCGGCGATCCAACAGAGCAGAGAGTGAGGGTGAGTGAAGGCGGGGAAGCTGCTTTCTCCATTCTGCTCTCTTGTGTCCGGAGCCGGTGGGGAACCACGTGGCAGCCCACGTGGATCCCAGGCAGCGGAACTCAGGCTAGGGGACGGGTGGGCAATTGTGGCTCTTTTACAACCTATGGCCTTCAACTCCCAGAATTCCTGAGACAGCAAAGCTGTCTCAGGAATTCTGGAAGTTGAAGTCCACAGGTTGTAAAAGAGCCACAATTGCCCACCCCTGGCTACGGTAGGCTGGCGCCGCACGGGTGGGAGGCGAGGGGCGGGCGAGCCAGCAATTTAACAAAGGGTTCGGCCGAATCCCCTAGAACCCCCAGAATCCCACCACTGTGTAGGCCCCTCTTGATCTTGAGGCCCTAGGCTGAAGCCTAGTTAGCCTATAGGAAAATCCGGCCCTGACTGCACACCAGAACAACTAGACACAAGAACAGTTTTTTTTCCGAACACCACCACTCTGCTAAACAAATAATTCCCTCAACACTGTCAAACTATTCACTGTATTACTATTACTATTAATCTTCTCATCATTCCTATCACCCATCTTCTCCCACTTATGACTGCATTACTGTAACTTTGTTGCTTGTAGCCTTACAATTTATATTAATTATTTCCTAGTACGATTTGATTGCTTATTTGTACCCTATCCTTAAGTGTTGTACCTTATGATTCTAGATGAATGTATCTTGTCTTTTTATGTACACTGACAGCATATGCATCAAAGACAAATTCCTTGTGTGTCTAATCACACTTGGCCAATAAGGAATTCTATTCTATTCTATTCTATTCTATTCTATTCTATTCTATTCTATTCTATTCTATTCTATTCTATTCTATTCTATTCTATAGATATAAGCTCAAATAAGATGAAGATCAATGCAGTAGTACACTAATATGTTACAAATCGATACAGAGACTGGGAGTTATGACTAAATACATGAACAACATTTTAGGATTTAAATATTTCTTATTTCTGGATGTGAGAAGCTTTTGTTGTGGTTACCTTGAATCTTTATCCAATCTTCAAGATTTAATAATTGTAAATTACTGCAATTGCAAAATATTATTTTATGGTTACCTATTATCCTTCAATTTACTGACAAGAAATGTTTTATTTTTCTATTGTTTCTTTTTCAAGAATAAAATTGAAACGTTCATAGATGATATGTAATGTTAGCATTTTATTTTTTTAAGAAGTGGAAGAAGGCTGAATGTGAGTATTCTGTTTCTTTTTTTTTTCAATCTTTCCCTGGCTTTAATTAAATCTCAGGCTGAAAGCGCCACAAGAGAATTCCTGCCATAAGGCTTTTTGTTAAGGTTATAATGTATAAGTAACCAATTTTGCTACAAAATAGTAAAGAGATACACAGCAGAACACATACACAGAAAAATATTCAAGTGTGTACGTGCTTATAAAAACACACACACAAATACACACAAAGGAAACTTTAAGCACTGCTAGAAGGGTTTCTGAGGAATTTTAAAATACCCTTCAATGAGACAAAAAAATAACTGAAAAGGAAAAGAAAGAAAATAAAAAAAGAAGCAGCCTTACAAAAAATAAACAATAGGCTTAGATTCACACAGAATTCTCAAAAATTCTCTTTATCTCTTTCTGTGTCTCTGTGTGTTTGTGACTTTGCATCCATGCACATGTGTGTGTTAAAATGAATATTATGTATCACATTTTAGAACTAAGGCCAGATTTTTTTAAAAAAAACCATATACAAATAAGTGGAAAAGCAAAAAAAATAATTATGTGTAAAAATAATAATGAATGGCATTTATAAAATTACATTTTGATCTGACCTCCATCTGCTTTTCAGTAATTGAAAACATAATATTAGAGATAAATCATATCAGGGGATAACATTAAAAAAAAAGTAATACAATTGGGTAGAGATCAGATTTTCTTCAAAAATAAACACTAAACTCACTTGAAGTCTGAACTTTAAGATGAAGGATTGCATTTCAAAATCCTGATAATGATTCAATTCAATTTTCACCCATTAGCTCTAATCAAATATATATTTGCATACTTATAGATGAAGAGTATAGGTTGGGGGCAGGGATTGGGCGAACCGGTAGCGGAGGCTGCGGGAGGCTCCGCCCACTCCTATAGATGTCATGATGTCGCTTTTTTGCGATGATTTTAAGCCTCTGCACATTCATATTTGTGAACTGGTAGGGAAGGTAAGTGAATTTCACCCCTGGTTGGGGGAAGATCTTAGGGTTCTCAAGAGCACCAATGCATAATAACTATCTCCTTTCCTCTGGAGTCCCTGGTCTACTTAAATAAAAAAATAAAGGAATACGGCATGCTGCAAAGCAAAGTACTATTCTCTAGCATCACATTTATGCACAGGAATGCCCTTGGGCTCACAATCATGGTATCCTGTTATTTCAGTGGGATAGAGAATCTTGTATGCGTAAATTGTGCCTACACAATCTGCTTAATGGATGTTTTGTGAAATGCCATGTCCTCCAGGTCAATTTTGTGAATAGGCAATTCTTCCATGACAACCATTTTATGCATGCCCACTACATGTTCTCAAACTTCTAAATGTCACCCAGGCTGCAAAGGTCACCTAAAGATTTAATGTCCTTTTTCTGAAGTCTTATCCACTCATAAAAGGCTGGCAACTAGCCTTCATTTTTACTTAAATACATTTTTCTGCCCAAAGCAAAAGAGCAAAATATGATCCCATGACATCAATTTCCAACTGCCTCTGAACATGAGCATTTGCAGTTCACTTTGACATAGTTAAATTTCTTACAAGTGGTGAATTAGCATCCACCACAATCATATGAACTATTCTCTATTACCCAAAATGGATAGCTCATCAAAATAATCTCATCATGTAATTAGAACTCTGCAATATTTCAGCCCTTAGTAAAAGAAGCATTTCAGTGGTAGAAAGATATTGACAAAACTAAAGGAATAATGCCCTTTTGGGATTAACAGCCACATGATAACCATTAAACATATGAGCTTTACTAAAAGAAAGATAGTTTTGAAGACTTATTTCCACCCCTATTAGAATAAATCTGTAGGTATTACATGTGGGCTAAGGAGTGATTTTATTTTATTTTAACAAAGGTCATGTAGAGCAGCAAACCTCATGATTTATTCTCACATTCACTTCATACCACAAAGATATAAGTAGTTAATCAGCAGTTACTGCAGGTAACATGTGAGTCACCAAAATTAAATACAGAAAATGTTATTTTTTTCTAAAGCTGAATATTCTGCTTGCAAGTAAATGAGCAAACTAATTTATGGGTACCTATTTCCTACACCTCATATTTCCAATGCAATACATAGTTTTTTAAAGTACTTTTAGACTCTGTAATTGTGTGTGTGTGTAAGTGCACATGTATGTGCATGTATGCGAGAGAGAGAAGGGGGGCTGTTTCATACAATGGTATGAAAGAAAGTATTTTCTATTTATCTCCAATGAATGGCACAGACTGGAAATCCTGTTAATGCTTTTCTTCTATATGGAATCATTTAATGAATGTTACCTGCATTGTCTATGATAACATCTTGCTTACATTCATTTTATTCAATCAGTTCTATTCTTTCAGACCTTTTATTTCTATAGGGCTATGGAGCTTCGCATACATTTCTAACATGTTTAAATGATCACAGATTATACACATTTCTTTCAAGCATGGTACAATTCCTCACTATGGTCCACTGAGGGTTACTTTAGATCAGGCCTATCAAACTGGTAGCCCATGGGCCGGATTCGTCCTGCTCAAACCATGCCCACCCCAGCTCCGGAAAGGCAAAAAATGTCACAATACATCACAATCTGGCATGTGACGTGATGGAGTTTGACACCCGTGCTTTATATCATCACTGTGAATTTTTATTTTTCAAAGATTTGCCTTCTGCTGCAAAATACTTTTCTTCACTATCAAAATGGCTGCACTAAGATGCCACAGAAAACACTAAAAGCCTGAGCAGCCTTACAAAATAAAGTATTAGTATACATCTATTCGGAGATGAAATAAAGAAAAATAATAAAGATCTATTGTTACTTTTAATTTCATATGATAACTATAAGCACATTGGTTAGACATCAGCATGGCCTCTCTCTCTGATGTGTTAATTCATCCCAAGGACACTCTAAAACCTGGATCACAATTTTTTAATTCCTTGCGAATTAGAATAAGAAATAAGAAATAAGAATAAGAAAATACATGAATAGAGTACACACAGTAGCGATTAGGTATTTCATATTATTCTTGCTGAGGTCTTTTTAAAAAATGCATAACTTCTCCTGAGAAACAATGGTTGATTGAGCTTGTCAGGCAACTGCCTAAGGGTATGCGTTGTACATTATCATAGTATATGCTAATACATCATAATGCATAAAATTAAAGTTTCACTTCAATGCATCTTTCATATAGATTCCTGGGAATAATATGAAAGTGATTTGCCGTTTCCTTTTTCCAGGATGTTTTTTTTAATTTCCAGGTCAATTCCTACAGGTCCTGGAATTTCCTAATAGTTTCTCATCCAAGAGTAACCAGGCCTCCCTTTGCGTCCGAACTAGGCAGTATGATATAATAATGCTAAAATAGTTAGATTTCTTTTTAGCTACTCTTACCAGATAGCCATATACTGTTAGTGCAGTATTACTTTCTGTTCCTATGTATTATAAAGGCTCTCTGTCTCTGACTTTCTGTCTGTGTCTGTGTCTGTGTCTGTGTCTGTGTCTGTGTCTGTGTCTGCTTGTCTGTCTGTCTGTCTGTCTGTCTGTCTGTCTCTCTCTCTCTCTCTCTCTCTCTCTCTCTCTCTCTCTCTCTCTCTCTGAGTGATCTGAAATGGTTTGATTTGTATCAACAATATTATCACTTAATTAATTAACTATGATTGGTTTTATTCAATCCTTCAGTTCTGAAGGTTTAGCTAGTCAGAAATGAACTGTAATGAAGTGGTATAAAGAGTATTGCCTTTTGGTATTAGTTTCCTTATTTTTTTTCCTTTATTAAACTGCACATGTCTCTAGGGAAGATGTAGCACAGAACCATATAAAGCTCCATTTAAAAGTTCATTTTTTCATCTACAAAATGTAAAATCCTATTGCTTAGAGATCCTAAATATGACACTCCCAGAGTAATTTTCACTTGTGGTTGTTCTGAATTTTCTATCTTAAGTTGATAGCCAAGTCTCTAACACTTGTTTTGTTAAAAAAGTATTTCAAATATTAATGAAACAATACTAATAATTAATCATGATAGTTACACATTCTAATCCTGTTTAAAAAGAAGTTAATGGTCTAAGAATTTATAAAATATATGTGAACTGAACATTTGAATGTTTTGATTTTTAAAATACCTTTTTATGTTAGCAGACTTCATATTCTTCCAAAGGCCATTTTTTTCATTTTTTTCTCTATGCTACTGAATCTTTCTAAAGTGATGATCACCAAAAGTAAACAAAGTCTTTCTAAAATAAAGATTGTTTTATATAATCTATGTAGCTGTTGCATTGAAGCCTAAACTCACTACCTGGCACTGTTAAGCAAAACAAAGCAAAGGAAACAAAACAAAAAACTAGGCATCATCAGCAATGACTACTTAACTATATAATAAACATAATTTTTTCCCCAGCAAATTATTTTGGGTACTATTCTCAATGCAGTCATGCTATACTGCATGACACATATACCTGAGAAATGAAGAGGGTAGCTGCTGCAGTGTGAATCAATAATTTACCTAAATGATGGGAAGAGCAATGAAATGATAGAACCCGAACTCAAAAAGAGATAAGAGTATTGGCTAGTTGGGAAAGATGAACAAAATGGCCTTTTAAAATATATAGATATATATATATGCTGTGTTTTGAAGTAGCAACGTTTCGCATACAAAGCAAAGTTATTAACCTCTGTGATTGATAGTAAATAGAGTTTCATTTTTAGAGATAAGGATTTTGCTTCAGTTGAGGGAACATTTCTTCAGTGAAAACATTCATTGAGTTGCTGTGGATAGCGTATAAAGAAGTAAGGCATTCCAGTAAAAATAGACAACAGCATTAGATACAACATCAGAGGAAGAGACTATTTTCAAATTATAGAAGGAAAACACACTTAAAGATTGAATTTGTAATGAGAGGCAATTGACCAAAGTCTTTCATTTCTGCTCAAAAAATGGTTGCTGTCCCATTTGACAGCAGAACAGCTGTGCTGTGCTGATAAGTACTAAGACTTAAATACAGAAGAGCTTCCATTGCAATAGGATTCAACTTCAGTATATGATTCGTAACAGTGTGTGTAACATTTCTAAAACCAGTAACTTTGTATGGAATAAAATCAGGAATCATACTCACGGAATGCTCTATAGAATTCTTCCAGGCCAAGATGCTTGTCACTATTATAATCATCATATTTCAACAGATCAAAAAGAGAGCAGTCAGACATATCCTTGCCAAGTTCATCTTGTTTTATTACCTGACAAGAGAATTTGTAACCATGAAATTACGCTGGAGCCCAAGGAGTTGAATTGTATAATTAAGTATTTCTAATATCATTTAACAGATCATATTAAAGATGCTGAAGGCCAGTGAACTAGAACTATGTAAAAGCAGAGATTGCCAGGTCTTTTGTAATTATAAAGTACATTATTCCTACATACATACATACATACATACATACATACATACATACATATATGTGTGTGTGTGTGTGTATAATCAATTTTGTCTTTTTTCATATATAAAAAAGAAATGCAATAAATGGACAAGGAAAATGAGCAAGTCAAACTAAAAAGATATATCACAAACATATCCATACATTTTTCTCGGCAACATTCCAAAAACTTTTTCAGAATGTTGCCGAGTGTTGCCGGTGTTTTCGGCTTCGTGCTTCTAGAGCAAAGAAGAAGCTCATAGAAGCACGAAGCCGAAAACACCAGCCTGAAGATGACGAATGAGACTTCATCGACACGTCGCCAAGACACTTCCAATTTTACGCGGGAGAAAACCCGAATAACCAAAGACCTACATACAAACACCTGCGAAAACCTCAGTATATGTGTGTGTGTGTATATATATATTCTTACTTCTTCGTAGGATTTATGTGTGTTTTTCCTCTAGCCAGGTTTTTCCTACGTAACCAAGGTTTTTCTGCAGTCCTAGCTCAGTAGAATCACATCCACTTGATTCTGGGCTTTTTTCTTTCTGGCAGCCAGCAAGTATGCATATACTTGCATATATATATATATATATATATACACATACACACACACACACACACACACACACACACACACACACACACACACACACATATATATATATATATATATATATATATATATATATATATATGCATATATATATATGCAAGTCTTGGTGTATTGCAGGGTTGTCCTCTATTAGAATCAGGTAAGACACCTGTGATTTAAGAAGCTGCCAATACCTATCCTTAATAAGAAAAAATACTATTATAGATTTTGTTTATTCCGTATACAGGGCCAGGATTTTCTCCTTCTTTTGTGTAATCATGTTTTTATTGGTGGTTCTAATTTATTGTTCCTGTCTTTAATCTTTATAAGCCGCTCAGAGTTGTTGATGAGTAGGCAACCTTGGAAAGGTGAATAAATAGATAAAAATGAATGTTTTACCCAGAATGCTATTCTTTTTTCAAACAATATATTTTTGATTACAAACTTACTATTCAAAAACAATGGCAGAAAGGGATTTCTAAATTAGTTGGGCAAGATTTAAAAAAAATCTGAGAATTAAGTTCTGTCTGGTGCTAAAGAGAATGAAGGTCTAGGCTTACTGGATTTAAAAGCTTGTTACTTAGTTTTATTAAAAGAATAGGTGGTGCTAAGAGATAAAAGATTATTGGACATGGAAAGGCATTTTTAATTGGCCAGCATCATAAAATGACAAACAGCCTCTTAGTAACATTAAACATAAATAAACAATATTTATATTTATCCCTTTCTCAGGAACCTTTTTAACATCAAAAATGTTTTTAGAGAAGATCAGCCAGTCCCAAATATTGTCAATATCTTTCAGTTACAAGCAGCTGGTTATAAGCAGAAAAGGCAATTACCATATTAACATTAGTTCTGTTTATCAAATATAAAGGCATGTCGGCAAAAAATAATGCAATAAAGAATGCCAGTAATTTTAGATTACTAAAGATAGTATTATAGCAATTCAGGTTCATTTATATAAGCATGTAAATCTACCTTCTCAAGAGGCAGATTGTGTTTGTTCAATGATTTGCTATGGAATGAAAAAAGAGAAGATGCAGATACAGTTTCTGCAAAACAATATTTCTATAGAGTTCAAAAGGACCGTTAAGATTTTGCAACTTTGATTCAGAGTGATTGTCTTGTCTGTCTAACATGGCCTCATTAAGAGAGAGCATGGAACTGCTAACATGGGTAAACCTGTATTCACTGATCACATGAGGCAGATACCAACTGGGGACATGGCTGCACCGCTCCCTCTCTGAAAGACCTAACTCTACCCTCAGTTTCAAACCTTGCAGCAACAAGACTTTGAGATAATTCAACTTGCATTCATGTGAATATAAAGATTCCCATAAATTATGATTAGGTGATCCAGAGAAGCTGTCTTTCTTTTCTTCCAGAGGTTCACTGCATATTACAATGTGTTGCAAAAGATCACTGTAGGGTTTTGGGGAGATTAGAAAATAATATCCATAAAAAAAATGCTGAGTTTTCCAAATTCTCTGGCACTTAGAATCCATCAAAATTATCCAGTACATAAAATAATGCAGTCCTCCTCCTCCTCCTCCTCCTCCTCCTCCTCCTCCTCCTTCTTCATTGGACGTTGGCGATCACGTTGGCAATCCTATTTTTGTCAAAAGCCATATGAAAAAGTGCTGCTGAGCTTTGTCCAAACCAATCCGTTAGGTTTTGAAGCCATGATGTTCTTCTTCTGCCTGGACTTCATTCGCCTTCAATCTTTCCCTGGAGGATTAAGTGAAGGATGCCGTATTTTTCTGGGTGTCCCATTGTATGTCCAAAATATTCTAACTTTCGCTTTTGCAGGCCTTATTATTGAACTGAATTCATGATCAGTAAATTACAATACTATGATTTTCCCACCAAGTCCTCCAAGAATCCACCTCAGAACATTAAACAATTTACATTTGGCACTATAATGTAAATGAGTATACATTTATGCAAGAAATTGTGCCTGCTTCTGTGCCAGAAAGGATGCAAGAATATTTGTCATAGTAAACATTTGTAATATAGAGTGAAGAAGTGATTTGCTATACAGTAATATGAATAACTATTATGCTGAAGGTTTGATTCTAGGACATCGATTCTAAACATGTCTTGACTATAAACTAATTAATCATATAAAATATCAGAGTGGTTTTATTTTAGCTTTGCATCTAACTGGATAAGATGACAGGAATCATGTTACTTACACCATATAACTCAGAATGCTTATTAACCAATTTATTAATAGAATATGCTTTGCAATAAATTAATTTGTGCCTAGTCACAAATAAGTTAAAAGGCAATATGACTTTGTTAGTAACAAAACAAATGTCAGTCCAGACTTTGATTAACAGAACCTAACAGCCAAAATTCATACAAAATCATGTTTTATGTGTTATAATGTCTGTCCCCAAATCTGTCATCTAATAAATAAGTAGCTCTAAATTAGTTTAGGACTGAACAGCAGGGACTATTTTTTTATCAGTTCCCTTGATGCCCTGAATGCTAGTTTGAACTCTTTACCTTATAATGCAATCCTTTTTAAATATGTTTTTGCCAGCTCTTTTTTTTTTTTTTTTTGTATTTTACTCAAAGTTTACATTTTCCACATGAAGAATTATATAACTTTTCTGTTCATTCCTTGTTAAATATAGTACTTGTACTGCAGGTGATATAATAGCTTGATTATCTGTAGCTGCAGAGATTTTTTTCTAGGCCCATGAGAAGTGAGTCAGATTTGCTTTGACAAAGAGGGTTTTTTTTTCCTTCATATAAATGAAAAGGTAACCCAATTTGTTTCAGTCAGATGCTTTGTATTGCCTTGAAAGCTAAACTGGCACTTTCAATAGCCAGAAGAGATTTTCACACATGCATTATACATGAAAGAAGCACCTAATAATCAGTAGTGTCAGTTGGCGCATGTGAAGCACAACCATATTGCTTTTTCACTCCAGTCTTGGAAGTGAGGTGGCCAGACTACTTCATGAAACAGCTCCAAAGGGATACTTCACTCAAACCTTTTTCCTAAGTGAAAACCCTTTAAGAAGTCTGCAAAATCACAATATCCAGTACTTCCTACTGCAATTTCAACCTGAGATCTTCAGGATTACTTAATATTGTAACATTTTAAGTCTAATTTGAAATTATTTTTCCAGTGGTGGTTCTTTTTCTACTGGTTGCTAATTTCTTCCATAAATATTTGTTTTCATTAAATATTTTTCATTTATTTAACAATAGACTATTCTGCAGTCAGACTCTTAATGGCTCATAGCAGTTCCATTTTTAAAAAAAAAATCATATTTATTGCTTAAATACAATCACAAACAAGAAGAAAAACAGAATTTATGAACAAAATACAAAGACCAACATAAATAAAACAATAATAAAACAATAAATCAATAGTTGTTCCCAATCATCCATTAATAGCAACAATCTATCATTTAAATGCTCATGAAATAACTTTATGACTTCAACACTTTCCAAAATGAGAAAGGAGAAGATATCATTCAAATAATGGAGATATTCATTTCAATTTCAAAGGCGGCGCTATTATTGTCTATTCCACAAATTGTATTCTGACTATTGAGGAATGGACTAGATGGGTTGAACCCTGCTACAGTCCTAAGGGTATTTAGGTGACAATCCATGAAAAACAATCATGAATTGTAATTGAAGCCTTAATAGTAGACAATGCAGCCCCTGCAACATTGGTATTATACGATTAAGACAGTTCTTACCCACTAATAAGTGTGATTCTATATTGTTTTTCACCACTTAAAACTATTCTTCAGTGGCATGCCCATGTAAAGTACAATTGATATCTCTGAATAGCCTTTCAATGGGTTATTCTTAAATTAAAATTAAATTATTCTTAAAAATTTACAAGAATCACTGGGAGTTAGGCAGCATATAAATGTAATAAATTAAATTACTAAGGAGTTAACAGTTCTGTTCATTTGAATAGATTCTTTGTAAAATGAGGTGTGGCATCCAAAAGTGAACATATTAAATAGTAAATCTTGATAACTTTCAAGATTTTTAATGTTGTTTATTTATTGGAACATATATTTAATTTGATACATGCAAATAAATTCAAAATTGTGATTTAGGCATGTAACATATTTCATGAAGACTGCCTTCATAAGATGAAGATGAATAGTGTTTCAGACAAACTTAACTGATCTTGTCATCTGCTCTTTTGGGATTCACTAAAAGCTATTATCAATAGATACGTATTTCATTTTATCACCAAGGGTTGGGCATGTACATGTTCCACTATGTTCTTTTGTACTCATGATATCAGCAGATCTTTCCTTTGTGCTTTAAAAAAAACCTGACTTGAAGATTTGCAACTAGATAGGTAAGACAGTAATTAGGAAAATGAAAATGACTGTACAAAGCAAATTTCATCTAGGATGTTCATTCTGATTTGTGGCATCTCTTAAACTGCAGCAATTAAAATCCCAGATTTCCTATAAGTGAGTAGAAAAATATTCATATGATGGTTATAAGAGCAATCAAACCCCATAATTATCTACGGAACTCAGAAGAATTTCAGTAATTTGTCATAAACCAGGAGTAGAATAGACATAATATATTGGTATTGCTAGTGTCCAATCATTTGAAAGAGGATACATCTAGAAACCTTGGCAGTTCCTCTTGAATAAGAAATAAAAAAGGCAAGGTATGAATTGTTCAAGCTTGGGAGAAGTTAGATTCTTTTAAAGATTGAAGTGGGTTTGTATTGGACTAACACTTGAGAAACAAGTTAACTTCTCTCTTTTATTCATTGTTTATGTATAGTCAAATTGTTTTTTTTTAATTAAAGTTATTCCATGTATAGGTTTTCAGCAGTTGAAGAGAAAGAAGAAAGGCAAATTAAATAGAGATTTCTCACTATGACAAAAGCTAACACAGGAATGCCAACCATCCAGGGACCATATGACTAAAGTTATATACGGTCCTAAATCAGGAATGTAACAATTTATATAGCTTTAATTGTTAAATGGAATAACCCTAATAAGATAACAATGACTGCAACATGCTTTTAAGATATACTATATTTTTTTCCTGAACAATATAGGATGTTATTCAGTGGTGGGATTCAGCCAGTTCGCACCTATTCGGGAGAACTGGTTGTTAACTTTCTAAGCAGTTGAGAGAACCAGTTGTTGAAAGAAATCTTATTTTGTTTTTTTCCACTTTACAGAGCTAATCCTGTAAGGAAGGCAGGAAGGAAACATTCTGGTGTTTTTTCTAGCTTAATCTTTATTGCCCTGCTTACAGAAACTACCTCTCTAGTTAACCCTTATTACATTGTAACAGCTAAGGCAAAGCGCCATCGACATGAGTGGCCACACCTACATGGCCACATGACCAGCGAGCCACACCTACCCAGCTGGTCATTAGGGCAGAGAACCGGTTGTTAAATTATTTGAATCCCACCACTGATGTTATTCTATGTAATCTATGTCAAGTTTATTTTAAAGTTTATATTTTGAGCAGGAACCTATAAAAGTTTGCACATTTTTAATTTCCTCTTCCAGGATAAGAGTACTTAGAAAAAGATATTCAGATGAGCTAGTCTGCTCTTCTCCCTTTCCAGAAAATAAACAGTAATATATTCAAAACTCTTCACATGATAGATCTATATAACAGCTCTGTCAGTTCTATGGTTTCATAATAAAGTGTTTGCTATGAAGGTGTGGGACAGAATTCTAAAGGATATTTGCTCCACCCTGTTATATCTAAATTTACCTGCAGCACTCAGCAAATACCTTTCATGTCTGACTTTTAGCATTACTACTGATTTTACTATTTATTCTGTTTGTATAATGCTGCCAATCATGTAAAATAATATATTGGATTTGTAGTTTATACCCTTGGGCAGAGGTGGAATGACTATTATTTGTTTGAGGAAATAAAGATGGATTTATTCTCCAGTGCTTTCAGCGAATTAATTATCTACAGGACTTCCCACTGCTTATGCAATCAGAAAACTGTATAGATCTATTTGCTCCAATCAAAGACACAAGAGCCCTGATTAAATTCCCATGAAGACATTTAATAAACAGAAAAATGCACTCTAAAAAAATGTATTTTTCAACAAATAATAATTGGAACTAATTCAATAAAATCCTATAATTAAAACATGTTATTTTGAATCAAAACATAGTTTCAGATTTTGGCTTGTTTTCATATAATAGTTTAAACTAGATTGACTCAAAATGGAACTAGAATCTCTCCTGGTATATTAGATACAATTCCTACAGTCTGTAGGAATACGAAGGACAACTCTGGTTAATTTAAAAATGACACTGGAAACTTTGGGTAAAATAAGTAGTATTAGTAAATATTATCAAATAAATAGCATTATTTCTCATATTCTATGCATATATTTATCAGTTATACGAATAATATGCACTATATTCTTTCGTAGTGCATTTGGGATAATGTCTGAATTAGTGACAGTCATATATGCTGATTTATATAACCCTTTCTCAGAAGGAAGATTAATAAAATCAAGGATATGTGTAAATGCATATGCTCACACTCTACACATACATCGATAATACTGGAGTGAATTTCCCATAGTTGATTTACTAATACACTGAAGCACTTTTCACCCAAAATAAAATGAAAGAAAGAAAGAAAATTCCAGAAAAGTCTAAACTGCCATAGCAAAATGAACAAAGATAATTGTGACAAATGAATATTAACTATGTTTTTAGTTGTGTGTGCCTGAACATTTTTCTACCAGATGCAGAAACATTATATCTGTCCCAGGGGTGAGTTCTACGTACCTTTACTACTGGTTCGCAATGGAATCATGCATGTGCGCTCGCTTTGCTCTCGCATGTGCAGATCGCTTCTGGTGATGTCTGGGTCAGTGGGTGGAGCCTCCCACCGGTTTTACTACCGGTTCTATAGAACCGGTCTGAACTGGGGGCAACCCACCACTGATCTGTCCTATCTATATTTTTAAGTTTACTTTAAATTTGAAATGCTACAGTGAAAAAGCTATAAAATGCAAGCATTTCAATAGCTTTGCGATATTCCTATGTAGCTATCAGTGAGAAAAGTGACTAATTACAACAGAGCACTTAATTAATGTGAATTTTGCCATGTTACTTACTTTGTTATATTCTCAATTAAACCTTAGAAGACCAAAATCAGAGATCAACAACTTCACTTGAGTTTCTTTCTGAGACATTTCAATTTTTCTATATTTTAGTTTATTCTTAATATGAAGTGTAATATTTTGTTTTGTTAAGTTTCCACAAAAATAGTGCTAAAAAAATGAAGATAGTAACAGATGTTACTAATCTCACTTGGCAAAGTTATTATTTTTTTACTGTTTTGCATCTAAAATTTGTAGCAATGAATATATAACCTAAATATTTACCTGTGTTAGTTCATTGCTATCTACAAGTCCATTGTTGTCTGAATCATAATATTTAAACATCTGATCCACCAATAATTTCTTCAAAGCCATCTTATCTTCAGTAATGCTTTCTTTTGTTTGTAGAAGATATTTTCTGTTCTGTAGATCCAGCAGGAAATTTTTCATCTTGTTGTAATCAATGGAATTGCAGTTGTCCCCTGTCAAAACAATATCATGTTTAATGGTAGTCATACCACTTTTTAAAAAGAACAGTTTTGTTACAGTTTCTTTTAGCACAAATATTACAGTTGGATCCTGATTCTTAAACATGCTTAAATATTTTCAGTTCAGTAGTATGAGACAGAAATAAAAACAAAGACACTGTCACTTGACAGTGTAATAGGCAGCATATACATTTAAAAAATAAAATAAAATAGATAATATGACTGCTCTAATCAGTTTAAAATCTGAATTGCATTTACAAATTTGGATGGCCCAGGATCTAATATGTCTAGTCAGCAGCTCAACAAATTCCAGGGATACTGTAGGCTAAAACCATTTAAAAATTGGGCCACAATTTAAATGACACCCAGAAACATAAATAATAATAGAAGGTCAAACTGCATCAACATTTAAAAAAGAATTAGAAATTATATTATAATACATGGCCCCATATCAGAAATTTAACGGTGCCAGGTTTTTATTGTTTTAATGTGTTTTACTATGGTATTTATGCTATTTTAACTTTTGATTGGGAATCGCCCAAAATTGGCTATAAGATGGGTGGCTATACTAATGTTTTAAATAAAAAATGAAATGCCTAAAATAACTTCATCTTTTTTGTGAAGAATATATCTTTTCAGGTTGAGTTGGAACAATAATGCTCACTAAACATGTGAAAGGGTTTTTAAAAATTGTTAGTATTGACATTAAACTGTTCGTTTAAATTATTTCAAAGAGAAAAAATAGAAATATCTTACCTAAAACCAATCAATAATATCCATTTTGTTAAAAAAAAAAAACCAAAAATTACACTTGTACAGACAAATGGATGGTAAATTAATTGTGGTTGATAGTTACTAATTTTGGTCCACAGTGATTATCAAATAATTTTGTAAACTTGTAAAGTTGATAAATGGATATTTGGTCACCAAATATAGCTATTTCACTTAGAATATTTGTTTTAATTGTACATCACTCAAAGTCATTCTGTGAGTGAAAAGGCTAGTTTCCAAATCTGATATATAAATAAATGTGCAAAAAAAGGAAGCTTATGTTTATGAAAATAATTAATGGGTGAGTTCTTTATGATGGTCATCTTTTACATTTTTTACACATTTACAATTTACAGCAGAATCTCACAGAATCCTTATGGTCTTAATATGAAAAGTAAAGTAGACCAGATCAATGGCAATAGCACTTAGACATTATCCATACTGCTTTACAGCACTCTGAGTGGTTTTAATATCAGCATCTTGTCCTCAACAATCTGGGTTCTCATTTTATCAATCTCAAAAAAATGGAAGGCTGAATCAACCATGAGCTGGTCAGGATCAAACTCCTGGCTGTGGGCAGAGATAGCCTGGAATACTGCATTCTAACTATTGCACCACCATGGCTCTTGCCGCTGATGGCAAAAGGCTTCAGCTTTACTGAGGAAACACTATCATAATTTAAGATGCAGGACCTAAAACCAAGAACTTCACCAAGCTGTCCATGATGCAATACTGTATACTCCTACAGCTTCATTTATGATGAAAAAAGAAAGACCACCTCCCAAAGTTCACTAGACCATTTCTTCAAGAACAAGGAAAAATACTATAATGCTCCCATCTATGTGAGGTAAGAACTGTTTTTTATGCTTGTTAGACTTATGAACAGCCTCTGAGACCATTACCCATTTCTAATTAGAGGGTTTACTGTGATTTCTATGCACACAAGACAAGAGACTTTGAACATGGGGTTAGTCTACTTTTTCTACATTTTCTATCTAGAAGATCCTAAGACTTAGAAAAGAGGTGTTGACAGCAAAAACTACCACACTACTATTCCAAGGGGCAAGAGTTAGGCTGCGAAGACTTAGAAAGGCTTTTGTGAGTTGAATTTTGACATCTCTTCCACTATAAACTTAATCATGGATTTACAGAAGGTTTTTTTAAAAAAAATATTATTGTTATATAATTGTGCTGGATACTTTAAAAAGAGGAGAAAGACCAAAAAGGTTTGTTGGGATATTTTCCTTTCAAGCAAGTCTTGCAAATGATCTCTAGCAGCTAATAATTAAAAAAAAAAAAAAACAGCAGTGCAATACTGAAAGATGCTCTTGTTATTGAATCTGTATCCTCCATAGATTCCAAAGATAATAGTATATAGCTCAGAATGCTTTTAAGTCAATGCTATGCAAATGTCATGCTATTTACCAAGAAAGTTAGAAAGAAAAATTATGTAAGATTAAAATATGTTGTTCAAGAATCAGCTTTTAAAATATTATTTGCTTAATCCTATGCTGTATTTTTATGAAATTGATTGTTCCTACTTTGATTTGTTTGTTTTTTCAAGATGTAAGTATTTGATAGAATCCCTTTATTGGGAGTCATGGAGGTTCTGATCAGTAAGACTATTAATGGCATGTTAATTGAGTGGTTATAAAGCTGGATTGAAAATTCTATTCATAGAGTGCTTATTACTGATTTATCATGAGAGATAGTCCTCAACATATTTATCAATGACTTGGATGTGCAGGTCAAGGTAGTGTTTCTCAAATCTGTGGATGACACACAATTGGGTGGGATAGTTACCCAGAAAGTCATTAATAAAATTGAAAATAATTTTGATAACTTGGATAAATAGGTCAAAAATAACAAAATGAAATTCAAAAGAGGTAAGCACATTTTTTCACTTTGCTCTCAGCAAACAAATACACAGGTGAGAATGATTACTACATGACTTAGTAATGATACTTGCAAAAAACCCTCTTTGGAATAAAAATTGATCTAGAACTACAATATAAATTGATGTTAATGTGACTGCATTAACAAGGAATTCAATTTTAGGATATACATCTATATATTGGTTCCAAATTTTGGGAAGTATTCATTCTTTTTTACCTTATGCTGATTACTGTAATGTGTACAATTATCGGTGTCACTTTTGAACAAGGATTCAGACAAACTTGAATGTATTTAAATGATGGCAAGAAATTCATCTGTTCAGAATGTTATAATTAGCATTCCACAACTGAGAAGATGATTAGGCTGTATAAAATTTGAGGAGCCCTAAATAAATCTATGACTTGGTAAATCCTAAAGCCATTACATCAACTGCACCATACTCTTTGGGAATAAACAAATAACCTTAGTCAAACAAGCTTGTTAATAAAACAATGTCTAATAAGCCACAAGGTTACTTTAGGAAAAGTATGTTTTAAAGCCTTAGTCTCATCCAAGTAGTAATTAATATGCCACCTCTATGATATGAGCGCTTACAGGATAGTTAAGATTCAGCCCAGAGCAGGTGGTATTGAATTGCACTTGAAAGCAATCTGGCAGTTCTTATAGTGGCGTCAACATGGATGAATCTAACTGCCAGACTGTCACATGCTGCAGCAGCTGAAGTTTCTGGACAGTCTTGAAGTACAGCCCATTCACAAGAAATTACAATATTACACTTACAAATTAACAAGGGCATTCCTGATTCCAGAATGCCTGCAATTGTCACACCAGATCTAATTGTACAATTCAGCTTCTATCTCTTGTTCAGATAAGAGCTGTAAGACCAAAACAAACTCCAAACTGAGCCAGATCCAGTCATGGGAGCGCAACCCACTCAAAATTAAAAATAGACCAACATCAGATTCTGTTAGTATTTGAATCCTTAGCCACTCCAGCTTCCCAGACTGGTTGACCCTAGCTCTTATTGCCATCTCTTCCACAACTCATCAATCAGGAAAGAGAACCATTGCAACATAGTGTTCCTACCTCCCAACCTCGTTTTGAGCTGGTCCCAAAATATACTGTGGTTGTGAACATAGTGAAAGCTGCTGATAGACCAAGCAAGATCAGTCAGGTTGCATTCCCCTGCCCTATCTATTAGGACAACCAATTATTTCCAACCTATTTATATTCTGCCTACTTCAGAGGAATATGTTCTTATTCAGATGTCTTCCAAATCTGGCTGAACTCAATTCAGTCTGAGATTCAGACATTTTAACTTTGATTACAACTGATTACTTCTGCAAAATACTATTATTCTTACTAATTTATTATGCACATGGGGCATGTGCATAATGGATATGGGGCAATCAAAAAATAGAGGCTTCCTAGTCAGTTACTTGTAAGATAACTAAGTTTGAACTCACTGGAGAATACATTGCAATTGATATGGTTCCCTGCTTATGGAATTCTCACTACAAGAAATATTTCTTGCTCAAGGCTATCCTTTAACTGTTTCATGAAGACTTTCTCTGAAGAGAAGGATTCTTAAATCTCTTCAGATAACTGTTATTATTTAATCCATTTTGTCTGGATCCAACTATTTCTATTCCTGTTTCTAAAGACTATATTTTTATATTAGATTTTCCAACATTTAAGCATACTTTTTGCATGGAGCTTTTTGTATAATTCCAGTCAGATATCATTAGTAAATACCTGCATCATATACCTATTCACATCACCCTGCTTCTGGATAATACTTGAAGTCAAGTTAGTAAAAAAAAAAAAATGTTTTCTAGTTCACTCAGAAACTTATACAAAACAAATCAATATTTAAACAACTTGCTAGGAAGCCTGTCATTATGCACATTATATACAATAATAGTGATCATTTGAGGGATAGATAGATAAATAGATAATCTACAATTTTATACAATAAATTTTAATTTTCCATTTGCAAAGAATCATAATGATGCATGAAAGTGAAAAGAGAGCCACAGAACATCGAAGTCAACCTTCTCCTCCATAAAGGAATTCACTAAAACACTCCTAAGAATAGATATGTGATCCAGATTAAAAATGTCTGGTGGTCATATTGTTCTTTGTATATTCTAAACAGTTTATAATACCTGGAAATTTTGCATGGTGGGGTCTTAATTAGGGCTTATTTGGGGAGGTTTATTGGGCATACATGTAAAAATCAAGCTAGGGCTTCCTTTCTGAAAATACTTCGTATTTTCAGAAAAATATGGTACACACACACACACACACACACACACACACACACAGAGGGGTAGGTTGCTGGGGGTTCACAGGGGTTCAGTAGAATCTCTAGCTAAGATTCTGTGCAGTTCAGAGAACCCCTAAATCCCACTCCTGGCTGGCCCCACCCACTCCACCCCACCTCTCCCAGGAGTCCCCACAGGGCCCGTTTTGAATGCAGGTAAGTGCAGGCTGAGGGCGGATGCTTGGAGAAGGCGAAAAACGGGCCTACCAGAAGTTTGGGAGGCCAGAAACAGGCCTGTTTCTGGTTTCCAGAGGGCATCTGAAGCCCGGGGAGGCCATTTTTGCCCTCTCGGAGGCTCAAGAAAAGCCACCAGAGCCTGGGAAGGGAAAAAATACCTCTCCCCCGCTCTAGTGCAGGAGGCTGACTAGCCATGCCCACCCAGCAACCGAGCAGAGAATCCCTTGCTAAAATTTTTGAAGCCCATCTCTGTATACACACACACACACATATATATACAATATATCACAGAAGTTATATCAACACAACCAATCTCCTTATTTCACCAATAGGCAGGTTAAAACTTTATCCTACTTAACCAAATCATAACGAAAATCATTCTTTCATCTGTTTTGTTAGTAGACAAAAATGGAAGAAATGAGTTAAAAAACAATGATTCCAAATATAAAATCAGTACAAGAATAAAACTAGAATAAATTCAGAAATGCCAAATAATTATCCACAGAACAGCCAGAAAAACATGCAACAGAAAATTTTAAAAAAAATCATGCTAAAATTTCTTCAGTGTTTTAACATTAATGAGTTTGCCATGAAAAAATGGACCAAAATACCTATACAGCAAATGAAAGACTGTTATCTAGAGAAAACAGTTGCAGCTATTGTAGCTAAATATGTTTCAGCCAGTTACTGAGTGAATGATTATTTATTTACAAAATTTATAAGGAACCCAGTTAAGTACATAATTCTGGGAGGGAAACAATAGAGTATGATGAATATTTCATATTAATATATCATTTTTCATTTATAAAATAAATGATAAAAGCATGAACTTTGACCTGATTTGTTGA
This sequence comes from Arizona elegans, assembly GCA_022577455.1. NCBI lineage: Eukaryota > Metazoa > Chordata > Lepidosauria > Squamata > Colubridae > Arizona > Arizona elegans. The sequence goes on from JAKOOJ010000009.1 coordinate 61,476,349, forward strand.
CTCCGATTCCCTTGCTCACCAGGATTCACAGGAAGGTGAAAATAGCAAAAAATATGCAAAAATTATGGAAGGGAGGAAGCTAGTATTAGTTCTCTAATAGGCAAGGAAAGCAACTTGATGTCTTTGTACAAGTTACTCTCTTTCAGTCCTAAACAGGGAAGTTAAAAAAAAATCAATATTTTACAAACCATATTGTATCAACATGATAAATCATGTCCATAACCTTCAAAGTAGTAGATTAACTGAGGTCACACACACACACTTAAAAATGGGTAAGAAAAATCTTAGATAGGGTGATTATATGGAAACCGAAAAAATGTCAATAGATCTATCATTTATTTTTTTCAAATAATACACAAAAAGTAATTTACAGAAACTATTGCCCCAAAATCTAGTAATGGCTACTGGTTCTATGGATTTAAAAAGTAACAAATAATTTCTCAACAAATACATTAAGAGTGAGACCCTCATCAACCTTTATATTCAGGAGTATTATTACTCTGAATAATGTCAATTGCTGGATTCAAACTATGGAAAAGAAATCACTTTCAAATAAACCTCGCAGAAGAGTCTCGGTACTCAATGTTGGAAACGAATATAAGATTCAATGAAACTGATAGACCAATTCCACTAATCTGCTTCACACACCACTGAAAAAAACACATATTAATTAAAGAGTTTCTCAGTGTCACGATGGGATATACTCTTTCTTTATGCTATGTTTATAGAGGGGTTGAAAAGTCTTATTCTTCTGCCTTATTGCCTATAGATAGGCCTTAATTTACAACCACACTAAGCTTGGAATTTTGATCATAAGTCATAGAGGTCATAACTCAAGTCACCATGTGACCAGGCTTGATTTTATGACTTGATTTATGATAAGCCATAATGATTTACCATACAGTGGTAAAGCAACTATTGTGGTCTTAAGTGAATCACATGACAGTAAATCCAAATCTAGTTTATCTATAGGAGTTTTTTGCTCAAAATAAGTGCAAAATACAATCATGTAACCATTATATGCTGCAATTGGTCATAAATTCAAGTCAGTTACCAAGGTCCTGTAATACAGTCATGTGACCATGGGAGTGATGTGGCAGACATAACTTCAAGGATGAATCATAAGCAACCTTTTTTTTTTTAATTCTTGTAACTTCAAATGATCATTAGGCAACAGCAGGGATTACCTGTAATTACCTCCCAACACTAACTGTCTCAGAACTTCCTACAGCTATGCCATGTCATTTCATGCAAGTAGTTCATAGCAGTTTGGAACCAGATCCTTTTCCCAGCAGAGATTAGCAGTCATCCTTGCAATGAATTTTTTAAAGAAACATTCGAGGTAAAACATCCACTTTCTTATATCAACAAATACGGATATTAATTTTAGGTAAAGCACACACAAAAATCTATATTCATGTCACATTCCTAGATATAGTTGCTATATTATTTCCAGAAGCAAGACATTATCTGTTATTTAACATAGAGCAATGTAAACAGATTATTATAAGAAGTAGGGAAAGTGTCCTGTTTAATGTGATTGCTTTTGCCAGCTGTTCATATTTTTCATCCTTTAAGACAGCCAGTGATGTAAATAGCCAAAAGAATGCCACTCTAAAATAATGGCCCTTTTCATGTCCCACTTCACGTCCTTAGGAAAAATCCACATATTCTCTCAATTGCTCACCAAAATACAGCAATTTCATGGCCAGAAAACGTATCTAAGAAGTATGCATGCATGCTAACTGGCTGTCCCAAAAGCATGAAAGTGAATTCCTGCTGGTACAAAGGACTGAACAGCCTTCTCTTTTTTTTCTGCAGCATCTATCTCTTCCCAAATCTGATCCAAAATTGCACATGCACAACATCTGAGCATTTGAGACTGCAAAAAAGAATACTATTTATGGTCTAATTATTTATTTAATTAATTGACTAACGATATAATTAAATTATGGTATCTATTATTCCATTATTAACATTTATTTGTTGTGTATTAACTCTCTCTTATACAGAGACTGTCCTACTTGGCGTTTAAAATAATGGAAACAAAAAAAAGCATATTATCAGATAGTGGGATGACAGTAAACTTGGCAATGGCTAGCATCGTTACTATTCCAGATGTGTGGTTAGTTTTTGTTTTCTAATGCTTGTTTCTGCCTTTAAGTCAATCTTGACTCCTGATTGGATCCCATGGAGAAGTCTATGCAGTTTTCTTAGCAATGTTTTTGAATGTGGCTTGTCACTACACTCTTCCTAAGGCTAAGAGAGAGTGAATAGTCCAAAGTCCCCCAGCTGGTTTCAATATCTAAAGCAGGTGTGGGCAACTATGGACTCTTTACGACCTATGGATTGAGCCAAAAATTCTGGGAGTTAAAATCTATAGGTTGTAAAGGGGACATAGTGGCCCACACCATGAATAGAATTTATGTTCCCCACTTCCTCAATTTTTGATAATGATGGTGAATTGATCATGCAGTGATCACTCCAGGTCCTTAAATACTACATCAAATTGCCTTTCTATTCCAGATCTTGTTCTATTCATACTACATTTCCAGAACATATTGCATTACTGAAAATGAACATCAGTGGTGGATTTCAAATTTTTTAACTACTGGTTCTGTGGGTATGGCTTGGTGGGAGTGGCAGGGGAAGAATACTGTAAAATCCCCATTCCCTCCCCACTCCAGGGGAAGGATACTACAAAATCCCCATTTCCTCCTGATCAGCTGGGACATGAGAGGCAGAGAATAGATGGGAGCAGGGCCAGTCAGAATTTTTACTATCAGTTCTCCAAACTACTCAAAATTTCCGCTACTTGTTCTCCAGAACTGTTCAGAACCTGCTGAAACCCACCAGAACCTGATGAACATCCAATCACACTGCTGATTATTAAACTTCACGAAAAAAAAAAAGGAAACTCCTAAAACTATTCTAAATAAAATAGCAATTCTCTGTGTTAAATAAAATTTCTAATGGAAAATAACATGGCTAATGTTTCCATCTTGTACACTTTTTCCTTATTTTTCAGGTTTGCCTAAATTCCAAAATTTTGTTTTTTATTCTTTAACTTAGAAATCATTTTTCAATAGTTTTGATTCACATCACACTTTTTATCACATTAAAATAACAATGAGTTATAAATGTTTTTATTCCATTTCTTTCATATCCATGAAAATAATTATATCATTGAATCATTAACAGTGCCATTTTATGAATGATGATTTTAAAATAGTGCTCTTATATCACAGGATAAATATGTCACAAAGTATTTCTCCTTTTATATTCCACTTCACCTGCAATAAATGTTACTTGAATGTTGTTTTGAACAATTATGTTATACTATATGAATATCAGAACTATAAAATTAATATTTAGCACATTTTATGGGTTTTAATTCCAGATTAAATATATACATAATTGATGTATTAAGTATAAGCATAAGGAGTTAATCATTGATATTCCAACATTCAATGTTCTAGTAGTATAATTGAATATAAATTCATTCCTAACTAGATAAAAGAAAATTTTACCTAAAATTGAACTTTAAAAAATGATAATAGCGTTGCATTTTTGATTTGGAAGCAATTTGGTATGCATTCTTGTTATTTGGTTATGTACTATGCACAATTCATAAATGATAGGCTTTACCATCCAACTCATCTTCATTCCTTTTCAATACATTTTTTTTAAAAAAACCTAACTATCTACAAAGTCAAAGCAGTCTTCCTTTCAAAATAATTGTATTTTGGAAGGAGATAGAAAGATTTGCAGCATCAAAAAATCTTTGTACTTGCCTAACTGCTGAAGAAAAACTGGTTGGATAGGTAAGAATAAAAGAAGAACATACTATTCTTAGGTGTGTACAGAGCATGCAATATGCCTGTGCAAATAATACAATATGCAAGGCAGTGCTCTGAATCTACTCCTTGAAGCTGCACAATAGTCACAGCTGCTCACAGACTCAGTGAAATTGTTTTGAAGCCCCCCCCTGAGGTTCTGAGCAGCTGTTGATGCTGCTTTGCAACTTTGACCAAAAGATCTTTGGCATCTTTGTCAAAAGATTTACAGTTTTTAACAACCAGTGTACTATAGTATCACTTTCAAAGCATGAACATTTAAATTATTTGATTGATTGATTGATTTTTAATGACATATTCCATGTGATTGACCAATCTTGGGAAGTTTTAGGTTTATTATCAAATCACTTTAATTTTTAATAATGATGATGATTTGATCATGTAGTGATAGCTAACCAGATGAAGCCATACAGTTTCATATCTCCTCACACTGCACAAATCCTCTAATGGATATCTTATTGAAATATGTTACACATTCATTTAAAAAATAGTTAGTATTCAGCAAGAGTTCTAGAGGCCACACATCATAAAACACCACATAATATAGAAAATAAGCTTTTAAATAGTTAAAAAGTTAAAGTTGCAGGATAATATTGGAAAAATAACATCAGAGGCTACCAAATTGATGGTGTGGTTCAAACGATGAAATATTTCGAATAACTAAATTAGTCTGCTATGAAATCCAGTGCAGTACATTAATAAAATTTTAGAGAGCTACTAAACAAGTTCTGCCCTTTTGGCTTGTTCATTGATATTTCTTTACCTAAGGCTAAGCAGAGAAACCAAATCACTCCTTCCTTCCTTCCTTCCTTCCTTCCTTCCTTCCTTCCTTCCTTCCTAATTTGGAGCAATAAAAAATAGAATTTGCCAAATGAAATTAGTAATGTTTTTCTTGTGAGGAAAATACCCTGCACAATTTCATTCAAAATGAAAAATATTACTTTATTCTGGAAATTGAAAGTATGATGTGTATGGTATTTATCTATTTACTTTCATAGTTGTTCAGCATTGCTTTATTCAAGTGCAGTAGTAGTGCTATAAAAATAAGCTTGTAGATAATTTTCTATTCTTATTTAGGGTCTCTCTGAAAATTGTAATAAGCTTTTTTGGCCATAGGAAATATTCTTTGTATGTTAATCTACTACTTGCGAGTGAAAAGGAAGATGGTGGATAAATTGGGAACTATGGCTGGAATCAAAGAAGTTAAAGGCACATCCATGAAAGAGATATTATTGGGAAGGTCAAAATGACAATTACTTAGCTTCAGAACACTTGATACATTTAACTATCTAGCACTACATTTGAAGATTATATCAAATATGCACTTGATATAATTCACAGTTCTGAATTATACTATAATCCTAGGGCAAAAAAAGAAGAAGAAGAAGAAGTATCAGTGCCCAATTAGAGTTTTCTGTAACAAATTAGAGAAGAGTAAATGAAAGATGAATACTTATTCCACTTTTCCACAGTCTGTTATCTTCCATATCAGGACAACTTACTAGCAGAAAGAAAGTACATGTAAAGAAAATAAATTGTGAAGATGTATAATGCTTTTCAAACTGTGACCTGGTGGATATGTCCTTCCAATATATTCTATTTATTTATCAAGAGAATAAGAAATCAACTTTTCTTGACACGGGTATAAGTGATAAGCGATGAAAAATATCTGAGTGTTGATTATTAGATTGATTGTGCTTAAACACATTTAATTCTCCTATTATTTATCTTAAGTTCTGAGAATGAATGTCAGAAGAAATGGTTCTCCAATGCAGACAATTTTTTAATAATTTATATTACAGAAGCTTTTCAACTTCCATTAAGGTCAGAATAGTGAAACTGAGCAGACTGAAACAGAAGCTAAAATAATTATTTCAAAAGAAGAAAAGGGGAAGAGACAGTACTCTTCTTCAACTCAAAGTTTCTTTTTAGAATTATGACATTATTAAAATCAAAGTTTTAAAACTTGATGAGATCTATAGCATAGTATTTCCATCAAAAGGCCCTTCTGTACTTCTTGAAAACCTGCAAATATATGCATTGTCTCTGAGTAATACTATTTGTTTAGAGGCCTGTTGTTTCTTATTATGTGATGAAATGAAGCAGAAGCAGTGGGGAAAGCTTTTGGAAATATGTTTTTCCGGAAAAAAGCACAGATTAAGAGACTGGCCAGTCCTGAGCTACATGGGAGGGGAGGAGTAGATTCAGGTTAGCCACACCCTAGAACTTCTCAAGACACTTCTAAAATATTTGAAAAGCATAGTTTTAGTTTGGCAAGATTCTGTCCATTAGGTGTAAGCAAACAAAGAAATAGACTCGATTGACCTAATTATGAAAACAGTAAATAATCATTATGGCTATTGATTCCTAACTATTTGTGAAAGATAAGATGAATCAAGTCACCAAGTGGTATTAAATGCAAAACTTTGAGAATATTTTAAAAATGTACAGGTGATAGAAACATGCATCGGAAGAAGGAATATATTAAATTAATACAATATTTTTCAACCTGAATACTTCTAAAACCAGAAAAAAAAAAGAAAGATACCATATTTTAGTGATTATAAGTGATATTGCCTTGGCAAACAAAAATCTCCATCTACTTTATTATTCTGCTTTGATTCTCTGAGTTTATTACTATAAACCTAAATAATCTACCCCCAAATTCAAAGTATAAATAACAATGACATTACATCTAAAATCAGACAGGAAGCTATTTCCTGAAAGTTAACTTCTAGGATCACAAATAAAAATAGGTGGTGAAGCATTCTTTGACTTCTGTTTCATAATGTGAACATGATAAATAAAGCTATCCTATGTTGTTACAGTTAGACCACTTTTATCACACTGTCACTTATACATCGAGCCAGCACATATTATATCCCCAAGGAAGATTAAATTTATTCTCTTTAATTAAATGATTAAATGAATTCAAGGTAGTGATTAATGATTATGAACTTATTAGGGAATTAAGTTTCATAATCATTAATCACTACTTTGATTAATTTTGTTTTAACAACAACAACAACTTTTAGCTTCATAGTCTATCTTTCTCACTTCAAAGGTTAATTAAAGATGGGATGAAATTCAAAATATAAAAGGCCATATCTTCCAAAGATATTATTGTTAAAAAGTGAAGGCCAAAATTCAGATTAGTTTTCTATTTTTATTCACAGTGGAGGCACCCTGGCCATTGAATCAGATCTAGGTAATTTTTACCAGTAACAATTTTTCAAATCAATAACATAAAATAGAAAATGCTGCAGTTATGTAGTTCAAGATAATGAACGGTTAAATTAAATTAAACTGCCTTAAAATTTTCCTCTAACTTTTGAATGGGTTCACCCCCCTTTTTTTTCCTTTGGGTTAACTGAGTTGTCTTGAAGAACTATTTTTCTTGAAGCCACAACTGAAGTGCCAAGCAAATTAGTTTCTGAATACCACTGGGGATACACAAGAATATAACCTCTTTTATAACACATCAATGAGCGCAAAACAGAGGTGGGTTTCAGCAGGTTCTGACCAGTTCTGGAGAACCGGTAGCGAAAATTTTGAGTAGTTCGGAGAACCAGTAGTAAAAATTCTGATTGGCCCTGCTCCCATCTATTCGCTGCCTCCCAAGTCCCAGCTGATTGGGAGGAAATGGGGATTTTGCAGTAACCTTCCCCTGGAGTGGGGAGGAAATGGGAATTTTGCAGCATCCTTCCTCTGGAGTGGGGTGGGAATGGAGATTTTACAGTATCCTTCCCCTGCCACGCCCACCAAGCCATGCCATGCCCACCAAGCCACACCCACAGAACCAGTAGTAAAAAATGTTGTAACTCACCACTGGCGCAAAAGTAGCCATTGTATCTCAATCCCAGAAGATAACTAGTCCAAGCTCATGATCTCCTGGTTTCTAACCTGCTATATTAAGCACTGCACAAACTAGTTCTCTTTTACCCACCCTCTCTTCCTCTCTGCCTTCCTCTCCTTATTCCTCCCTCCATGTCTCTCAGAACTGAAACAACATTTGCAGGTCAATGGTTCTCTATCCTCGGTCCATGAAAAACAAGTGTTACTGAAACAACTTTTCAGTATACCCAAATGTCACCACTCCTATGCAAGGCTCATTGGTTGCCAATCAGTACAATTTGAGGTCCTAGTTGCCCTTTGCCGTTTCTGGCAAAGAAACTGGATATAAGAGGAACTGGCTATTTCCAATTGTTTCTGCCCACCCAGTATGCTTCAAAAAAACAGGTACACTCCAGGTCTATCTATATTAATTGTTGCCAACTTAAGGGACCAAGAAAGCATGCCTTTCTTTGATGCACCCCTGCCCTCTGGGACAATATCTCCCCAGATAAATCAATGGCATTCTTTATCCTGGAGTTCAGAAAAGGACTCTGAAAAGTCCTTAAAATCCAGCTTTGGTCTCAGAACTGGCATAAATGTGCTTAAGGAAAACCTGCTATGGTTTTTGCTAGTGTTATAGTTGTTTTAGCTTGGGTTATCTGTGCTGTGGTGTGTTTGTAACTTGTTTTACTGCCTTGTGTTTTGTAAGCCAGACAGAGTTTACTGGATTATAAAGCTATAACTAATTTAAAATAATAATAACAACAATAACTTAAATGGTGCCAATATTCAAGGAAAGTGATATGGGATTAGATACACTTTGTATAATTCTTTATTTTATTGGTGCCTTTAAATCAGTGTTGATTTCTGGTAATTGTCTGGACAGATTCCTGCAGCTTTCTTGGCAAAATGTCAGAAGTAGTTTGCTATTGTCTCCCTCCTAAGTCTGAGAATGAATGACTGGCCCTTCCTTCCTTCCTTCTTCCCCCCCTCCCCCCCCTCTATGCTTTCCTGTGAAAAAGGAAAAAAAATTTTACAACTTTAAATACAAATCTTAAAATTATATATGAGTTGTCATATGATGACATATTTCATCAGTACCAAGGCAATGTTTTAAAGTCAGTGAAATATTCAGACTATTTTGGTGTTTGGTCTTATTTTTGATAAGAATAAAGTTCTTTTTAAAAATGTTATATTAAAGAAATATGTGATACAACATTCAACATTTAGTTCACTTAAACATTAGGGGACTGGAAGCTAAAACATATGAAGAATGGTTGCAGGAACTGGGTATGTCTAGTTTAATGAAAAGAAGGACTAGGGGAGACATGATAGCAATCTTCCAATATCTCAGGGGCTGTCACAAAGAAGATGGAGTCAAATTATTCTCCAAAGCACCTGAGGGCAGAACAAGAAGCAATGGGTGGAAATTAATCAAGGAGAAAAACAACTTAGAACTAAGGAGAAATTTCCTGACAGTTAGAACAATTAATTAGTGTAACAACTTGCCTCCAGTTGTGAATGCTCCAACACTGGAAGTTTTAAGAAGATGTTGGATAACCATTGTCTGTAGTGGTGTAGGGTTTCCTGCCTAAGCAGGGAGTTGGACTAGAAGACCTCCAAGGTCCCTTCCAACTCTGGAGTTCTATTCTATTTATATTATTTGTGAACTTTTTAGGATGATACCTGAAGAAATATAGGTCACCTGTCTTCATTTATGAATGAAATGCTTATTGAACTGATAAACCAAACGTTCCAAATCTATTTATCCTTCATTTGTGTTTTGATATAGATTTAATTTTACAAGCAGCTCCAAGTTAAAGAGAAGAAATGCAAGCAAAAATTATGTTCAATCTTTTTCTCTGCCATCCTAATCCCCACCTCCAATTTTTCAGTCAAACACACTTTCAACAATTCTTACTGTTTATGTAAGCAAATAATTTTATTAACATCTTTTCATCTCTAAAATATTTATAGCATTGCATGTTAAGAAAAATTGTATTTACAATGCTGTTTTGTTGATTAAGTCTTTCTTTAACAAGATCACCCCAAAATACATTAATCACAGACATGACTATGAATTTATGATCCCTGTGCAAATATTGGTAGGACAATATGGGGACAGTATTTAATGTCTGCCAAGAAGAATATCAAAAGATACTTTTTGATGAATCAAGGAACCTGAAAAGTAGATTTGCAAAGTTGTATTTATCCTTTCTGAGCTCCTATCCCAAAAACCTCTGATAGAGTGGTCTGATTAACTCAGCTACTATATGTCTATTTGCCCAAACTTATTTTCATTGCTTAAAATATGGATAACAAAGTGATAGGATATACATGGATTACTGCAAACAATTATCCTATATCATTGATATTATTTTTGAATATTTTTATTAGTGCCTTCTATAATGTAGATATCTTTTCTCAGTTTGACTAAATTAAAATCCCTCAAGCTGCTTTTCCAATTTAACCATGAAAAAGACACTTGAAAATATATATATTCACACATTATTTCCAATACTTTGGCATCACGTAGATATTTCCTTTAGACTTCTTAATATACAAAAAGCTTTTGTTAACTAGCTGGCTCAATTACTTTAGTTTTTAAAATAAAAATTAATGGAAATACAAAATAGAATCCGTTGAGTGATGGCATATGGTTGGAGATTTTGTAGAAGTGTGATTCATCTAATTTACAACTAGACTGAGCTCAACCTCTTGCTATGGATAAAAGGTTAGTTAGCTTTATACTAGGAACTTTTTCCTTGATTAAATGTCAGGACAGAAACAGAAAATGCTCTTTGCTTCTCAAATATCACTATGCCATCTAAAGATGATGCCTCGTTGATTAAAAAGAACATAGAATAGAAGCACAGTTTGTTTAATCAAACGACCTTACAATATTTCATCATTTCAACCTTATGCTTCCATGAATAGCTGTTCCACATACTCCACCTAAATGTCATCTGATTCCACATCATTATGCATACTGCATTAGCTTCCTAATGTTGGTCAAGCATGTGCAAATACCATACATGCTTTGACACTGACAGTTGTCTAAGGAAGTTGTGAGACTGAAAATGCTGACTAATTCAGAGAAGAAACTGAGATAGCACAGGTCCATCTGTAAACCTGTAGTACAGTGGACTAAAGCACTGTTATTAACATCTGCTGCTTGCAATTATTGCAAGTTCAAATCTCACCAGGCTCAAGGTTGACTCAGCCTTCTATCCTTTCAAAGGTAGGTGAAATGAGGACCCAGATTGTGGGGGCAATAAGCTGACTTCATATAAAATATACAAAAGTATGAAGGCTATTGCTTAACGCATTGTAAGCCGCCCTGAGTCTCCGGAGAAGGGCGGTATATAAATTAAAAGCAAAAAACAAAAAAACAAAAACAAAAAAACCTGATACCCAGATGTCAGGGAAAGGAAGTTTAATAACTTCTAATGCATATTTCAGCAATGATTATATTCATATAATTTCATAGGGGTTAATAAGTATGGCCTATATATTTCATATAGTCATGATGTAATATTTTGATTATTCATGGTTTAGTTTGAATTTGAATCCTTCCTGTTATCTACTTATAATCAAATGAGAATTCCTGTAGGTGCCAATAAGAATGTACCTGACATTGTGATTTATTAGTGCTGTACTTCCTAATTTGAATTAAAGACAAATTAGTCTTAATTCAAATTGACAAGTGTTGTCGCCAGCTATATATACTATGATCTCTGTATGCCTTCTTGCTGTGCTGTCATTTTTTAAAAAAATAATCATGAAAGATGCAAAAATTACAGTTAGCTTAGCCATAAGCAGGCTCAGCAAAATAATAATGAAGCATCATGTCAATTAAGTATTGTATCTGCCAAATATATAGCCTGAATTTAAAACTGGCTTGAGATATCAATGGAACAGCTCTGATAATCACAAGTGGACATCACTTCATCTCTTCGCTCAACTGTAATTCCAGTGTATTAAAGCACATAATCAAAATTCTGCATAGCTTTAATTATTACTTCTCATTTAATTCATGATTTTCATTTTCTCACCCATTATAAACTATAATTTGGGCAACTTTCAGGCCAGGAAGACATCAAGAACCAATAAGAAATTCAGCTCAGTATCTCTCCTCGTAATAATTCAATCCTTTGTCTCAATCTATTTTACACGGTGCCTTTCCTAATCCACACTACCACTTCTGTTTCTTTGCTGACACTATCAGAAGTTTTATGTTGTGACCAATCAAAGGTTTGGTTTTTTGAAGATATTGAAAATAGAAATTGTAAATAATGGGAGATGTCAGGAATGATTAATGTCCTTGTAGTCTTTCCAAATGAATCAAATGTTTAAGCTAGAATGATCTGCATTTTTAAATAAAGTTACAGAATCACTACAATTTACTATAACTTTAATGCCTTATTTTATGTATTAATAAATATAATTTCTAATGTATTTATTTATAGATTTTGTTGATCTTGTCATTGAACATATGCCTATTATATGCTTTCCATCTCAAATTCCACACACACACATACAAAATGTAAGAAGATAATATTTAATCGTGACTCCTCTCCAAAGTGATGAAACATCACTATTTTACAACTCAAACACTGGAAATTAAATAGATGATTTTCCCCCCCACAGTTTTGTAACACATGGTTAAATAACTGGATTTTCTAAACGGTTTTAGATGGCATTTCCACAATTCATTTCCTGCTCAAATGAATCTAGATTATTTAAACTCAAATAATAACTATACTTTTAAATAATTCAGCAAAGATAAAATGTTACAATATTTATCAAAATATTAATGAACATAAATATGCCTTGGGAGATCACAAAAGATGGTTTTATTTTTAAAACTCTCTCTTACAGTCAGAAATGTACACTCAGATATGCAACCAGCAATGGTCAATCTACAAGCTGTGCATGAATTAATTTGAATTAATTAATTAATCCCTAGATTATGGGACATATTCTTCTCCCCTCCCCCCTCTGTGTACACACACACACACACACACACACAAATACATACCGTGTTTCCCCAAAAACAGACACTGTCTTATATTTTTTTGAACCCTGAAATATACGCTTGGCCTTATCGCCATATACTCAAAAGCCCGATTGTGCTTATTATCAGGAGGTTCTTATTTTGGAGAAAATGGGGTACATACATACATACAAACATACATCTGTATACATACATACATATACATACATACATATGAACATATTGCAAGTAAAATAATATTATCTTGCTCACTTTTTTCAGTATATTTGAAGGGACTTTTAATGTATCATTTCAGCTTGAACAGAGGGTAGATTCATTCTCTGAAAGACACTGTCACAAGTAAATGCCTTATTCTCCTTTATGTAAATAATATATGACCAGGGTATCAGGGGTTAACTTATCCTTCACTACTTAATATATTCATACTTAACCACTCCTATATCTAGCTCCACCTCTTGTATATATAAGGAGCCGTATGCTTTCCTTCTTCGCTTCTATCTGTGAATATTCAGTGTATATAGAATGCCTTCTGTAAATAAACAGTGCTTTATTTGAATATCTAATTCTTAATCTACTTATTGAGTCTGATCCTGAAAATATCGTAACAATTTGGTAGCAGAGGATGGTTAGATTGACTCAATAAAACTTTAAATATGTCTGAGAGAGAAAACTCCAGAAACAAAAGAGAAAGACCCAACACCAGGGCATACAGTAAAGAAATGGAAGCAGATCAAGAAAAGATCGATAAACCCACGACTATGACACCAAAAGAAACTGAAGACTACACTACAGACAACGAGGAAATAATTGATGGAATGGATGAACAAAAAGAGAACGAGTTGAAAGGCAGCCCCCTCGGATCAGAGGTACTGAAACTGCAGAAACTCAACGCGAAATTCCTAAACGTAATAAAGAACAGCGGAACAGCGAAAAAAAGGAGTATCGTAACAGATGATCCCAAAAATCCAAAAATGGTGAGCGAATCATCTACAGAAAAAGGAATAATGAAAAGAAAGACCAACGGTCCCGCTCAAAATTTTGAATGGCAGCTATCTTGTTTTCAACCGATCACAAAAAAGAGCGAAGCAGAGTCAATCAGAGTACATCATTCAAAATCTTTGGCACGAAAGGATTCACATAATATAAAAAAGAAAAAAGAAAAAGTTTACTTTTCAGAAAATTCTGATACAGACTCAGAAGAAATACCTATCGAACTAAAAGTCAAATCAGCTATAAGAACTCTTTTTACAACATTCGGTCCAGGACTGAAAATTACAAAAGAACCGACAAAAGATGGCAATCGAGAAACAGGGAGAGAACAAGCAAGAAAGCAAACGTCTCGGAGTCTGCCCGCTTCTCCTCAATCAACGAGAGCACCGACACCTGAGCCCAGAGAACCTTGCAAATACCACCCCACGCCGCAGACGATGTCAGAAAACAGCGATCTCAACAAGAGTCATCGCAACAGAAAGACACGAGCTTCTGCCGCCGCCTGGACACCAAAGATCGAGCCAGAGACTGAATCATCGGAAGAAGAGCGCTACGAGGGAGCTGCAGCGACGAGAACCTCTTCCGACAGCTTCAGGAGCGAAATGAACAATGCGCATGTGCAAGACTACACAGACAACTTCGGGGGACATGAAGAACAGAGAGAACCATTCAGAATCGTCGCAAGCATACCCACGCCATTTTGTAACTTTCAACATTTGCAAGACCACGGACTGCCTCCAGTTGTAAGTAATGGATCCAACAATATTGGGAATTTGCCCAATGATTTCCCAAAACTGAGAATAGATGGCATTAATTTGCAAGAATGGTGTCAGCAGCTCCAAGTTGTCTTTCTAAAAGAAAACTTATTATTTTTTATCACTAATCCCCCAAAAAGACCTTGGACTCTAAAATTAGACTGTCTGCACCATAGGGCATTTTTCTTATTAATTTCCAGTATATCTCCTGCCATGTACCACAGTATTAAGCAAAATCTAACTGTATCAGAAATTATTCAATGCATGTTTAAATTGTTTCACAGTGAAAGTGTAGCCACTACAACAAGAATGTCTTAAGATTTCTTCTCAGCTAGGATAAAGCCAGGGGTTACCATAAGTGAACATTTAATATCTTTAAACAAAATTAGAACAGAACTGCATTTAAGGGGGGAAATAATTTCAGATCAAACAATGAAGAGTGTTATCATTAACTCACTAGACCCATCGTGGGATAACTATATATCTCATTTAGACACAATCAATTTAGGATATTTATCCATAGAAAGTCTATCTAACAAGCTAATATCTGAAGATAATTCAAGGAGAAGTCGTTGTAACAATCACATGGAACATAAACAATATAAGAGGGTAGTTTCTCAAGAAAGATATCATGAACCAATAGGATGCCACAACTGTGGATCCAAAGAACATAATAGGAGAGACTGTCCAAAACTCCTCAGAAATAGAAAAAATCCTGACTACAGAAATAGGTATCAAAACAGACAGTCATCAATTGATAGATATAGATAGAGAAGTCCACCCATCTATAGGGAACATAGAGGGGGCAGAGATAACTCAAAAGATAGAAAGTCTGGTTCACTGAATGGATTAAACAAACATGACAACACTAACATACAACAGACAGAGGACAATGATTGGCTTATCGATTCTGGAGCAACCAACCACACTACAAATAATAAAAATATACTATCTTCATTTGTAGAGGATAAATTCGTAATTAAGGTAGCTAATCAAGAGAAGGTTCAAGTCATAGGTAGAGGAAATATAACCTTACCTGGCCTAGGAAAAATAGAGGGGGTATTGTTAATACCTGAAATACCTCATAACATACTTGCAATAAAACTAAGCATAGATTCTGGCATAAATATTGTGTTCTCGAAAGGAAAAGCAACGTTAGAGAAAAACAGAACAAACATAGGTACTGTGATTATTAAAGGAGGTCTACCTTATCTAATGACAAAAGAAAAATGGTTACACAACATTGATTCCAACATGGAAGATAACAATAACATAGACAACGAAAGCAGTAGCAATAGTGACAATGAGGAACATGAGATTATCCATAATCACAATGACACATCCAACAACAAAATACCTAATATTGGTAAACCAATTCATGATGAGTGTGCTCATGTCTTACATAGGAAATTAGGACATGCCAGTTTTCCTGTAGTTCAAAAGATGACTGAACATGCTGAAGGTGTTAAAATAAAAAATTGTAAAAACTATTTGGAATGCTCAGTATGTAAATCTACAAAACTCAAAACTAGCTCCAAACCCAAAAAGTCAACAAGATCAACCAACAAAATTTTTGATTTGGTACACATGGACCTAGTTGGTCCATTAACACCATCAATAACATATAGAAAACGTTATTTCCTAACCATTGTGGATGACTATAGTCGTTATGGCTTTGTCTATACACTAAAGCACAAAGATGAAACTTTTCAGAAATTTAAGGAGTTTTACAAACGTACAGAAACACAACATAATATTAGAATAAAACAAATTATGACAGATAGGGGATGTGAATTCATGTCAAAAGAATTCTCCCAATGGCTTAAAGACAAAGGGATGTTGCATTACACATCTAGCCCTTTCTCTGCATTCCAAAATGGAGTGGTAGAGAGAAAGAACTCAACATTACAAACCATGATTAGATGCACATTAGAAGATGCTGGCTTAGGAAAACAATTCTGGTCAGAAGCGTTACAATATTCCAATTATACACAAAATAGAACTTGGTCCAGCATTGTTAACAAGACACCATATGAAATGATGTATAATAGGAAACCCAAAATAGCTCATATGCACATATTTGGAGTCACTGCAGACGTACACATACCTAAGCAATTAAGACGTAAAGGTGAGAACGTATCTAGGAGACTCAGGTTCATGGGTTACGAAACAGGCACAAAAGGGAACAGATTTATCGATAATAATAACAGATTTATAGTATCCAGAACGGCTGTATTCCATGAACAGGCCAACTGGTCTAAAATACATCTTAATGAAATTTTCCCAAACAACTATACAAACACTAAACACCAAGAGGAAAGAACTGGAGAAGAATACAATCACAACATACATAAAAACAAAAACAGAACATGGACAAACAGTCAATACAAAATAAAGACAGATTCATTAACAAAAAAGGAAGCTAGGTATTTACATGACAATGATAGTAAACCAAAAAGAACAATCAGGAATAACAGAAACCAAATACCAAACAAATACAAAGATTATATAATGTATACGGATGGAGAAACATCAACACCAAACACATACGAGGAAGTGCTAAAACTTCCCCCTGAAGAAAAGGAAAAGTGGGAATCAGCCATGACTAAAGAGATGGATAGTTTGCAGAAATTAAATGTATTCACACCTACACATGCACCTAAAGATAAAACTGTTATTGGTACTAGGTGGATATATAAAATCAAAAACTTAGAAGGAGGCAACACCTTATACAAAGCTAGACTAGTTGCTCAAGGTTATGCACAAAAATATCCCGAGGATTACACGGATACATACTCTCCCACAGTAAGAACTGAGAGTGTTAAAACTGCACTGGTCATAGCATCAGCACTTAACCTTGATGTATTCCAATACGACATACAGACTGCATATCTACATGCAAAATTAGATAAAGAGATATATGTAAGAGCGCCTCACAGTCAATATACGAACAAAAATGAAACGTGGTTACTAAATAAAAGTTTATATGGCTTGAAACAATCTGGCAAAAGATGGTATGAATGTTTAGTCAAAGTGCTCAAAACTATGAATTTTAATGCCACTACTGCTGATAACTGTTTCTTTGTTAAAAAAGAGGATGACTCTTTAGAATTCGTGTTAATTTATGTGGATGATATTTTGTATATAGGTAAACACAAAGAGAAGAGAGAAACATTTGTAACGAAACTAAATGAACATTTCTCTTTGAAATCATTAGGTAAGGTAAATAAGTATCTTGGAGTTCAAATTAGTAAAACAAAAAAGGGATTCAAACTTTCTCAAAGAGATAAGATTATAGAACTCCTGAACAAATGTAACTTAAACAATGCTAAACCCTGTGATACTCCCATGCAAACTGATTTCCTGAGAAACACAGATGAGTCATCCCCTGAATTTAAAGATAATACACTTTACAGATCAGTCATCGGTTCCCTTCTATGTATTTCCAATTGGACTAGACCTGATATTGCTTTGCCTCTCAACTTGTTGTCTAGGCACGTCAGCAAACCATTATTATATCATTGGGAAGCTGTCAAGAGAATATTAAGATATTTAAAGAATAGTTTAGACTTCTGTTTATTATTGGAACCTAATAATGTCAAAGAGCCCATCCTCACATGTTATGCCGATGCGGATTGGGCTGGTGATACCACATGTAGAAAAAGCACATCTGGCTATATATTTTTCCTTAACGATTGTCCAGTTTACTGGTAAACTGGTAAACAAGATTTAGTAGCCACCTCAATGACTGAGGCAGAATATGTTTGTTTGTCTAAAGCTTCAAATAACCTCGTATGGTTTAATGACTTATTGTCATATACTCAAAAGCCCGATTGGGCTTATTATCAGGAGGTTCTTATTTTGGAGAAAATGGGGTACATACATACATACAAACATACATCTGTATACATACATACATATACATACATACATATGAACATATTGCAAGTAAAATAATATTATCTTGCTCACTTTTTTCAGTATATTTGAAGGGACTTTTAATGTATCATTTCAGCTTGAACAGAGGGTAGATTCATTCTCTGAAAGACACTGTCACAAGTAAATGCCTTATTCTCCTTTATGTAAATAATATATGACCAGGGTATCAGGGGTTAACTTATCCTTCACTACTTAATATATTCATACTTAACCACTCCTATATCTAGCTCCACCTCTTGTATATATAAGGAGCCGTATGCTTTCCTTCTTCGCTTCTATCTGTGAATATTCAGTGTATATAGAATGCCTTCTGTAAATAAACAGTGCTTTATTTGAATATCTAATTCTTAATCTACTTATTGAGTCTGATCCTGAAAATATCGTAACAGACACTATTATTTTTTTAAAAAACTCCCTAAACTAAATGTTCAAAGTTTTCTTGCATTAATTTGGTTTTGTTTTTTTTATGGTAAGTGGAGGTTCTTCAACATTTTCTAATGTTTTCATTGTTTGTAGAATCAGTGAAATATTATTCTGTGTTAGTGACTGCTAATGTCATATAAAATATACAAAAATCTACTTCCAATTATCACCTTCCAAGCATTTAGTATTCATTTCCATTACCAAGTAAGTCACATTTATTCTGAACGTTAGATAGTTTGGATAACAATCACAATTTCTTTCTCTATTTCATATTGGTGTCATGAATAGTAAACTCCTGCAAGAAACAATGGAAAATATTAGGTTCCAAGGAAGCAGAGTCTACAGTATTAAAGAAGCACAGATGAAGGTTTTGTTTCACTGCAGAATGGCTATGTCCAACCTGATTCTGAAAAAAAAAACAACCCTCTGAAAGAGTTTTACCATGAACAAACATCTTTCACAACCAGAATATTGTTCTAGCAGCAGGATAATAACTTCAATTGCCCAATGATCCAGACCAAAGATAAAAGTGCCAATAAGATTGCTAGTAGGTAAAGAAACTAGAAATGAGGAAAGGCTTGAAACATTATTTGTTGCTGGGTTTTGAAAGCCACAAGTTGTTTTCTGATTTATTTATTTTTTGGGGTGGGAGAGTGGGAAGCAGCTAAATATGTCATGATAAGCTCCAGAATCAGCTAAAAAAATTGCAGGATCCAGTCTGAGTTGATCACTGGGACCAGAGGATTATTCTTCCAAGCTTTCTGATTTATGCTGGAGGGACATCTTATCCTTAAGAAATCCTGTTCTATGCATAGTATTTGTGTGGTGCCTGGCTGTGTGTGGCTTTTAGTTATTGATTGTAGTCTTGGTGGCCAGCTATTAACTCATTGACTGTTGTTTCTTTGTGCTGCCGCGACCTCGGCTCCTAAGTACCTGGTAAGCTGGTAGTAAATCAGCACTCCTGTTGACTAACAAGGGGCCCATTTCCAAGGCTTCAATC
Source organism: Arizona elegans (assembly GCA_022577455.1). Classification (NCBI taxonomy): domain Eukaryota; kingdom Metazoa; phylum Chordata; class Lepidosauria; order Squamata; family Colubridae; genus Arizona; species Arizona elegans. Next base: position 61,496,164 of record JAKOOJ010000009.1, read on the forward strand.
ATTTGTCTGGCTATTTTTATCCCTGCTCAGCCAATAATCTTAGTAGCTGTGAAATTAAATGCATGTCTTTGTTCATTGCAATATGAGACCACCAATGAGTTTGTGTCTCCTTGTCTAACCGTTTGTTCACGTTCTTGCAAACTAGTGGTTAGCTTCCTCCCTACCTGTACTATATAGTTACTGGGGCAATCTACACAGGGAATCCAGTATTTAATCTCCTGCCTCCAAGCGATTCATTCTTGTATGGTAGCCTCCGGGTGGTGGGTGATCCGGATTTGCAGATCTCAGAAGCTGCATTCTACTGCTTCTGAAATGTTTTTGATGCATGGCAGGGTGTTCCATATATCATATTTTTCAGAGTTTAAGATGATAGGGAGTATAAGACGCACATTGGTTTTTGGGGAGAAAAACAATAAAAAAAATTTTTTCCCTCTGCCTCCGAGCATCCATCGGTATTCATCTGGCTAGCATCCTTGCAGCAAACAGCCTGGTCAGCTTCAGCACATTATCACAGCTTGATTCAGCAAGAGCAGCTGATTGGTGGTTGGATTGGCCTCCTGGAATATTACAAATCAGCTGTTCCAGGCTGTGGGGATCACCACAGCCCACCACTGCCTCCATCACATTTTTGGCCTCCACATGCTTTGTTTTAGACCCATGCCAGGCTGCTGGGATTGCCACAGCACATTGCCACCGATCACTGCCTCTGCGCATCATGTTTTCAGCTGGTTCCAGGCGGCAGGGATCGGCAGCAGCAGCAATCCCTGCCACCTGGAACCAGCCGAAAATGTGACACACGGAGACCAAAAATGGGGCGTGTGGAGGCCGAAAACATGATGCACGGAGGCTGAAAACGGCTGAAGGGTGGGGGCCAGTGGGTGGGTGGGGCTTTGGCAACATTCACTGTATAAGATGCACAGACATTTCCACCCACTTTGGGGGTGGGGGTAAGTGCATCTTATACTCCAAAAGATATGGCAGTTAGCTGCCTATAACTGCTTATTTTCTTTGTCATGAAAACAATTTTGATTTTACTGTAATGAACACAAGAAATAAAAGTACTATTTTTATAATACATTTCTACAGTTTTATGTCAATTTCCCACTCACTCCCAATTATAATTCCTTTGTCTTCATGATGCCTGGCAACATTGCTTCTAAGCATTTTTCCCACTTTGACAATTATTTACATGAAGTGATGCAGGGCAGGTGAAACATATCAACAAAGAGAGAATCTGTATTGTTCATGCTATTCTGACTTTAACATTGAAAGGTTTATAGAAAACCTTGTTTAAAAACATTAAATACATTTTTAGACATGAATTATGAATATATTATTGCCTTATGCCAGTAAATGACCTGCTGCATATAATACAATCAGAAACAAAGAATGAATATAAAACAAGTTGATAATATCCTTTAAAATTACTGAATAGAAAGACTAAGAAATGAGTTCTCAATTCTTGATATATAGGATACTTGTTTTGGGGGAAGTCATTGAACTTGACACAATATTGTAGATTATAAATATCATGTATTAAAGAGATATAAAGAATGTATATTCTTGTTCCTCTCCCTTCTCTATTCAAAGTCACTTTGTCTATCTAAACATTATTGTACCTTCTTGCTCATAGTACAATCAATCAGAGAAATTATCAGATGTATCAGCCTTACTATATTAAATATTCTGGCCTGATCTAAACAATAAAAAATGATTGGCTAAAATAAAAAAAGTGAAAATATTTTTTAAAATATCTTTTAAAAAATCTTCAGTGTCAATTTTATTTTAAGTGTATGATTTTATGTCTTCTGCCTTTTCTGAAATATCTTTATTTGTTACTTCTCACTCATATATAACTGTATTTTTTCTGTATATCATCAAATCCTGCTCATATCTGGAATTTGTACATTAATTCCATATTTGTGCATTCTCTTGGATTTCCTTTTTTTTTTTTTAGGGTAATATTTTCTAGTATATAGTGGTGCAGTGGCCTAGAGGTGGAGTTCTTGCCTCACAATCAGGAAGCTGTGAGTTCAAATCTAGGTAAAGACAGATATTTCTCTCTCTGGGCACAGTGAGAATATATCTCCTGAACAAAACTCTGCATTGGCAACAGGAAGGGCATCTGGCCAGTAAACAGGTGGCCTGGTAGCTCAGCAGACTAAAAGCATTGTGATTAACACCAGCTGTCTGCAATTACTGTAAGTTCGAATCTCACCAGGCTCAAGGTTGACTCAGCCTTCCATCCTTTCTAAGGTAGGTTAAATGAGGACCCAGTTTGTGGGGGCAATAAGCTGACTTTGTATAAAATATACAAAAGTATGAACGCTATTGCTTAACGCATGGTAAGCCGCCCTGAGTCTCCGGAGAAGGGCGGCATATAAATCAAATTAAAAAGACAACAACACTCTGCTAGCTCCATTCACCCTGCATGGGATTATGGGGTTGTTAAAAGATGATGATTTTCCAGTATATAAGCCTTATTTGCTTCTTTTATATTTGTTGATATAATTATGTTATTTTGGTTTTAAAGTAAGGGTAAAGGTTCCCCTCGCACATATGTGTTAGTTGTTCCTGACTCTAGGGGCAGTGCGCATCTCCGTTTCAAAGCTGAAGAGCCAGCCCTGTCCGAAGACGTCTCCGTGGTCATGTGGCCGGCATGACTAAATGCCAAAGGCGCACGGAACACTGTTACCTTCCAACCAAAGGTGGTCCCTATTTTTCTACTTGCATTTTTTACGTGCTTTTGAACTGCTAAGTTGGCAGAAGCTGGGACAAGTAACAGGAGCTCACCCCTTTTGATCGACAAGCTCAGTGCCTTAGCCACTGAGCCACTGTGTCCCCTTATTTTGGTTTTATGCAGCTTTAACCTTTTACATGGATATTCTATCAGTGTTTACTGATTCTATATGTAGCAAATGGTTTGTTGTGTCTCACACCCTTATTTTTTCTCAGAATCAGTTCCTGAATATTTTTCTTTTCACAAATTTATCTTTTTATACAATACTATTTGCAAAAGGAACATTGGCATGGTCTTTTCATCTATCTTTAAATTCATTTGGCTCTATTATATTTCAAAGTCATTTGAAAAATGATTTGATAGGATATCTTTTCTTCTTTCAGTATCACAAGCATAAAATACTGCTACTTATATTCTCAGTTAAATTCTAGCTGATAAAATGTATGATCGAGTTATGTTCATTGAAAATGAAAATGGTTTCTATTGAAAGTATTCTTTCTTAGGTTTTTTTCCCCCCAAGGAAATCCTTAACTATGCAGTAACAGGTCTGGGGTAATAGTTAGGCCTCAGACTTCAAAGTGGGAGTTTTTGAGTTCTAGTCCCATTTTAGGCATGAAATCAGCTGGGTGATCTTGGGCCAGTCACTGTCTCTCAACCTAAGGAAGGAATAGGCAGAGGACACCATAACTCTGTGTCAGGAATATAAACTCCCAGCAGTATCATGTAAAGCATGAAGATTATCTGACGAGTTAAAAAAAAGCTGGTACCTATAATGGGCAGCAGCAACGTATGAAGATATTGAAGGCACACGATCACTTTACAAAACAATGATAATGATAGGCCACTCTTATTTATTTATTAAATAAAATCACATGGATATAAAATATTATACAGAATATAAAATGACTATTGAGCCAAAGTGGCAGGCAGAAATTATCATAATCTGCACATATTATGTGAAGACCTAGTTGCAAAGTCTATAATGCTGTGAAAGGTGGAAGTTTTAAAGAGATACTTTGTATTGGTTAATTATATTTTCTTTCTTATTTTTTTTTATTTCATTTATATAGCACTCAAAGTCATCCAGGAAGTTTGGAAGTTCAGGCCCATTTCTGGCCTCCAGAGGGTCTTTGGAGCCTGGGGAGGCCATTTTGCCCAGGGAGGACAAAAATGCCCCCCCTCCTGCTGTGGTGCAGGAGGCTGACTAGGCCATGCCCACCATGGGCACACCCACCAAAGAACCCCTTGCCCACCCCTGCATATATGCAAACATACATACATAACAGAGACAATAAAGTGGGGAAAATGTAGAAGTCATCAAAGCTTTTTTTCATTCTATAGAATAAAATAGAACTTTATTTATCCATCTACCCATATATTTAACTTAAAAATTATTTTAACTTTATAAAAAGAAAACTCCTAGGTTCATTCTCTATGTTAGTGGTCCCTTAAAGCAGCTACTATTTTGCACAGAAGATCATTAAGGTGAGGTAGATAAAATTAAGTGGGTTCAGTAAAAAAAAAAATCAGCTTTGATCTAAAGAAGTTAGGGAGATTGAGTTGTTTTTCATAAATATTCTCCACAGTCTCTCAAATACGTTCGAGGAAAAATAACAAAAGCAATATAAACAACTGCAAGTAATAAAATATAACACAGCATAGAATACTTACATTGGAAGACATTTTCCTAAAGTAATGGGACTTATTTATGAGCAAATATATTGGGGATTGCCATCTGAAGCACATAAACAGTAATGGGACCAGACGTCCCATTTTTGGTGGGACAGTCCTGATTTTTAGCAATTTGTCCCGCGTCCCGCGGCGTTTTAAAAAAGTCCCGATTTTTCATTCTGCCTCCTGAGTCCTGGCTGCCTCTTGAGTCCCAGCTGATGGCTAGAGGGAAAAAAACTGTTTAAACTCTTGCCGCGGGGCTTCAAAGGGCCGCCCTACAGGTGATCAGTGTTAAAAGAAAACAAATGAGTAGATCGATGCCTGCAAAAATAGAAAAAACAGCCCCTTACAGCTTCCACATAGGTTAATTAGCACAAGTTGATTAACTCGGCTTCCCCACTCTCAGTTGATTTGCTCTCAACTGTTTTGCGCAGGGCTCTGTTCTGTTGCTAGCTGCAAAGAGTTCCTGGAGCAGATTTTTTTTCCCCTAGCTATGCTGAAAAGCAAAGCAGGGTCTTTGCTGCAACGTGACAAAATGAGGCAGAGAGAGATTTCTTTTTCTTTTTCCTCATCAAAAAAGGTAGGTGCAAAACTGCAAACAATGGGAAATTTAGGGCAAAAGAGGAGAGTTCAAGATTTTAAAACACAAAAGAAAAAAAGCTCTATTTAACTAGGGAATTGTAATAATTGAGATACTATTAATTGTATATTGTGTTGAAAGCAGAAATGGTTAAGTTGTGGTTTGGAGGAATATATGGGGGAAATTATTTGGTTTATTATTATTGGTAAATATAATTAATTGATTTGTAAGAAATTGGATTGCATGGAAATAATTGGAATATTCATGTTCATATTGATTAATATACAAAAAAGATAGTTATATAACTAATTGATTTATATTAAAATGTTGAATTTGTATTAAACAACTGTATTACATAATTATATAATTAACCAATGTGAGGATCGATATAAAAATAGATGACAACGGGAAGGGGTATAATATAGAATAGAAGGGAAAAAATGAATTTGATTAAGATTAGAGATGAGGATGAAGGGTAATATTGTTTTTTTAAAAAAATAGATGAGGAATAAATATGGCAAAAAGGAAATATAGAAATTGTAAATTTAATTGAAATGACTAAACACTGTTTAAATTTGTGAACCAGCCAAATATTCTGTTCAAAGAAAATACATTGTATGTTTGTATATATGTTTCTAATTATTGTTATTTATTCATATTTGTTCTCTTTTATTCTTTAAAGTTTAACAATTCATTCTTTATCTTAATATCTTTATATTTGTTTGGGGTTGGCTTTCTTCCCTTTCATCTTTTTTTATTGTACAGCAATCTTTCTCCTCAAACCTACCACCTCTCTCTTTTCTTTCCTTCTTTCTTTCTCTTCCCCCCACCCTCTTCTTCTCCTCCCTACTTCCTCTTCCTTTCTCCTTCTCCTCCTCTCTTCCTCCCTCTCTTACCCTCACTCCTACTCTAATTTCCCTTCCCTTCCTTCATCCCTCTCTATTGCTGTATCCTTTTATGCATATGGACTACTCAGAGGGCTGAAAAAGTTATTTTTGACTGGTCCTCACACTTTTGACCAGTCCTCGAACTTACGACACATTTTGCCCTATCTTGTCATCATGGTGAAGAGAAGCAGTTGTGAAATGAGTGACATGGTTGTTAAGAATGCTGCACGGGCATAAATGTGAGGATGGTCATAAGTGTGAGGACCAGCCAAAAGTGTGAGAACCTGTCAGAAATGACTTTTTTCAGCCCTCTGGTTAATCCTTTTGTGCATATGGACTACTCAGAGGGCTGAAAAAGTTATTTTTGACTGGTCCTCGCACCTTTGACCAGTCCTCAAACTTATGACTATCCTCACATTTTACGTTTTTTGTCCTATCTTATCACCATGGTGAAGAGAAGCAGTTATGAAATGAGTGACATGGTTGTTAAGAATGCTGCACGAGCATAAATGTGAGGACGGTCATAAGTGTGAGGACCAGTCAAAAGTGTGAGGACCTGTCAGAAATTACTTTTTTCAGCCCTCTGAGTAGTCCCTATACACATAGCCATGGCCACCCGGTCACATGACCAACTAGCCATGCCCACCCGGTCACATGACCTCCAAGCCACGCCCACAAAATAAGCCACACCCACAATGGTGTCCCTCTTTACCAATGTTAAAATCTGGTCACCTTAATAAACAGACATATAGTTTTGAATTCCCACTAAGGCAAATGTAGCATCTGGGGATTAATCGATACATTAAGAGCAATATATAAGTAAAAATAATTTTACTCTGTTTAGTAATTCTATTCTTCAATTTTGTGTTAACCATTTAAACTCTCTTCCTTGTTCCAGTCCCTACAATACAAATGTCTGTAAAAACAGATAAAAGATATCAGAAACATACTGTATCTCCTAGCTGAAGTCTCAGCTGTGCTCATATTTTAGAAGTTTTATTAAAAAGTTCATGCAATATTAAATACAGACTTGGTATTTATTGTGGAAAAATGTTGTGATAATTTTATGGGTAGTTTATCATATTTCACATCATTAACCAATGTATTCTTTAAACAATTGCTGTAATTTTAAATGCACTAGTGTCATTAAAAACAAATCTTTTATACACAGTAAATTTGCGTGTGTTTCAAATTTGACTTAAAATGTAATAGATTTTTAATTACAACTAGCAAAACAATGGATAAATTGATAGGATTAAAATGCACTGTATCTCTGGCAGCCTGGAATGAGTGGATCTTTTCTCTATTTTCAATAGAAAGTCATATAGTGTAACACAGAATAGCAGAAGCAGTTATAATGAGGTCTTGTAGTTTTGGCATATGGGAAAGGGCAAAGTGTGATCATTTGGCTTTGGGGAAAGGCTAGGGAAAGTATCTTTTTATTTATTTAGCAAATTTAAATGCTGCCAGTTCCTCAGTAGCTCCAGGCAGCTTTAAAAAGTATATCCCTCAAAGAAGAAAATATAAATGATTTTATATGGTTTTATATGGTTTTTAATTGTTGCATTGATTGGTTATTTTTATTATTTTTAAAATTGTTCTTGGATTCTCATATGGAGACGTGGGTAATATCAATTAAATAATATAGAAATCACATTGCTCACAGTGTCCATATGTGATAATTTCAGTTTCTACTAAGAATCCATGTAAAACTAGAATAATCATTTATTTGTTTAGGAATTGATAAAGCCACTCAGCTTTATTATGACTCTTGACAGTTTACAATAAATACAATAATAAAATACAACTTGAAAAATCCACTGCAAGGAAAAACAATTACTGAAAACCAAACACACAGGAGCTAGGAGCCTTTGCTACTTTGATTCAATCCTTGGGAAAGAGGCAGGTTTTAAAGACTCTTTTAAACATGACCAAGGTAGTGGAGGATGGCAGATGTTCTTAGGGGACTATGCTCCAGATGGCAAGTGCTGCCATAGAGAAGATATGCTTCCTAAATCTCATCAGGCAGCACTGTTTAATGGATGAACTGGAAGATGCCAATTCTGCACAATTATAAAGGCCAGACAGAAGCCATGGAAAAGAGCCAAGTCCTATGCCATGAAGGGATATTACTGTGCTTCCCACAAGTGGAAAATATATGGCACTGAATTTAAAAAAATTATCAGAAGTTAGATACGTTATGCTAATGTCACATTCTAGATTTCTGCTGCTTATTCTTCTGCATCTTTATTCTTTTTTATATATATATTTTATTTTTTTTTATTGCAAAAGTTTTACAATTACATTTTCACCCCTTTCCCCCCCCCCCTCAAACCACCCCAAACTTCCCAACCTCCCTAACCCACCCTAACCCTCCCCTCCCCCCGGACTTCCTCACAGTATACTCATGTCAAATAAAAGGAAAAACCCTCCTTTATATATAAAACTTGAACCCCTCCCTCCCCCTTACAAGTTTTCATCTTCATTACATTAACCTATTTCTATCTTAATATAACATTTTCAAATAGATTTTCATCCTGATTACCTTAAAAATATTTCTATCTTAATATAACATTTTCTAATAAATTTTCATCCTTAACCTTAAAAAATTTCTATCTTAATATAACATTTTCAAATAAAAGCTATTTGATACTTCCTAGTTTGATATTTGTTCTGAACATAATCTATCCACTTCTTCCATTCCCATTCATAAGTCTCTTGAGAACAATCTTTTAGATATGCTGAAATCTTCGCCATCTCTGCAAAACTGGCCATCTTCAAAGTCCATTCCTCAATCGTAGGCAGCGCTTCATTTTTCCAATATTTACCTATCAACAATCTTGCTGCTGTTATCATATACAATATCAATTTTGTTTCACCCGATGTAAAACCCTTAACTATACCCAATATGCATCTTTATTCTTAATGTTTTAATAAGTTAAACTCCAAGTACTGAAATCTGAAATGCAATGAAACAGCAGTATCATAATATAAAACTACTGTCTCTTCTTCACATTAGTTTTGAGGGAGGGTCCAAATTACTGATGTCAAGTGTGTAGTGTGAGAACTAGTATTAATACATGAATCAATATATAGCTGTTATGAGAAACCAGGATCAATAGGGTCCATTTGAATTGCTATTACATTAATACAAGCTCTGAATAAAATCAAAAAATCAAATTTACATAAATTAGCCTTTGGAAACTTATCTGGTTTTATAGATACAGTATATTTAGAGTACATACAGCACTGGTAAACATGAAACATTGCATCAGACAACATTTTTTTTCACAAGTTTGTTTCCTGAAAATTTTTTGATGACAAGTTAACACCAATGGCACATTAAAAATTAATATGCAGAATGAAATGGAGCATGTACATTTAGTTTAGGCTATGCACCTATGCAGCATTTACCATTAGCATTCAAAAATAGAGTAAACAAGCTTCTGAAGTGCACATTTAAATAAAACCAGTTCTGCTTAAAAAGTAGATATTCAGCTAAAAGATTTTGCAACGAGGATCTTCATTTGAGTTCTAATAATATGGTATCATAAAATAACCAGTAAATTTTATCCACATAATGATGTATCAATAGATACGGGATAACTGTGAAGACCTATTCTTATAGAGTAGAAAAGAAATTAGTTAGCAGTTGTAAATACATTCCTTTCAAGTGAATCTCAACATTTGTCTTCGGTTAGGATTTTTCTTTGACAAAGAAAACAAGATTTCCTTATATAATTATAGTATAACTTGCAAAACGGCCATTGATATGAGTTCACTGCAAAAGAGGGAAAAATATAAGAACATGGTATCATGCATGCATGTGCTTCCTTTAGAAACGAACCCTTCAATCCCTATTTTATGGACCAACAGATTCCACTGGATTTTAAAAATGTAAAAGGAGATAATCTTGCTTAAATTATAATTATACTATAGTGTTTACCCTTCATCTATTTCCTGTAGTTAATGTAGCATGACATTAGGCTTTATTTAGTTGATTGCCTGTGGTCATATAATAAAGATTACCAGTAACCCTTAAAGCAAATTTATTCAACATTTTTACCTGATTGTTTCAATAAGTTATGTGATTCTTCCACTAGCTCCAAAAAATACTCATAATCTACCTGAACTGCACAAATCCAGACAATCCAAATAATAAACGTAAAGGTAAAGGTTCCCCTTGCACATATGTGCAGTCGTTCCCGACTCTAGAGGGCGGTGCTCATCTCTGTTTCAAAGCTGAAGAGCCAGCACTGTCCAAATAAGTGTCCGTGGTCATGTGGCCGGCATGACTAAATGCCAAAGGCACACAGAACACCGTTACCTTCCCACCAAAGGTGGTCTCTATTTTTCTACTTGCATTTTTACGTGCTTTCAAACTGCTAGTTTGGCAGAAGCTGAGACAAGTAACAGGAGTTCACCCCATTACATGGCACTAGGGATTCGAACCGCTGAACTGCCGACCTTTCGATCGACAAGCTCAGCATCTTAGCCACTGAGCCACCACATCCCTCAATCCAAATAATATAAGGCAACAAATAGCCAGTTTCCTGTAACTTTGCTGGTATTCATTAGATGTTTTTGAAAATACAAAATTAGCCTAAACCTAAACGACCTTACTAATTTAAGAAGACAAAATACTTCTTGTATAAATTTAGAAGCCTTTCTCCAAAACACCAAATTATATTGCTGCACATCTCCTTATGTGATTCAATTCTTATGAGATATTGAAATAAACAAATGTGCCAATTTAGAAATCATTTAGTTTCTTATATTCTCCAAAATAAATTTTACTTGTGCCAATTTTCAGTTCAGTTTGTGAATTCTTGAAAAGTCAGCATGCAAATTAATATAAATATTCATGCACATTTCTGCTATTATATACCATTCAGCCTGAAGTATTGCCAATTTATGTCATCTGTGCTGGCAGAATTATCTAGCTGTTGAAAATGACTACATTTTTTAGTGTTGCAGGAAAGTATGAATTGAATAATTTTGCCAAATATCCTATCTTGAAACAACTGATTATTTGGTTCCATTCTAGTACACACTCACGTATAAATTAGGATCATAATCAGTCTTGGTTTTCTTATAAGAAAAACATTATTTGTTTAATGAAAAGAAGGACATTTTAGCAGTGTTCCAATATTTGCCATAAGGAAGAACGGTCAACCTTTTCTCCAAAGCACCTGAAGGTAGGACAAGAGCAATGGTGGAAACTAATCAAGGAGAGAACCAACCTAGAACTAAGGAGAAATTTCCTGATAGAATAATTAATCAGTGAAATGACTTGCCTCCAGAAGTTGTGGGTGCTCCAACATTGAAATTGGACCACCATTTGTCTGAAATGGTATAGGATTTCCTGTTTGAGCAAGGATTGGACTAGAAAATCTTCAAAGTCCTTTCCAACTCTGTTATTCTCTTATTCTGCTATTCTGTTTGTTCTCTCAGACTTCTAACACCATATTATTCCATCAGCTATGGTACCCATACCAGCAGTGGAGGGCTGCTGCCAGTTCGGACCAGTTCAGGCAAACCGGTAGTTCCGATGATCAGCTGGCCCCGCCCATCCTTCCCCGCCCTGTCCTGTCCTATATTTACTTCTTTTTGGCTCAGCTATTCGCAAGGCACAGCGATTTCTGCGCCTCCACTGTTCTACTTACTGGGGCTGCTGTAGAAGGTAAGCAGCTGAGCTTCAAATTGCTGTATTTGAATGCTGCGTGCACGCTCACAGATCCGGTTGTTAAACTGGCTGCAGTCTACCACTGCATACCAGGATAGGAGTTGGAAAACTATGGCTTTTAAGATTCACAAGAAATTATCCAGAATTTCAGGCAGAATTATTATCTACCAAATTCTTAACTTTTTCATTTCAATTATTGCCAATAATTTGGCAAAGTGCTAAATAATTGTCTGTGATATGGACATTTGGGCAATCCTAAATGGGAAAATGCTTATTATATCTAAAACGGAAGTTCAATTCATTAGCACAAGAACTTTACCTTGAGTTTTAATTTCTCTAAAGGAACAAATATGATATTTAGACATCCTTTTAAGTCCTATACTGTTTGAATAGTATATTTAAAGATCTAGCAGGTACTCCAAAATTCCTTATTTTTATAAGGAAAATCCTGTACATTTGATTTATTCTAATCTAGGCACATAGAATTATTATAACACTATCTACTTTGATTCCCTTTACAAGAATGCTTGCAAAACAAAAAATAGCCATTATCTATTGTGCATTATACAGACTACATAATACTGGTCTTTTAAATGTTTCCATTATTTCTTTGTTATTTCCAAGTCTAATTAAACACCCTGGTTCTGATTTATAAAGTGATATGCTGCTTAAAGCAAGATGTCTGAAAAAACACTTCCATGTGAACATTTCTTAAAATTATAAGGCACTGTTACATGACCCACTTCTTAGAGAGTTGAAATTGGCAAAGAACCAAAAAGTTTTAAATAGCTAATAAAAAGTCAACTGTTTTGCTGAGCAGCATGTTGAAATAGTTCAGGGATAAAATCAAACTATGAGTTTAAAAGTCCTTCTATTTCATCCAACTATCTGCATTTTACCTATCTTGTTTTAATTTTATCTCTTTCCTGTAGAATAAATCAGCAAAAACACTTAGAACAGTAATTAAACATTACATAACTAGTAACTCTTGGTGCTTGGAACAAGGCCTAAAACATGCTTCTGAGATAAGGACTGGGATTTCAACATCCTCTTTTTCCCATCTGTCAAACAGCACTTTTTTGTGTAGTACAAGCATTAAAGTGTGGAATGCAGATATGATAGTCTTGATATGGTGCCACAATGAGCCATAAAATATCAGATAAATTGGCCCCCTGTTGAAAGGCCTAAATAAATGGGATTTGGCTTTTATTTACAAAAGATCCTCACCTAAGTAATCCCACTTATACAAAGAAAGAGTGAGTGAAAAACAGACTGTGTTTTTATAATCATATCATTAGCATGACTGTCCATGTAGTGAGGCAAGGGAAAATACATGATATCATTATGTATATTCCACAAGACTTCAGAATGCAAATATGTAATGGATATAATACACCATCACCATTTGCTAGTTTCTTCTGGTTACTAAAAGGTGGACTTAGTCACTGAATATTTCTTTAAATGGGATCCATTATATCAAAGATCAAGTGGAATCTTTAAATGGGCCCAGAAACAATCAGAATCCTCAAAAGAGACTGGCTTTGTTCTCCACATTTTATAAAACTGAGAGAAAATGCTTGGAAGCTGAGAGAAGAGAAGACCAAGAAGTAACTGTCTGAGTTTGGGAAAGACAACCTGCTGATCTCTTGCAAAGCTCTTTCTGCTGTGAACATGTGTTTTTATCTAAGTCGCTATTCAAGACGATAATGTGTAATTAGTTTAGCAAAGCTGATGTACTTATTTTAATTGAAACATATGGATTGCTGCTTCTCTTTGTTTATTCTACATCCTGTGTTAAATCCCTCTTTATATATGGAGATTTAGCTTGTTAGATTTTATAATGGAAATGCCTATTAAAACCTTTCTATGGTGTAATATAGCTATTTCCCGTGTTTCAGAATGATCACAAAAGCTTTGGGCAAATGAAGAGAGAGATTGAAGAGGAAAGACTGTGAAAATAGACTAAGACCTCCTGAGCTAGGCAGTATAGAGTAAATTAAATCATTCAGTCTGAACAATGGCAGTTGTTCACTAGGGAATCAGTGGATTAAACAATCTACAGGGAGGTTTTACATTAGCCTTCTGAAGTTGTAATGATAAGTTTGCTGAAACATTTCTACAAGGCCAGCCAGAGTGGGTTCATGGAAGTGATAAGTAGTATTAATTTGAATGAGCCCTTATAACATATGTGCATTTCTGTAATGCTCAAATATTGATGAAGATGCTATATATACTATTCCATATGCATTCTACAGAGAAGCAATTCATAATTTTTCCATTCAGAATACATTAGAAATTGTCTATTTTGCTTCTGCCAATCATTTCTTATTCTATTGTGGTGGATACTTAAATAATTTTATCTTCATTAATCTCACCATTTATCAGATTGATCCACACGTTCTATCTAGAGTAATGTGCTGACGAGGACAGAATTATTCCATTATATTAATAACTTTCCTAGTTTTTGTGATAAAGCTATAAACTATGAATGTACTGAGATGAATAGAGATAAAATAGTTTAGAAATTACATATTTTTCTAAGCTTTATAAATGCATACTTTATCTGTAAAATGGACCCAGGGTGAAGAAGGTGCCTGTGGAAATACATGATTGAAAGGTGGCGGGAAATAGATCTTTGGCTAATGTACAGTAATTATATATAAACATTTCTTATCATTTCAGAAAAAAAGCACATTTTATTGAATCCTTCAGCAATCGGTGATTAACCTTTCTAGCTCTTTCATAAGATGTTCTGAGTGGATGAAAAGAAATACATAGTATTCTTGTTATAGTTTTAGGTAGCTTAAATGACAGTGACAAAAACAGCATGAAGCTGTGAGTGAATTTGCCCTTTTTAAGAGGAATGCAGATTAACATTGGCCTTGTACAGATGTTCATGTTATTTGAATAGCATAGACTATTCAATACTAAAGAGAAACAGTGGTAGAAAAATATTTATTCAAAAAAATTTCCAGTATACTTATATTTTTCATACTTTTTCTTTTTATGCCTTAGTAATCTATCAAAAAGGTTAACTGTCCTTTTAATTTCCTCTGGCAGCAAGAAATTGTATAATTTAGTCAACTATTTGTTCTACACCTTACTGACTATGTATCAGAATGGTCACGCAATTGGCAACTCCAAATTTCTACTAATAAATGTTCTGTCCTACACATTGGCAATAAAAATCAGAACACCAAATACAAGTTGGGCAGAAACAATCTCGTAGAGGACCCTCACTCTGTCAAGGACTTAGGAGTACTCATCTCAAACGATCTACACCCCAGAGTTCCTATAACAGCATTGCCAAAAAGGCACTAAGAGTTGTTAACCTAATTTTGCGAAGTTTCTTCTCCGGTAATATTGTATTGCTAACTAAGGCATACAAAACCTTTGCCAGGCCAATTCTTGCATACAGCTCATCTGCCTGGAACCCACACTGCATTTTCGACATTAACATGATTGAGCGGGTCCAGAGGTATTTTACGAGAAGAGTACTCCACTCCTCTACTCACAATAGAATTCCCTATGCCACCAGCTTAAAATTTTTGGCATTGCACCACCTGTGGTCCTATTTAAGCATAGTACACAAAATTGTCTGCTACAATGTCTTGCCTGTCAATGATTTCTTCAGTTTTAACCACAATAGTACAGGGGCAAACAATCGATACAAACTCAAGGTAAACCGCTTCAAACTCGGTTGCAGGAAATATGATTTTAGCAACAGAGTGGTCAATGCCTGGAATGCTCTACCCGACTCCATTGTTACAACCTCAAACCCTCACAGTTTCAACATCAAATTGTTTACCATGGACCTCACTCCTTTCTTAAAAGGTCTGTAAAGGGGGTATGCATAAGCGCACCATTTATTTGTATTTACTTCCTTTGTTTATGTGTATGTTCATATCTATACTTGTTATCTGTACATGTTTGACAAACAAATAAATAAATAAATCTGTGAAAAAAAGGGCTACAGGACTCAAGACTGGCTGAGCAACTAGGGCCAGCAGCTGCAGGACTATTGAAAGAAAAGGTGTTTACCATAGCAAAATTACAAAGACTTGAAAACAAACAAATAATTACAAATCATGTTCAAGAAAAAGAGGATGTCAGTCCTGGAAGCCATCTTTTACTTTACTTTATTGAAAAAAATCATCTGTTTCGAATAACATCCTTAATCAGAAGTAACAAAATAGAGTCTATGACAGTGATGGCAAACCTTTTCGGCACCAAGTGCCCAAACTAGAATGTGTGTGTGCACATTCGAAGACCAGCTGACCAGTGCACATGCGTGCACCAGCTACCTGGTCTTTTGGTTTCCAGGGCTCCAGCACGCACCAAGATCAGCTGCAGTGCATGCACACACCGAAAACCAGAAGAGCAGCTGACAACAGTGCACATGCCCACACGTGCCATAAGATCGCCATCACGGGCCTATGAGATCAATGTTGATTTATAACACAAAATAAAATATTCATAGAAACAGAACTGAAAGAACTGCAAATGGCAAAAAAAAATCAAAGAGTGGACAGAAGAATTCAGTCTTTAGAGGCAAACCATTTTAATACTCAAACCAGGCACCCTTTCTTTCCTCTGATTTCTCCTTAGAAAAATAAAGCTCTCTAATGAAAAAAGAAAATGAATTGAAACTGAGCATCTAGAACAGCACCAAAAACAACAGAATAAGGTTGCCTGCTCTAAGGAAGTAGTTAGGAGAAGTATTAAAAGATACCAATACTATAATATCGTATATGAACACCAGTTCACTGCAAGAAACAAACCAACTAATGTACAGCATGGCTACAATTGTAATTGACGTAAAGCCAAATCAACAAACTAGTTGCACCATCAAAATGGACAATCAGGCTGGAAAATAATATCAGCACTTCAATATCAGATGCAAGCAAGCTAGAATGGATACCTGTAAAAGGAAAGAAGCTAGAAACTACACCAAAGAATACCTGATCAAATCAGAAATATCAACTAGAAATAAGGATGATGAAAGAAGCACTGGAAATAATAAAGCAGCAAATAGATTTGAATTCACACAGACAAGCACCTGGCACATTATACCCCAGACCTATCAATTATTGATAAGGGGGAAAAAGTCTGGAAGATGGATGTTGTAGTACGAGGAAGAGATTCAAATGCTTTGTGGGTTACATAGGAGTAGCTGCAGGTTTTCAACAGTTGACAAGTCAGCCATTTTCTATCATGGAGGAAGATGGCCTTGCAGTCCATGGCTCTTTCTGTTTCCTCTTTCTCCAGCAAAGTGGCAGATAATTCTGTAAGTCAGCCAAAGAGGAAATTTAGAAGGAGAAAGAGGCTTCACAGGGCTCTCATGAGGATCATGAGAGGAAGGGAACAGCACCAGTTTATATGGAAAGAAGGATTATCTAAAAGATCATGGGTTATCTAGTAAAATGCTAAATAAATCTTAAAAAATCTTAAAATTCAACTAATTTATCAAATGATACTTTTTCAACTTAATGGACATTTCGGTTGATCTTTAACAACTGAAGTCAACCTTTTTATGCTAGAAAAATAATGACGTTGAAGTACATTATGTTATCTTTTTGGAACTGATATTGATAGAAATGTTGCAAAGGGAAATAAGGTTGAACACATTTTCTTTCTTTTTTTAAAAAAAAATCATTTTGTGGTTTATGTGGCACTTCAGACCTGGGGATTTTGGCTGATTTACATTTCCTTCTTTCACTATACAAAGTAAAAATAATAAACAATATAACAACTATCAATAAATAAGAAAAATGCAAAGTAAACATGAGCCATCAAGGAACAATAAACACCCAACAAGTAATACATAAGTCATCCGAACTTGTCTTGCATGATATAAATATTTTCATTTGTTCTCTGTAGCTTGTACATTTTTTCAGTAAAATAAAAATAAATAAGTCAACATTGTTTTACAGTGCAAAAAATTAGAATCAGCTCGGTTTTAAAAGACATTTTCCAATGTACTTTATTTATACTGTTTTGGAATATCAGAGAATATTGGTGGCTTCTCTATATAAATCATGAAACTTTTAGCTAATATCAAATTGCACAGGGACCTGGGAAATATAATATATAGCATGCTCGATGTCTGTTGGGTGTTATGAATCCTACTTTACAAAACAGCAGCCTAAATAAGTATCTTCCCAAGCCATTATATCAGTTTCTTCTGCACATAGGAAACTCCCCAAGGAAGTGTTATAAATATTAAAGAATTAGCATATATCATCTTTTGGAAGATTCATCCCAAGAAAACACATTCTTTTTCTTCAGCCTTTACCAGAACAAGAAATGCATTTATGAATTGAAATAAAAAGTTAGTCTATAATTTAAACTTCAAATTACAATGCTGAGAAATATTTATAATATTAATCCTAATATTCCTAATTCCTCTACTGTAGTAAATTTCAAGAGCAAGGAAAGCCACCATAAATACTCAGTTTGCAATATTTAAATTAAAATAAAATATATGTAGATTAAAATAAAATAAAACCACAGTGTTTTAATGGCCAATATAGAAGAAAGAGTCAGAGAAAGAGCACCATTTTTTATTTGTGTGGTCCTTGTAAATTTAAATAAGACATACAAATAATATCTCAGAGGCCATGCATACTGATTTGAAAATCTGTACTTACAGGTAGTCCTCAATTTATAATCACAATCAGAAATGCACCCTCTGTCACTAAACAAGGCAGTTGTTAAATAAGTCATATCCAATTTTGCAAGCTTTTTGCTATGGTCATTAAGTGAGTCACTGCAGTCATTTAGCAAATCATGTGGTCATTAAGTGTCAGGCTCCAAAAGCCAAGAAAGACAAGCTGAATTTCTTCTAAGCAGGTTTCTTCATTGTTCCTCAACCATAGACAGAAATTTTGCCAAACTAAAGCAAACTATTTGCATCATTAAAGATACACTCTTGAGAACTTATAAGGAGGAGTTGTCTTGTCCCTCATCCTTCAAAGCAAACTACCTAAATTTCACTATCTCTTGCTTCTATGGAATGCAGCCTCTTCGTTCTAGGAATCCAGGTTACATCCCACCATTATCTTTGCTTGTTGGAAGTCCTGGGATGGTCTCAAATAGTGATCATATGACCCTGGAACACTGCAACTGACATAAATACATACTGTTTGCCAATTGCCCAGATTCTGACCTTATGACCATGGGGATACTGTGATTGTCTTAAATGCACGGACTGGTGATAAACCACTTTTATTAAGAGCTGTCATAACTTTAAAAGTTGCTAAACAAATGGTTGTAAATTAAGGACTACCTTTATTTGAAAGAGCTTTAGTCATCACAGGGAGTTAGCATTTCCTGACACTGAGAACATTCAACCAGTGGAACAGTTTGCCTTCAGAAGTTGAGAGTGTTCCATCACTAGATGCTTTTAAGAAGATACTAGACAGCCACTTGTCTAAAACAGTACAGGGTCTCCTGCTTGAGTAGAGGGTTGAGCTAGAAGATTTCCAAATACTCTTCCAACGCTGACATTTTACCATATGTTCTGTTCTTGTGCCTTCTAAATTTGGAAGCCTAAATGATTTTGCAGCGTGCAATGCAGAACTTGAAGATGTAAATCTGGTGAGAATCCTTCAAAATTGAAAACAAGCCAGCCATTGTTACATACTAAATGGTGTTTATTGTTCTTATCGTAATGAGTCAGAATCCAGTTTCTCTAATTTATAATCCACCTTTAACTTATAAAAGCAAATTAATTGCTGTGAGGTAAGCACCCCTTTATTATATCAGCTACTAACAAGCTAGAAAAATTTTCTACAAACTGTTCTGCAGCAGGTTTATATTTGTAAAATAATAAAATCATATTTAGATCTGTATCAGTTGGAAGAACAGAAAGAAAAATGGAACTGGAGATAACAATCATTAGTGACAAAAAAACCCTCTTCCTGTTCTGTGCTGCAACCTTCAGTTGCTTCTCATCCATGTGTAAACCAGTTGGTAATGAATCCAACTAGATCTCAACTCCTTTTCCATGACAAGTTTACAGTATATGAACTGAAGGTAACAGAGCTCCATGGATTTCCCTCCTCCTTTTCCTCCATTACTTTTCCTACCGTGAGCATGTTTTGTAATGATCAGTAAAACAACAGCGTTACAGCTATGTTGTAATTACTTAGGATAGAAGGATAATTTGTCCAAACTTTTGTCAATTTCACCAAGAAGAAAGAGACCGAGACAGAGACAGAGAGAGACAGAGAGAAATGGAGAAAAAATGGCCAATATCATAAAAATACAATTTTTTGTTCATTTATTCGTGGCAATAGCCTAAAACTCCTCAGTACTGCATGTCATAAATCATATTTCTTTTCTTTTTTTTTACTAAGCAACATTCAAGCTCCCACTCTTTAAAAGCTAGCCAAACTTCAGTATTGAACTCTGAAGGTGAATATAATATGATTGAGTAAAGTAGAGATAGAAGAAACAGGTTTGGGTTTTTTTACAATGCTTACAAAGACTGTAATGAAATTGCAACTATAACTGAAAAGCAACGATAACAATAAAATATAAAGTATTTTAAAATGTTTTATGTATGATAACAAATATATATGAAAATAATATATATATATATATATATATATATATATATATATATATATATATATATATATATATATATATATATATATATATGTTTTCTCAGGTTTTCGCGGGTGTTTGTATGTAGGTCTTTGGTTATTCGGGTCTTCTCCCACGTAAAATTGGAAGTGTCTTGGCGACGTTTCGACGAAGTCTCATTCGTCATCTTCAGGCTGGTGTTCTCGGCTTCGTGCTTCCAGGAGCAATGTGAGATCGCAGCTGTCTCTTCCTTTTAACTGCTAGTGGGGGTGTGAGCTGATTGGGTGGGAACTTGGCTGTGTTCTGATTGGGTGGAGGTGTGTTCTGATTGGTTAGGGGCTCGGCTGTGCTCTGATTGGATGGGGGGTTGGTTGTGCTCTGATTGGCTGGGGGTGTGTTCTGTTTGGGTGGGGGCTTGGTTGTGCTCAGCTTAGTCTGAGTTGCAGGGGGATTTGAGCTGGTGAGCTGCGTTGTTGTTGTTTGGCTTCGTGTTTGTGGCCGTGCGAGCTCTTCATGGTGGGTGTCAGTCTGCTTCATGTATGGATTGGAGAGGTTTAAAGTGGCTAATGATGCAGCTGCAGTCTGGCTTCTGGTCCTTGGTCGTGGCTCATTATCAGTGTGGGTTTGAGTCTGGCGAAACGTCGCCAAGACACTTCCAATTTTACGTGGGAGAAGACCCGAATAACCAAAGACCTACATATATATATATATATATATATATATATATATATATATATATATATATATGAAATTGTTTTGAACAGCTATAAACCCTTTATGCAGAAATGTTGCAAACAACTTTAGATAAATTCAAAATGGCATTATTAGTAAGCATAGTATGTTACATAATTCAAAATTTTCTTATTTTAAGCAAAAACATGCTGGCACAATTCTTGAAATCAGTTTTCAGACACTCAATTTTATTAGCTGACTCAGTAGCTATAACATTATGTTACCGTCATAACAACAATGAACGTATCTGAGGAATGATACTGCTTGTCAGCCTAGGAAATTGAAAATAGGGCAATTGATGGGTACTTCTTTTTAGCAAGCTTGTGTTCCATTTTTAACAAGTTGAGGCGGCAACATTGTTATCGAAGATCAAGTTTAATAGTTTTAATTTGAGGTAGGATGGAGTCCTACACGTGGGGAAGAAAAATCAAATGCATATGTATAGAATAGGTAGTACCTGGCTCAAAAATACATGTAGTAACTGCAAGAGGGATCTAGATGTCCCTGTAGACCACCGTATTAGTATGGGCCAGGAGTATGCTGCAGATGCCAAAAAATCTAACTCAGTCCTATGTTGCAACAACAGAAGGATAGTTTCCAGATCATATGAAATGATAATACTGCTTTATGCTGCACTGATGAGACCAATCACAGAATACTGCATCCAGTTCTGGTCACCACACTACAAAAAATATATATTGAGGCTCTAGAAATAGCACAAAGAAGAGCAACAAAGATTATTATGTGACAGAATAGAATAGAATAGAATAGAATAGAATAGAATAGAATAGAATAGAATAGAATAGAATAGAATAGAATAGAATTTTTTATTGACCAAGTGTGATTGGACACACAATCGATCAAAAGGTCGGCAGTTCAGCGGTTTCAATCCCTAGTGCCGTGTAATGGGGTGAGTTCCCGTTACTTGTCCCAGTTTCTGCCAACCTAGCAGTTTGAAAGCATGTAAAAAATGCAAGTAGAAAAATACGGACCACCTTTGATGGGAAGATAACAGCGTTCCCTGCGTCTTTGGCGTTTAGTCATGCCAGCCACATGGCCACGGTGATGTCTTCAGACAGCACTCGCTCTTCAGCTTTGAAACGGAGATGAGCACCGCCCGCTAGAGTCAGGAATGACTAGCACATATGTGCAAGGGGAACCTTTACCTTCACCTTACAGAATAAAAGATACAATGAATAGTTGCAGATTCTGGGTATGTCCAGTCTAACAGAGAGAAAGATTAGGGGTGATTTGATAGTGGACTTCGATAAAGATGATAAGAACTTTAAGAAAAGAGGTAAATAGACTAGGATTTACAGTTTTATTTAACTTTACCTATGAATTCTAACAGGAGTTAGAATTTATCAAATAAGGCAGCCATTTTGGAACTGTATTGCAAATCAGTTGAATAAAAGTTCAAAATTAAAAAGTGTGTTTTGTACATGACTCCAGAAGAACAATATTTGAGATCTTTAAAACATTTAAAGAAATTTGGTAGCAGCTTAAATTAATGCTAGTCAGGCCATGTGCCTTTCATGTCCAATAAAACCATATTACACACATATACATAGATGCACACAGGTCCACCATAAAATTATGTATTTAGAAATGTTACTTACTAACAGAGAAAAAAGAACTGAATCATTTATTAAGCGGAATAATCAAAAGGTTTTAAAGGAAATGGGAAACAACTATTTACACTACTGTTACAGACTTTATAACAAAAAAGGCCCCTTTTTCTTCAAAGCTATTCCTGAAACACTCTAAGATGTAAAATGTTTATGAAAGTTCACTAAGCATTTTGTGCTTATGAAAAGTCAACAAGCATGGCACAAGTTGCCCACAACAGAATATGTAGGCAAGTCCATGTGATTTAAATTCCAAAGCATTTGTTTTCAACATTCTGTCATCTAGGCCATCTTGCTGTAGATTGCAAATATTTGTACTAAGATATAAACAAAAAAAATAAATAACAAGACACATACACACAGGGAAACAGGTGAAGAATATTAATAACAGACTATTGCATAGAAGGTGGACAACAGTTTAAGTGAAAATCAGCTAAGTGAAAGAATTTTGCCAAGGAAAGAAAGATAGGTTCATACCAGTGGTGAAATGTAAAATTTGTTACTACCGGTTCTGTGGACGTGGCTTGGTTGTGGTGGAGGAAATGTGACTGGGTGGGCATGGCCAACTTTTTTTTTTACTTCTAAAAGCAGAGGAGAGGTTGCAGAAAAAAATGCTTTTAAAAGCCTCTGACGATCCCAGCTGAGCCGTGTGATCATCAGAGGCTTTTTTTTTTAACTTTTAAAAGCATTTTTTCGGCCAAAGAGGTTGTAGAAAAAATGCTTTTAAAAATAAAAAAAAGCTTCTGATGATTGTGCGGCTCAGCTGGGCATGGGGGGTGCACAGGGATTTTTACTACCGGTTGTCCGAACCACCCGCCGCCATCACTACCGGATCAGGTGATCTGGTCCAAACCAGGAGCATTTCACTCCTGGTTCATACATATGAATTCTAGAAACAATAGTATAACAGTCACCGTAGACATTCATTTAACAAGACTGACACTAGACACGTTACTGCCTGAAACAGATTAAATAGCCCTTCACTTATTCTACCTAAATGGGCTGACTTGATTTGAAGTTAAGCCAACTTTAACATTGTGACTTGACAGTAGTCCTCATTTTGCATAATACAGACCATTTTCAACACACATATTTAATTTTTAAGAAAAAACAATGGTCTGGGTATTGACATCATTAATCTTCATATCATTCTGGCAAATTGTAAGATCACTACACTAATTGAATTACTAATCAGATATCTAATCATTCTCATTCTTCTGGATCTTATTCACTTCAGACCTATGTAGCAGTGACTGCTGTTTTGAGTTATATTCATTAACATTAAAATATTCCTAATACTAGCAAACTGATTGCTTAAAAAAGTGCAGAAGGAAGAAAACAAGCCCATAGTTTGGAATTGAATGGAATGGAATGGAATGGAACAGAACCGAATGGAATGGAGTGGAACAGAACAGAACAGAACAGAACAGAACAGAACAGAATAACAGAGTTGGAAGGGACCTTGGAGGTCTTCTAGTCCAATCCCCTGCTTAGGCAGGAAACCCTACACCAGACAAATGGATATCTAGTCTCATCTTAAAAACTTCCAGTGTTGGAGCATTTACAACTTCTGGAGGCAAGTTGCTCCACTGATTAATTGTTCTAACTGTCAGGAAATTTTTCCTTAGTTCTAAGTTGCTTCTCTCCTTGATAAGTTTTCACCCATTGCTTCTTGTTCTACCCTCAGGTGTTTTGGAGAATAGTTTGACTCCCTCTTCTTTCTGGCAACCCCTAAGATATTGGAACACTGCTATCATGTCACCCCTAGTCCTTCTTTTCATAAGACTAGATATATCAAGTTCCAGCAACCGTTCTTTATATGTTTTATCCTTGAGTCCTCTATTCATCTTGGTTGCTCTTTTCTGCACTCTTTCTAGAGTCTCAACATCTTTTTTACATCGTGGCGACCAAAATTGGATGCAGTATTCCAAGTGTGGCCTTACCAAGGGATTATAAAGTGGTATTAACACTTCACATGATCTTGAGTCTATCCCTCTGTTTATGCAGCCTAGAACTGTGTTGGCTTTTTTGGCAGTTGCAGCACACTCCTGGCTCATATGTCAGTGATTGTCCACTAGGACTCCAAGATCCTTCTCACAATCACCACTATTGAGCAAGGTACCACATATACTGTACCTGTGCATTTTGTTTTTCTTGCCTAAATGTAGAACCTTATGTTTTTCACCATTAAATTTAATTTTGTTAGATAGCGTTCAATGTTCAAGTCTGTCAAGATTCTTAAGCCTATCTTCTGGAGTGTTGGCTATTCCTGCTGCCTTGGTGTCATCTGCAAATTTGATGAGTTCCCCATCTATCCCCTCGTCCAAATCATTGATGAATATGTTGAAGAGTACTGGGCCTAAAACAGAGCCCTGGGGTACCCCACTGCATACCTCCCTCCATGTAGGTGCAGTTCCATTGAGGACTACACATTGAGTGTGGTTGATCAGCCAGTTACGAATCCATCTGGTGGTCTAACCCACATCTTTCTATTTTATCAAGTAGTAGGTTATGGTCTACTTTGTCAAATGCCTTACTGAAGTCCACGTAAATTATATTGACAAGTCCACTAATTTTGTCACTTTGTCAAAAAATGCAATAAGGTTAGTCTGGCATGATCTGTTTTTGACAAACCCATGTTGGCTTTTGGTTATTACTTTGCTTGCTTCTAGGTGTTCGCTGGTTCATTGCTTGATTATCTTTTCCAGCATCTTCCCTAGTATTGAGGTCAGGCTGATGGGTCTGTAGTTTCCTGGATCTATTTTTTTTATTTTTTTAATATGGGAACTACATCAACTTTTTTCCAGTCCTCTGGCAGTTCCCTAATGCTCCAGGATTTTTGAAAGATATAGTTCAGTGGTTCTGAGATCTCGTCTGCCAGTTCCTTCAGAACCCTGGGGTGTAGTCCATCTGGTCCTGGTAATTTGAACTCTTCTAGGGTAGACAGGTGCTCACTTACCATTTTCTTCCCTATTTTAACTTGTGTTCCTAATCTGTTTTTTATGGTGCTGTTTTTGATAGGTTGGACTGTTTTTTTCCTTTTGTGTAAAGATAGATGCAAAAAACAAGAAAGCAGAAGTCGTTCTGCTTTTTCCCTGTTGCTTGTCACCTTCTTGCCACTTTCTCCCAGCAATGGACCAATTGTTTCCTTGACTTTTTTCTTGTTTTTAACATATTATGAATCTCAGGGCCAGTATGACCACTTCAGACATTTAAATGGGAAACAAGCCTCTGAATAATATACAGACAAAGTCCTTCCACCTTCATTCAGAGGTCTACAAGGAGATATTATGGCCCACATTTTACTTCGTATGATTTTTCACAATAACGCACAAAATAAGTAATTTTTCTTTTTAAAAAAAGTCAACAAAAACTTTCAAACACAAATTGTACTAGAACATTTGGACAAAACCAAATTATTAATTAATTTTTCAATGTTACATGACACTTGTATGTGGTTTATTTGTCCAAAAGATAATAAAAACCACTTAGAAACAAAATACAATACTGATAAAATCAATGAAGCTTTCTGCACAAATTAATGTTTTGTTCTCTTTCTGTATATGTTAAGATATCATATTGTTATTAGATACCATAGTAATTTGTTCATTTGATTATATATTTTCCATCTACCATTATGAAAACTTCCTTCTTAAAACTTCATCATACAATAAAGAAGATAGATGAGTCATTCACCATCTGCTTAAGCAAATACACTTAAAATGGCTTCCACAAATGTGATTAAGTTACAGCAGATCTAGAAGCAAAAAGTCCCCAGATTTCAAAATGATGATTGTACAGCTGTAGCCAGCATCATTAGGGAGCTATAAAAGTTTATGTTCCATTTGGATGGCAAGGACTTTTTCTGAAGATTCAGTGACTGGGCAAATCAATAAATGATCCATTTAGTAGTTGTTGTAAATTTAGAAAAAGCTAATGAAATAAGGATCTTGAGTTGTAATTACCATTTACTATCCCAAAAGGTTTTTTTCTTCCTTCCACATTCTGTACTATTATATATTTATGCTTTTTAAAAAATCCTAGTACATTATACAGATTCTGAATAAATGATTTCCAGAATAAAGGGATCAGAATTAATAGCAAACATTGATAATACCGCACTATTTTTAACTGTATATTTAAGTAAGAAATAACAGGTTTATTGTTGTAATGTTGGGTCATAACAATATAGCATAGCAGAAAAAAAACAATAAAATGAAATAATAATAAAGCAATAAAGTAATAAAAAGAGTACCAGGCACAAAGATTTCAACTTTAAATGTTCGCTAGTGATAAACTACTACAAGTCTTAAAAGTTTGAAAAGCAGAAATCTGCTACTTAATTCTCAGATTTTAAATGCATATTTTTTTGTTGGTTTGGTCTTTTTTGTGTGTGTATTGCATGAAATTTGCAGCATAAAGATGCAAATAATGAAATAAGATCAATCAGTAGTCCAATGGAAGTTCTTTAAATTCAACTCTCCTTCCAATTCCTATCTCAGTGCAGCTCTCGGTCTCTCCCACTCTACATTCACAGTTTATTGCCACAGGAAAAACAAAAGTTTAACTCCCAAGATAAAGTTTTCAGGCTCAAATTTCTGAATGTGTAAGTCAGCTGCTGACAAAATGTACAGTTAAGGATGCTGTCACAGTCAGAATGGAGCATTTTCTAAATAATTTGCAATCTCCATCCACAGCAGGTTGTTAATGGCACACTGGCACCTATCAACAGCATGTGGCTTATTACTGCCATCACATACTTCTCTTGTTCTCTCACTAGATCAGCCAACAAAAATGCTGCAAACAACTACATGGTGAAAAATCAACTGAGAAAATCTCCAGGGTGGACTTTGCATCTAGTCAAAATGCCTATCCTTTTAGATGACTATAGTTAATGTTCTTGTTAGAGAAAAATATTGCAACCATGCAGAACTCAGTTTTAGTTACAAAAGCTAAGTTTTGGATCTACTAACTGATTCTCAGTGGAAGACTGCAGGAGATAAGAATTAAACCAAATTTTCTACTTACTCTACAGCAAGGATGTCAAACTCATGACCCGCGGCCCAGATGCATCATGTGCTGGCCCTGCCCCGCCCAGTTTAGCGAAGGGGGAAAAAGTCCCAATACATCATGTGACACCACCATTACGCCGCAGGTTTGACATCCCTGTTCTACAATATGCCTGGCATTTTGAAGCAGAGAAGCTAATGGTAGAGGAGAGGATAAATGACAAGGTTTTTTTAAGGCAGCATCTCATGAATTAACAATATTATTATTGTTATTGTTATTGTTATTGTTATTGTTGTTGTTATTGTTATTGTTATTGTTATTAAGAGCCTTGGTGGCGCAGTGGACTAAGTGCTGTTAAAGTAGCACTTAGTTGCCAGCTGCCTGCAATTACTGCAAGTTCAAATCTCACCAGGCTCAAGATTGACTCAGCCTTCCATCCTTCCGAGGTAGGTAAAATGAGGACCCAGATTGTAGGGGCAATAAACTGACTTTGTATAAAAAAGAACACCACTTAAGGGGGGGGGGGGCAAAAGCCCTAGTAAGCAGGTATATACAAAAGTATGAAGGCTATTGCTTAATGTATTGTAAGCCGCCCTGAGTCTCCGG
Source organism: Arizona elegans (assembly GCA_022577455.1). Lineage (NCBI taxonomy): Eukaryota > Metazoa > Chordata > Lepidosauria > Squamata > Colubridae > Arizona > Arizona elegans. The sequence continues at coordinate 61,524,296 of JAKOOJ010000009.1, forward strand.
AGAAGGGCGGCATATAAATCTAACTAATAAATAAATAAATAAATAAATAAATAAATATAACAAATATTATAATATGCAGTATTTGATAAAGACAAACATGATTTAATCTGTGATAAATTAAGAAATAAAATCAAGTTATTTAAATGGATGTGCAACCCAGTTCTTAGATAAAGAACACAGATATGCACAACATCCCTTATAAAATACTTGATTCTAAATAACACTCTCACTAACTGCAAGGTATTATTTTACAAGGGCATACCTGACTAAAGCCACTCCTAACAATTTATTTGTTCTGAATATTAAGAACAGTAAGCTTTAGATAGCTCAGTCCCTTGCTCCTATAGATCTGGGGAGCAGAGGCATTCCTTTCTGCTATATAGATAATCTGAGTAATACTATTACAGAAGTTAATACTACTTAATTATTATCCTTCTATCAGAGATATGGATATTTAACAAGAGATCAGAATAGCTATAGATTTCAAAATTTCATCCAGTCTGCAGAGTAATCTTCTCTCTCTCTCTGATTAATGTAAAGATATGAATAAATATAATTTGGTTTAAGAAGTGCAGAAAGCATACACAGCTTTTCCTTTTATTTAATTACTGTAAGATATATACATTCTCCATTACTTTCCCTTTCACAATACTGTCTATCTTCTGGAACAGTTTTTCTGCAATAAGATTTTTATAGCTATATGATAACCCAACTTTAAAATGACTTTCTTCACACCGTACTGTAAAAATAAATTATTTATGGCTCACTTGAGTTCTTTTTTAATATATTTATTGATTTTTTTTACCATCAACTTTTATAAAGTAGTAATGCATGCTCATGTTTACATAAAACTGCAATGACCATAAATAGAAATTAATTTACTCCAGATGTTTTGGCTTGGTAGCCTTGGTAGTACAGTGGTTTAATGCACCCTGTTATTAACACAGCTGCCTGCAATTTCTGCAGGTTCGAATCTTACCAGGCTCAAGGTTGACTCAGCCTTCCATCCTTTCTAAAGTAGGTTAAATGAGGACCCAGTTTGTGGGGGCAATAAGCTGACTTTGTATAAATATACAAAAGTATGAAGGCTATTGCTTAACGCATTGTAAGCCGCCCTGAGTCTCCGGAGAAGGGCGGCATATAAATCAAATAAAAAAAAATTCCCATAAACTGTGCCATCATAGCCAAAGGTCAGGAATTATCCAAATTGCACAATCCTATTGCATAATCCTGAAATCTTGTTCAACACCAAATAACTATGCTTTTTTTTCAATCGGTGTATGACTATCTTTTTTTATCTGCACATGTGTTTTAAGGATGTACAAAGCATTAAAAAGAGAAGCTTTGCCCAGTATATCAGGAACACTTTCTAAGAAGCATTAAAGCAGCAATATATTCTAGATTGGTCAGTGCAGCTGCTTCAAAGGCTTTTCCAGGTTATCTGCAAATGTATAATAAGTGGCCAAAATTATGGAAACCTTTTGGGAAAAGTGTATTTTCTAAAACTAGCTAATAGCACCACTTTTTTGGGAATAGTACCATAAAATTATGTATCAATGGAAAAATAATTTAATCAAAAATGTAATACAATAACTTTTACGAAGGATTTGCTATTAGAATAGCAGTTACAGTATAAAGAAGAAAAGTGAAACATGTAGAAAAAATGAGATATACAAAAATTATCACCATAGAAAAAATGACATAAAAAACAAAAATTATCACGTCAGTTAATACTTAGTTGGGTAACCTTTAGCATGAATTACGGCCTTACAATGTCTTCCCATGGAGTGAACCAAGTCTTTTAGTTCTGCAGCTGTTATAATGTGAAACCAAGATTGAATGATTGCTTCTATTAACTGGGTTTTATTGCTGGGTCACTTCTGACTAACAAGTTTCTTCAGTCGGCTCCAGTGGTGGGTTTCAAAATTTTTTACTACTGGTTCTGTGGGCATGGCTTGGTGGGTGTGGCTTGGTGGGTATGGCAGGGGAAGGATACTGCAAAATCTCCATTCCCTCCCTACTCCAGGGGAAGGTTACTGCAAAATCCCCATTTCCTCCCAATCAGATGGGACTTGGGAGGCAGAAAATAGATGGGGTTGGGACCAGTCAGAATTTTTACTAACGGTTCTCCGAACTACGCAAAATTTCTGCTACCAGTTCTCCAGAACTGGTCAGAACCTGCTGAAACCCACCTCTAGTCAGCTACATATATTTTCAAATGGGTTAAGATCTGGGCTATTCCCAGGCCATTCAGGCAGTAGAATATGATTATCTTGAAACTCCAAAAACAGTGGTGTTATTAGCTATCAAACCTCAAAAAAAAACACTTTTCCCAAAAGGTTTCCACAATTTTGGCCACTATTGTATGTGCATACATAGCCACCTAATTTCAATTCCAGTGATTTCGGACTGATAATAGCTCTGCAAAAAACAGAGTGGATTATTGCAGCTAAGAAAAATATGCCAATGAATAGATTGGTTTCTTCAACCCTCCCTTGTGTTCAATATAGATGATCTTTTGAGAAGGCTGGAAGTCTACAGAGGATGACACAGCGAAGCAGAGATGAGAAAATTTGGCATTCTTCCTCCAGCTGCAGTCAAAGCAGTGAAGCAAGCCCTCCTTTGAAGGATCCCTAAATTCACACATCCTTTGTAAATCACCTTTGAAAAATGCTTATTAACAATTTAAAAAGAAGTTAGTCACTTCAAAATGACAAGCATTTGGAAACATACATTTTAAGAATTCAAAATATATAGCAAAAAGCAAGGCATGGTTTTGGCTACAAAGAAATTCTAAATCAGAGGTCTTCAAACTTGGCAGCTTTAAGACTTGTGGACTTCAACTCCCAGAATTCGCTAGCCAGCATAGTATAGCTGGCCGGAGAATTCTGGGTATTGAAGTCCACAAGTCTTAAAGCTGCCAAGTTTGAAGATCTCTGTAAATGGATCAAGAGCTCAGAAAATGTTGCCTGTACAGATAGTCCTTGATTTACATTTAATGACCATTCAAAGTTACAATAGTGCTGAAAAGGGGCGCTGGTCCTACCTGATATGCTCCTTCTCGTTGGGTGGAGACAGCAGCCAGTGTGGGTAATCCTCATCCAATCAGCCTGAAGGACTGGGTCCATCCAAAGTTTAAATCCCACCCTTGTTGCCGGGTAGACCAGCTTTTGGCGAAAAACTAAGGAAAGACTCGGCGTGTTGTCAAGATAAGAGAAATTTAGAGAGAGAAAAACGAGACCAGCCTGGCACAAAAAACCCGGGAGGGTCTGGCTGCTGTCTCCACCCAATGAGAAGGAGTGTATCAGGCAGGACCAACGCCCCTTCTCCATTGTGGGTAGAGACAGCAGCCAGTGTGGGACATACCCAAGTTCACTGTCCTGAGACCTGGGAGGGCCCAGGCTGGTCCGAAATAGCCTCCCCAGCAACAACCCTCTGCAACACCTGCCGACCAAACGCTGCCTCAGCAGAGGCAAATGAGTCAATTTTATAGTGTTTAATAAAGGGAGCCGGAGAGGTCCATGTGGCCGCACGGCAAATCTCCAGCAACGGGGCCTGCGTAGCCCAGGCCGCCGACGTAGCTGCACTGCGTGTAGAGTGGGCAGTCACACGAGGCAGTCGCGGCAGGGAGCGGAAGTCGTAGGCGGAGGCGATGGTTTGCCGGATCCAGCGACCGATAGTTGAAGAAGATACCTTGAGACCCAAAGAAATGGGTAAGAAGGAGACGAACAAGGCTTCTGAACGTCAAAAGGATGCAGTGTGTTTAATATAGATGCGAAGGGCACGGTGAACATCCAGAGTATGCCAACGACATTCACGAGGGTGAGAAGGACGAGGGCAGAAATTCGGGAGGATGAGCTCTTGGGAGCGATGGAAGACAGAGTTGATTTTCAGCACGAAGGTTGGATCCAGACGGAGGATGACACGTTCAGCGTGGAACACGTAAAGGTCCGGCCTGGTGGACAGAGCAGCCACTTCCGATATGCGACGAGCCAAAGTGATAGCCACCAAGAAGGCGACTTTACACGACAACAAGCGCAGAGACGCTGTTCGTAGGGGTTCGTAGGGAGGCCCCATGAGAGACTCCAAGACCAAAGGTAGATCCCAAGTGGGATAGCGGTGTAAAACGGGAGGGGACAAGTTAGTGGCCCCGCGGAGAAAACATTGAATTATAGGATGCTGCGCCAAAGACGAGAGGGACCCGCAGGTAAGTACCGAAGAGATGGCTGCAATTTGGCATCTTAGCGTGTTTGGAGAGAGGCCATCAGCAAAACCTCATTGTAGGAACACCAGAATGTCCACTATCGAAGGCTGTAGTACAGGTACGCCATTCCTGTCACACCAAGAACAGAAAGACCGCCAGGTGGCAGAATAGATTCTGTTAGTAGAAGGGCGACGGGAGGCCTGAATTATATGTATAACATCATTCGGAATATTAGCCGTGCTCAGAGAGAACCGCTCAACCGCCAAGCGGTCAGATTGAGCCACGGGAGGTCTGGGTGGTTCATTGCCCCTTGACTCAGAGTGTCTGTTGTGATCGGGATGCGCCAGGAGGGAGCGACAGAGAGGGAAACCAAGTCCGCAAACCATGCTCTGCGAGGCCAGTGTGGAGCCAGAAGAATTATCTCCGCCCGTTCATCCAAGAGCTTGCGGATCACTCTGGGGAGTAGAGACGTTGGAGGAAAGGTGTATAGAAGACCCTGGGGCCAGGGGACTCGGAGGGCGTCGACAGCTTCTGCCTGAGGGGCTGGGAACCGGGTGAAAAAGTGAGGCAACTGTGCATTTGCAGGAGTAGTGAATAGGTCCACGACTGGGGTCCCGAATCGACGGGCCAGAGCCTGGAAGATTTGGGGGTGGAGGCGCCATTCTGCATTGTCCAGCTGTTGTCAACTCAGCCAATCCGCCTGAATATTTTCGATGCCCGAGATGTGCTCCGCCCAAAGGGATCCGAGATGATGTTCCGCCCAGAGACTGACTTTCAAAGCCACTGACAATAGGGACTTCGACCTGGTACACCCCCCCCCAATTTGTTCAAATGAGCCTTGGCCGTTACATTGTCCGTCAAGACAAGTACATGGGCTCCGGCTAGAAGTTGACGAAACGCCCTGAGGGCCAGGAAGATGGCTTGCAACTCTAGCCAGTTGATTGGATGGCGAGCATCCGTCTCGTTCCACACACCCTGGGCGAGCTGACCCTGACAATGTGCCGCCTAGCCGCAGAGACTGGCATCTGTTGTCACCACTACTCTCTGGGGCTCAAGAAAGAGAGAACCTGCCGAAAAGGCCAGGGACCGCCACCATCGAAGGGATCTGCGAACTGCCAGAGGGAGCAGGATCTGACTGGAAGAAGTGCCTCTGCCCGCCTTCTGAAAAGGTAAAAGAAACCATTGGAGCTCCCGGGTGTGGAGCTGCGCCCAAGGAACAATGGCTATGGCAGAAATCATCTTACCCCAAAATTGGGAAAGAATATAAGGGGAGACCTTCCGAGATCCCTCAACTTTAACCACCAACTCCCGCAGGCTAACCTGACGCTCTGGGGAGAGAAAAACTTTACCCTGTAAGGAGTCAATTAGAGCCCCTAAATGAACCAGGGAAGTAGAAGGGATCAGATGGCTCTTTTCCAGGTTAATGGAAAAACCATGGGCAGCTAATGTCCTAAGAGTAAACTGAATATCCAGGGTAGCCTGGAGAGCGGAAGACGACAAAATTAAAATGTCATCTAAATAACAAAGGAGCCTGATCGACGAGAGCCTGAGGTAAGCGGCTAAAGCCGCCAACACCTTAGTAAAGGTGCGGGGGACGGACGAAAGTCCAAAGGGCAAAGCCCGATACTGATAATGAACCCCCCCCTGTAACAGAACCGCAAATAACGTCTGTGGGAAGGGAGAATGGGGATGTGTAAATAGGCCTCAGTCAGATCGATAGAAGAAAGGAGATTACCCCTCCTAACACCGTCAAGAATAGATTTAAGAGTCTGCATCTTAAATTTCTGATACACCACGTACTGATTTAACCGTTTTAGGTCCAGAATGGGTCTCCACCCCCCCTCAAGGACTTAGGCACCAGAAAAAACCGAGAATAGAATCCCGCCCCAATTTTGTCAGCAGGGAGCAGTTGGATAGCCCTGATGGAAAGGAGATGCTGAACAGCAGAGGCCATAAGAGCCCTCCTTTCGGTGTCACAAGAAATCGGACAGCCGACAAAGGTGCTCGGGGGAGGGGAAAGGAATTCAATGGCCAACTCTGATCTTAAGGTGGCCAGGACCCATTCATCCAAAATAGACTTCTCCCAAATGGCAGCGAAGAGAGCCAATCTGCCGCCAATGGGAGGGTCAGAGATGCGACTAGTGACGGCGCCGGTAGGAACAACCTCCTCCCCCTCGAAAGGGCCGTTTGGACATGAAGGGTTTTCCCCGGGACAGTCTATCCTGGGAACCCCGGGACCTCCCAAAATTGTGGAATGGCTGCGGAGGAGGGAAAAAGGCAGAAGAAGTAGAAGGACCCCCACCGTCAGAAGCCCGAGATTGAGGCCGTGCAGGATAAGGTACATAACGGGAATCCCCCCTACGAAAAACCGGAGCCAAAACTTTCTTCTTGTTACGAGTCTCAGTCAAGAAGGGGTCCAAGGCATCCCCAAACAATCGGGCCCCTCCAAATGGAACAGCAGCCAACCGCCACTTTTGCCTGGCATCCGCCTGCCAGTGGCGGAGTCAGACCAAACGACGAGCAGCCACTGAAGAAGCCAACGACTTTGCTGCAAAACGGGTGGCGCTCAAAGTCGAATCTGCAGAGAACTGGACAGCTGCAATAATCTTATTGAGGTCTTGCTTAATCCGCGCGTCATGCAGAGAAAGCTTCTCCTGCAGCTGGCAGAGCCACAGCAAGGTGGTACGATTGAAGAATGAAGCCGTAGAAGATGCCTTGATAGCCCATGCCGCCCCCTGATGGGCCCTCTGGAGGACCAGGTCAGAACGACGCTCCTCAGGCCGCAATCCTTCATCAGGGCCCCCAGGGACATTAGCATTAGGTAATGCAATTGCAATAGCGAGTCCAGGTCAGAAGCGACGTTAAAGGTTTTTTTTTTGTCAATAGATGAGGGCAGGGGAGCCGAGCCAGGAGAAGCCCACTGCCGCTTGACCGTGTCCAAAATTAAAGGCGGAGCAGGAATTGTGGTGACCTGTTTAGCCGGCTCTGCAAACATAGGATCTAGAGGAACTGAAACAGGGGGCTGGACCACTGGAGATGCCTTATCACAAAGTTTAGTAAGCACTCTATCTCGGCGCTTTTCCACTTTAGAGGAAGTATCGCCATGTTTTTATGCCCTGTATAATGCCTCTGGGGCAGAACTGGAGCCACAATAGGGGCCTGGGCAGGCACAGGAGGGGTAACAGATGGGTCATCTGATTGGCCAGCAAAGGAAGCTACGGCCTTGCTGCCGTGCTTTGATTTGGAGGCTGCTTTGAGCATGGTGAATTAGACCAGAATAGAGAACGAGGGTGATCAAATGCCAATGGAGGAGCGCAGAAACTCCACAGGGACCCTCAGCACCCAACAGTTCAGTCTAGCAATTGAAAGGGGAGCGCGGAAACTCCACAAAATGGCCGCTGTGTCAGTATATGAAAAACAAAATGGCGGCCGTCAGTAAATGAATTAGGCTAGACAGGGTCCAATTGGATTAGCTTGCCCAAATATACAGCGTTAAATTAAAGGCTTCTTCCAGCGATTTAAAAGCAGGCCTCAGATGTTTCTCCCAGTGATTTAAGGCAGGGAAGAGTTAAGTCCTTAAAAGTGAAAAATATTGCTCCCAGCTGACAGGCAGTGATAGAGAGGCCGGCCGCGCAGCCACACGATCGTGCAGGCTATAGGGGAACACAGGCAGGTCACTGTGGCAGGATCCGGTCTTTAGAGGCAAGGAGATGGGCGATCTAGGCAGCAATTAACAAAATGGAGCCAGGCAGTCAGAAAACGAAGCCACGCTGCACCCCCGATGAAAACAAAATGGCCGCCGCAATTGAAGGAACAGGGTGCTGGTGCTAATTGAGCCAGGCAGAGTTCCAAAGGGCCCCCAACGACCCCCCCTTTAAGCAGGAAAGGGTCAAATCAATAGTCCAGAGAGGCTTCCCACCCCCTTTGCAGAGGAAATACCTTGAGGCAAAGGGGAAACCCCCAGCCACAAGAAACACTCACTGCACAGTCCAAATTCACCAAAATCCAAAGGAATGTCCAAATTCGTAGTCACAAAATAGTCCAGAGAAGTCACACCAACAAAACAGATCCAACAGCAATCAGAATCAGCTAAAATTCAGCTAAAAGAGAGACAGCTAAAAGACCACACTCCAGTCCTGACTGAAGGACTGAGTCAAAAGCTGGTCTACCCGGCAACAAGGGCAGGATTTAAACTTTGGATGGACCCAGTCCTTCAGGCTGATTGGATGAGGATTACCCACACTGGCTGCTGTCTCCACCCACAATGGAGAAAAAGTGATTTGTGATCAGTCCTCACACCTATGACTGCCACAGCCTCCTGCAGTCATCTGTTCATGATTCAGGCACTTAGCAATCAGCATGTATTTATGATGGTTGCAATGTCTCAGAGTCACATCATCACCATTTGCAAACTGGTGAGAAGGAAAGTCAATGAGGGAATATGGATTTGCTGGTTTGCTTAATAACCTCAATAATTCACTTAATGACCTTGGCAAAAAAAATCATAAAGTCAGACTTGACTCATTTAACAATAGAATTACTTAACAAGAGAAGTTCAGTTCAGGTCCTAATTGTGGTTGCAAGTTGAGAACTATCTAGAGCTACGAATTTTGGTAAATTCTAGAAAATATATTGTGCATTTATTTACTGATAAGAGTTGAGATGTAACTGGTGAGTTCCATATTTGATACGAAATGTGATTATTTTAGGACTCTGGACATTTTACTAACACTTGGATTGGAAAAGATGTTGTGACATATAGCTAAAAGTTGAGTTATGGGATAAAAAGTTTTATATCCTTTTTTTAATTAAGAGGAGCTGAAGAAATAGCAAAATTGCTTATATATGTTGTGATGAAATGGGGGTGGTTCTTTCTTATTTTTTTCGGTTGTATTTTTCTGCTGTATTTTTTTTCTTTCTGCTTTGCTTTCTTGCACTTTTTATTCTATTTTTCTTTTTCTCCATTTATATTATCTTTTATTGTATTTAAAACTTTCAATAAAAATGTTATTAAAAAGAGAAGTATATAATGTAAATGATAAGTACTTCCTGTGAAGCTTTTATGGAAATCTTCAACTTGCTAAGAGCAATTTAAAGACATTGCAAATTCCTCAAAAATAGCTCAGAAGGTCAAGATTGTAAATTTGCATAATTAATTCTTTTAAATGTCTTCATTCTTTAAAATATTCTTGGAATTCATTCAGTAATACAAAGCAGTACGAGGATAAAGGATTTAGGATTTTCTGCAAGTGTGATTACTTGTTTATATTGTTCTTTAAGTAAAAAAAAAAACACAAAGGCAATATGATTTTTTTCCCCTCTGGAAATGCAAACTACAGCCTATATTAGTTGGAAAATCCCTTTCCTATCAAGATGAGTTAAGTCCAGTAACTTTATCTGTCACTGAGGTAAAATTGCACAAGAAAAAAAAATCAGGTTAGGTATTAGAAACAGACAAGGAAGTAATTTATCTCCTGCCTCAAATACATTGTGCACTTTACAAAGAAAGAGAAAGAGAGATACAATCACTCCTTTATTCCTAAATATGGGATTGCAAGAGAGAATATAGGAAAGATGGTATAAATAACAAGGTTCTAGATGAAAGACCCTTACAGAGCAGAACCTGGACACATTTTTGCTTTCCTTTTATTTGCTTCCTAATGCAGTCTGACCTTAGGTGACATCCGGTGGAAAAATATCTGTAAAATTATTCCTGCCTGTCTGTTGCCACAATTGGAAACCCCAGAAACACTAAAATCAGTACACTTGAATAACTGGCTTTCTGCTTTTGTCAATAGTGAAAACTGATCCACAGCATGTGTTCAAAAATACCTTTTATGCATTTATCCTACAGTAATTATTGTATATATTACATCCTTATTATTAAGCCAATGTTTCAAACACTTCAAGTATACTTGAAATTAAACAATTTGAACAATACAAGTTTTAACTTTTTTTTTTCTAAATGATCAGATGACCTTATAATTTTGGATGACACACATATGTAAATATATATAGTAAACAAAGGGAAAACCCTAAACAATTATTTGTTTTTAATGTATTGTGTAGGAAATAGGGAATGACCTTGAAGAATTGGAGGAAGAGCTCCTATCAACAGAAAGATAAATGGGACATAAACCTAGGCAAAAATCTAATGAATGAAGTGTCAGACAAGTCCTCTCAGCTTCACAAAAATATATGGGAAAGAAAGCAAAACACATGAAAATTTGCAAGTTACCATAGCTGTCACAAACAAAGTAAGTACTAATATATATGTGTGTTTTGTTTCTTATTGGGATCTATCTTGTAGGGCTGAGATCTATAATTACATCTATGAGAGAGATCAATCATTTGCCTACGCTACAACAGTGCTGGTTACAAAGAACAGGGTATCAAAGTTAGAAAGCCAAAAGCAAAATCATATTCAATCTAAAGTTTAGACCAGATTGAAGGGCAAGAAAAAGGAATTAAGACCAGATGCTATTAATTTAAAGAACATGAAAGAACAATAATAGAAGACTGTAAGCATATGACAGCTGTGGCCAGGGGGGCTTTCTATCAGGTTCGCCTGATACACCAGTTGCGCCCCTTTCTGGATCGGGACTCCCTACGCATGGTCACTCAAGAACTCGTCTGGACTATTGTAACGCTCTCTACATGGGGGTCCCCTTGGGGTGCACCCGGAGGCTCCAACTGGTGCAGAATGTGGCCGCGTGGGGGATTATGGGAGCGATGGGGCGCTCCCATGTGACTCTTCTCCTGCGCGAGCTGCATTGGCTTCCAGTGGACTTCCGGGTGCGCTTCAAGGTGTTCATGATCACCTTTAAAGCGCTCCCTGGCTTAGGGCCGGGATACTTACGGGAGCGTCTTCTGCCACCAATTGCCTCCCACCGGCCAGTTCGCTCCCACAGAGAGGGCCTCCTCAGGGTGCCGTCGGCCAGACAATGTCAGCTGGCAACCCCCAGGGGGAGAGCCTTCTCTGTGGTGGCACCTACCCTCTGGAACAATCTACCCCAGAGATACGAGTGATCCCAGACCTCCGGACTTTTCGTCGGGCCCTTAAAACCTACTTCTTTCAATTAGTTGGGCTGTCCTGATTTTATGGTGGGTTTTTAAAATTTGAAATTGGTTTTAAATTGAAACGTTTTAAATTATGGGCCAAACTTATTTAATTATTTTAAATCTATTTTAACTTTTGTGTACAAGTGTTTTACTTTGGCTGTTCACCGCCCTGAGTCCGAAAGGAGAAGGGCGGTATAGAAATTTGATAAAATAAATAAAATAAATAAATAGTAAGAATCAAGACAAGCCTTAAAAAAATATTGGCTTAGCACCAGAAAAATTGCAGAAACTTTGGAAATAATAAATCACCAAATCACAGCAGTATCTAGGAACACTGAATACAATGGCCACAAATCATCCAATTTAAGCAAAACCATGTACTTCAATCATCTCAGAGGTAATTCTATCATCGGATAAATGTCATTAAAAATTCTAAAAATAGAAAATCAAACAAAAACAAAAAAATTAATTCTGAAAATAATCTATGGGAAACTCAAAAAGACTACAATAAAAATGCTGAATAGATAAAAAAATTTGAAGAAGAATTTAGTAAAAATCAAATGGAAATACTAATAATAACAGCAGAAATAGTTGAAAACCAAATGAAAAAGATTTTAAACTGGACACTCCTGGAAATGATCAATGCATGGCTTTTGGTTCAAATATCTGACTAGCTTACATTCAATTAAGCTAAACAACTTAATGAACTACTGTACAAAGGAGATATCAGTGCTGATTAATAACTGGCAAAATTTATCTAATTCAAAAAGACCCAAAGAAAGGAACAACACAAGTAAATTATAGGCCAATAACATGTTTGGAAAGGCATTTAATTCATTATTATATAGTTGTATCACCAAATGCTTGAAAATAATTTGTGCCAGTAAAAGCATTATAATGTTTATAGAAAAAATAATGACACAGTGGAAAACAGTATTGGTGGTAGGAAATGAAAAACATAAGCTGATTAACATTAGGAGGTGCATATTCCAGAGTGACTCATTAACACTCTTATTATTTTTCACTGCTATGATTCCACTTTCAGTGACTTTGAAGTAAACATTGACGATAAAACTGCAAAAAATGCTAACAAAATCTCACATTTTTTTTACATGATAGGTGTGAAGTTTAATGGAAAATCAGAAATCAAAATCCAGTCTTTGACAAACACTATATGATTTTTAGCAGAGATATAGGAATGGAATTTGGCCTAAAATTTGCTACAGTAACAATAAATCAAGGTAAAATCACAAAGTATGCCAATCACCACTGGAGTCCCCAGGCTTCTTTATGCCACAATCTCCCAATGTTAATTTTCAGATCTTGATATTTCATGATCTTCTCAACTTTTTGTTTTTTATTCTGCTATCCCCTAGTATTGCCACATCAATTCTACATTTTTTCTTATAGACTTCCAATATCTGGGTAAGAGGATGCTGAACTATATAGATCTACTATGTCTTTTTCTTAATCTCAATTAATTGCAAATTGCTCATTAAATTAAATGAGACTTAATAATAGAAAACAGTAAGGATGTATAGAATGCACATTAATAGAATTTACAAGACTTTCTATTTATTTATTACTTCCTTATTTGTTTCTCCTTCTATTCTGTTTAAACATATTAAAATTAAAGCCATCATCATCTAGAAAAAAAGTTACTTGTCTCATGCTATGGTCATTACTTCCTTTTAAATTTCCTTTTTAAAAAAAATCTTTTATTGAAGAAGTTTTTGACACAACTAAAAGCGGATACTAATTTATAAAATAATAAGGAAAAGTAATAATAATGTAAAAAAAGGAATCGAGAAAATAAAAAAAGAGAAATGTAATAAAGAAGTGGTTTCCAATCCTCTTGAAAGCAGTTATAAGTGCATTTACACTTTATCTTCTCTTACTCAAATTACATCGTTATTTCCTTCTTTTCATAATCTACATTTCTAGTAATCAAATCTGTAAATCACCAGCTCATTTATTTCAGTAAAAAAGTCAGTAAGAGATTTCCAATCACTAATAAATATAGTTGTTTATTTATCTCTAAGCAATTAAGCTAATTTTGCTATCTCTGCTTGTTCTCTCGTCTTCACCAATTATTGGTGAAGATAATTCCTCCATTATCTTCTATGTTTTCTTGTAGATCAAAGTCATTAGAGTTCTTTGGAAATAACTGGAACAAAGTGGTCCAGTTATAAGTCCTATAGATGTCCTGACTTTGGAGAACATCCTCTAATAAATCTTTTTGCCAGCTCTTATTCAATGGGTAGACTTAACTTGGAGCAGACAGACACAAAGGCATCTATGATTCTTGCAGGATGTTAAAAATGATAACCAGGCCAAAGATGAGGAAAGCATCTGTGATTATGCAGAAATGTTAATTGTGCCTTTTCAATAATTCCACATTCCAAGTTAAGGGTATCTTTATATAATTGATAAAAAAGAGATAGATTTCTTATTATTCTTAAGGAAAATTCCTAAGGAGAAGAATAATGTTTGATGTCTACATGTAAGTCATTATTATCCAAAGCTTTGTATCACCTCTATTGCTTGGATTTCATGAATATGAATTAGCATCAGTAGTACAGATACAATCCTTTATAATATGCTCATGCAGTTTTAATGATATAATCAAATACTGAGCAATAGCAACCATGTTGTTAAAGTTACATCTAAATTAGGCCTCAAAAATGCATCTCATTCTTATGCAACCAGCTGTCTTCCCAACAAACAATTTGGTACTGACCTTTCCTTTAATTCATGAGTCTCAAACTCACATCTAAAAGGCTGTATGCAGCCGTTCAAGTCTTTTACTGTAGCCTGCAACAATATTTTGGAGATGATGAAATAAAATAACAACTCAGTAAGAATCCCAGATATTGGTTTTCTGACTAATGAAAAATGCTTCCAGTTAAGTAGCCAAAGTAAAACAGCTCTGCTTTGCAATTCCATTTGTAGTTTTGTTTGTTTAACAAATAAATATATTTTATTGTCTAATGACATATTGAGATTTTATTTAAGTTTTACTCGCTAGAGGCTTCAATATGAACAGATAAAAGATTTTAGAACTAAGGCTCCAAGGCTAATGAATTAGTTTTTATGTGGCATTTGTGATCATTTGAGAGCCAAGATTTAGTTCTCTGCAGGAGTGGATAACAATAAGAATTCAGCATATTATTTGTTAATTTATTACTGCCTTCACTGGGCTAATCAGGGCAAAATCTAATTTAAATTTTGTCCAAACCCAAAATTTCAGGCTTGAAATTTTGAGCTTGGATAACCTGGAACTACGCCACCTACGGTCTGACAAAGTATAGTACACAAAATTGTCTGCTACAACATCCTACCTGTCAACCACTACTTCAACTTCAACCACAATAATACATGGGCAAACAATAGATACAAACTCAAGGTAAATCGCTCTAAACTCAATTGCAGAAAATACGACTTCAGCAACAAAGTGGTCAATGCCTGGAATGCTCTACCCGACTTCATTGTTACATCCTCAAACCCCCATAGCTTCAACTTTAAACTATCTACTATGGACCTCACCCCATTCCTAAGAGCTCTGTAAGGGAGTGTGCATAAGCGCACTCCGTCCCTGTCCCACTGTCCCATTTATTTTACTCATTACTTCTGCTCATGTCCATGTTTATACTTATACCTGTTATCTCATACATGTTTGACAAACTAACTAACTAACTAACTAAGTAAGTAAGTAACTAAATGAATAAATAAATAAAATCTGTGTGAAGCAGAACAATTAGTGCAAGAATGCCTCCAGTTTTTCTATGGATTTCTTCTTGCTGAAGTTTTCTTATGTCCTATAAAAATATCAAATACCCTCACTCTTAATTTATAGCTTTATAGAGCCTTCAATATCATATAAAGAGAATATAATACAGACAATTATTGCAATAAGAATAATTAAATTATATTAACAAAAAAAGTGGCAAGAACAGAATAGAGACAAAAAATATAAGAGCAGATGAAAATAAAATAAGGACATTTAAAAATGATTAAAAAGAAACAAGAGGATCGCCATGACATGTATTCACTATAGGCATAACAATCGAGTTTCTAAGAAATTTCTACATGTAAACTGTTCCACTGAGAGTTGAAGGTGCGTTTCTTATCATTCAACCTTGATCACAGTGGCTACTTCTCCAAATTGAGGTCATAAGATCCTGTTCCAACAATCCTATCAAGGATACAATTTATCAGCAATCATCGTTTTTCCAAAGAAAGGAAAGGTTTAATCCTGAAGATAGTTGGAAGACTTATCCCAGTAAAACCGGTTTGTTAACTTAAACTTCCTAATTATTTCTTCACAATACACACTACATTTCCCAGAACCTTAATCAAAATAACTTCAAAATAGGTAACTGATTTTGAAATGAGATGGGTGGCAAATAAATTTGATTAATATATAAAGTCATGTTTTTAAGCTATTATCCCCCATTACTTGCCTTTGAAGAAGCAGTCTTCATTGTGGACAATAGTAATCTTCTGCTTTTTCAGGCAGGCAGCCCGGTGCACTTCACAGTGGTTTTCATAGAATTCACCATCAGAACCACAAACAGGCTTGTAATGAGACTTGCAATATTCCATGCAGGCACATTCCCCTTGTCCTGTTTCTCTGTTGACAACACAATGCCTACCCAAACCACAATACTTATTTTCACAGGATCCAGGAAGAACACCATGATTCACAGACCCTGAAAAGAAATGGAAAAGGCTTTTAGGTTGTAAACCACAATCTCACATTTTTGTCATATTCAGAGTACCTATGGTGGTGTGAAGACTACTTTACTGGAAAGTAATAACAAATAGTTCTGATGATGTCACTACAGGAAGATAATAGATATTTGTAATCTGCAAGTTAATTGTGCCTTGAGACAAACACACTAAAAGAATAATACATTAACCAATTTCCCTTGACATGCAAATAAATTTGAGAATTCATTAAGAATTTTATGACTTTAACAAAAATTCTAGTCCTTGTGGCTCCAGGGGAAAACACAAATGCACAGTCTAATGGATCGTAAATTAAAGTTCATATTATTAATACTATGAATTCTATTGAGGATTTTAAAGTACCATATTACATATTTTCTGACCACAGTAGATATTTACCTGGGGTGAAGTTACTTTTTGATTCAAAGCTCACTTTATAGCCCATTTTATACCAGTTTGTATCCAGAAGCACATACTATAGTTGAAATTTGTATTTATTGTATTTATGAAATTTCTATGCTGCCCTCCTCACTAAAACCGCAATTCTGGGCAGCTTCCAATATAATAAAAGTAAGTTCATTATTCTCCCCTACTTTATAAAATCAAAGTAGGCAAAAGACATTAACAATTTATGATGGTCTTTACTTGATCTGTGAACAAAGAGAATTGGACTGCTTGCTTGCAGTAATATCCCATGGTAAACACTTGTAACAGTTATATATAACAAACTTACCCAAAATAGGGGCCAATTTTAGCCTCATATAATGAGGTATTTGGGAATAATCCTCCAGAAGAATGGAGTGCTTATATTTATCAGAGTGCTTATATTTATCAGAGATGGGAATGTCTGCACGTAATTTAACCTCTCAGTGGCTGGATTTCCTATTTCTGATCCTTGAACCATAAACTAATCATAGCTTCATTAGATCTCCCCTAATGCACAAACACATCAGGTATCCTGGAATTCCACTGCAACACAACCAACTTTTTAAAACTAAATTACTATCACTTCTTCCCACTAGACAGCAGTCTCTAGAATCCAACATCATTTCTTGGCCTTTGGACTAACATCAAACTTAGTAAATTGGAATCCAACTTATTTCTAATATGTGACACACTGAAAAAAACAGCTGGAATATTGAAATGCCCTTAATTAAGGCAGATCTGGCTGAATAGAAAAATAGTTTAGTAATACACTCAGAATAGTAATACTAGAATATATTCTAGACCTTAGGAGCAGAACATCTTACATTTCATCAATATTTTGGCCAATATGCCACAATCATTAAATCCACTTATTTAAAAAAAAATCACACTGTTTTGTGTAAAAGTTCTCTAAAGTACAGACCATATTGTAAGTCAACACACTGTTGCCTACATTTGACCAATTGGAAATATATGCAGAGATCTGCCACCTGTTCAGGAAAATTTTATCTAATAAATGAAAGTCCTCTACATTAAATTATATGGCACAATTTAGATGTACCATATAATTTAGATCAATGTAACAACATCCAAATGGGATCTCTCATTTGTAGAAATTATTACAGTGATCAAATATTAAGTTTACTAATTCCAGATTGTTTTTGGTCCTGTTTCAAGATACTTCTTTTATGTTAAAAAAAGCCCTAACCCTCTACAATTATACTATCTAAAATAAGTTTGACTGTTATGTAAACCTGTGTATTATAGGAGCAGTGCTTAAAGTCCTGTTCTTAATCTCAACTACAAATGTTGTATTGGTATCTGCTTAAGAAAGGAACATTACAGTATTATTATCCATGTTATAGAAGATCATTGTTCCTCATTTAAATTTTAATTGGAGATCCTGAATTTTACTTAATAGTTTACTGTTCTAGAATGCTACTTTTAAAATAACATTTTAATTGTATATCAGCTTGAGCATACGTATTTATGAATGCCCTTCATTTGATCCTGCTCGAATACATTTTTTATTTCAGACTAAGCTATCTGAAGATCTATAAGCAGCTTTCATCTTTTGAACGATATGCTACAGGCCATATTTCCAAAGTGAATGGTCCAGAATAAGAACTTGGTCAAGACAGAATACAAACAGAATGTAAATGTGTTTTAATTGAATTTAATTAAGCACAGTTATTCTTATATTTCACTAAAATTATAATTCAAAGAGAAATTTTAGAAGAACTTGGAAGGACCTACACCTATGTTTTAGTGGAATCGCAGGCAGAAATAGGGCAATACATTGTGATCATTCCTCTAAAGTTAAATTAAATCATAAAGCTATTCATAATTTAATAGTACACAGCTAAGAATGCCTAATGCTTTCTAAAAGATATATAATCTTCAACCAGATTGTTAAATGCATGATTTAGACACTGTGACATGTTTTGGTTTCTTTACTTTTTAAGCACATTTACACTGCCTATTTTATAGTATAATTTAACTTTCAATTTTCCATATAAAAGTGGATGCAATGTAAATATTTCTGTTTACTAGTTCAGTGTAACTCAGATGAAAGCTTTGTGAAGCCTTTTCAGTAAGGTAAGCTTCCAGAAATCAGAATGCACATCCATTTATCAGAATTTTTTTTTAATCTCTAGTAAGAAAGCCCAGGAAGGCCAGTATGCTGAATCCCTAAGACTAGTAAACACAATTCCCCTGCTCTCGAAATTAAATAGCAGGAGAAATAGCTAGGGACTTGTTGCTCTTTGATTCTCCTTGAAAACAGCAAAGATAAGATATTCTAGGGTAGGTGGGTGGATGATTAAATCTTGTAGGATTTAAGAAGCAATCCAATCCATCCAGACTGAATGCAATATGTGCTAGATAATCAGTGTGCACTAGACTTTTGGTGTTATTCTGATGCTTAATTCTTGCTTGATTACTTTTGAAATCCCTTTTCTTTCTCTTTGAAGCTTAGTCTCCACTTTGTACTGCTATTATTGCTTTGTTTATACTTGCTACATGATGAATACTAATCCTTTTTCTAAGCCTAATACTTGACTACATGAAATCAACTCATTTTCGACTTCTATCACCGTAGATATTCTCCATGAAAGCCTAATATTTATCTGTCTTTTCATATCAAAAAACACAAACATATTTTTAAAATAACATTTTTGTGCCTGTTTATTTGTTTGATTAGAAAACGTATATAGTTACCTATTTAAAAATATAGCTCTGGGCAGCAAACAATCCCTAAACAAATAAACAAATAAATAACAGGCGTTTATCATACATGATAATTCCATAAAGTAGGCAAATAAATATTGGCTTCCTTCAACAAACTGGCTTGTTGAAGAAAAGGCCAAATTTTACCAGAAAACAAATGGTTGACTTAATTTTCCAGATGCTAACAAAGCATTAAACAGAACTGTCCTCAATAACAGAAAAATTTCCTAAGTGCAGTCTGGAAACCAGTTCATTTATTAAGCACCAATTTAATTGTTTTGTTTTCTCATGCAAGTTAGCAGTTCCATTTAACTCCATTCTTTTGAGGAATTGATCAATCAATGACAAGGATTGATGGTATTTATGCTAGTTCTATATCAGTTCAGATTTGTTGTGATGGAAAAGCTTAAATCATATATAGCCTTTATATAGGGTAAACTAGTGAGAAAACTGGGACCAGTCCATGTTCATTATGTTAACCATGAATTCTCGAGATCTGTCTGGATCTGGGGGGGTGGGGGTGGGCAGGGATGGACACAGAAAACAGTTGTTTTAATAAAATGTGACTCTTTTTGAGAATAACATGATAGGACACAGAATTATTTGTATTCTTTTATGAAACCAAATACAGGAAATACTGTCACGTGTACAAGAAATATCATTGAATTTGAAATGAAAATTGGCCCTAGATACTCCCGTATGATGTGCTTAGTGTTTATTTTGTTTAATTATCTTAGTATGTAAGCTTTTATAAAAATACATGTTGGCAGTATGAATACAAGATTATTTTAAAATGTTATTATTTTAAAAATGTTTCTTTATGCAAGAATTCTAAGGCTAGCTTATAAATTAAATATGATTCAGACATAATAAAATATATTTTCTTAATTACATGGACACCTTTACCCAAGGGGAAGGCATAAATCTGGAACATCAAATCAATTTTATCTATATAAAAATTAGCCCACTCTCTGTGGATAAAATAAATAATAGAACAATATTATAAGAAAACAAATATTCATCTTGCAAATGATTATAGTAGTCAAATAACCTCAGGCTTGGGGGAAAATTTAAATAAAATAATTTAAAGTACCTAAACTGCAGTAGTAGAAAGACAGTTAATATATACAATAGGCTACATAAAGCAAGCCGACAATGATTATTATACTAAAGCTATTAAAACATGGGCTCTGAAAACACTTGAAATAAAAGAAATAAAAGAAAAGACATTGAAACAAGAAAACAAAAGAAACACAATCCTTTCCTTCTACTAAGCATGAGTTAGAAATGGAAAAATTGGTCATGGAAAACAGCAATGTAAATCTATTGCAATCATTTTTGGGTATTTCTGGGCATTCTTTCATTCTGGGAAGCTTAAAAGTCTAGAAGAAACAGACAGATATTTAAAGACCATATTACATTCAACTAACATTCACCCCAATTAACTTGGAGTGGCAACTATAATCCCTTTATGACCTGTGGACTTCAACTCCCAGAATTCCTGAGCCAATCGTGCTGCCCATTCCTGAACTCAACAGTCTAATGCAAGAACCAGTTTGATGTGATGATTAAAGCCTGCACTTAGAAATTAGGAGATCAAATTCTAATGTTTGCCTTAGGTACAAAATCCATCTGGGTGATTTTGGACCTATATTTACATCTTCAATAGGATGGAATTATTTACATTTGAGTGTAAAGTTTACAGGTAGTTATTGTTGAATTTGAAACTGCATATATATTATCATTATTAAGCAATTGTGTGAGAAACATATCTACTATGAGTTATTTAATTTCTTTCTGAAAATTATTCAGTTTGTTATGTATTGATACTTTTCAGCGGGAGTTTCAAACCTGCCTAAGTTTCTGATTGGTTGACAGCCTCTCCGGAATTGTATATAAGCAGGGCTGCAGCCCCTGAGTTTTTTGCTGAAGTCTCACTGTATATTAAAGAGCTCTTGTCACTAGCTTGCTTGTGCCTCTTGTTATTCCCGAACCACTTCATTGGTGACGAAGGTGGGATTGAGGCCACAAGAAGCGAACCAGTGAGACCACGAGCTTCAGCTAGGCAACGAGGCGAACTACAGGAGGCATACCGAACATGTCTGCCTAGGTTCCGCCCAAGCTTTTGATCCAACCCACGAAAAATGGGTATCGTACCTAACGAGGTTTGAGTGCTCGCTTGAAGCCAGCGACATGCAGGGACTCTCCGCTAATCGAAAGAGAGCCCTCTTCCTAAGCCACTGCGGACCAGACGTGTTCGAGATGGCGGAATCACTGTATGAGCCAGCGCCGGTCCAGACCGTTTCCTGGGACACCCTGATGGCAACTCTTCGGGCTCACTACGCTCCCGTACCCTCCAAGTTCGTGCAATGATACCAACTCAGACAGCGCGTGCAATGGGAGGGAGAACCGGTCAGCGCTTACATGGTGAGTCTGCGTAAAGCCGCAACACATTGTGACTATAGAGACTTGGACGATGCGCTACTTGAGCAGCTAATCTGTGGCGTTTGGGACATAAGACTACAAAGGCGATTACTCGCTAAGCCTGATTTAACGCTTGCCGGAGCCCTAGACGAGGCCAGGGCTCATGAGGCTTCCACAAAAGCCGCAGAAACGCTGCAGTGCCCGCTGACCAGCAAGGACAATCCCAAGTTTACACCAGTTCACAGGGAAGACGCCGGATCCAGCTCGGAGTCCAAGTCTGATGAGGACGTTTTCCGCACAGAACACCAAAGAAAAGACTCAGGCAGCCCCCGGCGTAACTGCCCCAGCTGTGGCGGGAATCACGATAGACTGTCCTGCAAATACAGAGAGGCTATTTGCAGGCATTGCGAGAAAAAAGGGCACTTGGCACGAGTCTGTAGACCCATTCTGCCCAGAAAACATCAACCACATGAGCACCGCAGCCAACCAGAACCAACGCGCCAGAAGCATCCAATGGGAGAGGGCGGCGCTAGGAAACGGCACGAATTTGAACCGTGAGATGGCCGCAGCATACACGTCGACCAGGCCAGCACGGCAATCGAAGACAAGATCAGCACGGTGGTTGAAATCAACGGCAAGCCATGCTCGATGGAGATCGACACCGGATCAGCCCTCTCCATAATGTCATGGGCGACCCTGAAGACCATCCTGCCGTCATTCCGGAAGGACCAGCTGTCCAAGCAGAGATTGCGCATCCTAGACTACCAGGGGAACTAGGTCCCCCTTGAAGGAGTAGGCACGTTCCGAGTCACCTACGGAGACTTCGAAAAAGACCTGCCGCTAACCATTGTTTCAAAGCAGCTGCCAAGCCTTCTGGGCATGGGGTGGTTCCGAGTCCTTGGCATGGGCTTCACCAGCGTCCACCGAATGTCCGAGCCATCACTGAAGGACAGCCTCCTGAACGAGTTTCGAGACGTCTTCAGGGACACGTTGGGCAAGTATGTGGGGACCCCTATCTCCCTAAACCTAGACCCCAACGTAGCCCAAATAAGACTTAAAGCCAGACGGGTGCCTTTCGCATTGAAACCAAAGATCGATGCGGAACTGGACAAATTAATTAAACAAGGGGTGTTGGTCCCCGTTGACCATGCAAAATGGGAGACCCCCATAGTGACCCCAGTTAAATCTGATGGCTCAATCAGGATTTGCGCCGACTACAAGTGCACGATCAATAAAGCTTTGCAGCCGAGCGCCTATCCGGTGCCGATCGTGCATCATCTACTACACTCCCTGGGGCCCGGCAAAATTTTTGCCAAATTAGACCTAGCTCAGGCCTACCAACAATTGCCAGTTGACGACGCCACGGCAGAGGCACAGACAATTGTAACTCATAGGGGTGCATTCAAATGCACCAGGCTCCAGTTTGGGGTGAGCGTCGCACCCGGCCTATTTCAAATCACCATGGAGCGCCTTTTGAAAGGGCTCCCGGGAGTGGTGCCTTATTTTGATGATGTTTTAATCAGCGCTCAGGATGAACGTCAACTAGGGGACAGAGTGAGGAACGTCCTAACCAGATTTAGGAAAGCGGGACTTAAACTTAAAAAGAACAAGTGCATGATCGCTGTTCCCTCTGTCGAATTTTTGGGGTACAAGGTTGATGGCACAGGCATCCACCCCACTGAAAGTAAAGTTAGGGCCATCAAGAACGCACCTGCCCCAAAATCCAAATCCGAGCTCCAAGCCTTTCTTGGACTCCTCAACTTTTACTCAATGTTTTTAAAAGACAAGGCTACCGTCGCAGATCCCCTGCACAAACTGTTAGGGAAGAATGTTCCGTGGTTTTGGAGCAAGGCAGAGGCAGCCACATTTGAGGCTGTAAAGAAACTTTTATCTGAGGACAGCTTCCTCATTCAATACAACTCAGCGCTACCGCTTGTATTGGTTTGTGATGCCTCCCCCTTCGGAGTTGGTGCTGTCCTAGGCCATAGACTGCCAAACGGCCTAGAGGCGCCCATTGCATGTAACTATAGTCAGTTGGACAGAGAGGCTCTGGCTGCAATTGCGGGGGTTAAGAAGTTTCATGAATATCTCTATGGACGTCAATTCGAACTGGTGACAGACCACCGGCCCTTGCTGGGACTTTTGGCCGGTGACAAGCCCACTCCCGCTGCCCTGTCCCCACGTTTGACCAGGTGGGCCATCTTCCTGTCGGCCTATTCGTACCAGCTTGTCCATCGACCCGGACGGACCTTGGGTCACGCGGACGCCCTCAGCCGCTGTCCCCTCCCCGAACTGCTTGTCAACCCCACGCTGGAAGCCCCCGTCCTTTTGATCAACGCTCTTGCGAGGTGGCTAAAGCCTCTCTAGGGACCCTGTGATTCGCAGGGGGGTCCTTAAGGGGTGGCCTGGCAAGGTGGACGGTGGGGAATACCAGGGTTATGTTAACAAACGTAACGAATTGTTTATGCAAGGGGGTTGTTTGTTGTGGGGCGATAGGGTGGTGGTACCAACAAAACTGAGAACGAGGGTCTTGGAGTTACTGCACGAGAGGCACCCAGGAATAGTTCAGATGAAAAGCTTAGCCCGCAGTTACGTTTGGTGGCCCAACATGGACCAAGTCATCGCCGAGTGGGTGGGGAAGTGCAGGCCCCGATCCCCCGATAGCGCCTATCTGAGAGTGGGAGAAACCAAAGGGGCCATGGGTGAGGATCCATATTGATTTTGCCGGACCATTCCACAGGCAAACATTTTTAATCATAGTCGATGCCTTTTCAAAATGGCTCGAAATCATACTCATGTCTTCAACCACAGCCGAAGCAGTCATTAAGGCTCTTCGGAAATTATTTGCCACCCACGGGCTTCCGGATACCCTTGTATCTGATAACGGGCCTCAATTTACAGTGACCCTGTTTGAGAGCTACCTGGCCGGACTGGGCATCCGCCATGCCCTGTCGGCTCCTTTCCATCCGGTTTCTAATGGCCTTGTTGAACGTTTCGTAAGAACGGCCAAAGAGGCATTGTCCAGGCTAGACGACGGGGACTGGCAGGCCAGGATAGACCAATTCTTAGCAGTCCAGCATGCCACACCATGCACGGCCACAGGGAGAAGCCCAGCCAAACTCCTCATGGGCAGGAAGCTTCGGTGCGTGTTAGACAGGCTTCACCCTAACTACTCACATGAGAACTTTAAGGAAGAGACCACCGGACTAAGGCAGTTCCAGGTTGGGTCCCCGGTGTTCGCTCGCAATTATGCTAGCGGACCTCTATGGGTTGCAGGAACCATAGTGGGCATAACGGGCCCAAAATCTTACACAGTAGACACAGGGGTAGACAGAATCTGGAAACGCCACATAGACCAACTAAGGAAGAGAATAGTCAGCGAGGCGGACATCAACTTAGAAATCTCTGAACCTAACTACAACAACTTTCCCAAAACAGCTAACTCAAGCCCGGGTTCAAGGGAATACTTAGCTGACAAGCCCTGGTTCCAGCGCTGCCCCAGCGAGTCGCCACTCCCAGCCGGGGATAACCACGCCCCGGACAAAATCCAGGAGGTTCCACTGGCGGAGCCAGGAGAGACAGAGAGTCCCTCCGACCAGCTCAACGCCCCACCAAATACTGAACTGTGCAGGTCGACCAGAACGAGAACTCGCCCAGGTCACCTGCGAGATTTTGTGTGTACTTATGTAAATTTTTGAATGCTAGTGCCTTCTGGGAAGGGAGGGGTGTTATGTATTGATACATTTCAGCGGGAGTTTCAAACCTGCCTTAGTTACTGATTGGCTGACAGCCTCTCTGGGATTGTATATAAGGAGGGCTCCAGCCTCAGAGTTTTTGCTGAAGTCTCACTGTATATTAAAGAGCTGTTGTCACTTGCTTGCTTGGGCCTCTCGTTATTCCCGAACTACAACACCCACCACTGGTCTAAACAAAATGCAGCTCTTCGAGCCTACAATATGAACTTCATCCTGGTATCTTAGCTCTCAAGGCAGAAAATAGTTTTGGTCTGCATTTTTAAGTGAACTCTGTTATTTATAAATTTCTCAAGTTTTGAAGTTCAATGTTTGATTTAAAAACTACTTAAAAGCATACAAATAAAGAAAATTTCCTTTAAAATGTTATGTGTTTGGAAAAAACTATATCAAATGTGCATTTGGATGAAACTGTTCATGAATTATATAATTTAGGAAAAAATACATGCAACAACAATAGTGCATTTCTTCATTTTTAAAAAACAGATGAATGTAAAAATTGAATGGAAGTGACATATAAAGAAATATATGAAATTCATATGGCTTGACAACATATTTATTTGATCCTTTCACAGATGGATGAATTTGTCAATTTTCTCCTAAGTTCCATTCTTGCTGTTTTATATGATTTAAAAATAAATGGTGAAATGTTAGTAGCATCTTTCAAAAATTAAATTAAAATATAAATTTATACATTTAGTTTAGATTATTTTTAAAAAGTATTTTAAGGCTAATTTTAACATACATTTAACAACTGAAGTTCATTGGTTTAGTAAGCTTTTAGAAAATAAAATATTCCAAAAAGACTTTTGACTTTTGAAAGGTTTTATGTAGTGCTACCTTTATCCTTTTCACATTCATCCAAATGGTAGAAAGTTAGTAATGATTATGAACAAAATGATAAATGTTTTTTATCTGAGAATATTTCTCTAAATAAATGACTTACAGTATATGTCAGCCTTTGATACTGAAACAGTAATTTGTATTAATTTGACAAACAAGATGTTTACGGTAGACTACTGACAACAAAAGTATTTATTATGCTGCAAAACTATTGCACGCATGTATTATGCTGAAAACTCTTAAGTAATTTTAGCTTTCCACAGAAAGATTTTGATACAAAAATACAATAAACAAAGCTATTGAATAATTAATATTTTTCTAATACTAAAAGTTAAAAAAACCCACTCCCATTTAAATGCTTTACATAGAGAAAGCTATGTTGCATAAATAACATTAGAGATTATTAAATCTGAAGTAGCTGTAGAAATGGATTATAACTCAAGATGGTAATGTAGCAATTAGTTCCATTTCTATCATAAACAATTAGCAGAATGAGTTGTGCTTATTTGTTTGTTTGTTTTATTTGTTTGTTTTATTAATTTTATATACCGCCCTACTCCCGAAGGACTCAGGGCGGTGAACAGGTACAAAATAAAATACATAAATACAAAAGTTAGAAACATAATTAAAACCAAATTAAATAATTTAGCCCAAGACAATTAAAAAATCCCAATAATTTAAAACAAATTAAAATTCCAATTTAAAAATTTAAAAGAAAGGGGAGAAAATTAGGCCAGGCCGGCTTGCTGGAATAGGAGGGTCTTTAGAGCACGGTGGAAAGTGCGTAGATCCAGGATCCTCCGTATCTCCAGGGGGAGCTCGTTCCAGATAATGGGTGCCCCCACAGAGAAGGCCCTCCCCCTGAGGGCCCCCAGTTGACACTGCTTGGCTGATGGCACCCGGAGGAGCCCCTCTCTATGAGAGCGTACCGGCCGGTGGGAGGCTGTTTGTGGTAGTAGGCGGTCCAGTAAATTTGCTATTAATTTATTTCAGAATCAATAAAAGAAAAAAAGAACCCTAAATTGGTTTTAGTCCAGACTTCTTTCCCAAAGCTTTGCTAAACCACAACACATATTTAAATTTACAGAAACTAAATTAGATGTAGAAAGGGCAGCAGCTTTAAGAATCAAATTACAACCAATTTGTGGGTTACAAACTTAAAAACCAGTTTTTCTTATTGTTCTTAGGGGTGCTTGGCTTTAAATGTAATCCTATGCATTGGATTACATTTAAAAGGAATGGACTCTCTTGTCTTCCTGCACTGTAAAGTTCTTAAAATATTCATGGAAAATGTTGGTTATTATTTACTTTCAATATATGTCAAGGGAAAGTATGGAAATTTCATTAAAAACTTCAGGAATTGTGTCTTTGTGTGTGTTTGTGTATGAGGGCTTTCCATTCTAAGAAGAAAAAGGCACAGATTTTTTATTTGATGATGTATTTGGAGATAATACTTGAAAACAAAAATGATCCTTCAATAACAATAGATCCTTCTGAATAACAAGATCAGAATATTTTATACAACATCTTTTACAGTTTATGAATATTTATATATTTATTTATTTATTTATTTATTTATTTATTTATTTATTTATTTATTTATTTTGTATACCGCCCTTCTCCAACAGGACTCAGGACGGTGAACAGCCATGGTAAAACATAACATATAAAATTTAAAAACAATTTAAAAAACATTAAATAATTTTGGCTATCCATTTAAAACAACCCAGATTAAGACCAATTTCAAATTAAAACCGAAGGGATGAGATCAAGCTAGCCCGGCTAGGTGAAAAAGATGTGTTTTCATGGCCCGATGAAAAGTCCGGAGGTCTGGTATTGTGCGTATCTCTGGGGGTAGGTCGTTCCAGAGGGCAGGTGCCGCCACAGAGAAGACTATCCCCCTGGGGATCGCCAACCAACATTGTCTGGCTGACGGCACCCTGAGGAGTCCCACTCTGTGGGAGCGTACTGGCCGATGGGAGGCTATTGGCGGCAGAAGGCGGTCTTGTAGATACCCCGGCCCTAAGCCATGGAGCACTTTAAAGGTGGTCACCAACACCTTGAAGTG
Source organism: Arizona elegans (assembly GCA_022577455.1). Classification (NCBI taxonomy): domain Eukaryota; kingdom Metazoa; phylum Chordata; class Lepidosauria; order Squamata; family Colubridae; genus Arizona; species Arizona elegans. The sequence goes on from JAKOOJ010000009.1 coordinate 61,552,533, forward strand.
CACCCTGAAGACCACAGGAAGCCAGTGCAGCTCGCGCAGGAGAGGTGTCATATGGGACACCCCATCGCTCCCATAATCCCCCATGCGGCCGCATTCTGAACCAACTGGAGCCTCCGAGTGCACCCCAAGGGGAGCCCCACGTAGAGAGCATTGCAGTAGTCCAGACGGGAAGTGACGAGTGCTTGAGTGACCGTGCGTAGGGAGTCCCAATCTAGAAAGGGACGCAACTGGTGTATCAGGTGAACCCGATAAAAAGCCCCCCTGGCCACGGCCATCATATGCTCTTCTAAAGACAGCCGTGTATCCAGAAAGATGCCCAAGTTGTGAGCCCTTTCCATGGGGGCCAATGATTCGCCCCCAATAACCAGCGATGGCACCAGCTGGCTATATCGGGACACCGGAAGCCACAGCCACTCGGTCTTGGAAGGGTTGAGTCGGAGCCTGTTTTTCCTCATCCAGGCCCGCACGGCCTCCAGGCACCGGGACATCTCTTCAAGGGCATCGTTGGGGTGGCCTGGGGTGGAGATGTACAGCTGAGTATCAGCAGCGTACTGATGGAACTCCACCCAAAGCCACGGATGATCTCACCCAGCGGCTTCACATAAATGTTGAACAGAAGAGGCGAGAGGACCGACCCTTGCAGCACCCCACAAATAAGGCGCCTCAGGGTCGACCGCTGCCCCCCTGCCAACACAGATTGCGACCGGTCAGAGAGGTAGGAGGAGAACCACCACAAAACGGTACCCCCCATTCCCAACCCCTCCAGCCAGCGCAACATGATACCATGGTCGATGGTATCAAAAGCCGCTGAGAGATCTAACAGGACCAGGATAGAGGAACAACCCCTATCCCGAGCCCTCCAGAGATTATCCACCAACGCGACCAATGCCATTTCCGTGCTGTGCCCAGGCCGGAAACCGGACTGGAGTGGATCTAGATAGACAGCTTCATCCAGGTACTGGGGAAACTGCCGTGCCACCACACTCTCAACAACCTTCGTAATAAAACGAAGGTTGGAGACTGGACGATAGTTAGCCAAAACAGCCGGATCCAGAGAGGGCTTCTTCAGGAGGGGTCTCACCACCGCCTCTTTCAAGGCGGCCAGCAGGACACCCTCACTCAAGGAAGCATTAATAATCCTCTGGAGCCAGCCTCGTGTAACCTCCCGGGAAGCCAGCACCAACCAGGAGGGGCACAGGTCCAATAAACATGTGGTCGCGTTCAGCCGTCCCAGAATCCTGTCCACGTCCTCAGGAGCCACAGGATCGAACTCCTCCCAGATAACACTCTCAAGGCCTGCCTCAGTCATCCCATCTGGACTTACCGAGTCAGAGGCCAGGCCTTCCTGAATCTGAGCGATCTTGTCATGCAGATACTGCACAAAATACTCAGCTCGACCCTGCAAGGGATCATCCCACACTCCCAGATGGAGGAGGGAGCAGGTCACCCTAAACAGGGCGGCTGGACGATTATCTGATGACGCAATAAGGGCGGCAAAATAGCTAGATTTTGCTGCTTTTATCACCACTAGGTACGTCTTAATATGAGACCTCACCAGGGTTCAGTCAGATTCGGAACGGCTGGTCCTCCAACCGCTCTCCAGGCATCTTTTCCGGCGCTTCATTTCCCTCAGCTCCTCGGAGAACCAAGGAGCTAGGTGAGTTCGGTGCCAGGTCAGAGGCCACAAAGGCATGACGCGGTCCAAAGCCCCAGTGGCCACACTGTCCCAGGCGGCCACCAGGTCTTCAGCCAAGTCATGAGCCAGAGTCTCAGGAAATGGCCCAAGCTCCATCTGGAACCTATCAGGATCCATCAGGCGCCTGGGGTGGAACCACCTAGTCAGTCCCGCCTCCCTGCAGCAGGGTGCAGTGGTTAGAAAGTCAAGTTGAAGGAGCGATTGGTCAGACCATGACAAGGGTTTGATGACTATATCCCCTGTATCAAGGCCACTCGACCACTGACTAAAGATAAAAACCAGAGTGTGCCCACCCGAGTGAGTAGGGCCATGAATTAACGGAGTCAGGTCCATGGCCGTCATGGAAGCCATGAACTCCCGAGCCACCTCAGACGTTTCACCGATAGATGGCAGGTTGAAATCCCCCATGACCAAAAGACCGCCACCTCGGCTATGATGTTAAGCAGCTCAGGCAGGGTTGTTGCCACGCGGCAGGGAGCCAGGTACGTGATCAACAAACCCATCTGCACTCCACGGCCCCACTTCATGGCACATGACAGAATTAACTGACAGGAATAGGAGCATTTTAACCCAATCCAAGCAAACAGTGCATATTATATCCATCTATAATTATTTTAATAATTTTCCACAAAATTTTATTATAAAGCTTTATTACAATCATTCACATACAACATAAAACAATAAACACAAAACTATATCTTCCACTTCATTCTTTCCTCTCTCAACATTTTGCTGGAAACCTATATGATTCCTGATTTGATGTAGTGTACAGGTAGGTGTAATAGGTCTCCAGCAAAAGGAGGATGACATACAGCAGGCATAAATATGTTCTGGCTTTTTGAGTATCTTGATTTATTTTTTTTAAGAACATAGATTGTTTTCCCACTGATAGTCATTCAAACTTTTATGTATTGTAATCTTGTAAATTCTTTTTCTCCCATGAAAAAAAAAGCATGAAAAATGCTTCTTTCATTCTATTTTCTTGACAGACTCAAATGCACAGATTTTGCATTATTTGTTTCCTGATTCCAGCAATCTCTTTCAATCCAGCCTCTTCAAATCTGTGATTTCTGTAGATGACATGTCATCCCTACCTTTCTATTGTGAAATTCAAAAATTGCATTATCATTGATTTGATATTATTACTAGTATGCATTCTTGACAATAAAGTTTGATTTGAACAAGATTATATTCCCTGATGATGGGTTCCAGCACAAGTCCAAAAGCTTGGAAGACTAAACCTCTGGTCCCGGTGTCTGACTCAGATTGGATCCTCCAATATTATCCCGGGACAGATATATTTGCCTTCATTCGTAAGATTACAATTGAAAAACCAGTCTTTCTAATGACTGCTTTTAGATATTCATGTAGGCCTAAGTACATGAATTTTTTGCAATTTTGTTTTTTGGAATTGTTTGACACAGTTGCCTGGAAAATTAAACAGCTGGTGGGTTTTTCTATAGTTCAATTTGTCTACTTTCCAATTATTTATGTCTTTCTTTGCCTGTTCAGATATATTGTATCCCTAGCTTTGGCAGAATCAAAAGCATGCCCTCAGCAAAACACATGTCACTGTATTAAAAAAAAATCACCATACACATTCTTATTTTATATTAAGTGGAATTGATTATTTGTATAGATGGAGACTGCAAGCCCATTCTTATCTACAGTTAGATGTTCTTAAAACTCTCAATGAATTTAATGAGTGTTAATGTATTTTAGTGTTTTGTGCTTAGAGAATATTCTTAGAGTGACTTTTGTTAATATGCTGCAATGGCTCCTGTTCTAAAACTGAAGAGAAGATAACAAGGAGGATAATTATATTAAATTTATTTTAAGAAATTAAGTGCCGTCCTATTGTTTTTATTTCAATGGATATTATTTAGCAAACTTAAGAAACATTTAGGAAAAGGAAACTTCAGGTCCTTACCACTGGTCCTTTATCATTTTCTAAAGCTTGAGAACTATTTGTTCCATGTCTTTGCTGCTGTTTCAAAATGCATTTTGCTTTCAAATAAACTGCTACTTTTTACATCTTACATTGTATAGCAAAAGTTTTTGGATGAATAAGATACTTTCCGTATTTAATCAAAATGTAACATCTTTCTAAGTTTGCCCAGCAAATGACTTTTTCTAAAGATCATGATACCTAATGAGTTTAATGGACTATATTATAAATGTGAATGCATTAATGCATGGACATGCAGCAATATGCTGTGGGGAAACTAAAATAATGATGTGCCAAAGACAATGAAATCAAAGTATAGCAGATGCATCAAATACAGGCGGCCATGACTTTTTGTCTGCTACTATTCTTGGTCCCTTTTTCTACACCTGGAAATCTTTCTGGACTCAAGCATCTACAAGGCAAATTTTGGGAACTATTTTATTAGTAATTGAGATAATCCTTCTGTTTCCATTAGTTAAGAAAAATCACATTAATCAGTGAGATGTACCACCAATTAAGTGGAATTCAGGAATGTACTAAAAAAATCTGTCTTCAAGTTTTGTTCAATAAACCTATGTAATTGTATTGTGTACTTGTTACCTGCTATAGTAATTATGCCCTCTGGGGCAAACATCCCGAGGGAACATGAAGTAAGATCTTTCTGTTTTTCTCTTCACCTTTCAGGCATGAAACTATCTTTGTTCAATTAAGTTCTTGTATTTCACTTCCTTCTTTTTCTAAATAGAAGTAATTTTAATTAATGGGAATGTTTGCTGCTAATCAGCATCTGTCTACCATGGAACAGTTTAAACACATTTTAATATGTAGCTTAAATTTAGAGCTATTTGTTTATGGTAAACAGAAGTCAAATATTGAAGTAGTGAATATAATGTTATTTTGGAAAATAATGTATTTACTTTTCACGCAAAATGAAAAAGGGGCAGCAATCATATTATAGAATATAGGAGTGGTGCAGTGGCCTCACAATCAGGAGGCTGTGAGTTCGATCCTAGGTAGAGGCAGATATTTCACTCTCTGGGCACACAGAGAATATATCTGTTGAGCACATCTGGCCATTAAATCACTCTGCTAGCTCCATTCAGTTGCCCAGTTGCCTAGACTCCACCCCACAGGGGATTATGGGGTTGTTAAAAGAAGATGACGATGAATCATATTATAGAATGTATTGTTGCAACTTGCGGGTTCACTTCTGGTGGTCAAAAAAAGATTAAAACGTTCCCTTTTTAAGTAGGTATTTAACATCTAAGCTGTACTGACAAACGAAGAGATCACTGTAACTTTTACTGAAAAGATAGTTTTCAATTGATTTTTAATTGGAGTCATTGTTGGATATTTTTAAATAATTATTGTTCATGACTTAGAATCAATAGATTGTCCTGTATAATAAGTATTGCAGTGTGAAACAATAAAATATGTTTATTTTAAATGTTCCCGTATTATTTTTTAAAAAACAAAACAAGCAAACAAAAAAGTAACAAGGAAAGAAGAGAACAATTAATGCAAAATACAGAATAACAGAATGGGAAGGGACCTTGGTGGTTTTCTAATCCCATCCCATGCTCAAGCAGAAGACCCTTTACCATTTCAGACAAATGTCTGTCTAGTCTCTTTTTAAGTCTTCAGTGATGGAGCACCCACAATTTCTTACAAATATATATGTTTTATTTGTAATTTTTCTTTAAGATACATACATATTTTGAAGACAGTATATTGACTGGATCAATATATATTTTACACAATGCTAGCAATAATAATACAATTAGGTATACATAATCTTAATCTTCCAGTTTCTGACCTTAACCTGCACATTGTATTTATAAGCTTCAATAACATGTCTTCATGCAGTATGTTTGTTATCCCGTTAAATTAAAATATTTTAATATTTTAGAAATTATTCAATATTCCACTATAAATCCAATATCCCAATTGTTTAAAAACATCAACACGATCAATCAATCAACCAAATTTAATCAATCCTGGGATTATATCTCCAATCCCCTAAAATTATAAGTTTCAATATATTTTACACATTATTATTATTATTATTATTATTATTATTATTATTATTATTATTATTATTATTATTTATTGAATTTCTATACCGCCCTACTCCCGAAGGACTCAGGGCAGTGAACAGCCATAAAATAAAACACATACATATACGAAATTTAAAATCGAATAAGATGAATTAAATAAATTTGGCTGAATTAATACCCGTAATTTAAAATACCCATATTTTAAAATACATTAAAAATTTAAAATTTACACTTAAAAGGGAGAAGATTTAGGCGAGGCCATCTTGATGAAATAAAAGAGTCTTCAGCTCGCGGTGGAAGGTGCACAGATCCGGAATCCTCCGTATCTCTGGGGGAGCTCATTGCAGATCGTCGGTGCCCCCACAGAGAAGGCTCTCCCCCTAGGGGCCGACAGCCGACATTGTTTGGCTGACGGCACCTGGAGGAGCCCGTCTCTGTGGGAGCGTACTGGTCGGTGGGAGGCTATTGGTGGTAACAGGCGGTCCCGTAAGTAACCAGTTCCTAAGCCATGGAGCGCTTTAAAGGTGGTAACCAGAACCTTGAAGTGCACCCGGAAGACCACCGGGAGCCAGTGCAGCTCGCGCAGGAGAGGTGTTACATGGGAGCTCCACGCTGCTCCCATAACCACCCGCGCGGCCGCACTCTGCGCCAGTTGGAGCCTCCGGGTGCACCTCAAGGGGAGCCCCATGTAGAGAGTGTTACAATAGTCCAGACGAGAGGTGACGAGGGCATGAGTGACCGTGCGTAACGAGTCCTGATCTAGAAAAGGACGCAACTGGCGAATCAGGCGAACCTGATGAAAAATCCTCCCGGTCATGGCTGCCAAGTGCTCTTCTAAAGACAGCCGTGAATCCAGGAGGACGCCCAAGTTACGAGCCCTTTCCGTGGGGGCCAATGATTCGCCCCCAATAGCCAGCGACGGCATCAGCTGACTATATCGGGACGTCGGAAACCACAGCCACTCAGTCTTGGATGGGTTGAGCCTGAGCCTGTTTCTCCCCATCCAGATCCGTACGGCCTCCAGGCACTGGGACATCACTTCAAGGGCATCGTTGGGGTGGTCCAGGGTGGAGATGTACAGCTGAGTGTCGTCAGCGTACAGATGGTACTTCACCCCGAAACCACGGATGATCTCGCCCAGCGGCTTTACATAAATGTTGAACAAAAGGGGCAAGAGAACTGATCCCTGCGGCACCCCACATATAAGGGGCCTTGGGGTCGATCTCTGCCCCCTGTCAACACAGACTGCAACCGGTCAGAGAGAAAGGAGGAGAACCACCATAAAACGGTGCCTCCCACCCCCAACCCTTCCAGCCGGTGCAGCATGATACCATGGTCGATGGTATCAAAAGCCGCTGAGAGGTCTAACAGGACCAGGACAGAGGAACTACCCCTTTCCCGAGCCCTCCAGAGATCATCAACCAACGCGACCAATGCCGTTTCCGTGCTGTACCCAGGCCTGAAGCCCAACTGGAATGGATCTAGATACGACGCTTTATCCAGGTACTGGGGAAGCTGTCGCGCAACCACACTCTCAACAACCTTCGCAATGAAGCAAAGGTTGGAGACTGGACGATAATTAGCCAATACTGCCGGGTCCAGGGAAGGCTTCTTGAGGAGGGGCCTTACCACCGCCTCTTTCAGGGTGGCGGAGAAGACACCCTCACCCAACAAAGCATTTATAATCCCCTGGAGCCAGCCTCGCGTCACCTCCCGGGAAGCCAGCACTAACCAGGAGGGGCACGGGTCCAACAAACATGTGGTCGCGTTCAATCTACCCAGAATCCTGTCTACGTCATCTGGGGTCACAGGATCAAACTCATCCCAGATAACAGTCTCAAGACCTGCCTCCGTCACCCTCGCTGGATCTATCCAGTCAGAGTCCAGACCTGCCCGAATCTGAGTGATTTTGTCATGCAGATACTGAACAAAATCCTCGGCTCTTCCCTCCAAGGGGTCCTCCCACGCTTCCTGGTAGAGCAGGGAGCGGATCACCCTAAACAGGGTGGCTGGGCGATTATCTGATGATGCAATAAGAGCAGCAAAATGAGGACATTTTGCTGCTTTTATCGCCACTAGGTAACTCCTAATATGAGATCTTACCAGTGTTCGGTCCGATTCAGAAAGACTAGCCCTCCAACAGCTCTCTAGGCATCTTTTCCGGCGCTTCATCTCCCTCAGCTCCTTGGTAAACCAAGGAGCCAGGCGAGATCAGCGCCGGGTCAGAGGCCACAAAGGCACGACTCGGTCCAGGGCTCCAGCAGCCGCCCTATCCCAGGTGGCCACTAGGTCCCCAGACAAGGCGTGAGCCAGAACCTCCGGGATTGGCCCAAGCTCCATCTGGAACCTATCAGGTTCCATCAGGCACCTGGGGCGGTACCATCTTATCAGTTCCGCTTCCCTGCAGCGGTGCCACGGTTTGAAGGTCAAGGCGAAGGACCGAGTGATCTGACCATGACAAGGGCTCAATGACTATATCCCCTATCTTGAGATCACTCAACCACTGTCCAGAGACAAAAACCAAGTCCAGTGTGTTTCCCCCAGTGTGCGTAGGGCCATGAATTAGTTGGGTCAGGTCCATGGCCATCATGGAAGCCATGAACTCCCGAGCCACCTTAGACGCTTCACCCACGGATGGCAGGTTGAAATCCCCCATGACCATAAGTCTGAGGATATCAACCGCCACCGCGGCAATAACGTTGAGTAGCTCGGCCAGGGCTGCCGCCACGTGGCAGGGAGGAGCCAGGTACGTGATCAGCAAACCCATCTGAACCCCATGGTCCCACTTCACAAGGAGGGACTCACAACCAGCCGTCTGAGGAACAGTGGTCTCCTTCGGCCTAAGGCCTTCTCTTATGATAACCGCTAGTCCCCCGCCCCTCCCCTGTGACCTTGGCTGATGGAATGCGTGGAAACCTGGTGGGCACATTTCTATCAGAGGGACCCCTCCCTCTGGGCCCAGCCAGGTCTCCGTAATACCCGCCAGGTCCGCTCCCCCTCGTGAACAAGATCACAGATGAGGGGGGCTTTATTTACTACGGACCTGGCGTTGCACAGCATCAGGTGAAGGCCCAGGCCCTGAAGGTCTGTACTACCTGGAGAACGGGTAGAGCCTTGGGGGCCGGAGCACCCTATCGCTTGGAGACAGCGGGTGCGTGCTCCCTTAACATGATATGGCCCCCTGCTCCTGCCATATCTACCTCTCCCACACACAGTACCGATGGTAGAAACACAGTCTGGACCAGCTCGACCCCCTCCGGATCCCCCCCTGCCGAACGTCCTGGCCAAGCCCAACTCTCCCCCTAGTGGGTTATCCCCCAAACCCACACCCCTAATTTCAATCCCACCCCCTCCCCGAACTCCTTAAAAGTTTAGACAAGGACAATTAAAAAAAAAAACCCTGCAGCCCCCTCTTTGCGGCATGCCACCTCTCCCCTCGATAGAATGGATGGCCAAGCCTGCAAGAGGGGGGAGTCTCGCAGACCAAGAAGCTCCGCTGCTGAGTACATTGATCATAATGGGTGACACGACCATATCCTTAGGGTGTATATAAAAAGGACCGAGGAGAAGACAAAGGAATGGGGGATCTCAGAGACATATTCGCAGGACCAAGTCTTCTGTCCCCTCACAACAGAGAACATAGTCCAGAGCCAAGACAACCACAGTTCCAAGAGGGAAATAGATCCAACCACCCTCTCACGGTGGTTAGGTCAGCTGGACAGCCCCCTCTTGTGGTGAGATGGTAGCAATGAACCGATGCATAAAGACAGCGTCCGGAGGTCAGGTCCAAAAATCGCCCTCTCACGGCGGTTTGTCCGATGGTAAAGTCCCCCCGCTGGCAAAGTGCATATATGTAGAAAGCCTCCCGGTTCAGCCCCCAGGGGCTCCGACACCTGGCCACCCTCTCACGGTGGTCAGGCAAATGTCTAGCCCCCTCAGCCGATGGGATGCAGCCATGTACCAGTCTCCCATTCAGGTGAAAATAGCCCTCTCCAGAGTCAGGGGGGTTCAGAATAGTAATAGAACATAGCGCCAATGAGTCCCACAGGCTGACAGTTGGTCCAGGTGGGCCCAGTCCTAAAAGGGAATGCTGGAGGAGAGAGAAATGGGGCAAAAATGGGGCAGTTATCTTGAGCCCCCAGCCCCCCACACAACCACAAATTGAGGCCTCCCAAGGCCTGGAAGGTCACTCCGAGTCTTTTCCGCCCCAACCATGGTTGCAGGTCTCCCAGTCCTGTTGGTTCATTGCCTCCCCAACTCCTATTCCAAGGGGGGGGTCCCCAGCGCCGTCTGACTGCCAGCTAGCCTCCACAGCAACCACCATCGCCGCCGCCACCGCGCCATCATCGCCCGAAAGAGCCTGGTGACGTCCCAGAGATCTTCAGGGGGTGCCCGACACATCTTGCAGCTCTTCGGGCAACCCCCCCGGGCTTAAAAAGTCATCGCGCAGTGGGCGCACCTGGCACAACGCCACTCCAATTAATCGATGGCCTCTGGCTGTGAAGAAACGCTGCCGACGCTGCCGATGCCCAGCTGATCAGCCTGACACTCCTCGCATCGCGCCTTCCTCTCTGTTCAGTCACGGAGGGAAAGAAAACCCTCTCCATGCTGGCAAGGAGCTCCCCTGACAGGTCCTGGGGTCAAAGAACTTCAGAACGACCCCCAAAGGACCCAAAGGGTAGGTCGGCCCCATCCTCAGATCGCGATCCCAGCGGGTGCCGCCATCTTGGACATGTGCAGAAACTGCACTGTATTATTAATAATAATATAGTTAGGTTACCACATCATAAGCTTCCACCTTCTAACCTTAATTTGCTTATAATTATAGTAAATTTTATTATCTATCTATATAAGTTCTACTGTTTTTCCAATTTGTATTTTCTACTTTTAATTTCTAATACATTCATCATATTGTGAGGTATTTTATCTCTATCCGTCATCTCTTACTCTTTTTGTGACTTCATCATTTAATGACTTTTTGATCCCTCTTTTATATTTCTCTCTTGGGAACTTATTTCTCTTTCTACCATTTTTATACCAATTAAATATTCCTTCTGGCTTACTCCTTGTCTCCTTCTGCCGCATCATTTGATCACTCATACATTGTCCTTTCATTATTTTGGGGAGACTTCTCTTTTCTTCCCCTGTTCTATTGTAAACTCTTAAAGAAATATCTATTTAATTATTTCAATAGCTCTTTTAATAATTTAACATAATTATTTTGATATATTTCTTGATTTCTGCCTCTCAAAATTTAAATCCAGATATTTCATGGAATGTAACACTTGAAAGTCAGATTCCTTCAGTGAAAAATATTTTTCTTGCATTAGTTATGTTGCTGTTGTTGTTGTTGTTATTATTATTAGTTAATCTTTGGTGAGATTCACAGCCTTTGAGGCTGGTTAATTACTCAGCAGCTCGAGTCCTAACCAAGGACCTAGGAACTGTTAAGGTATCGTCGGAGGATTTAAGCTGTTCCGAGTAAAGTGGTGGTGGTAGTGGTGGTGCTGGTGGTGATGATGATGATGATGATGATGATTGTGTTATATTCAGATAAGTCTCTAAAGCTTGGGTTATTTTCATCAACTTTGTTATCGTGCTTCTTGGTTTTCTGATAGTTAATGCTTCATTATCTGCATGACATTAAAGTTTGTATTTCTCTGTACACATTTTGAACATATTCATCAGCAGTAAATGAAATTATTTCTAATTGTCTTTCTTGCCTATAACTTGGTAGTTGCAAAATTTCTTTTACTTTTTAAAAATTGGAGTCTTCTTTGTAGTAGTGCATTAGTTACTCCATAAAGCATTGTATTGCTTTTATAGGCTACTGAATAAAATATATTAAAATTAGGGATAATTGTGAATCTTTTTCATCAAAATGTTTTCCTGGACTTTGGGAGTCTGGAAACACATTAGCAGTCTTCAGTCAATTCTTTCTAATTTTCATCCTCTGACTATTGTCATTTTCCTCCTTTTAATCTAATTTACGTATGCACTTAAAGGATTGTGTACATCAATAAAGAGGAAAACATAGCGCAATAATAGAATGAAAAACAGAACATAATTAAGTTATAATCAAACAAAAACAGATTCATGAGAATCATCAATTAAGCCACTACAAAGCTCTGATGGCGAAAGGAAAAACAGTCTCTGATTGCAATCAGGACTTAGTTGCTTCCACGTGTCTTGCATTACCTTATGCACTACATAAAAGTTCATCACTTCTCCCCTGATGCTCTGTTACCTAGAGAGATTTCCATGACGATGAAAAATGAGATCATGGAAAAAAGCAGGATTTGTTTCTCCTGTATAGGGAGAGACCGCTTGAAATGCTTAATAGTTATTATGGTTTCATATTTCTGTTTGGTATACACAGGTTGTCTTCGTCTTACAATAGTTCATTTAGTGACCGTTCAAAGTTACAATGGCACTGGAAAAAAAAAGTACCATACTTTTTGGATTATAAAACACACTTTTTCCCCTCCTAAAAGAGGGTGGAAATGTTGGTGTGTCTTATACACCGAATACAACCATTTTTGGCCTCCTGAAACCCACCCCGCAAGTCCCGTTTTTGCCAAAAACAGGCCCATTGGGAATATTTGCAAAGTGCTCCTGGGGGCTGAGTAGGACAAAAATGTGATGGGGGGGAGGTTGGGAGGCCAAATATGGGCCTGTTTTTCACAAAAAAAATGGGACCATTTTTCGCAAAAATGGGACATGCAGAGGGTTTGGGAGGCCTGCAGAGGGGTCCTGGCGGCTGGGAAGGACAAAATCCAGATGCACGGAGGCCAAAAACTATTTTTTTTCTTGGTTTCCTCTCCGAAATCTTGGTCCGTCTTATACTCTGGTACGTCTTATAGTCCGAAAAATACAGTAACTACATATTGTTTTTCACACTGGCAACCATTGCAGCATCCTGATGGTCACATGACCAAAATTCACAAATTTGTCAACTGGCCCATATTTATGATGGCTATAATTGCCCAGGGTCATGTGGTCTCCTTTTGCAACCTTCTGACAAGTCAAGGGGGAAGCCAAATTCAGTTAACAAATGTGTTACTAACTTAACAACTGCAGTGAAAAACTATGGGTAGAAAGGTCATAAATGGGGCAAAAATCACTTAAAACTGTTCATTAAGCTACAGAAATTTTGGGTTCAGTTGAGGACTACCTATACAAGGAATTGTATTGTTGATTCTATCAATATTAACTATTGAAAGTGTCAGTAAACCACACATGTACTTCATAGTTGGACAACAATATGTTGCACAGCTTTCCTAAATTAGCACAAATATGGGGTAAAACTGGATTTGCTTGATTTGGGGCCAATCCAAATTATGCCAAAACTGTCTGGTATTGTCCTTAGTATTAGAAGAGAATGTTCAACACGTTGCACAGATAAAATTAAGATGAATTAGTTTATACCTTCATTTTATTACTAAAAACTCCTATGTCTCTGTTGACTAACATCATAGTGAATAAACCTGCTTGGAGAAGAATCAAAAAGAATTATTTTAGGTAGTAATACATCTATTTAAATTAATGAGAAGTATGAAAGAATGGTCAAGGGAGAAATGTAAGTAAAACTGATTGCTGGTAAAAATAAGAATGAAAGAAAGGAAAAATGGAAAGACCACGCAAAATTAAGACCGTGACTGGAAGATATATTTTTTTTAAAAAAAAAATGTGATTGAAAGGATGTGAATAGTCCAAAGTCTGGAAAGTTCAGTGCAACTTTCAGATAGATATGAAAAATATACACCAGCAGGTCATTGAGAAACGTGTCTATCTAAAAAGTTGTATTGTGTATTTGTTGATTTATAGAAACTATTTGTAAAACTAATAGCCTTTAATTGTGAAATGTTGTGTGTATATGGAATTGAGCATTATTTGCTGAATGTGATAAAAGTTGTATAGGCTGCAATAATAATTGTGCCAAAACTGTCTGGTATTGTCCTTAGTATTAGAAGAGAATGTTCAACACGTTGCACAGATAAAATTAAGATGAATTAGTTTATACCTTCATTTTATTACTAAGAACTCCTATGTCTCTGTTGACTAGCATCATAGTAAATAAACCTGCTTAGAGAAGAATCAAAAGAATTATTTTAGGTAGTAATACATCTATTTAAATTTGTAATTTAATTGTAATTTGTAAGACAAGGACATCTCCATGATCTTTAGCGAACCTAAAGTCCATGCACTTTTCTATGCAGACAATGTCATATTAAGACTAACAATCTAAATGTTTTGCCATAATTATTAAAATAGATTGTATGACAATGTCAAAGACTCTGAATTTGTGTATGATAAAACTAGAAGAGATGGAGTCCAATAGGAATGGATGTTGAATGAATGAATGTAGATTAAAAAAATAAAAAAGGGGAAGTGATCAGTATGATAGAAATAAGTTGAGGAAACTTCAGTAAACAGAAGAACTAAGAATCTAATTGCTTAGGGAAGAGTAAATAGGCTAAGATGATGGGAAAGACCTAATTGCTATGGTTCAATGGAATTTATATATTGGTATCAGTAGAAAATATTATGAGATCCTTGGTGCTCTCTTGTGTTCAAATGTTTTTTCTTTTCTAGGAGCTGTGGTGGTGCAGTGGTTAGAATGCAGTATTGAGCCATGATGGTGCAGTGGTTGGAAGGCAGTATTGCAAGTTGACTCTGCCAACTGCCAGGAGTTCAATCCTGAGCAGCTCAAGGTTAACTCAGCCTTCCATCCTTCAAAATTGGTAAAATGAGGACCCAGATTGTTGGAGACAATATGCTGACATTCTAAACTGCTCTAGATTGCTGTACAGCACTATGGAGTGGCATATAAATCTAAAACCTATTGCTATTGCATGTGGATGTTTTATTACCCAACTAAGTATATCACCTCTGATTATATATAAGTAAGCTTGATCGGTCTGTGTTGATGGGAGAGTTCTTTTCTTTTTGGTAGCTCTTTGATTGGGCTGTTGTTTACATTTTGATTGTATGAGTTAGCAGTTCCATGACTTGAGTATTTTCTTGTTGATCTGATATTAATCCTGGTATTAATATCTGCTTATCTGATTGTTGATTGCTGGGAAAGAGTAGTTTTGGTCTCTTTTAACAGTTTTTTATTGTCTCTTTTGAATGGTATGTAAACATTGTTTAGCTCTATGTGCCTTTTGATGATTGATTTGTCTGAGTGCCAGGCTCTAGCATTTATTTATTTATTTTTAATTTCATTAGAATGGCCTTTGTATTAGAAGATTCCAGAGGTGATAAGGATATGAGTTAGTACTGCCAGGGTATTACTTATAAGAACACCACGATCCTAGGCAAGGTACCCTCTGCAACCAATCCTAAAAAACACAAGTCTAGGAGGAGACAATAAGTATGATCTTTCAGAAGGGTACTATTTCATCTACCCACTAGGATTGGTCAGAACTAAACAATTTTTGCAGCAAGCAGTCTTTTTATCTTTAATAGAATCGGTCTCAACTTGTTTCTTCCCATCCAGTCTTTTATAGTTTTCAAGTCAATACTTCTATCACATTCTCAACTCAGTCCAGTGTGAACAAGTATAATTAGGTCTCATCTGCATCCTGATGATACTTGGCCTATAGGTTTTAGTGGCTTGAAATAGCTGTTCACTTTACTGATGTGAGTAAAAGGGAAAAAAGCAGCACAATTCTGGTTTTGAAAGACAGTTGTGCTTTCACAAGGCCTGATGAGATGACCTGGCTGTTATAATTTCTAATATGAAAATTATATTTTGTTTACTAATTTATTTTTTCAATATTCTCTTTAAAATGATGCTTAAGGCAATGATTAAATACTGAGTAAAAAAATGTAATAACTAAAACATAAAATGAGTAGGAATACCCATACACACACACCATAAACTACATGGTTCCTACTTAATCAAATTGTGTTGAAGCTTAATATATAGCAAACAATGCAAAGCCAGTAGAAAACATAGTACTGATTTAGCAGACTGTTGCCTTGCAGGATTAAGTAAATCCTTTTCAAAAAATTGTATTAATAGTTTCTAAGTGCACTTAAGGGGAGAACAAACCTCCACCCACTCAGAGTTATGATACTTGGAAGCACTCAGGGAGCACCATAAAACTCAATTACTCATCCATCTATTATAATTTTGCATGAAAACTCAAAAAGAGCTAGATCTAACAACAAAAATACGGTATAACAAAAGATATTTTCAGTATATTTTAACAGCTATCAGTTGCTAGCTTAATTCTTTTAATATATAACCTAGTTACCTGCTGGTAATACGTTTGTGTTACAGTAATTACTGGTGGGTTACTGCTCTGTTGATATTGCTAGAACCAGACTTGCACAAAAACCAAATTCTAAATTCTCCATCATTCTAGAGCTGCTATAAGAACTCAAAAATGCAAGTATTACAAGTAGTATTGAATGTTATCATGCTTGTAATATATTGCTCAATAATATAGGATACTACAATTTATAGAAGTAAATCTAGTGTTAATCAGGCTAAGATCTGTTTGAAAGGGGGAGCAAAATCCATATCATTTTTTGCTACATTAAATCATGCTTATATCAGGAAGTTTACTTATGCCATGCTGTTCCTGCAATTACATTAACAGGAAGATATGCGGAAATATTCTGATGCTGACAGCTGGTACTTATGCTAAAAATGCAGTTCCATCACTCAGATAAAATCAAAATCCATCTAGCTAATGAAGCAAAGCTGTGTTAACATGAGGTATCTGAGGGTCAGAAAGCTACCCCTGCAGCCCAATTTGACAAATATAATGCTAAATAATTTTAAAATATTCAACAATTCAACAAAATATATATTGATTTGACATAAAGAGCCTTTATGTGCAGCTTGCCATTGTAACCAATCATAGTCATTTTTAACCATTTAAGTTGCAATATTTCTGTCAAGAAGAACTTTCCCTCGAGTGGAGGAAGACTATGTAGTCAGACATTTTAAATGTTTTATCATGTACTTGTTAAAGAAAATTTAAACCATCTATTAGGGTAAATTAATCTCCCTAAAGTTATTTTAAAATAACATTCAATCTTTTCACATTTATAAATAAATAAATAAATAAGAATGATCATCAAAAGTAAAACGGAAAGAAAAAGTAATATCACTTGAAAAGTTTTCACTCTAACATTGCTCTTTCAAGTATCTTATTTTGTGCTTTGCATCTTTAACTTTCTAAAAATCTTAAGGGAAAATAAAGTCAAATAGTTGTCCAAAAACAAAGAAGGAAATAGCTTCAGGACATAATGGATATAAGTACAAATTGATTGGCTTCTTTCAGTTTTGAGAAGTGGGAGAGAAAACTAATCCTGTTTCTTTAGGCTCCCATAACCTTTTTTTTCCCCTGCTTGACACTCCAATTTGTTTTTTTTTCCTAAGTGCAAGTACCTTGAAATAAAGCTATATTGTATTATAGCATTGCTCCAACAAGCATTCTGAGAAAAATTGTGATATATACAATGCTTCAAAATTTTATTCCACTCATAGCCCATTTATATTCCAACTCCACTGAGTGATTGCTAATATTTATGGGTCCAAAATATTATTAGTAGAAGCAGACGTTCTACTTCAGAATTAAGAAAATAATAAAAAGAAGGGGTAGGGAGAACATTTTCCCGGGATATCAACATTTTCACAACTGATTGGTACAGATTAGGTAATAAAGCATTAATCCAACCCAGTCACCTGGCATACTTCCCCAGAATTTTTTAAAATGTTGACCTGCTATTTTAACCCCTCCCCATTTCTCTGAGATAGGACTTGTACTAGCAATACTTTTACCTTTGTGCACTAATTCTGTATTAAAAATTGGGATGATAATTTCAGTTAGTCGTCTTCCTTTCTTTTTCTCTCCATCTATTGTGAAGACAGAACTGCAGAGAGAAATAGTCAACTCTGGGTCTTCCCCCTCGCTTGTAAATCTTTTGCAGAGAAGGCTATTTGAGCCATCTGAAGCTTAAGTGTGACACTCCAGCTGGCAACAATCCCTACCAAGTTGGACTTGCATTACAGTTCTAAGAAAATTGCTAACCTCATAGAAGCTGAAGTGTACCACTTCAGTATACTGGCTTTTCTAAACATGGAACACAGTTTTTATGTTTTAGTTATAAACACTTGATTCACTTGATAAATAAACATTATTTGGGGGATTCCAACATAACAATCCCAATGAGCTAGTTCACTAGTGGGAACAGCCAACTAACTTCACCTGACCATCAAGATCCAGAGTCAAACAAAGGAAAAATGCACCAATGATAATTCTTTGAACTGGAATAGCTGAGAAACTAGGCAAAGACAACTTTAAAAACTTTGGGTTGATTTTAATTGTAAATTTAAAATTATGTTGTTCAACATTAGGAGATATGTAAAATAAAACTTTTAGAAAAATGAAATCTGCCCGCAAAACTAATTTAGGCTTTCTCTCTCAAGACTTATCCACTTGTCCCATCCCCAAAACTGTCAGTGACCATTTTTTGAGGACACATACATCAGAATTTAGTCACTTCATTATTGTTGCAAATGTGACCTCTATCTCCATTTACCTATTGCCGTTTGAATAGAATAGAATAGAATTTTTTATTGGCAAGTATAATTGGACACATAAGGAATTTGTCTTGGTGCATATGTTCTCAGTTTACATAAAAGAAAAGATACGTTCATCAAGAATCATAAAGTACAACACTTAATGATAGTCAAAGGGAAAACAGCATTTTCTTTTTTATCTCATCTATTTCATAACTTTACCTGAATACAGGTTAGGACAATTCACTGGGTATTCAGAATAACAGAATGACAGAATTGGAAGGGAACTTGGAGGTCTTCTAGTTCAACTCCCTGCTCAAGCAGGAGACTCTAGTCTATACCATTCCAGGCAAATGGCTGTCCAGTCTCTTCTTGAAAATCTCCAGTGATGGAATGCCCACAATTTCTGGAGGAAAGCCAATCCACCGATTAACTGTTCTGTCATGAAATTTCTGCTTAGTTCTAGGTTGGTCCTCTCCTTGATTAGTTTCACCCATTGCTTCTTGTCTTGCTTTCAGGTGCTTTAGAGAATAGGTTGACCCCCCCCCCTTCCCTTTGAGAGGATCTCAGGTACTGGAAGACAGCTATCATGTTACCTCTTCATTAGATTAGACATAACCTAACTCCCTCAACCATTCTTCATGCTTTAGCCTCCAGTCCCCTGATCATCTTTGTTGCTGTTCTCTGTATTTTTTCTAGTCCTGCCCTGCCCATTTCTTCCCAGTCAAATAAATCCAAGCATTGTATTTCATAACAGAGGAAATCATCTCTCAGTGGAGAAAATATTTGTCTTGATCTAAGAGCTTCTAAAACATTGACTTCATCATTTATATTAAAACAGCATGTTGTCTAAAAGCTTTTCTTAGTAGGAAACAAGTTGCTGGTTTGACACTCAGCAGAAACGTTTTTAATTACCATTTTTCTTTTGTTCTACTATCTAGCTTTCTCCTGCTAGCTAAAGAGGGTTTTTTTAAAGGTTTTCTTTGCTTGCTTGTGCTTAGTGCAAGTTTACAGTATTTTATTGTTTTTCTGTGCACTTAAGGGAAAGTTATTGGTGATATTATGAATTATAAAACCTTTAAAAAAACTTTGGCAAACTAGGGAACCTAGACATCATAGTCCTCTTAATTGTGTCCAAAGTAGAGGAAGATGGGGAAATCCAGAAAATAATTTCTTAAACTGTTTCATTTCCAGCTGGTTTACACAAGGGAATCCAGCATTTTAAGCCTATACTATACTTGTCAAAATGATGGATTATCTGGGGGTGAGTTAAAAAGGGAACTCTTTTCCATTTGAGTCACAACAGTATTCCACAAAAAGACATGTACCTACTGATTTAGAAACTCACTAGTGTTTGGCAAATGTGAGGAGAACTACAAGAAATCAAATATAATGTTATTATCAACAATACCAAGTTATGTTGCAGTCATTTCGACAATAGATATTTCCCAATCATGGAATAATGATATGTAATCAGATGCCCCGATACAAGACAATTTTGTAGTATAGGGCAACAGCAAATTTTGCAGAAATAAGTATCTTCTAACTAACTCCATTACAGACTATGCAATCCTCAGGAAGATTAGCTACGCTATCTGACTAGTTACTACTCTGTCCCTACTCCATGCACTTTTCAAAGTGATACTTTCTGAGGCCTGGAAAGGAATTTTCTAGCTACTCTTTGGTTTCTTAGCATTTGAATTTTTTTGGATTCTATTTCTGCCACTATGTAGATTTATAGGTACAATTCTGATTTTCATGTAACTCTTTTATGTTGAGTCTTTTCACATAAAGTTTCATGCCAGTCACTGCAGAGTTTAAAGATTTATAATGTGGCAATTTACTTGACACCAACTCCACTGGAGCATTCAATCTGCAGATGTTTAGTGCACATACAAGGGAAGTCAAGCTTAATTGCCTATAGACTCAATATATTCAGTCTGTTCCATTTCAGGGTTATTAATAAGATTATGTAGTAATGTTTTTAATCTATGCTTACAAAAAAAAAACACACCAGATGATCCTATCCAAGTCTTATTGTAAGCAAAAAGAGATGGAATACATTAAACTACCAAAAAAGATTTTTTTCAGCAGAGTAGAACAGCCTATGCCTCCCACCACTTGCACTTATAAATACCATCACTTAAGTAAATAATCCACAATCAGATGAAATTGCAATGCTATTCTTGTTTAAACCACAGGATTCTCCTTATCAGTTTGAGCAACCTAGTCCAACTGATAACTTTAGCAGAAGAAAGGAGCCTGAGTGGCGTAGGAGGTTAATGACTCCTAAGGCAGCATTTAACATCCAGCTGTCTGCAATTACTGCGAGTTCAATTCTCACCAGGCTCAAGGTTGACTCAGCCTTCCATCCTTTCTAAGGTGGGTAAATTGAGGACCCAATTTGTGGGGGCAATAAGCTAACTTTGTATAAATATACAAAAGTATGAAGGCTACTGCTTAACGCATTGTAAGCCGCCCTGAGTCTCCGGAGAAGGGCGGCATATAAATCAAATTAAAAAAAAAAGTCCATGGGTTTTTTTTTCCCCCTGTAGCTGGTGAAGAACAAGATGCTATTCCTTCCCATTCCATTAGGAAAATTTCCTGGACTTCATTGATTTCAATCCTAGAACATCACAGTATTTTTTTACTAAAAATATAACAGTAGTCTACATATCTTTTACACAAAATATCCTGATCAATTTGATACTTTAATAGCATTTTCCAGTTTTCTCTGTCAAATTTCATGCAATATAATATATATCTATCAAAGGAAGTTGCATTTATATAAGGTGACCAATCGTCTTCCTTTAGGAGGACAGTCCTTCTTTATATATATTTATATTGTATATTTAAGAAAATGTAGAAACAAAATGAGCATTAGTTATTTGCATTGAAATAAATAGCATATTAGGTAAAATAATTAATATTCTGGTTATCAAATAAATAATGAGCAAACATGTATGTGCATGCATTCATGAATGCAAAAGTCTCTCTGTGTGTTTGTATGTGTGTGTAGATGGCCATCTATCCAAAATGTCTGGCAACAGATTTACTTTTTTAACCAATTTCACAAAATATCCATTTGTATGTGTGCAGGGAAGTGGGAGGTAGAACAAATAGAGAGAAGAAGGAAAGAACAAACACCTTTGAGTCTTGCATGAACACCCAGGGGACTTTCACTATTTGTTCCTATTTTCATAATATCAGAGAAGACTAAGCAATCTTAGTTCAAAGCAGAGATGATGAAACACACAACTTTTATTTCCAGTACAGAGGAAAAATATACACCATTTGTTACCTGTGGAAGATATCTGGTGCTAGTTCTAGTATCAAGTCTGGCACTAGATCCATTCTGATATACAACCACTTCACTTGCACAATGCCATGAGCTCCTCAGCCATCTTGGACAGTGGTAGGATTCCAAATCTTTTCCTACTGGTTCTATGAAAGTGCGCTTGCCCACGCACGCCTAACGCACACTTTGCGTGCATGTGCAGCACACAAAGACCACACTAGGTGTCAGTGCTAGTGAGCTGAGCTTTTATTTAGCTCAGATAAGGTGTGGCAATCTGCTCTGCCACACGTATCAACTGAGCTAAAAAAACAAAGGAATATAGGGCAGGGAACAGTGGGGGTGGGAGGGCGCGGCCAACCAGAGGCGGTATTTGCCGGTTCTCAGAACTATTCAAAATTTCCGCTACCAGTTCGCCTCAACCAGTCCGAACTGGCTGAATACTACCTCTGATCTTGGATGGCAAATATAAAGGGATACTGCCTGAATGACTCTGTCCCTGTGATTCTGGAGAGGTAGAAAACCTCTGGACACATCCTTCTTCATTGCTTTTTTTATAGAAACACATAAATAAAATTTAATTTCCCAATAATTCCGACACCATTTATGTGTGGTTACTTAAAGATGAACGGATCAAAGTCCTAGTGCAGGTAGCTAGATTCTGCGCAGCAGCACTGAAGATTTGTTGGAACCTGATAAATAAACCTTTATAACCATTTTATACAATTAATGCACCAAATCTTTTGATTCTATCACTCTGTTTTTTTAGTACCTAATAACTATTTAATGACTAATGTTACCTTGTATCTTAGGCAATGTTCTTGTTTATGTGCAATTGACAGATAGGCTACCAAATTATGATTTCAACATAGATTTTGTTTGTTATTATTTTATACCAGAATTTTTAACTAGATACACTTCGTGCATTTTTAATTGTACTGGTCTTTGACTGTAATAAATATTTGATTGATTGATATGTAACCACAATGAAAACCCAGTCATATAGCTGATATCACATAATCTTATAATAATAGATCAATTGTAAAACAAGTAATAAAAATCAGATTTTTAAACATCTAATACAAGAAAGGAAACAAAGCAGAAAATGTGAGCAGTTTTAGTAAACAGGAAACTTAGATACCCTGTCATTTACTAGCTTTTAGAACTGACCTTAGTTTACTAGGTGTTTTAGTTTAGTTTAGTTTAGTTTTTTGTCACTGCACCTCGTACAACGAAATTAAATGCCATCTTTAGTTTACATTATAACTATAAAAATAAAACACAAACACACATCCTTTACATTCTATAAAATTGAATTGAAAACCTCTGATATTGTATTAATATTGCACTATACAGTAAAATTCAATATGGTTACTGCCCTGGGATAGAAGCTGTTTTTCAGCCTATTTGTCCTTGTTTTTATTATCCTGTACCGTCTGCCAGATGGTAACATTTCCAAAAAAGAGTGCCCAGGATGAGTTGGATCTTTAAGAATGTTTTGAGCTTTCTTAAGGCAGTGGGAGCTATAAAGTTCTTCCAAAGAGGGGAGAGGGCAACCAATTATCCTCTGGGCAATGACATTAACCCTCTGAGTGCTGTCCTATCTTCCACTGTGCAATTGGCAAACCATACACAGGTGCAGTAAGTTAAAATACTCTCTATTGTGCAGTGGTAGAAGGCCACCAGCAGTTTTTAATTCAGTTGTTGTTTCCTGAGAAATCTCAGGTAGTATAATCTCTGCTGGGCCCTTTTGAGCAGTGCTTCAACCTGAGTGCCCCAGGTGAGCTCCTCTTTTATGCTAACATCCAGAAATTTAACACTGGCCACTTGCTCCACTCGGTCTCCATTGATAAGCAAGGGCTGGATGTCTAATCTGTTCCTTCTATAGTCCACTATAAACTCCTTGGTCTTATTGATGTTAAGGATCAAATTATAGTCTCCACACCACAAAAGCAACCAGTCCACCTCATCTCAATAGGCAGACTCATCTCCCCGGAGTTGAGTCCCACTTCTGTTGTATCATCTGCACATGTAGTAATAGTATTACTAGCATCAGTGGGAATGCAGTCATGCATATAAGGAGTATAGAGTAAGGGACTCAAAATGCCCTGTGGTGTACCAGTGTTAAGAATAAGGGCTGAAGAAATATGGTTACCTAATCTAACCCTCTGAGAGTGGCCAGACAGGAAATCCATAATCCAAAGGCATTTAGTTTAACAATATCATGTGGTTTCCATAAAACATGATTAAGATCAGATTATAAATTATTATTTTGATCAATATATGATCAAAGATACAATCATAAATATTAAATATACTTTCTGCAGAATGGACATAAGATATTAAAGATATTTGAATTCTAATATAAATTGAAACCATATTTAATGACAGTTGCAGATATTTTTTTAAAAAATATTCTGTTGTAGATACAGTACTGAATAGACACAGACAAAATGATCTGTCTTAAGTGCATGCTACTTTTATATCTGTTGTATATAAGTCCCTCTCTTCTGTACACGAATCTCTATTTATTTTTAATCTACATTAATTATAGAGTGATTCTGCAATTCTAATTTCTGTAAAATATTAATACAAAGCGTACCTTGAGAAAAAATCTCTAAAATAAAAAAAAAATTACCAGGAATTTCAGAATATATAAAAACAAATGGATAAGTAAAAGTTATTTTGTATATTTACATAGAATTTATAAATGTGGGATGCCAAGTTCATTTTAAACACAAGTAATCTCATCATCACCGAGTTGTGATTTAATTGACAGAATGTCAAATAAAAGTGTCATAAAATGTTCATACTATAACTGATCCAATATTTTGAAAGAGAAACTAGTGAAAATAAAATGCAATTGTATGAATCATGTATTATTTTCATTTACAAAGAAAGTATTTAAGTTATATAAGACTATAACTTTATACTCTTATAAGTTATATAAATAATGTGAAATAATAAACCAAAATTCCCCAGAGTGTAACATATGTTGATCCAATCACTTGAAATTATTTACAAGGTATGCACAGATGCTAAGATTGGTCATGAATTCAGCTTGCCTTAAGGCTTCCTATATATTCCATTATCATTATTATGCTTGGCTTGTCCTCTAATTTGCTCTTAAGGACAAATTCAACATATGCATATTTAAGCGCCAATGAAATAACAAGAAATAGGTGCATGCGAGAATATGTATTCTGGATTCTGATGTTAATGAAGATGGACTGCGTTTGATTCCCTACATTTAAATAGTTACATATAATATTTAAGCAACACAAAGAGCCTGTAGTACAGTGGACTAAAGCACTGTTATTAACTGTTATTAACATCTGCTGCTTGCAATTTACTGCTGGTTCGAATCTCTCCAAGGCTCAAGGTTGACTCAGCCTTCCATCCTTTTTAAGGTAGGTAAATTGAGGACCCAGATTGTGGGGGCAATAAGCTGACTTTGTATAAATATACAAAAGTATGAAGGCTATTGCTTAATGCATTGTAAGCCGCCCTGAGTCTCCGGAGAAGGGCGGCATATAAATTAAAGCAAAAAACAAATAAACAAACAAACAAACAACTTCAGTTATATAAAAACATTTAATGTGTGATCTGAAGGTAGTATAAATATCAATGTCAAAAACATTGTGTTCTAAAATATGTGTCCTAAAATAGTTTACAGGAGCTTATTTGTGTTGATAAAACAGATATATTTTAACTAGATTTAGTAAGGATATGAAATATGAGGCTGACCAATCTTTTCCATTCTTGGTAATATATTTGAAGCATTACTTACAGTAGCATCTTATTGAAACAATTATGTATAGTCTTCTGAAACCCAATAATATTTGAAGAACAATTTACAAAGAAATGTCCCAAACATAGTATTAAAAAAAAACCCTATATGTAAGTAGATTGTTCAGTAGAACAATCAGATAGATTGTTCTACTGATTAGGTAAGCCCTCAACTTTACAATAGTGCAAAAAATGACCTACTGTTGCCTTCATCTGGAATATTTTTTAAAGATGAGCCTTGCTTCCTGATTTATAGAGCATTCCAAAAATGTTAGGCATTTTTGAATTTCTAGTAGTTTTGAGAAAGTAGTTTATCACATATCCACTATCAAATAATTCTATATTTAATAACAATGTGACATCATCATACAGTTTGTAATGACAAGACAATATTCTTAAATAAACTGTCAAAGAAAAGTGACTGCATCTGTGGTAAATTCTGTTTACAAAGATAGATAAAAGGCCTAATACTTCTTAATAAACATTACCAAAAAAAAAAACAAAAACCCAAGAATAAATTTATTTACATAATGTCAGAATTCAGGTCCCATGTACAAACTTTTCTTCCAAAATCTAATCTAATACTAAATGACAGTTTATATAATAAGTACCCCTAAATGCACATATTTCTAGGAAACTCCGAAATACACCTTCAAGTGACCTGTAAATTAATTCCTTCTAAAGTAAATCTTAAAAGGACTGGTTAGCCTAATCCCTCAACAACTTTAAATTCACTCTTCTTAAATTTACATGCTGTGGGAGAAAAAGCTTATTCCTATCAAATTTTCCCTTGTAGTAGCAGCCAGTTGTGGAACAGGAGAAGTATGGCTCCCAAACTTTAGTGTGATTCCACAGGAAGGAATCCAATCCATCTGGATTTACCAAAATAGTCATAAATTGTGTGGCAATAAGGTTCAGTTTTATTTTGTATATACTTATCAAACATATTTCAGTATTCCAAGTTAGTCTTTTGCTGATTTCTAACTGCTACCTTCATGAGCACGTCCATTTCCCCTTTATTTATACAGCCTCTCTTGAGACATAATCCTTTTCTTTAAAACAAGCAGCCAAGGAAGCTTTTTTAAAAAATTTTGTAGTTGTGTAGTGTTAAACTCTAAAAACTGTTGAAAACGGATACCTTGTGTCAATGTTTTATGGTATCCTTTTGTCTTCATATAGATTTTCATATAGATTCATATAGATTTTGCCTTTAAAGGTATCCCAGAACATGGCAAAAGCATAATCTAAAAAAATACAGATCATATTTTCAAAGTCTAATATATGCCAGTTTATATTATTTTAGCAACATTTACTTGCACAGAACAGATTATGTAAAAGAATCCCATGCAGAGTTTATCTGGCTCAGGTTTTGGACTTTTGGCAGAATGAACATTGGCCACAAGTGAAGTCCAGCTGCTATGTATTCTCCTCTCCTTAAAAAGCTGCATTAAGCCAAATTATTATGCTCAGTTTATTTTAATTTATGAGATTGCCAAGGGATATTTTATTTCTTACACCCCAGTATACTAATAGCACTGTTGTGTTGCTGCATGAGACTTTTTATTTTTCTATGTTTAACAATTCTCACCTGGTTCACCAATTTTTTTTTTTTTATCCTAAACAAAAAGATCTTGTAGAGAGGTGATGGACTTAAAATTAGGCTGCTAAAATAACAGTATATCTTAAAATTTGCCTTCATCCAGCGGTAAATGTAAAATTAGGCAAAAATGTATCAGGGCAATCTTTAAACTTAAAAAAATACTTCTTTTTAAAACATTTAAATGCAAACTAAAAATATAAATTGCAGAAAGAAAGGAAACTAAGAAAATTTTTAAAAATCTATTTTATATTTACCTATAATCACTGGCTTACTAATGAATTCATTACTATTATATGAGCAATGCAAGTTATTACCATAAAGTATCTCTGCTATATGCTAACACATATTGCTCAATTATTTATTAGTAAACAATATGGCTTTTCAAAAATAGATAATTATACATTTCTGAAAACCATTCCTTGACATCTGGGATAATATGGCTTTTGATTTCTCAATTTTTTAAAACACTTTTCACTCTCAGTACAACTATTATTCCTGATAATCAATCAAATGCTAAGCTATAACATTTACTTTATCTTTAACATTTAGAGATTATCCCATAAATCAGCTTATATACATGAATACACTATTGCAATAAAATGCCAAAAGATCACTTCATACATTATGGTTCACTAAACTTCAAATATTTTATATCTCTAGCATAGAAAATCTGATGTCCATCCTTTCAAAAATATTCTTAGGGGTATCCAATGATTCCTGAAAAATTAGATCTGTAGATACCATTTTAACAATTTTAAGGATGTGAATCTTTAAATACAAACTCAGAGCATTTTAAGCAAAAGTATAACTTTTGGCAGTGGACAAGAAATCATGAAATGCACTCAAAACTCATCATTAAAAACCCATTAAGATAATGAAAAGGTGATCAGAACTAAAATACATTATAATTCTTCTATTAGGAATTCTGTTCATCCTAAGCAAGGAAAAAGTCAGGTCTTAAGTGCCATTTTAAATGCTTGTAGGATCTGGACCAGTGGTAGGTTGCCCCCGGTTCTCAAGAATCAGTAGTAAAACCAGCAGCGGCCCCACCCACCGCCCCAGATGTCATCATCAGTGATCTGCGCATGCGCAGAAGCTTCTATGCATGCGCAGATGCAAGGCACACTTGCTCGCTTTGCTCATGTGCACGATTCCATTGCAAACCAGTAGTAAAGGTAAGTAGAACCCACCCCTGATCTGGACCAACATTGTATCAAACAGATATTCATACTCAGGAAGACAGGATGACATTTCCCAGGATCCACAGGATGACATTGTTCCAAAGAAGGGATCCAAAGTATATCCTCCCTATTAGAGGTTATTTGATGGGAACTGTCTTGAGCAAGGGTCACCAACCTTTTGGATCTCAGGCCCACTAATATGATCTGCTTAATGACCGGATGGGTGGGCGTGGGTAGGTGGTCACGTGACTGGGTAGGTATGTCCAACTCGATGTCACTCACATCAAGGAGTGCCTCACAGGCCTCTACTCACCCCTCCCCTGCCAGCCACTCCTCGTCTCCTGCCCGGACTTAGTGCCCCAACAGGAAGCAGTTGTTGGAGCTAAGCAGTCACCATGAGAAAGAGTTGGCAAAACAGTTCAGTTCAAATGCTGATCTGACCGAGAAGGAGGTTCAGCAGAAGCAACTCATTGAGGACTAGGAGCATAAGCTTTCCAAGCAGAGGGAAGACCTGTGGGAGTGCAAGGCCAGGTACTGATGCCTGGAGGCTCAGTTGACTGAGATGGTCAGCCAGTTCCAGGCCATGATGTAGTCCCACTGGAATGAGGCCCTCCAGCTCTTTACCACCAATGGCACTTCCCTCTAGCCTTCGCCTAAAGCCCCACACCAGGAGGCTGAAGCAGACCCCAAGTTGAAATTTCTGCCCCCCTCTGACCTGCACAAAAAGACCCCGAAGGGGGAGACTCTCTGTAGCAACACAAACATTCATTGCACGTATCCAGCCAAGGGCTGTAGTTTGATTTAAATCAAATTAGTGCAATATAAAAAATTCAAATAATTTTTCTGTGGACCACCAAAATGTTCTCGCAGACCACCAATTGGTGACAGCTGGTCTTGAGAGAAAGCAGTCATCCTGGCTTTGATAGCTGAGGGAAGATCTTCCAGCTTCAAAGCATTCAAGAAGTATGTAATTAATGCTCATAAAGTATATGTGGAAAACCAATAAAGATGTGTAGTTCAAAATCTGTATTTTTACCATATGTTCTTATATAACTTCTATTTTTAATTGGATTTAAATCTGAATTTAAGGAAATTATTCATTTTTATTAACTTTGGTATTTTGTTTATAGATTGTGTTTTTTGCTTGCTTAATTATGTGAACTGAACTGCAGAAACACAAATGTGAGATAAAGAAAGAAAGAAAGAAAGAAAGAAAGAAAGAAAGAAAGAAAGAAAGACAGTGACTGTATGTTCTTCAGATTACCTTTTTCAAAAGACAGAATAATACTATTTGTACAAAATTCAATAATTGATTAAAATACCAATAAGTTTTAGATGCCTACAAAGTCAGTAACATCTCCCTAAATGCCACATTTTTCAAATCCTGTTAAAGATATGCTTACCATAAAAATAATTTAAATAAACATTTTCAAACACTTTATAATATCATCTGGATCCCCTTGGAAAAGAAACTGTGATGTATGTTTAAAACATTTTATATTCTTTTGGACTAAGTATTTTTATTAAACAGAATTCTTGTTTTCGTAATTCTGTGTTTTAACTGTAGTGGGGAAATAAAAATGTTCAGTGTGTAAGCTCACATTTTAAGTAATTCAATCATATTAAATTAACTGTAATATACATTATTGTACTGGGACACTCAGTTGCTAAGATGCTGAGTTTATCAATCGAAAGGTTGGCAGTTCAGCAGTTCGAATCCCTAGTGCTGCGTAACGGGGTGAGCTCCCATTATGTGTCCCAGCTTCTGTAAATCTAGCAGTTCGAAAGCACGTAAAAAATGCAAGTAGAAAAATAGCGATCCCCTTTGGTGGGAAGGTAACAGCGTTCTGGGCGCCTTTGGCATTTAGTCATGCCAGCCACATGACCACGGAGGTGTCTTTGGACAGCGCTGCCTCTTCAGCTTTGAAATGGAGATGAGCACTGCCCCCTAGAGTCAGGAATGACTAGCACATATGTGCGAAGGGAACCCTTACCTTTTTTATACATTATTGCACATATTTTCTAACGTGCAGATAGCAGCCACCTCAACAGTCTTGAGTCATGTGAAAAAGAAAGTTCACCATCTTTGAGTTCTATGATTTTACATATTAGGACATAATAAAAAATTAACATATCATGGCCATAATAAAAATCATCTGGTCCTTAGCAGTTCTTTAAAATAAGTAAATAAACCTCAGATGCAACACCTTGATTCTTTTCTCTTTCAGCCATTCTATTGTAGATTTGCTAGTGTGCTTGGGATCACTGTCCTGTTGCATGACCCA
Source organism: Arizona elegans (assembly GCA_022577455.1). Taxonomy (NCBI): domain Eukaryota; kingdom Metazoa; phylum Chordata; class Lepidosauria; order Squamata; family Colubridae; genus Arizona; species Arizona elegans. The sequence goes on from JAKOOJ010000009.1 coordinate 61,582,928, forward strand.
ATGTCAGCAAAGCTTTAGCTGTCAGGCAGATGACCTCACATTTGACTAAGATATTTTGGTATATAGAGGAGTTCATGGTCAACTCAATGACTGCAAGGTATCTGTGGCTGCAAAACAAGCCCAAATCATCACTCCTCCACCACTGTGCTTGATGGTTGGTATGTTTGTGCTGATATGCTGTATTGGTTTTCTGGTTTTCACCAAACATGGCACTGTGCATTATGATCAAACATCTCCACTTGAGACCAAAGTGATGAAACTTTGCAAACATAAGCCATGCTGCCATGTTCTTTTTGGAGAGAAGAGATTTTCTCCTGGCAATCCTCCTTCCTGGCAAACCATACTTGTTCAGACTCTTTCTAGTTGTGGTATCATGAACTTTAACATTTAACATGATAATCAAGGCCCATAGATTCTGAGATGTAAATCTTGAATATTTTGCAATTTCTCTGAGCATGGTTTGACCTTGGGTGAATTTGCTGGGATATCCACTCCTGGGAAAAATGGCAACTGTCTTGAGTATTTTCCAGTTGTAAATAACCTTCTGCACTGTAGAGTGGTAGGCTTTAAATTGTTTGGAAATGTCTTATAAGCCTTTTCTATTTGACATTACGATTACACACACCTCAATGATGGAAACTATCAAACTCCTAAAACTTTTGTTTTTATAGAATTAGTCACACTTGCTGATGATCAATTGATCAAGGGCATTTGATTAGCAGCACTATAGCTGCTACTTAGCCTTTTCATTCCTATGAAAGCGGTAAAGGTGTACTTAGTTTTTCACACATGCTTCTCTATTTTGGCTTTTTTTTTGGTAAAATAAATGATGACATAGTATAATATATCATGTGTTGTTCATCTGAGATTGTATTTATCTATTTTTTTTAAAACACTTAAGGACTAGATGATTTTTACTATGCCTGATACATAAAACCATAAAATTCAGAGGGTATATTCATTTTTTTCACATGATTGTATTGTCAGCACTTCAACCTGCATTTACTCTAGTGCTGACATAAGAAGGAGAAGCGAAGGCGTCTGGAAAGGGACGGCTGACTTTTCACCTACTTATTTTTCCTGGAGATAATGTTTCAGAGGAGATGAGATGGGAGGGGGGAATTCCTTTGAGTTGGAGTAGATTAGGAGTAGAATGACTTGGAAGATGGCCAATGAGTGCAGGGGAATGGGGAACGGAAAGGGAGGGTTTTGGGGCTGGACAGTGTTGGCTTCGTATGGAGTCATGATAGGATGTCGTGCTCAATAAAAAAGAGTTTTTTCTGCAAAGATTCTGTTTGAAATGCATTTTATTCGAGACGACCACGAAACTTGACATGTATATCTGTGTGAAATTGCTGAGACCAGGTGACTTGGAGAAAAAAGGAATAGCAAAAAATAGGTAATGTAAGAGTGAAAATAAATGGAAGTCTTGGAAAGCTAACTGGAAGCCAGGCAGTATATGGACAGGAAAAGTTATACAATGGTAAAGAGGTATAACCAGTAAAGAACTTCAGAGAAAGTTTTTAAAGAAATAACTGTCACCAATATATCAGTTTAACTGCAGTGTGTTTATTCTCTCCTCCCCTCCTTCACATTTCTATAACAGTAACTAATTGGCAGTACCTTCACCTGAACTTGAAGTACAGTACTTCCACGCTTTATTATAAATAAAATTTTATTTTTGAAATGCTAACATTCCATCTTATACCATCTAATCCATATCTAACAATGTCATTTTATCAATATTAAAAAGGATAGATTTTGAATATTAACCAGATAATACCAGTATTGTATTTTTTTTCATTTAACAAAATAAATTGGATGTAATGATAAGATCAGCACTCTATTTTTTATAGTGCCATAGCCATATCCCCTTGAGGAGCACCTGGAGGCTCCAACTGGTGCAGAGTGCGGCCGTGCGGGTGGTTATGGGAGCGACATGGCACTCCCATGTAACACCTCTCCTGCGCGAGCTGCACTGGCTCCCAGTGGTCTTCCGGGTACGCTTCAAGGTTTTGGTTACCACCTTTAGAGCGCTCCATGGCTTAGGGCCTGGTTATCTACGGGACCGCCTGTTGCTGCAAACGGCCTCCCACTGGCCGGTACGCTCTCACAGAGAGGAACTCCTCTGTGTGCCATCGGCCAAACAATGTCGGCTGGCGGCCTCCAGGGGGAGAGCCTTCTCTGTGGGGGCACCTACAGAGCTTCCCCCAGAGATACGGAGGATCCCGGATCTACGCACTTTCCGCCGCGCTCTCAAGACCTTTTTATTTCACCAGGCTGGTCTGGCCTAACCTCTCCCATTCTTTTTTTAATGTAAATTTTAATTTGTTCTTAACCTGGGGTTTTAAATTTGTCTTGGGCTAAATTGATTTAATCCAATTTTACTTCTGCTCTTAAATTTTTGTGTTCTATGTGTTTTATCTTGTGCCTGTTCACTGCCCTGAGTCCTTCGGGAGTAGGGCGGTATATAAATCAAATAAAATGAAATGAAAAATGAAAATATTGAAGTTATTTTCATTTAAGTAAACTTTAAAAAAATTAATAATTTTTTATACTTCATACTATACTTCATAAAGATACCTAAATATACACTTCTGCAACAAAAAATAAATCTACAAATATATATATTTTTCAAAAATGTAAATATTTAAATCTTCCCTCCAAAAATATGCCCTGCATTCAAAAAGAGAAGACATGAGTAAACTGTCTGAGTCTAAGGAGACTTTTTGGATATATCTATAACTTTATACCAACTAATTCAACAACAAAAATGAGGCAAGATTACTAATAATCTAAATGATAACTTTTGCTGTCTGGTATCAAAATATGGGACATATCATTATAATGGAAAAACAAACATAACATATTCAGTTATAGCAGAGTATAACCCCTATCTTTAAACATCACATCAAATTTCTAAATGTTTAAACGTCACTCCCAGAATTCCCCAATCAGAGTGGCCATTGCTGGGAATTCCATGAATTGCAATCATAATTTGTCTTTTTCCAGAAAATTCTAAAGTTAAACTAATTCAGTACTCAATTAGATTGCACAAAGAAGTAGTTAATATACACCAATAATATTAATAATAAACTCTGTGATAGTTTTGGCTGTTTGAACAAAGAGCTTTGTTTTCATTGTAAAGTAGACAGATGGCATCCAAGTCTGAATACATTGAGTTTTGGTATAGAAGTACAGAGAAATCTCTGCCTTTCCATTATCAGAAAAAAACTGTGTTCTTTTAACATTTAGGCTGAAGTTGCTGGATCAAGGAGGGAAACAGGTGGGATTTAATGTCTCCTCACAGCCTCAGTATTAACTACCTCAAATTTCCAGGAACAGGATAATACAAGCAATAGAAAAGAAGAGTACCTGTATCAAGAACTTTGTTTATTTCTGTGGGAATGGATAAATCTTTTTAAGCCAAGAAAATGCATTAAACTGTACATTGATTTTGTTGTGGGTGTTAGAAGTCTTATTCTTTCTTATTCTGATTCTGATGCAGGTGAGAACCTGCAGAGAAATTACATTCTGTATAATTGCAGACCAAGACCCTTAATTTATTGACAACTGATAATTACTATGAAAGCCATTTCTTTTCCAAGATCGCTAATTATAGTGAGACACTATAGAGAGAGAATGCCTTGCCAATGCCTTGGTAAGGCCACACTTTGAATCCTGCATTCAGTTTTGGTCACCACGATGTAAAAAAGATGTTGAGCCTCTAGAAAGAGTGCAAAGAATAGCAACAAAGATGATTAGAGGACTGGAGGCTAAAACATATGAAGAACGTTTGCAGGAACTGGGTATGTCTAATTTAATGAAAAGAAGGACTAGTGGAGACATAATAGCAGTGGTCCAATATCTCAGGGGCTGCCAGAAAGAAGAGGGTTAAAATATTCATATTCCACTATGGGTGGAAACTAATCAAGACAGAAGCAACTTAGTCCTAAGGAGAAATTTCCTGACAGTTAGAACAATTAATCAGTGGAACAACTTGCCTCCAGAAGTTGTGAATGCTCCAACACCGGAAGTTTTTAAGAAGATGTTGGATAACCTTCATTTGTCTGAAGTGGTGTAGGGTTTCCTGCCTAAGTAGGAAACCTATTCTATTCTATTCTATTCTATTCTATTCTATTCTATTCTATTCTATTCTATTCCATTCCATTCTATTCTATTCTACTCTACTCTACTCTACTCTACTCTACAATAACTGAGTAGTTCTAGTCACATACTTGACACAATATGGACAGAAGCAGGAGCTACTGTATAGCAAATATGTACATACACACATGCATACTCGCACAGGAATGTGTTTGTTATTAGTCAGAAAATTGTGGGACCCCTTTCAATCACAAATCAAGTTTAGGATCCCAGAAGAAAACTTATGGAAGCAGTAACTACCAAACAACTACACCAAGGCAGGATGTTTCCTTGCCCCAAGCTGTTTACCTTACGGGCCTGCTATGCTACTACAATTTCAGAATAAGAATAAAAATTTCTCACAGCTAAAAGAAGAAAAAAAGCAAAGCTATAAACAAGAGAAATACATTCAACATTCGTGTTCTGGCCAAAGAAATAAGTTTAAGTTTTATATCAACTTGAAATATATTTTTTTCTCACACAGTCACAAATCAATCCACCCAGATTTCACACTCACATTTCATAGAACTAAAGATCTCTTCCTGATTAAATAGCATTTAATGGAAAAAAGATGGGGAACATAATTTTTTTTTAAAAAAATTGCTTATCATCTTCTGAAATGACAGTTTAAGATTTTAAAGCTCATACACAGTTTATTAGAGTTAATTTAGTTATATTCTGCTTCCATATTAGCCACATTAATTGCCAAATGGTATATAAAATATATCTAAAAATGAACGTCCATATTATTTTTCCTACTTTTTGTTACTTATAACTACCGTGCAGTTTAGGTATATTATATTGGATTACAAAATTTCCAATTTTGCTTATATAGATGCGGTGATGTTATTTTATCAGAATATATAGGTATTTTTACATACATATGACAATGAACTCTTTTACCATATATGACAAGATTGATCAGTTTTATAGTTTTAAATGGAGTATTAGCATCTTAGTGCCAGGCTTCAAGTTTTATTAATAGCTTTCAGTCAAATATGTTTTATTATTGTTCTATAACTTCTTTTGTTATGGTTTGCAGGGGGAAAAAAGTATTAAGCAGTCCAATGAAAACTAAGCCCAATATCCCCAATAAATATACTACAAAATTAGATGACCAGTAGCCAATTAATAGAAAAAAATAATTATAAAGCAGAAGAGCAGATAAAATCTACTTTTCATGATTCATGATTTGTTTCAAAACAAATTACACATTTAATTTTATTTTTTTGTCAGAACTGATTTATGATTGCTTTAAGTAATAGCACTGTACAACCGAAACAACATGCTGCTTCAGAGTGCCAAATAATTCAACTGGTATCATCTACTTTGTGTAAAAGTACATAATATAATTTGGAAAACAAGCATATGCCTAATGTGGCAGGAAAGCTGTACTTATTTAAGTGACTAATTTTCATTTTTTACTGTCCAGATTATACATTAGCTCTCTTTATCAAAGTGCATTGTCTGTTTACTTTTAAGTGTATATGATTTATTTTCATCAGATTGAGCTGATATATATTGGATGTTTGTTGTTGTTGAACATTGTCAATTGATAACTGAACAGCAGCATCATTAGTTAACCTGTTAAGTCTTATTCTTTTACCAGAAGATATATTTGCTAATTGGAGCAGTATAATGGATGAAGGCAAAAGCCTTATGCATGGTAGTGCTGTGTCAATATACAAAGGAACTTGTTTGCAAAGCACATTAGCAAGATTGAAGCACTGCTCTTCAAAGCATTTAAGCAGCAATCATAATAAAAAAGAGTCTAGAATTTATTGAAGCTAATGGTAAGCAGTGGCTTAGTTGAAGAGATGATCTTCCTATGTAAAGTAGGGAATGAGCTGAGGAAGATAGCCTGTGGGAAATAAAGTACTCCAGCTAAAACTGTAAACAGCAGGTGTGGGTAGGGAGGGGGAACTATTATCAAACTTCAGGAGAAAAACACAAAATAATGTTGAATTTGTAATAGGAAAGAAGTATATAAAGGTAGATTTCATCCAATTTTGCTCCACAAAAATGGGGCAATGGGGCAAACTTGTTTTTGGAGAAGGATGATGGAAATTGGGCAGATGTTTGGAGAGGGAGTGGCTTCACCTAAAGCCCATAAACATTTTGTTGTAAAGCAGGGGTGTCAAACTCACAACCCATGTCCTGGAAGCATCATACGCTGGCCATGCCCACTCCCGGCTTAGCGAAGGAAGAAAAAAGTCGCAATATGTCACGGGATGACAATGTGATGCCGCAAGTTTATACCCCTGTTATAAAGGGTGGAATGCTGTTGTTTTGTTTTAACCATTAGTCATTCTAACTGGGAATTATATATTTAATGGGTAGTCTACTTGTGTTTTAGCAGTTAGCCTAGCAGAAATCCAGAAACATCTGAAGCTTTTATTTCATTTCATTTAATCAATTCAATCATGAAACAACCTGTTTTACTGAAGTCACTGGAGAATTTGAAATGTTATTTCACAAATGTAAACAAGGTAACCATGTAAGTGCAGATATCAATAACATGTTTCCGCTCCATGGTCTCCATTGCTCCTCAAATAATCCTGCAAATATTAGTATTAAATATATTATACTATTAACAGAAAGCAAATATTGACTTTTCTGGTAAGAACTTGATCAAATTGCCAAAATGTCTAATAGGAAACTATGATTTTCTTCTGGGAAAAAGAACTGACCTGCATGCCTTGCATGGGTAGCATGTAGTCAGCTTGCATTTATGCTTTTTATAATCTTTTAAGAGTTGCCACAGTTGAAAGAATGAAGGAGACATCTGGAAAAGGGCAGGCTCTGTCAGTACAAGAAAAATCTTGAAAGAAAGTAAACAGACTTCATGTCTCATAATGTCTCTCCAGAGATGCATAGCTAGGGAGAATGGCAGGCTGCAACTGACTACTAGGAATGGCAAACCTGTACATGAAAACATTCTTCTTTCAGAATAAGCAATAATTCAAAGGTCAGCATATTGTGCACCCACTGATCAAAGCAGACAGCAAATATAATGGCTCATGCGAACACATTTAACATCTAGAAAATCCTAACTAGCCTTTTATGAAGGAGTGTTGTTCCCTTTTTCACAGTATGTTTCACAGTACTGAAGTAGAACAGTAAGCATGTAAGCATGACAGTACAGTTCCAAAGCTGTCGGAAGGCACATCCAGAGAAGTGTGCATCAGTTTAGAAATGCATTGATCGTGTATCATCAAAGTATGTTTTATCCAATAGTTCCCATCACTTAATTGCCTTTCAAGACTAATTGTCAATGGCTAGAAATAAATATTCTTATTTTTTTAAAATAAGCTATCTGATATTTTTATATATAAGTGTGCAACAAGGATGCCCTGGATTTTAAGTAGTTACCTGACAACTATAAGAACATCATCCATTCAAGTGTTTGTATCTGTTGTGATCAGAATTAGAAGGTTTAGCATCTGCAGGCTGTATCAATCAGCATAATAGAATGAACAATTAAAAAACTTGGTCAAAGTTCCCTATGTACCAAGGATCAGTTGATAATGCCTATTGTTCAATGGTCCTACCTGTGGATCTGAATTACAGTTTTGTGACCAGGAGTTATCAGAATTCTGAAATAAGCAAGATTGTAAGAGAATAGCCAATGAAGATCAAATCTTCTAAACTCTGATTATTTAGATTTATTAAGAAAAGGTTAATCTGACCTACAAGAATTTTGACTTGTACTTTTGTTGTAAATGTGAAGTGTGTGTGTGTGTGTGTGTGTGTGTGTGTGTGTGTGTGTGTATAAAATTTAAAAGTTAATATGCCCTGTACTTTTGCCCTGTACTTTTGGTATAAGTGGAATTCATCATCTCTGACTGACAGTTAATTTGTCAAGGTTATTTCAGAATGGAATGGAATGGAATGGAATGGAATAGGATGGGATGGGATGGGATAGGATAGGATAGGATAGGATAGGATAGGATAGGATAGGATAGGATAGGATAGGATAGGATAGGATAGGATAGGATAGGATAGGTTCATTTGGCCGTGTGATTAGACACACAAGGAATTTGTCTGTAGTGAAGAAACTCTCAGTGTACATGCAAAGGAACAGAGTAATAATAATGATATTAATAAGAGAATGTCATGAAAAGAAGGATAATAGCAATACTACTAGAGACAAACAACATGGGTGAATAGACATAAGACAGTACTGTTAGGATTAAGTGTTCAGTAGGGTTATGGCATAATGGAAAAAAATATCCCTATGTCTAGTTGTTTAGGTATGTAATGCCCTATAGCGGTGTCCCAAAGCGAGGAGTTGAAACAGTTGATATCCACGATGTGAGGGATATGCAGATATTTTTTCAGCCTTCCTTCTGACCTGCGCAATATGTAGGTGTTCTATGGAAGGCAAGTTAATTACAATTGCTTTTTTTTTTTATTCCTAACTAACTGTTGGAGTCTGTACGTCTCCTGTTTAGTTGCTGAACTAAATCAGACTGTTATAGAAGTGCACATGACAGATTCAATCATTCTTCTGTAGAACTGTATCAACAGCTACTGGGAAAGTCTAAACTTCCTAAGTTGATGCAGGAAGAACATTCTTTGTTGCACCTTTTTTGATAATGGTTCTAAAGCTGTACATTTCAAATCCTGGGAGATCATAAAATTCAAAAACTTGAAGGACTCTGCTGTTGATACTGTGCTGCCAAATATAGTAAGAGGAAGTAGAGTAGGTGGACTCCTCCTAAAATCCACTCTCATCTCTACAGTTTTAAGCCTATTCATGCAGCCAGAACAATTCATAAGATTGTTCTGGCTGCACCATAGGGCCAGTTGTTCAACTTCCTGTTAATATGCCAACTCATCACTGTCTCAAATAGACCAATGACTGTTGTATTATTTGCAAATATTAGAATAGTGTAAACCATTACTATTTGAAATATCTTGAATATTGATATAGTATAGCCTTGATAGTACAGTGCTCTACGCACCCTGTTATTAACACAGTTGCCTGCAATTTACTGCTGGTTCGAATCTCTCCAAGGCTCAAGGTTGACTCAGCCTTCCATCCTTTCTAAGGTAGGTGAAATGAGGACCCAGTTTGTGGGGGCAATAAGCTCACTTTGTATAAATATACGAAAGTATGAAGGCTATTGCTTAATGCATTGTAAGCCGCCCTGAGTCTCCGGAGAAGGGCGGCATATAAATCAAATTTAAAAACAAAACAAAACAGAATTTCAGTTTTCCAAGGATAATACAAAAAATATGCAACATTTTTATATTGAATTATTAGTGCTTTCATAAAACGTTACTGGAGTTTCAACATATAAATCACCACATATATATAACTCATAGAATAGCCCAAATAGAGAAAAGTTCCCTAAACATGGACTCCAGCATGAGTTTGAAAACTCAGAAGACTAAACCTGTGGTCCCAGTGACTAACCCAGATTGGATTTTGCAACATTATCCTGGAACATGTATATTTGCCTTCATTCTTGAGAGTAATATCCATTTAGAAAAAAATTGTCATTAGTAAAAAAAGAAACAATAAACAACTCTGCTAACACACTACATATATTTATGAATTTTTAAATCATTTACACAAAACAGCAGCACTATAACTATGAGAGAACTATAAAGCAAATTACATATATCACTATCTACCATTTATAAAAGTCTAAAAAGTCAGGGTTTTCAACTTACTATCTTTTCCATTGATAGAAAATACCTAGATGTATTTCTGTGACTACATTTATGTGCGTTATAAAGAAAATTAACAAAATGGTATTTTTAATAGTTTTCCTTTTTTGATATCCCTGTAAATTCTATGGTTCAGTACCAATTCCGCCAATGTTATTTACAGTTGTATAGTTACAGATAGATCTTTTATTTTGCGGTATTTGGTGACTTAATTATAAGCTATAGCAAGAATTATTTATTGTCTGGAAAAAGAGAAGGTCAACAAACTGCTAATTAATTCATATTACAAATTGCATAAACAAACCTCAAGGGGCCAAAATTATGATAGCAACATATTATTTTTATTATAGGTTTTCCCAATTTGTAGCCCAATTTGGTGGGCAATTATCCTTGTGGATATGAACACAGATTCTAATTTAATAGGAGAAAACCACCATATATACTAATTAGAACGTCTTTAACATATGTCATACAGGGAGGATAGTCCTGACTGCTTTTTAAAGCTGTGAGTTTATATTTATATCTATGAGACTTCATTTCTGCACTACCATAGTACCACATATGGGAGTTAATCAAAATATTAATACTATCACCTATTACATTGTTTATCTGTATTTTTTCTTGCTATGAAACCATTTATTTCAAAGAAATAAATGGTTTTTGGGGAGATAAGTGCTTCTAATAGCAGGTGCAATATGACGAATATGGAAACAATTAGCTAATTTCCAGCCTTAGGACTGTTGCAAATAATTTGATATGATTTGGTTAATTCCATACATGAGAAAAATTAAAATGTAATTCAACCAGTTAAGATGTTGAGTTTCTTTCAAATGTACCAGAGTTCAAGTAGAAGACTAAATGGGTTATCTAAGTTTGAAACATTTATAGTTAGCATTTGTGGCCCATAAGCTATATGTTTTCACATACTATTGGCTTCCGTCCAGCACTTGAGATTGTATTGCTATAAAGGGAGACAATTTGGGGCTATATTAGTTTTCTGGTTTAGTTTTGTTTTGTTTTCCAAATAGACTTCTGGGAGACAGAATGGGCTAAGACCCTGCCACCAAAATTTGATCATTTTGCCCTTGAATTTTAGGGACAACATTTTAGATAATTAGTTCTTTTACATACACACAAATGTAAATAGAAAATACGTCTATCTCATATAAATTCTTAAACTTTTAATTCTCTATGCATTTAACAAACAAAATAGTTTGCACATTTTATGTATGAAATACTTAACCACAGAAAGGCTGATTATTTTCACAGTTTCCTTCTGAGATCAAAATAGTCATAGCGCTCTCATTATACCTTAAATGACCTACGATTATAACTGACATTCATTGGCTCTCACTTTGACATGTAGTGATACTGTAAGTAAATATTCAATTAAGAGATGTATACAATTACATTGCTATAAAAAAATAATAAACTTTTCATCTGCAAAACCTCTGTGCAAGGTTACTTTGTCTTTTTTAATATTAATAATAAGGTTATCTATTCAAAAAAAATTGCAATTTTTTTTTTAAAATAATTGAAATGTATTATGTAAAAGCTTCATGGTTATATCATTAAATGATATTAAAGAGGCAGAGATTTCAGAAAATAAAATATTTTTCTAATAATATTAAGAAATTTTAATGTGTATAGTTTTAAATATCACATACAATTCCACTTCAAGTTTTCACCCAAGGAATTACCACCACTACCCAGGATAAGAATCGTATGTTCTTTATGAAAAAAGCAAGACAAATTTGATGTCAGTCCTTTCTAAAAGGGCCTTAACATTACTGATTAAAATTGCTAGTCAGGAACAAATACATCCAGCTCTTGTAAAGTCTCCCTAGAAACACCAGCTTTAAGCAAAATGAAAACAGGCAGTTAGGTCCAACCTTTATGTTAATGTGCCATGAAGCTTTATTAATCTGACCTTTGAAAAGAAGTGAGAAAGAGAATCATGCCCTGTTATAATTGTTAGCAGCAGCATTTTAGCAGCCTTTAATTTGTACTTGGGTTTAGTATTTCAGTCAGTTATGATGTAAGCATTAATAGGATTTGACACTTTTCTTAGTGTTCCAAGTGGCAAACTGTTGCAATAATTCGAGGATCGGATTCAATGAAGGATTCAGAAAAGTAGTATTCAAACAAAGTATTATTTATTTACAGTAGGCATTCTATATTCTCTGGATGATTGCAGATAGAAGCAAGGAGGAGGAACATGTTTGCTCTTTTATATCAATAAGGCGGAGTTAGGGGTAGGAGTGGTTACATATGAATACATTAAGGAAGGGAGAATAAATTAACCCTTGATGTACTATATACATACATTTCCTATATTTAAGAATAAGGCATTTACCTGTGACAAATCCCCCTCTAAATGCCGATTTGACATACAACAGTAATTACATTCAGATTCAGGACAATATAAAACTTGTAATTTTGAAGTCAAATATTTATGTTGTTTAGATTGCAAAGGCTTAGTCAATATATCAGCTATTTGTTCTGTGGTTTCACAATGAATAGCTTTAATGAATCCATCCTGAGATAATTGTCTTACATGTTTGAATTTGATATCTATATGTCTAGATCTCTGACCAATAGCATCTGATCTAGATATCTCTATCGCAGCTTTGTTATCTTCATGTATAACAATTGGCAATGAAGGACTCTTCCAGACATCTGATAATAAATCATTGAACCATACAAGATTATTAGAGGCTTTTGACAAACAAACATATTCTGCCTCAGTCGTTGATGTAGCTACAAGATCCTGCTTTCCAGTATACCAGTAGACTGGACAGTTGTTAAGAAAAAATACATAACCAGAAGTGCTTTTCCTGCACTTAGTGTCACCTGCCCAATCTGCATCAGCGTAACAAGTGAGAATAGGTTCTTTAACATCGTTGGGTTCTAATATTAGGGAGAAATCTATGCTGTATTTCAAATATCTTAGTACTCGTTTAATGGCTTCCCAATGATACATTAAAGGTTTACTGACATATCTGGATAATAAATTAAGGGGTAGAGCAATATCTGGTCTGGTCCAATTAGATATATACAAAAGGGAACCAATAACTGATCTATAAAGTGTATTATCAGTAAACTCAGGAGATGATTCATTCATGTTTCTTAAAAAATCAGTTTGCATTGGAGTATCACAAGGTTTTGCATCACTCATATTACATTTGTTCAATAGTTCTATAATTTTATCTTTCTGAGATGATCTAAATCCTTTTTTAGTCTTACTGATTTGAACTCCAAGATATTTATTTACTTTCCCTAATGATTTTAAAGAAAAATGTTCATTTAATTTTGTTACAAATGTATCCCTTTTTTCTTTATGTTTGCCAATATACAAAATGTCATCTACATAAATTAACACAAATTCTACTGAATCACCATCCCTTCTAACAAAGAAACAATTATCTGCAGTTGTGGCATTGAAGTTCATAGCTTTGAGAACGTTGATCAAACATTCATACCAGCGTTTGCCGGATTGCTTTAATCCATACAAACTTTTGTTCAGTAACCAAGTTTCATTCCTATTTGTGTTTTGGCTATGAGGAGCTCTTACATATATTTCTTTATCAAGTTTTGCATGTAGGTATGCAGTTTGTATGTCATATTGAAAGACTTCAAGATTAAGGGCTGATGCTATTACCAAAGCTGTCTTGACACTTTCAGTTCTTACAGTGGGGGAATATGTGTCGGTATAATGTTCAGGATATTTTTGGGCGTAGCCCTGTGCAACTAGTCTTGCTTTATATAATGAATTGCCTTCTTCCAGATTTTTAATTTTAAATATCCACCTAGTGCCAATAATTGTTTTGTCTTTTGGAGCTGGTGTTGGAGTGAATACATTTAGTTCTCGCAGACTGTCCATTTCTTTGGCCATGACTAATTCCCATTTTTTTCTTTCTTCTGTGGGGAGTTTTAATACTTCCGTATGTATTGGGTGTTGATGTATTATCATTTATGTGCATTATATAATCCTTATATCTACTTGGTGTTTGATTCCTGTTACATCTAACTGTTCTCTCTGGTCTGCTATCGTTATCGTGTAAATATCTTGCTTCCTTTTTTGTTAATGAATCTGTTTTGATTTTGGGACAATTTCCTATCCATGTTTTATTGTTGCTCTTTTGTGTATTGTGGTCATGTTCTTCTCTTTCTGTCTTATCTTGATTTTCAATGTTTGGTTTTGTACTTGGAAAAATCTCATTAAGATGTATCTTAGACCAATTGGCCTGTTCGTGAAATACAGCTGTTCTAGACATTATGAATTTATTGTTATTGTCAATAAATCCGTATCCTTCTGTGCCTGTTTCATATCCCATGAATCTGAGCCTCCTGGATACATTATCCCCCTTACGTCTCAATTGTTTTGGTATATGTACGTCTGCTGTAACACCAAATACATGCATGTGGGCTATTTTAGGTTTTTTATTATACACTAATTCATATGGTGTTTTATTTATGACACTAGACCAAATTCTATTTAGGGTATAATTAGAATATAATAGAGCTTCCAACCAAAATTGTTTGCCTAAACCAGCATCTTCTAATGTGCATCTAATCATGGTTTGTAATGTTGAGTTCTTTCGTTCTACCACTCCATTTTGAAATGCAGAGAAAGGGCTAGAGGTGAAGTGTAACATTCCTTTGTCTTTTAGCCATTGGGAGAATTCTTTTGACATGAATTCAGATCCCGTCTGTCATGATTTGCTTTATTTTTACATTGTGTTGTGTTTCTACACATTTATAAAATTCTTTAAACTTTTGAAATGTTTCATCTTTGTGTTTCAAAGTATAGACAAATCCATAACGACTATAGTCGTCTACAATAGTAAGGAAATATCATTTTTTTGTATGTAATTGATGGGGTCAATGGACCAACTAGATCCATATATGACTTGATGATCTTGTTGCCTTTTTTGGTCTGGGTTTAGTTCTGAGTTTTGAGGACTTACATACTGAACATTCCAAATAATTTTTACAATCTTTTATTTTAACACCTTCAGCATGTTCAACCATTTTTTGTATTACAGGAAAACTAGCATGTCCTAATTTTCTGTGTAATATATGTGCACATTCATCATGAATTGGTTTTCCAATTATTGGTCTTTTGTTATTATGTGTATCTTTAATTGATGTGTTTTCATGGTTATGATTTGTTTCATGTTCCTCGTTGTTACTGTCACTGTCATTTTCATTTTCTATGCTATTGTCATCTTCCATGTTTGAATCAATGTTGTGTAGCCATCTTTCTTCAGTGACTAAGTATGGTAGATCTCCTTTGATAACTATATTACCTAAGTTTTTTTTTTCTCTAGAGTTGCTTTTCCCTTTGAGAACACTATATTTATGTCAGAGTCTCTGCTCAACTTTATTGCACTAAGAATGTTATGAGGTATCTCAGGTATTAATAAAATCCCCTCTATTTTCCCTAGACCGGGTAAATTTACATTTCTCCTTCCAATGACTTGAACTTCTTCTTGGTTGGCTACTTTAATTACAAATTTATCTTCTGTGAAAGAAGATAATATTTTCTTATCATGTGTTGTATGATTTGTTGCCCCAGAATCAATGAGCCAGGCATTATCTTTTGAGTTTTGATTTTTGCTTATGGTATACTTATCTAATCCATTTAATGATCCAGACTTTCTCTCTCTTGAGTTATCTCTACCCCCTCTACGTTCTCTAAAATTTGGCGAGTTTCTATATCTGTACCTGTCAATAGATGATTGTCTGTTATGGTATCTGTTTCTATTGTCATGGTTTTGTCTTTCTCTAAGGAATTTTGGACAATCTCTTCTATAGTGTTCTTTGGACCCACAATTATAACATTCAATTGGTTCTTGATGCCTGTCTTGAAATACTACCCTTTTGGTCTGTCTGTGTTCTTTGTGTGTGCTGTAGCGGCTTCTCCTTAAATTATCTTCAGCTATTAGTCTATTTGATAAACTCTCTATAGATAGATATCCTAGATTAATTGTGTCCAAATGTGATATGTAATTATCCCATGATGAGTCTAATGAATTAATGATAATGCT
Source organism: Arizona elegans (assembly GCA_022577455.1). Classification (NCBI taxonomy): domain Eukaryota; kingdom Metazoa; phylum Chordata; class Lepidosauria; order Squamata; family Colubridae; genus Arizona; species Arizona elegans. The sequence continues at coordinate 61,598,806 of JAKOOJ010000009.1, forward strand.
TTTCATTGTCTGATCAGATATTATTTCTCCCCTTAAATGAAGCTCTGCTCTAGTTGTGTTTAGTGATAGTAAGTGCTCACTTACAGTAGTTCCAGGTTTTATCCTGGCTGAGAAGAAATTTTTAGACATTCTTGTTGTTGTTGCTACATTTTCACTATGAAACAATTTAAACATACAATGAATTATTTCTGAGACAGTCAGATTATGCTTAATACTATGATAGATAGCAGGAGATATACTAGATATTAGCAAATAGAATGCTCTGTAATGCAGGCAGTCTAATTTTAGAGTCCATGGTCTTTTGTGAGGGTTAGTTATGAAAAATAATAAATTCTCTTTTAAGAAAACAACCTGGAGCTGTTGACTCCATTCCTGTAAATTAATACCGTCTATTCTCAATTTTGGAAAATCACTAGGCAAGTTTCCAATGTTATTTGTTGCATTACTTACAACTGGAGGTTGTCCATGATCTTGTAAATGTTGATAATTGCAGAATGGTGTAGGTATGCTTGCGATCAGTCTGAATGGTTCTCTCTGTTCTTCACTGTCTCTATACTCGTCTGCGTGTATTCGCGCATGCGCGTTGCTCATTTTGTTTCTGAAGCTGTCGGGAGAGGTTCTCGTCGCTGTAGCTCCCTCGTAGTACTCTTCTTCTGACGATTCGTTTTCTGGCTCGGCTTTTGGTGTCCAGGTGGGGATCGGAGCTTGCTTCGTTCTGTCGTAGTCGTCTCGGTTGAGGCCTCTGGCTCCCGGGATCGTTTGCGGTGTGGGCAAGTACTTGCAGGGTCCCCTGGGTTCGGGCGTCAGCGCTCTTGTCGTTTGGGCTGTAGTGGATGGAAGTAGGGACGCTTGTCCGCTTGCTTCTGTGTCTTTGAATTGAGTAGTTTGCTCTTTCTTCATTATTTGATTTACAGTCTTTGGTACTTTCGCTGATTTTTTTGTGATTTTCAGATTCGGGCCGAAGGTTGCGAAGAGTGTTTTCATAGCTGTTTCGATTTGTATTTCAGTTGGCGTTTCTTCAGTGTCTGTATCAGATTCTTCTGAAAAATAGGATTTTTCTTTTTTGTTCTTTATGCTGGGTAAAGTCTTTCACGCCAGCCATTTTGAACTCTGTCCTTTGATTGGTTCTGAGCTAGCCATTCTGGCGGGCTGGCTAATCCAAGATGGCTGCCATTCAAAATATTGCGCGGGACCGTTAGTCTTCCTCTCGGTTATGTTTTCATCTGTAGGTGATTTGCTCACCATTTTGAGTTCTTTAGGCTCCGGTGTGTTGATGTGCTTTTCTCTCGCTGCTCCATTGTCTTTTATAATGTCTTGGAGGTTCGTGATGAGATTTTTGTCATCTTTACGGTTCTTCAGCAGTCTTAATATTTCTGATCTGAGCGTATCGTTTTCTGTCTTGCTCTCTTCTTGATCATCGGGTTCATCGATTACCTCTTCTTCATCTGTGGTGTAGTTTTCAGGTTCTCTTGTTGTTTCAGCCATGGATTCATCGATCATTTCTTGATCTATTTCTATCTCTTTATTGTGTGCCCTAGTGTTGGGTCTTTCTCCTTTTTCTCTGGAGATTTCTTTCTTTGGCATGTTTGTTTCTTATTGAGTCAGCCAACCATCCTCTGCTACCAGATTGTTGCAATAATTCGAGGATCGGACTCAATGAAGGATTCAGAAAAGTAGTATTCAAACAAAGTATTATTTATTTACAGTAGGCATTCTATATTCTCTGAATGATTGCAGATAGAAGCAAGGAGGTGGAACATGTTTGCTCTTTTATATCAATTAGGCGGAGTTAGGGGTAGGAGTGGTTACATATGAATACATTAAGGAAGGGAGAATAAATTAACCCTTGATGTACTATATACATACATTTCCTATATTTAAGAATAAGGCATTTACCTGTGACACAAACATACTTTGAGGTAATCAATACCTAAACCTATCACCTAAACCTACAGAAAAAAATAAGTATTTTGATTATTTCAAGAGGTATCTCTATTATATGCCCTCCTACAATTCTGGCAGCAACAAAGAGACGGGTGATTGTGCATTTCAAGGTAATTTCAAGAGTTTTGCAATTATATAGTTCTTTTCTGCATGTAAATATATATATATATATATATATATATATATATATATATATATATATATATATATATATATATCTGCATTGAATATATATTTGATATATATATTCAAATATTTCTGCAGCCCTAGCTCAGTAGAATCAGTAGATTGGATGCGGGGTTGAGCATCAGAGCACAGCCAACCCCCCCATCCAATCAGAGCACAGCCAAACCCCCAACCAATCAGAACACCCCTCCACCCAATCAGAACACAGCCAAGCTCCCACCCAATCAGTTCACACCCCCACTGGCAGTTAAAAGGAAGGAACAGCTGCAATCACACACATTGCTCCTAGAAGCACGAAGCCGAAGACACCAGCCTGAAGATGACAAATGAGACTTCGTCAAAACGTTGCCAAGAAACCTCCAATTTTACACGGGAGAAAACCCAAATAACCAAAGACCTACATATATATAGCTGGAGCTACAAAAAAACCTTGGCTACGTAGGGAAAACCTGGCTAGAAGAAAAACATATATATATATATATATATATATATATATATATATATATATATATATATGAAAATTGATACTGTACCTTTACAGGGAGGATACATAAGATATAGGTGTGGCCTACTGATGACAGCTAACGAGCTAGAAATGGATCTATTTAGGTCTCCCACCTAGCAGTTAGAGCTTGCTAGGTGTCAGAAAGGAAAAAAGCCCAGAACGGAGTAGATGTGATTCTACTTGGCTACGTAGGGAAAACCTGGCTAGAAGAAACACACACACACACACACACACACACACACACACACACACACACACACACACATATATATATATATATATATATATATATATATATATATATATATATATATATACTTATATATATATACTTACTTTTCGTAGGTTTTATGTGTGTTTTTCTTTTAGCCAGGTTTTTCCTACATAACCAAGATTTTTCTTCAGCCCTAGCTCAGTAGAATCACATCTACTCGATTCTGGGCTTTTTTCTTCTGGCAGCCAGCAGGCCAGCAGGCCCTATGCAGGCCCTATGCTATGAGAGACTTATATAGATCTATTTCTGGCTATATATAATGGAGACATAAACACAATGTTATACAGGAAATCCACAAATTACTATGCAGATACTACATTTCTCACTATCACCAAAAACAGATCACCTAAACCAGGGGTGGGCAACTGTTGCCCTTTTACAACCTGTGGACTTCAATTCCCAGAATTCTTGAGACAGCTTGGCTGTCTCAGGAATTCTGAGAGTTGAAGTCCACAGGTACTTCAATTCCCAGAATTCTTGAGACAGCTTGGCTGTCTCAGGAATTCTGGGAGTTGAAGTCCACAGGTTGTAAAAGGGGCATAGTTGCCCACCTCTGACCTAAACCATTGTGAGCCCAGTGCTCAGTGCTATAACTGAATTTGTTTTGACCTGCTTCAAAGAAATGTTCCTATGATGGAATTAACCCAGGCATTCAGCACACTGAAAGAGCCATCCAAGATCAATAGATAAATCAATAGATAGATCAGTAGACCCAGATTGATTTCAAACGAGGAATTCTTAAAGGATAGACTACACATTTAAAAAACAAACAAAAAAAATTCTCACAGAACAAAAGAACACTGTTGGTTGTCACCTAGGGATCACAGTTCAAGCCATTAAAACACATTATTAATAAGGTACAGTCTAGACAATGACACTGTGCTCTCTCATGTATTAGGCAGAAATCCCATAAAAGGTAAAGGTAAAGATTCCCCTCTCACATATGTGCTAGTCATTCCTGACTCTAGAGCAGTGGTTCTCAAGCTGGGGGTCGTGACCCCTTTGGGGATCGAACGGCCATTTAACAGGAGTTGCCAAAGCTGTCTCTTGCCCCCCCGCCACGCCTTCACTCACCCTCACTCTCTGCTCTGTTGGATCGCCGGCTGTTCGCTTACCCAGCCCACTCCCAATCTATTGCTGCCTCCTGAGTCCCAGCTGATGGCTAGAGGAAAAAAAAACTGTTTAAATTCTTGCCGCAGGGCTTCAAAGAGCCGCCCTATAGCCAGTGGTAGGATTCTGATGGTTCTAGGGGGTTCAGCCGAACCGTTTGTTAAATTGCTGGCTCACCCCACCCCTTGCCCCGCCCCTCCACACCACTATTTATTGCCAATAAATAGTGGTGGGCGAGGGGTGGGCGAGCCAGCAATTTAACAAATGGTTCAGTGTTTTTTTGTAATTTTATTGGCCCGCGGAGCTTCAGAATAGGCTAATTAGCCCTTGATTAGATCGGCTCTCGAGTCTCAGCTGATTTGCTCTCAGCTGTTTTGCTCAGGGCTCTGCTGCTTGCTGGAGCAGATTTTTTTCCCCCTAGCTATGCTGAAAAACGAAACTGAAAGTAAAGCAGGCTGTTGGCTTTGCTGTTGCTGCAACGTTGGAAAATTAGGCAGGCAGATTTCTTTTCTTTTTCCTCACAAAAAAGGTAGGTGCAAACAATGGGAAATTTAGGGAAAAAGAGGAGAGTTCAAGATTTTAAAACACAAAAGAAAAAAAGCTCTAATTAACTAGGGAATTGTAATAATTGAGATACTATTAATTGTATATTGTGTTGAAAGCAGAAATGGTTAAGTTGTGGTTTGGAGGAATATATGGGGGAAATTATTTGGTTTATTATTATTGGTAAATATAATTAATTGATTTGTAAGAAATTGGATTGCACGGAAATAATTGGAATATTCATGTTCATATTGATTAATATACAAAAAAGGTAATTATATAACTAATTGATTTATATTAAAATGTTGAATTTATATTAAACAACTGTAATATTACATAATTAATCAATGTGAGGATGGATATAAAAATAGATGACAATGGGAAGGGGTATAATATAGAAGAGCAGAGAAAATTGAATTTGATTAAGATTAGAGATGAGGATGAAGGGTAATATTGTTTTTTTTTTACAAAAATAGATGAGGAATAAATATGGCAAAAAGGAAATATAGAAATTGTAAATTTAATTGAAATGACTAAACACTGTTTAAATTTGTGAACCTGCCAAAGGTTCAAAGAATCTGCCAATCTGTTCAAAGAAAATACATTGTATGTTTGTATGTGTGTTTCTAATTACTGTTATTTATTCATATTTGTTCTCTTTTATTCTTTAAAGTTTAACAATTCATTCTTTATCTTAATATCTTTATATTTGTTTGGGGTTGGCTTTCTTCCCTTTCATCTTTTTTATTGTACAGCAATCTTTCTCCTCAAACCTACCACCTCTCTCTTTTCTTTCCTTCTTACTTTCTCTTCGTCCCCCTCTTCTTCTCCTCCCTACTTCCTCTTCCTTTCTCCTTCTCCTCCTCTCTTCCTCCCTCTCTTACCCTCCCCCCTACTCTAATTTCCCTTCCCTTCCTTCATCCCTCTCTATTGCTGTATCCTTTTATGCATATGGACTACTCAGAGGGCTGAAAAAGTTATTTCTGACTGGTCCTCACACTTTTGACCAGTCCTCGAATTTATGACTGTCCTCACATTTTACATTTTTGCCCTATCTTGTCATCATGGTGAAGAGAAGCAGTTGTGAAATGAGTGACACGGTTGTTAAGAATGGTACAATGGGCATAAATGATGACCAGTCATAAGTGCAAAGACCGGTCAAAAGTGCGAGGACCTGTCAGAAATCACTTTTGTCAGCCCTCTGGGTAGTCCTTTTGTGCACATGGACTACTCAGAGGGCTGAAAAAGTTATTTTTGACTGGTCCTCGCACTTTTGACCAGATCTCGAATTTACGACTATCCTCACATTTTACGTTTTTTGCCCTATCTTATCACCATGGTGAAAAGAAGCAGTTGTGAAATGAGTGACATGGTTGTTAAGAATGCTGCACGGGCATAAATATGAGGATGGTCATAAGTGTGAGGACCAGTCAAAAATGCGAGGACCTGTCAGAAATGACTTTTTTCAGCCCTCTGAGTAGTCCCTATACACATAGCCATGGCCACCCAGTCACATGACCTCCAAGCTACGCCCACAAAATAAGCCACGCCCACAGAACCGGTAGTAAAAAAATTTAGAGCCCACCCCTGGTTGGGGGTCACCACAACATGAGGAACTGTATTAAAGGGTCGCGGCATTAGGAAGGTTGAGAACCACTGCTCTAGTGGGTGGTGCTCATTTCCGTTTCAAAGCCAAAGAGCCAGCGCTGTCCGAAGATGTGTCCATGGTCATGTGGCCGGCATGAATAAACACCAAAGGCGCACAGAATGCTGTTACCTTCCCACCAATGGTAACACCTATTTTTCTCCTTGCATTTTTTACTTGCTTTCGAACTGCTCGGTTGACAGAAGCTGGGACAGGTAACGGGAGCTCACCCCATTACGCAGAACTAGAGATTTGAACCACTGAACTGCCGACCTTTTGGTCAACAAACTCAGCGTCTTAGCCACTGAGTCACCACGTCCCTAGAAATGCCATACATAGGTATTGTGAGAAATCCCATACCTGGGTACAATTACCCAATCTTAAGAAGATTCTGACAATCAATAAGAAACAAGACAACAATGCTAATATGGGAACCAGCTCACTCTTTGCCATTCAGGATATTGCTTATAAGCGCTGTATATTTAGAGCTCAAAGCATTGTTAGAGACCCCACACAACCACTTCACAGTCTGTTTCTGTTGATCCCCTCGGGAAGGAAGTTTCAAAGTATTTCTAGCAGGACTACCAGATTATGTAATAGCTTTGTTTTCTATGCCATCCATCTGGTAAACTTGGCACATTTGGTTTTCTCGCCATGTACATGTATACATCTGGATTAGACTGTGTTGTTTCTCTGTGTCATATAATATATGTGGGTATATGCATAATTTTGTTTTATTTATTTATTTATTTATTTATTTATTTATTTATTTATTCTGTCATGTTTATGTAGCATATATTGGAGGTAATGACCCTTTGAGAGCTGTATGCAACAAAATTTCATTTTAATGTATGCTGATTAGTGTACATTCAAACTGACAATAAAGGTATTCTAAGTTCTAAACTCTGCAACAAACCTCTCCATACATCTGCAGCACCATCACACTAACACATACATACACAAGATTAGAGGCACTTTCAAATGTGCCTCCTCTAATGTAATAGACTATCCCTTGTCAGCAATGCTTTTCTGGATTATACGTAGAGCAAATGGAACAAGACATAATACATCCAAATTATATCAAAGCATTTCAACCTATCAAGAAACTCTGTTACAGATCTTCAAGAATCTTGTTGAAAACCTGGTGGACATTATTTGCAGAGCACCTTAGTTAAAGCAAAGTCTTGCAACCCCTGTTAGTTATGATTCAGGTATCACAGTGTAATGGAACAAATATTTATTAACCTGGTATATAAGTGTATCAGGACTTTGTGAAGAATTGTAAAGCTCATGGATCTATTAGACCTCTCCCTGGCATTTTACACATGCGACTTTTGTCAATTGCACATAAGAATTGCAATTAGGTGCATTACTTTACAATAGTTCTCATACCTTAGTAAGTGATTCTAGCTCATGGCTATGAGAGAGAAGAGTTTAGCCTGAAGGGTACCCATAAAAACTATTTAAAATAATTTTGTAAATTACATCTTCCCTCCTTCCTTCCTTCCTTCCTCCTTCCTTCCTTCCTTCCCTCCCTCCCTCCCTCCCTCCCTCCTTCCCTTGCATGTATTGTACTAAAAATTATGCTTAAAAAAGAAAAAATTCCAGATATGGTATGAAAACCATCCTGAAAGTGGGATAGTAAATGACAGAAAGTAACAAGAAGGGGCGTTGGTCCTACCTGATACGCCCCTTCTCGTTGAGTGGAGACAGCAGCCAGACGTGGGTTGTGCTCATTGGTCAGAGGTTGGACTGAGCCTGTAAAATCTTCTTAAATCCTTCCCCTGTTGCTAAGGCACCCAGTTTTTGTCGAAGGAGAAGGAAACAGACTCGGTGTGTGGAAAGAACACAGGAAACAACAAATGAGATAAAATCAACAATAGCATTACCAGACTGAAAAAGAACCAGGGTGGGGCTGGCTGCTGTCTCCACTCAACGAGAAGGGGCGTATCAGGTAGGACCAACGCCCCTTCTCCATTGAGGGTGGAGACAGCAGCCAGACGTGGGACATACCAAAGATCACTGTCCCAAATCACGAGCGGGAACAGTCTGGGCCGAATACCCCTCCCGAGTGACCACACACTGTAACACACGCCTCCCAAAATCAGCCTCCGCCGAGGCGAACTTATCTAGCTTATAATGTCTAACAAAGGGTGAGGGCGACGTCCAGGTTGCCGCCCTGCATATCTCATCCAAGGAGGCCCTCGAGGTCCAAGCCGCCGTGGTAGAGGCACTTCTTGTAGAGTGAGCTGTGATCGACGTAGGAGGAGGCAATGACCGAAGTTCATAAGCAGTCGTAATTGTTGAGCGGATCCACCGCCCCACCGTGGAAGAAGTCACTCGTTGACCTAAGGAAGACGGCAGAAAGGAAACAAATAGCGATTCTGTCCGCCGAATATTAGCAGTCCTCCGAAGGTAGAGACTCAGTGCCCGCCGGACATCCAACGTGTGAAAACGGATCTCCACAGGACTGGAAGGAGAAGGATAGAAATCTGGTAAAACTAGTTCCTGCAAACGATGAAAAGGAGAGTTAATCTTAGTCACAAATGTCGGATCCAATCTGAGGACCACCCGATCTTCATGAAACACACACAAATCATTTCTAACTGACAATGCTGCTAGTTCTGAAATTCGACGCGCCGACGTAATTGCAACCAAAAAGGCCACCTTGCCAGACAATAAACGCAAGCTGACCTAATCAAGAGGTTCGTATGGTGACTCCATAAGAGAGTCCAGCACGAGAGAAAGATCCCAAGAGGGATACCTATGTAGAACAGGAGGGCAGAGATTAGTAGCACCTCGGAGGAAACGTCGAATCATAGGTTGCTGAGACAATGAATGTATGGAATTATACGTTAGAATGGAAGAGATTGCCGCAACTTGTCTCCTGAGGGTATTAGGAGACAGACCCTTGTCCAATCCCAACTGAAGGAACCGAAGAACTTGCAAGACTGAAGCTTGAAGTGGCGAAAACCCCTGGGAAGAACACCACGAGGAAAAGGATCGCCAAATAGCCGAATAAATCCGTTCCGTCGACGCACGCCGTGAGGCCTGGATGGTATGGATCACGTCTGAGGGGTTGTGGTCTCGTTGCATAGCTGCCCACTCAACCGCCAAGCGGTCAGCTGAAGCCACTGAGGCTCCGGATGAACAATTGACCCTTGGGTGAGACAATCCGGGAAACACAGAATCTTCCAAGGAGGAGATACTGAGAGATGAATGAGGTCTGCAAACCATGACCTCCTCTGCCAATGCGGAGCCACCAGTACAATCTCCGCTTGTTCCAGTAATAATTTCCGAATCACCTTCGGGATGAGGGGAATCGGAGGAAAAGCGTACAGTAGACCTTGCGGCCAAGGGGAGCGCAGAGCATCCACAGCTTCCGCTTGATGGGAAGGGAAGCGGGAGAAGAAACGTGGTAGCTGGTTGTTCTGAGGTGAAGCAAACAGGTCTATTTGAGGGCTTCCGAAATGAGCCACTATCCTCCGGAATAGGAGCGGTTGAAGGCTCCATTCTCCGTGGTCCAAGTGCTGATGATTTAGCCAGTCCGCTGTTACATTCGAGACCCCCGATATATGGTCCGCCTTCAAGGAGGCCAGATGCCTCTCTGCCCAAAAGCCTAGTCTCTTTGCTTCCCTCATCAGCGAGATAGACCTGGTACCGCCCTGGCGATTGACGTGCGCCTTGGCTGAGGTGTTGTCGGTCAGAATCAGCACATGTTCGCCAGACAGCAGATGTTGAAAAGCCCAAAGAGCCAGGTAAATTGCCCTCAGCTCTAACCAATTTATGCTGCGGGCCCCCTCCATGGCAGACCAGGTCCCTTGCGCAAAGTGAGTCCCGCAGTGGGCCCCCCAGCCGGACTTGCTGGCATCGGAAGTGACCGTTACCTGCTGGGGTTCCAGGAATAGACAGCCCTTGGAGAGCGCCGGAGACGTCCACCAGCGAAGGGATGACCGCACTCCCCGTGGAACTGCCACCCTGGTCAAGGAGGACCCCTTGCCCGCTTTCTGAAACGGTAAGAGAAACCATTGAAGGTCTCTAAGATGTAACCTGGCCCATGGGACGATGGAGATGGCCGAAACCATCTTCCCTAGTAGTCTGCATAGAAAAAGAGGAGAAACCCTTCTCTCTCTCAACACCTTGGCCACCATGGATCTTAAGCCAGCCTGTCTGTCCGGGGAAAGGAAAACCCTACCCAGGGACGAGTCAATTATAGCCCCCAAATGAAGGATCCTATTAGAGGGAGTTAGATGGCTCTTCTCAATGTTAACAGAGAAACCATGTGACGCCAGTGTCTGAGTCGTAAGACGAAGATCAGACATGGCTTGCTGATGGGAAGATGACATAATAAGTATATCATCCAGATAGCACTGGAGACGCACGGCTTGAAGCCTGAGATGGGCCGCTAAGGCCGCCAAAATCTTGGTGAAACTACGGGGTGCGGAGGAAAGACCGAAGGGCAGAGCCCTGTACTGGTAGTGAACCCCAGCATAAGAAAAACGAAGGAATCACCTATGAGAAGGGCGAATGGGGACATGGAGGTAAGCCTCCGTGAGATCTATTGAACAGAGGAGATCACCCCTCCGTACGCTGGCCAGAATTGAGGACAAAGATTGCATTTTGAACCTTCTATAGACCACGAACTGGTTCAAACGTTTAAGGTCCAGAATAGGTCTCCACCCACCCGATGACTTAGGGACCAGGAAAACCCTGGAATAGAACCCTTGTCCCACCTGATCGCGAGGAACCCGCTGAATAGCCTTAATGACCAAAAGATGATGGATAGCCGAGTCCATGCGGGCTCGATGTTCGGTCATGTGGGACAGAGGACATCGGATAAAGGACATAGGAGGGGTGGAGACAAATTCAATGGCCAGTCCAGACGAGATGGAAGCCCGGACCCAGCAATCTGAAGTAGTACCCTCCCAAACCTTGGCGAAGAGGCCCAATCGTCCACCAATGGGAGGATCCCCGGTACTACTAACGCCGGCGACGGATTGAACGACCCCCTCCCCCTCGAAAGGGCCGCCGGGAACTAAAATTCTTCCCCCTAGCTGGTCTCTCCTGAAAATTCCTCTGCTTAAAATTTGAAGACCCAGAGTAGAAATTACCCGTGTTCCTGTGGGGACCCGTGCCCCCTTCCGACGGGCGGAATTGAGAACGAGGAGGATACGGAAAAACCCTAGGCTCCCCTCTACGGAAAACAGCTGGTAAGACTTTTCTCTTATCTTTGGTCGTTACGAGAAACTTGTCCAAGTGCTCGCCAAACAGTTTTGACCCTGAGAAAGGCACCGAAATTAGCCGCCATTTATGCCTCGCATCCGCCTGCCAATGGCGAAGCCACACTAGACGGCAGGCCGCAATGGAAGAAGCCAGAGACTTGGCTGCAAATCGAGTGGCATGCAAGGTGGCATTTGCAGAGAACTGCACTGCAGCTATGATTTTATTCAAGTCCTGTTTCAGCCTAGAGTCGTCAGAAGACATCTTTTCCTGTAGTTGTTTAAGCCACAGGATCGTTGTACGATTAAAAAGCGATGCAGTGGAAGCCGATTTAATGGCCCAGGCCGCACCTAGATGGGCCCTCTGAAGAACCTGTTCTGCTCTACGTTCCTCAGGACGAAGACCCTCTTCTGGATTACCAGGAATGGAAGAAGAAGAGAGCAAGGCCGCAACGGGAGCATCCACTGAGGGAATCTGAAGCAGAGCCTCTAGATCCGAAGAAACTATGAAATTTCTTTTGTCAGTGGAGGTTAGCACTGGGACCGAGGAGGGAGCAGACCACTGCTTCTGAATGACCTCCAGGAAAAGCGGAGGTGTAGGGATGGCTGTCACTGCCTTAGGTTGTTCGGCAAACAACGGATTTAAAGAACCTGCAGATGGAGGGGGTTCTGGAAGAGAAGTGGGTCCCAGTTGAGCTGTGTTTACTGCTTTAAACAACAGAGACTTAAAAAGAGACTGGGGAAAAAGGCCAGTGAAGGCAGGCTGGTCCGGAGGCAACCCCTCATCTTCTGACAGCTCTGGCTCCTGGGACTCCATGATCACATCCTTGGAGTGATTACTGACCCCGGAAACAGAAGGAGAATCAGAGCCTGTCAAAGAAATAGCATCCTCCATATCGAAGCCACCCATAGAAGCAGCCGGTTCTGCCAGAACCGCGTTAGAAAGAGAAGGGCCCGGAGCAGGATTAAAATGGGTGGACAACGACTGATGGACTTCAACGGAAATCATTCGCTGAATGTCCTCAGGCTGCCAATTGACCGGAGGTTGACCAGAAGCCGAGCCGGCTTCAATAGAAGCCCGGACCGGAGCAGAAGTGACAGGAGGGTGAACCATAGGTAGAAAGGGAGCGCTAGACTCCACTGGAGGATGAACCACTGTCAAAGGCGCTGACCCCCAGACTTCTGTTGAAGGGACTGTTATTTGAAGGTCTTGTAAAGACCTTTGATCAGGAGTGACAGAAACATCTCGTCTCCAGTCCTCAGAAGAACCCCTGGTTCTATCTATAGGGGATCTAGTAACCGTCTGTCTTTTGGACACCTCATTGGCAGGTTTACCCTGAGACTTGGGTGCCTTGGAAGGTCGCGAGGGTTGTTTGGCGGAACAGACAGGTGCCTGCAACCCTTCGCTGAGAGCCTGAGTCTGGTTGTCTCTCAAGGAAGCCTCAGACTGTTCACGAACCGAGGCCTTCCGGCCATGCCTAGACTTAGATTGCGCTTTGGGCATGATGAAGGATACAACAACCAGAACAGGTAGGCTCAATGATACAATTAAGAACAAGCTGTAGAAATTGGGAAGCCCCAAAAGAAGGCCCAGATAACCAGAAGACAGCAAGGGTAGAATGAGAAGATGTAAGGCTTCTAAATATCTTTTTGAAAAGACAATTCCAATGATGAAAACAAGCCCTTAACAAGCCAGGGAAGAGGAGACTCTGATCAGAGTCTTGCTAACTCCGCCCTCCCTTGGATCTAATATTCAGAATGGCTCCCAGTGAACTCCGCCCTCCTTTGAATGCAGCCTTCAAAATGGCGCCCAGAAGACTGAGGGAAGGCTCGAGGTCTTAATTACAAAATGGCGCCCTAGGGAATAACCGTTAGAGCGCAAGGCTCTTCTTCAGGGCACTCGCTCAGCTTAAACCAGTAAGGAGAACCAGAGAGAAGCCAGAAGACCCTTAAGACGCTAGAAAAAGCGTCCACAAGATCGCAGGGCAGCTCTTTGTCTTTAAAGCCGACAAGCGGCTACAGCAGGGAGCGCGCCGCTCCACTTCGCGCCAAACAGCTGAGCTAACCAGGCGGCAGCCGCCGCAGCTCCGAATTGAAGCCTCGAGCACTGACACGTGAGAGGGCACAGAACGACTAGCGTTCGAATAATTAGAGTCCCCAAGAACTCTTTGGCACCAATTAAGCTTCTAGGGCAGCAAGGGGAGGAGGAAAAGCAATCGCCGACAAGCGGCTACCCCAGGAAAGCGCGAGACTCCACAATAATAATAAAGGGGAAATTAACTTTAAAGGAAATGGAGAGGTGGGGGGGATGCAAGGCTCCACAAGCACCAGAAAAAAAGGCACGTAAACGCTTAATAGTTATAGGGCAAGAAACTACCCTTTTCCCGAGAAAGGGAGCGAAAGGCTCCTCCAAAGGTCCAACTAACCGTTTATTTGGAACTGACAGCAACTGAAGAGAAAAAGTCAGCAGCTCCAGGGAGCTGCTGAAAGAAATAGACACCTAATCCAATCCAGAAGGCCAAAGAATAGTCAATAAGGAATCCAAGTCAAAAGTCCAGAATCAATCAGAAAGTAATAGAAACCTAAGATCTCAACAGAACTAGAGAACACTTTCCACACAACTGTCCAGTCTGACGACTGAGCAAAAAACTGGGTGCCTTAGCAACAGGGGAAGGATTTAAGAAGATTTTACAGGCTCAGTCCAACCTCTGACCAATGAGCACAACCCACGTCTGGCTGCTGTCTCCACCCTCAATGGAGAATGTCTCTCAACCAAAAGGAAAAGAATGAGGAAAAGAAAACAAAATAAGAAAATACTGTAATTCTTTTAAGATAATAATGAATCCATTTCTTTTTCCTGCAAAACATTTGGCTTCTTTTCCTTATGGAAGTTGGCAATTTAACTGTATTAAATCAATGAAGAAATATTTTGTATTATTTTCAGGTAACTATGATTTTCAGAGTAGATAAAACCACCCATGCTTTTTTTTAATTGCAAGAAAAAAAGGATCCATAAAGATCCATCTTCATACAGCAAGAAGACACTGGGAGAAGGGCAATACCTGCTTCCAAAAGTTACTTTTCTTTCAAAAATAAAGAGAATACTTTCATTCTTCATGTTCTGAAATGGATACCGAATGCCTTCTATCTGACACCATTCTTTGATTTCAGAGATAGATGATTATTCAGCTGAAGCCTGGAAGGCACTAGAAGATAATCAATTCCCCCAAAGTTGATCCGTACCAATTCTGAAAGGTGGATTCTTCTTCTATATATTATCTTCACTTCTAAAAGATTGTGGTTTATCTTTAATAAGTACAAGCAAGATAAATCACTAAATAATATCCAATCAGTCTTTTAAGCCCAAGCAGTAACATCTATGCACACATTTTTACTGGGGATATTAGATTGGTTGGATTTGGAGAACAGAAGGATTTAGAGCTGGTCTTACAATAAAGGACTGTATTATCTGATAGAAAAATATACTACAGCATCTGTTCAGCAGTGTTTTAAACCTTCAGGCAAGCTATTGACTCAATTTCTAAGGAAGACCTATGACAGAAGCTTATGACCTTGAAAGATTACAGACTGTTTTGTCTCATCTATAAATTAAATGTCAACAGTGGTTAAGAATAACATGCAACATAACAGAACATCTGCCAAATGTGATGGCAATTAAGAGAAGGGTAGAGTAAGGATGAAACTTTGTTTCACTACTATTTATCTTACATATATTCTCTAATAGACTCTTCAAATCAAGTGGAGATTGTAGCCTTAAGGTATGAATAAACACAATTCTATTTTATGGGATGATAAAGTTATTTTTATCATAGACCCCAACTAGTTTAATGAGAGGAAAGAGGGTCTTAGTTTTCTTTTGTAATAACCATTACCTGAAAATATTTTTAACTAAAATTATTAATGTTACAAAAAGATAAATAAAATAATCTGGCACATTGGTGAATCACACCATAATTGATGTTAGATTTTTGAGAAAGCTGATTCAGGTAACATATCTTAAATGTGGTGCTGTAATTTAATTAGCCAGAGATTATATAAGGGAAGACAGATCTTCAATTATAGATTAAGATTGCATATTACTGTAATTAACCAGGCTTTACTAACTAATGAATAATTAGATATCGGGAGTATAGTGTGAGCTTCTACCTTATGGATACCCTCCTAACTGTTGGTTTTAAGTTACAAGAAAGCAAGGCAGAACTGAGGAAATATTCTGGATATGAAAACTCAAATTGAACATAATTGAAACCACGGTGAACTTGTAAGCCTTACTGGATAGACCAGACCATGAAACCAATTTTGCAGAAAAGCTAAACTACTTTTATTAAGATTGACTAGAACAACAGAATTGTACGGGCCTCATTTTGCTGTATATCATCCTTCTTACAGTTCAGTGAATTAGGGAGGATTCTGCTTGAGTTGCTTCTTGCCATTATCTATTCTGGACTTTTTCTGGAATGTTTTAGCCCCCTTTTCTTAGCTTCTTCATAGCTCCATCAAAGTTATCTTCCGTAGCTTTTGCAGAATACGAGTTGTACATCAGTTAAATGGGCTTCAGCCAACTGAATATCTTAAAATCTTACAGTATTTAAATTTAAATGTCAGTTGAACTGACATTTGATGCTTAGCAATCCTATAGATAAATTCTTATATATTATATTTTATCTGATAAGTTATTTAAAAATCTAGCCAAAGTTTCTACGAAACCTTGTATGACTCCTAGAGTCCTTGGTGGAGATTGTTTGTTTACTTACAAACATTTTATTACCTGAATAGATAAGATTATAGTACTAGTGAACATAAAGATTGTTCCCTGCTTATTTACAGTAGCTTGCTCTGCTAACTATTCCTTGTCTTACTCATTATTCCTTGATAGTTCCTTGATTAAGAAATTGTTTTATGTCTGATTGATGTTAATCCCTGCTTACCAAGTGTTGGTTGCTAGATTGCAGAAACAACCAAAAACTATTACAACCACACAACATCACTGTAACACACCAACTAAAACAATTTAAGAAAACCAAAAGACCCAATAGCCCAAGAAGAAAAAACAGAAGTCATCTGCAACATACAGAAAAAAACAACATCCTCACCAATGCTGGGGAAGTAAGCCACTCACTTCATGAAGTAATGAAACTACCTAGTTGGGTAGTGAAACATCTGCAAGCAAACAACCAAGCTCAGAGAGCACCAAGAACTTGAGCTACAAATATTCTCTTCTACTAAAATTTGTATGGTTTGTCTACAATTAATAGTCAATTAATTTTCATCCTGTTTATCTTATCTGGCATAATAGCTCCTATATCACAGCAACTGCTGCAATAGTCTGTATAGTGATTATATAGCAGTCTATAGTTATGAATACTATGAATAGTAAGCTATGAATATCAAATGGTTGTGTTTTTACATTCTCTTTATCTGTCTTTTGACTGTACAAACTATTGTATTTTCTATGTTGTATTTCATCTATGATGAGTAACCATGTTAAGTGTCAAACTTTTGAGTATTGATTTCAAGCAGTTTGAAACAGCAATAACTGCATAACTTCTGAATACTATGTATGGTCAATGATAAGTTCTACTTTTGCCCCAGTATTATCATCATCATCATTCTCCCTCCTCTTCATTTGAATGATCAATGATCACTTCTATCTATCATTTCTATTACTTTGGCTATAATGTAAAAGACAATATGGAAGACAATAAAACAACCAATTGTTCTGCTGAAATTGAAAATCAAGTTCTGAAACAATAGTTGATATTGATAGTAGGCTAATAATTTGCGATCAGTCTTTCTTTTCTGACTCTGTAATTATCCTCTTGAGGTTTTAAATTTCCATGCTGCTGGTTTTAAATCTTGTAAACTTCCCAAAGATTTTCTTCTTGTGTGAGCAAAAAATCAGAATAGCTGTAACACTTAGAAAATAATGCTACTAATAATAGCTGTCAACCTGCACTTGTCAATATCAGGTGGTCTCAAGCTATTCTTATGATATTATTTATTTGATAAATCAAGGGAATGCTTTATATACTGTATATATTATACCCTGAGTTCAGTAAAATACCTGGCAACATGTCTTCCAATATTCTTATGTATCAGATGACCTATTTGTAAGAAGAGTAATAGAAGACATGACAATGATTTAATGCAGGGGTGTCAAACTCGCAGTGTCATATTGTCATCACATGATGTATCACAACTTTTTTCCCCTTTCGCTAAACTGGGGGTGGGCATGGCCAGCGCATGACACAGGCTGCAAATTTGACACCCCTGATTTAATAAATATCCAAAATGTGCCATTTGGAGTGAACCTATTAAACTGGGAAGGAACAAGGGTTGAAATTAAAATAAAGAAGATTAAAATGAGTCTCCTCATGAAATTTGTGAGATGGGTAGTCACATAAATGTGATTGATAAATAAATTATGTTATCTCCTTTTTAAGGAAGTCACATACCTCTTGATAATATTACAATTGCATGGCAGTTTCTCCTGCCATGTGATTGTACTTTTTGTTTATTAAACTCCATTTTCTTAAAATTCAAGACAGATGTTTGACCATACTTGGCTTTAGTTTTTCCTAAAAATCTTGCATTTAAATGTCATTTTATCACATTATTTCTACTACTTCTACTTCATCAACTCATTATTACCTATCTCTTTGTGTCAAAACAAGTGTAGCGAATTCTCTTTGATCATCTCCACTGTCCTAAGAAAGAAGCTCAAAGTAAACCAGGTCAAACATTTCCTGGAAGGACCACATTTGAAATTGCTTGTTTCTCAACAAATGTCAGGGTAATTAACATTGCCTGATTAGAACCTTACAACAAAATGTCAGACAGAACACAATTATGGTGATGTGAAGTGCTAAAGGCACAGAATAGTTATGATTTAAATCATTAGTCAAAAACATAATGAAATCACACTTTTTACCAAAGTGCTTGATACAACCTAAATACGTATTTTTCAGTATACAGACAAATTTAAAGATTTCATGTTTAGAAGATATCTACCACATAATATGAATTATTTTGTCAAGGTTTTTGTCTCCCTTGAAAAAATATGAATGATTTCAGCACCAAGGTCATATACACTCTGTAATAACCTGAGCCAACTCCTGTTCAATTAGCTGTTTTGAATGTTTGAGAAGTATTTTCCACATGATATTGAGAAAAGAATCTACGTCTAGGATTTAAAATATGTTAGAATCTCCTGGCATTATATTACTTAGCTTATTTATTTTGGATATGCTTGACAAACAATAATTTATGTTCAAAGAATGGCAAGCATAGTTAAAATAAGTAACTATTTTAGTTGTAAATAGACAAGTTCAGGAAAGTTAGGATAGGAATTTAAAATATTACATGGAAGGAAGCTTGTTTTTGTTCCTGCTTCTTTACTAAAAACCTGTAAAATGAAAACAAGTTTTCCTATTTTTTCAGTTTACAAATTGTTTTTGAGTGTTGAATGAATTATTCTGGGGTAAAAGGTAGAAAGTCCATTCATCCTATTCCACTCCTAGAGGTGAAGAAGTACAAGCACCTCTGAATTCAAACAAATGACATATATTATCTTGGTGATATGAAATCCTTTAAAATATTTTTGAATGGATGTTTTTGTGCTTTATTATAGTTATTATTATTGAAGGACTTCATAGCCTTGACCTTGTCACAGCATTGAGTATTCACAATATTGGCAAGAAAATAAGTTATTTCATTATTATAAAAACCTGTAGTTTAATTCTCTCATTGCTTATTTCTCTTCTCACTATTACTTTTAATGCCTTCAAGAGCACAATATTGGCAATATTGGCTATCGAAAGCTTTTCTTTAGAATCCGCACCCTGTTTATTTCTGCTTATTAATTTTTTTAAAAATTGCAATAAAATATGTCAATTTGACATAAAATGCCATAAAAATAAACCAATTTGGTCAACACAACTTTCTAGACTATCCACTAAAGTCTTCTAGTAGTTTGGTTATTCCTTTCTTTTTTCCAGATGAAAAATTATTGTTGCAAAATATGTTACAATGTCTACTGGAATTGAGGTTTCATAGAAAGCCTGAAAACCATTTCGGTCACTAAATAAAACATCATCTTCATGGCAAGAATTGATGTTAAAGCATTTTCAAGAGATGTCTATCTAGCTTCCAACTAAACCAGCCATTGATGGAAACTCACTACCTCTCTAAATAACATATTTTACTGTTGAATTGGTGTCACTCTTAATACATTTTTTGCTATTGCTGTTTTCCTAAGAATTTAACCAGAATTTGCCTTCCTGTAATTTGAATCTGTTATTACATGCCCTGAATTTTAGAATGAGGACTACATGTTTTGACATTTTGAATAATAACCTTAAGGTATTTACATAATGCTATTGTTTGACTCCTCAGTTTTTTAAAACGCTAAACATTAACTATTCCATCAGTTTCTCTTCATTCATCTTTCCTTCTAAAAAGTCAATGTTGATACCTTTAATGCTTTATGTTTTCCTTTTAAAGTATTAATATCTCCTATCTCCTATGTATTGATTAGGTTAATATTTAATTGCAACAGAAAAAAACAACATTAGAAATGTATTCATTTACATAATAGCATTATAACGATATTTCCATGCTAAAGCAAAGGAGATATATTTTCTTTAAAAGATCAAATGGTCAGAATTCTCAAATGATTCCTCAAACATTTGTACAGAAAAGAAAAATACTACTAAACAATAAAAAGAAAGGACATGAGGTGATTAATTATCTGCTGTGTTTCCTAATTAACCTAAGCATGTTATTCTAGTTGACCTAAATCAGGAAACATCATTGAAAGGGTGTATCTTTTCAAACAAAGGTATCTACCTGTAAAGCAAAATTTAAGACTGCTGTTGGAATTGAAATTAAACATATTTTAAAAACCATTCAGAGGTACTTCATGTCAGGATTCCAAATAACACTTCCTTTGATCAATGTTTATTTAGACTCTAAAAATTCTCCATTAAACCAGGGCTTATTTCAACACATTTCTCCCACTTAATAGTAAGAGCCAAAGTTTGGATGTACAGTATAAAACCATGATGACGAACCTATGGCACCATATCAGGGGGCAGGCGAGCTCAGTTCCAGCGTGCATGTGCGCACTGGCTAGCTGATTTTCGGGCCCTCTGGGCCCACCAGAAATAGGGAAACAGGCCGTTTCTGGCCTCTGGAGGGCCTCCAGGAGGGTGGGGAAGGCGGTTTTCACCCTCCCCAAACTGCTAGAAAGGCTCTGGACCCAGGTAAGAGAGAAAAACAGACCTACTGGGCCATCACGTGCCAGGAGTGGGGGGAGCGGGGGGTTGTGCACACATGCATTGGGGCAGGGCGCATAGAATTATGGGTGTGGGCATGTGCGCGTGTGACCCCCCGCCCCCTCCTGGTACGTGATGGCAAAAAGTTTAGCCATCACTGGTATAAAACATTACGATTCAGCAGTTTTTGTTCAATATGAAAAAAAATCAATGATTGTCAGTTATGTATTGATTATATATTGTTTATGACATGCTTACAGTTTCAGTGATACTAGAGTACTGGAAATCACTATATTGGACTTTTTAATATTGGAATCTCAAAGAAATATTTATTTGGTCCAAAGTCTGAGAAATATCTTGACTTGCACTTGCAATCTATAACAATTTTAAGAGACATAAATGTAAAGGTAAACTTTTGGCCCAATGTTAAGACTATTAAAAGGATTGATAAGGGTAAATTGTTTGGAGCAGACGCCTCACCTATTCCAAGGATTTTCTGGGTGAATAAGCAAAAAATTAACTATGCTTCTTTTATGTATTTTTAAATCTATATTTTTTTGAAAATATTTTTTATTTTTTCCGAACATAAACATAAAATATAACTTTCAAGAACAGAGTTTCAATCCGGTCATAGATGGTTAACATGCTTATATTCTTTTAACACACTCTATTCCACTTTTCCATTACATCTTTTAAAAATTTAAAACAACTAAAAAAAAAACAAATAACAAATTTAAACATAAAATTCTAACACTTTCATCTAAACAAATCTAATATATCAATACAGTTTTAATTTCAAATTAAATTTTAGCTCATTATCTCTATATCTATAGCTTATCAATATCCAAATAGTTATTAACAATATTCTAGTCTCTTATTCTAATTATATACCTTACAATTTTATCACCAAAATTATCAAGGTCAATTTCAATATAACTTCATTTTGTTAAAATTTTAAAACACAATTTTATCAATATCTTAATTGTTTACATCTTTTAAAAATTTAAAACAGCTAAGAAAAACAAAAAACAAATTTAAACATAAAATGCTAACACTTTCATCTAAACAAATCTAATATATCAGTACAGTTTTAACTTCAAATTAAATTTTAGCTCATTATCTTTATATCTCTCTCATCAATATCCAAATAGTTATTAACAATATTCTAGTCTCTTATTCTAATTATATACCTTACAATTTTATCACCAAAATTATCAAGTTCAATTTCAATACAGCTCCATTTTGTTGAAATTTTAAGACACAATTTTATCAATATCTTAATTATTTGACCCTTGTTATCAAATCAAAATATCTTGAGCTTTCCAATTTAACATCCCACATATTACACAGTTTTATCACAAGAACATATTGCTTATTCTTCACCAAATTATCAACTCTTTTGAGATTATTCCCAATATTGTCTCCTCCCAATCTCCCACATTATTGGCTGATTTCCAGCATATTGTATTTGACTAGTTTCTAGCATAAACTTCTCCCAGACTCCCTCCACTTTTTGGCTTATTTCCAGCATATTTTGTTTGGCTAATTTCTAGCATAATCTCTTCCAGAACTCCTTCCATTGTTTGGCTGATTTCCAGCATATTTTATTTGACTAATTTCTAGCATAATCTCCTCCAGAGCTCCTTCCATTGTTTGGCTGATTTCCAGCATATTTTTCTCCAACGCTCCTCCTATTACTTGGCTGATTTCCAGGATTTTATTGGCTGATTTCCAGCATTTTCTATTTGGCTGATTTCCAGCATATTCTCCTCCAACTCACCTGCCATTGTTTAGCTGATTTCCAGCATTTTATTTATTTTCCTACTTTCTCTGAGTCTCTAACTCTTATCTAGTTAAAATCTTTCACCTCATTATTTTAGTTTCCCTTGCATCATAATTATCTATTTAATCTCTGTATCTCAGCATATTCATCAAAATTAATTCTCATTATGTTTCATAATAATCATCATCTCCCATATTTGTTAAATTGGATCATAATTTATCACTATCATCTGTGTATTTCATAGTTTCATTCAGTAATATGTAAGTCAATCATAGTCAACAGTCTAACTTTGTTTGCAAAATATAGTTAAAACATATTACAACAAATAATAAGTTTTCTCAAAATTATCTCACATTAGTGTACAATTTTCATAATAATTTTAACCACTTAGTATATTAAGTATATATTAATTGCCATTTATTATTATATTATTTTCTTTATTATTCCACAAACCTTCCTGTTTAATCCAAAAGAAAAAAAAACCCCTTTTATTCCTTTAGGCTTTTAAGCATTACATTACAATTTAGTTACATTTAATTTAAATCTATTCTGTTTCTTCTTTTTCCTGTCTGTCCAGATGTTCCCCTTCAAAGTTCATCTATTCAAATTAAAAGTTCTATATATCCCTTTAGTGCTCTTATAGATGTCTGCTCCAAGCATGATGTCTCCACTTCCTGTTTTTGTTCATACGCCACACCTTCTTTTTGCTAAGTCTGTAAATTTCCATTATAGAAAAAGTCCAAGATCTTTCTTCTTAAAATCACTCAGAACAGGATAAAAATTTCCAAAATCCATTAGTCTACTGTTAATTCCAAAATAATCATAATAATCCAAAGTAGAAAGCCATTTAGGATATTACTTTTCCAAGCTGAAAGTAAAAACTCTTCAATCCAGTCACCGCAGACTTCATGGCAATTTTGTAACCATCCGTCTGTCAATCTTCATTAACTTCATTAACTTTCACAAGTTTAAGTTCCCCAAAAAATACTTCTTCAATTCACTCCAAAGAAAACAGAAAAAAAAGTCCAATTTTTCAAATTATTAGGAATAAATTCCTCTAAGCCAAATTAATTAATGCAAAGTTTGTCTTGGGTCTCCATTTTTTTTCTCCCTTTCTTTTAAGTTCTCAAGCCCCACCGAAATGTACCTGCTGTTTAAGGTTGGGGTCTTATTTAAAAAAAAATATTCCAAATAATCCTTTTATTTGCCTGGGTTGGTGTCACTCACCCGGCTTTGTAACGCTCGTTCTTTCTTCTTCCTCCTGACAATCTTGTGTCTCGGTCTGCCGTGGCTTTGTGGCAGCCGCCATGGCTGCCTACCCCCGCCGCCGATTCCCTCTGGCCTCCGAGGAACTTGCCCATTCCTCTTGGCTGAGGCGCTCCTCTTCACCCCCCATCCCTACAAGATGGGGGTCGGTCTGAAGACCGGTCGGGCGGCGGTTTGTCAGTCGGGGTTTCCGCGGACCCGTTAGAGCCCGCTAATTCCCCGACTGTGGCGCCGCGGCTCCAGACCGGAAGTCTTTTAAATATAATTACTGTCTTTAAATTCGTTCAATTCTTGTGTGCTTTTTTATTTTTTTTATATGAAAATTGCTTCAAAATAGAAAGTAGTATCTTTGGTTCCTCTCAAAATCTTGTCTCCTGCATATTTTTCTATAGGATATTATTCTTCAGTGGTGTGTATGATTTTTTTTTTTACTGTTGTTGTTTCTTCCTTTTATGAATTGTTTTGGCTGTGACTATTTAAACTTCAATGGAACATTTTTTTTCACTCACTTTTCTTTTTTCTCTTAAAAAAATAACATTTTATTCTACTTATTTCTTCTGAAATAAATTTATTTTTGCTTGTGGGCAAATAGAATAGGAGAACAGGGAGGAGGAAGAACGAATTGATATACATACCTCAATTATACAGGCAAGAAAACAGAGCTATATAATTTATTTCTTGGACTGGCGGACTGCAGCTGCTGCCAGATAGTGTCAGTCATGTGTGCTTGCTGGCTCTTGTGTATGTGTTGGGGGAGGGGGCCCAGCCAGGCTGATCACCCTGAAATCATGTTTCCCTGAAAATAAGCCCTAGTGTTTATTTCGGAGGCCAAAAGAATAAAAGGCAGGTTTTATATTCAGGGAAACATTGTTAGATATACAGTAGAAAAAAAAGACATTGGTAAGAGAAAGTACTAAGTAACTAAGTACTTCTAACAAATCTAACAAATCTAAGTAAAGTTTGTCCTTTTGGAAAAAGAATTATAAAACCTTTACAAACTGATTGACACTATATATTTTCAAAGCCTAAGAAATTCTAATATTTAGAAAGTTCTAGATATCTAATCAGATACATGCTGTTGTATATGAATTTTGAGTTTATGTTGAGGATAAATTGTTTACAATTTTTTAAGAGAAAACAAAAGTATAAATATATAGCTAGAATTTTGTTTCTGAATAATAATCTCATTGGGAGTTGCTCATGAGTTCTGTATATTCCCCAATCTCTAAAGTTTTAGCAGCTGCTTGGGATACAGACGAGAAAGCAAATAGGTCCCCAACCTATCATTCATTATAAACTATTACAAATAAATCGCAGTAATAAATTGCAATAATAAATTGCAAATAATAAATTGCTGCGTACAATACTGTATAAAAACCCAGCTGTTTTATTGCACAGGCCACATAAAAAAAGAGAATTTTTTTTGTAGATACTCAATACTTTTATCAAGATAGAGAGGAATTTAAGATGTTATTTCTTTTTTGAATCTCTATATTTGATAAATTCAAATATTGTACATTTGAGATTTCTACAAATTTTATTGATACCAATCCTCCATCCAATTCTTCCTCTTAATGTTAGAATAAAAAAAATACACTTCAAATCCACTCCAATAATCTAATGGCATTTCTCAGAACTCATTACAGGCAACCAAATTTGGATGGTTTGTATGGCATATTCTCCACAGATCTATATTTCTGCTAACATTTCTAAAACTTAAATTTTTTAAAATTTATTTATGAATGAATGAATGCTTCATGGTAGATCAGAGAAAAATATTTGATTTAACAAAGAGGTGAATATTTAAAAAATTATACTCATAACCTGTTTTTTATGCAAACCATTAATTCCTTGGAGGTCTCAGTGTCCTGGTGAGCATATGTGCTGGCATGAGTTTCCCACTCAATGACTTAGAAAACTTTGCATTTCCATAAAGATGAAAACACAGAATTTTCCTGTGTTGAAATCAATGGGGAAAATCTTGCTGCCACAAGGCAAATGTATTAATAGTCCTTAATTTTTAAAGGGATTTGTACTTGACATATTGAGATGAAGAAATTCCACTTGGTCTTCAACAATCATATTAGCTGTCCTGTTTAGTTTTTCACAAATAGTTCAGCAGAAAATTATTATTAATTGTGGAGGGCTTCTCAAATACATTAGTTGGCTTCACATTAGTTGGGTGTGATTTCTCCCTAATTGATAAGATATACCAAATATGTTCAAGAGCTCTCATGAGGTACAATCAAATGTACAATTAAATGTACAATCAATGTAAAATACAAATACAAATGTACAATACAATGTACAATCAAACTGCTGTAATTATAGGGAAGGATGAAATTTCTTGGCAAATCCGAAGAATGTAATTATTAAATGCATTCAAAAATGAAGAACAAAAAATGAAGAACAAAGAAAAAAAATGAAAGTATACTAATCTGTAATATTATGTATTCATCCATCTATAGTTTGCTGGATTCCTGAGGTTGGTTTTCTTCTTGAAGTTGTTTTATTGTTGATATGGAAGTGGAGGTTTGTTACCTGTTTATACAAGTGACCTAGTCTACTAGCTTGATTCAAAATGTGAATAATTTCACCTGGAAACCACACATTTTAGAAATTAGGCTTCGAAATCCAAGACGATTCCTAGAAGCTGATGCTTTGACAAATTACCATCAATAAACATGTAGAAATAAATTTCATTTATAAATCATTCAAAAGGTACAGAATTCAAAAGGTACAGAATTCAAACAAAGGGCAAACAGCCATGATCACTTCATCCCTGATTACACACTCACAAAACCAAAACTAAATAAAGAGGAATAAATCAAATAAGCAACAATACCCTGCTGGTAGGAATAAGCTGCTATTTATAAACAGCCAACAAATGTTGATGTTTTTTTCCTCCCGACTGGTAGTAAAATGTCTGCAAGAAAAGGCGCAGAGAACTCAAGAGTCCATAATACAATTGTAAGCTGCATATTCAGTATCTTTCATCACTGCAATACACCATCTTCTGTTTTGGGCAACAAAATCTACTTTAAAGCTATTATAGTCAGGCTGCAAAAATCCAGATGACCACTAGAAGACAGCAAAGATATAAAAAACTCTACTATGAGTGTCTACAGCTAATAGCAAGCCTAGTATACTAATTCAAATAAATCAGGTGGATATAATGAGAAGTCAATACAAACATCTTATATACTTTATTTTATGGAACGCTTTATCAGTTATTTCATTATACCATTTTAAAACAAGTATTGCTAGAATAAACCTGTTTGATCTTCTGATTGTTATTTTTCTTGTATATAATGTGTATATTATCTTCATTTAGAAGGCCAGATCCGGAAGATGAAATTACAAATACTTTGGCCACCTAATTAGAAGGAAGGGCTCACTGGAGAAGAGCCTAATGCTGGGAAAGACTGAGTGCAAAAGAAGAACAGGACGACAGAGAACGAGGTGGCTGGATGGAGTCACTGAAGCAGTAGGCATAAGCTTAAATGGACTCCAGAGGATGGTAGGGGACAGGGAGGCCTGGAGGAACGTTGTCTATGGAGTCGCGATGGGTCGGACACGACTTCACAACTAACAACAACAACAATATCTTCATACATGTATGAAATATAATATCTATGTTTCTTTTTATTTATTGCACATTTGGGAAAGATTATGAAATAATGCTACATTATTTCACACAGATATGAAGAGTTCCAGGCTGAATAGGCTGGCATAAGAGACATGGCCAGAGTCAATGCTATTTGGGGCAATCTTTATGCAGCTAAGTTATGAATAAAAAGAAGGAATAAACTCAACTTATGTATACATACAAAATGCAGCATAGAAGAATATTTAAAATCTAAAAATAAACATTTTTAAATAATTCCCTAAAAACATTTTTGATATCTTTATGATTTTATGTATTTCTAAGTAAAAATCACATTATTCAAAGTATTTAAAATGTAATGTCATAACTGTAACATTTATCTTTTATTCATACTGATTTGAAAGAGACAGAAAGCAAACACAAGTATACGCTTTATTCCAGTTAATGATGAACAGTACCTTTATTTCTTGAATGTTCGGGATTCCTTTCCTGCTGAAATTGAAAACAAACAGAAAAGCAATAATTACTTCATTTATACAGTTTATAAATAAATAAAGTTGATAAACATGAGCTTAAAAATTGTGGTATTAATTTTTCTGAACTCATCAGGATTAGATCACTTTAACAATATGTAAAAAACATTTGTACTGACCTAGTATGCATAATCCATTCCCATTAGAGTTGTTTGAATACTTTCTTGGAGTGGGCCATCTTAGTCTATGGTAGCAAAAATACTATGGTAATACTTTTTTCAATTAATAGATGTTTTAAAAGGTATGAACTTTCATGAGCAACTGATGAAGTGAGCTGCAGTTCACCAAAATGTGTCTTTTTGTAAATGATTTATTTAAAAAGAAATCAACCTTATTCTAAGGTTGAATCAATGAATGAATGAACATCAAGCATTTTTAAAGGCACTATTCTGAAGCACGTTTATTGAAAATAAATTTCATTGAAGGCCATCTGATTTACTTTTGAAAAAGAATGTAAAATATTTATATTGAGTTTTATGCCGTTATTTCAATTCCAGTTCAAAATGCTAAAGAACTGGGATATATATCCAGTGTACATTGTTAAGGCTGAGTGAGCCTTTTATTCTTTCTCTTGAATTTCCCACACAATGATATTTCCAATTATTTGAAGAACTCCCCCATTTCTGGCTAAATTCTGAAATGTAATTTATAAAATGAACCTGACTGAAAAGCAAAGATCAGAAGCTGCAGAAAACTCATACCTATGAGTTCAGGATCTGTACAATTAAAGCATGCATTTTCAGAAATACCTAATATAATAATTAAAAACTAAACTATACTAACTCAGAGTCAGTGGTGGGATTCAAATAATTTAACAACCGGTTCTCTGACCTAATGACCATCTAGCTGGGTGTGGCCATGGTGGGCATGGCCAGGGGGTGTGACAGGCAATACTCAGCCTCCTGCACCCCCTGGGAGCAAAAATCAGCTGCAGGGGGGATGCACCATCCCACACCCTCCATTTTGGGCCTAGTAGGCCTCTCTGTAGCCTCCTCAGAGCAAAAACGGGCCATGGGGGGGTGCGCCATCCCCCTGTGTCCTGTTTTGGGCCTAGGAGTACTCCCTGCACTTATCTGGGAGCCAAAATGGGATGTGTGGGGACTCCTGAAAGGAGTGGGGAGGGGTGGGGCCAGCCAGCAGTTCGCCTGAACCGACCCAAACCAGCTGAATCCCACCACTGCTCAGAGTAATATAGATATCCTCAATTTCTTTCTACTACCATTTTGTTAATAAATGGCTTACAGTCCTTTTCTCTCATTAACTAGTTAGTTACATCAGTATTTACAAAACATATTATATATACAAAACAACTCTACGTGGTTACATCTTTGTTTTCTACCTTGCCAGCTCTATGTGTACATAATGAAACACAGACTATAGGATCGGCAGTACTTGAGTAAGGTGACCAGACGTCCCGCTTTTGGCGGGACAGTCCCGCTTTTGAGCAATTTGTCCCGCGTCCCGCGGCGTTTTAAAAAAGTCCCGATTTTTCATTCTGCCTCCTGAATCCCCGCTGATGGCTAGAGGGAAAAAAAACTCTTTAAACTCTTGCCGCGGGGCTTCAAAGGGCCGACCTACAGCTGATCAGTGTTTAAAAAAATGAATAGACCCATGCCTGCAAAAATAGAAAAAACAGCCCCTGTTAACAGCTTCCGCTAGGTTAATTAGCTGCAAAAAGCTGCAAAAAGTTCCTGGAGCAGATTTCCCCCACCCCCTAGCTATACTGAAAACAAAGGCGAAAGCGAAACTAAGCCTGCAACATGACAAAATGAGGCAGAGAGAGATTTCTTTCTTTTTCTTTTTCTTTTTCCTCACCAAAAAAGGTAGGTACAAAACTGCAAACAATGGGAAATTTTGGGCAAAAGAGGAGAGTTCAAGATTTTAAAACACAAAAGAAAAAAAGCTCTATTTAACTAGGGAATTGTAATAATTGAGATACTATTAATAATTGTATATTGTGTTGAAAGCAGAAATGGTTAAGTTGTGGTTTGGAGGAATATATGGGGGAAATTATTTGGTTTATTATTATTGGTAAATATAATTAATTGATTTGTAAGAAATTGGATTGCATGGAAATAATTGGAATATTCATGTTCATATTGATTAATATACAAAAAAGATAGTTATATAACTAATTGATTTATATTAAAATGTTGAATTTGTATTAAACAACTGTATTACATAATTACATAATTAACCAATGTGAGGATGGATATAAAAATAGATGACAATGGGAAGGGGTATAATATAGAATAGAAGGGAAAAATTGAATTTGATTAAGATTAGAGATGAGGATGAAGGGTAATATTGTTTTTTTAAAAAAATAGATGAGGAATAAATATGGCAAAAAGGAAATATAGAAATTGTAAATTTAATTGAAATGACTAAACGCTGTTTAAATTTGTGAACCAGCCAAATATTCTGTTCAAAGAAAATACATTGCATGTTTGTATGTGTGTTTCTAATTATTGCTATTTATTCATATTTGTTCTCTTTTATTCTTTAAAGTTTAACAATTCATTCTTAATCTTAATATCTTTATATTTGCTTGGGGTTGGCTTTCTTCCCTTTCATCTTTTTTATTGTACAGCAATCTTTCTCCTCAAACCTACCACCACTCTCTTTTCTTTCCTTCTTACTTTCTCTTCCCCCCACCCTCTTTTTCTCCTCCCTACTTCCTCTTCCTTTCTCCTTCTCCTCCTCTCTTCCTCCCTCTCTTACCCTCACTCCTACTCTAATTTCCATTCCTTCATCCCTCTCTATTGCTGTATCCTTTAATGCATATGGACTACTCAGCGGGCTGAAAAAGTTATTTTTGACTGGTCCTCACACTTTTGACCAGTCGTCGAACTTACGACTGTCCTCACATTTTACGTTTTTGCCCTATCTTGTCACCATGGTGAAGAGAAGCAGTTGTGAAATGAGTGACATAGTTGTTAAGAATACTGCACGGGCATAAATGTGAGGATGGTCATAAGTGTGAGGACCAGTCAAAAGTGTGAGGACCTGTCAGAAATGACTTTTCAGCCCTCTGAGTAGTCCCTATACACATAGCCATGGCCACCCGGTTACATGACCAGCTAGCCACGCCCACCCAGTCACATGGCCTCCAAGCCACGCCCACACAATAAGTCACGCCCACAATGGTGTCCTTCTTACCAATGTTAAAATCTGTTCACTTGAGTGATCTGGGACTTTTTGTCAGCATTCTCTAGGGAAAATATTATATAAGAAGTATTGTATCAGCTTGACTAAGATCTCTAAAAACCACACGTTGGATCTATTCTGGATCTATTTTTTTAAATCTTCCATAATTCATATTATTGAACTTCGAAGGAAACCACTAAAACAAGAAGCAATTTACCATGAATTTTCAGAGTAAACCAATGCAAAATAAATATTGGAATGACTTATAATTATCACACATATACTCATCCGGAAACCTCATTCATAAAATAATAGATCTCCCCAAATGTACAATATCTGTGTTTAGTTCCACTTATTATGGTCTTTGCCTCCACTCTAACACTCTCTGTGTTTCGACATTAATTTCCCACAATGGTCACACATGCTTATCTCTGGGATGATATGATATTCTTAACCATTAATGAATTGTGGTTTGCTATAATATTCAAATCCAGTCACTATTTTCCAGAAAAATGAAATAAACTTGCAAATTGTAAATATAAAACTACATCATTCATATGCACCAATATTTTTAATTATTATAAATATTTGGGGAAAATATTTCAAGGACTGGTATATGTATTTTTTTAATGAGCCTACGCTCTGCTCAACCTCTGTTAATTAGTTATAGGTCTCTGAAGAGTAAAAGGTGGTCATATTAGCAAGATCTTTCTTGATTAAAACACAAGGGATTTGGAAAGCAATTTGAAGAATTGCTTTCTGAATCCTTTGTGCTGCAATCAAGAAAGATCTTGTTCATATGACCACCCCCGGAGCTCATTGTTGCTCGTTATTTTAATCTTTAACCTAAACTAATTTGGTCTGTGGTTTACTAAAGAGTTTTATGTACATTTGAAAGTTTCATCAATGACAGAGATTTGATCTTCTATATGAATTATATTTTGCTGGTTGCTATTAGAGCCAGCAGTAAACATTTGAACCAATATTACCATTCAAAGCCTTCTTTTCATTTAGTATTTCATTGTATTAAATAATATTATCAAATGTTTATCTTATAGATGCATATTTTAAATTTCACTGACGTTAGAGCTCTGATCTTCTGTAAAAGCAACAGTAAAATCTCACTGGCCTGATTTGTTAGATGTCGTTAACAGAAAATTATTCAGTGATATTTTCAAATAGTATTTTCTTATGAATATTTTTATTGAAAACTATCCCTGAACCTTGACAATATTCTTTTTTTAAAAAAATCCTAAATGAATGAAAGTTAAACAGAAAAGTTGATTAAATATTCAAAAGACATGCAAAGTACACTGATTAATCTTACATGCCGTCTATCTTATCCATGCCATTATCAGAGAGTAAAGCTAAAGTTAAAAACCCATTTGTTCATTCATTTCTCTATGACACACATCTTATTAGTATCCAAGCAACCATGACAGTATTATATCTCATTGAAACATCAACTGACATCATATTGCATTCTTCAAGTTTAATTTCTAGACATATTTTATTTTGATAGACAAACTAATTCTATAAAAATAGTCATGTTGTTATAAGAATTTGGAAGTACATATATAAATCATGTGAACCTGTGAATTATTCCTTTGGTACATAGCAATTTAAACACAGATACTGTCACTCTGTGTAATACTCTCTGCCTTCCATTGAAGCAAATGCTATTGATTTGCCACTTGCATTCAGAATAGTAATACAAAAATCAGTCAGCTTAACATCTGCAACACAGCATATGATTTAAGTTCTGCTTTTTGAAAAGAAGTTGATTATTATGATTGTAAATAAAACTAGCAATTACACTGCTTCCAAGGCTTTTTTTTAGCTCTTTAATGTTATTTTATGTTCCAACTTTGAGCTTATTGTAAAAGGAAGAACTAGATGTTTAAAATAAATCAATAGATATTTTGTGCAAAAAGTGGCCTGAGGTTTGAGAACATCTGGCCCAGTCTTTTCAACCTCTTATACGACTTAGTGTTTGTTATTAGGTTTTTTTTTCATAGCAAGCTTACCATAAAGGCTTTTGACTGTTGTTCCATGCATTTGCAATGGCAACAAAATAACACAAAATATCCATATAACATAATAAACATCCCTATAATATAATAAAATGATATAAAATGTCAGGAAGACTTTGCTTACATCTTTTCTGACTACAAATGTTATTAAAAGGCACACAAACTTTTAATAAAGTTGTCAGTTGAGAAAGTTGTTACCATATGGATTTTGCCAATTTTTTGACATGGCTATCCTCCAACTATAACAAAAAAATCCTTTTCTAAATAATTATTCCACCTATTTATTTTTTTCACTCATTTGGCACGGGATAAAATAGGCTAGAAACATGTGTGACATGCAGCATCCCAGCAATCTAGCTAGCTATAAGTTAATGATTTAAAAATACCACAAACTGTCTAACTATACATCAAATAGTGCTGAAACTCACACTATGCTAAATCATTTGTTACTTTAAAACTATGATTTTGTGTATATTTCACAGTCCCTAGGCATATACCGGACGGCCCCCGACCTCCGCACCTTCCACGTCGACCTAAAGACATGGTTCTTTTAGCAACTTCCCTGATCTGCCATGGATTTTAATTTGGGATTTGGGGATTTTAAATTGGTTTTTAATATTATTTAATCTTTTTCTATTGTCGGGTTGTTTTATTATTGTGAGCCGCCCCGAATCCTAAGGGAGAAGGGCAGCATATAAATCTGACAAATAAATAAATAAATAAATAAAATATACATTGCACAAAGTCATAATGGTTTGGTTTTGGGATATACAAAAAAGTTTACAAATCATGGTGTATTTATTTATTTTATATTTGTGAATACAGTGCTTGCATTTTATTCAAAACCTATGGTAAAACAATTAATTACTTAGCAAAATGCACAAAGACATGGTATATTACATAATGAATATTTCCATTCTGCACAATGTATGGATACATTTCAATTCCTCCTCTTGTTGCGAGATGCTCCTCTCTCGCGGACATGGCCTTCTTATCTATCAAAGGCCTACCTCAACAACGGGTTTTGAAACCCCAGTGGTGGCATGCTTCTAAGCAGGGCTTGAGGGGTTTTTTAATTAGGGTTTTTAATCAAATTTTAAGGGGATCCAGAAGGCGGGACGGTTGTGGGGGGGTAGGGCCTAGTCCGGCAGGGGGTTACATCACTGGGTGTGCGGGGTCAGGGGCTAAGGAGAGGGACAGTTTCCATATGGGTGAGGGCTGTTCCATCGGTACTGTGAGGGAGAGGGGCAGATATGGCAGGAGCAGGGGGCCATATCATGTTAGGGGAGTGCACACTCGTCTAACTCCTCAGGGAAAGCTCGTATTTGAAAATGGAATGTGTTTTTGGGCTTTTCAGACCATGAGGAGCATGAATATGTGCTTCTTTTGGAAATCTGAGTTCTGTGTCAAAAGTTTCATTTTCTGGGTGAATGGAGATCTACTGCTAAATATGAATTACAGATTGGTCTAACTTCTCAGGGAAACCTCGTATTTGAAAATTGAATGTGTTTTGGGGCTTTTCAGACCGTGAGGAGCATGAATATGTATTTCTTTTGGAAATCTGAGTTCTGTGTCAAAAGTTACAAATATTTATTTTATTTATTTATTTATTTTATTAAATTTGTATACCGCCCCAATCCTGAAGGACTCAGGGCGGTGAACAGCCATAAAATAAAACATATAAATACAAAATTTAAAATAGAGATAAAACAAATTAAATAAATTTGGCTGACCGTTTTAAAACCCCAATAATTTAAAACCAAATTTAAAATTCCCATTTAAAAGAGGAGAAGTTTAGGTCAGGCCAGCTTGTTGGAATAGGAACGTCTTAAGCGTGCGACGGAAGGTACGCAGATCCGGAATCCTCCGTATCTCGGGGGGGGAGCTCGTTCCAGATAGTAGGTGCCCCCACAGAGAAGGCTCTCCCCCTGGGGGCCACCAGTCGACATTGTTTGCAAATATCTTCTTAAAATTGCATTCGATTTTCAACAGAATAAGATTTGTAGTCAGAAAAATAAATCAACATATTCTTATTTGTCTAATGGTTAGCAGAATGCAATGTACCTTAATTTCTATTAGTAAAGATCTGTGTTTTCATTTTTATTTTTGGTTGGACATGAAAAGTCAGATAAGAGGAATATTGTTTCTTCTGTTCTTAACCAAAACTCTTGTTTATACAACATAACAAACCATAGCACAAAAACAAACCATAGCACAAAAACACTGCAAGAGACTTAGAAAATCATTCTTCTGGAGGTGTACTACCTAGATGATGAGATATAAAAAGCTGTTGGCTGCCAGAGTTCCTAGAGGAATTACATTTACCAGCTGCACGTAGATTCATTTGCTCTGATTAATGCCACAATTAAATGCAGCTGCCAACATTTCCTATTTTTATCTTGTTTTTAAACTTTAAAATATAATACCTAAAATACCTAAGATGCTAGATCAATCCAGCATCTCTTAACTTCTGATCATACTTTGTATATAATATATTCAATAGGTGGACAATATTATTGGGTGAATTTACTATTATTTCATTTATATTAACTATTACTGGCGTAACAGTATAGAGATGACTATGTCTGAGACTAAATAAGTTACTTAGTTCTCATAATGTTTCTAAACCTGTCACTCTGGGATAAATTTAAAATACTAGCTTTTGTAAACAGCCTAAAAACTGAACAAAGAAATTGCTAGTAAACTTTGTCATGTCAGAGAGGATTTGGAATATTATGAAATATGGAATAAAATGTACAGTTGGCTCAAAAATAGAAATCAGAACAAGAAATATTTAACTTAATATTGATGAAACATAAATTAAAGTAGCTGAACAACATTAAATAAAGAGATGTAAATATAAATGTATATAAATATATAGATAAGAACAATGAATATTATAATGTGTGTGTATATATATATATATATATGTTGGAGTAATGTGATTATCCTACTATTGAGTAATAAATAGAAATTATAGAATAGAGTACTTCAAAAGCAAAATATGTAAGTCGATATGAAATGCTGTAAAATTATCATTAATGTTTATTTATTTATTTATTTTATTTTATTTTATTAAATTTCTATACTGCCCTATTCCCGAAGGACTCAGGGTGGTGAACAGCCACAGAATAAGACACATAAATACAAAAATTTAAAATAGAATAAAAACAAATTAAATAATTTGGCTGAACAAATTTAAAATACCCCATAATTTAAAACAAATTAAAATTTAAATTTAAAAAGGGGAGAAGATTTAGGCCAGGCCAACTTGATGAAATAAAAAAGTCTTAAGCGCGCGACGGAAGGTGCGCAGATCCGGGATCCTCCGTATCTCCGGGGGGAGCTCGTTCCAGATCGTAGGTGCCCCCACAGAGAAGGCTCTCCCCCTAGGTGCCGCCAGTCGACATTGTTTGGCCGACGGCACCCAGAGGAGCCCTTCTCTATGGGAACGTACTGGCCGGTGGGAGGCTATTGGTGGTAGCAGGCGGTCCCGTAGATAACCAGGTCCTAAGCCATGGAGCGCTTTAAAGGTGATAACCAAAACCTTGAAGCACACTCAGAAGACCACCGGGAGCCAGTGCAGCTCGCGCAGGAGAGATGTTACATGGGAACTCCACATCGCTCCCATAACCACCCGCGCAGCCGCACTCTGCGCCAGTTGGAGCCTCCGAGTGCACCTCAAGGGGAGCCCCATGTAGAGAGTGTTACAATAGTCCAGACGAGAGGTGATGAGGGCATGAGTGACTGTGCATAGGGAGTCCCAATCTAGAAAGGGACGCAACTGGCGGATCAGGCAAACCTGATGAAAAATCCTCCCAGTCACAGCCATCAAGTGCTCTTCTAAAGACAGCCGTGAATCCAGGAGGACGCCCAAGTTGCGAGCCCTTCCGTGGGGGCCAATGATTCACCCCCAATAGTCAGCGATTGCACCAGCTGACTATATCGGGACATTGGAAACCACAGCCACTCGGTCTTGGATGGATTGAGCCTGAGCCTGTTATGTTATGAGCATGTTATGTAATGTTCAATATGTTATGTCTTGACATGTTTTGTTTTTATATATGTATGATTGTTTTTTGTGTTGTTTTTAAAGACAAACTGTTTAATAAAAATTATTTTTAAAAAAATAAAAATAAAAAAAGGTGAACAATAGACCCTATGTCCGTGTTGGCGTAACCTATGGCATGCGTGCCGGAAGTGGCACACAGAGCCATATCACCTGGCATGCGAGACGTCACCCATTCCTCTTACGGGTTTCTGGCACACGCATGTGCATTGGCCAGCTAGTCTTCTGGTTACTGGTGTGCATGCACGCACGATGATCAGCTGACCTTCACGTGTGCGGCAGTGCCAGAAACCGAAAGATCAGCTGGCCAGCTGATAGTCACGCATGCATGTGTGCCAGTAAACAGAAGACTAGCTGGCTGGTGCACATGCGTGCCCCAGGATATCCACCTCTTTGCCAGCCAGGAGCACTTCCCCAGTCGTTCCCCTAAACCCGCTCGCCTGTCTGCCTACCTTGTCATCGACACCACGAGGAAAGGTCCCAAAGCTGCACTGCCTGGGATCCACACGGGCTGCTGCAGGGAGAAAGGGAAGCCCCACCCAGCCAGTCCTTGCTGCCGCCACCCCCTCGCCCCTGGCAATGGGGGTTCCCTCACTGCCACTTCCCTGGCAGCAGCAGGAATAGTGACATGGGGCTTCCCTCCCTCCCCGCCGGAGGTTTGGGGCCGCTGAGGTGGGGAGACAGGGAAACCCTGGCCTAGCCGGCAGCTCTGCTCCTTTTCCTCTTCTGGGTCCTGGTGTGCCCACTCACCCCTCGCAGCCAGGAGAACGAGAAACAAGCTGCCCCCATGAGGACCGGAGGAGAGTGCGGTAAACAGTAAGAGGCCCGTGGCTGGGAAGGGGTCATGGTCCCTTGGAAGAAGTGGCTGGATAGGGTTGCACCAACTTTTGCCGGTGTGAATGGCCATGCTGGATGCTGGCCAGAGCTCAAGGCTGGCAGAAGGAGGAGGAGCAGCATTGGCAGACTGTTTGTGCTGGCAACGTTTGGTGCAGGAGCCTTTCCAGGCCCAAAACGGCACACAGGGGTGGCATATGTGCGGGTGGTGGTGGCAGTATCTTGACTGGGCCACTTCAGCCTCCAAATGCGCGGACTCCACCGCCCTGCCTAGGCTCCTCCTGCTGGGAGCTGCTGGACAAGCAGGTGTGGCTGGCGGGGCTTTGGCGGACCAGCAGCTGGTGAGGGTGGGGGAATGGGCTGCCTGCGCAGGTGACCACATGGCTGCCATCAAAGCAGGACTGAGAAACCCTCTTGCTCGCTCCGCCAGTCGTACGTATCCCCTGGACTGTGGGCGTCGCCACCTCCCCCTGTGGCAGCCGGAGAGCCTGGCTCGGTGGCGGGTGGGGGTGCCGTGCCGCCTGCGGTTGGACCTGTCGCCCGATCTCCACCATGCCCAGTGCTGCGTTGCCAGCTGAGCCAACGCCGGAGAAGGACCAGTGGGCGGGGAAGCTGGCCGCCCTTCTGCTCCTTCCCCGGCGTTGACTCAGGGACACAACCGTGAAACCCATCCGGAGTTGAGAGGACTTTGAGACAGGGGCACGATCATCACACCACATCCTCCTCGGCTTGCAACAGATGGCTCAGGTGGGCGCAAGAAGGCGAAGCCGGGAGAAGTGGCTGCTGAGTGCAGGGTGTGTGTGTGTCTCTTTGGGAAGCGGAGAAGCCAGTTAGGTTTGGATTGCGGGATGGGGGGGTGCTGAAAAGTTAACTCTCTCTCTCTCCCCCCCTCCCTCATCCCCTCCCCCCTCTCTCTTTTCCTTCCAAAAAAGCGATTCGGCAATTTAATTTAATTTAATTTAATTTAATTTAATTTAATTTAATTTAATTTAATTTAATTTAATTTAATTTAATTTAATTTAATTTAATTTAATTATTTAATTTAATTTAATTTAATTTAATTTAATTTAATTTAATTTAATTTAATTTAATTTAATTTAATTTAATTTAATTTAATTTAATTTAATTTAATTTAATTTAATTTAATTTAATTTAATTTAATTTAATTTAATAATTTAATTTTTAAATTTAAGCATCCCAGTCCTGATCTCTCCTATGTAGCCTTCAGACATGAACACACGTTAATTTACAGGCGCCTCTACTTTCAACAACCCTATTCGGGCGCTGGTGGGTGGGTAGGGGGGGATCTGCAGAGAATTGAGGGTTAACTTTTCAACATTCCATGATCCAAACCTAACTGGCTTCTCCACTTCCCAAGGAGACACACTCAGCAGCCACTTAGACCGGCTTCGCCTTCTTGCGCCCACCCGAGCCATCTGTTACAAGCCGAGGAGGACATGGGGTGATGATCGTGTCCCAGTCTTGAAGTCCCCTCTCGACTCTGGACGGGTTTCGCAGTTGTGTCCCTGAGTCAATGCCGGGGAAGGAGCAGAAGTGTGTGTGTGTCTCCTTGGGATGTGGACAAGCCAGTTAGGTTTGGATCGTGGAATGCTGAAAAGTTAACCCTCGACTCTTTGCAGATCCCCCTCCTACCCACCCACCAGTGCCTGGATAGGGTTGCTGAAAATACAGGCGCCTGTAAATTAATGTGCATTCATGTCTAAAGGCTACTCAGGAGAGATCAGGACCAGGGTGCTTATCTGCCAAGGCTGAGGAGTGGCACGGCCGGGATCGGAGTCAGCCAGGGGGAAAGGGAGATGTGTAGTGCCACTCCCCCCTACAAGCACAGTGTCCGTCTGCCCCTTTCTCAGCGAAGAAGCTTCCCAGCCGCTCGCTTCAAAGTAACTGAGCCATTCCCCTGGAAGCAGACGCCCCTGGGGCTCATGATTGATGGTCTCCGCATGGAGCTTTCAGCCACCTTTCCCCAGAGCCCCGAGGCATAGCAGCTGCCTGCTCCTCCCTCTCTGCCTCCCGCCCACCCTCAGCCCCGCACTGAAGTTTAGGAAGAATCAGAGAAAGTTTGTGCACTGCACTCGGGGCATGAAAGCAAGCCGCCGCTGTCGCCAGCATCATGGCGAGCAGGCCAGCTGGGTTGCCCAACCAGCTCCCTGCTCCTCCAGCAGCTCGGTTCTTCCCCAGAGAAGGGATGGCGCTATACAGCAGAAGTGCTCTCAGCCCCAACAGGAAAGCTCTGAACACACGGCGGCTTGCTTGCTTGGGTTCCTCCCTGCTGGGAGCCGCAGGCTGCAGGGGGAAGAGCATGAGCGACCGGCCGGCTCAGGTGCATGGGGCAGCATTTGCTGGCTGGGCAGCTGGCTGCCCCGCCCGCTGTTCATTCCCCAACATTGGCTCGGCTGGTGGCGCAGCAGCAGGTGTGATGCGGGTTGGGTGACGTGTCCAACCGCAGGCAGCGCAGTGGTGGGGGTTGGGTGGAGGTGCCATGCCAAGCCAGGAACGGCAGCTCCCAGCAGAAAGGAGACTAGGAAAGCCGCACTTTCAGAGCTTCCCCGGCAGCACACTTGGCCCCGCCATCTTGGCAGCACCATGTGCTGGCCAGGGAACTGTCTCGCCATGGAACAGGCTGGTACCTAGTTGTCGTCTGTTAAGAACACCGGCCCTCTTGGAAAAAAGGGGGGCATGTTTGGGGATGTGCATGCGCAGTACAGGGTGCATGCGCAGGGGACCCCTGTAACTATGAGCTCTAAGCTTATAGAGCCCATTGCTCTACAAGCTGCATTGGTTTCCAGTCTGCAATTCAAGGTGTTGGTGATCACCATTAAAGGGCTGCATGGTATGGGTTCAGGTTATTTGAGGGACCTCATCCCACTGAGATTGGCCCATATCTCTCATGCCAGCAGAGGAGGTATGCTGCATGTCTTCTCAGCCTGATTATTCTGGCTGGTGTAGTCCAGGAGGAGGGCCTTATCTACTGTTGCTCCTGCCCTCTGGAACACCTTGCGCCTCCTCCCCCCACATGTGAGATTGGCCCCAACTCTCCTATCCTTTTGTAAGGGCCTAAAGAAGTGGCTTTGCCAGCCTGCTTGGGGTCCCAAAGAAGGACAGTGCAATGGAGGTAGTTGATTAATAACATATCCCACCTCCCCCACCCTCTCCATGTGTCCTTGGTTTTAATGTCTGTTTTTAACATTTTATGTTTTTAATTGTATATGTAACTAAGTTGGCTAGAGTTAGCCTATGGTAAGATGGATGGCCAATAAATTTTATAAATAAAAATAAATAAATATTTCATTCTCTGAACTGTTTAACAACACAGAGCCCAGAGAACTTAACCTTGTAATGAACTGAAAGTTCTTTATGCATACTCAAGGAAGTGATTCATTATGATTACTCATGAAATCCTCAAATCATGTAGATGGTTACACAAGGATGTACATTAATTAAGGAATGTTTGCCCACCAGAACTAAATTAAACTTCAGCTAAAACAACTGCTATGGCACAAACTGGTAATTACTTACAATCCCTAAGCGGAATCTATCTTAAAAAATAAAATAAAAAAAATAGATATCTCCTTTTGCATAGCTCAGAGTATTGTGTGAGGTCTAATAGAAAAGCTGCTTTTTATGTTCCATCCATATCACTTTAGTAACAGGATTTTACATTAACTGTTTCAATGAAACTTAAATAGTTCTACTCTAATGTATTTTGCCACACAGAAAATAAGGCTTTGTTATAGACCACTTATTCCTTCTTGCATCTGCTGTACCAGGGGTGGGTTCTACTTACCTTTACTACCAGTTCACAGTGAGGCCGTGCACATGCACAGAAGCATTTTGGTGACATTGGGGTCAGTGGGCGGAGCCTCCCGCTGGTTTTACTACCAATTCTATGGAAACGGTGCAAACCGGGGGCAATTCACCACTGTGCTGTACTATTACTAATTGTATTGGGAATGAGATAAAAGGCTTCAAAAAGTAAAATAAGTTTAATTATGACATTTTAGCACACAGTTTGCATTATTTTGGCACAAAAGATTGCTACAATTTTGTTATTAAGTTTTGACAGAGCTGCATAAATAAAGTTAATTGGTGTGCATACAATAAATAGAAATACGCATAAAGGTATTCCCTGACACTAAATGCATTTTGATTTTTTTTAATAAAGCAAATAGCATGTAGTTTAGATTGTCACTTAGATGAGATGTGTAGCCACACAAATCAAATGGTTCATGATTCTGAATATAATGATGATTAAATGAAAAGGAAAGAAAATTATTTTGTTTAACCATTCATCAATTCCCTAAAATGGCACTGGTAGCTTCCCAAATTTATTGCCTGGACAGCAAGAGGCTCAGCATTTGAAAAGTAATAGTCCTAGCTCATCTCAGAATAATCCATCCCTTTTGAGGCAAGTATTTTATTTATTTGGTAAATTTATATAGCTCCTCATCTGACAGGCATACATATAGTTAAAACAATAAACAAATACTCGTGCAAATAAACAACCAGAGCAAAAGAAAACATGAAAAAAATAAAATAATTAAAAGCATAAAGTATAATCCAGTAGAGACTACACTCTATACCAGGGGTCTCCAACCTTGGCAACTTTAAGCCTGGAAGACTTCAACTCCCACAATTGTAGTGGGAATTGAAGTATAGACTCCTGCTCTATACATTACAAACAATGCAACCATTTCACAAGCTCATAGCTCCACCATATGACCTGACATAATGGCAAAGCTATGCGTTCAGGGCTGTATGGAAGACCAATAGGTCAGGGCAATCTAATTTCCAGGTGATGATCTTCCGGAAGACAGAAATTGTCTGCCATACCTGATGGGATGGGTGGATCAGAGGTGGGTTTCAGCAGGTTCTGACCAGTTCTGGAGAACTGGTAGCGGAAATTTTGAGTAGTTTGGAGAATTGGTAGTAAAAACTCTGACTGGCCCTGTCCCCATCTATTCTCTGCCTCCCACGTCCCAGCTGTTCAGGAGGAAATGGGGATTTTGCAGTAACCTTTTCCTGGATTGGGGAGGGAATGGAGATTTTACAGTATCCTTCCCCTGCCACGCCCACCAAGCCACACCCACAGAACCAGTAGTAAAAAAATTTGAAACCCACCACTGCGGTGGATGTAACCAAGGAGAACTGGTGCTATGTAAGGCTTTATAGCTCATTACCAGCACCTTATACTGAACCCAGAAGCAAACTTGTAAACAATGATCCTCACAGAGGACTAACATGTACTGATCTAGAAAAACTGATCTCTGCCCAAACCATCTCAGTTTGCATCAGTTGCAGCTTCCAAAAGCTCTTCAAAGATAGTCTCATTTATTTATTATTTATTTATTTGTTCAACTTGTATGCCGCCTTTCTCCGAAGACTCAAGGTGGCTTACAATGTATAGCACATTACAGTAATTCCATTTGGAGTGCATGAATGACTGAAACTAGGGCCTGACAATCCAGGAATGGGGGCAACTAGTGCACAACCTGAAGATGCACCAAGTCATCCTATCCACAATCAACACATATTCATTGAACAGGAGTCATGAGTTCAAAATAATCCCAGATTCCCCAGGCTCAATCCAACCCATCCAGAACCAAAGATGGTAAGTTCCCAGACTCTGAAGCCATCATAAATCAAAGCACTTAGTCTTACCAGGATTCAGCCAAAGCCTATGGTTCTCCTTCCAAATCCCCACCCCAGACATTAGGG
This sequence comes from Arizona elegans, assembly GCA_022577455.1. Classification (NCBI taxonomy): domain Eukaryota; kingdom Metazoa; phylum Chordata; class Lepidosauria; order Squamata; family Colubridae; genus Arizona; species Arizona elegans. The sequence continues at coordinate 61,642,536 of JAKOOJ010000009.1, forward strand.
CAGGACATCAATAACATTACTTAATTATCAGGGGTGGATATTAGTTGAGTGAGATCAATATTACATGTAGAGGATTAATAAAATAACACATTTTCCAGAAAGTTATGAATTCTTTGAGTAAACACTTTTCTTTTCCTTGTCAGACTAAGAGATTAGTATCATTTTTTCTTTGTTTTGTGTCCTGAATTTCTTATCCACTTATTTCCTTTTGTAAAATGTATAATAATCACAGTGTCTAATTTATATTATTCTGGCAAATGATTTTTAATTTCAAACTTTCTTCCCTTAATCTGCACTCTCTATGACAAAAAGAGACATCGCAGAACTGAAATTCAAATTCTATGTGATGAAAAACATTTCTGGGATTTCAATGGTTATTTTTTTGCATGGAGAAAGATGTTTTCTTGTTCTAATTCATTCTGAAATGTTCACCCTTTTTTTACATAAAAAAGAAATACAAATAGCAGAAGAATTTTAATTATAAATAAATGCTTTTGCTATATGACAATAAAGCTATTTTCAGCCCAAAAGAACTCAAGAATTGCAGAAAGGAAAATACTGAAACTTCACTGAAATTGAAAATCTTATACACACTTTTGGAATATTTGTTGATCCTGAGTTATAAATGGCTAGTAATCCAAATACGTCAGACTACATAATTAAACAGATGAAAAATTTGAATGCAGTAATAGAAGATAGGAGTAAATGGAAAAGGAAGAATATTTTATTCTTCCTTTTCTCTGAATATATTATTCAGAGAAATGATATTTTATCATTAGTATATCATTCCAGTCTGTACAGCTAAAGTGGATAATTCATTCTCTAAAATTTGTCAAAAATTTGGATATGGTTTATGCAAGTCAGAGGTTTCTTTTTTTCAATATTTGGTGGCTATGTTGTAGAAATCAATGATTCCAGAAAATAATTCATATGAGTATGAAATAAATTTAAAGGTTGAATTACTGCAATATTCTTGTTACAAGTTATATTCCCTCTAATTACTATGAACTAGCTTTATTCATGTTGCCCAAGGCATATTTAATGATTTATAATTATGGTGTTTACAGTGTCCAGGGTCATGTAATCACATTTGGTGATCTTTTGGCAAGGAAAGTCAATGGAGAAATCAGATTCACTTAACAACAGTGTTACTAACTTAACAATTGCAGGGATTGATTTAACAACTATGGCAACAATGGTTGTAAAATGAGGCAAAATTCAGACGTTTTGGACTCAGTTGTGATTGTTAATTGAGGACTATCTGTATTTTAAAGCAATACATTACAGGCAATCTTCGACATATAGCAGTTCGTTTAGTGACCATTCGAATTTACAACAGCACTTTCATTTTTCACATTTTCGACTTTGCAGGCGTTCCATGATCAAAATTCAGAGGTTTGGCAACTGAATCATATTTATGACTGCTGCAGTCTTCCAGAGTCATGTGATCACCTTTTGTGTACTTGTGAAAAGCACAGTTAATGGGGAGGCCAGATTCACTTAATAACAATGTTAGTCTTTCACAGACATTTTAACTTTAAGAATGCTAAATGGGTGAACCTTAGAGAGCAACTGGATAAAGTTCTAGGGAAGATCATACAAATATGAGGAAATTATTCATCTTGTGAAAGTAATAGAATAGAATTCTTTATTGGCCAAGTGTGATTGGACAAGGGATTTGTCTCCGGTGCATAAACTCTCAGTGTACATACAAGCAACAAGTGATAAATCATGATCATGATCATAAAATACAATCATCATAAATAATAAGAAACAACTCAGTGATAGTCATCACTGAGTTAAGTATCACTCAGTGATAGTCATCACTAGTAAAGTGATACTTAAACAGCCAACATAAATCATAATAGGATAGTAAATAAAAGGAATCAACATAATCATAAGATACAAACAACAAAATTATAATCATAAGAATGAAATAGGTAATAGGAAAGGTAAGTATTGATACACTGGTAAATTACAACATCCTTCATATTTTTAGATTCCCTGCTTTCTTATTTGTACTTTGTTGTTTTATCCTGTTATCTGTGTTTGATTTGTGTTTATATTTTTTCTCTCTGAAAAGATTAATAAATAACTAAATTGAAACAAATAGCTATTTTCACTGGCTATTATCATTATATCAGATAGTTGCCCAACAGAAATAATATGACACATGGTTTTTCAATTAACCTAATTTTAATTCTCATGTATTATTTATTATCCATTATTTTTTAACATTCCTTTTGTACTTTTTCCCATATAAATACATCTGTGAAATAAAAAGAAGTAAATTGGCTTCAGTTGAAGGTTTCCTCTTTGGTTCCTTCTCTTTTTTCCAAAACCTCTTATAGAGAACTCTAAAAAATGGAGAAAATATTAAGTTTTTTCCTTACATCCTGGGCAGGGGAGTGGAGTGGAGGTGGGAAGTATTAATAATATTATATCATGTGAACAATTTCTTAATTGTTTAGAAAAATAAAAGTATAGCTTTTACTTTTCTATTATTTAGTTTTAGGTCTCTGAACAGCAGCCCTAAGGTGACCAACACAGCTTTCTGTAGGTGCTGCAGATGAATTCCACAGAATTCATAAAAGTCCCAGCACTGACTATTTTGGCTGAAAAATGGAATGATTAAAATGGAAGAAATTTATTAGTCATTCGGTAGCTACAATCCAGTAAAATAAGTGTTTGGGTAAGCATTGACAAAACATTTCCTCTTTTAAAACAGAACAAGACATCTTCAATAATTGAAAATCATTCATATTTGTTAAAGTATTTTCAGATTACTCTACTCACCAGATGGAACTCAACCTGCCACCTTCTTAATGTGAGCTATTTCCCTAAAATCCCATTATGAGACAGACTATTTTCAATGTAATTTTCTTTCATCTTAATTAATGAAAGATGTACTTTCTTCTTCTTCTCCACTATCAAATAGTACCAGGTTTTATACAGGCAAACATAGCATTTTAATATATAATATGATATATAATATAAAAAACTAGTCAAACTATTTCAGTCAAAAGAATAAATAACAGAAAACTACAATCCAACTGAATGAAAATTTTATTAGGATCTATATTTCTCTAATCAACAATCTAAGGATTATTTGAACTGTTTCCTGAAATAATGAAAAAAATAATAAGTATGCACCTGCATTATTTAATGAAAAACTATCTAGAAAATCATCTTGGCGCAAATTTTTATTTATGCCATTGGTCTGTGCAAAGGCTGATAAGGTAGTTTGGAGAAAACTAGATGTGCATGTCACGAATATTAATCAATATTTATCTTTTGAAAAAGCACTGGATAAAATGTGAACAGGCTGCAGACACATTCTAATAAAAGTTTTAAAGAGAGGTTGCATTACAGTATTATATTGATTCCTCTGTCATTTCAGAAGCCAAAATACAAAGTTAAGGTGAAATTTTTTTATTAACTTTGAACATTTCCAGCTTTAGTTCATGTATAAAAGCTGCTTGCTAACAACCAAGCATTCAATATGGATGTAAAAGAAATTTACCATGGTTGTTCTATAGGAGAAAATGGAATATCTGTCAGTCTGGACTTCACTAAGGTTTGAATTTATTGCATCATTATTTACAGCAACACATTGCATTGAAACAGTATTGAAATCTTTGCTATGCCAACAACTCAGGGATGTCCTTGTGTTATGTGCCAGATGTAATAGATTGCAAGAGATTATTTAAAGCAGAGGTCTTCAAACTTGGCAGCAGAGCTGGCTGGGGAATTCTGGGAGTTGAAGTCCACAAGTCTTAAAGCTGCCAAGTTTGGGGATCCCTGTCTTAAGGGCTCTCAAAAAAATTATATTTTTCAGCTCTACAAGAAGGAAAGAAATCTCTGTTGATAAACTATCTCAGTTTTAGTGACTGAATTTTCTAATTTAAAGGATAAAGTTCATTTTAGTTAGTTTTATCATGTTACTAATGAACAAAGAGACGTGTGTACAATAATATTAGCAAAGCAACAAATATTAAGCATTAGTAAGCATGCTATTTAAAAAGGAAGAAAGATCTTAAAATATGTTATAAACAAAGCAGCTTCAAAAAATTTGACCATATTCTTCCAGGTTAAAAAAAAAGAAAAACCACCACAATCCAAATCAATCCACTGCCTCTGAATTTAGAACAGTCTGAATTGAAAATTTAGGATTTTCAAATAAAAAAGTCATATTCGGTATCTAATGAAGATAGTTTCATCTAGCAATAGGGATAACGTTTTTTATTCAATTGTCAATAAACTGCAGAAATGAAATATATTAAGAATAGAATATTTTCTCTGAAGGGGCGGCACTTATATTTACTTACAACTACTAAAAATTGATATCCGGTCATGTTTACTCAATAGAAAATCATCCCAAAATGTTAAGATAGTAGGCATATTAGTCTATTAGAAAGCTAAAGGCCAATTAAAAAGACCAGTCTAAAAGTCAGTGGTGGGATTCTGCCGGTTCTAGGTGGTTCGGCCGAACCGTTTGTTAAATTGCTGGCTCACCCTGTCCCTTGCCCCGCCCCTCCGCACCACTATTTATTGCCAATAAATAGTGGTGGACGAGGGGCGGGCGAGCTAGCAATTTAACAAACAGTTCTGTGGGTTTTTTGTTTTTTTTTTGTAATTTATTGGCCTCGCAGCACACCAAACTGTTTGTTAAATTGCTGGCTCGCCTGCCCCTCGCCCCGCCCCACCTCCCACCTGCACAGCGCCAGCCTACCCTAGCCAGGGGTGGTCAATTGTGGCTCTTTTACAACCTGTGGACTTCAACTTGGCTGTCTCAGGAATTCTGGGAGTTGAAGTCTACAGATTGTTAAAAGAGCCACAATTGCCCACCCCTTTCCTAGCCCATCCAGTCGCTGGGGGCGACACACAACTTTTCTCCACCCTGGAACACTGGCTGCCCAGGCTGCAGCCGAAGCTCTGCATCATAATGGGCTCCAGGAGGAGGAGGGGCGCCGTCTGCCCCATTACGAAGCTCAGTAAGAGCAACAAGAGCTGGCTACAGCCGGGCGGGCACATGCACAGTGGGGCGCAGGCTTAAGGTGCCACCTCCAAGCCAAGGGGCAACCCGATGGTGCAGTAGGTTCGCTGCTGCTGCTGCCCAGACAGGAGAGGAGAAAGAGATGGAGAGAAAGAGAAATGAAGGAGAGAAGGGGGGAAGAGATGAAGGGGAGAAAGGGAGAGGGATAAAGAGATGGAGAGAAAGAGAAATGAAGGAGAGAAATGGGGAGAGAAAGAGAAATGAAGGAGAGAAGGGGGAAAGAGATGAAGGGGAGAAAGGGGGAGGGAGAAAGAGATAGAGAGAAAGAGAAATGAAGGAGAGAAATGGGGGGAGAAAGAGAAATGAAGGAAAGAAGGGGGGAAAGAGATGAAGGGGAGAAAGAAAGATGAGAGAGATGAGACACCCAGAGTGTTGTGACTCCGACACCCGAGCCCGTCTTATTGGAGGGAGAAGACTCCAAAAGTGAAGGAGAAGAGTTGGCAAGGCCTCCCTCTCCAGGACCCTCCTCTCTGGCAATGTCTCAGGTGTCTCCCGAAGGAGAAGAGATAGGCCAGGAGCCAGGCATCTTCGAGCAGCCACAGTTAGACAGCGACGGAGATAAGTCTTGGCTGGATCCCCGCCAGTGTTGGAAAGACAAGCGCACGCAGCAGAGAAGGAGGTGTGCCAGAGATTAAGCTGAGTCACTGGACCACACCCCACAGAGGATAAAAGGGGGTGTGGTGGCCATTCAGGCTTTGTGACGGACAAAACTGAACAGCTAGCAAGTCATACTGTGTCTCTGGAGCTTCGTTATCTGCCTTCCTTGGATTTATTATGAACTGGACTTGACAATTCTTTGGCTTTGTGAATTTATTTTGGTTTATCTGACGGAGGAGGAACACCTCCCTCTGTGAGTAAAGTTTTTGGCAAGCAGCTACTGGGTTGGTGCCAATTCTGTTATCGAAGGAAATTATTGTCTGCAAGTTTATTTTAACTGCTGGCTGACTGTTTGTGTGTGAGAGAGAGACGGGGACAGAACACAGAGGTACCTGTTTAAAAGAAAATACTGGGAGCCACAAAACCTGGGTGGGAGTAAGTGATATGGAGTTGGCAATGCCCACCCAGGTTTAAGGTTGTGTTTAAGGTTGAATATTTAAGGTTGCAGACCCCTCACCTACCCCATCCGATCGCTTCACCCTGCAGCCAGCCCTGTAGGCCTACACCCGTCTCCCACCTGGGCAGCAGCGGCCTACCTATCCCGATTGGATGACCTTGGCCTGTAGCCAGACCGAATGCCTGCTGGAGCAGTCAGACAGCCTCTGACTGCTCCAGCAGGTCATTTTTATTTAATTAATTTAATTAAGAATGCTGCAATGAGCATAAATGATGACTGGTCAAAAGTGCGAGGACCAGGCTGAAAAGGTTATTTTTGACTGGTCCTCGCACTTTTGACCAGTCCTTGAACTTATGACTGTCCTCACATTTTACGTTTTGCGCCCTATCTTGTCACCCTGGTGAAGAGAAATATTGGTGAAATGACTGACACAATTGTTAAGAATGCCGCAATGGGCATAAATGTGAGGATGGTCATAAGTGCGAGGACCGGTCAAAAGTGCGAGGACCAGTCAGAAATGACTTTTTTCAGCCCTCTGAGCAGTCCCTATGCACATAGCCACATCCACCCAGTCACATGACCAGCTAGCCACGCCCAGCCAGACACATGACCAGCTAGCCACACCCAGCCAGACACATGACCAGCTAGCCACGGCCACTTAGTCACATGACCACCAAGCCACACACCCAACTAAGCCACGCCCACAGAACCGGTTGTTAAAAAATTGAATCCCACCACTGCTAAAAGGTAATTAAATACCTAAGTAAAATGATTGTTCTACAAATCATATGAGAAATGGCTTGCAGAGAAAACCAAATAAAAGAAGCAGTTTTATGTAAAGTTTCTATGTAAAGAAGACTTGTCCCACCAAGATCCTGTGTGAAATCATTTTTGTATGACTAAAAGGTGAAGAGCAAGACTTAGAATAATTTAATTTGATTTTGCAGGACTAACATGAAAAAAAAAATCAGACAATTTGGAAGAAAAGCTGCCCTGTTCTTGAAGTAGAAACAAGTTTCAATCAGTTCCACTAAGAATTACTTGTAATCATAACTACACTTGTATTTTAGTATGCTCCAATGATGTTTGAACTGCAATGTGTTATAAGTGTGCTACCCTTGAAAAATATCACAACACTTAAATTTGTACAATATACTGCAGCAGGTTTATTAATTGGAACCAGGTTTTATGAAAATATCACATCATGTTTGTATGATATTCACTTAGTCTCAGTTCATTTATGGTACCAATTCAAGATGCTGGTGTTCATCTAGAACAGGGGTGTCAAACTCAAGGACTGTGGGCCAGATCCAGCCCACGGGGTGTGTAGTTCTGGCCCGTGGGGCCGCCCTGGAAGGACTGGCCCACAGTGACTCTGCCATCAAAAATGGAACTCGGGAGGGCCACGGGCAGCCCTCCCAAGCTCCATTTTCAGCCACAACAGTTTCCTGCAGTCCTCTGCCAGTGAAAACGGATCTTGGAGAGGCCTCAGAGTGCTGTAAGAAACTGTTGCAGTAGAAAATGGAGCCTCAACGAGTGACATTAACCTGGCCATGCCCAACCTGGCCATGCCAGCCCCCAGCTGCTCAGGTAAAATATAACCTTGATGCATCCCTCAATGAAATTGAGTTTGACACCGCTGATCTAGAAGGCCCATTATGATCTGGGACCATACAGTTTGAAGGAAGGCGTCTTTACATGTATCCCTACTTATATGACAGCCCGTAATCATATTCAAACATTTAAGAATAATCCCTGGTTGAAATACAGAAGTTCTGTTCTGTTCAGAAACTGCAGTTCTGTTCAGTAGCTTTCCCCAGTGATACATTGGTTTTTCAATGCAAGGCAGACCTTTTATTTTACTGCTTTTTCAGTAATTAATCTGTTAATTGTTAATTTAATTTCACTCATATTTTTAAAAATTATTCTGTCTCCATTGTATTACTGTTACTATGTGGTCTAAATGGCCAGAAATATCGTATTCAAAGCCCTTATTCAAAATGAGGGGAAAATACTAGAAATGAAGTTGGACATATTACATTGTACCAATGCTGTGATTCTCAGCCCTACGATGTACATATGCTTTTAAACGGGGCACAAAAGAGTGCTTTTAAAAAGCAGTGCAATTCTATTTCTGTCTGCTATGATAAAAATACAGATAATCCAACTCTAGAAAAGATGCTTTTCTTGTACCTAGAAAATGAGACAAGGAAGAAAACATGTTTCAGTAACATAGTGTTTCAGAACAAAGCCCTAAAAATTTATGAGCACATTTGTCAAAACTTTTGGGTACAATGTTTGACACCATATCCTACAACTACTTTTCCCCACTATTTCAGTGTCTCACTTTATATACAAATTCACTTTATATGAGTTTTGTAGGGAAGCCTGTACTTGTAATGCCAGTCAAATGTCAATTCCAAGATAGCTTGAGAAAATACACAGATAGTATAGCTGAGGTATCTCCACTGAGATAAGCTGCATAAATAACTTTAAACTAATACAAATGGATATAAACAGTTTGAACATGATTGATTTATTTATGTTAAAAAAAGAAAAAAATCCTAACAATTGTCACTTAATATATTAAAAAGTAGTACAATAACATAAAAGAACATGAATGTACATCTGAAAAAATGAATCATTTTGTAAGATTTATCTTACAAGTCTTACCAAGCACATTATCACTTCACCCCAAGATCTTGAAAAATAACCAGGTTTTCATCAGGATGGCAGCCATATGGGTCTCGAGTTATTCAGTGATAATCAACATATTCAAAATTTGGGATGAATACAAGAAAAGAATTAATAGAGGCTTATCACCAATTATTATTATATTATATTATTATTATACATTGGGACGCAGTGACTCTGTCGAGTGTCGACCGCCCTCGACACCTTACGAAGCGGGTGGGGCGCTCAAGCACAATGGCGGACGGCGGAATCCATAGTTGGCTGTTGACATGGGTTTTGGTGATGATGGCACGAGCGGAACGATAGGTGTAGCAACACTGGGGATAGAATTAGTGGGACTCGGTATGGCTGACTATGGGCTGCTGGAGGCTGAGAGGACAATCCCAGGGAGGAGAACAGCTAGGCCGAACACTGTAGACGTGGAGTGGTGACATTAAACACCAGCGACCCAAGTGATGATCCAGTGGCAGATTCAAAACAGGAAAAAAGCCACGTAGCAGCTGCTATCGCTTGCTGGCACATAAACATCAGCAGAACACCCTATAAAGAGGAGCTGAGTAGCGGCTGCACTCAACTCCAACTTTAGTCCTGTAATAAGGTCCAGCATTTACTGCTGAGCTGTCAAGTAGCTGTCAATAAACCAGGTTAAACCATGATTTGAGTTGTGTGTTAACCTTGTCCAGCACAGACAGGCAAGAAGAGCTGAGAGACTCAGTGACTAAGATGCTGAGCTTGTCGACTGGAAGGTTGGCAGTTCAGCGGTTTGAATCCCTAGTGCCGCATAACGGAGTGAGCTCCCGTTACTTGTCCCAGCTTCTGCCAACCTAGCAGTTCAAAAGCATGTAAAAAATGCAAGTAGAAAAATAGGGACCACCTTCGTGGGAAGGTAACAGCGTTCTGTGCACCTTTGGCATTTAGTCATGCTGGCCACATGACCACAGAGATGTCTTCAGACAGTGCTGGCTCTTCGGCTTTGAAACAGAGATGAGCACCACCTTCTAGAGTTGGGAACGACTAGCACATATGTGCAAGGGGAACCTTTACCTTTATGACCCATTACCTTATTAGTATGGTATGGTGATTTAGGGTTATATTTTACCCCATTAGTCCATTACTTTTCAATTTGTATATTAACCTAATTATCCCTTAGTTGCTTATCACAACCCTCTTGTACTAGCAGGTAAATGTTCCAGCTTTTTTACAAGATACTTTTATAATCATATCTGTATATCAGGCTGAACTGAGAAGGGCTTGGTCTCTTTCATGTTATAAATCATTAAGAAACAGCAGTTCTAATATTTGTCTAAAATTGCTTCAAAATACAAATTGACGAGGATGCCATCAGCAGACACATACCTATAAATATCTTTGAGTGATGTTGCATGACTAACTGTCCTGGAGACAATACTTTTCCTATATGGTGGTGTTACCTAGCATAATTTTTTAGTTATCCAGAATTCTTTTCCATTCAAAGGGTGTACATTTCATCACTGTAGCTTGCAAGGTCTCAGAAGTTCTATGGCATTCAACTGAGTATTTTAGAAAAGTTGATATCCTTGAAGTAGTACAGTCATCAATTTTATTATGGTCACAGTCTAAGTTTCTGAAAGCTGTCTGGCAGTTGCAAGATATATTACAAATAATACTCTATGCTTAGAATGGCTATGTCTTTCTAAACAATAGAGTGTGGTATTATATTCTTAATTTCTGTTTAAAACTAATTTTTGTTCCTGGGGTTTGGGTTCATTATTATTATTATTTTTATTATATTTTAAAACAATGTGGCTTTAAAAAAAGGACTATTGCCAAGCTCCCTCAAAGCCTTCATTGGAGAACGTGTACAATTAAACTTCGTTCTACAGAAATGTTGTAAAGCAGCACATCTAGGGTATTGATTTTAAAATCAATTGTAATCTGGTTCCTCACATTTTGGGAGGGAATATTAAAAATAAATAACTATATGGACCTACTTTGCTACATTTTTTATGCTTTAACAAGCATTATATTCATCAGGTAGGATGCATTGCTTTTGGCTCTTTTGCTGCACCATTACAAAAGCATAAATAAACTTAAATAAACATAGTCATCCTTGATCAGAAGATTCAGCAGAATATTTGAGTCACATCTTCTTTTCATGTATCCAGCCCTGAAGAAATTCCCAAGCACAGAATAGGACTTCCATCTATTTGTTCTTCACCAGGATTTAGACCTACCCTCCAGGTTTGCAAAAAAAAATTGCCTTTATATCTACCATCAATTTTTTGTTATGACTAAAGAATTGTAATTAACTTTTACTTACTACTTGCTTACTTTTATTATACATTTTTATTTCTATGCCTGTTTAAATATGGTCTATGGCAGTAAATAATAACCATTTATTTGAAGTCCTTAATCCTACAAGATCATCTACTATTATTTTATTAGATAGTGATCAGAATATGTTTCTACCCGTTCCAAAATATTAAGGTTAATTTTAAATATAATTTAAAATTTAAATTTAAATTTACATTTTAGTTTAAAATTTAAACTATTAAGGTTAATTATAAAGTTGACAGTTGCTTACTATCTTAAATCAGAAAGAAGACATATTGTAAGAAGCTGCTCATCTGGGCTTTATCAACTTGTAGACATTGGACATAGTTTGAGATTTTAGTAACCTGAAGCAATTAGCTTGCTTTAAAATGTTCTTTATATGCAGTATATTTAGATAACTATGCAGATCCATTTATCAGTTGTAACTATACAAATTATAAATAACATAGCCATTTTCCATGTCTATAAAACAAAGCAATAGATTTATTCAAAGGACATGTTGTGATCACAATTTAATCATGCACATCTATTTGCATAATTTTCATATATAGAATTAAAAAACCAACCATTCAGCTCATGTCTAGTGTTTCCTGCAGTCCTCATTATTCTCTACAATAATTTAGTTTTGGAGGAAATGACAAAAAAATCACTATGTACTACATTTCCAGAAAACAGCCTAAAACATTTATTTATGTAAATTGAAACATTTTTCTTTTCTTTGTTTGTTTGCTTGTTTAAAATTATTGTGTCCAATGTTCTTTTTATGTCTTTAGAAATATATTTTTCTTATTCATACAAACATTTTTTTAAAAAAGTACCAGTATTCAAAATGGATTAAAAGAAGAATTATATATAGTGCAGTATCCAATTTGGATCAGTGACCGGAACCAGAGTTTTAGTCTTCTGAGCTTTTGGACTCGTGCTGGAGCCCATCCTCAGAGAGTGTTGTGACTCCGGCCCTGGAGGCTGATTTATCTTCGCATGCTGATTCAGAGGATGATATGGAGGAGGAGGAAGCTGTTACGAGCTATGTGCGAAGGGGCCGTCTTCACTGGTGAGTCAGTAAGAACTGACAGTTGCTGACGTGCCTATGGACCCCAGCCAAATTGAGGAGGAAACAGAGGCCGGTAACGACAAGGGTGAGCCCCTATTGGATGCAAGAGAAAGGCGTAGGAGACATCGTAGAGAACAGCTATTGCTACGTTCTAAGAGGTGTGGTCAGGAGACATAGGGCCACACCCTACAAAGTATAAAAGGGATGTGACTGGGCTGGAAAGACGTGGTGAACAATTTGTTGGCTGTTTTGGATGCAGTGGAGTTACAACTGTTAGTTTGGAGTTTTTGGCAAGAGTCTGCATTCCTGCATTAGCCTGCTGGCTGTCTGCCAAGACCTTTGGAACATTGCTTGGTAACTATTGGACTGATATATGCTTTGGAAGAGAACTATTTATTAAAGGGCCAGCTTCAGTGTCTCTAGCCTGCGTTTGTTACTGCCGGGCTATTTGAGCCTCTGCAAGGCCACTCGTGGGAGGGGACAGAACAGAGACCTTCTCTCTACCAGAATGTGTAATACATAGTTACATGGTGTCTCTTCCAACTATAAATCTATTTTAATTCAATGAAATTTGCCTAATAAACAGAAAGAAAAAGTAGCTGTGAACTCTGCTTCTAAGTTCCTTTCTCGATATTTAAAAAATAATATATTACACTAAAAGTATATTATTCATATGGAAAAGCTGAAGTGGTTTGTATTTGCACATGCGTGCACGCACACACAAATCATAAACATACACACGCCTACATCCACTCTTCAGGCTAAAGTAATATTTTGCCCAAATTAGGCAACAGGGTTGAATATAAAAAATATTATAAATTGAAGGGACTGTTTTTATTCTGACCAAAATTTATGAAACAGGGAATAAAAACAACAATTTTAACAGCACAGAAACAAATCAATCAGATGTCTCTAATGAATATCTATGACTGCAGGTAGTTTTGATAAAAGAGTGTGTTTTACTTCCGTAAACATTTGTTTAAGGCTTAATTTTTAAGGCCTAGCATCATAAATTCTCCAGAGCAACTTTCAATTTTTCTTTTCTGGTTTAAGGCTGCTGAATTTAAACTTCTAAATCTGGCCTTTTCCATCTATTTGAGTCTTAAAATGGAATGTGATCTGGCAAAACAAACTATGAATCACAGGATAAAGGAGACTGAGTACCAGGCCTTTTTGTCATCAGCACATATTCTATATACTTTGTATTATTACCTCACACAGTTAACTCATACACCCCAGTCATTGGTAAGCTTTCTTTCTTGCCTAATCTCATGTTCTTCCCTATACAGTTCTGTTTGAACCAGATTTATCGTCCCTCTGAACAGCAGATATCCTAGTCACTCAGATTTATAGCCCATGAGGCTAGGTTTTCTGCAGGAGCATGTAAAAAATACTGGACCTCGAGTGGCAAGTTGCTGCTACACAAATGTATTTTATGTAATTCTATATATTATCATTTTTTGTAATTTTATATATTATTATATTATTTTACATATATTATTATATTTCGGTAATTCTATACATTATTATTTTTGTAATTTCAGATGTTATCACATTTATATACGTTTGTTTGAGTCTTTCGTGAACAGTGGTATGTAAAACAGGGCATGGCACTTGAAGTGTAATGGGCTTACTTGAACTAATGAGTTCCACATGACCAGGAGGCTACATTTTTATTGCTGCAGGCTAAAACTCAATTTGCCAACTCATTTTCAACTATAATTCTAGAACGCTTCCAGGATGCTTATAAAACATGCCATTACTAATGTTGGGATTCCTCCTTATGTATAGATGCATTTGATTTCTTTTTCCACAGTGAGGAACTCATCATTTTTCTCTATTAAGATGAAATAATTTTCTGTCTTCTAAGCTATTGGTCACCTAATTAAATATCATCTACAAATTTAATACGCCTGCCTTGCCCTTCATCCAAATCATTAATAAGAACAACATCAATTGGCAAACTGAATATATGGGAAACTATTAATAATGGCTTTCAATATTTGTTTTCAATCTTCAAACCCAGAAAATACCATTTCACTTTTTACCATTTCAATTTTTTGTATCATAATGTGCATTAATTTCCTTTTTTTCATAAATCCATCTAATGTAAAATGTCCCTTCATGTTTTCACATTACCAACATTAAATTGAAGTATCTTTTATACATCTTAGATAATTTCTCTAGTGTCATATACCAGCAGTACCTCATTTTGTAAAAGTTCCTGCTTAAATTTAAACATAATGTGAATTTCATTACCTTTATCCACATTCCCTCCCTTTGATCTATCTGCATATACTTACTTAACTCATTTTATCATGCAATATTTAACTTGTTTCTCTTCTGCTTCAAATTCCTACAAAAGTCTCTTTGTGTGTGAATACATACATACATACATACATACATACATACATACATACGAGACCGTCTTTTGCCACCAATAGCCTCCCACCGACCAGTTCATTCTCACAGGGAGGGACTACTCAGGGTACCGTCAGTCAAATTATGCCGACTGGCGACTCCCAGGGGGAGGGCCTTCCCTGTGAGGGCTCCAACCCTTTGGAATGAACTGCCCCCGGAGATACGGAATATCCCTGATCTCCGTGCTTTCCGCCCTGCCCTCAAGACCCTGATGTTCCAACAGGCGGGGCTAAACATATGAACATGTGAATGGTTTTTTTAAAAAAGTTATCTAATTCTGGGTTTTATTTAATTGGCCAAACTAAGTAATAATTTTAATTAGCAATTTTATGATGTTTCTGTGTCTATATTTTTCTTGGCTGTACACCACCTTGAATCCTACTGGAGAAAGGTGGTATAGAAATATAATAAATAAATAAATAAATAAATAAATAAATAAATAAATAAATAAATACATACATACATACATACATACATACATACAGTGTGTGTGTGAAAGAAAGTGAGTTTTCAATCAAATATTAATCATTTGTGTATAGTTCATTTTCATGTTCTGTTGCTCTGCCTTATGTTGTTCAATCCCTATTACCTTTTTTATCTATATTAAATCATTCTCTTAATCGTGGATATGAAAATTCAATCTCTCTAAAATTAATTTTTTTTGACAATTCTTGAGCTCTTCATCATCCTGAATTAATAATTCTTGAGACATTAACCATTTCTCTTTGCCTACTAGCTCAAAATGAATGAATTGAATAAAAAATACATATTCAAGGATATTTGTCTATAGAGCCTTAGATCATAATTCTTAATAATTCTACACATTTTACAAAATTACTTGAAAAACAGCCATAAAATCCAAAATCATTAAAATCTGAAGGGGCTTAAATGTTTGAAAGAGATTGAATGCTCATTGCAAAGTTATTTGAAAGTTCATTTTCCATGATAAACTGTTTTAAACTGAAATAAATGGATTGTGGATAGTTAAGCATAACTGCTGAAACTTACAATTTATATTCACAGTTGGAGCAATTTAAGCTAACACCCTTAAATTAAGATAGGACAGACTGATAAATGTGGATATCCTCCCTGAAAGGCAATTATTTATATTTCAAAAGCAACCAAAGACAAGTTATGAGAGAATGTAAATCTGAAGTATAAGTATTGAGTCTGACATAAATTGTCATAGATTAAAATGGATGGAAGTAAAACCTTGATTTCCCAATGGAAACTGGATCCAGGAATATAGTCTGTTACTAGCCCTCTCAATTCAATAGGGACAGTGTAGATTTCTGAGGGGCAGTTTGATGGCTCAGTGGTTAGAGTTAGATGTTAGGTTTGTCAGCTGGAAAAATGACAGCCCAGGTTCGAAACCCGAGTGCCATGCAACAGGGTGAACTCCCATTCTTCCTCTAGCTCCTGCCAACCTAGCAATTTGAAAGCATGCAAATACGAGCAGATAAATAGGTACTGCTTTGCTGCTGTTCCATACTTTCATGCTGGTCACATGATAACAGAAGTGTCTCTCAAACAATGCAGGCTCCTAGGCTGAGAATCAGAGATGAGTACCATCCCTTTGAGTTGCTCATGACTGGACTGGACAAATGTGACTGTTTCATTTAAACCACAGAGAGCATATTACATTTATTTTATTATTGCAACAATGATGTCTTTTGGAACACCTTGAAAAACCTCACTGCCCAGAATCATTTTGCGGTTGGATGGCATCTAAATCTAATGAAACGAACATGCAAATGAACAAAGGCATGTCCCAAAGGTGCTTTTTCAGCAGGCAACTGGACTTTCTTTTTTCTTTTTCCTTTGAAGACATTTCGCTTCTCATCCAAGAAACAAGAAAGAAACAAGGAAGTCCAGTTGCTTCCTGAAAAAGCACTTTTGGGATAATCATGACCTGGATGACTCAGAATCTCTACAGACATTTAGCCTCACAACCTTTGTATAGCTAAATGTCACCTTTGAATGGTGTGGGAGTAGGAATGGATTTCCAGAGAAAAAATTGCAGACTACAGGAACCAGGAGCACCACTCAGGTAACCCTGAGGACACAGATAAACCTCCAAGGGCTTCAACAATGCTCTAAAAGGATGCAGATTACCAGCTGTCTGCAAGGAATATAAATCCTTCCATTCACTACTATCCTGTCAGAGCTGAAGGAGTTTCTTGGATTAGCTCTACAGACTTTTAGCTGAACAAAGGCATGAATTTCTCAAAGTTCCCTTATATGTGTGATCATAATATATGCTCAAAAAAATAAAGGGAACACAAGTAGAAGACATCCGAGATCTGAATGAATGAAATAGCCTTATTAAATACTTTGTTCTTTGCATATAGTAGTTTATACACTGCTCAAACAACTAAAGGGAACACAAAACTACTGTATGTAACGAGCAAAGTATTTAATAAGGCTATTTCATTCATTCAGATCTTGGATGTCTTCTGCTTGTTTTCTCTTTATTTTTTTGAGCAGTGTATATAGCATTACTTAAACAAAGTTAAACAGATGCTTAAAAACAACACAAAAAATGCACTTAAATATTTCATATAACCTATAGAAAAGTTGTCTTTTCTTCCTCTTCATTTTAAAAACATAAATTATGTAGATCACAAAATTAATATATATCACATTTAAGAATGTCTTTATAATAATTATAATTGTAATTTCTAGATTCTGAGGCAATAAGAAAGAAATGCCACTACCATACAATGAATTCCCTACAAGGTTCCTTTCTGCTTGCCTTCTATTTTGCCCCACAGAAATTCATATTTTCCTTTTTAGAGTATAATTTATTTAGCATTATGGCAGCAAAATGAATAATCCTTTTTCAAACAAAATATATACATCAGCTATCAAAAAAATTAATCTCGGGGCTTCCGGTTTGGCTTCCGTCGCCACCAGACGGTCTTTTGAGACCGCCAGCCCCGTCGCCCGTAAAGAGCCGCCTTTACAGCTGAAAGGCGGCTCAAAAAACTCCGTTTCCTTAAGGAAATGTGAGACAGAGCCGGCGAGGGCAGGTAGAGCCCTCTGCGAAGTCCCCAGAGTTCTTTTTTACTCCTGGGGAGGAAGCAGGATGAGGCTCCCTATTTTCGCTCGCCGCTGCTCCGGGCTTCGGGAGAACTCTGCGCTTTGCAGAGCCAGGCGATGGGACCAGACCAACTAATGAAACTAACAGATCATCTGAATAAGTAGGATGAAATCCGGATCTGGGATCCTAAATTGCAAGTATTTCTAACAACCCTAAGACTGATTTTAAAAGTAAAGAAAAGTGAAAGGGGAAAAAAAGAAAGTTTAAAATGGCGACTGGCTGAGGCTTGAGAAGAAAGCCGAAAGTGAAAGTCTTTCTGTTTGAATAGTTTAATATGTTACAAAGTAACTGAAACAAAAGCGCTGGCTAGAAGTGAAGAGAAAAATTTTTATTTCATGCTTCTTTCCTCTTAGAGACTTGATATTTATATTGTTTGGAGAGAAGTCTTTTTCCATAAAGGGGGAAAAATATGTTTGTGGGGCAGGATGGCGTTAAAACTGACAAAGCCAGACAACCAAGCTGGGGGGGGGCTCCCCCATTTATAAACCACATGAACAAGTTTTGAGCTTGCAGATGCAGAAGAATGGCTTTAAAGACCTAAAGGAATTTGTATTGGAGGAGATGGCAAGACATGATAAGATTGTGAACCAGAACCTTGAAAAATTTAGACAGGAAATTAAAGAGTTGGTTCAACAAAAGTATGATAACCTGAAGCAACATATGAAAAGTTTCTTAGAAATAATTATAAAGATGGATAAAGATATCAATTTAGAAATAGAGTCTAAAATGAAGGAAGTTGATTATAAGATTCATAATTTGGATAATAAAATACAAAGAATTGAAAATGATTTAACAATGATTCAAGAAAAAAGCTCAGAAGTAGAGTCTAAAAAAATTAAGGAAGCTGACTACAAGACTTACAATGCAGATAATATAAAACAAAGGATTGAAAATGAAGTCACAATGATGCAATTCAGATTCATGGAATTTGCGGTCAGAATTAGGGGAATACAGGAAAATAAAAGAGAAGATTTGAGAAAGATGTCTGCTGAAGTTCTGGCTGTGATTTTAAAGGTTAGTCCTGAAGAGGTATCCTGTAAGATTGATAAGGCCTACAGAGCTAATTCTTGGGTGGCAAAGCAAAGGCAGTTGCCTAGAGATGTGGTGATTTACTTTACTGATAAAGGAATAAGAAACGATATTGTGCAAAAGTCTTTTGAAATGCATGGAAGGAAGATTTGGATATATAAAGAGCTGCCGTCCAAGATGTTAAAAGATAGAAAGGATTTTGGATTTTTGGTGACTGAGGTAAAGAAACAAAACATCCCATTTAGGTGGGATGTTCCAGTTGGTATAATATTGAAATATCAAGGAGAAAGATATCAACTAAATACTGTTGAAAAAGCGGAAGAATTTTACTATAAGGTTCTTAAAATGGATTCAACATCTCCATGTATGCCATCAGTGTCAGGAACACACGAGGGGAATAAAGAAAAGCAAAATCAACAAGAGATTGAAACCCAGGCTAAGCAGATGGAGATGGAGGTAATGGAAAAACAACAAGTTACAGAGGCCTTTTTGGACGAGCCACTTTTGGACTCTCCTTCAGAGGTTATAGTTGGATTACCTATAAATACAAGAGAGGCGGCTTCGGATCCTAATGTGATGTCTTATCAAGTTACAGACCAGCATGGAAATCAATCAGCTGACATACAAGTCCTAGAAAGGCAATCAGGATGGAGATCTAAACCACAAAAAGTTAAGAAAAGAAGAAGCAGGTTCTACAAAACTAAAAAATTTTAGACTAAACAACAGTCTAATGCCAATTACTTAAGAGACGATTAACTATACATGAAAATATAGCTGAGGCAAAGTATTGGTTTATACTATTTTGAGAAGAATGACAGATCTCTGCAGTGCTGTGTTTTTGGGATGTGGAAGATGGCCTTTAATTGAGTGGATTGGAACTTTCTATTTTTTCCAAGGGGGGAAAATCTGTATTTGAAAAACTTTTTCAATAAAAAAAATTAATCTCCTTGCAGTCCTAGCCATATATCATTTATGTATGTGAAAACAGAAGGTAGAAAGAACTTAAATTAGTATAACTATAAAATTAGCATCTGCCCATGGCATTTTATTTAAGATTCCATGCTATTGAAAAAAGAAGAAAGGATAGGGTTCTATTATTTGAAACTCATTCACTTTCAAAGTAACCTAATATTTTTCTACAATCATTGAGTTTTATATATCTATAAACCATTGAGTCTCATGAGAGCATTTTTATCGATTTATTGGGTTTATGAATCACTTATTTACAAATGAAAGTAAACTTTAAAAAAACAGGAGGAAGGTTTCTTCTCTCTTGGTGAAAATAAAGGGAAAATAATTTAGCCTGAAAGTCGTAGTTATTGCCTCACAGGACTTCTATTCCAGTATTAAGGGGAAAACAATCTGTAAGAAACTGGCTTTTCTAGTACAGAATAAATATTTTATTTGTTTTCTTTTAAAAAACACTTAAAACAAATCTACAGTATTCAAAAATAAATCAAAACTTAAGTTGAAACCTAATATTTCAACCCTAACAAACAGTGCTCAATATTAGGTATTGTACCAAAGTTTTAACCATTGTGTTTGGTTAATTTGAATAGTTGTAAGGCTTGTACAATGAAAAGTAGGTTTGTTGGACAGCTGATCATTAATTTATATAGAAAGAGACAAGCAAGATAAGCAATTTGTCAGTAACTGTCATCATCTACCACAACATTATACAGTTACATACTAAGTCTTTCTCTCGCACCCCTCTCCCTCTTTTTCTCACTCTCCAAGTTTGCAATCAAATTGTAAATACACTTATCTCTTGCTTTAAAGGCATTTACTTCAAACATCAGTATTGTCCATTTCCTAGTTGCATGCAGGAGAGCAAAGGAATTCCTTTGTGTTAGCCAAACATGTACTTGATAAAGAATTATTGATGAAATAAGTAATAAGATTAGTAAAGACATTATAATGACTATTTTCTATAATTCATCACTATTAGTCAGGTTTTTTTAAACTATATTTATTTGAAAACACAACCGGGTACATCACAGTCCATAAATTCTGATGAACAGTTAGAATAAAACTTTATAGAGAATATGATGATCCCCCACCCCCACCCCCACTCATATTATTTGGCCCCAATTAATCATACTTAACTGGACATCAGCAGTAAGAAGTTGCATAGAAATGAAAACTCAGCTTCCTAACCAGAATTTGAAAACCAAGTTTCCCTTCCCCACTCTACCTTTTATTGACAAAGCTTGCATTTTATCTGGTGTTTTCAGGCATTAGGCAATCTGTTAAACTGCCAGTTATGCTCTTTTCCTACCACCACACATTCATTCAGTCCAGTTCAGGAGCAATCTTCTGAATGCAGGTTTGCTGACATGCTACATTCTCACACTTTGCACAGAGAATACATCTTGGAAGCTTTTTGGAATAGTACAATGAGCTTCCATTACAAGTTTCTCAGAATAGCACAATGGTAAACTGAAGAATTGTCTGCTATTTCTTTTCTCCTGGAAGAAAAGGAAATTGTTTGTTCATTCACACAGCATTGGAAACCCTGTGAGAATGGGAAACTTCAAGATTGAAACAGCATGATCACTATTTGGCTGACATTCTCAAAATTCAGCTTTTGGCTAGATGAAGCTAAACAAGGATTGGCTAAATGTGTTCCACAGACCCAAGCTAAATGCATAAGGGATATACAGATGGTGAAACAAAATGGAGAAACTGTGACTTAGATTTAAACTGCACTGGGAATTATTTGCAAATGATACAGATGGTGCTGCAGCAGAATTCATAGAGAATCTGTCTGAGTTTGGCAAGAAAACAGATTCTTAACCCTCTTTCTTCTTAAAACTCAGATCACAAAGAAAGCTGTCTAAGAGTTCACAAAAGTCTGTTTAAAAGTAAATAATACAAAGCATTTATTTTTTTAAAAAAATCTTCTCCGAAGGAAGCAAAAACAAGTTTGTATATATAAATATTACCATATCAAGCAGTGCTCTGTATTATTTTTTTTTTAATAAGAAACCATTGCTGCTGGCTGTTTAGTATTCTGTTGTAATGAAATTCTGAACTCATTCCCTTAAATCTGAAAATCGCACAGCATGTGCCTGGTTCATTGAAGTAATGCTTACGCATTGACACAAGCTTTAAGTGGCATCAACAGACAATTCAGAAAGATGCCAAAAGTGCTTTCTACCTATTTCAGGAGGGAAACGTTTTAATAAATGATCTGGAACAAGCCATTAGCAATTCAAACTATTAACCAAATGGAAATGCCCTTTTAAACACTTTCACGGTTTTAGTTTGTTTCTGGAAAAGCAAGAATAATTTGCAAAGCCACAAAGTATTTTATCAATTGTATTCACATAGGGTTTTTTTTCAAAGGGGTTTTCTTTTTTTTTTGAGTTAAGACTTCTAGATCAACTATATAATTATCTTTTTTTCTATTGTTATTAACACTAAATTTCTGTTCTAACTTATATTAATATTTAAATTTTATAAATGAAAATGTGGGCTATGAAATAAAAAAGCAGCAAGAAATTAATTCATTTAGAACAATTATCTATTAGAACTGTGCACAGATAATATATGATTTGAATTATGCATACAACAGCATCTTTTCTTGAACTCAGGCACTGACCTTTTTTATCCCCTTCAAGAAAATGTGCATGTGATTTACTGTAAGGTGTTCCAGAGACTAGGTGCATCACATTTTACTTACAAATTTAGATTGATCCTCAGCCTTATATATTCGTATATACATGAATTTATATGTTTATGTATATAAATCACAGAAAACTCAATAGTATAATAACAGTTTAAAAACACTATCTATCAAGCCAGCGGTGGGTTTCCAATATTCTTACCACTGGTTCGCCACATGTGCATGCACCTTCTGCTCATGCGCCCGGCCTCGAAAATATGCCATATAGGATGGCAGAGAACCAGGGTGGGTGGGCAGGCCCACCCACCTGCGATCTCTGCTACCGGTTCATGCGAATTGGTACGAACCGGCTGAATACCACCTCTGTATCAAGCCCAAAACAAACCCAAACACCATAATTTAAAATTAATCCCAAATCAAGCAAACTAGAACTGTCTGTGGTCTGTCTTAGTTAGGCTGTTGAGTAAATATGGAACAGAGTTGATCTTAGGAAAGGAATTCCTCTATGAATGTTTAATTGTTCAGATAAATTCAGTCCAAGTAATTCTGGGATTTATCCATCTAAATATGCATTTGGTCCAGAAAAAAAATTGAAACTTACATTTTAATTTAAGGGGGATTATTCCATGCAGGTAGTCTTTGATTTATACCAAAATTGGGACAGGAAGCTCTAAAACAAAGCTATGCAGTAATTCAATTGATTACTACAAATCAGTTGCAATTACTACTAATATTTACATACTTAAGAATTTGGAATTTGTCACTTGCTCTGTACCTCACACCAGGTCCAATGTGATCCCAGTTCCACACAGTTAACTGTTTCAAGGAAATTGGGAAATGCCAGCCTTGTCCATTTCAAGCCATTCATATTTTGTCAACAGTTAAATTATGTGAGCCCCAATGTTGTTCCTTCAGTTCATATAACCCTACTCTTCTAATATATTATACTTTCCCCACACTCTTCCAACTTATTTTGTTTGTAGTTTTGTTTAAGTATTTTTTTCCCCCAAGAAATAAATCTGGAAATAAATGTGTTATTTTCTTCTAATTATAGAAGAATGATCTAAGTACAAGTAGTAAGTACTTACAAGTACTGGAGAAAAAACAATTAAAAAAAAAGGTTTCCACAATCTCTTCATTTTTCTACTTTTAATACAGAGGTAAAATGCATTTTAAGGAAGCATTCATATGATGTGAAAAATAGTGTGGTTTTCTAAGAAGTACTTTCCCATTTTACTATATTAAACAGCAGTCAATGGGAAATGCATCTGATATTCTCAAATAATATATTTTTACCATTTATAAGAATAAAATTTAGACTTCCAAAGCCAATAATTTTAATGCATTAGCAATACCTTGTGGCGTAATCGCATAAGAGCTTGAAATGATCTGAGGTCATGTCCTTCTTTTACTGGCCATCCTTTTGCACTCAATAAAATGTATCCAAGAGAAGAAACAATTGTCCACCACATCAACATATTTTCAATATTTTCTTCCTAAAGGAGAAAGTGAATCACATATTAGAATAAACAAATAATTATTTTAAGTTGAATGACACATTTTATATTGAATAAATATTAATAACCAATAATACAATCACTAAGAAAAATAGAATTAGGATCTAATAAAACAGGTTTACACCTACCTCTAATTTCACATATCTTCTAATCAATATTCAGAATGTATATCTTATAACAACTAGAAAAAGTAAACCAGTGTAATCACCAGAAACCAATGAACCAACCAAGAAAGACATGAACAATGTAGAAAATATTCAAGGGACCAAAAAGGTAGATAACAGCATAACTTCTTTGGTTTATATTCATATCATTTTGTAGTAATTTTCTCCATTATTACTGATAGAATATTTAGTAAAGAATATAAGAGATTTTCCTGTCAGATAAACTACTGCACTGAAGCTCTTAACAGGAAGCTCATCTATGGGAGAAAAATGAATTTTCTAAGGAATCAATGGAAATGGATAAGATTTAAAGTGCCAAAGTTCCTTTTCTTTCCAGGCAAGAGTATATATTTTAACTTCTTATTGGATGTGGTCCTAGTATAAGTAGCTTCCTTAAGGGCTTCAGTATGATAATAAAGTGGATTACCATATTGATAAAAAAGGTGATATAGGCCAAAGCAGAGAAGCTGGTGTCAAAAAGGGAGGTGGAAATCTGACTCTGAACTGAATAATTAATTAATTTAATTAATTATTAAATTAATAATTTAATTAAAAAAAACCAATCAACCCACACATTTGTTGGAATAGTATGTTAATGGTGCAGTGAGTTGGGCATTGCATATTGCATATATTTCCTGAGTAGGAGGGCAATCTGTAGCTAGATATAAGGGCAATTGGCTCTGGCTGCCCAAGAATAGCTACGTATTTTCTGTACCGACCAATATCCTAAGTGAGAATATATTTCAATGCTAAGCAGAATCTTTACACTCTACATAGATACTTGTATTCTAAATAGTTATCTAAGGTAATTAATTTTCATTAAAATAGAAGTTATTGCCTTGGCTTCCTAATTTCAAACACTTCTTACTGACCCTTGTATTCCCTCATTTGTGCTGCTTGCTTCTACTGTACTGTATCTCCATCTCATATTCCAGTCAACTGTTCAGTTTTATTTTATACAATATTTAAACTGGTGTAGAATCCTAAGTCTGACAAAAATAGAGAAAGAAGTTGGTACTTTTCAGTTCAGTAACTAAACTCCGGATGTCAAGACACTTAGCTCTTTGTGCATGGTACCTTTGCATCGGTATAGAATTATACCAATTCAAAATAAATACCTTAGCTGCCTGTCTGTTTATGTGTTCTTAGTGGTTGTATTAAGCAACAGGTATGAATCAGTATCATGCTGAAAGTATTCAGCAGATACAAAGTTATTACCATTTCAAGCTGCCTACTTACTTCCTTTGATGCACTGCCTATCAGTGTTATTATTCCAGTCTCAGAAAAAGCTTATTAGGATTGTGCATTATACCTTGAACTAATATGCAACCTATGCTTGCTTGGTATGCATGCATTTATCCTTCAACACCCTTCTCTTTCTACTTATCACAAGCTGGGAACTAATAACAAGGGTTAGTAACATTCAAATGGTGTAAGGGAAATCATAAACTTTAAGAAATTATTCATATGGCAGATACGGAATGCTGCTATGGTCTTGGTTTCCATTTATGCGTATAAGTACAGTAATAAATGTAGATATGCACCCACCATATACTGTACAGAGACTCTTGACTTCAACTTGACTTCTGTTAGCAAGGTTTCTTGACAAGAAAATTGAAGCAACATTTGGCTGAAATGTTTGTTAAACTTCCTGGTTTAAGCAATAATACTAGCTAGTCTACTAAACAAAGACTGATTGATGCTACTACTTTGTCTAGTGATAAAAATTCCTGAATTTATTTCCCTAAAATATGGCAGGTTGATTTATATTGGATGCTATAATAAGTTCAACATTTTATCCAGTTAGATATGTTGTATAGCAATATGAGCCTGGGTGGCACAGCAGACTAAAGTGCTGTTAAGTAGCACCACCTGCCTGCACTTACTGCAAGTTCAAATCTCACCAGGCTCAAGGTTGACTCAGCCTTCCATCCTTTCAAGGTAGGTAAAATGAGGGCCGGATTGTGGGGGCAATAAACTGACTTTGTATAAAAAAGAACACTGCTTGGGGGACCCCGAAAGCCCTACTAAGCAGGTATATACAAAAGTATGAAGGCTATTGCTTAATGCATTGTAAGCCGCCCTGAGTCTCCGGAGAAGGGCGGCATATAAATCGAATAAATAAATAAATAAACAAATAAACAAACAAACAAATAAATAAATAAACAAACAAACAAATAAATAAATAATATGAAATGTAGGAAAAATATAAAGCATCAGTTCCCAAATATTATGTGGGATTTGTCCCCAGATCAAACTGATTTCTGAATCTAGTAACTTAACAAAAACTCAAATTAATAGTAATGTATTTTAAGTACAATAATCATGTGCCAGTATGCTTATTGAATTATTTAGGTGCTTTTCAATTAACTTTATATAAATAATCATACCTAATACAATCCTTTTCATCAATAAAACAATATTATGCAAATAAGAAAGTTATAACTGTCCTAGGCAAGAATAAACAGGTTGCCTAGAACATACTCCACAATTTAATATAAAAAATGTTGGGTTTAAGTAGAATATGCGCTCAAATTCTTATTTACCAATTCATGTTTGATGCAGCCTAAAACTACCTCATTCTTTCAGGCCCAGTTTCTGATCTATAAAATGGGCCTATTAATGATAGTCCTCCAAGTCTGAAGAAAGATAATTGCTATATAATAGCTTTGCATATTCAGAAATTCTGTAGAAACCTAGCAGAACAGATCTGTCCTACTAGGGTGCAGGACGTTAATGCAAGTCTGTTATGCAAGTCACTTGATGCATAACTATAGGATCAAGGCATAAAATGGATTTTACGTACTACTAGATAGCTTATTTTCTGGAATGGCAAAAACAAAATTTCATTTCATTTAATGATATTTACTTAATATGTTTCATTTTGAGGAACAATTGAAAAAAGGAAGCAAGGAAAGTAGCTGCTTTTTAATTTAAAATTCACTTACTAAATTTAGTAGTCCTTTTAATTAAAAGGTGCTTGATGTGAGCCTATACAACACCGAATATAGACAATTCTTTGCATAAATAATTGGTCGCTAAATTTCTTAATAATAAAAAATTTGGTTTCCAGTATACTAATATGCCATTGATATAGTTTAAATTATTTCTGCCTTTCTCTCTCAGTATGCAAAGATTATATTGTTTTGATCGAAAACAGTGATTAGAGTCAATATACCAGTATTTATTTTAATTAATAAGCTAGTTGAAATTATTTGCACCTTAATTAATTATGTTCAGGCTGTTTGATAATTTCATTAGAAAAAATAAGGTTAAATATAATAATAAAGCAAATATATTTTTCTGTAAATATACAAAGAAAAACACCCTTGCTCTCATCTCTGAAATGTTGAGATGAATGTTAACAAAAGGATACCTATTTAGATAAATATATAAAGTATCATGTATTCAAACAGCCTTTCAACTACACAGCATTCCAGTACAACTATCCAATGTAGATTTACAAAGATACAAAATAATTGTAAAAAACTTAAATTCTCAAAGAGAAGTTTTTATTTTAAAAGTTTGGTCCAGATACCTCTCCAAATAGACCTTATAAAATGGTCATCTGTAAAAGCCTGGTTTCTGTATCTTTTATTTTTCTTTGTTTAATTGCTTTAATTAGAAAAAAGAAGAAAAGAGATAAAAACATCTGAGAAACAAGAGAATATTATATTTCAGGAAGCTCACAATAATCTGACTAGGAGTTGTTTCCCCACAAATGGAAATAGACTGATATGTAGCTTCAATTTCAAGTTTCTGAGATATGAGATAAAATCTCATATATATTTTGTCACAAAAAATTGCTAAAGGTTGATCTTGCTCAACATTGGACTACAATGCAGGAATGCTATAGGATACAAAATACAACAGCTAGAAAGTTATCTTGGAATCTTTATCCACTAAAAGAAGCTGCGCATACCAGATACCTCTGGAGAGAAAAGAAGATTGCTGCTGAATTTTTCTCAGCACTCAACGCACCCTCAGTGATATGAGTGTATTGCTTCTCCAAACAGTGTAACACATAATCCAAATACTGAAAATAAGAAACTCTTCTTTTTTGTATCTTTTGGGAGTCCAGCTGAATCTTCCTTCCTTCCTTCCTTCCTTCCTTCCTTCCTTCCTTCCTTCCTTCCTTCCTTCCTTCCTTCCTTCCTTCCTTCTTCCCTCCCTCCCTCCCTCCATCCATCCTTCCCTCCCTCCCTCCCTCCCTCCCTCCCTCCCTCCCTCCCTTCTTTCTTTCTTTCTTTCTTTCTTTCTTTCTTTCTTTCTTTCTTCCTTCCTTCTTTCCTTCCTTCCTTCCTTCCTTCCTTCCTTCCTTTCTCTCTCCTTCCTTCCTTCTTTCTCTTTCTTTCTCTCTCCTTCCTTCCTTCCTTCTCTTTCTTTCTTTCTTTCCTTCCTTCCTTCCTTCCTTCCTTCCTTCCTTCCTTCCTTCCTTCCTTCCTTTCTGCTTTTTTTAACCAATCAATTAGACTAGAGTTGGAAGGGACCTTGGAGGTCTTCTAGTCCAACCCCCTGCTCAAGCAGGGGACGCTACACCATATCAGATAGATGGCTGACCAGTCTTTTCTTAAAAACCTCCTGTTATTAAGCACCCACAACTTCTGAAGACAAGCTGTTCCACTGGTTAATTGTCCTCACTATTAGGAAGTTTCTCCTTAATTCCAGGTTGCTTCTCTCCTTGATTCGTTTCTTTGCGGCAGCCACTCAAATACTGGAATATTGCTATCATGTCATCCCCAATCTTCTTTTCTCTGGACTGGTCCAATTCCTGCAACTGTTCTTCATATGTTTTTGTCTCTTAATCATATTAGTTACTCCTCTTTGCAGTTTTTCCAAAGTCTCAACATCTATTTTTGTAATGTGATGACCAAAACTGGATGCAGTATTCCAGGTGTGGCCTTACTAAGGCTTTATAAAGCGATACTAATACTTCATGTGATTTTAATTCTATGCTTCTGTTTATACAACCAAGGATTGTATTAGCTTTTTTAGTTGCTGCCGCAAACTGCTGGCTCATGTTCTCTCCACTTTGATGTTTTCCATATTCTATAGAATTCTTTATTTTATTTTTACCAACACATCTCTCTTACCAACCCACAAGTCTATGTCTAAAATTAATTCAATCTTAGCAATGTTTTTCAATTGCTTGGGACATCAAGTATCAGTTCTTAATTTAATACAGAGCAAGAAATCCTGCCTCCTCCTCTCCTAGTCTGAGCTAGTCTGAGACTGCCCAGGAAGAGTGCCTAGTATAATTAGATATTATTAATAAATTATTAGATATTACTAATTAGTATCTAATTAAGCATACTCAGAGTAGTAATTGACTGAATCTTCTTTTTTTTCCCTTCTCCAAAGAAGCTGTAATTGGAGTACCCGCACAAACCAAACAATCTGGCACAATGATTTTATTGCTGCTGCCGTCGCCAGTAATTCTAACTCTAAGGAGAAGAGGGGTTTTATTAAAGGCAGGAAGAAAGGCTTATATAGCCAAGGTCAACTGCCATAAACTAATGTTGTCATGTCTCTTAATGTTCCATCTCAAGCTGGACCAGTCTGAAACATCCATCTAAAAGAAATGAGAAATGCACAAGTCCACATACATGTGAATTTCAGTGTCTTTTCACAAATGAAGCACTCATTTAATAACTCTGGAAGTGGTGTTTGCCACTGTGTGGAGACAATGTTGGGCATGCTAATATGGCCCAGGGAAGAGGGTTGAAATGCTGTGCCAGCAATATATACAGGGGTGAGTTTCACAAATTGTTGCCACCGGTTCATTGCTCGTGCACCCGGCCTTCTGCACTTTCACTGCGCACGCATGTGCCTTCCACACATGCACCCGGCCTCAAAAGCATGGCTAAATGGGACGGCATTACAGGTGGGCGCACCCGCAGTCGCCACTACCTCAGCCAAGTGGCTTACAGTTCTAACACTATTTTAAAACAATTAAAACATCTGCAAATTACATACAGCAGCAAAGATAGTTAGCCAAGTTAACAATATATGCTGCACTGTTTCTGTTGTACCATCATTCGGCACCTGCACTTTATACTTTGCTGGCAGAGGGATGGACCATCGAATCTGCCGTGAGAGGGCGGATTTTGGACCTATATTATGGGTGCCGAGTGCACAAGTTGGACCATTACTTCCATCTCATCAGTAAAGGGGGAAGACCATCGGGCCAAGCCGCTCTGAGAGGGCGGTATGACTTATTCCCCCCCCTTGGACTGTGTCGACCTGGAGACGGACTTAGCCTCTGTTGTGAGAGAACAGTGGACTGGGTCTTGAATCCTTTTGTGGCTCCTGTTTTCTTATGTTCTCCCTTGGACTTTTCTGTATGGACCTTTAGGGGATGGTCATCCCATCCCTGCGGCAAGATGTACACAGCAGCGGAGCTTCTTGGTCTGCGAGATTCCCCCCTCTCGCAGGGTTGGCCCTCCACGTTATTGAGGGCCTACCTCGATGACAGATTTTGGAATCCCGAAAGGTGGCATGCCACAAAGAGGGGGCTGACGGGTTTTTTAAAATTGTCTTTGTGTAAATTTTTAAGGGGTTTGGGGAGGGGGGTGGGGAGGGAGGGTGATAGATCAGGCTTGGCACAGGGGCACGAACTGGGAGGTGTGGAGCCGGGTGTGGAGGGGCTTAGTGTAAGTATGGAAGAGGGCGATTCCATCAGGACCATGGTTGGGAGGGGCAGATACGGCGGGAGCAGGGGACCATATCGTGTTAGGGGGGCACGCACCCGCTGTCTTCAAGCGGTGGCATGCCTCGGCCCCCAAGGCTCATCTCATTTCCCGGGTTGTCCAGAGCTTCAGAGCCAGGCCTTAGGCTGATGCTGTGCAATGCCAGGTCCGTGGTTAATAAGGCCCCCCTCATTTGTGAGTTAATTCAGGAGGGGGGAGCGGACCTGGCGGGTATTACAGAGATCTGGCTGGGCCAAGAGGGGGGGTCCCCCTCGTAGAAATGTGCCCACTAGGTTTCCGAGCATTTCATCAGCCGAGGGCCCAGGGCAGGGGGGGGGCGCTTGTCATTAAGGAAAGTCTTGATCCAAGGGAGATCACTGTACCACAGATAGCCGGATGTGAGTCTCTCCTGGTGAAGTGGGGCCATGGGATGCAGATAGGCCTGCTGATCACATACCTGGCTCCCTGCCACGTGACAGCGGCCCTGCCCGAGCTTCTCAACGTTATTGCCGGAGTGGCGGTTGATACCCCCAGACTGGTGGTCATGGGGGATTTCAACCTGCCGTCGGCCGGTGAGGCATCTGAGGTGGCCCAGGAGTTCATGGCTTCCATGACGGCCTTGGACCTGACACAACTAATTCATGGCCCTACTCACACGGGAGGACATACTCTGGACTTAGTTTTTGTCTCTGGTCAGTGGTTGAATGGTCAGGTTATAGGGGATATAGCTATTGAGCCCCTGTCATGGTCGGACTATTCTCTCCTGAGGCTGGACTTTCTAACCACTGCTCCCCACCGCAGGGAGGTGGAACCGATTAGGTGGTTCTGCGCCTGATGGATCTGGAGAGATTCCAGAGGGAGCTTGGGCCATTTCCTGAGGCTTTGGCTCACGACTCAACTGAAGATCTGGTGGCCGCCTGGGATAGGATGGCCGCCAGGGTTTTGGATCATGTCGTGCCTTTGCGGCCTCCGGTCCGGTGTCACACCTGCCCAGCTCCCTGGTTCACCGAGGAGCTGAGGGGGATGAAATGCCGGAAAAGACGCCTAGAGAGTGGTTGGAGGGCCAGTCACTCCGAATCCAACTGAACACTAATTAGGTCTCATATTAAGACCTATTTAGTGGCGATAAAAGCGGCAAAGTGTGATTACTTTTCCGCTCTTATTGCATCGGCAGATAACCGCCCAGCTGCCTTGTTTAGAGTGACCCGCTCCCTCCTCCACCAGGGAGCACGGAAGGACCCCTTGCAAGGGCAGGCTGAGGATTTTGCACAGTATCTGCATGATAAAATCACTCAGATTCGGGAAGGCTTGGACTCTGACTGGGTAGATTCCGGCAGGGTGGCTGAGGCGGGTCTTGAGAATGTTATCTGGGACTAGTTCGATCCTGTGACTCCTGAGGACGTGGACAGGATTCTGGGGAGGTTAAACGCAACCACATGTTTACTGGACCCGTGTCCCTCCTGGCTGGTACTGGCTACCTGGGAGGTTAGGCGAGGCTGGCTCCAGGGCATTATAAATGCTTCTTTGGGGGAGGGTTTCCTGCTGCCTGCTTTGAAAGAAGTGGTGGTGAGGCCCCTCCTTAAGAAGCCTTCTCTGGATCTGGCTGTTATGGCTAACTACCGTCCTGTCTCCAACCTTCGCTTTATTGCGCAGTACCTGGAGGAAACCTAGGAGGAAATCTAGACCCGTGCCAGTCCGGCTTCAGGCCTGGGTACAGCACGGAAACGGCATTGGTCGCATTGGTTGATGATCTCTGGAGGGCTCGGGACAGGGGTTGCTCCTCTGTTCTGGTCCTATTAGATCTCTCAGCGGCTTTTGATACCATCGACCATGGTATCATGCTGCACCGGCTGGAGGGGTTGGGGGTGGGAGCCACCATGTTGCGGTGGTTCTTCTCCTATCTCTCCAACCAGTCGCAGTCTGTGTTGGCAGGCGGGCAGAGGTCGACCTCGAGGCGCCTTGTTTGTGGGGTGCCACAAGGGTTGGTTCTCTCGCCACTCCTGTTCAACATTTATGTGAAGCCGCTGGGTGAGATCATCCATGGATTTGGGTTGCGATGCCATCTGTATGCTGATGACACTCAGCTGTACATCTCCACCCCAAACCACCCCAACGATGCCCTTGAAGTGATGTCCCAGTGTCTGGAGGCTGTGCGGGTCTGGATGGGGAAGAACAGGCTTCGATTCAACCCTTCCAAGACCGAGTGGCTGTGGATGCCGGCATCCCGATATAGCCAGCTGGTGCCATCACTGGCTATTGGGGGCGAGTCATTGATCCCCACAGAGGGGGCTCGCAACTTGGGTGTCCTCCTGGACACACGGCTGTCTTTAGAAGAGCATATGACGGCCGTGGCCAGGGGGGCTTTTTATCAGATTCACCTGATATGCCAGTTGCACCCCTTTCTGAGTCGGGATTCCTTATACACAGTCACTCATGCTGTCGTCACTTCTCGCCTGGACTACGCTAACGCTCTCTACATGGGGCTCCCCTTGAGGAGCACCCGGAGGCTCCAACTGGTCCAGAATGTGGCCGCGCGGGTGATTACAGGAGCGACATGGCGCTCCCATATAACACCTCTCCTGCGCGAGCTGCACTGGCTCCCAGTGGTCTTCCGGGTGCGCTTCAAAGTGTTGGTTCTCACCTTTAAAGTGCTCCATGGCTTAGGGCCAGGGTATTTACGAGACCGTCTACTGCTACTGATAACCTCCCACCGGCCAATACGCTCTAACAGAGAGGGCCTCCTCAGGGTGCCGTCGGTCAAGCAATGTCGGCTGGCGGCCGCCAGGGGGAGGGCCTTCTCTGTGGGAGCACCTGCCCTCTGGAACGAGCTACCTCCCGGAATATGGCTGATTCCGGATCTCCGCACTTTCCGTAAGGCCCTGAAGACGTTTTTATTTCAACAAGCTGGCCTGGCCTGAATAGGTTTTAAGGGTTTTTTAATTGTATTGCTAGGGGTTTTAAATTGGGGTGGCCATTTAATTTAATTTATTCTTAATTATTTTAACTTTTATATTGCATGTTATTTTAATTCTTGACTGTTCACCACCCTGAGTCCCTTCGGGGAGAAGGGCAGGATATAAATTTAATAAATAAATAATAATAATATCAAGAAACAGGTCCTTCAACACATTCTGATCCTCAGGCCTAAGTACATAACCAAACTTTTAAAGTCTTATGAAAGGCCAACAAGACTGAGGCCATTCTAATCACAGAAGGGAGATTATTCCACAAAACAGGGGCTATAGCAGAGAAGGATTGTCTTATAATTCCCACTAGCCAATACTTTTTGGATGAAAATTTCTTTTTTTCTTTTGTAAAATTTTATTAATTTTGTTCTTACTTTATACATATTTATGAACAGACTGTTGACCAGGTCACGTCTTATACATCACTTTTTCCATATTTATCCCTTTTATATAATTCTTTATCATAAATTTGTCATTTTTCACCATGTCTTCTTTTTAAATCTCTTTTTTCCCCAAAAATACATTTTAAATATTTCCAATTTTGACCATAATATTCTTTTTCCATATTTCTTTATCTTACCTTAATCTCTTCTTAACACATAATAAATCAACAATATCACTATCCACCCTTAATTCGTAATTTCTTACAATAACATCAATTAATTATATTGTTTCTTCATTTACCACATATATTTTTCAAAATCCCCCCCACTTTTTAACATTTAAATTTTGTCTCTTAATTTAACTTGTCTTCCTAATTAAACCCAATTACCATTTTATATTTCATCTGCTATTCTGTTTTGTAATAAGCAATATACATCATCATATTCACTTCTTAGATTAAAACCCTTTAACTTAATTGACCTTCCACAATTAATAATATTAATACAGTTCCCTTAAATCTACTAATATATACCTTTTTTTCCCTTTCTCCTTTTCACTATTCTTCCCCTCTTTAAACTATTTTCTTTTAGTCTCTCCATAATTCCACTTCTTAGTAATGTCCTCCTTTTATCCCATTCTTTTAACTTCTTCTTCTTTTTATTTGTATTTATTTGTATTTGTATTTATTTATATGTATTGTATCTTTTCATCTGAATACTTTTTCTCACTTTTAGATAAATTACTCGAGTAATTTTCCTCAAGTTTTCTCCGAGTCTCTTTCTACTATTTCCTTCTTTTCCCTTTGTTTGATTCTTTTTGGGGGAATATTTCCTCCTATTCACTCTTTTTTTGCCACTGTTAATCCCAGTGAAATCATCTTGCTTTTTGCTTTCAATTCATTTTCTTTCAATATTATTTACTTGCTCCTCATTTATGCTCTCTTTTTCCTATTTGTTTGTTGCAGCAAAATTTCTGACTTTTTATTACCCTTTAGTGATTCACGCATATTTTTAAACATCTCAATTAATTCCTCACACATCCAAGACTCCATATCATCAATTTAAAAAATTGTTAAAGAGGACTTCCGGTTTGCTGTTTGTCCCCGCTGGATGCTCCTTTGGGATCGTCCCACCCACTGCCTGTAAAGAGCCGCCTTTATAGCGGAATGGCGGCTCGAAAAAACTCCGTTTCCATGAGGAAACGGAGATAGAGCAGGCTGGGGTGGGTTGAGTCCTCTGCCTAATCCCAAAAGTTTTTTTTTTACTTTTGGGACGGAGCGGAAGAGACTCCCCGTATCCCCAGCCGATGCTCCGGGCTCTGGGAGATCTCTGCTACATGCAGAGCTAAGGGGCAAAAGCAAGCCTGTAAATTTGTTAAATTAACTCAAGAAGACGTCAGTTGGACCTCTGATCCTGAAGCGCAAGTATTCTTTTTATTGGAAAAGTTATTGAAGTTGTTTAAGAAGTGAAAGGAAAAAAGATTTTTAAAATGGCGATTGCTGCTGCGACTGCTGCGGCTTGAAGAGAGGCTGAAAGGGAAAGTCCTTCCGTTTTCTATTACAAAGTAGCGGAATGAATACTTCTGGCCGTAATTGAGGCAAAACCTCACTCTCACTCTTGCTTTTTTTTTTCTTTTTTTTTTTTCCTTGGGGATCTGATATTGATCTTGGTTGGAAACAAGCTTCTTTTTTTCTCTCTTTTCCACTAAATCTTGTCTGTGTGGGAAATGGCACCGGGACTCACACAGCTAGACAAACAGGGGGGGGGAATCTCCCCCATTAATAAATTACACCAACAAGTTTTAACTCTCCAGTGTCAGAAACCTGATTTTAATATAATAGAATTTCTTCTTGAAGAGATTGTAAGAAGGGATGAGATTGTGAACCAGCAACTCGAAAAATTTAAGCAGGAAATTAAAGAAATTGGTGAACTGGTGAAATCAAAGTTTGACTTTTTGAATCGAAAGATTTTAAAAACAGCTAATGGTTTATCAGACTTTCTGATTCGGGTGGATGCAAAGACTAAATTATTAGAGTCTAAAATGAAGGAAACTGAGGAGAATTTGGATGACAAGATTCAAAAAATTAAAAAGGATTTGGTAAACATTCAGGATAATAGCTCAGAAGACAAACCTAAATTGGAGGTTGACCAAAAGACTGGTAATGAAGAAAATGTGCAACAGAGGATTGAAAGAGAAGTTTTAATGATTCAATATAATTTTACAGAATATGCAATTAGACTGAGAGGTTTGCAGGAAAATAATAGAGATGACTTAAGGAAAATATCTTCTGAAATTCTGGCTGGAATTTTAAAGGTTCAACCTGATGAAGTGTATTGCAGGATTGATAGAATTTACAGAATAAACTCCTGGTTGGCAAAGCAAAGGCAATTGCCTAGAGATGTGGTGATCTATTTTACAGATAAAGAAATTAGGAATAATATTGTGCAGAACTCTTTTAATTCTACTTTGCAATTTCATGGAAGAAAGATTTGGATTTTTAAGGAGCTCCCGACTAAGATGTTAATGGAGAGGAAGAAATTTGGCTTTCTAGTGACTGAGTTAAAAAAAAGAAATATCCTATTTAGGTGGAATGCCCCAGTTGGTTTAATATTGAGACACCAAGGAGTAAGATATCAACTGAACACTGTTGAAAAAGCGGAAGAATTTTATCAAAAAATTTTAAAAATGAATTTAACATCTTTAGGCATAATACAGGATAAGCAAAAGGAGTTGGAAACAAAAAGAAAATATCAAATTACAGAGGCTGTGGTGGATAAGTTGTCTTTGGACTCTCTGGATACCCCAGCTGGACTGTCTATAAATAAGAGAGCAGTGTCATCCGACTCCAATGTGATGAACCATCAAGTCACAGACAAGTGCGCAAATCAACCAGTTGATATACAAGTGATGGAGAAGAAAGATGAGATGATAAAACTAACCCAACAAGATCAACTCACAAAGCAGAATGAAAATCGATCAGCCGATACACAATTGGTAGGCACGAAACGAGGATGGAAATTCAACCCGCAAAAGAAAAAGAAAAGAAATAGATCTCATAGAAACAGCAGTTTCTAAACCAAGCAACAGTGAAGCCAGGGACTTTAAAAAATGAATGAACATCTGAAAAGATAGTGGAGGCGAACAATTGTTTAATACTATCCTGAGGATTGTGGCAGATCTCTGTAATGCCGTGATTTTGGGATGTGAAAAGAGCCTTACCTTGTTGGATTTGAATTATCTACTCTGGATTTCTTTTACTGGTGAATATATTATGATTATTTTGAGTTACAAGGCAAGAGAGTCACGCTGGGGCATGCAGAAGATCTGGTTGTTACCCATTAGGATGATGGGAATCAACAATCCTGATGAATACCACAACTATAACTATATGGATATAATTATAATGTCATTCGGGTGGTTGTTTTTACTTTTATATATATACGAGGATATCTACTACTGATGGGGGCAGAAGATGATTGAAGATTTTGAACAAACTGTTGCACCAGCATGTTATTTTACCCTATTATGGGTGATGGATTTAACGATCCAGTGGAAAGACATCAAAGAAGTTATTATATGGATTATAAATTTAAAGTTATTGTCTTTTTTTTTTTATAAAATGGAATGCATATATAGATATGTGTATATTTTAGTAAAGTGGGCAGTGGGTTATATTTAGAATTGTATTGCATGATTTTGTAGGAATTGAAGGGTTGAAATAGGTTAGTTTACTGATTGATTAGTCTAAGAAAAAGGATCCTTAAGTCATATATTTAGGGGAGTGGAGGAATTGGATAGAACTGAATAAACGTTAAATTTGGATGTAGGGAGAAGGCTGCTTTAAAATGTTATATTAATATATATAAAAGATTAAATGTTAAATTGTAATAATACACTATAAGTTTAGGGGAGGAGAAAAAGGGCAGATTATCGTAAAAATGGGAGTTATAAGAATAATATGCTAAGGGTCAGTATTCTGAGGAGGGAGTAAGGGAAAGGAAAGATATTATGTATGTAATTAGTTATGAAATAGCCTATTGTTGTGAAGAAGTCACAGGGGGGGATGGGTGGTGAGGGGGGGTTAGGGAAGAGGGGGGGAAAAAGGGGGAAAAACTTGTATTTGAAAACTTTTTCAATAAAAAAAAATTGTTAAAACTTTTACTTTATATTTAATTGAAATTCTAAAGTCCACATAGTTTCTTTTTAATTCCAAATAGTATCCAATTTAAATATTTATCCAATCTACTCCAAATTAAAGCTTTGTTATCTTCCACAACCATTGCCAGTTGAAACCAAGCAGTTCAGAAAAACAGATACTCCTTAAAAGTTCTCACAGTTTCTGGATTAAGTCAAGGTCACAGCTGTTATTTTTTCTTGTATCTTCCAACCACTTTCCGCCAGCAGATGTGTCTCTCAAATCCACAATATTCTCAGACCAATTAAGTATCAAAGCTGTCAAAAATATTTTAAATCCACATAAAGAGTTCTTTTCCTCGGGTTTCTTTTTCTTTTATTGTTTTTAATTTCTCCAAATTCAATTTTAAATCCAGTTATAAAATTTTCTTTCTTGCTTTAGTATTTTAACCTTCTCTTTGTTCTTTTCCCTCTGTTAACTTTTTCAAGTGCCAATTAGTCTCTCATTTCCGCTCTGGGACACCTTTTAAAGTTGTTAAAAAAATTATTTTTTACCTGTGAGTTGCCAATCACTCATTCTGTTCAGACACCACTCCTGCACAAAAAACTTAGTCCAGTTGCTCCAGCTTCAGAGCGGTCATTTTTCAATGGCCATCACCCCCGCCTCTGTCCGCATCCTCCGAACTTTCAAGGAAGTTGCCTGTTCATCTTGGTCATCCGAGGCACCTCTCCCTCTTCACCATCCCTACAGGATGGTTCCGGTCCCCCCGCCCCCAACAGCAGTTTGTCTGGCTGGATTTTTGCGGAGCTCATTGAAGCCCATTATTTTTCTACCCGGTCTTGCTGCGACTTCGGGTTTCTCCAGATGACAATTTCTGTAGCATGCTCAGTCTGTTTGATCGAATTGGATGGATAGAGACTCTTAGAAAAAGATGGTCCCTAGGTCACCTAGGCCATGAAGGGCTTTAAAGGTGACAATCAGCACCTTGCATCCAGAAACACACTGCTAGTAAATACAGCCCATGTAGTAGTGTATGTGGCATCATTCTGCACCAATTGAAGTTATGAATCCTCTTCAATGGCAGCTCCATATAGCATGCATTGCAGTATTCAAGCAACAGTTTTCAGGGGCATGTGTGGTGGTAAGCAGGGCTCCCTCTCCAGGAATGGGTACAATTGGCATCCCACCCAAAGATGTGCAAATGTTCTCCTAGCTTGCCCTTTTGAGTCTAGGAGGAACCCCAGATTGCACATGCAGTCTGTCTGGGAGCAGTGCCACCACATCCATAGCTATATATGGAAGACTCTTGTCTCCGGAAGGTCCAATTACCCTTTTTTTTAATTGTAACTGCTGGTTTCCTTTGAACCAACTTTTTCAATCTGTTCTATGGCCTCTTCATCTACTTCTCTTTTGGATGGAACTGTGGCTTCTAGAGCTTTTTTTTTAATGGGTTGGTGAGTGATTGACTGGTCAACCTAGAAAATGCAAAGCTTGAAACTAACCAGTTCATGCCTGGCTTTGCATGTGCAATTTACTTTACTTTACTTTTACTTTTATTTGATTTGTATACCGCCCTACTCCCGAAGGACTCAGGGTGGTGAACAGCCAACAATAAAATACATACATACAAAATTTAAAAAGCAGAAATAAAATCGAATTAAATAGTTTGTCTCAGACAGATTAAAACCCCAATCAATTTAAAACAAATTTAAACTTTGAGGATTAAAAATATTAAAAATATTAAAATATTAAAATTGTTTAAAAAGAGGGAGAAAGTTAGGCCAGGCCTGCCTGGTGAAATAAAAAGGTCTTTAAAGCGCAGTGGAAGCTGCGCAGATCCGGGATCCTCTGTATGTCCGGGGGGGAGCTCGTTCCAGATAGTAGGTGCCCCCACAGAGAAGGAATTGAAATGGGTTTGCTCTTGTACTTCTGTAGTTTGTTTGTAAATAATTGTCTTTGTTGTGGTCCGCCAGCAGCCTGCGGAGCTGGCAGTGGAGTTGGATAGTGAGAAGTCTGGGGAGGAACATGGGCCAGTCCTGGAGTCTGGGGAAGGCCCAAACGAGGTCTCTGAGTTGGAGGCAGAGATGGGGCCAGGGCCACCTACGAGTGGTGTGTGACCCCAGGGTCAGACAGCAGAGAGGCAGAGGAACAGGAACAACCTGTTCCTAGTGCACACATGCGCAGAGCTGCCAGAAGGCAAGAGCAGCTAAAGCAAAAGGGACGACTCGGGAGTAAGGCCAGGAGATGATTGGCCCCTCCCATAAGGCTTAAAAGAGAAACAAAGGCACTTGGGGCCTTTTGCAGGAAAGCAACGTTGCTAACTCTGTTTCCAGTCAGCATCTCTTGTTTGTTTCTGAACTTCATGGGGCTTTGTCAAGTAAGGCCTTTGGCTGGTGTCAAAGAAGATAAATCCCAAAGGACTTCTTCCGAAGGACTTGTTTGCAACTAATTGAGACTCAGCTGGGAATGAATGTAATTCTCAGCTGTTACAATAAAATAGGTTTGTTTGAGACTAATTGTGTCCTGTAATGACTCAGTAACCCTGGTCACAACAGTCTTTGGTGGTCATTGCTTCCAGAAAATCTCTCAAAATCACTTCCTTTCCTCCCCTTTTTAGGGTAGTTTACAATTCCCATCCCCAATCCCTAAACCTCTTTCTCAGATTCCAGCTCTTCAACAGCATTTACCAACTGGCTGCATCTTGGCTACACAAATTGGATGACAATTATTTATTTATTTATTTATTTATTTAATCAAATTTATACGCTGCCCTTCTCCAGTAGGACTCGGGGCGGCTCACAGAATAAAAACAGCATAACAATAAAACAGTGCTAAAACAAACCCATTTAAAATCCCCAGACAACTAAAACCTTGCTGCAGATCAGGGAATTTGCTGAAAAAGCCATGTCTTCAGGTCGGCACGGAAAGTGTGGAGGTCGGGGGCCGTCTGGAGCCTGGTGGGTAACCCATTCTAGAGGGTCGGTGTGACCACAGAGAACACCTTCATCCTGGGGACCGCCAGCCAACATTGTCTGGCCAATAGCACCCAGAGGAGGGCAGTCCTATGTGAGCACAGTGGGCAGTGGGAGGCCGGTAGGAGGTGGTCTTGCAAGTACCCCGGGCCCATGCCATGAAGGGCTTTATAGGTAAGTACCAGCACCTTGAAGCAGATCCAGCAGCCAGTGCAGCTCACGCAGGAGAGGTGTCACATGGGAGTAACGGGAAGCTCCCGTAACAACCCACGCAGCCGCATTCTGGACCAGCTGGAGCCTCTGGGTGCGCCCCAAGGGCAGCCCCATGTAGAGGGCATTGCAGTAATCCAACCAAGAAATAATGAGAGTATGAATGACTGTATGGAGGGCATCCCTGCCTAGGAAAGGGCGCAACTGGTGCACCAGGCGAACCTGTGCAAAAGCCCCCCTTGTCATGGCCGTCAGATGATCCACCAAGGACAGCCATGAATCAAGGAGGACGCCAAGATTACGAACCCTTTCAGAGGGAGTAAGCAACTCCCACCCCCCATCCGAAGTGATGGGGATACTAGATCATGAGATGCCGGCATCCACAGCCACTCAATCTTGGAGGGGTTGAGTCTGAGCCTGTTCCTGCAACTAGACAACTAGATGGCAGCCAGAAGAAAAAAGAAAGAAGAGAAAATGCAATGCATGGAATAGCCAAGCATTTGCTGTCATGGTGGGAGATTTCTTTCATGTGCTGGTTGGCATTGGGTGGGACTGGAATTCTAGCTGACAAAACTGACAATTTCAGTCCTTACAATGTTGCATATTAAAGCTGTATGGACAGCACTGCCACACAAATCCATTCCAGGGTCATGATAAGGTTATGTGGTGGAGGCAGCAAGATATAGAGCACAATGTTTTTTCTGCTGACTCTAGAATGCATGTGCAGTAAGGCAAAGCATCTATATGGATGTGGCCAATGAAAGAGTTGTGTGCCTTGCTAGCTCTGCTAAAGAATTACCATCAGTGATAAAGTAAAGGGGAAACACTGCCCTTTTTCTGATGATTATATTCAAGTAGAATGAAGAATTAATAGGTCATGTCCTTCTAGATGCATGGGGAAGTGGAGAGGAAATTTGTTTTTTAAAAAAAAAAGAGGGGATGATGTGAGAGTTAAACTTTGAGCCAGTAGTAACTACCATCTCATTTGTTAACCATCAGTTTACCTGGGGATTATCTGACCAATGGAGGCTAAGGTCTTCCCTGGAATACAAGGGAAGTTTTTTTTTAATTGTTCTCTAAATCATAGAAGTTTTTCTCCTCTCATTACAATGTCCCTATTAGTTTACAGAGCTTCTTTCTTACTGTAAAAGCCATTAGAAACTATAAAGAGACGCTAGGCATCCATGCATGTAATCAGTGGTGGGATTCAATTTTTTTAACAACAGGTTCTGTGGGCGTGGCTTAGTTGGGGGTGTGGCTTGGCAATCATGTGACTGGGTGGGTGTGGCTAGCTGGTCATGTGACTGTGTAGGCATGGCTAGCTGGTCAGGTGATCGGGTGGCCGTGGCTATGTGCATAGGGACTACTCAGAGGGCTGAAAAAAGTCATTTCTGACTGGTCCTCACACTTTTGACTGGTCCTCACACTTTTGACCATCCTCACATTTATGCCCGTGCAGCATTCTTAACAACCGTGTCAGTCATTTCACCACTACTTCTCTTCACCACGGTGACAAGATAGGGCGCAAAACGTAAAATGTGAGGACAGTCGTAAGTTCAAGGACTGGTCAAAAGTGCGAGGACCGGTCAAAAATAACTTTTTCAGCCTTCTGAGTAGTCCATTTACTACCGGTCCATTTACTGAGTAGTCCATTTACAACCGGTTTCAGAATTCCTGAGACAGCCAAGCTGTCTCAGGAATTCTGGAAGTTGAAGTCCACAGGTTGTAAAAGAGCCACAATTGCCTACCCCTGGCTAGGGTAGGCTGGCACAATGTAGGTGGGAGGCGGGGCAGGGTGAGGGGCGGGCGAGCCAGCAATTTAACAAACGGTTCAGTGTGCTGTGGGGCCAATAAATTACAAAAAAACACCGAACCATTTGTTAAATTGTTGGCTCGCTCACCCCATTTATTGGCAATAAATAGTAGTGCGGAGGGGCGGGGCAAGGGGCAGGGTGAGCCAGCAATTTAACAAAGGGTTCGGCCGAACCCCCTAGAACTGGCAGAATCCCACCACTGCATGTAATGTAATAGTAAACTCTTTCATATTTGATGCAGGCAGCTCAATATGGATAACATCAATGTAATGAAGAATTCTAAGAAACATAATGGAATTTATTCTGTCACAACATATACTATGGATATCTAATCTTGGAACATAAACATTAAATCAAATTATAAAGTGGGAAATACCGATTCATGGAATAAGTCTGGCGATATCTTTTGAACTTTGTATTTTCATAGGTGTCAAATGTTAGCATTAAAAAAAACCAAATTTAATCATTAGATAAGTTCTTAGAGCAGCTGATTTATCAAGAAAACAAAAGAACTTATTTCCAAGAAAAAAGGTTATATTCTTGTATAGATTTGATTCACTGTTGATTGTAAGATTGTATTAGCTAGAATAACATCTTCTGTTCATCATATTTGTCATCTAACACAATTAAGATAAATCAACATCTACCCTAGAATGTAGAATGTAGATTCAAGTAACCCTACATATAATTATTACAACCTTGTTTCTTGCTGATTAAATTGACTCAGAAACAGATATAAAACCAAGAGACCAAAGTGGGTAACATATCTAGA
Source organism: Arizona elegans (assembly GCA_022577455.1). Lineage (NCBI taxonomy): Eukaryota > Metazoa > Chordata > Lepidosauria > Squamata > Colubridae > Arizona > Arizona elegans. The sequence continues at coordinate 61,686,511 of JAKOOJ010000009.1, forward strand.
AAATTCTGTTTTGGTTCAGCTCATGAACATCTATATGTTCAGTTTATATAATTTATCTTTGCCACATTCCCACAAGAAAGAAAAAATATTATAGAAAAAGCCAATAACTACATTTGTTAGCGACTGGAAACCTTTTATGGACTTTTTGCTAAAAATCATAAAAAATGAACTTGTGATTTGTGGGTTCGATGATTAGAAAGGGTAAGTGAAAGAAAGAAGAGAGTCATAAGGTAACCTTGTAGAGAGAGAATAAAATATAAATGCATTTATAACTGCTGTAAAGAAGATTAGTAACTATATCATTTGTATCTTTATTTTCTTTTTCTTTCTTCCTTTTTTCTTTCATTTCCTTCAATGAAAATTTATCATTCTTACTTTTCATTACATTTTTCCCTTAAATCTGCATTATTTTTACCCTATAAAAATATTTATGATAAAATAATTAAAAAGAAAGGAAAGTATAATAAAATACATTTGAAAGGAGAAAGTAGCAAATTATGTTTTATTAATTGTAAAAGAATGAAAATTCTGTCATAACAGGATTAACATTAACCTTTCTTTCCCATAAAGACAACTCATGTTCTGTTTGTTGACAAAAGTATTTTTGTTTTCTGATAAATGCCTCTGAAATACTTTGTGATTAAGACAAAAATACTCTTCTTTTAACTGCCTTAAATAATTAAACAAGCAAAGTCTACAGAAATTGTATATTTGTATCTCTGGTGAGATACAGTCAGGTCCAGAAATATTGGGACATCGACACAATTCTAACATCTTTGGCTCTATACACCACCACAATGGAGTTGGAATGAAACAAACACAATGTGCTTTAACTGCAGACTGTCAGCTTTAATTTGAGGGTATGTACATCCAACTCAGGTTAACGGTGTAGGACTTACAGTAGTTTGCATATGTGCCTCCCACTTGTTAAGGGACCAAAAGTAATGGGACAGAATAATAATCATAAATCAAACTTTCCCTTCTTAATACTTGGTTGTAAATCCTTTGCAGTCAATCACAGCCTGAAGTCTGGAATGCATAGACATCACCAGACGCTGGGTTTCATCCCTGGTGATGCTCTGCTAGGCCTCTACTCAACTGTCTTCAGTTCCTGCTTGTTCTTGGGGCATTTTTCCTTCAGTTTTGTCTTCAGCAAGTGAAATGCATGCTCAATGGGATTCAGGTCAGGTGATTGACTTGGCCATTGCATAACATTCCACTTCTGTCCATTCAAAAACTCTTTGGTTGCTTTTGCAGTATGCTTTGGGTCATTGTCCATCTGCACTGTGAAGTGCTGTCCAATGAGTTCTGCAGCATTTGGCTGAATGTGAGCAGATAATATTGCCCGAAACACTTCAGAATTCATCCTGCTGCTTTTGTCAGCAGTCACATCATCAATAAATACAAGAGAACCAGTTCCATTGGCAGCCATACATGCCCACGCCATGACACTACCACCACCATGCTTCACTGATGAGGTGGTATGCTTAGGATCATGAGCAGTTCCTTTCCTTCTCCATACTCTTCTCTTCCCATCACTCTGGTACAAGTTGATCTTGGTCTCATCTGTCCATAAGATCTTATTCCAGAACTGTGAAGGCTTTGTTAGATGTTGTTTGGCAAACTCTAATCTGGCCTTCCTGTTTTTGAGGCTCACCAATGGTTTACATCTTGTGGTGAACCCTCTGTATTCACTCTGATGAAGTCTTCTCTTGATTGTTGACTTTGACACACATACACCTACCTCCCGGAGAGTGTTCTTGATCTGGCCAACTGTTGTGAAGGGTGTTTTCTTCACCAGGGAAAGAATTCTTCGGTCATCCACCACACTTGTTTTCCGTGGTCTCCCAGGTCTTTTGGTGTTGCTGAGCTCACCGGTGCATTCCTTCTTTTTGAGAATGTTTCAAACAGTTGTTTTGGCCATGCCTAATGTTCTTGCTATCTCTCTGATGGGTTTGTTTTGTTTCTTCAGCCTAATGATGGCTTGCTTCACTGATAGTGACAGCTCTTTGGATCTCATCTTGAGAGTTGACAGCAACAGATTCCAAATGCAAATAGCACACTTGAAATGAACTCTGGGCCTTTTATCTGCACATTGTAATTGGGGTAATGAGGGAATATCACACACCTGGCCATGGAACAGCTCCATCACTGACAATAGGGGATGAGATCTTGCTCCCCACAGAGAGGGCCCGCAACTTGGGTGTCCTCCTGGATTCACGGCTATCTTTAGAAGATCATTTGACGGCCGTGGCCAGGGGTGCCTTTTATCAGGTTCGCCTGATCCGCCAGTTGCGTCCCTTTCTGGATCGGGACGCCTTGCGCACGGTCACTCATGCCCTAGTTACCTCCCGTATGGACTACTGTAATGCTCTCTACATGGGGCTCCCCTTGAAAAGCACCCGGAGGCTCCAACTGGTCCAGAATGTAGCCGCGCGGGTGATTATGGGCGCAGCTCGTTACGCCCATGTAACACCTCTCCTACGCGAGCTGCACTTGCTCCCGGTGGTCTTCCGGGTGCGATTCAAGGTGTTAGTTATCACCTTTAAAGCGCTCCGTGGCTTAGGACCTGGGTACCTACGAGACCGTCTTTTGCCACCAATAGCCTCCCACCGACCAGTTCGTTCTCACAGGGAGGGTCTACTCAGGGTGCCATCAGTCAAATTATGCCGACTGGTGACTCCCAGGGGGAGGGCCTTCTCTGTGAGGGCTCCAACCCTTTGGAATGAACTGCCCCCGGAGATACGGAATATCCCTGATCTCCGTGCTTTCCGCCGTGCCCTCAAGACCCTGATGTTTCAACAGGCGGGGCTAAACATATGAACATGTGAATGATTTTTTTAAAAAAAATGTTATCTAATTCTGGGTTTTATTTAATTGACCAAACTAAGTAATAATTTTAATTAGCAATTTTATGATGTTTGTGTGTCTATATTTTTCTTGACTGTACACCGCCTTGAGTCCTACGGGAGAAAGGCGGTATAGAAATATAATAAATAAATAAATAAATAAATAAACAGCTGAGAAGCCAATTGTCCCATTACTTTTGGTCCCTTAACAAGTGGGAGGCACATATACAAACTGCTGTAAGTCCTACATCGTTCACCTGAGTTGGATGTACATACCCTCAAATTAAAGCTGACAGTCTGCAGTTAACGCACATTGTGTTTGTTTCATTCCAACTCCATTGTGGTGGTGTATAGAGCCAAAGATGTTAGAATTGTGTCGATGTCCCAATATCTATCTATCTATCTATCTATCTATCTATCTATCTATTTACCATCTGCTATCTATCTATCTTATAGCTATCATTTCCCTTCTGTACTAGTGCAGAGGGAAAGGAAATTATTATATTTCCAGGCCTCTGATTCCATTGCATTTTACTTTATTAAACATTTAATATGAACATTAAAGAATATTCAAGTTAGGATCAAGTTTGCCTAAGGTCCCAAAGGTCTGGTTACTACAATTGCTATTTGTAGCTCTAGGAAGAACATTATTTCACATTCTATCAAAGTCATAATAAATGTTCATTAAATTTAATGCATGCTTTATTTCCAAGATGATCATTTCTTCCTTTAAAAGCGATTGAAAGGGAGTTCAGTTAATCCTGAAACAATATCTAATTTTTATTACATCTTTGATGTGTATACCATGGCTTGCATATTAATGCTACTTTTCCTTAAGGGCTGTGGGTCTTAATAAGAAAGTTATTCTGATTAGATTAGTGAGCTGCTTAATACAATTTATTTCTATTCATTTCTTGGAGTACTGCACAATACTATAATTTAGGACTATATGCTGAACCAAAATGTTTCCTTGGCCCTGAGCAAACAACTGATGCATTCTGAGTAATATTATTATCATGGAAAACAGAACAGAATGGATATGGTACACTAAACAGCAGATATCCTTAAAATATCCTCCATAAAGTTCTTCTGTCTTTGGAAAGCCTTTGGAAACACAGCACACTTTTACAAAGAGAGCACAGCATTCCAAAAGGAACCATGTGTCGGAAGCATTTGCAAAGAATCTGGGTCCAAAAAAGCAGGGGGCGGGGAATGAAGGCAGTGAAGGCTGTGAAGCATATCTGCTTGGGTCTTGAACATAAAAAAACAAAAAATTGGATCAGGGAACCAAGAGAGAAGGCAGCTGGATGATGTTGTTGGTGCTTACTGGGGTGACTGAGAATCCCCAGGATTCCCTGGAGCCACCAACCTCAGAGTCACATGGTTCTGGGGTTGCTTGCCATCCCACAAGGCAGGGTGCAGGTGGCCAAAGGGCAGAGATGGGGGGGGAGGTAGGTGGGTAGGGAATTTGAGGTATTCCTTACCTAAATGAGGCGGAAAGGGACTGTGCCTGAAATGACTTGAATTGGGGTGGGAATTCACTTTTTTTTTTTAATTGATTTATATGCCACCCTTCTCCGGAGACTCAGGGCGGCTTACAATGCGTTAAGCAATAGCCTTCATTCTTTTGTATATTTTTTATACAAAGTCAGCTTATTGCCCCCACAAATTGGGTCCTCATTTCACCTACCTTAGAAAGGATGGAAGGCTGAGTCAACCTTGAGCCTTGGAGAGATTCGAACCAGCAGAAATTGCAGGCAGCTGTGTTAATAACAGGGTGCATTAAACCACTGTAGTATCAAGGCTCTTAATGATTCATGGTTGTCATTAATGACTGAAATGGGGAATGCCAGGATTTCTGCTGTAATTCGGTGTAGTCATCTTACTTTATAACTTAATTGTGGCCTTAAATTGAAGACTACCTTTACCACTGTATACTAAGTAAAATTAAAAGCAAACTGTGCAATGCAATTTATTTATTTCTATGGCATAATGAAGACCAACATTATAAAGAGTTACTGGAAAAAATAGAAATAATTTTAATCACTATTCAACATGAGGATCTTATTCTAGAACTGTAATAAATGATTATATGTAATACCATTCAGTACAGAATCTTTGTTTATTATGTTGAATAATAAACAAAGATTCCCAATAAGAATCATTGGGAGTTGGATGGTGTAAAAATTTGGGAAATAAATAATTAAATATTATTTATGAAATAATATTTCATATGTATGAAAAAAGTAACATACTGTAAACAACAATCCTATTATATTATCAAGAGTAAAGGTATATTCCAAATCTCAAAGGTGCTTTGTCAAAAGAATGGGGGGGGGGGGGGTGATAGAAGAATTAGTTCTGACAGGATGGGTGGGTGGATTGGAAGGATCATATTCTTTGCTCTATTGACACACACACACACTCCATCCTCCCAGAACTCCCATGAAGTTTCTTGGATAAGAAGCAAAACGTCTTCTTCCTTGAGAGAAAAGACAGTCCAGTTGACTTTAGAAAAAGCACCTTTGAGAAAAAGCAACTATGAGCTGAATGACTGAGAATCTCCACAGACATATATTCCAACTCATTCAGCCATTAAAAGCACCAACTACCATAAATGATAAAAAAGAAAGCAGCAGGTTGATATACAAAATCAAAAGGCAACTTCATTTAGTTTATCCTCAAGCTCCCAAAGACATAGACAATGTATTTGCTGATCAAACATTCAGATGTGGTGTGGTTTAGTTTAGTTGTTCAATTTATTCTAGATATTGACCAGATTCCAAAATGACTGTAAAATAAGACCAAACAAAATACAAAGTATACAACATAATAACAAAAGAACAGGAAAGTGAGGAAAGAACAGATGGTGAGTCTATAGGTATAATTAAGTATTAGTGTGGTGATGAATTAAGGTCACCATTTATTTTCATGCATAATATTGAAAACAAACATACAAGGCTAAAACATCAATTTATTTAAGTGAAGCAATGATTTCACCCAAATTCTTTAGTTTTGTGATAGACTTAAAATGAGGTAATAACAATAGAAACACTTCAGACCTTACCCTTCACATTTCACTGTTATAACATAATTTCAAAGTGATTTTTTTCTATGCTCTAAGGAGAGAAATATGATAAAAGTATTACACTTCAGAGGCCTCAAAGAGTTTTTTTTTAAAAAATAGAATTGACTTCTGTCTGTTGATCTTATTTGCCCTTAAAACTCTACAGCTCATTTTTATGAAACTCTAGTATTTACCAACAACAATACTTGTTGTCAAGACCACTAGATAAAATCAATTTAGTCACACTCTAGGAGTTGCCTTTTCTTCCTATTCTAAACTGAGTTTCTTTTTGATATTTACTGTATATAAGTGATAGGATTCGCAGTTATGCTGCCATTGCAACTTGCATTTTACATCATTTTAATGTTAATTTAACGGGTTCGTATTTGGTAAACATTCTGACATTTCCATAATTTCTTTTTTCTGTTGAAAGGGCAGGCTCTGATGGCAGCCGTAGCATTTTTCATACTTGTGAGGATCTAATTATATCTGATTTATTCAAGGTATATTTGGCTTTAATTTTCAGTTATATTTCCAAGTGTAAGAGAGTGGAAATAAATATAAGTGAAGTCAGGGGTGGGCTTCAGAAATTTTAGCAAGGGATTCTCTACCCTGTTGCTGGGTGAGTGTGGCCATGGTGAGCGTGGCCAGTCATCCTCCTGCACCACAGCGGGGGAGAGCGTTTTTGTCCTCCCCGTGCTCCGGAGGCTTTCATTGAGCCTCCTGGAGGGCAAAAATGGCCTACCCAGGCTCCAAAGGCTCTCTGGAGGCTGGAAACGGGCCCATTTCTGGATTCCCCAAACTTCAGGTAGGCCCATTTTTCGTCCTCCTCGAGCCTCTGCACGTGCCCTGCACTTACTTGCATCCAAAACAGGCTGCGTAGGGACTCCTGGGGGGGTGAGGAGGTGTGTGTTGGGTTATCCAGGCGTGGGATTTGGGGGTTTTCCGAACTGCGCAGAATCTTAGCTGCTGCGAACCTCCAGCAGCCCACCCCTGGGTGAAATCCAGACCAAAGGACAGTTAGAATAGGTGAGTTTCAGTTGAGTTCAGCAGGTGGCCAGATATACATTTTCTCCCATTGACATAGCAGTCATGGCAGAAAGTAATTTTAATGCTGTTCATTGAAAGGCAGAGCTGCCAGCCATTGCTTTTGTTTTATTGTTCCAATTGAATTATCTCTCTTTTTCTTTCTTTATAAGTGAATATCAGGTCTACATGAGAGACAAAATTTATACAAACTAACAAATTCAAACAAAACCAAACAAGAATAATACCTCACAACTGTACAATCTGTAATGTAGGCTGAAAAAAACAAGCCGCTCCACAGAATTGTCTTAAAAAGGAAATTGGGATCTAGACAGGGATTCATGTGAAAAGAAATAGTAAGTAATGAAAAGGAAGCAGACCAAAGGAAAGACTTAGAATAACCAAAGGAATGGTTGAAATGAGATATAGTAATGAGAATTGCCGGAAGTGAAAAATCAATGTTTTAAAAGATCCGTTTTTTACAACTTGTGCAAGAAATAAATTCCATTTGAAGTAGTAGTAGAAGACGAAAGACTAAGATATCATAAAATTTATTTTTTTTCCTACAGTGCTTTTGCAGCAGGACAGAGGAAATACAACACTCCTTTTTCCTTAAAGTATACTATTCAGTTTCAGTCACTTCCATAATTCCTTCATAAATTATCTGTTAGTCTATGAGAAGAATACAAAGATACAACAATGTGAATACACACCCAAATGAAACATTAGCTTGGGGAACCATTTTATGTATCATTATAATTTTAATTTGTTATAATTTTATTTAAAGTAAACAGAACCAGATTTCCAACCAATTGCCCACTTCAGAGAGGCAGTACAAAGACCAACTATTTGACCTAGTAATATCAATGATTCCATATTAAACAAAATGGCTCCAGGATTCACAACTAAGTCAACATTTTTATATTAATTTACATAGAATTTCAAACTATATTGAATAGTATAGTACAGTGTTGGTGAACCTTTTCAGCACCAAGTGCCGAAACGGGAGTGTGCATGTGGGGCAGGGAGCACCGGAAACCGGAAGAGCAGCTCCCCAGTGTGCACTTGCAGGAGTGCTGGGAACTGGAAGAACAGTTCCCCAGCGTTCATGTGCACGCTGGGAAGCTGAGCTTCCGATTTCCAGTGTGCACATGCGCACTGGTCACCTGGTCTTCTGGGTTCTCGTGTGCATGCATGCATGAAGACCAGCTGGCCGGTGCGCATGCACATGCTGGAAACTGGAAGCTCACCTTCCTGGTGTAAGCATGCATGACAGGGAGTTGCTCTTCCGGTTTCTAGTGCTCCCCTGCGCACAAAGACCAGCTGGCCAATGTGCAAGTGTGAGCCAGAACCCAGAAGAGCAACGTGCAAGGGCTGGCGTGCCCAGGGAGATGGCTCTACGTGCCACTTCCAGCACGCGTGTCATAGGTTTGCCATCACGGGGATAGTATACAGAAAGTAGCTTTGAACAAAAATAAAACAAAACATTTATACAATGTATCTATTAATGTTAACAGCTTCCTGTTTATCATCACTTTGCGGAAACTTTCACATCTTGAAATTCCTTAAGAAAAAAAGGTGAAATTTCTTTTGGGGTACATTGACCTTACACTATATAAATGTAGTGCCAGACGCTGTAGTATGAAAAGTTTAAGGCACAGCCAAGTCAAATATTAAATATAACTTCATTTCATGTTCATTCAATGCAATACTATAATATTACTATAGTTAACTTTGCATTCATTTTGATATTTAATAATGTTCTATTTCTGTGACATTAATAATTATGATTTGTGAGTTACTAAAACCAAAATTTAAGTCAAAACTTAACATCCTTGAAGGCCCTTAGGGAGTTTCTGTTGTCTTTGGGCATGAAGTTATGTCTCAGTGTTTTCTAAAGGATACACTGAATTCTGTAATATATAGAATTAAAATCATCTTTATTTTTGGTTGATCATTATATTAATTTGTTACAGTAGTCCATGAGTCAGATGCAAATATGTAAATCCTAAGCAAAGGTGCATATAAGTGTAAATTATTATCATATTACTTGATAATATACACGTATAAATGATGCAAGAGTTGTTACCACTCAAGCTGCTTATTGAATTATTTTATCTGGGATTGAACTGTACTGTGCCACTATAATTTTATATATTTTATTTTATTTCATTTTCTTTTAGATTTTTTCTTCCAGAACTATTGTTTATATAGTTTAGATATATGTACTATTGTCTATTTTGAAACACTGAAATAAAAAAAATGTAGCTAGTCAAATTATTTTTGGATAGTTTTGTTTTATATATTTCAGTTGAGTAATAAAACCAAGATTTCTAATAAATGCTAAATTGCCATCCCTTTGTCTGACACATACAAATATTTCACTGACAGGGACTATTGCGATATACCAGATCCATATTTTGTGATATTATTATCTTAACAGTCTAAGTCACCTCTTAATGAAATAACCAAAACAACATAATTTTGATATATGAAGAATCATTCTTCCCCAGAATCAGCTAACAATTAAGATTATACTGATTTAAATAATTTAGTTGTATTATTCTAGGAATGTTAGGATAAAAAAAGCCTATACAATGAAGATGTTAAATGAAATTTCATTCACTTAAAGAAATATAATTTATTGTTTTAAAATATCTAGAAAGATTTTATACTATTTCATATGTCACCCATATTCAAATTATTCATCTAATGATTACTTTATGAATCAAATTAAAGAACATATTTATGTTCTAGTACAAAGCTATTTTTTCCAATGTCTGATAGTGACTAAATTAAAAAAAATATAGAGTATATATTTCATTTTTTAAACATGCATGAAAGAAAATCAAATTGAAATTTTTAAAGAGTCAAATGTCAAACAGTATTTATTATATTTATTGGAAATACTGTCACAGGAGAAAAAGGATTTATACTGTGTATCAATATTCTATTGCATATTTGTCCTATAAATCAGGATCCTATGTATCATTTTCAGTTTCTTATTAGGCCATAATATGAAGCTTCTAATCATATCTATAAAATTTTACCAAATCAGCACACTTTTTATATATGAATAATTTCCTCTGTTGATCAACCAGTTTGCAAAAACATCAGATATTTCATGATAGGTTAGACATTTAATTTCATGCATCATTCTACAAATGAAAACTCTTGCTCCAAACATAAATGGAATAGTAAGTCCATTTCAGTCAATTTAAAGCAAATACTGTATATTAGTGTTGAATACAAAGTTTAGATGTTCTTTGTGCAAAGTTCGTGGTGTTGCTGTTATTTAATCAACTATTTCCTTTTTTTGCATTTAGCTTAAGGAATTTTATCCTTCCTTCCTTCCTCCCTCTCTCCCTCCTTCCTTTAAAATTATTACCTCTCACTTTTTGAAAATTTAACATCCATCCAACCACAGCTTTCTCAGTCTTCCATTTACTCTCAATTCATTCTTTCATGTGCTTGATTTGCAATTTAATCCCCATTCATTCGCACTAGATAACTAACTAACTTGATGTAATTCATTTATACAGGTCATTCACTTTTGTATTCAATACGCAATCACTCCATGCTTATGTATTCTTGACCTGATTTCTTCTTATTTTAGTTAAGAAGAACAATTCATTTCTATTTCATTGATTTTACTTTTATGTTTCTCACGACATATCCTTACTTATATATAACAAGATCTGCAGAAGCAGTGGTGAAATTCAATTTTTTTTACTACTGGTTCAGTGAGCGTCACCTGGTGGGCATGGTGTGGTTTGATGGGCGTGGCAGGGGAAGGATACTGCAAAATCTCCACTCCAGGGAAAGGATACTGCAAAATCTCCATTCCCACTCCACTCTTGGGGAAAAGATATTGCAAAATCTCCATTCCCACCCCACTCTGGGGCCAGCCAGAGGTGGCATTTGCCGATTCTCCAAACTACTCAAAATTTTTGCTACCAGTTCTCCAGAACCTGTCAGAACCTGCTGGATTTCACCCCGTGCTGAAGCCATTTTCAGTTCTTTGGTAAAAGATCACTCCTAACAATAGATCAGCTACCATTCAGTATTTTTTACCAGTATTTTCAATCCTTAAATTTTCTTCATCTGGTTTTTGCCTTGTAAGTAAGCTTTCAATCAAGGCTCCAATTGGTCATTTTTTCCCCATGTATGTACACTCAATTTTTCCTTCAAACACTATACAGTAGTTTTGGTTTTGACAAATTATACTTCAGATACATATTCATCTATCATAACACAATCTAATAACTTAAATGCAAATAATTTGGATTAACAACATGGGATCATCTACATCATTTATCAAATACACCCATATTCACAATCTCAGAAGAATTTCTTCTACATAAAGGGGACATTCCATTCCTTAATTTCTTTTCCTGCTGCTAATTTCTATTTTCATTCTATTTTGTTTCATTTCTTTCTTTTGATCTGTTATAACAGAATAACAGAGTTGGAAGGGATCTTGATGGTCTTCAAGTCCAATATTCTGCACAAGTATAACCCTATATAATATCAAACAAATGTTTGCCCAAACACTTCTTAAAAAACTCCAGTGATGAAGTATCCACAACTTCTGAAGGCAAGCCAGTTTCTTGAGGACCCAGTTTGTGGAGGCAATAAACTGACTTTGTATAAATATACAAAAGTATGAAGGCTATTGCTTAACACACTGTAAGCCGCCCTGAGTCTCCGGAGAAGGGCGGCATATAAATAATTTTTTTTTTTTTATTTTTAAAGCCATTCCACTGGTTAATCACTGGTTCTCACTGTTAGGAAATTTCTTAGTTTTAGGTTGCTTCTCTTCTTGATTAGTTTATTACATTACATTACATTACAATACATTATTTCATGTATTGCCTTTTGGTGCTTTGGAAAATAGGTTGATCCCCTCTTCTTTGTGGCAGTCTCTCAAATGTTGGAAGACTGCCATCATTTTACCCTTAGTCCTTCTTTTCATCACTACACTAGACAAACCCAATTCCTAAAACCATTCTTCATATGCTTTAAAAAGGTAAAGGTTCCCCTCGCACATATGTGCTAGTCGTTCCTGACTCTAGGGGGTGGTGCTCATCTCCATTTCAAAGCCGAAGAGCCAGCTCTGTCTGAAGTAGTTTCCGTAGTCATGTGACCAGCATGACTAAATGCAAAAGGTGCACGGAACGCTGTTACCTTCCCACCAAAGGTGGTCCCTATTTTTCCATTTGCATTTTTTACGTGCTTTCAAACTGCTAGGTTGGCAGAGCTGGGACAAGAAATGGGAGCTCACCCTGTTATGCGGCACTAGGGATTTGAACCACTGAACTGCCGACCTTTTGATTGACAAGCTCAGCGTCTTAGCCCCTGAGCCACCATGTCATATGCTTTAGCCTCCAGCTAAACAGACATTTTGACTTTTTTGTATATATTCCTCAACTTCACTTCACAGATTCAAACCACTTTCCAATCTAGTATACACTTCTTTATGCTTAATTACATAAGACAAACAACACACGCTCACATATATATTTCTTCACAACTTCTTCATTCATAGCTTTGGTCCATCAAATTTTCATATTTCTTTTTTATTTAGTAAAACAAAGAAAGTACACTAGTCTTAGTTGTAGCCATGACGTATTCATCACCAGCAGAACGGACGGCACTAGGATTTTTTTTCTACATTATGTGCAATATGTAAAAAGTGCATCCAGTGTTGTATTTGATCCCAGGAATGTTCAAAGTATACTTTGGATCTGTAGAGATTCTCAGTCATCCAAGTCATGGTTATCCCAAAGGTGCTTTTTCAGGAGGCAACTGGAATCTCTACAGACTTTTAGCTATACAATTTGGGATGATTACCCTTTGAATAGTGTGGGAGTAGGAATGGATTTCCAGAGAAAAAAATTGCAGACTACAGGAACCAAGAGGATTACTCAGGTGACCCTAAGGAGACACATAAACCTCCAACTGCTTCAACAACCCTCTAAAAGGATGCAAATGACCAGCTGTCTGCAAGGAATATAAATCATTACATTCCCTACTATCCTGTCAGAGCTGAAGAAGCTTCTTGGATGAGAAGCGAAATGTCGTCAAAGAAAAAAAATAAACAAGAAAGTCCAGCTGCCTCCTAAAAAGCATCTTTGGGATACACTTTTGAATCCAAGCCTCTAATCTAGAGACTATCTTGGAAACCAATACATTGTTGCCTGTATCCCAAAAGCTAGGAGATACAGTACATACAGCATATTGACATCCTCTCAAAATGAGAACAGTGTTTGGTATTTAACTGATTTTCATTTCACTATATGATACTGAGTGTATTAGTCAAAAGGCATATCATCTAAAAATAAATATAGGAAAAAATCACTTAATATGTTCAACTTTAATAGAGTTTAATTTTAATGTAGATTTATTAATTTACTTTACATTTATTCTTCTAATGCAAAGTAGGCTTAAGGCTCCTGCGTTTAAAAAACTGTAAGAAAATGTTGAATGAATTTATATTGAATATGGAAAGATGTGTTCTCAAAATACTGAATTCTTCTTTTTTTTCCCCTTAGTACGCGATATGTTGGTATCTCAATACAGTCACAATGAAGTGTCAAGATAAGTAAATCATCTCTATCACTATTATAAGAAGTTTTAGTTCAGAATAAATGTAGTTTTATAGATAATAAAAGATTACTAGAATCATTGGGGCAATTCACGTCAATCAATGATTCATCATAGGAATCAGAATTAAAATAGTCTTAACAAATCTCTAATCAGCTTTTAGAAGGCATCCACCACCTGTTTAGGGAATTGGTTCAATTTTATACTGCTCTTGCCATTAGGAATTTTTTTCCTAACAACAACAACAACAACAACAACAACAACAACAACAACAAAGAATATGCTATCTTGTAAATTAACATTATTAATTCATGTCTTTCACTCTGGCATAACAGATTTCAAGTTGTTGTCTTCTCCAATGTGGCATTTCTTTGAGCACTGGAAGAGTTATTTTATACTGTATTTGAAGGCTAAATTTATCTAGCTACTTCATTATTGTCATTTGGCCTTAGTTTCCAGACCCTTTATCATTTTTATTGCCATTATTTAACATGTTCTAATTTTTAAGTTTGTTTCTTAGAATGTATCTCCTATCTTCCAGGATTCAAGAATGGTTTAGAGTAGGAGTCCTCAAACTATGGTCCGTGGGCCAGATCTGGCCCACACGGGACCATGACGCTGCCCCACCCACATTGCTCACCTACCCACTGGCCCCCACCCAGAGGCCAAAAATGGGACACGTGGAGGCCTCAGGAGGGCAATGTTGGTATTTATTACAGTGCAATAATATTTCAGAAACTATACATACATAGGAAAAGGCAAATTCTGTTTTGCCATTTTCATTAGGTAATGGTAACACATAGCTTCTGGGGCACAGTCTCCTGTATTGTGTACCTTATGAATTAATTTGTAAAGATCACATTGATTTTCTGATTTTTAAGGAAGGGTGAACTGTTTTCTTCCTGAGCCCAATAGCAGATTTAGAAAATGCTTTCTTATGGAGAGAAGGATATTTCTAGGGTAAAATCAAACTCAAACACCTGAAGCTCCAAACCTACCAATTAAGAGAAAAAACTAAAGATATATTAGCTGATGGATAGAGAATAAAAGGAAAATGGAAATCAGTATCCAGCATTGAAATTGCTTAAAATATAATGGTAGCCAATTTCACCAGCAGAAAACAAAAATCCATAGAGACCCATACTAGTTACATTTTAGAATAAAAATGCTTCCCAAACTAAACAGACATATTCCTACTGTTTTATTTCTAAGTTGAATGAAGTAAAAAAAGAATGAGAATCTTAAAAAACCAAACCAAGATCCAATATAAACAGATCCAATTAATCCTTTTGATACAAACTGATGATCAATGAAAGGACTTAGCCTCACAATTATTTAAATTTGTGACATTAATTTAAAATTTGAATTGCCTTTATGATTTTAGAGAAGTGTATGTGTGCATATGTTTCAAAAGCCACAAAATCAGTTGAAAGACATCCATAATTTGGTGGCTTGGTTTGAAGAATCATGCTCTGAAGTGATGATTCAAATACATAAATCATCAGATCAGTGGTGAAATGTAAAATTTGTTACTACCGGTTCTGTGGGCATGGCTTGGGGGGGGGGGCATAATGTGATTGGGTGGGTGTGGCTAATTTTTTTTTTACTTTTAAAAGCATTTTTTCTACAACCTTAAGAGGTTGCAGGAAAAACTGCTTTTAAAAGCCTCTGGCGATCCAAGTTGAGTTGCCTGATCGTCAGAGGCTTCTAAAAGTATTTTTTTCTGCAACCTCTTCGACCAAAGAGTTATAGGCAAAAAAATGCCTTTAAAAGCCTCTGGCAATCCCAGCTGAGTTGCCTGATCATCAGATCATCATAAGCTTCTAAAAGCATTTTTTTCTGCAGCCACTTCAGCCGACCTTTTAAAAGCCTCTGATGATCAGGCAACTCAGCTGGGATCGCCAGAGGCTTTTAAAGGCATTTTTTTTTCAGCCAAAGAGGTTGTGACTGTGCGCAAGGCGTCGCGGTCCAGAAAGGGCCGCAACTGGCGGATCAGGTAAACCTGATAAAAAGCCCCCCTGGCCACGACCGTCATATGTTCTTCTAAAGACAGCCGTGCATCCAGGAGGACACCCAGATTGCGGGCCCTCTCTGTGGGGGGTAAAGACTCATCCCCAATAGTCAGCGATGGCACCAGCTGACTATATCGCGATGCCGGAATCACAGACACTCAGTCTTGGAGGGGTTGAGTCTGAGCCTATTTCTCCCCATCCAAACCCGCACGGCCTCCAGGCAGCGAGACATCACATCAAGGGCATCGTTGGGGTGGTCTGGGGTGGAGATGTACAGCTGAGTATCATCAGCGTACAGATGGATTCTCACCCCAAAACCACGGATGATCTCACCCAGCGGCTTCACATAAAGGGGCGAGAGGACCGACCCCTGCAGCACTCCCCATGACAGGCGACTCTGCCCCCTGTCAACATGAACTATGAGTGGTCGGAGAGGAAGGAGGAGAACCACCACAAAACGGTTCCCCCTATTCCTAACCCCCTCAACCACTACAGCATGATACCATGGTCGATGGTATCAAAAGCCGCTGAGAGATCTAACAGGACCAGGACAGAGGAACAACCCCTGTCCCGAGCCCTCCAGAGATCATCCACCAATGCGACCAATGCCGTTTCTGTGCTGTACCCCTGCCTGAAGCCCAATTGGTACGGGTCCAGATAGATAGCTTCATCCAGGTGCCCAGGCAGTTGTCGTACCACCAGACTCTCAACAACCTTCGCCACAAAACGAAGGTTGGAGACCGGACGGTAGTTGGCTAATTCAGCTGGGTCCAGGGAAGGCTTCTTGAGAAGGGGCCTCACCACCGCCACTTTCAAGGCAGCGGGAAAGGCACCCTCACTCAGAGAAGCACTTATAATCCCCTGGAGCCAGCCTCGTGTAACCTCCAGGAGGCCAGTACCAACCAGGAGGGACACGGGTCCAATAAACATGTGGTGGCAGTAATCCTACCCAGAACCCTGTCCACATCCTCGGGAGCCACAGGATCAAACTCCTCCCAGATAATATTCTCAAGACCTACCCTCGTCTCCTCCCCTGGACTCACCCAATCGGAGTCCAAGCCTTCCCAAATCCGAGCGACTTTATCATGCAGGAATTGCACAAAATCCTCAGCTCGACCCTGCAAGGGATCTTCCCGCACTCCCCCCTGAAGAAGGGAGTGGGTCACCCTAAACAAGGCGGCTGGGCGGTTCTCTGCAGATGCGATAAGAGCGGAAAAATAGTTAGATTTTGCCACTTTTATCGCCATTAGGTAGGTCTTGATATAAGACCTCACCAGTGTCCGGTCGGAATCAGATTGACTAGTCCTCCAAATGCTCTCTAGGCGTCTTTTCCGATGCTTCATCTCTCTCAGCTCCTCGGAGAACCAAGGAGCCAATTGAGGTCGGCATCGGGTCAGAGGCCGCAAAGGCACAACGCGGTCCAAAGCCCTGGCGGCCGCCCTCTCCCAGGCGGCCACCAGGTCTTCAGTCGAGTCGTGTGCCAGGGTCTCAGGAAATGGCCCAAGCTCCGTCAGGAACCTTTTGGGATCCATCAGGCGCCTGGGACGGAACCATTTAATCGGTTCCATCTCCCTGCAACGGGGGGGAAATGGCAGGAAAGTCCAAGCGAAGAAGAGAATGATCTGTCCATGACAAGGTTTAATGTCTAAATCCCCTCTACCAAGATCATTCAACCACTGACCAGAGACGAAAATCAAGTCCAGAGTGTGATCCCCTGTGTTAGTGGGGCCCTCAATTAATTGGGTCAGGTCCATGGCCTCCATGGAAGCCATGAACTCCCGAGCCACCTCTGACACCTCACCTGCAGATGGCAGGTTGAAATCCCCCATGACAATAAGTCTGGGGGTATCAACCGCCACCCCGGCAATAACGTCAAGCAGCTCGGGCAGGGTCGCTGCCACGTGGCAGGGAGCCAGGTACGTAGTCAGCAAACCCATCTGCCTCCCACGGCCCCACTTCACGAGGAGGGACTCACATCCGGCTATCTGAGGAACAGTGGTCTCCCTCGGACTAAGACTTTCCCTAATAATCGCTGCCACTCACCCACCCCTCCCCTGGGCCCTTGGCTGGTGAAATGCACAGAAACATGGTGGGCACATTTCAACAAGGGGAACCCCCCCTCATGGCCCAACCAGGTCTCCGTAATACCTGCCAGGTCTGCACCCCCCTCCAAAATAAGGTCACAAATGAGGGGGGCTTTGTTAACAACAGACCTGGCATTACATAACATCAGCCGCAGACCCAGGGCCTGAGGCTTTGTGCAACCCAGGACCCGAGTTGCGCATTAGGGGCCAGAGTGCGCAATCGCTCGTAGACAGCGTATGCACACCCCCAGAACATGATATGGTCCCCTGCGCCCGTCGTATCTGCTCCTCCCACTCACTATTTCAATTGCACTGCCCTTCCCAACACCTCATTGTTCCCCAGACAAATTTCCTTCCATGATCCCTCTGCTGTGCCCAAGCGACCCATCATCCCCCCCAGGTCCATCTCTACAACCCCCTCCCCTCCTCCCGGGTCCCCTTAAAATTTTCCTTAAAAATCCCGATAAAAGACCCTTCAACCCCTTCTTTGCTGCATGCCATCTCTCGGGGTTCCAAAGCCTGTCATCAAGATAGGCCCTCAATAACATGGAGGGCCAGGCCTGCAAGAGGGGGGAGTCTCGCAGCACTAGAAGGTCAGCTTTTAAAAGCATCATCCGAACCAAGGACGGGAAAGGAGGGCCAGTTCGGGGTTCCTCCATAGTCCAGAGAGATAACTGTGCACAAGATCACAAATGTCCATCGTAGAGCTGGACTCCACTGTCCTCTCACGACAGAGAGGAGGTCCAATGTCCTTTGATATTTTTCTTTCACCCAACGGAGGGCCATATCCAAACCATCCTCTCACGATGGTTAGTCTCCCTAGAGATGGTTACACCAGGGATGATGTTCCGTCTCCTCTGTTGGGTATAAAAAGTCCCCCAGCTCCCCATAGTAGTGCTTGGTCTCTCCTTCCGGTGAGAAGTGTAAGTTGGAACATGGGAAGAGGTCCTGCATAGCAGTTCGTAAACCCATCCCGCAAAGGGAGGGGGAGAGGGTGAGTCAGGGAGAGGGAGGGGGGAATAATATCCCCAGAGGAGGATAACATCTCCTCCTCTGCCGATGTATAAGTCCTGGCCGCCCTCACCTCCTCATTCCTCCCTCACATCTATATAGAAAAACTCTTATTTTAATTCCAGCAACTAAAATCTACCCTGCTTCTATTCCAGTGGTGAAATCTGAACCAGTTTGCCACCGGTTTGCTGGCCATGCATGCACGGTGCACACCAAACATGCACTGCATGCATGCACATACGCAGTGTATGCCAATCGCATGCTGTGTATGCACACATGCACAATACACACCAAATGCATGCACACATGCGCAATATGTGCCAAACGCATGCTGTGCATGGAAAAAGGAGGCTTGGGAAGGTAAGTAGAATAGTGAGGGGGGAAAACAGCTGTGCTGCATGATTTAGATTCACTAGAAAGCAGGATTTCCTTCTTTGTAGCAATTTTAAATTGTGCGACACAGTGATCATTGGAAATACCAGTTCGGAGGATCCAGTAGCTTTTTTTTACTACTGGTTCGCCTGAACCGGTAGTTTTTATCACTACCGGTTTGCCCGAACCTGTGTGAACTGGTAGCATTTCACCACTGTTCTATTCTATTCATTATTTGTTGCTGAAAGCAGAACAGACTTTAGGTAGAGAGTTTCTGACAAAGCTAGAAAAATGGTGAGTTTGCTCATTGCCAATCAGAACCAAAATGTACATAAGTCATAGCAATGATATAAACCCTCAACATAAAAATTAGAGAGTTTTCATGATTATAGATTATAAATTAGAGAAAAACCCAGATATGTATCTGTATCTTAAACAGAAGTAACTGACTTCACAGCAAGGTGGCCATTCCAAAGGCACACACACTTCTCTAAAATCATAAAAACAATTCAATTTTTAAATCAAACAATTCCACTCCACAAATATTTTCTTAATGATCTACTGCCTTAAAACCTTATTCATAAGAGCCACTTTGGTGTAGTGGTAAGACATCAGTCTGGAAAACTGGACCCCGTGAGTTCTAATCTTGTCTTAGGCATGAAGCCAGTTCAACCCAACTCTCTCACCTTAAAGAAAAAGCCAGTGGCAAACCAGTTCCAAAATCTTTATCAAGAAAACTGTGGCAACTTGTCCAGGCAGTTGCCAGGAATGGATGATAACTTGAGGACACAAAAAAGTAAGGAAAAAAGAAAAGGGACAGGGAAAAGAAAACCTTAGGCAGACTCTGCCACAAAACATTTAAAATTCCTCTTTTTGAATTGTTGACTGCACGTATATTTGAAGAAGATTACTGAATTTAGTGCATTGTTTCTCTTCTAAACAGAAGCAATCCACTGGATTCATTCCTTGATACATACACTAAGAGAATGTACATACTTGGTAGATCGTGGATAGCCTTTTTTTTTTACTAGCATGTAACTTCTGGAGGAATTGGTGGACCACTGCTGCTTTTACTCTCCATCTAGCTTGCTTCCCACATGGTTGCTGCCAGTTCACTGGCTGCCTCCTTACCAGGAATAAGATGAATCACAGAATTAGTTTCCATTTAAAAATTCCCCAGTGTGGCCTTCTCTTGCCAACAGCAGTTATACGGAACAAAAATGAATAATGTTTTCTTTCCTCCAAATCTCTTTTCACTGCATTCAGGCAGTAATTTCCCCTAATTCTTCAGAGCGTTTTCTTTGCAGTTTATAGTCTTGTGGATCATTCATTTCAAGGATAAAATCAGAACTCTTTGGAAACAATAAAGCTTCAGATCTTATATGCAAACATTGCTTTATGTGCTTGACAACAGCAATGCAATATTAATGAAAACTGATAACAAACTTAATATTCAGCAAACACAAATATAGTTAACACTAACAAACTACAGTTGGAAAAATATTCTCATGAAAATAATGTGTGTTTAGACTGTGTGACCAACTTTCCAAAGATATTTTTGATAGGAATAAATACAGTCTCCTACTTGGAAATAAGAGGGACACAGTGGTTCAGTGGCTAAGATGCTGAGTTTATCGATCGAAAGGTCAGCAGTTCAGCAGTTCGAATCCCTAGTGCCGCGTAACGGGGTGAGTTCCTGTTACTTGTCCCAGCTTCTGCCAACCTAGCAGTTCGAAAGCATGTAAAAATTGCAAGTAGAAAAATAGGGACCATCTTTGGTGGGAAGGTAACAGAGTTCCGTGCGCCTTTGGCATTTAGTCATGCTAGTCACATGACCACGGAGACGTCTTCGGACAGTGTATTTATTGTCCTGTTTTAGTTGGTTTTATATTAATATAGTCAACCATCAATAGGTAATTATAATTGACAAATAAGTAAATTACAAATCTGGCCAGCCATTAAAATATGCAAAGCTCTTGTGAAGATGCCTATGCTATCAGAAGTTTATTGTTCTAGTATGTAGAATCCTTCCCTCGTGGAACATATTTCCAGATCCTTCTGCCCACATTTAAAGATCTACATTTGACTCGGCATTTAATTTGACTTTCTTTTCTGCATTTTTTTTTAAAAAAGTAATTGCTTAAAAATGGTTGCTGAGGTAAACTCAGATAAAGTTTATTTTTGAAGTTTTCATAAAGACTGTTAAAACAAAGTCTTCAGAAAAAGTTAACTCAGTTAGTGGACTTCTCTTTTTATAAGAGTTTATTTTCCTTTCAAGGCTGAAACCAAATAACAATATGATTAATCCTGCACTCTCTAGGGGCCTTTGAGTATACATGTTTTTGAAGAGCAGTGTCCCTCAGCTCCATTGCAAATAGCTTTTGAAATTGAGAGAACTTTGAAAAGCAATGCATGATACAACATAAAGGCATGATGTTAAAAGAGGTAAAATGTTTAAAAATTTCACAGCGTGTGTTCTTAAGTAGCATTTTGGAACCCAGCCATAATTCTTATTCATCTTTACAGAGAAAAGAAATGCAAGCTCTGAATTCTAGATTTATAAACTTACATTTTTACTACCTCAAGTTTCACTTATCTTAATATTACATTTAAATCACACAAATGTAGAGTTTTAAAATTGGCAGTTTGGAAGCTTTTAATTATATTTTATTACCTAAATTTAATTTATCATAGAACACAGTGAAAACTTGAACAACAATAAAAGTCAATTATGCAATCTTATTACATTTGTACACTGGAGAACCATTTACACTAGTAGTTTGACCAAGGATGATCATGAGTATCAAAATGATAATGTTTGGCCAAGGATAATCATAAATATCAAATGATAAAAGTGCTGCATAATGTTAATATACTCCCTATATCTAGTAAAATTATCTAACTTCTTATATATAACTTCCTATATCTAACAACATTCAATATTATTAAAATACAGAACCTTTTTCCTTCCTTCCTTCCTTCCTTCCTTCCTTCCTTGGAAAAGTAGTAGAATAACAGACATATAGCTTTAAATCAAAAATTGTTAATTGTAGGGTTATATATTCTTTAAAAATTATTTAGGAGAACTAATTCAGGCCTACTACAAATACAGAATCTCTGTTATTCTGTAAAAGCTAAAAGAAAGGTGTTGTTTTAAGAAGCTTAATCATAAAACTCCATATGATTCTTAAAGCTTCCCTAAAGCTTGAAAAATGCTTGGGAAAAAAGAGGGACTGGTGTAATGAATAGAAGAGAGGTACTGTGTTTGTTCCCACATGAGGTCTGAACCAATTTCTCATGTTATTAGTCACTATCATTGCAATTTCCTTCAGGGAGAATATTTTTTCTGTGTAGAAATGGCTATGTGAAGCTGTCTGTTTCTTTCACTGAACTGAAAGAAAAGTGAAATTTCTGGGTGAGATATTGCATCTAAATGGACCAGAAATATGCTTTTTTAGGAATATATACTAAAGCCATGCAGCCCATTTTCTGTATGGGCTAGCAGAAGTCTAGTTAAATACACAAAACTAGTTTTTAAGTTTTCCTGTCTATAAAATCTGTTTGTAGAAACAATATTACAGCAAATAAGCAAATGAGTAGCACTTACGCACATTCTGCTTCATACTTCATAATCAACACTCTTCACTAAACTGATAATTAAAATTACATGGAAATCCAATGTTTCAAGAAAATTAACAAAAGGGAAGTTATCATGCTGTGTCTTTCTCATTGGGTATGTCTATATGTGTGTGTGGATTTTTTTAAAAAGAGTTTTAATTTGTCTTTTAGGCAAAGGAAAGTTATTTGCTAAGAGCCTGCAGCACTAGATAATACCAAAGGAACAAATAAAAATATACAAAGGGCACAAATATATTAAGGCATGAGTTACTTAGCCTATAGGGATGTCCAGTGCATAAACTATTAAAATCATATTTCAGACGAATACTATAAGATAGCTGTGATATCTCATTCCCATTGAAAGACAAGGATCATGAAAATACAAATCAATTGATCATTTCTCTTTCATAATAGCTATTTGAATAACCTTCTGGTTTGCACCTAGGGAGCTGAGAATCCAGAAAAGAAAAAAAAATCAGTAGAGACAGTTTTGTCATTCAAGGCTTTATATAGTTTAATACAAAGATTGAATGTCAAGTGTTACATTATTCAGATATTAATGTTTCAGGTAAAGAAAAAGAATTACAGAAAAGATGTGTCTTAAGCGGACCACCTAGTGAGTATCAAAACTGAGCAGTACAAAACACACACACAAATTGAAATCATCAAGAAGGAAACTGAAAACAACATACCCTTTGATTTCAACCAGCACATTACCACTTACTGAGTTGAATAGATGAAGAACCTTAATGTAGTACTAATGGATTAGAAGAGCAAGAGAAAACCAAGTCTGTAAAGATTAATATTTTGGAACAGCATTGTATCTAGTAAAGTTTTTTTTTTCTTAAGAAGCTACAATGTTAAGTTACTTAGTATATGTCTAATATCTTTATATATTATTGCTTTACTCAGTTTATTAAAATACAATCTGACAATGGATTTTAACCTAGGAACATTAGAACAGGGACCTGTTATTTTCTTCATTTAAGCAAATACAGTTGTTTTACAATTGGTTTAAAACCTCTGTGGTTGGAAATAATTCTGCCATTTGCAATAGCAGTGACAAAATCATAGGATAATTATTTAAAAGACAGTAATAAGAAAGCACACTCCCCCCTATATTTTTAATTTTGTTTGTTCTGTCTGTCTTTAGCTTAGTTCTGTACCAAATTTGCTGATAATATGGGAAAAAATCAAAAGCAGTCCCAGAAGCAACTTCTAGATGAGCCATGGTGGCACAGTGGTTAGAATGCAGTCCTGCCTGCAATTTGGCAGTTCAAAACTCACCAGGCTCAAGGTTGACTTAGCCTTCCATCCTTCTTAGGTCAGTAAAATGAGGACAAAGATTGTTGGGGGCAATATGCTAACTCTGTAAACTGCTTAGAGAGGGCTGTAAAGCACTGTGAAGCGGTATATAGTGTTAAGTGCTATTGCTGGATCGAAAGCAACAAAAACTAAAGGAAATGGTATATTACACATATTTGGTGCTTGACGGAGGTTCCTGAGTGGCGCAGCAGACTAATGCTACTGTTAAAGGTAGTATTTAGCTTCCAGCTGCCTGCAATTACTGCGAGTTCAATTCTCACCAGACTCAAGGTTGACTCAGCCTTCCATCCTTTCTAAGGTAGGTAAAATGAGGACCTGGTTTGTGGGGGCAATAAGCTGACTTTCTATAAAATAAACAAAAGTATGAAGGCTATTGCTTAATGCATTGTATGCCGCCCTTCTCCGAGAAGGGCGGCATATAAATCAAAAATAATAATAATAATTTAAAAATGTTACTGTTAGCATTAGGAATAGGATTATATCTCTCAATCATTCTCATTCTGAATGATTATTTAACAAACAAATATTTTCTCAGCATTCTTAAACATATTATTTATACCCACTCCACTTCCATATGGGAAAAAAATTAGAACACCTGATCACATATGGTTGCCATTTAAATGTATCAAGTTCAGAAAGAAATGTCTTGTCTTATTCCCCTCTGAGTTTCTACTGTTTTGACTGACTTTGATCTCTTGAGTAAATATTGCGTCATCTTTCATAAAAACACAAAATCTACTAGGATCTACTCCACAGAGATTTATTGGATATTGTCTTTTAATTAAGACACTGAAAAACAAAAATTAATTAATAGGCTACTCATTACTGAAAATGACTAAAATGAATAACAAAGAGAGGGGTGAAAAAGGAAATAAAATAAAAATTCAATACTTTGAAAGAAAGGTTATTATTTTTCATCTTTAAAGACATTAAACATTTGTCTTTTTTAAACATATAAGAAGGGTAAGATTATTTTTACCATATATACCTACTTTTCTTATCCATAGGAACACATTGTTAAGAAGCTGCAACTGCTTACAGATAAATTCTCTCATTTCTGTGGTGGTATTTATCTCCCATCTATATGTCACTACTCAAAAAAAAACTTCAGTTGCATATACCTTTTGAAGAACATGCACGTAAAAGACCTGTAGTAAACCTCATTTGCATCTATGTATTTTTCTATCAAACATGTTATCAAAAGGTGCATTCTTGTGGAGAATTTTTTTAAAAAAATAGATAATCAGCTTTCTATTCACTTCCCCCTGCACATACACATACAGATGTCACAATAGGTACCATTAGCTATAAAATATTCTCAGCATAAAGTATTTTTGACCATTATATTCATTAATAAATTTAGCCAGGCTCAGAATCTGGTACACTACACTTTTCAGATAAAGTGGAATAGAAAATTTTCAGTGATATTTATTGTATAATAATATGGAACAATGAAAAAATATAGTTTCATTGGTAATTTCATATGGTTTTAATATTTTTCTAAAACTCAGCCAGATACACACTGTATAAAAAGTTAATTCTTCCTATTGTGTAGAACCTTTTCCTGTTCTAAAAACCAAGATTGCCTGAAGTGAAATGATGCATAAAATACTCACAACCATTCTTTTTCTCCACTTCGTAGAATAAAAGGGTCCATTATCTTTTGTAAATTTTCAGTTTCAGAGGATTTCAGTTTCAGTTTCTGTATCCAGTGTGAATGTTTGGATAGGAGTAATATGTGTTCATAATAATCCATTCAATGTATTATTTCTACTTCAGGAGTATTTCCTCTCTCTCTCTCTTTTTTTTTAGAACTTTGTTTAACAAATTATATCTCATCTTTATTCATTTTTAATTCTGTTAAATAGCTATTTTCAAGAGATCAAATAATAGTGAAATTTCATAATTAATTACATGTTGCATAGAACATCCATTCTCCATATTAAGCACACTGGCTTAGTGAATTAAATGTGTTTTGCAATATGAGACAAAATGCTGGGGAGGCCGTGGAATGGTAATGGGAAGAAAACTGGAAAAATATGGTTGAATATCTTATCAATTAAAATAAAGCTGGAAGTGAGTACCCCCTGCTCAAGCAGGAAATCCTATACAATTTGAGACAAGTGACTGTCCAGTCTCTTCTTAAAAACCTCCAGTGTTGAAGCATCCACAACTTCTTAAGACAGGCTGTTCCACTGGTTAATTGTTAATCTTGAAAAACCAGTGGTCCATCTTGACCATTAATAATATAACTCTTCTTTAGGGGCAGCTTCTTTAGTATCCAGTTCCATGTTGTTGTTGCTGTTGTTGTTGTTGTTGTTGTTGTTGTTGTTGTTGTTGTTTGCAAGAGAGCTCCTTGAAATAAGCACTTTTTCCCAAGCTGTTTGAGTGAGATCCCTTTAGAAGGTATGGTAAGAATGACCGATTTACAAATCTATCTAGTTCATGTTTAATTTAGTTTAGCTTTATTTTTATAAGAAATTCTACTTTCATGTTTTTCTCTTATCAAGTCAGGGTAGGTCATTAAAATTGCAAGCCTAGGCATGCCATTATCTAGCTGACATTTTAGAGCAGATAGATGCCAAACAATATTTTCAAAACATCACAATATGCTGAATGATGGTGCAGACTAAATGAAGTAGAAACTTCATATACAACCAGTCACTCACCACTCTTTCACAGAATTAAAGCCATTTTATTTAAACAATGTTCTTAATTTACACACTGTGTGTGTTTGTTTAAATCTTTTCACTTTAAACTTTCAGTTACTTAACTGGCTGACTTCAAGGTCCTGTCAAGAACAGGTAAAGATTTCCCAGTACTTATATGATTATAATCATTATCTTCAACATTTTTTTGAAAAAAAATGCATTGATTACAATTGCTAAGGTAAACATTATTTTGTACTCAGCTGGTTCTTCTTGTATTTAGGACAACTCAATCATAAAGACTGAAGAAGGTTTTATGACAAAAGGTGAAAGAAGGCTGTACATGAATCCAGAGAATAAATTTGATAAAATTAGCCACTTATAAGCATTCATTGACTTCACTGGGGAAGTCCACTCATTCTGACAATGGATACTGTATCTTCCTATAGCCATTACACTAACTCCATAGAAAGAAAACTTAGGTGTATAGGAATTCTATGCATACATCATTTATATATCACAGACATGGATCATGGAGCAACCTAATTATAATTACGCAGAAACCATAAAGCATAGAATACCAGTTCATAGCAAACAAGTGCACTGTGGATAGTATACCTTTATTTTAAATAGTCCTATGCAGAGATTCTGACCAGTTCTGGAGAACCGGTAGGGGAGATTTTGAGTAGTTCAGAGAACCGGTAGTAAAAATTCTGACTGGAACCGCCCCCATCTATTCTCTGCCTCCCAAGTCCCAGCTGATCAGGAGAAAATGGGGATTTTGCAGTAACCTTCCCCTAGATTGGGGAGGGAATGGAGATTTTACAGTATCCTTCCCCTGGAGTGGGGTGGGAATGGAGACTTAATAGTATCCTTCCCCTGTCACGTCCACCCAGCCACGCCCACCAAGCCATGCTATGCTCACCAAGCCACACCCACAGAACCGGTAGTAAAAAAATTTGATACCCACCACTGGTCCTATGCATGTATAAGGGAGTCCTGGCTTGGACAAGACAACTTAAAATATGCACAAAAATACTTAATTATTATAGTGTCAAACTATGTTTTACATCTTAGAGAAAAAAATCTTGTAGATAACTTAGCTTTTTGGCCAATCTAATGTATAATTTTTATTATTCCTTCTCCTTTGAGTATTCTTATGTGTCAGAAGACTGAGGAAAGAATCATATCCCAACTTGCATGATTATTTTTGCAAAAAGGATAAGCACTGCAATTCTTGATAACTGGGAAGAGATTACCTCATCCACAGAGAAGCTAGGGACGCAAATACTGTTATACCATGCCAATTCGGTCAACCACATAAACCATGAATCCAAGATAATTTATCAAATAAGTCTTTTTTATTCCATTAACAAAATCTTCTAGTTATTTGTAAAACAGTTTGCTACATTAGATTTCGTTTAGAATTTAACTATGATAATTAAGTAGAAATACTTTGTTTTGAATGTGTATTCATAATATTCAGCTCTAAAATGTATACTATCTTAATATTTCATATATCATATGAATATATTTCATATATAAGACATATATCAATATAAGTATATATACTTTTCAAGATTACTACTTATTTACTTATTTTGACTTTCTAACTCTTCAGGGCCAGGGTATTTACGAGACCGCCTTCTGCTACCGATAAGCCTCCTCAGGGTGCCGTCGGTCAAGCAATGTTGGTTGGCAGTCCCCAGGGGGAGAGCCTTCTCTGTGGGGGCACCCGCCCTCTGGAATGAACTTCCTCCCGGAATATGACTGATCCCGGATCTCCGCACTTTCCGTAAGGCCCTGAAGATGTTTTTATTTCAGCAAGCCGGCCTAGCCTAATTAGGTTTTTTATGGGTTAGTTTTTAATTGTATAGCTTTGGGGTTTTAAATTGGGGGCCGATTGATTTAATTTATTTTAGCTATCTTAACTTTTATATTGTATGTATTTTAATTTCGGCTGTTCACCGCCCTGAGTCCCTAGGGGGAGAAGGGCAGTATATAAATTCAAATACAATGAACCATGTATTTAATTCAATTCAGGATATCAATTTTGGTAGCTGTGTGTCATGCTTCCCACACTTTGTGTTATCACCTATTTGAATCTGGCATTACTAAAATACTACAAATACACTTTCCCCCCTTAAATATGCAAATATTTTAAAAAATCATAAGGGGGAGGGGAGGTAAACCAATACACAATGTTCTCTTCATATTGATGTATCGAACTCAAACTTGCTGAAGTTGCTAATTTCGCTTCTTTCTTCCAGGCTTCAACTCTTCAATGACCCTCTCCCTCCAGTCCATTATTTTTTTACTGCTGCTTCTCTGGGAAGATCTTTTACTGTTAAACAGGGTGGGTGGGAATAAGAATGTACATTTTTCTTATAATTCCCCCAACTGCAAAACATAAAATATTCGCAATATGTAGATGATTAAAATTTCCAGTAATAAAGAAACTCTTGTATTTTTGTAAAATAATAATAATAAATAATAATAAAAATACAGTATTCACTAAATAACTTTTTGTAGCATTCAACATTCTAGACAAACAATTCCAAATTTTACTTTGAAAAGTAAAAAGTCATAGAAATTATTTAATACAAAAAATGGCATTCCCCTGCTAATGTAAACATCAAAATTCCTAATAAGTTAAGATATGCAACATATCAGGCTGGTAAACATACTAAATCATATTCCTTTCTCTGTTTTACAACCAACTGTAGATCCAGATTACAGCCACAGGATTGATGAACAATGGTTAATAATTCTTCCATCCACACAGTTTCTTAAGTGGAAATTCCTCCAAAACTGGTATTTACTGCTATTGATTATTTTACAAATAAAGAACTGATAACTGACAGCTATGAATAACTATTGAAAAGGAAACATTTGAGAACGCTAAGTTAATATGTCATTTGTATTTGGTGCCATTTTGGTAATGACTTATGTACCCAGATATCATAATACTGTTGTACTGACAAAGTAATTTATTTAGATTACTTGATGTATTTAGAATGATACAATAAGGAACAGTAAGGATCAGCTCTTCAATTTCTCTATCAGGACAACATAACCTATTATAGAAATACGTTTGCATCTTTTTCCAAATTCTAAAAAAGGTAGGCCAGATATTCTACTATTGTCTCTTGGCATCACTTCTGAATGCCTCTTATTATAACTATGAATATGATGCTGTTTTCAGCATTTTTCATTGTGTACTACAATATGGCCTTTTTATAACTTGAAATTCCAAGGGAACAATTGATTCTTAACATTAAAACAGCTTATAGCTGTACTCAAATCTGAGATAAGATTTAACACATGCTTGACTGAAAAATTTATTCAGTCATATTTTAGACAATTATGTATGGTAGAGCCTTAGCTGCTTGAATTGCTCATGCTGTATTCACATTGTGATAACAATTAGCAATTAAATTAAGCAAATTTCCTAATTATATCCCATTGCAATCAGAATTTGTTTTCTGAATATTTATGGTAAAATAGCTATTTAAGAAAATTAATTTTTCAAAGAATTATCCTGTGATAGTGATTTTTTTTAGTATCTGAGGAGAGTAATATTCAGACACCTAAGTTCACTGGATGACACTGAGCAACACCATACTCTTTTGGTCTAATTTGCCTTACAAGGTGGTTGAGTTAATGAAATAGCAAAGGAGGTAACAATAGTTGCCATTCTGATCTACTTGGAGTAATGGTGTAATAACAACAACAAAACAAAATAGTAACTTGGTCCAAATTACAAGTTTATACAACAAAATCCAATCATAATACAGCCTCTGTAATGACCTTAGGGTTTGTTATTGGTCATAGCAATTTGGACACAATTAATATAAAGCTATTGCATACACAAGACACAAATTCACCAACTCTTAATATCTCAGTGCCTCTAAATCCAAAAATTGTAGGAATAAGTGAAAGATTGTTAGAATTATTTAATGATTTGCCTGAATCCATGAGCTTAAGTTCACTCAACTTTAGGTTAATGTGTTGAATACATTCATGTGGATGTATGCAGAACAATCCTTATTAAAGCGGAATCTCTAATCATGCAATGTCCTTCCTTCCTTCCTTCCTTCCTTCCTTCCTTCCTTCCTTCCTTCCTCCCTCCCTCCCTCCCTCCCTCCCTCCCTTCCTTCCTTCCTTCCTTCCTTCCTTCCTATTTTGTTCAAAATAACTAATGGGCAAATGGAAAAACATGGTGAATTTTGGATCTAATCTGTTAAGATCCATATCCCTACAGAGCAAGAGTCCTCATGAATTCAGGTAAATACCTGAAGAAGTTTCACATATAATATGCTTATTTACACAGAAATAATTCTGAATAGTTGATAACATACACATCAAACTTACCTTCACATGTTATAAAGTTAATTAGTTCTCCATTGAACATACAATATAATATAATACTAGTATTATTTTCAAATGTAAGAAAACTAGACTTCGCTCTTTTTCTTACTTTCTTCAAAGTGACTGAATACATTTATTTAAATTAAAAATCAAAGCTGG
Organism: Arizona elegans; assembly: GCA_022577455.1. Taxonomy (NCBI): domain Eukaryota; kingdom Metazoa; phylum Chordata; class Lepidosauria; order Squamata; family Colubridae; genus Arizona; species Arizona elegans. The sequence goes on from JAKOOJ010000009.1 coordinate 61,717,660, forward strand.
TCATGATTTCAGTTATGCAGGATAATGAGCAATATTAAAGGATGACAAATTTTTAGTGTATTACTCTCAGCAGTTCAAATAATAATTTATTACCACAGAGGTTACTTTTTTTTAAAAAAAAAAGAGGACAATCTTTCTAAGTGGAAACAAAAAGGGTTTTTCAGAACCAGATTCACAGATTATTGTAATGCTAAATTCAGCAGTGATGAAGAGAAAGACTTCAGTAATTAGGATGGTAAGGTGCTACAATTGTACAAATATGTACCTTTCAAAATAATTTCTGGAGCTCTTTCTCCATACCTTTTGAGCTGAATTGTGTTGATAAGTAGCAACTCGAAAAAAGAAGGTTGAAACTAGAATGTAGGAAAGACTTGCTCAAGAAATCTATTCTAACTACCTGATCTTCTAATTAGACTATTGTGGGCAACCATTTTGTCTTATCAGTAAATTAACAGCAAAAACCAAAGAACAAACTTCAGTTTTCCTTTTTCCAGATACTTCTAGTAATATTACAGCCTCTACTTTCTTTCACAGAAAAAAAAAAGCTTCAATGAACTTAGCTGAACTAATTTCTGAGCAATTACATATGGAATTATGCTATAATTTCTTATTGCAGCACCTATTTTATAGGTCATATATATTTTCTGGGACTTATAAAAATATGAATTGCATGGCATATTCAAGAACAATGTGTATTTTTTAACCTATAGTAACAAAACATTTAATCTGCATGATAGTAATCACTGAAAAACATGCTTATAATCTTGAGCCCTCTACATGTCTATAGAGGCACTGCAAGAGGAGAGAGAGAGGGAGGGAGAGAGGGAGGGAGGGAGGGAGGGAGAGAGAGAGAGAGAGAGAGAGAGGCAGAGGCAGAGACAGAGACAGAGACAGAGAGACAAAGAGAATATATATTCTCTTATGTCTCTGTGTATCTATATGTCTGTGTGTTTGTTTGTGTGTCTATGTGTGTGTTTGTATGTGTGTTCATATTCTTTCTCATAAGCAAATATAGAAAAAGGATACTTCAAGATTGTTGCTTTCACCTTTCACCTGAAAGGGCATAGAAAATTGGAAATGTGCCTTTTTTCAGGACTGAATAAGAATTCATCTGCACATTGTATGTACGTACGTACGTACATATGTTATTATGCTATTATGCTAATATGCAATTTTCCAAGATGAAATTTCAGCATAAACATAACTCAAGGATTTATCACCATAACTTTTCTTCACTGAATTAAGCAGCTGTTAATCTTACTTCCTGCTGTTTCAGAATTGCTGACAACCTTGAAACTATTATTTTAGCAGATGTTTGGTACCAGCAGCATATATCAACTTTAACTCAGAGCATTAAAGTAAAACTGACAAAAACAAAGCAAAGAACTTCACATTGCTTTGGAACATATTGCAACTGATTTTTTTGCCGTTCTTTCCAACACAAACAGTTTTTGTTATTGTTTTAAGCTGAATTAGGCAGAGGGGAATATAGAAATGGTTTTAGTATCATATGTATGGGCGAAGATTACCAAATAATCTACAATGTGATGCAGTAATGGCTGAGAAGTTAATTTGCTTTTTTTGTTCAATTTAGTCATCTGCCTCCCCACTAGCTATAAAATCTTCACTCTTGGGAAAATGTTAAAATCATATGGAAGATACTCCAGCTTATGCAGAAAGAAGTCTGGAAACTCACATAAACTAGCTTTCTTTGGGAACAAAGCTCTGAATAAAGAACTGTGAGGTATAAAAGCATAAACTCTCAGTTCCAGCTGTCCTCAGTTACCTTCTAACTGTATTACAGAATTGAAACTTCATATCTGCATCATCTTCTAACCTGAAGGAAGGCCTGACACTGACCAATCAGTATTGCAGAACAAACAAATCACAAGTTTCCATCCTTAGGCTGACCTTGAGGATTATAGGGTGAAGCCCTTAATAAAACTGAATGGTGTAAGTTTTGTATTGAAATATTTTTGTTTGCAGTATAGAAATAACAAGGTATGTTGTTCAAAACCCCTAAAACCCCCTAACTCCTCTGTTTCTGTCATAAGAAGATATTACACATAAGGAGTGAGGGGTGAATCAGGCATTTATTTTGCATCCCCTTTTTAATTCTTGCTTTACTCACTGTTTCCCCAATTGATTTTACATACTCCTTTCTCTCTTTCCAGGAAAATAGAAATGTATTCACCTCAAATGTTTTCATTTGAATTTCCAGGAGATCTTTTAATTAAAATCCATCAAAGAATTAATCCAGGCTTCTTGTTCCTTCCATATATGTGTATATAATGAAATGACATTTGTAAAAGCCCAAGATCACATCTAAAAGTGTGAATGTGGGGGAAAAAACCTCTGCCACTGAGCGACCCTCTCGCACATCACTAGGGCTTTCACTTCAGCCTAAATTCACCTCTTGTTTACAAATGTTCATTATCCTCCTTCAAAATCACTGAAATAATTCCTCATCCCCAGGGTTGTACTGAATTGATTCGAGAATTAACCAGTTTACAACTTTCTCTTTTCCACTGTGCTATCTCCAAACTTTGTTTGCTTCACCTGAAATAATCGTTCGAACCAAAAAAAGAAGAAATGCATTTCAAGTCCAGTTTCTTCCTTACCTGATTGAAGTCACTAAAGCCCACGAAGGAAGGAGTGGCGGGGGGAAGCGTTCTTCTGTCCCTTTTGTTTTTTCCCTTGTGGAAAGATTGCGCCTTATTATTACCAACGTCTGTTTAAGTACAGGAAATAAAAATATCAAAAGGTAAAATGTTGCAAAGGTGGTGGGTGAAAGAAACCCAAGTCCGGGATAAACTCCGAAGAAATGTCCTCGTTCAGCAGGGCAGAGAATCTCCTTGACGTCCGATAAGCTCCTTTGCCAAGTTGCTTTTGTGTAAGGGATGTGAAGGGGGGAGGAGTAAAGCCTCCCGGCGCAGGCGAAAACAAGAGGACAGAGCGGGAATCCCAGATTCAGCACCAGCAGCCCGGTGGACAGCACCAGCTCCTTCCCTCTCCAGTTCGGCTCACGCACTGAAGCCGGCAGCTTCTCCGTCTCTCCTCCTCGCCCTCCCCGCTGCTACCGCTAAACCCCAGCGGGTCCCGCCTCTTGTCGCCTCCCCCGTCCAAAGCCTCGCGTCAGCCCCAGCTCTTCCTTTATTTGCATAGGAGCTGAGAAAGGGGGCAGCTGCAGACGGCCCCGTGACCAGCCGCCGTGTAATGACAGGCAAGGGCTGCCGTCAGGTTCTGCAACTGGTAGCAGCAGCCGAGCACGGAACCAGCTTTGGGAGATGGTGGGGGCGAGAGATGGGAAGCTAGGAAAAGCTGTACAAATAAACGCGGCCGTCAGAACTACACCGGCGATTATGTGCTTGAAAAGAAAAGAAAGCTAAAGCGCCGCCACTTTTGTGGTGAAGGCGGAGGGGCGGAGGAGAGAGGAGGAAGTAAACGAAACCTTTTCTTTCTTGCTGCCGAAGAAAGAAAGGAAAAGAGTAAGGAAAAGAGGAGGAGGAGGAGGAGATCCCGTGGAAGGGAGGCGCTCGGAATCTGTCCTGCCTTTCCTCCGAACTAGGCGTCTTAGAGGAAAGGCAAGAAAGTGTGAGACTCAAGGCAGTCAATATTTCTTCCGCTGTTCTTACTCCCTCTGGCTGAAGGCGGCAAAAGCTTAAGTAGCTCCTTCGGATCCTTCCTTACTCATCCTCTTTGGGAAACAGAAAACTGAAGGAGCAGTTTCTTCTTCTTCTTCCTGCCCCTGATTTGAATTCTTGATCCAAGAGTATTCTGATATAACCTGTTCTTCAGACAAAGGGTTGTAATAAATAGAGGGCACTGAGGGGCAGTAAATAATCTAGTTTCTACACATGTGGAGCTAAATTAGCTTACTCTTCCATCGAAAGAGTCCAGGACAGCAAATTGAGATAATAGTTATTCTGCAAACCATAGCCTCCTTTTGCTTCCATCTCTCCTTGAGAACAAAGCCCATCTTAACCTCTGCTGTGCCTCAAAAGCTAGGGTTGGCATGCAGGTAGACTATTCCAAAGAGAGAAAGGGAACGTGGGCAAAGCATTATTTGTCCAGGGCTTTCTTTTAAAAGAAAGAACAGAATATTGGATGAAGGTAGCAAATGCTTCTGCAAGCAATAAGACAAATGTAATGTCACTTATCTTATTCTCACTCTTATTCTGTCTGTGTAAGAATCTGTGTAATCGGATAAGATTCTTGCAAAGAAGAAATTCCATTATTTTAATCTTATTGTGCCTAGCTGGGAAATATGGTTGGAAGGATTGGCCCTCTAGTGCTGGAAAGTGAATGAGAAAACAAAGATTTCTGCTCCTTTTAGGCAGTACAATTTATGGCCCTGTTTATAGAAGGAGGCGTCAAATCTTATTTGCTGAACTGAATTATTCCTGTGACAGCATAAAGTTGGGAAATCCTGCTGTGCCATCCAGAGATAGATGGTGATTGAGAGACAACAGATAATGCTTCTACACAATCACCCACTAAAAGATTACACAAAAGATGGTTGCCAATATTTATGACTGCTCTCTCTTCCTTTTTCCTCTGTGCAATGCAACTTGTCTTTATACTCATCTCTCTGGGTAACAACATGTAAAGAAGTAGATTTAGCAGAGCAATTCAGAGAAAACAAGTTATTCAAAGCAAATTGTGATCTAGGAGGTTTTAAATCTTGTTGATGGTTCCTCCTTCTTAATATAGATATGGATTGAGAATAGTTGTGGGTTTTTTAAAGATAGAGGACTTTTTCTTTCTGGAAAAAAAGAAGGAAAGAGAAGAGGTTGCCTGGTTTGGGAATGAAAACTATTAAAAAGCTGTCAGTTTCCTCTACTGCCAACTTCCCCTGATTTGTCTAAACAGTCTGAGCTACTTCTGGTAAGGCTTTGAGTTCTTTGCCCTGAGTAGGCCTTTGCAGTTCTTCAATTTCTGCTTTTGTGAATACGGTACTTCATGTTATAAATCAACATTGATCTGGTAGCCTCTGTTCCATTATTTCTGAGTCTGGATGTTGCTCTTTCCAAAACTGATTCATTCTTTATAGATATCCTCTTCTTGTTGGACTTGATTTATAATAACAGATCATTATTTCTTTGTGTTCAATGTTTGTATATTTAGATAAAGATGGGTAAACACCTTTTCTTCCAGTAGTCCTGCAACTGCTGGCCTTGGTTGCTCAGCCAATAGTCCTGGTTCCTATCTGCCCATTTGTCAACAGATGTCTAGGAACACCAACATCTAGTGAGATTCTTGTTGACTTGACAGAGAACCAATCCAGTACAGGTTTCTACAAATTATGTCTCACCATATTGTTTATGGAAAGACACTCTTTTTCTGACTTCTTTGATAAGACTTGTACAATATGGCCCCACAACTATGTCAAGAGGGGATTATTACTATTATTAATTATGGAAGCAATATATAAGTATCCTGAGTCCTTCGGGAGTAGGGCAGTATAGACATTTGATTAAATAAATAAATAAATAAATAAGTAGTAAAATAACATAGCAGAAATAACCTATGACTCTTAACACATCATTATTATACTGACTGAAATATACAGCTCAGAAAAGAACTGAAACATAAACTTTTCACTTGGAGCAATGGATCTTACCATTATAGTTATGAAAATTAACAATGTTATAAAAATTAAATTGTGGATTGTAACAATTTAGACCATTAAAACATGTTTTCTTTTAAACAGCCCAAGGTCTTCAATATTACAAAAGCAAAGTAAAAGTAAATTATGATTTCCATATATCAAGCTATCATTTATTTCTGCAATGACATATGTAGCCTTCTTTCATAAAAGAAATATAAATATGAAAATATATAATGTATTAGGTATTTTAATTACAAAGTAAAATCTAATACAAACTAATATAAAAAGAATAGAGTGTAAAAGACAACAAAAGACAACAAAATGTCTAAAAATTGAAGAATTAAAAGAAAAGCAAGAATATAGTAAAGAAAGAGAAAAAACTATATAAAGAACTTATAGCCTTCATCACAAAAAGTATGAACAATTTTTATAACTCTTCAGCCCCCTCTTAGTTTACAACAAGTGATCTCTTCATCCTATAACACATCTCTTATCTATAGACAAATACATGAATCATATTTTTTCAGTGCTAATACTAACAGAAATTCCATTAAGGGTTATCAGAACCACAAGCTTATTGTAACCTCGAACAAATAAACCAACATTGTATTCCTTCCTTTTACTTCTAATAACCTTAAATCTGTTCAAATAATGTAATTTCTTCTTTGCATAGCTCACAAAATTTTTCAAAATTTTAACAATCCTCTTCTGAAATCCAATATAGAAAAATATTATCTGGTCATTATCTTGGTTCATTACTTAGGTTTCCTTTTTGATTTTGAAAAAATCAACTTGTTTCCTTTATATATCCAGGGAAATATCCTTTTGTGTGTCAATCTCATAGCCTATCATTTGTAGATCATTTGTAGATCTACAAATCTACAATCACTTTTGATGCCATTTCTGATTTGTCATATAAAATGTGTTCATCATTTCTTCCATAACATCTTTTGGACTTAGATTATCCATAGAATGAAAGGTTGATTCTAACTACCAATTCAATTTTTTAAAAAGTGTCCACCAGCATTTTCAATGTTAAAATGTTTTGCATTATTTTATAAGTCCCAGTTAATCAGCTGTTAATAAGTCTTGGGTATTTTCCTCCTTTAATTAAAATATTTAGTTTACTCTAGAGCTCAATTTTTGAAATTGCTTATCTTCATTTTGTATTGCAAACACCCAAACAATATATTTTCTATGGGAAGGATTCATTATAATTAATTCCAAAATCTTATTCTATTGGACCTTAATCCATTTATAACTTTATAAGATCAAAGTCTTATTTATTTCTTTGCTATTTATTTCAATTTAAAAAAAAATGTGAGGTTATTGTTCAAATTTTCTTTCATTGAGAATTGAAGCCAAACTCATTCAGTATTTTCAAACTCATTAATCTGAAGATCTCTAATAATTTTAAAATAAGCAATAAGCAATTTCTGAATAATTAGAAAAGAAAGTATGTCAACCCAGTGTCCTTTTGAAGGCACTAACTTTGGTGGCCCCTCCCTTCTCAGCCAGTTCTCAAAACTCACAGGAGATTGCTGCTGGGTTTTTTTCTTCTTCCTTTTTTTTTCTTTCTTCTTCCAATTGTTTCCAATTGTAATGGGACGCGGTGGCTCAGTGGCTAAGATGCTGAGCTTGTCGATCAAAAGGTCGACAGTTCAGTGCTTCGAATCCCTAGTGCTGCATAATGGGGTGAGCTCCCGTTATTTGTCCCAGCTTCTGCCAACCTAGCAGTTTGAAAGCACATAAAAAAAGCAAGCAGAAAAGTGGGGACCACCTTCGGTGGGAAGGTAACAGTGTTCTGTGCGCCCTTGGGCATTTAATCATGCCGGCCACATGACCACAGAGGCGTCTTTGGATAGCTTTGGCTCTTCGGCTTTGAAACGGAGATGAGCATCACCCCCTAGAGTCTGGAAAGACTAGCACATATGTGCGAGGGGAACCTTTCCTTTTACCTTTACCTGTTTTCTTGGCATGGTTTTTCAGAAGTGGTTGTCATTTTTTTTTTATTGAATACAATTTTTTTGGTTTTTTTTTTTACACAAATAAAATATAGTCACGATTCTATTTAACATCGGATTCGCAGTGTTTATACATATATACATGAATAAGTGTCTGGTGTCAATTATACTACACATTTCTAATTAATTTCTGCACCATTTATTCCTTCCTTAATTCTATCATTTATCCATTCGTACCATCTTCCCCACACAGTATCATAATCAGAGTTTTCATCATCGTTTATCTCGTGTGTTAATTTACTTATCTCTGCACACTCTAATATTTTATTAATTATAAGGTCATCTGGTGGTAGGTCTTTCTTTTTCCAGTATTGAGCATATGCTAGTCTGGCAGCTGTAGCTATGTGTATTAGGAGGTGGACCTTTTCCTTTCCATACCCTTTCTTTACCAAAGAAAGTGGTTGTCATTTTATCCTTCTTTGGGCTCAGGAAAATGATTGGTTCAAGCTGGTTTCATGCCCAAGGCAGGAGTAGTTTCTGGCCTGATTTTTTAACCACTATAAATAGGCTCTCAAGCTAGTTCTCTTTGTGAACTTAATGTCTTTTAAGAAGCACCAATTCCAGTTGGGAGCAACATGGCTATTTTGGTCATCTCTCACTGCTTAAAATGCACTGGGCACCACTGTATTGCAGTCTCCTCGCAACGAACAACTGTTCAGGAGACCCGTGCATGATCTTCTGCTCTCTCTTTGTCTAAAGAGGTTCTGAAGAACTGTTCTATTCACCAGTACTTAGTTCTTTGCTGTAGTCATCAGCTCTGCACAAAAGCTTCAATCTGCCAATCGTTCCTCCATGTGTAGATTTCTATTAAAGGTAAAGTTAATTGATTTGATTAGTGAATATTATGGCAAACCCTTCATAAATATTATGAAGAAGCTTTAAAAAATATTTGCAAGGTGACCTTTAAACGTAGGTTGCAAATTGATACAAAAGCATCTATTACTTTTTTTTAAGTGATTTGCACCTTACATTTTTGTCATTCCAGTCCAGGAATGACACAGTGATATCCACTAGAGTCCAGATCTTTATTTGCTTACAGATAATAAACGAATGTTCTGTTCTGACAGTACATTTAGTTTTGTCAGATTAAATCAATAACCTTCTAACTAATAGATATACCCTGGGAGGTTCCAGAGAATGGCTCCCTGAACTTTTGCTCTTCCAACCATTCAGTTCAGGACTGCACAGTCTCTTATCTTGGGTTCCTGTCTGAGATGTGTTGGTTCCTCCCTGGGAATCTGGGGAGCTCCTGCTGACATTGTCCCACACAACTTCTGCTTGAGCTGCACATGCCATAATTTCTTAAATATAAACATTCATCTTCAAACAAAATCATGATATGTTTCATCTAGTGATGATCTGAATAATTGAGTCAGCCTTCAGAAGCACAGACTATCAGCCTTCACTAAAAGGCACAACGTGTCTTTCACATTTTTATATCAGACAATTTCAAGTCAGATTTCAACACTTTTCTGTGAAGAATATTGAGAGTCATCTAGTGATAGCACAATAAGGAATGATTGATCATATGTAGTTAAATTTGTTTTGAGTAACAGAATTAACTGAGAAGAAAGAAATATTCAAAAAATGCTAGTCTTCTTTGATCAACCATTGTAAGTAGTCAAATTTGCCAGTCTTGAAATCAGCCATGTAACATCAGTAATATTATATCATTCAGGTGAGTTTTTTCCCAATATTCTCTCTTCTCTCAATGAATGACATCTCTATCCTTTATTGCTATTGTTACAAGCAGGTGGCATATTGTTTTCCCAGATGATGGTGGAAACATCAGCAGGTGTTCGCTTGTCTAGATTCAAATAAACACACATAGAAAGAATTAGATGCCTGAATAACAAAGAACATTATTAAGTGTAGGCTTATAACAAATTGGGCTTTGCATTCTCTTGAAAATATCTGTTGAATGCTAAATATTATCTAATACATCTAAAATATATAACACCTGTTCAGCAAAGTCTATTGGTGTGTATGTCTGTGTAATATGTATTGTATACAGAAACCATGTTTTTATTGAAAGTAGAAATAAAACTTTATTTTCCCTTCCTATTTTGAGTTGTTTGCTTTGTTACTCTGATAAATAAAACAAGAGATTTATTCAACAACACACTGATTGCGACTTATTCCTAAAAGCTTGCTTTCAACAAATTCCCCTCTTTTTTTAAAAAAAAATAAATTAATTAATAGAAAATAGAAAATAGCTTCCAGTGCAGATTATATTCCACTTTCATTCTACTATAAGTGAAATGATAGTTATGCAATATTTGTTAAGATTAAAGTAAAACATCAGCTGGCAAATTGAATACTCAGGAATGCAACTGAAAGCATTTCCACATTATGTAGTACTAATAGTATTTCTATTGTACTGGGTATTCCAGTTTAGCATTGCCTGCTGAATGTAATTATATGATGGGTATCTCCAGGTATGAGAGTAAATTTGTACTGAATATGAATGCTAAAAACTACAGGATGTCACAATTATGTTACAGCAAAAAGGGTTTTCTTTTAATGTAGCATCCATTTGCTGAACTTTGCTCAGTTAAAATAAACACCCTAACATTGCTAAATGGTGTTTTTGTGCACGTGTGTTTGAAAAGGAGAAAGTTGGAAGAGGCAGAGAAAAAATAATGTACCTTTTCACTTGGATTGGCAAGACTTGTATTAACTTGGAATCGTGGCAAGAATTTTCTTACAATTATTTATAAGGATTGTCTCATGGTATGTTTATCTCAGTTGGTCTCCTGTCTAGGACCATAGATACACAAATGTTTCTCACAAACTATTATTTCCTTTGCTTATTCCAGGGGTGGGTTCTAAATTGTTTTACTACCGGTTCTGTGGGCGTGGCTTATTTTGTGGGTGTGGCTTGGAAGTCATGTGAGTGGGTGGGTGTGGCTAGCTGGTCATGTGACCAGGTGGCCATGGCTATCTGTATAGGAACTACTTAGAGGGCTGAAAAAAGTCATTTCTTTTTTTTTTTTATTGAAAAGTTTTTTTAAAAAATTTTTTACAAACAATTTCCCCCCTCCTTCCCCCTCCCAACCCAACCCTCCTCCCCCCCCCCTCAGACTTCCCAGAGCAAAATACAGGGTATAGCATTTAACAAACATAAGCTAACATATGCAAACACATGTAAGTAATCATATCTTGGTTTTGTTCTACATTTATATTCTCTATCGCATGTCTGGGTATTGCCCATATAGGTATTTTATTGTTTAATTTATATTGATACTTTTTCCAGACACGTAATAACGCATTCCTTAATATATGACTTTTAAAATTCATATCCACCTTTTTATCATATAATAAATATGCATGCCAGCCATATAAAAAAGTCATTTCTGACAGATCCTCGCACTTTTGACTGGTCCTCACACTTATGACCATCCTCACATTTATGCCTGTGCAGCATTCTTAACAACCATGTGACAAGATAGGGCAAAAAACATAAAATGTGAGGACAGTCGTAAGTTCGAGGACTGGTCAAAAGTGCGAAGACCAGTCAAAAATAATTTTTTCAGCCCTCTGAGTAGTCCATATGCACAAAAGGACTACCCAGAGGGCTGAAAAAAGTCATATCATCACCATTACCGGCTCGCGGGAACCAGGCCGAACCCGGAGGAATCGAATCCACCACTGGCTTGTTCCTCACTCTTATTTAGTAGCTATTTACATTTAGACATCTGTTTGGTTCTCTCCATCTTAACTTACAGACACTGATACTTAAATATAACCGGAAAACATTTTCAAGAACGCAACAGAATACTATGCAAAAGTATTCTAGTTCTTACTTTCCATGTTTGCTATAGTTTTATCATTATAGCAATAGCACTTAGTCTTAGACTTATATACCACTTCATTTACAGCCCTCTCTAAGCAGTTTACAGAATCATCATATTGTGCCCAACAATCTGACTCCTCATTTTATAGCCCTGGAAGAATGGAAAGCTGAGTCAAATTTGAGCTGGTGAGAACCAAACTGCTGGCAGTCACCAGAATTAGCCTGCAATACTACATTCTAACCACTATGCCACTATGGTTCAGTGGTGATAAATTTGGATAGTAAATTTATAGAACAGAATATGATAAGCACTAATTAAAATAATTCATTCTCTATTCCCTCAGTATGTACAATGAATTATAGGCAGTCCTCGACTTACAATCACAATTGAATCCAAGAGGCTAAGTGGCTAAGCAAGACATATGTTAAGTGAGTTTTGCCCAATTTTACGACCTTGCTTGCCACAGTTAAGTGAATTACTGCATTTGTTAAGTTAATAATATGGTTGTTAAGTGAATCTGGCTTCCCCATTGACTTTGCTTGTCAGAAGGTCACTAAATGTGACACTGCAGCCATCATAAATATGCACCAGCACCTGAATTTTGATCACATGAGCATGGGACAGCTATAAAGGTTGCAATTGTGAAAAACAGCTATAAGTCAGTGCATTGAATGGTCACTAAACAGAATGGTTGTAAGTCTAGGAGCACCTGTATGTTTCTCCACTAACCCTATTTTTCTTGTTTCTTTTGTACTTTGGACTCCTACTGTGGCATTCAGTTTTACAAGCTGTCATATAATTATGATTATTTTTTTCATTTATTTTATACAAACGTTATTAATCCTTTTGTTTTTATGAATTGCTTACTATAATAACATTTACTGCTGGTGGATAAAAACCTTCATTATTTATCATATGGGAGGTAATGACATCTGGACAGCGAGGTACAATTTCTTTTTCTAGCACATTGTAGTAAAACAAAATATGGAACAATATGTTTAGGCAAATAAGTAACTTGGCACATTGATGATTGTTAAAACCAAAGGCTAATATACACCACCATTATACATACAGCTGACAGCATTAAGTATATTTTGTTTATGTATTTGTATCAATTATAAGCTTCTATTATGTATTTTATGGCAAGTATACATAGTGTTTTATAATTAGCTTTTAGGCGTAATTTGCTTTATATTTTGTTTGTTTTTGGAGCTCTTTAATTTGGATTGTGGTTGACACAACCTTGCCAGATGTAATATAGTATGCTACATTGTGTAATATTCTTTACAATTTATTCTTTTTTTGCATTCCCCTTGTGCCTCCTTTAGAGCTGTTTATGTTTGCTTTGTTTTCATTTTGCAATTGCAATAAGTAGAAAAACAGTACTAGTTCTGTGCATAGCAATATATCCTCTTTTCATGAAATTGGTTTATGATGTCTTATAATATTATATTAGTCCTAGTTCTCTGGTACAAAAAATTATATAAAAATATAATTCATCATATAATATTCTATTTAGTGGAATTTGTTTTTTTAAAGAATCAAAGCAGTAAGTCACTGATAGACAAGTGTAATGATTAATGAAAAACAGAGAGTATTAATTAGGATTTTTCCCCCTACATCCTCTTTTCATAAGCCTTTTCTGACCTGAACAAGTTGTGGCAAGTATTTTTGTTCTTTCTATTGAGACAGCTGATGCAATTTCAGCTACAGAGTAGAGTTTATTTCATATACTTCAAAATAATGGCAATAAACAAATAATAAATAAATAATTCCCTCAACACTGTCAAACTATTTACTAAGTCTGTACTACTATTAATCTTCCCATTGTTCCCACCACCCATCTCCTTCCACTTATATGACTGTAATTTTGTTGCTTGTATCCTTACAATTTATATTGATATTGTTTTCTGATTGCTTACTGTATTTGTATCCCATGACTATCATTAAGTGTTGTACCTTATGATTCTTGATGAATGTATCTTTTCTTTTATGTATGCTGAGAGCATATGAACTAAAACAAATTCCTTGTGTGTCCAATCATACTTGGCCAATAAAAAATTCTATTCTATTCTATTCTATTCTATTCTATTCTATTCTATTCTATTCTATTCTATTCTATTCTATTCTATTCTATTCTATTCTATTCATATAACAAATTAGACACATCTGAATGACCATGGACATCCATAGCAATGGTTAAAATAAATCATTAAAATAAAACAAAAAGTATGTTATACCACAAATTTTTGTCTCTTTTAGATGTGTGGACAATGTCACAATTCATGTACAAAAGTGTGAGGCCTACATTGCAACAGCACAACAGTGTTTTTGTCAGTTTCCTGCTTCTGCATAGACACCACAGCTGGTGCTGCCAAAATGAGAAATGTGAAAAGCCTGAGTCATATACACCTGTTTCCTGTGATTTGAATTAACCTACTTGTTTCTGATCTCATTCAAAGAGAATCGACTCTAAATAGTATATATAAGACCCCAAATGGAAATTGCTTCTATTATTTTGTATCAGCTCAGTTTTTGAGAAATTGATGGGATGCTATGCAAGTTGTCCTGCCTAAGGGACCAAGAATATTTTTACATACACACACACACACACACACACGTTCTAACTTTCAAAATTCATCTGTTTGGTTATTGTTTACACTTCTGCTTCACAAACGAGACTATACAGTATTACATAGACTTTTCTGATATTGATGTCATAAAATCATGGAGTGGGAAGGAACCTTGGAGATCTAATCCAATTCTCTGCCCTTTTTCATACCATTTTCAGACACACCATTCTCAGACAAATGGTTGTCCAATCTTTTCTTGAAAATTTCCAGCAGTGGAGTGCCTTTTTAAATGGCTTATTAAATAAATGGCTTATTTTTATTTATAACCATGGCTCCCATTTTGATTATAAAAAAAACTATATAAATGGAATTATAACAACAATTTCAGTAACAAGAGTAATGATGTGTACCAGAAACTCACAGCTACATCTTTATAATCATAGATTCCCCCTCCCCCCCTCATTGCCTATTTATCTATCTGTTTGCCTGTCAGACTGGCTGGCTACCTAGCTATCCGGCTAGTTATCTCCATCATCTCTAGCTGTATTTGAATTCTGTCTGATATTGTGATCAATGAGCAGGAAGAAAGAGAATTAGTAAACACTGATTGCCTGTCCCTCCCACACTTGTTCATGATAACTATAAATGGTCTAGTTAAACTGACAAACTTCAACCCTAATCCTGCTCTTTAATTGCCATCATTTATACTAAGAGTTTTTGTGCATTCATTCATCAATTAATGCAGAATCTGCCTCTTCACTGTTCAGTCAAGACAAAATTCCTCCCGCTATGGCATTTTCTCCATGTTAGTCAAACTATACAAAATAAATGGAAAGCAGATGTTGCCAGAAGATACTTTCCTCTTCTCAAAAAATCAGAACTCTGGTAGCACCCTTTCCATCTAATAAAAATTACTAAAATATGTAAATTTTTATGAACTGCAGCTCGCTTCATCAAATGCAAAGTGGCTAGACTGATGCAGGATTGAAATTGGGATGCTCTGGGAAGGGAAAGGAGGGGAAGACAATTGTTTATTCAGATGCAGATTACTAGAGTGACCTTTTTTATGGAGAACAATGAACATACAGTAGAAATGTGCATTGTAATTTAGCTTTATTTTAACACACACACACAGAGGGCATGGAGAGCTAGCTATTCAGGTCACAGATGAAAAAAATGAGTTGACTAGAATTTGAATGTATATACTAAGTTTAATAATCTTAATTTTAAAGAAAATATTTTTATGTGAGGAGTGGAAAAATTACTAGTGAGCTTGAAGCATAGTGAAAACCAGGGCAAGCTTAGGTGCTCCTATAAATGGGGGATTTTAGTAAAGGGCTTATATATACTTATTTGGAAAGCCTTTAGTTTTGGATTATATATAGTGACTTAAAAATGCTGTGTAAAATTTAAATATCTTTTACTTAGCACAATTGAAGGCTCATCTGTCTGGAAAAAAGCCTGGAACAGTTTTTCCAATGGGTAGCAAAAAGGTACTGAAAAGCTTATGACTAATGTAAAAAGAGGAAGGAGTCTGGAAGTGCATAGAAGGCTTTGTTTGTAGAATTACATTGCATTTCTAAGTCAACATTGCCCATCATAGGGCAAGTGATTATAATGCAGTGATTTAAAGAGAAGAGTTGTTCACTACTGCTTGTATGGTAGATTCTTTGTGTGTTTGTATTACCTAAATAGTGAGGAAGCCTTGAAATGAGTCCTTCGGAAGAAGGGCAGTATAGAAGTCTAATAAATAAATAAATAAATAAATAAATGTGCTTCTGATGTGGTTCAGTTTATAGAACCAATACTTCAAATTTCAAATTTTCAAATGTGGCGCCAAAATACATTTCAACATGTGAAAAATTGAATACCTGAAAAATGGTTAATATTAGCACGCTAACATGTTTTTATGTAACTGTCTTGTTAGTAAACAGTATTTTTTAAAAAATAGAATTCAAATTAAAATTCCAAAATTCATTTTGGATGAATTGGGAATGACAAGAAACAGCCTTAACTGAATCAAACATACATTCGGTCCATAAGATACACTTTAGTTAAGGAATGTTTATTTTCTCGTTTATCAACTTTGCATGGTATCCTAACTACCCCAAACAGTGAATTAACAGTATAACACACAAAAATGTTCCAAGTTGAGGCTTCTTATTAAAAATCACCAACTAATAGTCTGGCTCCAGGGCCTGAGAAAAAGGTAGACCTTCACAGACATCCAAAAGACTAGTAAGATCAAGCCATCTGTATCTCTGGAAGTAGGCTTTTTCATAGGACAGACACCAGCAGATTATGTTGTCTCACTGAGGGGATCCAAAACATGCCCATTTTGCTAGATTAGAATGGGATAACTTGCCACAGCTAGCTTGCCATGGCCAACTTGCCACAGTCAATTCGCCATGATCAATTTGTCATGGCCAATTCACCACTGTTACCTCACTACAGGACCGCTCAACATGGCCAACTCATTGCAGGACAATTCAACAATTCAATTTAATTATTTAAAATAATTTTAAAATATTTTAATGTTTGTCATTCACATTTTATTTTGTCCCTCCTTTGGCATCCTTTCTTTAATGATTCTATTCCACAATTTCTTCAATATTAGTGGAATTTTTATCCCATAGCAAATTGTCCTGCAGAGAATGGACCATAACAAATTGTCCATGGCAAGTTGGCCACGGTGAGTCAGTCGCAGCAAGTTGGCTCTGGTGAGTTGGCTGTGGCGAGTTGGCCATGACAAGTTGTCGTACACCCCTAGATATGATTGGGTGGACTGAAACCATTGGGGAGAACTGCTTCTGTAAGTACCTTGCCTTATCCATGCAGAAGTTTAAAAGTGACAACTAGCACCCTGAATAGCACCCGGCTGAAAGCCAGTGCAATTTAGGTAGCAATGTATGTACAAAGGATATACTATGATACACCCAATACTGCAGATGACACTGCATTCTGGACCTGCTAATACAACCCATATAGAGTGCATTCTAATAGTCCAATTGGGAAATGATTAAAGTATGTGTGACCATGAGCATGACTCCTGGTCTAGGGATAAGTGCAACTAGTAATGCCAACCTCCACTATATACCAACCCACCACTCAAGGAATCAACTCCACAGAAAGGTAAAGCTACTTTTATTGTGATTGTTTATAAGAACAGGATCCTGCAAGTTTGATTATGTTGTAGCTCCTCTTCCTACTACTTATAGTTCAGTGAATTAGGGATGTATGTGTTTCAGCCTCTTCCAAATATTATCTGTTATGGACTAAAAATATGTTTTAGCTTCAAATCATCTGGCAACAGTACTTGCATATTTATATCAAGGTCATCTTCTTTATTTTTCTATAGGCACCCAAGATTGTTGTTGTTAGTTGCAAAATCATGTCCAACCCATCGTGACCCCATGGACAATGTTCCCCCAGGCCTTCCTGTCCTCTTCCATCCTCTGCAGTCCATTTAAGCTCACGTCTACTGCTTCAGTGACTCCATTCAGCCACCTCGTTCTCGGTCATCCCCTTCTTCTTTTGCCCGC
Source organism: Arizona elegans (assembly GCA_022577455.1). Classification (NCBI taxonomy): domain Eukaryota; kingdom Metazoa; phylum Chordata; class Lepidosauria; order Squamata; family Colubridae; genus Arizona; species Arizona elegans. The sequence goes on from JAKOOJ010000009.1 coordinate 61,735,207, forward strand.
AATCTTTCCCAGCATTAGACTCTTCTCCAGTGAGTTCTTCCTTCTCATTAGGTGGCCAGAGTGTTTGAGTTTCATCTTCAGGATCTGGCCTTTAAAAGGCCTCCTTGCCACATCTGCCATCTGCTTCTTGAGAAGGCACTGCAAGTCCAGGAGGATCCCTAGATTGTTTATCAACTGTGCCTGGGAGATTTTACCATATTCAATGAAAATGATTTATTTATTTAGCGTATGGTATACAATGTCAGAGGAATCTACACATGCTAGACAAAATGCTAGTTCATTCTGTTTGGCAATTGCATGTCTATCCTTGGTGCACTGCAGGGGACAAACTAACTTTACACCAATTAACTACTGGTGCTTGAGTTGGCAAAGAATCACCAGATGTAGAGAGCCCTAAAGCCTTCAGCCCTTTAGTCTTATGAGGGTTGAGAGTTGAGCTGATGTCAGTTCCTCCCCATCCATGTTCACATTGCTGCCAGGCACTGGGAAAACAACATTACTTACAGTTCTGTAATCTAATCCTAGCATTTCCAATTAAAGGATCAAAAAGCTGAAATGGATTCCTCCTTAATAGCTTCTGCCTGCTGATGCTGACAATATAACGTGAATTAATAATTAATAATTAATTCATATCACTTTCCGCTGTTCTCTTTTACTATGTTCTGTTCATATTATCATAACCTTATTAAACATGGCCTGGTTCTGGCTTCTGTGTTCAATTAGCATAATCCCAAATAGTTTTTGGTTTAACATTGTTTTAAATGAATGAGACATACTTGGTTTTCCAGGGCATAGCTGGCATGAATTAAAGAAAAACAAAAACAAATATCATATATACAACTCCCATTGATTTTTCAGTTTTGGATATACATCTGCTATTTAGAACAAATCCTTCCAAAGTAAAATATTTCCTTTTCATAATGCTACATTGCTCATTTCTTGGAGAATTGTTCTGTTCTGATGTAAATTAATATCAATCTGAGGGAAACTCTGATTCCCTGGAGTATAAACAGAAATATCAACTGGAAGCTATACTGTTTGATACGTGCATTTGATGAATCCTTTTTGTACTTTATGACTTTAGACTGCAGGTGAAAGAAATCACATTATTTATTTGTTTATCAATATCACAGCTTTCCTCTTGTGTGCTCAGGGATTTATACAAATGAGTTCTGCTTAATTTTTCTCACAAACCACAACCTACCAAGGTAACATAAACTGAGAATTTGTGTTTATCTCAAAGTTACCATGAACTGAGTGGGACATGAACCCAAGACTGTCTAGGTCCAATCCAAATCTTACATATAGAGCAAAAATAAAATATCATAGTGTAATTAAACCTGTTTCCCCATAAACTAGTTCCAGGAAAAATCCATATGCAAAACTACTTAATGGTGTAACTTTGTTCATAGGCTCTTCTGTGATAGGCTCTTTTTTATTTTTTAATCTAACTCTAGTGATAAAAAATATTAACGGAATATTTTTCCATTAATATTTTACGGAATAAGGAAAAGAAACAGGAAAATACTACATATTCTAATATTCTAAACTTATAGAATGAAACAAAACCGTATATATTTATATCAGTATTTTTTATCAAAAATAATTTTCATGAAAAATTCTGTGGGGTTAGGGCTACAATTCATTTTCCTATCATCTGCAAAAAATGTAGGAACATATTTAGTGGTATACAAGACCAAAGATTTTGGGCCCAGGTTTGGTGGGTATTTTGGAGAAATTTTAAAAATTGAAATGACAATGTTTCCCAAGGCCTTTGGGAAACAAACAGATTACACAGTATTTTCACCCTCAATCACTCTGTAATTCCAAAATTGTTTTGAAACCATATTACAAAATTTGACAAATTCCCACTGAATTTCAACTGTGAGATCTCAGAATGTTAGACTAGTTCAGGTCTATGTGTTGCATTTGCCTTACTTATTGATGGACACAGCCTATTAGGATTATTTTATTGACATAATTAAATCAGGAAGATCAAAAGTAAATAAACTAATCTTTAAAATAAAGGATTCTTCAAACCCTTAGTTATTGTGTTGTTTTTCAGCCAAAACTATTTTTTATATGCTTGAATACCCCTGATAGAATGAAAAATGAAAAATGTACTTCACTTTTCCAGTGTTTGCAATACAGTACCCTGTTTCCCCCAAAATAAGATATCCCTGATAAAAAGCTCAATCGGACTTTCGAGCAGATGGCAAAAAAGCCAAGCGCTTATTTTAGGGTTCAAAAAAAATATAAGACAGGGTCTTATTTTCGGGAAAACACGGTAGTAAATCTGAAAGCTGATCACAAAAATGGAATTAAATTCCTGTATTACAACTTTTTATGAATCTTGGAACAAATGGACAACAATCCTACATTAATTATAATTATTAAAGACTGTCCTGCAGCCTTTACAATTTAAAGAGACAATTCTCTCTAAACAAAATAAGTAATTTAAGGATTATTGCCATCAGAAATAGTAATATGCACTTTAATTAATATAATGTAATTATAAGCTAATAGTCTTGCTTGCTGAAAAAGATCTGAAAGAATTGTTTACCATCAACAAACTGATTTATCAAAAGAAAATCCTAAGTACTCTTAATAATAACAATTGTATTATTCATTGAATAATAATAATTAAAATGTATTAATTATTACTATCAGTAATTACTGATAATAATAATTAATACATTTTATTAATTATTATTAATTATTAGTAGTGGATGTGGTTTAATGTCGATTTAACATTGTAGTAGATCTCTGACATTCCAAATGTTGATGATTGTTTTTGGTTCAGGGATAATGAAAAGCTTCCAAGACTTGTTTCCAAAATTTAGGTCCATTAAATCAAGGATCAGATTACCAATCTTTTTCTCTTCAAGGAATCATCACCATAATTAAATGCATAAAACTAAAGACTCATGGCCTTGGGGACTTTCACTTTCATTGGGTTAGGCTTTTAGTTTTATTTCAAGTATATCATGAAACTTTCCCCAATGAGTTACTATTTAATTTTAATGAGACAAATTTGCAATTATTCCTAAACCATGTTCCTACTATGTATTTTAATTATAGACATTATTTCTTATAAAAATGTAGATGCCAAGATTTTAATATCCACATTGCCTATAGATAAAATAGCTTTTTTATCTCAATTGCCCATTTGTCTCAGGTAGAATGACATCTGTCACCCCATTGATCAGCAGGGTTGATTTGTCTGCTCTAGTTGGCTAGACAGGTGTCCCCTTCCTCCCTCATTGCTCATGTGCATCCCTGATGAAACCTGGTGGAAGAGGACAGCCATCCCAGATAGAAGGAATGTATCTTTGGTCAAGGGTACACAATCTTTGGTCAAGGGTACACAATATTTTTTAATCGGTAAACAAATAAGTATAAGATTGTCATCATCATTGTCTGCTGACATCTTGTGATGTAGTATAGATTTTTGCCAATGTAATAACCCTATTCTATTTGTTTCTGATTCAATCACTGGTGACCAAGATTTAAGAACTCCGCAGGTCTATGGAGATTCTCAATCATCCAGGTCATGGTTGTCCCAAAGGCAACTGGATTTTCTTGTTTTTCTTTGAACATGTTTCGCTTCTCATCCAAGAAACTTCTTCAACTCTAACTGGATGGTGGGAAATGAAAGGATTTATATTCCTTGCAGGCAGCTGGTCACTTAAATTCTTTTAGAGAGACATTGATGCCACTTGGAGCTTTATCTGTCTCCTCAGGGTCACCTGAGTAGTTCAAATGGATGTGAAGCCTTCTTGGAACTACTGAAATGACTGTGTTGTAGACTGGAGATAGATGATATTGTATCCCCACCCCCACCCCCATTGAGAGAAAGCTGTTCAATTTTGACATAGATGGCCTCTTTGAATTCTCTTTCAAACCGGTGGTCCTCTCTGTTCAAAAGGTGGACTTTGCCTTAAAAGGCCTTTGTCTTTTAAATTCAGATGGACTACTAAATCTAGTTCTGATGGGTTTGTTCTCCTATGTTGGGCCATGCATTAATGAAGTGGTTGTTAGAGGAGAACAAACCCATCAGGACAAGATTCAGCAGATGAGAAGCGAAATGTTTTCAAAGAAAAACAAGGAAGTCCGGTGGCTTCTTGAATGAGCAGACAAGGAAGAAAAAGCACCTTTGGGAAGAACTCTGCATCTGTTTTGACAGAGATTATATCATAAAACATCTCAAGTTTCTAAATATAAATTAATTTGGGGTGTAACTGAACCCTCAAAGTAATATTATTTTAGATCTACTCACCCAAAGTTGTAATAAAGCTGCTTTCAAATTTTTGTAAAATTAGATTTCTGCAAGATTAGAATGTTATTTAACTGAAGCACATATTATTGCACTATTTAGACCTACTAATATTCTAGTTTTGCAAATTTTACTATAATTGGAGGTTTTGGGGGAATTAGTAACCTAGTTTTGTACAACAGTAAATTTTGAAGAAATTTATATTAATTATTTATATGACCTCTGAAATAATGAGCTTGAATGTCCTGTCTTAAAAATTTAGTGGAATGTTATTTTAATGAATGTGAAATTAATTTATTTTTCTCTTAAAATATGGTTAATATAAAAACAAACAGTAAATGCTTCTGTAACTAAACTTCTGTGCAACTTCAGAGAATATTTAATAAAGATTAGTTACAATTGCTTTGTTGTTGAAGGTGAACTCGAGACATTGGAAAATTAACTCATATATTTTGGACTTGCTCTATTACCAACAACTTTGGGCAGAAATCAACATAATTTTAATGTGACTGCATTAATCACTGCCTTTTTAAATACATATTTTAAAATATGTATTTGAGATAAATTCCTTGTGTTTCTTACATTTGCAATTTAGCACAATAACAAGGATTATTTCATTTGGGACATTGCAGTGAAATAGTGAAAAGTATTATTAAACACAGGGTGGTAAATCTACAGTATACTTGCAAATACCTACAGTTTTTCAATACTTGATTCTTTTTTTCTTCAAAAAAGGCAAAGAGGACTTTTGAGCAAATTTGTAAAAATTATTCATATCTAATTTGGGTAGGTGCTTTTTATCTTTTGATTATTAATTCGAATGTTACATTATACTGATAATATTGTTGGAAGTACTATTCTTTTAGTTTGGTATAATAAATTATGTAAAATAAACCTTTTATTGAATTCATTTTATTGTTGAACAGTGTTTTCTGAGTAGTAATTACCGTAAGGTGTGGGTTCCTTTGGGGTAAGCATGCCTAACTCGAATTATAAGAAAGATTATAATTATAAGACATTTTTGACAGTTTCCGTGTCCTGGGGTCATGTTTTGCGACCTTCTGACAAGCAAAGTCAATGGGGAAGTTGGATTCACTTAGCAACCATATTACTAATTTAATTATAATGACTCACTTAACAATTGTGGCAAGAAAGCTCATAAAATGGAGCAAATGTATTTAAGTGTCTCGCTTAACAACAGAAACTTTGGGTTCAATCGTAAATCAAGGACTATCTATAACCAATTTTGTGTTTGTGCCTAATGAGAGCTCTGGTATAGTAATAGACCATCCTCCTTTCTACCATAAGAATTTTACTCAATGAATACTCTCAAAAGCAGCATTTAATTATCAGTGGAGATTCTCAATCATCTAGATTATGGCTGTCCCAAAGGTGTTTTCAAAAGGCAACTGGACTTTCTTGATTTTTTTCCCTTGAAAACATTTCGCTTCTCATCCAAGAAGTTTCAGAACTGAAGAAACTAAATGGGACAGCATCTAATTAGTCAAGCTGCTTAGGTAGCTTGTTATCTTGGCAAAGTGTTCTTTCAGGAATTTTTTCTGTAGTTCTAGGTTGGTTCTCTCCTTCACTAGTTCCATCCATCGCTTCTTGTTCTGCCTTCAGGTGCTTTGGAGAATAGCTTGACTCCCTTTTCTTTGTGGCAGCCTCTTAGATATTGGAACACTGCCATCATGTCATCCCCAGTCCTTCTTTTCATTAAACTAGACATACCCAATTCCTGCAATCCGTTCCTCATATGTTTTATCCTCCAGTCCCTTAATCATTTTTGTTGCTCTTCTCTGCACTCTTTCTAGAGTCTCCACATCTTTTTTACATTGTGGCGACCAAAACTGGATGCACTATTCCAAGTGTGATCTTACCAAGGCATTATAAGGAATGATATGAAGTTTTATTGCAAATTGAAATAAGCTTAGAAATAATGTTATCTAACCATAATATATACAGTACAACTGCCTATTGTGACTATCGAAACCATGGCTTTAAAACTGGTTTAAATGATATATACATAAAATATTTTGACTGTTATAAGTGAACATTAGATTGTGGCACAAGAGATTGTGTGTGTGTGTGTAGCAATAGCAATAGGACTTAGACTTATATACCACTTCATAGTGCTTTATAGCCCTCTTAAGTGATTTACAAAGTCAGGATATTGCCACCAACAATCTGGGTCCTCATTTTATTGACCTCGGAAGGATAGAAGGCTGAGTCAACATTGAGCAGGTCAGGATTGAACTTCTGGCAGTGGAAATGCAATACTGCATTCTTACCACTGTATCACCATTTCTCTCTCTCTCTCTCTCTCTCTCTCTCTCTCTCTCTCTCTCTCTCTCTCTCCCTCCCTCCCTCCCTCCCTCCCTCCCTCCCTTCCTCTTTCACACACACACACACACACACACACACACACACACACACACAGTCTCTCTCTGGCTCTCTGTCTATATGTATATTAGACAAAGTCAGATTCGTTACACACACACAATTACTGTAAATCAGATATTCTCTCTGTTGCTGTCTCTCTATCTCTGTCTCTGTCTGTCTGTCTGTCTTTCTCTGTGTGTGTGCGTGCGTGTGTGCATATAAATGTATGTATATATGTATATGTGTGTGTGTGTGTGTGTGTGAGAGAGAGAGAGAGAGAGAGAGGAAGGGAGGGAGGGAGGGAGGGAGGGAGAGAGAAAGAGAGAGAGAAAGAGAGAGAGAGAGAGAGAGAGAGAAACTGACTTTTTCGATAATTAATATATCAAGCATTTTGTAACTGGAAAACTCTATGACCCTACTGGCACTATGGAATAGCACTTATTCAGTAGATTTTACTGATTTAAAGGGACTTCTCCCATAATAAGTATGCATGGACAGAATTTAACTTTACAGATATAAAACAAAATGCATATGCACATATACATACAGAAATTGAAACAAAGCAATTTCTTTAGTAGAAAATAATTTATTTTAAGAGATATCTTAGGGCATCTATTGGCAAATCTTAGTACTGCACCAGAAAAAAGTATAGTTTGCACCCAACCATTAACTATATATAATTTTATTAATAAATAACATGGTCTGACTTTCATATTACTAATTCTTATATAAGTAGAATTTTGTTTTGGAGTGTACTTATTTTCCTGTTTAGAAGTCCTAATTCTTTTTCTATGAAATAAACTACAACAGATTTAGTCATATCTCTTTTTAATAAATTTTCAACACATTATTCCACCTCTTTTATGCACATTCACATATACTCCAACAAAAAATAGGGACTCATTTGTTAGACATGATACTCTGTGCTCCATCTCTGATAAAGTGAGGAATCCAATTAGTTTTATTTCTTTTAAAAAATTGAATTTGCTAACATAGAAAACTGCCTTATACTAGAGTAAAAATAGTCCTCCAGTTAGGACAGCGTAACCTAAAAGTCTATAGCTCATGAGAGCTTCTGGTAGATATGTTCCCCATCAACTGCAAGAGCATTTTCTAGCTGAGAATTTCAGGAATTAAACATTTTTATATATGTTTAACTTAACTAATTTGAGATCACTAACAACCTGTAAAATGCTTGATAAGACTGCAGTTTTAGATAACTTTATCTGGAATTGAATATATTATAAGTAAATTTGAGTAAAATTCTGTCCCCTTGGCACTGTTTCTTTATCTTGAGAACAAACTTACCCTGGAATTATCTTAACCTCAAAACATCTAAGTTATCTTCAAAATTAACTTCTGTTCCTTTGTACGGTTGTTTGTTTTGCCTCTATTGTGCTTCTTGCTTTTCTTTTCCTTTTTAAAGATCAGCAATGGCCTCCACTCCATCTTTGTTTTCTGATGTTTCTTTTCCAGTTTATTTATTTTGTTTTCCTTCCACACTTACACTGAAGATTATCTTACACTGATATTAGGTGCACAAGAAAAGCCACGTTGGACTAAAGTTTTTCAGTATCTAGCTAAATTGACATATTTTTTTTCATAGTTACAGAGGACCAAAAACATTAAATGTCCCCATACTATGAGTAATCCTTCATAGTGTTGGAATTACCATGCAGTAGGATGAGTATTATTATGTATAAAGTAGGCACACTCTGTCTCAATACTATGCTTTGTATGGCTAAGAGCTTTGCTTCATTATTTTACTTTGGATAATAGCACAAAGCATCAAGGTGACATGAACACAGCTCACCTGGCCAACTAAATTCCAAAAGAAATGGCTTCTGCTGCATATGCACAGAACAAGCTTTTTTGGGGGAAAATAAGAATGTGGACATTCCACCCAAGAACAAGGAAAAGGAATTGAGTGGTTGAATGGCCTAGATATGGAGCTCTCACCTCTCTTTCAGGAAGCTGTGAGTTTGTTCCTAGATAGAGGCAGATATTTCTCTCTCTGGGCACCCTGAGAATATATCTGCTGAACAAAACTCTGCATTGGTGACAGGAACGGTATCTGGCCATTAAAACAGCTCCATTTAGTTGCCCAGACTCCACCCTGGGGTTGGGGTTGTTAAAAGAAAGAAAGGAAGGAAGGAAGGAAGGAAGGAAGGAAGGAAGGAAGGAAGGAAGGAAGGAAGGAAGGAAGAAAGAAAGGAAGGGAAAGAAGAAGAAGAAGAAGAAGAAGAAGAAGAAGAAGAAGAAGAAGAAGAAGAAGAAGAACGAATGAGAAGAAGCAAACAGCATGACATGCATAATGATATGATACTACCATACAAATGACATGACTTTCAGACTTTTGTAAAATATCATGATTTAAATACATAATTGTGCCTTTTATCTGATGCCATTACACATATCCAAATGTTAACATCATTTTGGACAGTTAGAGATTATATTCAATTTAAATAGCTGTCTATCTCACATATAAATTGCCTATGCCATACTGCATTTTCTCTTTGAATATGGTGTTGAAATCAGCCAGAAATATGAATAGGACATAAATTTTATTCATAAAACTTTTAAAAAATTTATATCATGCAATTTATTGGCCAAGTTTCAATGTGCATGCATTCAAAATAATGTATAAATAGCCAAAACAATTGAATGACAACAACAATCTCATTTTACAAAGATGTAGTAAAAATAGTAGGGGGTGGTGCTACACTTACCATCATGCGCTCCAGATTAAAGCATGAAATCTATTAATAAATAAGCAACACTAGAAAACATGAGTGGCAATACCATAATCCACTATCATCCCAGTGCCGAAGAAGTCCCCCATCAAGGAACTGAATGACTACAGACCAGTTGCTTTAACATCTGTAGTTATGAAAACCTTTGAAAGGCTAATGATGTCCCACTTGAAAACCATCATGGATCCGCTGTTAGATCCCTGCAATTTGCATACTGAGCAAATAGATCGACAGATGATGCTGTTAATATGGCTCTGCACTACATCCTACATCTTGAATTTCCAAAGACCTACGCAAGGATTCTCTTTGTAGACTTTAGTTCAGCATTCAACACCATCATTCCAGACATCCTTCTAACTAAACTAAATCAGCTAGCGGTACCTGAACACACTTGTAAGTGGATCACAAGCTTTCTAACAGACAGAAAGAAGCAGGTGAAGCTAAGCAAAATCACATCAGATACTTGTACAATTAACACAGGGCCCTCCAAGGATGTGTTCTTTCTCCACTTCTCTTCTCTTTATTTACCAATGATTGCATCTCAAATGATCCATGTGTTAAACTACTGAATTTTGCAGATGATACAACATTGATTGGTCTCATTTGAGACAATGATGAATCCACATACAGACGGGAGGTTGAACAACTAGCCTTGTGGTGCAGCCGGAACAATCTGGAACTGAACACACTCAAAATGGTGGTAGACTTTAGGAGAAACCCTCCCATACTACCACCTCTTACAATACTAGGCAACACAGTATCAACAGTAGAGACCTTCAAATTTCTAGGTTCTATCATCAAAAACGTCATCAGAAACCACAACAGAGAATGTTCTTTCTGCGCCAACTCAGGAAGCTCAAATTGTCCAAGGAGCTGCTGATACAGTTCTATAGAGGAACTATTGAATCTGTCATCTGCACCTCTATAACTTTCTGGTTTGGTTCTGCAACCCAACAAGACAGACACAGACTTCAGAGGATAATTAGAACTGCAGAAAAAACAATTACTACCAATCTGCCTTCCATTGAGGAACTGTATACTCACAAGTCAAAAAGAGGACTGTGAAAATATTTACAGATCCCTCGTATCCTGGACATAAATTGTTTCAACTCCTACCCTCAAAATGATACTATAGAGCATGGCACACCAGAACAACTAGACACAAGAACAGTTTTTTTCCTGAACACCATCACTCTGCTAAACAAATAATTCCCTCAACACTGTCGAGCTATTCACATTAGACTGCATTACTGTTGCTATTGGTCTTCTCGTTGTTCCTGTCGTCCGTCTCCTCTCACTTGTGACTGCATGACTGTAACTTTGTTGCTTGTATCCTTGTGATTTATATTGATATTGACTGTTTCCTAGTATGATTTGATTGCTTATTGTACTTAACAACTGTTGTGCCTTGTGATTCTTGACGAGTCTTAACTTTTTATGTACACTGAGAGCATATGCGCCAAAGACAAATTCCTTATGTGTCCAATCACACTTGGCCAATAAAGAATTCTATTCTATTCTATTCTATTCTATTCTATTCTATTCTATTCTATTCTATTCTATTCTATTCTATGGATTTGCATTTACCCAAATTAAATGAGGACTTCAACTGGATCAGGCAAGCATGTGGAAATTGGGGCTGAATTATTTTACTTCTCACACCAACTAACAGGAGTAATATTGTATTTTATTAACCAATAAGGATAATGGCATGGGCTTCTGAGGGGATGCATGGATAAAAAAGTTGAAAATGAAAGCTTAGACATATGATCAAAGTCCTACTTTTTATGTATATATGCAATGCACATTAAAAAGAAACAGGGAGTCTCTGGTTGCACTCCCCATTTTGGCTTCTTTAATCAATGTTGGAGATTCCCTTGGGTAATGTTTTTAATTAATTATCTGCTCAAGATCTGGATTTTTGAGGGACTATAGCCATCAGTACAAAACTAGCTGTTTTAATTTGTATCAAGGACCTTGGCAGATATCTTTAATTGAGATACCTGGAAGAGAATTTTCTTCCACCACAAAATATTTTTTATTAATCAGGAAACTTGATTTTCTAATGATACAAATATGTGATTTAAAAAAATATCCATCTGGATAACTAGGTTCTTATCCCCTTGTAATCTGGATCTTTCTGCATTGGACGGTTAATTCAATTAATAAGCTAAAATTCTAGAAGAGAGTGGCTCCCAATACTCCCCAATACATCCTCAATGTGATGGCATCCAGTCATGCATATCAAACAAATGAGCAATGACCAACTGTTTTCTTAAGATTGTCAAAGAATTTAAGGAATCATGTAAGAATTTTTTCTGTTATGTCAACTGCAGATCTTCCCATAAGATCTATTTAAGTTTTCTAAGTAAATGTCAAAGGAAAAAAAAAATTAATAAAAGGTTTTTTTTAAAGAAATGTACAATTTCTTTAATCATTCTTATCACACATTCTTTTGGTTTCCATATTGATTCATTCTTCATCCTAAAACTTTAAAATACATTCGTAGTTGCTCTTCTACCATTCCATATCTCCCTTCTTCCACAACAATCATTCCTCTCCTTCTCCCTTCTTACCCTTCCCTCCCTTCTATTCTTTTCAACTTTCTTCTTTCCTCCTTTCCTTCCCTTCCTCTTCTTCCTCTTCCTTTCCCCCACTCCTGCCCTCTTCCTCTCTTTCTAACCCTCTCCTACTCTTAATGCAGGAAAAGAGATGGGTAAGCCCAACGGCAGAGGATCACCAGCATTGACAGTACAGATTGTATTTGAGGCAGTAGATGGTGTTCTGTCCCATGATCCATCCATATTTGTAAAATATGCTCCCTTTCTTTGTCTATTTTAATTTGGTCTCTGACCGCAATAAAGCTTACTTACTTACTTATTTCCCCTCCCTTTTTTCCTCTCCTTTTTCCTTTCTTCTCTCTTTCTCTTCCTCCCTTCTCCTCCCTCCTTCCTATTTGTCCCTCTATTCCTCTCTCCCTTCTCTTTCCGTTGTTGTGTCCATTTTCAATTCAATATTTTGTCAAGATGGTATTCGAGCAACCCCAATCTTATATTTTCCCACATTTTCCTTTCTATTTTGCTGGTTACATATATATCATCCTTAACGTACATTTATATAGTACCTCTTTTTTCATTTCACCCCTCCTTCCCCCTTTTTCATTTACTCAGGTGTCATCTGGATTTCTATTTTTTTTTGTCTTTTCTCTCATTTATTTTTATTCATATTCCTTTTCTAGCCAATCATAAAAACATCCCCATGTCTTGAAGTACACTGATTCCTCTTTTATTTAATAATCTTTTATTCTTAATGTTAATCTGTTCATTTCTGCACATTCTAAAATTTTCTTTATTATCTCTCCTTCTAATGGGATTTTTTCTGCTTTCCAGTTTTGTGCAAATACTATTCTAGTTGCTGTTATTATATGTATAATAAAATATGTATTTTCTTTTCCATATTTCTCCGATAAAATTCCCAATAAAAATGTATCTGGTCTTAACTTTTTACGCTGGTGTAGCATTCCTTTTAACCATGTTTGTATCGGAAAAATAATCATTTTGAAGGGGTCATAGATATTTCTATTTTGCTATAGTTCACCCTCTGATTCATTAAGTCAAATAGTTTACTACTGCAGAGGAGCTTCCCAGCTTTATCCTTGATGCACAGATAATTGCTTTAGTTCACATGTTTGTCTGCAAGCTGACTTTTACTTTCCCCATGTTGTCAATATGTAGGAGATGGAATGTTGCGTTGAATGAAATATCTGTCTTACCTGTTTGTCTTGTCTCTTGCTCTTTTATTCATGATGAGTAATTTCAAGAAAATAGAGGCAAGAAGCTCTATCGATACCAATATACAATCCATATCATGTGGTGTTCATTTTTTTTCCTCATTTAATTTAATGTAGCATTTAGATACTTTTTCGTTCACACCACAGTTCTGGTTTTGGCATCAGTATACTAAACAATGCATAATAAGAATCCCTTCCTTAATGTAGAGCCCTAAATTAGAAATTGCAGAATTCACACCACGGATTCAGGAAGAGTTCTTGACATTAAGGTAAAGATTCATATTGAGCATGTTTCCTGATTATGATAGGGACTTTCAATGTAATTTGATAATATGGAGATGGTTTGTAATGGCCTTCTTGCAGATTTTTTTTTAAAAAAACCTTCCCAATTTAAGACAGGGACCTACTATTTTCAAGAAAAGCAAACTTGATTGGATACTACCACCTTCTAGATTAAGGTAAATTGGACATAAAACAGTCTGTCTAGAAATGAGGCGGCCTTACTCATGTGAAGATGTTTACTTACATTTGGAAGAATATAGATTGGAAGATTGGAACTGCACATAGTCAATCCCATCGCTAAAGTTATGTGATTCTTATTTAATTGAAAATCAATTCTCAGTTATTCGGTATTGATTCCTAGATTGATATAAATATCCATAGAAATGGATGAACAGAAAACTAACTTTTTCCTATACTTTGTGATGTATAAGGCTTATATTTATGCTTTTATTATCTGCAAAGTAAAAAAGGATTTTTTTTCCTTTTTCATGTCAGTTAATGATGCAGGAAAAACACCACATTAACACATCTGAACAATTCAAAACATTGGCTCAAAGGCAGACAGCAGATCATATTTCCAATGTTGGAAATAGGGTATTGTATTTTCAGAAAGAAGCGTGAAAAGCTGTATTCAATTTGTTGTTATAGATCTTTGATCTAAATGTCTACAGTATATCATGGTTTTGTTAATATCTGATTTCTTGCTTCTGAGTTTCTAAGCCTTGGTGGCAAATTCTGATTATTGATCATAAATGTTGTTTCTTATAAGTATTGTTTGAAACAAATGAAAATTGATGTAATCCAAGATTGATTGTTTCAACTTTAAAGGATAAACAGAATATCTCTTTTAGCATTAAGATAAAATTTCAATTTGAATAACTTAGAGGTGGGCCAGTGGGGGATGAGAGACACCATAGCCCCAATAAGAGCTAAAGTCAAAGTGGATAAAGTCACTCTCCCCATCCCATCTTATTTCAAATAGAAGACAGTCACCAGTAAGCCAAGTTTGAAAGTCAGAAGTCAGTTTTAAATTTTTGAGTGAAAAGCAGGAATTAAAGGCAATTTAATGAAAAAAAAACCCACCTTTTTTTAACTTCAAAATAATATCTCCACACTTTTATTTGCTCTCATTTAATAAATAAGTAAAACACTGGAACATATGCTTCATTTGACTTCATTGACATTTACTCATTACCAGGGTGGATAAAAATCAATGATTTTTTTAAAAAATCAAAAAAATCAGATTTTTTAAAATTTAAATTGGATTTTTTTTATTTAAATCAGATTTTTTTGATTTTTATCGAATTTATTTTAATAAAAAACTTTTGGGGTAAAAATCTATCATAATATAGTTTTCTATTTAAGATACATAAATAATTTAGTTTATTCAGCATGAAATGGAGCTTAGTTATGTAGCATGAGGTTGTATATTCTGCAACACTGGGACTATTGGTGAGTCAACAGTGGGTCAAAGGAGTAGCAGAGATGACAGTTGCTCTTTAAAAATTATGCTTTAAATCGAGTTGATTTAAATCAAGCCTTTTTACTAGTGATTTAAATCATGATTTAAATTGTGATTTAAATCAACTCAATTTAAATCAAATCCACCCTGCTCATTACCATGTGTGAGCACTGCTGGGAAATCTTTAGTTGTGACAGAATAGGAAAAAGTTAGGTGAGTTGCAGAAAAATGAGGAGCCTAGATCCTGTTCAAGAAAGATATACACAACATACAAATTTGTACTTACGAGGAAAAAAATATACCCACTGGGAATAAGGATTATCAGAAAAATACTGGAATACATGGAAACTGCACCAACTACATAATACTGCACAACTATATAAAATAGCAAATAGCAATTTGAAGAAATAAATCAAACATTGCACATCCAGTTGTCTTTGAGCAGATTCTGAATATATGCAGATGTAACTGCTGGCTTGTAAGTGGAATAACAGTTTTCTGATGGCTATGTTTTGTTTTGTTTTGTTTTGTTTTGTTTTGTTTTGTTTTGTTTTGTTTTGTTTGTTTTGTTTTGTTTTGTTTTGTTTTGTTTTGTTTTGTTTTGTTTTGTTTTGTTTTGTTTTGTTTTGTTTTGTTTTGTTTTGTTTTGGGATTCTGAAAGCCGTAGTATGTGGGACAGGTTTCCTCCTTCCTTCAAAGAAGGCTTCTGTGTTTGTTTGCTTTTTTAAAAGTATGCTAAGCATATAGCTTTCATATTTGCTTCCTCAAAATAGTGAAACACTGTTCCATCAAGTTACTGTCAGAGAAGCATGTAAGTTCACATGAGGCTGGAGGAAAGGCTGAAGTAGCATAGAATAGGCATTACTCTATTCAAACTATTTATAAATGACCTGGATGAGGGATTTAATATATAATTATCTTTGGTTGACCCAAAGTTAGCAACAGAATAGTATTAAAATTCAAAACAAAAGAAAAATGTTAATTTCTTCTTTGGGGTAGAGTTAGGGTCAAAGTCAAAGTCATGAGTATTGGATGGGTGGAAGTATGATATGAACAGTACATACAAAAAGGATCTGCTAGACTGGCAGATCACAACCTGAAAATAAACAAACAGTATGAGGCAACTGTAATAAAAACAAATGCAATTATAGGCTGCATTAATAGAAGTATTAGTAAAGGTAAAGGTTCCTCTCACATATATGTGCTATTTGTTCCCGAGTCTAGTGGGTGGTGCTCATCTCCATTTCAAAGCCGAAGAGCCAGTGCTGTCCAAAGACGTCTCCGTTGTCATGTGGCCAGCATGACTAAAGGCCAAAGGCGCATGGAACACTGTTACCTTCCCACCAAAGGTAGTCCCTATTTTTCTACTTGCATTTTTTACGTGCTTTCAAACTGCTAGGTTGGCAGAAGCTGGGACAAGTAATAGGAGCTCACCTTGTTACCCAGCACTAGGGATTCAAACTGCTGAGCTGCTGACCTTTCAAATGATAAGCTCAATGTCTTAGCCACTGAGCCACCATGCCCCTCTAATAGAAGTATAGTATCATACAAAGTCAAAAGAAGCAATCATTCCTCTTTATTCCTTCTTGTTATGCCTGCACCTCTGTTGTACCCATTGCTGAACATCAAATTTTAGTAAGGATTTCTAATTAACAAATTAGACAAATAAGTCTGAAAATGTCAACCCCATTGATAACAATAATGAAGATGGTGATGTTATCCATTCTGACTCTTGGTGATTCTATGGGCCAGGTCTCTCCACATTTTCCTATCTTGCACTACTTCTTTGAGTTGTTCTATATTCTGGCTGGTGTCAGCTTTGATCCTGTCCAGCCACCTTGTTTTTTGGAAGCCTGGTTTCCTTTTATCACTAACTCTTCCAAGCATAATCAGATGTGGTATTCAGCTGGTTTGGGCGAACTGGTAGCTCTGACGATCAGCTGGTCCTGCCCACCCTTCCCCGCCCTATCCTGTCCTTTATTTCCGGCTTTCTAGCTCATCTCAATGATACAGCACAGCTGATTCCTCCCCCCTCCCGCTTTCTACTTATCATTGCTGACATGGAAGGTAAGCAACTGAGCTTCTAAATGCTCCATTTTCAGCACAAAGCGTGCACTCACCAACTTGGTAGTAAAAATTTTTGAATTCCATCACCGAGCATAATTGCTTTCTCCAGTGAATTTCTCCACATGACATGGCCAAAATAAATGAGATATAGTTTTGTGATTTTGCCTTCCAGGGACTTGTCTGGTGTTATGTGCTCCAGTACTTGCTTGTTGGACACCTTTCCTGGCCAAGGAATTCTCAAGAGCCTTCTCCAACATCACAGCTCAAGCGAAATGATTTTCTTCCTATCTTGTTTTTTTTTAAGGTCCAACTTTCACAATGATAGATAGCTACAGGGAACACAACAGAGTGAACTAACTTACATTTGGTTGCAAGGCTGATGTCCTTGCTTTTCCATATTCAGCTCATGTTCATCATTGCTGTACAATCCACTGCAATCTGTCATTTTATTTCTGGGATGCATTCACCACTTTGAGTGATCTGCAACCCTAGAAAAATGAATCAAGATAAATAAAAACCTAGAAAGAAAAAAAATTTAGAAGCACTGGGTATATTTAGTCTGGAGAACAGTAGATTGCAAGAAGATGCGATAACTGTCTTCAGAAATCTGAAGGATTGTCATGAAAAATATAGAACAGAATTGCTAAGAGTTATTTCAGGGCACAGAACAAGAACGGATTTATTTGAATTACAATGAAGAGGATTTCAATTGCTACCAGAAAAAAAAGATCAGCAAATGATTGAAGCAGTTTAACAATGAAAATAGCTGAGGGTTTTAGGGAATTATGCATTCATTCAGTATTATTTAAACAGAGAATGGAGAGCCATCTTTTTTATATCTAGTGATAGATCCTTGCAGTAGATTAGATGATCTTCATGATATCTTCCAACACCTATATTCTTTTGATTCTTTGATTCTACTTTCTGTGAAATGACATGATAATATCACAGTGGTCCAAATCAGAGACAAGTCAGTTTTTGGGTGGGATCTTTGAGCCACAATTACATTTTTTAAAAATTCTCCAAGAGCTTCAGAAGATGTACATGTAAGTGCACAAACATTGGAATAGACAGGAATTACACTTTCAACCTTATTTTTCAATGTTTGGAAGGCAAAGAATTTAAGTGAAAAATAGACCGCAAAGCCTTGCAGAATTTCATCGGACCCATCACCTCATATGATAAAGGGGGAAAACAGTGGGAGAGAAATGACATGTCTGAAAATTATTATATTTGCCACCAAATTTCAGTGGTGTGGTTGCTTTAGTCTCCTTCAAATAGGCACTGTGAACTGAATGCAACATCAAGTTATATGTTACTGGTTCCTATTCTAAAACCATACAGTGGCACCTTCAGGTGCTTGCAGAAATGGTTGAGGAACTGTTGTTTGCAGATGTTGTGACTTAGTAGGTAATTTTCAAGAGATATATACAAGTAGTGAGGGATCATTTTTCAGCAGCATGTACACTTTTCTCTTGAGCTAATCATTAGCCTGAAAAAGAGAAGTTTTATATCAAACAACTCAGGTAAAGATTTATGTTCCACCACAAATTACTATGGGAGACCAGCTGGGGGATATATTCACATACTTGGAAAATGTGTTGTCTCATGAATCAAATATTGATGATGGAATCACAAATCAAATGGCCAAAGGTAGCATAACTTTGGACATATTTCATGAGTATCTATTGAAGAAGATCCGTGTAAGCCATGAAATTGCCTACACCGTCAGACATGGGCAGCACATTAATACACAGAACAATTTTTATTCAAGCAGATTAACAAAATTAATGACAATTACAAAACAGCATAATATTACTCTGATTAGGTTTGCCAGATAACAGGTTAGAAAGCAAGAGCCAATTAGAACAGCATAATTAAGATAATCTAAAATCTCTTTTGAATTTGTAATGACAGATTTCCAAAAAAATATCTTTTAGGGACAATGGATACACGCAGGAAATAATCTCAAGAATGCTGACAGTATATATCCAGCTTGTAGATTCTGCTTCATTTTGGGACATTATTTCAAAAGATTTTGGGGAAATCCTCATGGGTGCAATGTAACATTGTTGCCTTTTTTAAATTGGGAGGTCACTAACCAGAAGCATGTTTGAATGTCCTATTTTTTTTGTTGTTGTTGTCCTTGGAACACCATAAAAGCCTAAGAGAAGACATTATGCTGGAATATCTGAAAAGTATTCAGTGGGAACACTCATCTAGCCTAGGTTAGACATTCGTTATTTCCCATCAATCTTTGGAACAGCCTTTAATGTGATACGGCTAACATATTACTTTATTTTTTTCTATATATCTTAAGAATTATTATGCAAGTCTGCCTTCTATTCCCACACTCCATTTAAGACAGAACTCCCATGATCAAAAATGTACTTTCTGTATTGGATATCATAACTTATCATAATAAAGATATTCATTCTTAATAATGATTTGGGGGAGATGGTTTGCTACTTCTGGCTTTTTCTTTTTCTCATTCATAGGGTATATGTAGAACCCAGCCCACTGTTATCTAATTAGAGTGTGAAAGGACACAACTGTCTTTACCTAAGTGAATAATCACATATAATTTCATGGGAAAATGTTGTCCTAATAACCGTAAAAAACATTTTCAATAAGTCTTTGAAACAGAACATTCCATGTATCTAAGCATATACCTACCAGTAATATATATATTATTTTATTATAAACGCATATACTGTGACTTTCAGAGATTATTTTTATGCTGTCTGATATTAATATATGTATTCATGCACAAAATTATCTATTTCTTCTAACATCTTGTGTGCAATAAATACGGTAATACTGATTTCATGAGAATTTTTTTCAAGGAGAGTATGCAATTATTCTAGAAAAAAAGCAATCTGTTGTAATATGAAGCAAAGCAATGGAGATTAGAAACAAAGCTTCTTTGTTACAATACCCTAAAACTGGGCTCCCAGGCAACCATCCAAATAGAGCTCTGACTATATATTTGCAAAGAATTATATAGGAGATAGAAAAGGTGCATCAACAGTCATTAATAATAAATTACATTTGCATAGGCAGGAAAAGTCCTCAATTTATATCAATATCAAGTAATTATTAAAAACAAGGTTTTATACCTAGGCAAGAAAAAAAGAAAGGTACAAGTACAAATTAGGCAAAACCTGGTTCAGAAGCAGTAACTGTGAGAGGGACCTTGGAGTCCTAGTGGACAATCACTTAAATATGAGCCAGCAGCATGAGGTGGCAGCCAAAAAAGTTAATACAATCCTTGGTTGTAATAAACAGAGGCATGGAATCAAAATCAAGTGAAGTATTATTAGTATGTAGTATGTAGTATGAAGTATGTACCCCTTTATAAAGCCTTAGTAAGACCACATATGGAATACTGCATCCAATTTTGATCACCACATTATAAAAAAGATGTTGAGGCTTTACAAAGTGCAAAGAAGAGCAACTAAGATAATTAAGGGCCTGGATACAAAAACATATGAAGAACGGTTGCAGTAACTGGGTATGGCCAGTCTAGAGAAAAGAAGGAATAAGGGTAACTTGATAGCAGTATTCCAGTATTTGAAGGACTGCCACAAAGAAGAGGAGGTCAATTTATTTTCCAAAACACCAGAAGGCAAGACAAGAAACAATGGATGTAAACTAATCAAGGAAAGAAGCAAACTGGAATTAAGGAGAAACTTCCTAATAGTGAGAACAATTAACCAGTGGAACAGTTTGCCTTCAGAAGCTATAGGTGATTCATCACTCGGTTTTTAAAGAAGAGACTGGACAGCCACTTGTTTGAAATAGTATAGGGTCTCCTGCTTGAGCAGGTGGTTGGATTAAAGGATCTCAAATGTCCCTTTCAGCTCTATTCTGATTGATTAAAATCCAAACCTAAAGGTTGATACCAGACTGTCATATTCATTTCTTTTATACCACCCTTTACCTGACATTTTCACATCGTACTATCTGGCTTCTGCTTGATTCTGCACCTTGAGTTCCAATATTCTACATTTCTATCTAATAATGCAATTTTCTACTGACACAGAAAACGTGATTGAAATTTAAAAATAAAAGTCTTAACTAAGGAAACCTACTATTAAATAATTCTAACTTTTAAACTTCACACAATATATGAAAAATTACACTTCTGTTGACTAACACACTAAATTTTTTGGGTGTGACAGGTACACCCAATTATTCATGGCTCAATAATTTACACTAATCCATACTTTCGTTTCATTACTTTTTCCTGTATCTCAAGAGACTCTGTCAGCTCGAGTCTCTATTGGACTATCAATAAGAATACGTTCCTTTTCCCATCAGCAAGCAGTGAGCTACAACCATTCCACTGCCTGTCTCCAATAGTAAGGAATGTATTTGAAATTCTAAATCAATATTATGTTTATTTTCTTTCTCCTTTAAGATAAAGCATTGGGCTTTCTCTTAATTATTGTGAAGATAAAGTATCCTTTCCTCTAAGGGTGATCAAAACCATGCATCAAAAATCTGCTAGCATAACAAAACAGAACAGGGCAAATTAAAATCCTGAAGTAGGCCTCATTTGATATATAAAAATACATATCTATGGATTACCAAACCTAAGCACAATTTAAGTCTTATCGTAATAGTGTGAAAAATATATTGTTCAAGGACAAAACAATTTGAGAGCCTTTTGTAAATACTGAACAATAACAATAGTGCAGATAAGATCTTTTTCTGAAAGCACAGAAAAGTTTTATAAACCACTCTACATACTTAAAATAAGTGCTGCCACTATAGTAATTCCATTTCCCCCACAAAATGCATTTTCAAAGGGATTCATAGGACTATCAAATTCTAAAAATGTCTTAATTAAAAATGTAATTTGTTCTGAATAGTTATAGTGTCATCAGTTTACTTTATGTATGTATATATGCCTGCATGTATGTATGCATTTATTTATTTATAAGATTTATTTATTTTTTTATTTATTTATTTATTTATTTATTTATTTATTTATAAGATTTATTTGACAGCCAAACTGAGATTATTGTGACAGTGAGTAGTCAAAAGAAAACCTAGTTACAGTTTTTTAAAAAATAATAAAAGCAAAATAATTAATCAATGCAATAAGAGAATACAGGGATACATTAACAACTATTCCATGTTCCACAGACAGACTTATCTATCATCCTGGTCTAATTCCTGGAGAAGAAAACATATTCTTAGAACCTTTCTAATACCTATTGGGGCTTGCGCCCACCAGACATCAGAAGTTGAGGGAGACTATTGAGAAGCTTGCAGGCTCACACAAACATCATGTTTGTGATGAGCAAAAGAAGTTATGGTGGAAGTCATGGTGATGGATCTGGAACAAGTCTTAGTGTTTTATGCCTTTGCTATTTTCTAATGTTCTGATACTGCCTAGTCATTAAGCAATAGAAGTCCTGGACAGGATCTGTTGTTACTTAATGCCAGATTGGTCTATAAGAAAAAATATTTCATCTGAAGTTTACTAATGGACGAAGGGCCAACTTGCTATGTTTAATCAAGATCAGATTGGGGGGGAAGGAATAGTTCCCCCATCTGAAATGTGTCCATCTGGATATTGGGCATGGCATTACATATAGACCTAGGGTAGGACTAGGAAATGGCATAATTATTCAAGGAATTCTTGAAAATGTTAAGAATGCTAATCTGCAGTTAACCGGGTATGAAACCCAGTTTGAAGGGCTGTTGCTTAAGATCAGATGTGATTGTTACTACTGCTCAACTTCCCTTTTGTCCAGCAGGCTGTCGATCTGTTCTGTCTGATTTATGGCTGACTGGACTTCCCCAGTCTTATGGTTCTTGGGAATTTCAACCTGCTTTCTTAGGATGCAAAGTTGGAGACAGCTACCATAGTAACTATAGGTCTGACCTAAATTACTGAGGGCAGTATCAAAGAATCAAATCCATGTTCTAGACTTATTTATTTCTCTCAGTACAATAGCAATATCATCTGGAATTGGGAAACATTATCATCAGTAACTAGGGATGAAATCCAGCAGGTTCTGACAGGTTCTGGAGAACCGATAGCGGAAATTTTGAGCAGTTTGGAGAACCAGTAGCAGAAATTTTGAGTAGTTCAGAGAACTGGCAAATTCCACCTCTGGCTGGCCCCAGAGTGGGGTGGGAATGGACATTTTACAGTATCCTTCCCCTATCACGCCCACCAAGCCACACCATGCCCACCAAGTCATGCCCACAGAACTGGTAGTAAAAAAAATTGGATTTCACCACTGTCAGTAACGTAATATCATTGAGAAATTAGTCCCAGTTCCTGTCTGTAGGGATTCAGTATGACTACCTCAGGCATCTGATGGAGCTGATTAGATCACAAAGAACACATGGGATTTTCCTGAGGCTCTGATGCGTGTTTCAACTGAGGCCTTAGTCACCATTTTGAATGAGAGGACAACAATGGCCTTGAATCAAATTTTATAAGATGAGGAGACTACAGCTTGTAGGTACTGCTGTTTAAAATGCAGGCACTTTTACAAAGAAACATCCACCCACTGGCAACTAGATTGGTACTCTGATATTGGTTGTCTGAACTGTTTTGAGAGCTTTAAAGGATGCTATACCACCATTTGTGTATTATTGCTAATTTTGTTTGATATTGTTTTATTTTGGAATTTTAAATTATTATTATTATGGATGTTTTATTCTGTTTTGATTGTTACTTATTTATCATTACATCGTATTTCAGTGGGCATAGTCATAGCTGAACGATGTTGATTAAAGGCAAAGAATCTGAATGTTTGGCAGTTCACATCTGTAAACTTTCCACACAAATCATGTCCTCCATAAATGCCTGACTTTAATCAAGTGATAATATGATGTTGTAAACAGCAGGCTGTTCATGTGTAAGTTTCATTATTTTTATTCATGTCTTACTGGAACTAAATGTTCAGCAATTTATGAAATTATTGATCTGACGCCCCCCCCACAAAAACTCATAAAAGCAAATATTAAGGGTAACTGACAACATGGAAGATTAGCCCTTGAAATAAATTTTGCAATGATACTAATACTTAAATCACTTATTATGTTACTGCCAAACATGGAAGCAATATTAATCTAGTAATCAGGGTTAAAACAGATGCCAGACAAAGGTTTAGTAAAGCAAAAATGTAGTGAGTGAGCACAAACTGGAGAATCAGATAACAAAGAAACAATGTACATTAGAAGAAAACAAAACAGATGAAAGAAAATTATAATCCACATGACTGAACTGGATTAGAACAAGACATTATTCATCTCATTTATTCCATACTTTTTGCCTCGTCCAATTTGTTTTTCATGAAGTTTGTGTACTTTTGAAAGCATTAATAATCAAGGTGAGATGGGTGGCAAACAAATTAAACAAACAAACAAACAAACAAGTAAATAAATAAATAAAATCACTGCTTACCAGTAATGATAATTCTCTACAGTTTGCAGGCTCTAGATCTTCTGACTTTGATACTGAGTATACAGATGTTCACATTGATGCAAACTCTGAAGTGAATATTGATAGAAAGGAGAATATCTAAACAAACTAATACCGAATGAGAATAGGACTATGGGTTTAGCTGGTCTAGAAGGAAGAGGTGCGGATACATAATTAACATAAAAGGAAAATTTTTAAAAAAATTCAGGATGGATATGCTGAGATCACAGAAGATTTTGGAGAAAAGAAAGTGAGTTACGGCTGGTAGACAACAGTGTTACAACCCTCAAATGGATTGGACAGTCCAAGCCTCAAATGAACTGAGCAGTTCACATTAATTAGGGTTTATGGAATGCTGGGGAGAACAAGAGAAGGCTCACTAAAATGGAACAAAACATAAGGGACATTCAGATACTTGGTCCTAGGGCTGGATTGAAGAAAGATAGAATTTTTAAAAAATACTGAAGTTTTACCTAGCAGAGAATAACTAATCAAACCTAGAGTACCTGTTAGTTCTTCAGTCTGAAAGTGGGTGTAAGATAATTTTGTGGGCTCTCTCTTTGGACTTAGATTGGTAAATAGCGCTAGCAAATAACATAGGGAATATTTACTTATTGAGAACAGATATATTAAGGATCCTATTATATTGCGTTAAGATTTGTACACTTAGAAATGTGTACACATGTGTACTTGTAAAAACAAGAGGAAAAATTGGTAAAATGCAAAAGGTTGTGTTATGCTCTACCTGGCTCGATAAGAATGGAGTTATCCGATATATGGTAAAACAATTATCTGGGAAAAACAGAAGTATTTGACTTCTAATAATATTTGGCTACTGTATATGTCTATATTTATTTCTGGAAACAGGGAGAAAGAATGGGCCTCTGGCCCATTCAGTCAGATCATGGAAGCTGGGTTTCTGTATCCCAGTTTTGATCTAATAGTTTTTCACTGACTGAGCCAACAAAGAAAGAAAGCAGGACTCACAGCAGTGGTGAAATCCTCCAAGGTTTGCCACCGGTTCTCTGTGCGTGCATGTGCAGTGCACGCCAAATGCGCAGGCATGCATAGTGCACACCAAATGCATGCTTCGCGTGCATGTACACCGCAGGCACTATGCACAGCGTGGAAAAAGGAGGGTTAAGAAGCCTTTTCTAAAGTAAGTAGAACAGCAAGGGAGGGGAACAGCTGTGTTGCGCAATTTAGATTTGCTAGAAAGCAGGATTTTCTGATTTCTAGCAAATATAAATCGTGCGGCACACCTGATCATTGGAAATATCGGTTCGGATGAGCCGGTAGCAGTTTTTTACTACTGGTTCACCCAAACCGGTAGCTTTTATTACTACCAATTCACCCAAACCGGTGCAAACTGGTAGCATTTCACCCCTGGGGCACAGATACATAAGAAAATGAAGGGAAAGGAAAACTGCTACTAGAAACAATAGTTGATTTAAAAAGAAAACAGAAAAAGAGTAATTATATTGGAGCCTGGTGTTTCAGGAATAGTAATTTATTGTGTGAGAATTAGTAGTGAAGTGTGATCCAGAATCTTTTGAAACATTTATTTCGTGGCTGTACCAAATAAAGATTGTGGAAAGGATACTTTCTGGAAAGTGACTATTTTAAAATCGAACTGATCTGTTGATCCTTTCATTTTACATTTTGCAAGAAGAGAGTCCTAAATCTCACAACTGCAGAATGAAAAAAGGAAGGCAAGTCATTAATATTAGTGTGAATCTTCTGTCTTGTACTCACAGCTGAATGGACAAGATGGGATTTCTGTAACATTCCAAAGATACCTTAGCTGTTCTCCCAAATGCTAACTCAATTAGAACTAGCGTGCAATGTCTACAGCAATTAAGTACAATGGGACCATCAAATGAAACATGAGAGTCAGCAGATCTTACGCTCTGCAAGAACAATAGCGCATCCAACTCGTGCTCAGAAGCAAAATTATGCAGAATTACATAGCAAAGCATTACAGATAGCTACATGGTCACATTTTTTTCCACTGGCTGCATTAAGTTTATTTGTCCCAATTACTACATTCACTTTCTGTACCAGAACTATAAAAAAGCATTGTGCACTGAGCCAATAATGATTTAATAATGGGCAGATTTATTTCAAATTCTATTCAATTTTCATACCTTTTTCTTTAAAGTAAAAAACAAACAAACAGCTTCCAAGAAAATGCATTTTTGGAATGATTGAGACACTGAAGGTTCACATTCTCTTGAAAACACAATGTTTGAGAAAGAGGAAGAAGCTCTCAAGCCCTGTTCCACAGCCTATGATCCAGGAAGCATTCAAGAGCAAAAACTGGATCTTGGCAACTACAATCAGAACAGTGGTGGAATTCAATTTTTTTTACTACTGATTCTGTGGGCATGGCTTGGTGGCGTAGTGTGGCTTGGTGGGCATGGCAGGGGAAGGATACAGCAAAATCTCCATTCCCTTCCCACTCCTGGGAGAAGGATATTGCAAAATCTCCATTCCCACCCCACTCTGGGGCCAGCCAGAGGTTGGTATTTGCCAGTTCTCCAAACTAAATTTCCATTACAGGTTCAGAACCTGCTGAATAGCACCACTGAATCAGATCCTCCATTCTTATTTCTTTCCAGACTTTTTCAGCCTGGACTGAGCTGCTGTTTATGAGGTACACTGCTAATGAACTCCTTGCCTACTGGCTCACTGTTTATGTCTAACATTCCTCTTATTTCTTTCTACGCCTTCTCACAATTTCTTCAAGAGACCTGCAAACCTCTGCTTAACAAGTGTGACTCAGTAGGGCAAAGGCGTAATTCAAATGCTGAGTGTGGGAACAAGCTGGATTCTAGATGATCAGATGAATTCTTTATTAGTTGTAAATTATTAATTAACCACATAGGACCCTTCTATCTTACAATATTGTAAAAGCATGTCTCTGCCCACTGCATAAAAGGCTAGAAATCTCAAAACTTCCTTTCCAGAAACCTTCAGTCTATGCTGCTCAATCCCAGCTTGTTCCTTTGGGAACAGTTTTGCAGTGTGTGTTGCTACTGACTGTCTCCCAAGAAACACCTCCTCCATGTAAGGCAGACAAAGCATCACCACCTGATTTACCAAATTAGCAATTATAAACGTTGAAAACAAGGGGGAAAATAATCCTTATAATGTTATCTCTTGGCCTTGTAGGATCAAGTGTAGCCTTTTCAGCCCTTTCTTCACTAATTTGGGAGCTAGTCCTATTCATAATAAAGAAAATCTATTTTAAATATTTAACTATTTTTTTAAAATATATTTTTAAACTTTAAGTATGCAAAAAGAAGGGTGCTAAACATAACTTGGAAAAGGAAAAGGAAAAATCAACTTGCAACGTAATACATAAATAGACTTGCTTATTGTTATTGGTACAAGAAGAATTTAAAGAGCAGACTACTGGATTTCATAGAACTTGGTTGATAGATAATTCAAGGCTACTATAAAATATATAGTAGCTGAGTTTGTACAGATGCATACTATTGGACTTAGCATGCAGGAAACAAATACAATTTAATGCACATTCTGGCTAAACATTTTTCAATTCACATGTGTCCTAAAACAGTGTATTCTGATTTCACCCACCTCCCAATCTCACCATCCTCTTGAGATACTTCCAGCCATTTATCAGAGATGTTGGACAGATGGAACACTATCTATTTTTGCAGTTCTCTCACGGCAACTTCTCACTCCATTTCCATAGAGTTTTGATTCTGATCTTAAAAGAACAAAACATTTACCGTACTCAATTGCAGAAAGGGATGGGGTACTTTGGGAAAAATGTTAATGCCCGGGACTGAAATAAGGTAGATATTCAAACTCAGGTGCTCTTGCTTAGAATAGCAGAGAGACCACACTAACACAACATCATGCTGTCTGTTCACAACCACTTTGTATTACAGCATCTACTTAGCCAAAGCACTTTTTATTTAATGAGAGAATCAATGTTAGCGATCAAGTGCATGGAAATTCATGTATTGGTGATTTTGTGCCATTGTTTGGAATTTTCTGTTAGTGTGCATACTACACACACACACACACACACATTGTAAACCACAATAAGATGTATAGATTTAATGGTATATAAGCTTTATAAATGAGTGTACTAGGGAAGGCTTTTGCAAATATCAGAGGCAAAAATGACTAAAACTTGGAAAATGCAATATGACCTTATGGGTATGCAAATTAGTATTGAATTTAAAGAAAGTGTATGATAAAATGACTAGGCTTAAATTATGTTCACTGCTGAATATGGTGAGTAATAAATGATAACAATAAATAAAATACTTAGGACAGGGTTCAGCTATGAGCAAGGAATAAGATAAGGGCTGTGATATTTCATTAGTTGTTCAATGCATCTACTTTAATCCTCACAATGGATGGTTGACTGCAAAAGCTGATGAAGTTAGCAGAGATGGCTAAATTCACTGCTTTGATTAAATAAACTTTATTTCTACTTGGAAATCATTTCTGGTCTTTGTGCTTGAGGTAGAAAAAATGAAATTTTGATTTGTGGGTTTTTCTGATTAGATAGGTTTATTGGCTAGTATATATTAGTATGTAAAAGTAAGAAGTTGAGCTTATATGTTGTTACTTTATTCTACTGTGTGAAAAAAGAGTTGGAAATCAGTGCTTTTCTTTTTCTTTCCCCTTTCACCCTACACTTCTTCCTCATTCCTTTTTCTTCCCCCACTTTCCTATTATTTTAATTTTTCTTTGTATTTTATATTTAGATAAACTAATAAAATTTGACAAGATAATGTAGCTGTGGTTAACTTCGGGATTATAAGTGTGTTGGCAACAGACATGAATATCCATGTACATTTTAGGCAGACCATACAATGTTATTTGTTAAGAAGACAAGTAATTTGCAGCAAATTCGAGACATATTGGATTAGCTAAATATTAATACATCAAACACCAAAACATTTGTGTTTAACAGGAACTTAGGGGAAAAACTAGAATAATTGATTGAATAATCGTTTGGAAGAAAGCTTCCTAAAGGGAACATGGATGGAAGTATGGATGGAGAAATATGACATGCAAATGCTCTTTAAAAAAGTAGTGGGTATCTGGATGCATTGTCAGGATTCAATTTTTTTATCAAAACAATGAAAGCAGAAATGCACGTTGTGGTATAAGGTTCTTTATATCTGCTGCATAAACAGAGGAATAGAATCAAGATCACATGAAGTGTTAATACCACTTTATAATGCCTTGGTAAGGCCACATTTGGAATATTGCATTCAGTTTTGGTTGCCACGATGTAAAAAAGATGTTGAGACTCTAGAAAGAGTTCAGAGAAGAGCAACAAAGATGATTAGGGGACTGGAGGCTAAAACATATGAAGAACGGTTGCAGGAACTGGGTATGTCTAGTTTGATGAAGAGAAGAATTAGGGGACACATGATAGGAGTGGTCCAATATCTCAGGGGTTGCCACAAAGAAGAAGGAGTCAAACTATTCTTCAAAGTACCTGACGGTAGAACAAGAAGCAATGGGTGGAAACTAATCAAGGAGAGAAGCAATTCAGAACTAAGGAGAAATTTCCTGACAGTTAGAACAATTAATAAGTGGAACAACTTGCCTGCAGAAGTTGTGAATGCTTCAACACTGGAAATGTTTAAGAAGATGTTGGATAACCATTTGTCTAAAGTGGTGTAGGGTTTCCTGCCTGGGCAGGGGGTTGGACTAGAAGACCTCCAAGGTCCCTTCTAACTGTTATTCTATTCTATTTAGTGAGTGCAATGTCACAAGCCCAAAGTGAAGCTTGCACTATGAACACACAATACTGCTTTCCTCATTTCCCATGACTTGACTCTGACTATAAATGCTTCTGCAAGTAGTATGAGGCCTACTGCAAAGAATGAATGCTTGTCAGAAGAAATTAAAATAGCTGTGTAGAAGAATGTGCTTCTGCTCATATTGTTCTATTAAAGTATGTCAAGGAGAACATAAATAAATTGAATGCTATGGGAATGCACTACTTAAGAAATGTGTGTGAGGACTCAAGATGAAATAGGAGAGCAAATGAATGGGTGCTGAATAAATGTGGGTTAAATACAGAAATTGGTAACCAGTATAAAAGAAATAGCTTGAGGTGATTTGTTCATATGAATGCATGAGAGAAATGAAAGTATGGATTGAAAAATAAAGGGAAAACTGAAAGAGCCTGAGTGGCGTAGGAGGCTAAGGTTAAATGCTCCTAAGGCAGCATTTAACATCCAGCTGCCTGCAATTACTGCAAGTTCAATTCTCCCCAGGCTCAAGGTCGACTCAGCCTTCCATCCTTTCTAAGGTGGGTAAATTGAGGGCCCAGTTTGTGGGGGCAATAAGATGACTTTGAATAAATATACAAAAGTATGAAGGCTATTGCTTAACGCATTGTAAGCCGCCCTGAGTCTCCGGAGAAGGGCGGCATATAAATCAAAGTTAAAAAAAAAAATCATGGTTTTAACATCCTTAACAAGAAACATAAGTTCTCAAGTTGTACTGTACTGCCTTATCATGGTGGAGATCAGTGTTCCTAGGAAAGATCGGGAAAGATCAGCAAAGAATGCCAAGAGTATGTGACAAAAAATCCATAGTCCCAGTAGGACCATTCAAGATTTCAAATTTATCCCAACTGTTCATTGAAAGCAAGCAGGGACTTATGCTGAACAACAGCAATATAGAAAAAGTTCTCAGGTTGTATTGTACTGCCTTATCCTGGTGGAGATCAGTGTTCCTGGGAAAAATCATTGAAAGCAAGCAGGGACCTATGCTGAACAACAGCAATATAGAAAAATTCTGGAGGAGGAAGATCATTTTATAGACAACCACAAAGGCATAATCACGAGATGACAATGGGAAACCACATGTATAGAAAATATAAAATGATTTCCAATGTGTTCTGGGATAAATGTCCTGCTGATAATTTTGCTCATGAGAAAAAAATAAAATAAAATAAATGCTTTATTAGTCAGGAAAGATATATAATAGGAAGGATGCTAAGCAATCCATGAATGAATCATATCAGTTAGACTTTATGAACATGGTTATTTTCTTGCAGACATTTCATTACCAAAAGTACGTAATATCATCAGTACACTGCAAGAAAACAATCAAGCTTAGAGAGCACCAACGACCTTTCAACCTTGAACAACAAACATTTTCTTTATTGATGCTTTATGAACACTCCTTTAATACCATGATTATTCAAGTTTACACTAAACTACCAAATCAATAAAAAAAGTAGGTTGATAAGTGTTATGGTCAATTTCAAAGTAAATCTGGCAGAATTGGTAAAAAGAGTTGTTGGATGTCAAAGTTGGAAATACTGTATTAAGGATAAAAATGTAGTTAAGACTTTATGGCCTAGAATAGTAATGGCTAACCTTTTTGCCGTCGCATTCCAAAAGCAGGCGGAGCATGGGGGGATTGTGCACGTGCATGCCCACACCCATAATTCAATGCCCCCTGCGCCCTGCCCTCCCATGCATGTGCGCATGCTCCCCCTGCACTCCCCCCACTTTTGGCACGTGATGGCACGGTTGGCCCGCTTTTCACTTTCCCCAGGCTCCAAAGGCTTTCTAGGAGCCTGGGGAGGGCAAAAACAGCCTCCCCCCCCCCCCGGAGGCTGGAAACAGCCCATTTCCTGACTTCTGGTGGGCCCGGAAGGCCCGAAAATCAGCTGGCCAGCACGCACATGCATTCTGGAGCTGAGCTAGGGCAACGCTTGCGTGCCCTCAGATATGGCTCCGCGTGCGACCTGTGGCACGTGTGCCATAGGTTCGCCATCACGGGCCTAGAAAAATAAAAATGAAACAGGACAGTAACATATCAGCTTGTGCCAATCTAATTATTTATTCATTACTAGCATAGTCTTCAAACAATCAAAAGGGCACCTATATTCCTGGACATTGCCAGAGGAAGTACACAGAAATCAACTTGATTATATTACTGGTATAAGAATGTGGAAGAGCTCAGTTATAACAGCAAAGTCATGATTGACTGTGGAACAGATTACAAAGTGCTTGTGTGCAAGTTCCAAATCAAGTTAAAGCAGAAAAAAAAAGACAATTAGAATTCCTGATATGATCTTGAATGTATACCCACAATTTGCAAGTACAATATCAGGAATCACTTTTATGTCCTGCATCACCATTATAGGGAAGTAGAGTCTGCGAAATGTGCTTTAAAAAGTCATTAAGGATAAATGTGAAAAGAATTGCTAAAGCCAAGAAAGAAGCAAATTGAATGTCAGAAAAAATGGTGGAATTTTCTAACAAGAGAAGAGAAACCATTGTCAAGAAAGACAAGGGCAAGCAAAGAACTCAACAAAGGATTTCAGAGAGCTTTTAGAAAAGACAAGAAGCAGTATCTCAATGACATTTGTAAAGACTAGGAAGATGAAGGCAGACATCGAAAAATGCAGAAAGTTTTCCAAAAGTTTTCTGATCTTAAAAGAACAACCTCAAACTGGAATGCTAAAAGATACCATTGGACTGATAATAAATTATGCCAAAATATTTATTTAAAAAATACAGAAGGAGTATACAATAGAGATCAACATTCAAGCTGCCCTAGAAGATATTCCTTCTTTACCAAGAACCTACCAAGAATGACAACAAACATAAGAAGCTGTAAAATTTTAACCAAGCAAATATGGAGAAAAACACATAGGACAACAAATTGGAAGATGTCAGTCTACAAGAATGGAAAGGACAACAGGGTTTGAAAGTATCCTTAATACAATATCCTTAATTTCACTTGCTAGCAAAGCAATATGCATGGATTAGGGTCCTACATGGAAATGGAGATATCAGATGTTCAGATTGGCTTTTCAAAAGCTAGGGAAATACTTATGTATATATCTTATGTAGCCTAGTTCATTGAGAAAGCAAATACAAAAAAAAAAGTGAGTATATACCAGTGGTGGGTTTTTTTTACTACCGGTTCTGTGGGTGTGGCTTGGTGGGCGTGGCTTGGTGGGCATGGCAGGGG
This sequence comes from Arizona elegans, assembly GCA_022577455.1. Lineage (NCBI taxonomy): Eukaryota > Metazoa > Chordata > Lepidosauria > Squamata > Colubridae > Arizona > Arizona elegans. The sequence goes on from JAKOOJ010000009.1 coordinate 61,768,675, forward strand.
AAGGATACTGTAAAATCTCCATTCCCACCCAATCCAGAGGAAGGTTACTGCAAAATCCCCATTTCCTCCCAATCAGCTGGGACTTGGGAGGCAGAGAATAGATGGGCGGGGCCAGTTGGAATTTTTACTACCGGTTCTTCAAACTACTCAAAATTTCTGCTACTGGTTCTCCAGAATTGGTCCGAACCTGCTGAAATCCACCTCTGGTATATACCTAATTGATTATACTGTAGAAAGATGTCCAACTATGTCAACTATGTCATGTTGCAGAATATATTTAGAAAAATAAGAATCCCAGAACATTTCATTACATTACATAAGAAATGTCCTTATATAAAACAGATACACATTCTTTATCCTCTTTTATAAGTTAAATATAAAAACATACAATATTGAGGCATCCTAGATTGGAAGAAAATGAAAAATTTGAAAACTGGTTTTTAAAATCAGAGAAATAAGCATAAAAATACTGTGCTATGCTACGTTAATCACACTTACTAGCTGAAACTGCAAAAGATTTGCAAGGTCTTGCAGTGAAAGTCTAGGACTATAGCGGAAAAATGTGATGTAAGATTAAATATAAAAAATATCAAATTAATGACAACAAGTATTCTAACTGGCCTTAGAACTGACCAACACAGTAGTGGATGAACTATGTTTTTAAAGATCAATCATGATCAATAAAGCAATCAGTTAGAAGTCAAGAAATACCAAACAGACTAACTCTTGGTGGAGTAATGATCAAGGCTTTTAAAAATATATTGACTTGCCATGTATCTCTACATACAATAAGCAAAAATCAAAATTGGGGATGCAATGGCTTTCCATGTGACACTTTGGAAATGAAAAATGGACATTGAAGAAGCAGAATAAAAAGAGTATGGGTGCTTTTGAACTTCATGCTGAAGAAGTCTCCCAAGAATATCCTATGGAAAATGTGGTGGCATCTCCTCTAGTGGGGAGAAACAATCCAAGAAAATAGTTTGGTATCATTGAAGAAATTTATCCAGAGTTCTCACTAAAAGTACAAATGACCAGGCTAAAATTATAATATTGTGGACACTTTATGAGAAACTCTAGAGAAATCTATAATGATAGGTAATTTATAATGATAATAGAAGGAAAAAGAAAAGAAAAAGAACAACCAGGAGCAAGGGGATAGATTTTAAAACAGTGATGAGTGACCATTGGAAAACATGAAAATTCAGATTGGGGATCAATCAGGGGTGAAGTGCTCCCAGTTCGGACCGGATTGCCCAATCCAGTAGCGATGGTGGCGGGTGGTCCAGAGAACCGATAGCAAAAATCCCTGCGCCCCCCGCACCCCACCATGCCCAGCTGAGCCCATGATCATCAGAGAGTTTTTTTAAAAAAAACTTTTCAAAGCATTTTTCTACAACCTCTTCTGACGAAAAAATGCTTTTAAAAGTAAAAAAAAAGTCTCTGATGATCGCGCGGCTCAGCTGGGATCGTCAGAAGCTTTTCAAAGCATTTTTTTCTGCAACCTCTTGGCCGAAGAGATGGTAAAAAAAATACTTCGTCTCTGATGATCCCAGCTGAGTTGTCTGATCGGCAGAGAGGCTTTTCAAAGCATTTTTTAAAAAGCCTCTCTGGCGATCCCAGCTGAGTTGCCTGATCGGCAGAGGCTTTTCAAAGCATTAGAAAAAATGCTTTGAAAAGTTAAAAAAAAAAGTTGGCCACACTCACCCAGTCACATTACCCCACCACCACCAAGCCACGCCCACAGAACTGGTAGTAACAAATTTTACATTTCACTCCTGGGACCAATCATCTTGGAAAATGTTATCTATGTGATTGCTAAGAGTTGATGCTTGCCTTGAAGGTATCATTATTATACCCCCAGGTTTTTGGAGCTACATTTGTTGTTTAGACTTTGATTATACACTCCTACTTTATGTTCAAAAAGATATTAAAGGTAAAATGAAATATTAAATATAGTAATTTTGTGTGTGATTATTTTGCCATATTAAAGGATTTAGCATTAACTCGGAATTAATATCATATTCCAGTATTATAGAAATCAGATTTTGAATTATATATGAAGCAAATTCTATGTGAACCATACAAATTCATTTCATTACTTCTTTGGATGAAAGAAAAAGTTAATTTTAAGTGGATTAATAGACTATAAAGAGAAATCGTCTGCAAATGCACTATATAGTTCAAATATATCATGTTGAAAAAAAATGTAATTAAATACAACTACTACAAGTCTCTTTTCCATCACTGATACCAAATTTAAAAAGAATCCAACCTTTTATTTTTCAAACAAACTCTTTTTAATCTGGATGAATAACCTAAATGAGAAACTTTCATTTTCTTCCTTCACAATATTGAAAGATTGTAGGTGTCTTCTTCGATTAATAACACTGATATATAAGTAGAAAAAAATCAAGGCTGACTGTCTGGTTTTAATAAACCACAGACACTAGCTTCATATATTGAGTTGATCATTTGTTTATCTTTCTCACTTTATATTTTATTGTAATTAAAAGAGAACAGGATAATATTTCAGAATGTGATAGCATGTTATGCCTGAGGCTCAGTATTGTTTTTGCTAAGAATAATTTTCACCTGTTTTCCCTATTTTCTGTATTCATCATTTTCCTTCAATTTTTCCAGATGTCAAAAAACTGGGCAAGAAAATTTACATGCATTTCATGCACATTTCTCCTAATACAGTTATATTGGTATATATTTACCCTATAAATATATATTGTTAACTCAAAGTGGTAAACCAGGGGTGCTATTCAGCAGGTTCTGACAGGTTCTGGAGAACTGGTAGCAGACATTTTGAATAGTTTGGAGAACCAGCAAATACCACCTTTGGCTGGCCCTAGGGGTGGGAATGGAGATTTTGCAATATCCTTCCCCCAGGAGTGGGAATGGAATGGGAATTTTGCAGTATCCTTCCCCTAGAGTGGGGTTGAAATGGAGATTTTGTAATATCCTTCCCTCAGGACTGGGGAGGAAATGGGGATTTTGCAGTATCCTTCCCCTGCCATGCCCACCAAGCCACGGCCACCAAGCTACATCATGCCCATCAAGCCATGCCACAGAACCAGTAGTAAAAAAATTGAATTCCACCACTATGGTGGTGGAACATTAATAATATTCCCGTCTCTTACTTTCCACACAACAACAATCATGTGCAGTAAATTGGGCTCAGGGAGCGTGAATGGCCCAAAACTACCCAGCTAATTTCATGCCTAGGAGAGGCCTAGAACTCAGTCTCTTTGTTTCTAGGCCAAGACCTTTACTACTATATCATACTGAGTCTCTAATACTTTTCTAATAATTCAAAGGGAAAATTAAAAATAATAGCTAAACCCAATCACTGAATTTGGCTCAACATATTGTCTCCAACATCTGTTCAAAGTTTTGAAATACAGATGCTTTTATTGCTTTTTCTTTTTAAAGTAAGATCCCACTAGCAATCGGTACTGTTCCTGGGATATGTAGTAGCACTGATTTCATTGTGTAGAGAATAAGAAGGATGAAATCATTACTTCTGAATTTAGCTTGCTTGCTGCCTTTTCATTAGTGACCTTAAATAAACATTTCTCTTTGTCCAAATGCTTACTTTTATACACTCCCAAACTTGCAAATTATGAACAAGATTTGATTGCTATTTTCCACAGTCTGTTGGGAATAAGCCTGATCACTGGTGAGCACTATTATAAATAATTTATTAACATAAATTCATCTATATGACTTTTTATTATTCAGAATTCAAAATAAGCTTCAAAACTATTATGTTTATAGGTACTGTAGGAAGAAACACTAATCTAGCAAATCATCTAAAAACACTCCTTAAAAAGGTACACTTCATTAAATGCCATGTGAACATGTTTGTTTGTTTGTTGCAAATAGAGTCGAATTCAATCAATGCACTGATTATTTGTTTATAAAATTCAGGACATTATAAGGTATATTTTCTATCAAATTATCTCCATCACAAAGATTTCTTTGTGAGGTGACAGCAGATAAACAGACAAGCAAATCTGACAAATACCCTCCTATTTTCATATACTTTTCCATTAACTAAGAAAAATAATTTTTAACAAAGTCAGAATATAGAAATTGGCAATGTATTCATTTGCTGGTAATAGAAGCAAAAGAGAAAAGATTTTCTTATCTTCTCAAATAATCACTGATTTTATTTATTTATTAAAAATATATGCCATCTCATTTATAAGACAACTCTTGGTCTTATATTGACCCAATGATATTCTTTTCTTCCACAAGATCTTAAGATAACAAAGACAGATATCGACTAAATGCTGTCTTAGTCTAGTTTTCCTTTCTTATTCTTGCCCAGCAGCAACCTAACAGGAGGTTGAACAACCTTGTGGTGCAACCAGAACAATCTTGAACTAAGTACACTCAAAACCGTAGAAATGGTGGTAGATTTTATAAGAAACCCTCCTATACCATCACCTCTTACAATACTGGACAACACAGTATCAACAGTAGAGTCCTTCAAGTTTCTAGGTTCTAACATCAAAAACGTCATCAAAAAAGTTCAACAAAGAATGTTCTTTCTGCGCCAATTCAGAAAGCTCAAACTGCCCAAGGAGCTGCTGATTCAGTTCTACAGAGGAATATTGAGTCTGTCATCTGCACCTCCATAACTGTCTGGTTTGGCTCTGCAACCAAACAAGACAAACACAGACTTCAGTGGATAATTAGAACTGCAGAAAAAACAATTGCTACCAACCTGCCTTCCATTGAGAATCTGTATACTGCACAAGTCAAAAAGACGGCTGTGAAAATATCTACAGACCCCTTGAATCCTGGACATAAATTGTTTCAACTTCTACCCTCAAAACGACACTATCGGGTCACTATAGGATCTGCACACCAGAACAACTAGACACAAGGACCGTTTTCCCCGAGTGCCATCACTCTGCTTAACAACTAATTCCCACAACACTGTCAAATAATTTACTAAGAATGTATAATTATTATTATTCTCTTCCTTACTAGTATCTATCTCTTCTCACTTATTACTATAACCATGTTGCTTGTATCTTTCATTTATATTGTTTTTATTTGTTTCTTAGTATGATTTGATAGCTTATTAGTAATCTTGACTAAGTGTATCTTTTTATTCTTGATGAATGTATTTTATTTTCCTTATGTATACACCAAAGACAAATTCCTCGTGTGTCTAATCACATTTGGCCAATAAAGAATTCTATGCTAAACTATGCTATGCTATGCTATGCTATGCTATGCTATGCTATGCTATGCTATGCTATTAATCTGGCAATGCCTTTTCAAACTTATTTACTTATTACTTGCTTTATTTATTTAAATAGTTTTAACAAAAAGGTTGCGTGTTTCCATTTTAATTTATACTGAACAATATTGATTTTCTTTTCGATCGTAATTGTAAGTCACCTTGACACTCCCATAAAAGTGCTTTGCATTGTGTTTAGAAAGCCATCACAGATTTCAAGTATCCATCAAGAGATTTGAACTATAAGAACAAAAATTAAGTTCAAAACTGGTCTTTAACATTGCAGGCATTCATAATCTTATTTATCTTATTTGTTTCTTCATGTTGAAAATTCTCTATTCCAAAGAAATTATTGGAGAAAACGAGATGTAACAAAAACTTTTATTCAGGTGGATTTTTTTTGAGCTGATAGTGAGTAAACTGTTTGTAAAGGTTGGTGATCAACAAATATATATAGTATCCTAACAACCTCAAATTCTTGATTCTATTTACATTTATAGGAAAACGGAAAAGAGTAGCAAGGAAATGTGTGATTATTTAATATTCATATATTCACACACATATTCATGTATATTTTTGACATACAAAAATCAACCAAGCTAACACTGAAAATTTTAACAAAGGTAAAATCAGAAAACCTGAGAATGCTAGCTTTTTAAAGAGGTATACGAATGAACATTTCGAGTTATATATCACAAATAGGAATTGTGTATACAGTGATTGATGAAACCTCAAAAACTTCATCCTCCAATGGCTTCTAATGTAGGTATGCTTCACTGGTTCTAAAACAATTTATATATATATATATATATATATATATATATATATATATATATATATATATATATATATACACATATACATATACATACATACATACATACATACATACATACATACATACATACATACAGAGAGAGGGGGGGAGAGGGGGAGAGAGAGAGAGAGAGAGAGAGAGAGGGAATGCTTTTTTTCTCTTTCTGTTTATTTATCAATATTTCTCATGGCGAAGCACTTTCTTTTTTCCTCAACTACACCAGCTTTGTCTTGCTGTTTTCCAGAAACAGATTCCAAATATTCTTTCTTGTAGCAATCTTGAATGCAGATTCAATTACACATAAGTCTAGTAAATTTATTCTAATCTCCCTGTTTCATATATGCAGAGTACAAAATGTTGGTTTTTGTTATATAACTTTTGATATTGGTATACACAAGAAACATCGTGCACATGTCAATGAAAAGAAAATAGAATATATTAACAGGACTGAGATGTTTTGTTTCCTATTTTCCAAAATTTTATATTTTCTTTCTCTGCAAAGTGAACATGACTTCGTAGCCTTGGAATGTGGAATCAGGGTTATTTTTCTGGCACCTTCCCAGGTCATGCTGAGTTCTACTCTGTGTATGAAACTGAAACCATCATTATAATTAGATTTGTGGCAATGATTCTCAAAGCATAACTTCCTTTCCCAGATCAGAGCATCAAAATGTGATTCTAGGAAAGGCATGATGTCAGTTATTTACACCAGTAGTTTTCATCATTTTGAGTTCAGCCTGAGACTGCAAATTAAACCAATGTAATTTTGTCCAAGATTGTTGATGGCTATTTCTGTCAGGATACAGGAAACTGCATTTTACACTAATTGTAATTTCTACATTATTGTCAAGCATTGCCTCATTTTCCATATCACAGAATACTGTGAAACAAACAAACCAGCACATTTTAACTTACTGTGTTGTATAACCCCCTCCCCCAAACTACGTGTGAGTTTATAGGTCAGTGTGTTGTGTAAACTCTGAAAATTGGTTGTATTTTAGTGTGCATTGTCAGTACATAAGAAAATACCATTTTGATCAGTTTATAAGAATCCCAACCACATCTTGGCTGGCCTGTGAATAAGTTAACTTTGAGGTATATAGATTATTTTCTTTTAAAAAAAATTAAGTACGTTGATTAGTTTATCAAAATATGAGGATAATGAAAAAAGGAAGGAAAGGAAGGAAGCAAATTGGAAAGAAAAAAGTGTAGGGTAAGGGAGAAAAGAAAATAATCTTCCGACTCCTTTTAGCACAGTAGAATAACGTAATAACATAAGATCTTGATATTTTACTTTTATATAATATGTAGAAGCCATTTCTAAAACAACAAACCTATCTAATCAGCAAAACCCAAAATCAAAGTTTCATTTTTTTCCCCACCTCAAGCACAAAGTCCCAAAACAGTTCCCAAGTAGAAATAAAATTAATTGGGTTCTTTTCGTTAATCAAAGTAGTCAATTTACCCATCTCTGCTACGTCCATCAACTTTTGCAGCCAGTATGGGAATCAAAGTATCATTCCATTTTTGTCCATAGTATTCTTGCTCTGTCAGCATAGATAACATCAAAGTTTCAAATATTTTTCCAAATTCTTTATCCATTAAGCCTAAAAGAAAAGTCTCTGGTTTTATCTTTATATTCACTTTAAGAATCTTCTGTATTAAGATATGAATACTACTCCAATATTTCTTTGCCTTGTTATACATCCACCATAAATGGTAAAAAGTTCCTTCTTTACATTTCCAATATTCATTTGTGGTACCTTTATATATTCTTGACAATTTTTCCAGTGTTAAATACCATTAGTACATCATCTTATTTAAAAAAAATCTGTTAAATTATCATTTAATATAAATTTTAAACCTTTTGTATATATTTTCCCATTGTTCAAGTATTATATTATACCTAAAATTCTTTACACACTGAATTATATAATGCTTTACATTCTCATTCTCCAAGTTCAATTTCAATAGCAATTTATAAACCTTAGACATAATTTGCTCATCACTCAACACAAAAAGAAGTTTCCTTTCTGGTTTTCTCTATCATGTGGTAGACATGACAAGGCCTTCTTACATACAGTATGTGGTATTCATTGTCAATATTTCTACTGAATAACTCAAAGCTTTGGATGTTCATTCTACAACCCCACAGTGAAACCTAGCCTCTACAAATGTTGATAATGTAATCCAGAAAGTTCCTAAAGTGATGAACAATTATCAAGATTTGTTTCTAAACTCTAGAAATGGGAGAATATAATAACCTTCTTTTTTCTAGGGAAAAAAATAAATCTAAGTCTTATTAGGTAATGCTTCTGTTGTGATAATGCAATTAAACATTGTAATTAGCCAATCACTGTGGATTGCTTATACCAGGACCATGCAAGATATAAATATGACAAGTAGTTAAATAATCCCCAACACACACAAACATGCAAGCTCACACAAACATCGAGAGAGAAAGATGCATACCAGATTTCCTCTTATTATATAAAAGGCTAAGTAGGAAAAAAAGGTTGGCTGGTTTTCAAAAAAAAGGAGAAAGAAGTTCGTATTTTAAAAAAAATAAAGGATAAGAGGTTGCATTTTCTGCTTAAAACTATTGTTGATGTTTTTTTTAAAAAAAGTATGTCCATTTCTGAACCCAAACTATTAAACAAGAGTACCAACTGTATTTTGCTTACTGGGAATTAAAATGCTGACAAAGAATTGAACTTTTATTATTTACATTAAAATCTAATTCTACTTTGTATAACTTCTTTATAATAGTACCTTTAAAAAAGCTATTGCTTCTGCAGAATTCTTTTGGTAGGGAATACATTAAGGTGAAAGCAAATTCAGCACGTTTTAATAAATTTCTATTGGCAGTTAAATGAGTTATTGTCATGCATACAAAATATGTTATCATGAAACAGATTAATGTTTTATTAGGATTATTGATGTGTAGAAACTGGGTTGAGTTGGATTTTGTAAGATTACTATGAAATGATTTAAAGGTATGAAAAATCTTAGGAACTTGGAAGTGTATCTTACCCATAGAGTTCAGAGTGTTATAAGGTTTTAGTAAAAAACAGATATGCTTCTTTTTGAAGAGAACATTTATCTTGTCTACTGAAGTTGTGATAAATATATCCTGTGAGGTTTGTGATAAGAGTAAATAAAATCCTTTGTTAGGAAACAATCACTTTGTTATACACAGACACACATAGATATAGATTAGATAAAGATACAGACAGTGGTGGGATTCAAATAATTTAACAACTGGTTCTCTGCCCTAATGATTTCTTCCAACAACCAGTTTGCCAAACTGCTTCGAAAGTTAACAACCGGTTCTCCCGAAGTGGTGCGAACCGGCTGAATCCCACCACTGGATACAGATACAGATACAGATACAGATACAGATACAGATACAGATACAGATACAGATACAGGTATAGATAATCCTCAATTGAATGAAGAAATTTCATTTCAGTTTTGGAAAAGCTGGAAGAATCTTTGCCACCACGACCATCCCATTAATAAAATTTACACATGACAGTAAAGTGGATAAAGTATTCAAAAGCCATATACTTAGAGATTCTTTGTTGAGAGTTTGGAAGAAGCACCGAAACAATTGGGATTACAAAATACCGCTATGGCTGAATCTTGGTCATACTTTGTGGAATACAAATATAATGTCACTCGGGGGGTTTTTATACAAAGAGGTTCTTTTTACAGATGCGGGCAGATGGCAGCTGAAGACATTACAGACATTGTTGGCTGAAGGGATTAATCTAACTTGGTTACAATATAATCAATTGCAATTGAGATGGAAAGAGGACCAAAAAACTGGTATTATGATGTATGAGGAAGAATTAGTTAGACACATAAAAGAGAAAGGCCCAATGCATATCAAAAGACTTTATAATGTTTTGTTAGAAAGGGATTCAGAAACTGAGCTAGTTAAAGACTGCATGATTAAGTGGGCACAAAATTTTGAGGAACCAGTGATGTTGGAAACATGGGAAAAAATTTGGGTTCAGAATGTCAAATTTACACAGTCGCAGAATCTGAGGGAAAATTTTTATAAAATGTTTTACAGATGGCATCTAGACCCCAAAAAATTGTCGTGTATGTACCCTAATGTGCAGCCTAAATGTTGGAGATGTGATTGTTTAGACGCTACATATTATCATGTTTGGTGGACCTGTAAGAAAGTTAAGGCTTTTTGGATAAAAATTTGGTGGGTCATGCAGAATGTTTTGAAGAAAAAAATTCAATTTTCTCCACAACTGTTTTTATTGGGTATAGTTAAGGGTTTTACATCGGGTGAAACAAAATTGATATTGTACATGATAACAGCAGCAAGATTGTTGATAGGTAAATATTGGAAAAACGAAGCGCTGCCTACGATTGAGGAATGGACTTTGAAGATGGCCAGTTTTGCAGAGATGGCGAAGATTTCAGCATATTTAAAAGACTGTTCTCAAGAGACTTATGAATGGGAATGGAAGAAGTGGATAGATTATGTTCAGAACAAATATCAAACTAGGAAATACCAAATAGCTTTTATTTGAAAATGCTATATTAAGATAGAAATATTTTAAGGTTGAGGATGAAAATTTATTAGAAAATGTTATATTAAGATAGAAATATTTTTAAGGCAATTAGGATGAAAAACTATTTGAAAATGTTATATTAAGATAGAAATAGGTTAATGTAATGAAGATGAAAATTTGTAAGGGGGAGGGAGGGGTTCAAGTTTTATATATAAAGGAGGGTTTTTCCTTCTACTTGATATGAGTATACTGTGAGGAAGTCTGGGGGGAGGGGAGGGTTAGGGTGGGTTAGGGAGGCTGGGAAGTTTGGGGTGGGTTGCGGGGGGGGGAAAGGGGTGAAAATGTAATTGTAAAACTTTTGCAATAAAAAAAAAATAAAATAAAATTTACACAAATTGTGTCTTAATTGGGAAGACTGATACAGGTGAGCATTTACAAATTTTATTTCCTAGGTTCTATTATTTTAAGACTTTCTCTCCTGTTAACATTCAGCAATATAAATAATCAACAATACCTTATGCTAATTTTAACTTCTTATATAAGAGGTCAAGAGTGTGATAGGTTACAATTTATTTTGAAATCATAATAGCATATTCATATTCAAAACATACATACTACTGCATAAAAAAGCTACACTAACATACAGTACAACAACTTACCCAACCTATAGGGACTACAGGGTTGTAAAAAGAAAAAAAATGTCTCAATCACATAGTTACAGTTTTTCCAAAAAAGCATCAGTAACTGGCCACAAATTAAGATTTTTTCCTGTTGTGATTAAATTTCTGATTTCTGTTGTGAATAAATTTCTGATTTATTCTCTGGCTTCAATACCATAACATGATTTGACTAATATGCATTCTCCTACCTTTTGGGAAAAGTTTATTTTTGAGATTTGATGGCTAACAACACAATTTTGTTTTTGGAGTTTCAAGTTAATCACATTCCACTGCTGGAATGGCCTGGGAATAGCCCAAACCTTAACCCAATTGAAAATCTATGAAGCTGACCGAATAAACTTGTTAGTCAGAAGCGACCCAGCAATAAAACCCAGTTAATAGAAGCAATCTTGGTTTCACCTTATAACAGCTTCAGAACTAAAAGACTTGGTTCACTCCATGGGAAGACATTGTAAAGCCATAATTCATGCTAATGGTTACCCAACTAAGTATTAACTGACGTGATAATTTTTATATATCTTGCTTTTTCTACGTGTTTCATTTTTCTACTTTATACTGTAGCTACTATTCTAATAGCAAATCCTTCATAAAAGTTTTTGCATTACATTCTTGATTAAATTATCTTTCCATTGATATATAATTTTATAGCACTATTCAAAAAAAAAAGTGGTGTTATTAGCTAGTTTTAGAAAATACACTTTCCCCAAAAGTTTTCCACAATTTTGGCCATTACTGTATATATGATAGTTTCTCAGAGGAAGTTCCTCATAGGAAAGATCTAGCAAAACAACAAAAAATGTCACTGGCTTTGCTTTTTATTCTATTTTTTTCCTCCCATAATGATTAGGAACACATTTCCTAGCTTCTGGGACCACTCATAGAAAGCTGGGTGAACAATAGTAACTCACATTATCCTTTCTTCAAATAAAGGCATTCTACATTCTGTAAAATAAAGAACTCACTTTCATTCATGCCTCTGCTATTTTACTGACAGACTCTTCAGAAAATATAAAATAATAAATTATTCTGATGCTTTTTGTATGTTTTTCTTTATTGAAGAAGCCATAACACAGGTCTGGGAATATCTTAAATATTTGCTTAAATATGTGCTTGACATTCTGTACTCTGGCATTGTGCCGTATGTCTGATTCGCAGTTATATCTGGAATGACCCACATGCAGAATGCTATGTCAAGCAGGGATTTTGTTCCTGTGCATTGTTTCTTTTCACCGTCTTTTGAATAGTGTTTGACACTTTTAAGTATAATAGCTGTCACTGGCATTAATGAATGCTCATGTAGGCCTTCTCCAGCTCTTTTCTTTGTGCAATTGGTTTACTTAGCTGACTAAAAGCCATTGTTCAGAAGCTTCATGTTTTTTCTCACCATAACAGCTTCTCAGGCTCTCTAGGGACTTCTATTTAACCTGTTTTTTTTATTTTATGTTCCATTTGCCTCCATGGGCATTATTTATGCTTATAAAAGCACTCTGCTGTAATATGTATTCTGATGGTGTTAGCTTTCAACCCGACTCCATCCTCCCAAAACGGAAGTCTTTGAATGCTTGAATATAATCACTGCTGATGTTCATTGCATGTATATGCATAGGTTTGCAATGATAAACAATACTGATTTACCAAGCACTCAAGATTTACATGTTGGGAGAAAAATGAAAAGACATTTGTTAAGCTTCAATAGTAAATTTAGGAACTGCGTTTTTGGAAGTCATAGGACTATATACTCAGAGACATATAATTTGAACCAGTTCTTTTTTTTTCAGTATATAGAAATTTTATATACATTCTTGTTTAATAAAATAACATAAACCTATCATTCATTCATCATTCCAAATCTGCAAATAACATGAATAATTTCAAAGTTAAAATCTGTTATTTATTTATTTATTTATTTATTTATTTATTTATTTATTTATTTATTTATTCATTCATTTATTCATTCATTCATTCATCCATCCATCCATCCATCCATCCATCCATTCATTCATTCCTGGATTTTCTAAAGCAACTGAGCTAAAGCAATATATTTCAATTACAAAAAGTATGTGAAAGGACCACTGAGACAATCAGGCTCTTCTATCCCTTTCCCAGTGACCCAGCCTGTTCTGGCTCTGGCACACCAACACAACTTGGAGGAAGTTACAGGCTTTAATTTAAAATGATGACTGCTGACATAAAATCAAATTAAACAACACAACAATATAAAATATTAAATCTTATGGTGAGCAATGTTGCTTAAACCAAAAATGTATCAAAGAGTGTCCTTTTGGGCTAAATGGCCCGTCACCAATCCTGATGCCTCATAAACATGTCTTCTGCAGGTCCAGTGAGATGCCATCAAGTCTTCCTACCATGGCAGCCATGATACAGTCTCTAGGCCAAAATATAGACATTCTCTCTTCCTCTGGTGGCAATCTTTCTCTCTTTCCAAAGTGCAGCCACTTTTCCTCAGAACATATTTGTTCTTTTTACTCCCTTTTAGTCCTTTTCTCCCTCAGCTGTTCGAATCTATTGTTCTAGTTCCAGAACTCTGACTTATCCCTTCCTGCAAATCTCCTCCAGGACCCCTTCCTGTCCCAATTCCAGGAGAGAGGCCTGAACCAGCCAGCCAACTAGGGAATGCTGCTAGTAGACTAGGCTACCCATCAGCAATGGGTTTCAGATATTGTTACCACTGGTTCATCGCACGCATGCTCATTTTGTGGCACTCACACAACTTCCGTGCATTTGCCCGGCCTTCCATGCATGCACTTTGCTCACACACACGCCTTCCACACATGTGCCCAGCCTAGAAAATGTGGCTAAATAGGATGGCATAGCACCAGGGCAGGTGGGCAGGCCCACCAGCGATCTCCGCTACCAGTTCAGGCAAACCAGCCCAAACCGGCTGAATACCACCTCTGCTACACATGTAAAAAAAGAATAAAAGTCCTAGTTTTTTCACTATTTTTTCTTTTTTTCTTCTTTTTTACAGTTCAGCACAACAGTGTTAAAATATTCCTGAATATTCACTGTCATAATTGAATAAATTGTAATAAGCCTTTCAATATGGCTAAATTTTATTCAAAACTTGTAAGTGCTAAACTTTATTATGAACAGATAATAATGATATAAATGTAGTCATGCATACATACATAGTATGTACATACATTCCAGGGAACTAAAAGCTCACTGAAATCATTAAAATGAGATACTCTCTACATAGCACACTGAATATAAAGAGAAAGCAAGGGAAAATAAAGAACTTCATTGTCCGTCCTGGGATCTTTGTCCAAACAGGCACAATCACCACAGACAGCAACAATACACAATACAATGATTGCATTGAATGAACGCTTGATTACAGTTGTCTGTTTAATACATTTTTTACTTCCAGCACTATTTTTGTTTACATGGCTGCCCATCCCAACAAGTGATATTGAATGATGAACAAGTTAAAATAAGTAAAAACAATTATAAACATTACAAAAGTTATAATACACAGCACTAGACCAACAAACCTATGGGATAACAAAAATGTGGGTTCCTGTACAACCTCAGGCCTGATCATCTAGGCATAGAACCAGGTCTTCAGGGCCTTAGAAAAGACCAGCAGAATTGGGGCCATCCTGATCTTTGTAGATAGAATGTTCCATAAGGTAAATGCTATGGCAGAAAAGGTACAACTACATTTTTTGACCAGAATAACCCAAAACATGCCCATCCTTCCCATCAGATGGGAAGAAAGAGCTAGATCGGGGGTGTCAAACTGGTGGCCCATAGGCTGGATGCATCACATGAAGGCCACACCCACCGCAGCTCCGCAAACAGGAAAAACTTTGTGAAATATCATATGATGGCAACGTGATGCTGCAAGTTTGACACCCATGCACCAGAGGTGGGTTCTACTTACCTTTACTACAGGTTTGCAACGGGACTGCATGTGCACGCCGAGCTTCTGCGCATGTGCAGATCACCTATGACAACATCCAGGTGGTGGGCTGAGCCGTCCGCCAGTTTTACTACCGGTTCTTGCGAACTGGTCCGAACCGGGCGCAATTCACCACTGCCATGCACTAGATAAAGTCCTTCAAGTAACTCAGTCCTAAGCCATGAAGGGCTTTAAATGTGACAACTAGCATCTTGAATTACATCTGCTGGCACTGGCAATCAGTGTAGCCCATGTAATAGTTAAGTTACATACACCAAACAACTGGTGCCATTTACTACCCTTGATGCCTCTTCTTCACCAGAATTAAAGACACACAGAAACAGACACACACACAAATAAATCCTGATTCCAGAAATATTTCTTCACATGGAAAAGATACTGAGAGAAATATGAACTAAAAAACAACACACAAAATAGAGCTCTACAATAAAGAAGATCTACAAGCACATTCTTACATATTTTATACACTTTCACTATCTTACATATAGATCTCTTTTTTGTTTCTTTTTTTAAAATGTAAATATGTTGGCCTCTGAAACACAGCTTTTTGTCAATCTTGTCATGGAATGTTCTTAAAATTTAAAACACATTTTGGAGAGGGAGCTAGCTTTTCATGAAATGTTCTTAATCAAGGAAATTCATGTCCTGACCTATAGTAGTCAGTCACACTTGGATCATCTGCCAGTTTTGGGCATATCAGCTTTGCACAACATTGCATTCCATGCAACTGGGCATTCAGATGGATTGTATAAATATCATTAAACTGAGTATTCAGCATATCTGTTCATTAAGTTTCTTATCAATCATGATCTTTTGAAAAAAAATCGTGTACACTGGACAATCCTGGAAAGTGATTATATTCCATCAAACATGGATTCTCTCTGATTCAGATAGCTTGGTTTCTGAATGTCGTTTCACAAGTTACTGAAAAGGAATTTTAAAATCCTTCAGTATAGAGCAATAAAGCCAGAATACAGCATTGTTCTTTTGAATAACATTTGCAGCTCTTAATAAACAAAATTTATGTCCTATCCACTTAGACTTAAATAATTGACATGACCTGAAAAGTCTTATCTGATTTAACTGTAATATTTAGATAAGGGTTTATCAAGGCTTAATTAAATGAGTGTAATTGTATGAATATATATATATATATATATATATATATATATATATATATATATATATATATATATATAAAACATAATCAAATATTTTGTGTTCTATTTATTATTATAATCTTCTTGATTTATTTTTAGAATGGTGCACAGCATTCTATTTTCTACCTTCTGAATATAGTAATAATGAGTTGAAGTAATTTAAAAACCTTTTTTTAAGCCAATGTTTTAACATAACTGTGCTGAGTAATATTTTAATGGACCTGATTAGGAACATAACAATCATGAGAGAGAGAGAGAGAGAGAGAGAGAGAGAGAGAGAGAGAGAGAGAGAGAGAGAGAGAGAGAGAATGAGAGAGAGAGAGAGAGAGAGAGAGAGAGAGAGAGAGATTTGCATTTATATTTTTTAATTGCTAGGGCCATTTTGGAGCTTCTTTTTTTATCAGCGTCACAACTCTGAATTGCTAAATAATTTGCAATAATTTGCCTTCATTTGTAATTTGCAATTAACTCGTAAAGTCTGAAGAGAGATCAGTACAAAGGGCTTTTATGGATATATATGATCCTGGAGCTAAATATTGTGAGCTCTGAGTGTTCAAAGTAATCTTATTCAAAAATAGTAGACGTCAGAGCTATGTTCTTCCAGTTTTTGGTTATAAAACTAAGCCTTAAAAAAAACCTTTCAATTGAGATTATTATTTGATTATTGAATACATTTTTAGTAAAATAAACCATTTTAGATAAATCTATGTTAAGTTTTAATTTACAAAATTAATAAGTTAAAGGAGGCTGAAGTTACATAAATAAAAAATTACAAGCATAAAGGAATGACAAAAAAAATGTGATTCTGATAAGAAAAGAGTGGGTGTATAAGTGTTTTTGTTCAGTGCGAAAATGGCTGAGATGTACAATGTAGATCAGCAATTCATATTAGCACCAAAACTAACAAAATGAGGAGGTTAACACTCTAAAATAAACTTGTCATTAAAGATGTCAAATAACAAGAAAATTAACTTAGTGCTGTAACACTCTGTCCTGTTAGCCAATTAAAAGTGCAAAGATTGCAAGTCAGTTTCCAAACAAGAATCTCATTAATATTATTATAAGATATCATAATCGCTCTTTCAATGGCACTTAAGAGAGCAATTCTATGTGGGGCAGAAGGAGAACTTTGCTGTAGACAGCTATTGCCAGCATGCAAGGGGCCAGAGTAGGAGAGAAAAGAAATTACTTCTTCCTGGCTCTTGTCCCATCAGCTCTGTCTCCTTGCAACCAGTGGGAGAGAAAATACAATAATACTGGCAAGAAGCCAGTATACTAAAATAATCATACAGCTGAAGGGCAAGAAGGCACAACTTTTTCAGTCAGAGGCCTTTAAATGGCATGCAGGAGGTCATCCTCCAAACATAATAGATAAAGCCATGGCAGAAAATTTTATTTTATTGCCTTCCATTTATAATTAAATTTAATCAGATGGAATATTAAGGTCACATGCTACTTATTTTATTATTCTTTCACATTAACAATTGCAGTTGGGTAACAATTTCTGATGAACTCAGAGATCTGCAGCCAAGGTTTTCAGTGGCTACCACCATGGAGGCTCCGAGGTGTATTCATAATCTTTCCTACTTGTTTAAGGCCCTGTAACGATACTGCCATGAAATACATGCTTTGTTGATGATATTTATAAGAGCAGCAATAATCGACTAAAGGCAGATCTCATATCAAGGAAACAGTTGTTTTAATTTCATCAGTGCTGAACAATTAAAAATGGCGGAACCTCTCCCACAACCACCACTCTTCATTAATCTTGCCTTTAGTCCTCCCCAAAAAAACCTGCCCACCTTAATAAACATTTCAGATATTGACATGGTGGGACATTTTGTGCAACTGTATGCCCTGAAGAACGTACGCTTTATTCTATGCTTACCATGACAGCAGTCAGGTTTAAAGCCATTTTTGCAATATTGTTTTGTGACAACAATATGGGTTTTTATTCTAGACAGTTTCTATTATATTTCTGCCACATGAATAATAAGTGAAATAATTCAAGGAATAATGGTACTCTTCTGTTAAAATATATAAAAAAGATTTTCATGTTGAGTGGAAACTTAGTGCACCCAAGTAAATTATGATTGAAAAAAAAAATGTTGTGGATTATTTTAAATTTAATTAAGGATGCTTAGATAAGAACAGAAGAACTAAACTGTAATTGTGTCACAGAGATATAAATAAATGTGACCATATAAGAGGCTTATTTGTTATTAATATACATCAGATATATGGGAGATATATATATATATGTATATATATGTGTGTGTATGTATATATATATATATATATATATATATATATATATATATATATATAATATATATATGTACATTATCTATATATATGTTTTGTTTGTATGTACTTTGCTTGATTTTTACTGTGACATTGTCAACATTTTACTATCTTGATTCTTGAAATTATACAATCCAAATTAAATAAATTTCCAAATTAAGTAAATTATCCAAAAAGCTGATTGCCAAAATATATTGGACGTATAGCCACTGGATTTTTTAAAACCAACATTTGATAAAATGCATAGAACAGAGTTGTGCTGAAGAAGATATAGCATCTATAGGAAGAGACACCAAGCTATGTGTGAGATAAAGTGAGCAGAAGGACTTGTACTATTAGAATGATTGCTTGTGTGAATAGAAGCTCTAGACTTCAACTGTGGTTATGTTAAAATAAACAGCTTTGGTTTTGTTTTCCTAAAATATTGACTTTGTTCATATTGAAAAACAAGTCATATTATGACCTCTTCTTATAAAAACTGGAAGCTTTTATTTTAATCCAGACACAATAGAAAATCTAGACTAGTATAACATACACAGTCACAAATTTTGTAGTTGACCTCAGTGTTCTGTACTTGAGACTTTCAAAAACAAGTTGAATTAAAAGTGTTCTATGCATGATTGAAAGGCACTTTCTTTGAGGTATAACAAGTGATCCTTTTCCTCCCCCCGCCCCGCTTTTTCCCCTAGATTATTTTGAATATTCTTCTGATACTCAAAAATAAAATTTATTATTTGTTAAATTTATTTCCCATCTATCTTGTCATGGGGCTATTTTAGGTTGCTTTCAACAACAACAACAACAAAAAAGAAGTGTAAACTCAACAGTAGTAAAATAATGAAATAATATAAGAAAACAATGAAAAAGAAAACAATGATGCAGCAATATGAGGGATTAAGGCGAGGTGGAGTTTGCCATCAATCTAGTAGCCACCTCCAGTGATATACTCCCCCATTGGGTCCAACCAGTGGTGGGATTCACACATTTCGCACCACTTCGGGAGAACCGATTGCTCACTTTCTGAGCAGTTTGGAAAACTGGTTGTTGCAAGAAATCATTAGGGCAGAGAACTGATTGTTAAATTACTTGAATCCCACCACTGGGTCCAACCAACTGGCAGAGCCAGAACTTCAAGCTCTTATGGAAGGACAGGAGGGGAGAGGCAGATCTCTCTTTGGAGGGAGGGTTAAATGGAGGGCAGAATAGCTGAAAAGAAGATAAGTGTGTTCTTTGTATCCAAATCAGTATTCAAAGCTAGACCATGTAAGGTCCCAAAATACACTTGAGTCACCAGAATGCCAAAGAGAGAGACTCAAGACGAGGCTTGCAAAGAAACAGATTTTATTTATGGCCAAAAAAAAAAAATACTGGGTGGAACTATATCCAGAACATACAGATACAATGCATGCGAGGAAATAGCCACACCTTGGGGAAAGTATGGTGTCGTTTTATACAGTCAGAGACGTCAGCTTACTACCCAATTCTGGCCTCCTAATTTAGGTTTGTGTATTCCTTGTTGCCCTGCAAGGGGGAATAGAAACTTGAGCAATAGAAACTTGAGCATTTCTTTGTTTACTCAATTGGCCACTTTGGCCCCCTGGCTCTGGAAAGCAGGAGTTTATCCAGATCAAACATAAATTAGGGCTGAGGTATAAATTATCCCTTTGTTGATGGCTGTAGTTTCAACTGAGATAACGGACCATGCTTTTAGATAGATTGATATGAGTTCAGGTCAAATGGCAGGGACATATACCAGATACATTACAGAGGCCTAATAACAGAATATGTTTGTTACAGGAGATACAAATATAAAGGCATAATATATGTGATACAAATACAAAGGCATATATGTATTACAGGAACCTAATGGTTACAGAATCTAGTATACCAGTATATCATATTCTAGTATTATTTATTATATCCTTATTATTGTTTCCCTTCAACCACATAGAACATTTTTCAGAAATCTGCTTCTGGAACATTAAAAGTAGGCTCTTTAGTAGTAGTCCCTCTTTTGAGAGTGTATTGTCAAAGCACAATATGTGAATTCTGCTACAGTAATCCATAGCTGAAATAAGTACATTCTGCAGATGCTCAGACTAAGCTTATTATGAATTGTCATGAATAAATTAATGGAAAGGGAAAGCTACATTTGTCACAATAATTGAACAAAACATTTAGAAGTACATTATTCATAATGGTTTATTGCTTTGGCCATCTGGGCTTTTGCCTTTTTCAACTGTTAACCTCAATTATATAAAGATCAAGTAATTTCTTAGGACCTGATCTAATACTTAATGAAGTTAATAGGAGCACAATCATATTACAAAGCTAATTCAATAAGTAAAAAAGAAATGATTAAAGCACATAGCAAAAGAAAAATGTAAAATACTCTCAGCTAGGAAATGAAGGACCTGTGGCTTTACAGGCTAATAAATTGCAGCCCCTAAGGCCATGACCAGCACTGAGAGTGGATGGAAGTTGTAGTCATGTAATACTTCATATCCTTTAGTTAAATACTGGGAGAACATTAATCATTGAAAGCTAATTAATTCTGTTTATTTGTTGTGTTTGCTTATCACAACAGATGTATACATTGGAATTGTAGACAAAACTACAAAGTACAATTTTTATTTTAGGAATATTTCTCTTCAACTTTGTTATGTTAATTAATTGTTGCAAGTTTGGTCTGGTGTTAAAATGGGTAGGCAGCAATCAATCTTTTTTGAAATTCCCATAACACGTTCCTGATTTTTATTTCGGGTGTAATTCTGGGGCATGGAAATAAGAAGCAAAATTAGTGCATTAAGCATTCTTTGCAAAAACCCATTTCAAAATGTTAGCTCCTGCTGCAGATACTATCAACATGCCCTTTTTAAAAAATGCATCTGGACTAGCCTTTAATTTCTGTTCTCTTTTAGGTGTTAAATTTCAAATCAGGTTTTCAAACAGTAGCCGTTTTAAATAATGATAATTATATATTTATTAATGAGCCATGGTGGCGCAGAGGTTAGAATGCAGTACTGCAGGCTAATTCTGCTGCCTACTGGTTGCCTGCAATTTGGCAGTTCGAATTTCACCAGGCTCAAGGTTGACTCAGCCTTCCACCCTTCCAAGGTGAGTAAAATGAGGACCCATATTGTTGGGGGCAATAGGCTGACTCTGTAAACCACGTAGAGAGGGCTATAAGCACTGTATAGTGGTATATAAGTCTAAGTGCTATTACTATTGCTATTTAAGCTACATGACATACATTTTTCTTGGGAAAAAAAATAATAGTTTGTCCTTCTTTTCAATTTTTTGAATTTTCCTTTCTTTCTTTTGGTCGTTTCTTTTTTTCCTTCACATACAAATATAAACTTTTCAAATGTTTTCCTCAATTACATATCCTCATATATATTTACATTCATTGTGCATTAGTAATAACCTAATAACTGTAGATTTATGGCATACAGTTTTATTGTAGCTAGCTTCAGTCCAAGCTTTTTCACTGGTATTTGAAATACTGTACTATTATATAACTTCACACACAGATTTTTAAGGTGTCAAGGTACATTGATTCTAGGGAGAAATAAATTAGTGGTAAAGCTCATGCTAGCTATTTCAACTTAGATTGATAATGTATCTTACCTGATTCTCTTGGAAACAATTCCATTGCGTTGAAAACCACACTGAACTAAATGAACTATTGCCTGGTTTAAAGGCAGCTTCTTATGTACCTGAAAATGTGGTTTTCAGAACTAGTAACTCTAGAGATCTAGGGATCTGTTGCACTCCTCTTTCTTGAAACTCTGAGGACTTATTAAACTAATTGAACTAAGTAGCCTGAGCAAGGTGATGGATAGGGACTGAGGATTACAAACAGGAGATGATGACTTACTCTCCCCCTCAACTGTCCCTCTCTCCTTTATCAGATCTAGATCTATTACGACCACTCAGCGTTAACTTGCAATCTTAGATCAATCTGCAGCTTTATTTACCACCTATTCCCCAAGATTACCCTGATTATTTAACCCTAAATACTTTGTCCAGTGGCTCTGCCTTACTTTTTTGATCTAATCCTCGGCCATCGCTGGTATCAGGACTGGAGGAGTTACAGACATTGAGAGTCTTGGATTATGGGGAGATAGACCACCTTCTCTTTGTTTGTTTCAAATGGTTTGGTCGCTGTGAGAGGACGACCCTTTGAGACCTCTATACCCACCTCCTTTGGATGGACTTACTACAATCACAAGACTTCCCATCGTCGTGAGAGGGCGATGATGTTCCGATGTATTGACATTTGTAACATACTGGTCTCCCTTTTACATCTATTTCCTCCCTTATTTTAAATTACCTGTCTTAACCATCTCTAACACTCTTAGAAGAAAATGATCCTTCATCTCCTTCAACTCGCTCCTATCTTTGATGTATTCAACTGGGGAACTCCTTGCACTGCGAGATTCCCCCGTCCACATGTCTGGCCCTCTCAGTTATCAAGGGCCGTCCTTGAGGATGGGTTTTGGAACCCCGAGAGGTGGTTTGCAAAAAACCGACGGCTTTGGGGGTTTTTAGATAAATGTTTAAGTTCTATTTTAAGGGGTTCTGGGAGGGATTGTGGGAATGGATCTGGGGGGATCCATAAATCCACTGAAAGGGGTAATGGGTCTGATAATCATGGTGGGGAGGAAGGGGACAGAAATCTGACAAGGATGCAGGGGGATGAAGCGATGGGCATTAGTATAATAAGTGGGAGGGGCAGATATGACAGCTGCAGGGGGCCATATTATGTTTCGGGAGTGCACACTCATTGTTTACGAGCGATTGCCCACTCCGACCCCCAAAGCACTGCTCGTTTCCTGGGTTGTTCAGAGTCTCAAACCCTGGGTCTATGGCTGATGTTATGTAATGCCAGGTCAGTGGTAAATAAAGCCCCTCTCATTCATGATCTTATTTCAGAGGGGGGTGCTGACCTGGCAGGGATTACGGAGACCTGGTTAGGCCAGGAGGGAGGAGTTCCCCTTGTGGAAATGTGCCCACCAGGTTTCCGTGCATTCCATCAGCCAAGGACTCAGGGAAGGGGTGGGGGAGTGGCAGCAATCATTAGAGAAAGTCTTTGCCCGAGGGAGGCCACTGTTCCTCAGATAGCCGGATGTGAGTCCCTCCTTGTGAAGTGCGGTCGGGGGATTCAGATGGGCCTACTGATTGTGTACCTGGCTCCCTGCCATGTAACAGTGGTCCTGCCTGAGCTGCTCGACATTATAGCCAGGGTGGCGGTGGAAACCCCCAGACTTATTGTTATGGGGGATTTTAACCTGCCATCCACTGGTGAGATGTCGGAGACGGCTCGGGAGTTCCTGGCTTCCATGACGGCCATGGACCTGACCCAGGTAGTTCAAGGCCCCACCCACTTGGGGAATCACACTCTGGACTTGATTTTTGTCTCTGGTCAGTGGCTGAATGATCTAAGAATAGGGGATATAGACATCAAGCCCTTGTCATGGTCTGATCATTCTCTCTTTCACATGGACTTTCAAGTCACTTCCACCCACCACAGGGAGATGGAACCAACCAAATGGTTCCGTCCCAGGCGCCTGATGGACCCCGAAAGGTTCCTGATTGAGTTTGGGCCATTTCCCGAGACTCTGGCTCACAACTCGACTGAGGACCTGGTGGTCGCCTGGGACAGGGCGGCTACTGGGGCCTTGGACTGCGTTGTGCCTTTGCGGCCTCTGACTCGATGCCGATCTCATCTAGCTCCTTGGTTTTCCGAGTTGCTGAGAGAGATGAAGCATCGGAAAAGACACCTGGAGAGCAATTGGAGGACAAGCTGATCTGAATCTGACCAAACACAGGTGAGATCTTATATTAAGACCTACCTAGTGGCGATAAGAGTGGCAAAGTCTAGCTACTTCTCCACTCTTATTGCATCTGCAGAGAACCGCCCAATTGCACTGTTTAGGTGACTTGCTCCCTACTTCAGGTGGGGGTACGGGAAGATCCCTTAAAGGGTCGAGCTGAGGATTTTGTACAATTCCTGCATGATAAAGTCGCTCAGATTCGGGAAGGCCTGGACTCCAATTGGATAGATCCAGGGGAGGAGACGGGGGTAGGTCTTGAGAGCGTTATCTGGGAAGAGTTTGACTCTGTGGTTCCTGAGGACGTGGACAGGATTCTGGGCAAGCTTAACACTGCCACATGTTTATTGGACCCGTGTCCCTCCTGGTTGGTACTGGCCTCCCGAGAGGTTACCCGAGGCTGGCTCCAGGAGATTATAAATGCTTCTCTGAGTGAGGGTGTCTTTCCTGCTGCCTTGAAAGAGGCAGTTGTGAAGCCCCTACTCAAGAAGCCTTCTCTGGACCCAGCTATATTATCAAATTATCGTCCAGTCTCCAATCTTCGCTTTGTTGTGAAGGTTGTTGAGAGTGTGGTGGCACGACAACTACCCCGATACCTGGATGAAGTTGTCTATCTGGATCCGTTCCAGTCGGGCTTCAGGTCACGATACAGCACGGAAACGGCATTGGTCGCATTGGTGGGTGATCTCTGGAGGGCTTGGGACAGAGGTTGCTCCTCTATCCTGGTCCTATTAGATCTCTCAGCGGCTTTTGATACCATCGACCATGGTATCTTACTGCACCGGCTGGAGGGGTTACCAATAGGGGGCACCGTGCTTCGGTGGTTCTCCTCCTTCCTCTCTGACCATTTGCAGTTTGTGTTGGCAGGGGGGCAGAGGTCGACCTCAAGGCACCTTATTTGTGGGGTGCCACAAGGGTCAGTCCTCTCACCCCTTCTGTTCAACATTTATGTAAAACCGCTAGGCGAGATCATCCGTGGTTTTTGGGGTGAGTGTTCATCAGTATGCTGATGACACACAGCTATACATCTCCACCCCAGACCACCCCAATGATGCCCTTGCTGTGATGTCCCATTGCCTGGAGGCCGTGCGGATCTGGATGGGAAGAAACAAGCTCAGACTCAACCCCTCCAAGACCGAGTGGCTGTGGCTTCCGGCGTCCCGGTATAGTCAGCTAGTACCATCACTGACAATAGGGGATGAGATCTTGCTCCCCACAGAGAGGGCCCGCAACTTGGGTGTCCTCCTGGATTCACGGTTATCTTTAGAAGATCATTTGACGGCCATGGCCAGGAGTGCCTTTTATCAGGTTCGCTTGATCCACCAGTTGCATCCCTTTCTGGATCAGGACGCCTTGCGTACGGTCACTCATGCCCTAGTTACCTCCCGTATGGACTACTGTAATGCTCTCTACATGGGGCTCCCCTTGAAAAGCACCCGGAGGCTCCAACTAGTCCAGAACATAGCCGCGTGGGTGATTATGGGCGCAGCTCGTTATGCCCATGTAACACCTCTCGTACGCGAGCTGCACTGGCTCCCGGTGGTCTTCCGGGTGCGATTCAAGGTGTTAGTTATCACGTTTAAAGCGCTCCATGGCTTAGGACCTGGGTACCTACGAGACCGTCTTTTGCCACCAATAGCCTCCCACCGACCAGTTCGTTCTCACAAGGAGGGACTACTCAGGGTACCGTCAGTCAAATTATGTCGACTGGCAACTCCCACGGGGAGGACCTTCTCTGTGGGGGCTCCAACCCTTTGGAATGAACTGCCCCCGGAGATACGGAATATCCCTGATCTCCGTGCTTTCCGCCGTGCCCTCAAGACCCTGATGTTCCAACAGACGGGGCTAAACATACGAACATGTGAATGATTTTTTAAATGTTATCTAATTCTGGGTTTTATTTAATTGACCAAACTAAGTAATAATTTTAATTAGCAATTTTATGATGGTTGTGTGTCTATATTTTTCTTGACTGTACACCGCCTTGAATCCTATGGGAGAAAGGCGGTATAGAAATATTATATATATATATCTCAGAGGTGGTCGTCACATACTGTAACAACTGGTTTGCCCAGAACCGAAAATATGAGCGCATGCATGCGCACGGCATTGAAAAACCAGCAATTATATAAGACATGATAGCACCAGGGTGGGTGGGTGGATAGGTGGGGCTAGACGCTGGTCAGAACTACTGGTTCACCTGAACTGTTTCGAACTGGCAGCAGCCTACCACTTATCTATACTGTATATAGCAGGGGTGAAATGCTCCCAGTTCGGACCGGGTCGGGCGAGTAGGTAGCGATGGCAGCGGGCAGTTTGGAGAACCAGTAGCAAAAATCCCTGCCCCTGCCCCCATGCCCAGCTGAGCCCCAAGATTATCAGAGCCTTTTTTTTTCCTTTTAAATGGCTCTGACCAGCCAAGCTCTGACATCCCAGCTGTGTTGGCTGCTAATCAGGCAACTCAGCTTGGATCGCCAGAGCCATGTAAAAAAAAAAGTTTCTTTCCCCCCACCCCAGCCTCCAGCTTGCTTACCTTAGCTGCTGATCGCATGACGATCACAATCCATGCATCAGCAAGCAACTGAATCTCCCTGCCTGCAATCAAGCTCATCGGTGAGCAGCTCTTTCTGCCTGCCTGCCTTCCTGCCTAGACTTGTGGGCTTCAACTCTCAGCAAAACTGGCTGAGAAATTCTAGGAGTTGAAGTCCACAAGTCTTAAAGTTGCCAAGGTTGGAGACCCCTGTTCTATTGGGTAAGGTTTTTCCCCTTTGGGAGCTTTAAAAAAAATAGTTAATTGGGGTTTTTTTTAGTTGTTCTTTTTTTAGACCTAGCCATTTAAAGTTTAGGAAGTTGTAAATTTACCTGCTTTTATATAAAAATAAAAATAAAATAAAATAAAATAATATTTGTGCAGCTTTCTGAGATTTAGTGTGTTTCTGTAGTGTTTCACTCTAACTACACAAACACACAAAATTTCACAAAGCTGTATGTGGAATTTTGTGTGTGTAAAATGAGAAAGTAAGACGAGCCTGTAGTACAGTGGACTAAGCACTGTTATTAACATCTGCTGCTTGCAATTACTGCAAGTTCAAATCTCACCAGGCTCAAGGTTGACTCAGCCTTCCATCCTTTCAAAGGTAGGTGAAATGAGGGCCCAGATTGTGGGGGCAATAAGCTGACTTTGTATAAATATACAAAAGTATGAAGGCTATTGCTTAACACATTGTAAGCCGCCCTGAGTCTCCAGAGAAGGGCGGCATATAAATTAAAGCAAAAAAAAAAAAGTTGGTTTTTTGGGCTTTTTGTGCCTACGTGAGTTTCCTGCTTGTTGCAGGGGCCATTTTGGGTCTAGCACAGCTCCTTTTACATTGTGGGTGAGCCAGTTGTGTTGTGTTGTGTTTTGTAGATTAAAAAAGGGCAAAGAAGTGACATTGTCTTGGCCACGCCCACCCGTCACCTTACCACCAAGCCCAGCCCACTAATTAAGCCACGCCCACAGAACCAGTAGCAAAAAAAATTAGATTTCACCCCTGGTATATAGTATAAACTTGACTGTAAAAATATTATTTCTGTAATAGAATTGTCAAAGCCTGGAATGTTCTCTACCTGATTCAGTTGTTTCATTTACAAATGTTCACAGTTCCAGTCACAAATTGACTTCCATGGACATTATATCATACTTAGGTGGTCAGTGGGGGGTGCATAAGTGCACTAAAGTGCCTATCATTCCTATTATTGTATTTTTATTCTTTTATTCTTGTTCTCGTTTTTGTTTGACAAATTCTAATAAATAAATAAATGTAATAGATAT
This sequence comes from Arizona elegans, assembly GCA_022577455.1. NCBI lineage: Eukaryota > Metazoa > Chordata > Lepidosauria > Squamata > Colubridae > Arizona > Arizona elegans. The sequence continues at coordinate 61,797,034 of JAKOOJ010000009.1, forward strand.
AAAATATTTCTGACATTATAACTCAAAACATTGACATATCTTTATGTAAAATGATTTGTTTACATAAAATCCCTCTTCATTTTTTGGGTAATGCCTTTCTATCCTCTAGTGCAACTAAGCAATCGTTATCCTAAACATTTCCAATTAAAACATAATATATTCTTTTCTTTCCTACCAAAGTATCTATCATTTCATTGCTTTGATCAGAATGGGCTTGCAATTTGGGTGTCCTCCTAGACTCAAAACTAAGATTAGAGCAACATCTGACAGCTGTGGCTAGGGGGACCTTTGCACAGGTTCGCCTGGTGCACCAATTGCTACCCTACTTGGATCAGGAGGCTCTCCTCACAGTCACTCATGCCCTTGTCATCTCACAGTTAGATTATTGCAATGCGCTTTACATGGGGCTCCCCTTGAAAAGTGTTCGGAGACTATAGTTGGTCCAGAACGCAGCCGCGCGAGCTGTCGTGGGTGCACCTAGGTGCACCCACATTACACCAATTCTCCGCAAGCTGCACTGGCTCCCTATTGGTCTCTGGTCACAATTCAATTATTACCTTTAAAACCCTACATGGCTTAGGGCCAGGTTATCTTCGAGACAGCCTTCTGCCGCATAGCTCCCAGCGACCGATAAGATCCCACAGAGTTGGTCTCCTCCAGGTCCTGTCAGCTAAACAATGCCGGCTGGCGGGCCCACGGGGGAGGGCCTTCTCTGTGGGTGCTCCAGCTCTCTGGAACCAGTTACCTCCTGAGGTCCGGACCATCCCCACCCTATTGGCCTTCCGAAAAGTGGTGAAGACCTGGCTTTTCCGGCAGGCCTGGGGCTGTTGATCTTGCTCTTGCGATCTGGCGAGATCCGGCCATGAATGGCATGAATGAGTTTTTAATGTTTTTAATGTTTTTAATTTTTAAATGTTTTTTATAATGATTTTTTAAAATGTATTGTGAGCCGCCATGAGTCTTCGGAGAGGGGCGGCATATAAATTGAATTAAATAATTAAATTAAATTAAATTAAATTAAATTAAATTAAATTAAATTAAATTAAATTAAATTAAATTAAATTAAATTAAATTAAATTAAATTAAATTAAATTAAATTAAATTAAATTAAATTAAATTAAATTAAATTACATTACATTACATTACATTACATTACATTAAATTAAATTAAATTAAATTAAATTTGCTGTTTCCTCTATTCTGTATGTGAGACTGTAAATTCTTTTGGACTAGAATTTTCTCATCTTACACTCAAGAAAGCAACATGACCATGGATGTTTCGATGTGGAGTTATGATTAACTCATTGTACTAAACACAGGTCACCTAACAATAGAAGTGAACTCCTTGTTGCTTGTGTGAGTTCTTAGGTAGTGGGTTTTCTCTTAGTAGTTAGGATATATTTAGGATAAGAAACAGTTATCCTTAACACTGCATACTAAGACCAGTTAAATTTCCTGTGATTTAGATTTCACTCTTATGGATGTGATAATGATATTCATTGCATAGTGGCTGCTTATCATAGCAATTTTTGTGATACAGAAAATCTACATCCAGCATATCATATTGGTTTTTTTATATATAAAACAGAGAAATTGAATTTAGTGTTTTGAATAAGATACTTTCAAATAACTCTACTAAAATGCTAATATTTATTTCAAAAATGGGAATTCCCACATTTTTGTTTAAGCATTCATACATATGCATATAATCCAAATTATAAGTATTTAATATAAATGTAATTGGAATAACTGATTCCACTTTTTGACAAAAAAAAGAATACTTGGCTCTTCATATGCAGAAATATGTTATGAAATTGTTTGTAGTAGAAATCATATTCCTGTTTTGTGTGTATATATGCACGCACGCACGCACACACACACATATTTGTGTATCAGAAGTAAATTGTGTTGTTCAAATAAGTAAAATTGATTTTCTACAATACACCTAATCTGCATTCCTCTGTCAAAGGAGGATTCTTTACCTTTAACTCTGCAGTAAATTGCAGCTGAAATTGCAATCTCCGGTGTATCATTCAGCTAGTTTATCTCTTCAGCACATTCCAATTCCCCTAAATAAGGTCTGTATTCAAGGCAGTTGTGCCCAAAGTCTCATTTCTTTGATGGCCTGATTATACTGCCCGAATGAATAAATCTTCTCAAATCTTTTAAACATCAAGTCCAGTCCTATGTCCTAGGAGGTGCAGGTTAATAATAATAGGAAGGAGGACATAGTATTTATTTTGATGCCTCTTTTTATTTGAGGGCTCCATCTATAAATTACAAAAAGCTATCTAATCATTTATTTATTGAAAAACTTTTTTGTAAACACTTTTCCCAGTTCAAAGAAAGTTATTTACAACACAATTTTTAAAGTTAAAACAAGAATCTTGATCAAATAGTTAGCAGTTCTGAAAGAAAGAAACCAATAAAGCTAAAGCTAAAAGCCAAGGCAAATAATTATGTTCGAATCCCTAGTGCCACGTAATGAGGTGAGTTTCCATTACTTGTCCCAGCTTCTGCCAACCTAGCAGTTCGAAAGCACGTAAAAAATGCAAGTAAAAAAATAGGAACCACCTTTGGTGGAAAGGTAACAGCGTTCCTGTGCCTTTGGCATTTAGTCATGCTGGCCACATGACCACGGAGACATTTCGGACAGCGCTGGCTCTTCGGCTTTGAAACTGAGATGAGTACCACCCCCTAGAGTTGGGAACGACTAGCACATATGTGCGAGGGGTACCTTTACCTTTTACCTTTTAACACACTAAAAGATCTATCCTGTATAGTCAGGCAGTTTATTTACATTTGTTCTGACCCATTTACATGTCATGGTGAAATAAACTAAGCATCCATGAGATTGAACTGTCAATTGAATGAGATCTATAGATAAATGAATAAAGTTAATCAATTCTAAATGAGGATCTATTAAAAGAGAGATCTCTAAAACAGAACAGATCATAACTTGTCACCTATAACTCACAGTTCAAATCAGGTCAATCACAACAAGTAGCAACAGTTAAATCTACCATTCACTATTCTTAAAAATGGACATATTTGAAAATTGCTTACTTAAATATCACAAGGCTATTGTTTGGAAGAAGTCTGAAAAGCCACCTGTGGAATTCACCTTCATTCTTGAACAAAAACAAAACAAAACAAAAAAGTGTAAACTTAAAAATTTAAAGAATTGGAAATAAACGGTAAAAAGCATAAGATCTTGATCCAATTAAGTTTTAAATGAATTAAGGGACCAGGCAAATCTGGAATATTAGAACTTTTACTATTTTGAAAGTTGTCATGCACAACTTCTTTCAGTGGACGGATGTTCATCTTTGTATCAGCTTTGATGGTATCAAGCCAGCAAGTTCTTTTTCTTGATTCGCTAGCATCATTGACTTCTTCAATGAATCTGCACACATGGCATGGCCAAAGTAAATCAGATGTAGTCTTAAGATTTTGGCTTCTTTTATGATTCAGTCTCAGAATCAGCTACTCTGGCTGTTCATAATATACACAATAATTTAGGCAAGCAGCACAATCCAAAAGGGTCAATTCTTCTTTGATGAGCCATTCATAATGGCCAATTCTCATACCTATATATCATTCTAGGGAAGACTGTTGCTTTAACTAGCCTGATTTTTTTGTATTTATATCAATATGTTTGTTTTCCCAGATCTTATTCATGTTAACCATTGCAGTGTGGTCTAAGGGTTATCCTACGTTTGATTTCAGGCATAGAACTGTCATCGTGAACAATTTTTGATCCAAGAAAGATCAATTCTCAAACTAATTCAGTTTCCTCCTTGTTGATTTTAAACATCTGCAACTGTTGTCATTATCTTTGTTTTCCTGGTATTAAGAGTAAATCTTACTTTTTCACTTTCATCCTTGGTTTTCCAGATCATTGTTTCCCAGGTCTTCCTTATTTTCATCCAGTAGTGTCATATCATTCGTGTACCTCAAATTATTTTTGTTTCTTCCTCCAATCTTCTCTCCCAAATTAATTCCAGCTCTAATTTCTGCACGATCACTTCAAGACAGAAATTGAACAAAAATGGTGATATCGCTGTTCTGAACCAATCTGTGTCACCATAGAGCATTTTCACTGTTGCCTCCTGATCAGTGTACAGTGGTATATAGACTTGCTTATAAACTGTTGGGCAAATAACTGTCTGGTAATACAGTTATCACCAGGGGTGGGTTTCAAAAATTTTAGCAAGGGGTTCTCTGCCTGGTTGCTAGATGGGCATGGACATGGTGGGTGTGGCCTAGTCAGCCTCCTGCATGGGGGGGGGGGGCGTTTTTGCCCTCCCCAGGCTCTGGAGGCTTTTATTAAGCCTCCTTGAGCATGAAAACAGCCTCCTCAGGCTCCGGAGGCCCTCTTCCGGTAGGCCCAGTTTTCACCCTCTCCAAGCCTCAGCACGCGCCCTGCACTTACCTGCATCCAAAATAGGCCGCATGGGGACTCCTAGCAGGGGTGGGCAGGGCCAGCCAGGAGTGGGATTTGGGTGTTCTCTGAACTGCACAGAATCTTAGGTAAAGGTTCTCCCGAACCCCTGCGAACCCCCAGCAGCCCACCCCTGGTTATCACCAAACAAACTATTTAGTCAACTCTTGCAACTCCCTGATGGACCGAATCTTAAATTGTTGTTTGATCCATTTTTACTTTCCTTTATGTTCCAAAACAGTAGGAGCTTCATAAATTATATAAAATTGCTTTGAGCATTTGAGGTTAAATAAAATTAATGTGTTTAATTCCAAGTTTGATTTACATTTTGAGAGGTATTTCTATATTAATTCCTTCAGGTTATTTTAGATGAATTTACAGAATATTGAATAAGGGTATACTTAAAGATTTTCATTACACAAGCTGTAATTAGCTTTTCGGAAACATTTATTTAATTCTCCACACTTTCGGGCTATTTATCCTAGCTTTGGCATTTACTTGAAAGAAGATATTTCAGAATTTCCTTTTTTTTGGACTCTATTTCAAGTTATTAGATCCAATGAAATCCAGGACATTACTGGATGCCTTCTTTGTGTAGAACCTTAATGCACACATACAAACACACACAAGTGTGTTCTATTAAAGCATTTCCTATTTGGTCCAGATGTTATTACTACTTCTGAAGTTGTGGCAGATTTTGGAGGAATTAAAATAATTAAGACAGTATTTTTTTTTAAGAAAACAAATTTGGATGAAATTGATTGTATATGACCTCTGAAAAAATAAATTTAAAAATCCTGATCTGCTACATAGGTGCAGAGTTATTTTAAAAAATACAGCATTGTTGTTCTATGAGCCTAAAAATGTGATGCTTTTACAGTATTGGATACATTGCAGTATTTTTCATAAAGAATTATTGCAGCTGTTTTACTTCTTCAGAATTGGTAGCACTAACTCCTATGTTTGCACTTAAAAGTGATTTTCATTTTGTAATGAAGTAATTGTAATACTTCATAGATGATTTGATGCTGGGATTTATGTTTTGAAGCAGGTCTTTGAAGTTGTCCATTGCCTTAGTAGCTTTTTAGTAGTATGAGTCGTAAAATATTTCAGTCTGAAGTTTCTGAATTGCTCGTGAGATGTTCTTTATTGGGCAAACCTACTAGTTTCTGACCAGTGGTAGGTTGCTTCCGGTTCGGACCAGTCTGCAAGAACCGGTAGTAAAACCAGTGGGAGGCCTTGCCCACCGTCCCAGATGTCGTCATCGTCGATCTGTGCATGCGCAGAAGTGTGATCGCGTTGCGAACTGGTAGTAAAGGTAAACCCATCCCTGTTTCTGACCCACTCTGGTTGAAGAAAAGCAATACAGAAAGCAACAGACCCAGAAAAGCAGCACAGAAATAATTAAACAAATAATTAAATAAATATGTACAGAATTATGCTGCAAGGTTGGAACTCTATGCTGTTGCATACCTGCTTAACATGAAGGCCTTTTGATCTTAATGAACATATTTCAATGTAAAACTATTAAGTCCTGCATAGATTTCAAAAATACACACTTAAATTTTGATGCAGCTATGTGGATGACATGTTTGTCATCATCAAAAGAAATGCACTGAAAGACTTTTATGCTATACTGAACTCCATTTTTCCAGACATACATTTCACAATGTAGGAAGAAATAGCTAGACAATTATCATTTTTAGATGTGTTTGTCAACAGACAAGAAGACGGAAGCCTTATTGTTGTTGTTGTTGTTAGTTGCGAAGTCATGTCCAACCCAACATGATCCCATGGACAACATTCCTCCCCGCCTTCCTGTCCTCTACCTCCGGAGTCCATTTAAGCTCACACCTACTGCTTCAGTGACTCCATCCAGCCACCTCATTCTCTGTCATCCCTTCTTCTTTTGTCCTCAATTTTTCCCAGCATTAGGCTCTTCTCCAGTGAGTCCTTCCTTCTCATTAGGTGGCCAAAACTCACAGTTTACTGCAATGCCACCAGCAAGGAAATGACAGCCAACAACTTAATAGCCAGCCAACACTCCAATCAATTACTAAAAACCACACACACACACAGGCAGTATTTAAATACCATACACAAAATAGCTCAAATCACACACTCTACTAGAAAGAAATTCCCTGAGATGGGCTCCAGCATGGGTGTGAAAGCTTGGAAGACTAAACCTCCAGTCCCAATGACTGACCCAGATTGGATCTGCAACATTATCCTGGGACATAGAGATTCCCCTTCAATTGTAAAGCTATTAAATGTCAAAATGTAAAATTGGCACAAGAACTATCACACAGTTCTACAATTTGGTCTAAGGATCAGAAATTCTTGCTTCTCACTTAATGCTATTGACAAGCAAAGATTATTTCTATCTCTTTTGAGCAGACAATTACTGCATCTAAGCATAATTCAGTTCTGCAGACATAATCAAGAAATGGAAATATATAATTCAGTTTCCACATGCATGTGTATAAATAGTGAGCCTTTGATGGATATCTTAGTGAGCTGTTAATACACTTTCATTTACATTGTCTGAACGATAATTGTTTTGCTTTCTTGAGCATTTTAGAATTGCCACTGTAAAAATAGTTTTCACAGCATGCCCATATAGGTTTTAATGATTACACAGAGAATAAATATGATAGTATTTCTTTTTATTCCAGCTACATTTTAAAACTATTTAGGAATTAAGATTTCTCAAGGAAGATGAAGGAATGCTTTAACAGATAATCATTAACTTCTTTTGTTATTATTTTTTTTTTTGGTTGCTTTATTTTGGAGTTTAAGTGTTTTGACTTAAAATTAATTACTTAGATTAAAAGTCTGTAATAGTTTTATGAGTATTTAGTATCTATAGATAAATAGAATTATATTTATTGTTAAATATTTATTGTAATAATAACAGTAACAACAATATCTAAGAAACTGCATATATGAAGTGAGGCTTCTGATTTTGGCTATATAGCAATAGCACTTAGCACTTAGACTTATGTACTGCTTCATAGTGCTTTACAGCCCTCTCTAAGCAATTTACAGAGTCAGCATATTGCCTCCAATAATCTGAAAATAAATACAACATTTTAGCACAGTCTAGGTTTTCATTTGGTTAGAACAGGAATTAACCATGTGCCTTATAACTAGAGTCTGTTAAATTCATTCCCCACAATCTCCTGATATAATTTGGAAAAATACCTATCTGGAATATTGAAGAATTAGTCACAGTCTGCAATGTTAGACAATGGTATATGTATTTTGTACATCAGTAATATGTGTAGTGAGGAAGGAGAGATTTATCCAGTGGTCCTCCACCAGACTTCAAAAATTTATATATACACACCCTCACTAACGTACTAACATCCAATGGATTCCAAAGAAATAAGATCACCAACCTAATCCAAAAAGAAACCCCCACTAAAATCCAAGACACAGAACAAGAAAACGGCAAAGCCCTCCTCCCATACATAAAAGGCACCACAGACAGAATAAGCAAAATCCTCCACAAACATAACATCAAGACAGCATTCTGCACAAACCGAAAAATATCCACCATCCTAAGGAACCCCAAAGACAAAATTGAGTTAGAAAATCAAGGAGTATATGAAATCCCATGCACCGCCTGCCCCACCACATACATCGGACAAACCAACAGACGAATAAGTGCACGCATAGAAGAACACAAGAACTCAGTCAGAAAAGAAGAACCAACTTCTTCCCTGGTCCAACACCTTAAAGCCACAGGACATGATATTGACTTTAAAAAGACCAGAACTATCGCCAAAACTGAACACTTTAACAACAGAATAATCAGAGAAGCCATCGAGATAGAAAAACGCCCACACAGCATGAACAAACGAGACGATACCTCCCGCCTACCAGCCATTTGGAAACCCGCCCTTATTGACAAACGGGTCCCTAACACGACGAATGACACCAGACCCACACTCACGAGAGCCACACAGGATGTCACCACCACACATCCACGCAGAAAACAGACTCAAACCCACACTGATAATGAGCCACGACCAAGGACCAGAAGCCAGACTGCAGCTGCATCATTAGCCACTTTAAACCTCTCCAATCCATACATGAAGCAGACTGACACCCACCATGAAGAGCTCGCACGGCCACAAACACGAAGCCAAACAACAACAACGCAGCTCACCAGCTCAAATCCCCCTGCAACTCAGACTAAGCTGAGCACAACCAAGCCCCCACCCAAACAGAACACACCCCCAGCCAATCAGAGCACAACCAACCCCCCATCCAATCAGAGCACAGCCGAGCCCCTAACCAATCAGAACACACCTCCACCCAATCAGAACACAGCCAAGTTCCCACCCAATCAGCTCACACCCCCACTAGCAGTTAAAAGGAAGAGACAGCTGCGATCTCACATTGCTCCTGGAAGCACGAAGCCGAGAACACCAGCCTGAAGATGACGAATGAGACTTCGTCGAAACGTCGCCAAGACACTTCCAATTTTACGTGGGAGAAGACCCGAATAACAAAAGACCTACATACAAACACCCGCGAAAACCTGAGAAAACAAATATCGCACCTCTACGGGGAGGATATCCACCATCTGACCAGGACCTATGAAAAACTCGAAGTCCAAAGAGCTTCCATTTTATGTGACCTTGCATTCCTACGCAACTGCCGAGATCAAAATTTAATCCCCACAGGCTTCCAACTGAAATTCCACTCCAACTCTGCAGCCACCAAACGCATTCTGAAAAGAACAGAACTAGCCCTAATCAGAAATGAACTCCACAGAAAAAGATTCCTCCTAGACCGAATCAACAAGGATCTCCTCACACTTCACCTCAAACTCAGCAACAAGATCCACCCCGCACTTTGGGACAAATCCAAACAACTTGCCGTCTGGAGAGCCGAAACACAGACCACCCTCAAGACAGACACACACACCAACAAATTCCGAAGACTACAAGAACGCCAGAAACAATCCCCTCCACCCTCACAGCCACACATGAAACAAACAGTACATAACATCTCAGATAGGATCCTCACCAAAGCCGAAACCAATGTCCTTTCCAAAGGATTCAACTTTGCAATCGCTCCCAAAAGCATCCCCACTGAAACCATTATATGCGGAGTTGAAACCAGCCTGACCAAAATCAACCCCGACGATGCAAACAGAATCAGACTTGAAATCACCAACATCCTCTGCACCAGCAAGCCACCCAAAAGTAACTTACCCAAAGAGGAACAGACAGCACTACTTAACCTGAAAGAAGACACCAGCATAATAATCCTACCAGCAGACAAGGGCAATGCCACGGTGGTTATGAACACATCTGACTACCAAACCAAATTAACCAACCTACTCCAAGACTCCATATACAAACCCCTAAACACAGACCCCACCACCTACCTGGAAAAAACCACCAGATCCAAAATAAAAGCCTCCCCCATCAGCGAAGAGATTCAGCAAAGAATCATACCCAGAGAGAAATCATCCAGATGCCCTAAGCTTTATGGTCTCCCCAAGATACACAAAGAAGGAACCCCACTTAGACCCATAGTCAGCTCCATAGGCTCACCTCTACAAAACCTAGCCAAATTTCTCGCCAAACAACTACAGCCCTATGCAGAATCCATCACCTCATACGTAAAAAACTCATTCCAGTTCATAGACATCATAAAGCAACAAAACTTACAGCCCAGTGACCTACTCGTGAGCTTTGATGTCATATCCCTCTTCACCCAAGTACCAATCAAAGAAGCCTTGACAGTTATCCAAAACAAATATAACCCCCCCAAGCACATCTTAGATCTGACCAACCACTGCCTATCCAACACATACTTCATCTATAATGGACAGAAATACAAACAAACAGAAGGAGCACCCATGGGATCACCCCTCTCACCGGTCATTGCCAACCTCTATATGGAATACTTTGAAACCCAAGCTCTAGAAAAATCTGATCATAAACCCAAACTCTGGCTCAGATATGTGGACGACACCTTCATAATCTGGCCACATGGGAAAGAAAAACTGGACAACTTCCTCACACACCTCAACAGCCTACACCCCAAAATACAGTTCACCATGGAAACAGAAGCGAACAACCAACTTCCCTTCCTGGATGTCTTAGTCTACAGAAAATCCAATGGCTCCCTAGGACACACTATCTACCAGAAGAAAACACACACAAACCGCTATCTGCACGCACTCTCACACCACCACCCTGCCCAAATCAACTCTGTAGCCAAGACACTCATTTCCAGAACAAAACGCTTAGCTGACGAACAACACCTAAAAACCGAACTACACACCCTCACTAACGTACTAACATCCAATGGATTCCAAAGAAATAAGATCACCAACCTAATCCAAAAAGAAACCCCCACTAAAATCCAAGACACAGAACAAGAAAACGGCAAAGCCCTCCTCCCATACATAAAAGGCACCACAGACAGAATAAGCAAAATCCTCCACAAACATAACATCAAGACAGCATTCTGCACAAACCGAAAAATATCCACCATCCTAAGGAACCCCAAAGACAAAATTGAGTTAGAAAATCAAGGAGTATATGAAATCCCATGCACCGCCTGCCCCACCACATACATCGGACAAACCAACAGACGAATAAGTGCACGCATAGAAGAACACAAGAACTCAGTCAGAAAAGAAGAACCAACTTCTTCCCTGGTCCAACACCTTAAAGCCACAGGACATGATATTGACTTTAAAAAGACCAGAACTATCGCCAAAACTGAACACTTTAACAACAGAATAATCAGAGAAGCCATCGAGATAGAAAAACGCCCACACAGCATGAACAAACGAGACGATACCTCCCGCCTACCAGCCATTTGGAAACCCGCCCTTATTGACAAACGGGTCCCTAACACGACGAATGACACCAGACCCACACTCACGAGAGCCACACAGGATGTCACCACCACACATCCACGCAGAAAACAGACTCAAACCCACACTGATAATGAGCCACGACCAAGGACCAGAAGCCAGACTGCAGCTGCATCATTAGCCACTTTAAACCTCTCCAATCCATACATGAAGCAGACTGACACCCACCATGAAGAGCTCGCACGGCCACAAACACGAAGCCAAACAACAACAACGCAGCTCACCAGCTCAAATCCCCCTGCAACTCAGACTAAGCTGAGCACAACCAAGCCCCCACCCAAACAGAACACACCCCCAGCCAATCAGAGCACAACCAACCCCCCATCCAATCAGAGCACAGCCGAGCCCCTAACCAATCAGAACACACCTCCACCCAATCAGAACACAGCCAAGTTCCCACCCAATCAGCTCACACCCCCACTAGCAGTTAAAAGGAAGAGACAGCTGCGATCTCACATTGCTCCTGGAAGCACGAAGCCGAGAACACCAGCCTGAAGATGACGAATGAGACTTCGTCGAAACGTCGCCAAGACACTTCCAATTTTACGTGGGAGAAGACCCGAATAACCAAAGACCTACATACAAACACCCGCGAAAACCTGAGAAAACATATATATATATATATATATATATACATACATATATATATATATATATATATATATATATATATATATATATATATATATGTCTTGATAGAAAAACACACACACACACACATATATATGTCTTTGGTTATTCGGGTCTTCTCCCACGTAAAATTGGAAGTGTCTTGGCGACGTTTCGACGAAGTCTCATTCGTCATCTTCAGGCTGGTGTTCTCGGCTTCGTGCTTCCAGGAGCAATGTGAGATCGCAGCTGTCTCTTCCTTTTAACTGCTAGTGGGGGTGTGAGCTGATTGGGTGGGAACTTGGCTGTGTTCTGATTGGGTGGAGGTGTGTTCTGATTGGTTAGGGGCTCAGCTGTGCTCTGATTGGATGGGGGGTTGGTTGTGCTCTGATTGGCTGGGGGTGTGTTCTGTTTGGGTGGGGGCTTGGTTGTGCTCAGCTTAGTCTGAGTTGCAGGGGGATTTGAGCTGGTGAGCTGCGTTGTTGTTGTTTGGCTTCGTGTTTGTGACCGTGCGAGCTCTTCATGGTGGGTGTCAGTCTGCTTCATGTATGGATTGGAGAGGTTTAAAGTGGCTAATGATGCAGCTGCAGTCTGGCTTCTGGTCCTTGGTCGTGGCTCATTATCAGTGTGGGTTTGAGTCTGCTTTCTGTGTGGATGTGTGGTGGTGACATCCTGTGTGGCTCTCGTGAGTGTGGGTCTGGTGTCATTCGTCGTGTTAGGGACCCGTTTGTAGTTCTACAAGAACGCCAGAAACAATCCCCTCCACCCTCACAGCCACACATGAAACAAACAGTGCATAACATCTCAGATAGGATCCTCACCAAAGCCGAAACCAATGTCCTTTCCAAAGGATTCAACTTTGCAGTCGCTCCCAAAAGCATCCCCACTGAAACCATTATATGCGGAGTTGAAACCAGCCTGACCAAAATCAACCCCGACGATGCAAACAGAATCAGACTCGAAATCACCAACATCCTCTGCACCAGCAAGCCACCCAAAAGTAACTTACCCAAAGAGGAACAGACAGCACTACTTAACCTGAAAGAAGACACCAGCATAATAATCCTACCAGCAGACAAGGGCAATGCCACGGTGGTTATGAACTCATCTGACTACCAAACCAAATTAAACAACCTACTCCAAGACTCCATATACAAACCCCTAAACACAGACCCCACCACCTACCTGGAAAAAACCACCAGATCCAAAATAAAAGCCTCCCCCATCAGCGAAGAGATTCAGCAAAGAATCATACCCAGAGAGAAATCATCCAGATGCCCTAAGCTTTATGGTCTCCCCAAGATACACAAAGAAGGAACCCCACTTAGACCCATAGTCAGCTCCATAGGCTCACCTCTACAAAACCTAGCCAAATTTCTCGCCAAACAACTACAGCCCTATGCAGAATCCATCAACTCACATGTAAAAAACTCATTCCAGTTCATAGAGATCATAAAGAAACAAAATTTACAGCCCAGCGACCTACTCGTGAGTTTCGATGTCATATCCCTCTTCACCCAAGTGCCAATCAAAGAAGCCTTGACAGTTATCCAAAACAAATATAACCCCCCCAAGCACATCTTAGATCTGACCAACCACTGCCTATCCAACACATACTTCATCTATAATGGACAGAAATACAAACAAACAGAAGGAGCACCCATGGGATCACCCCTCTCACCTGTCATTGCCAACCTCTATATGGAATACTTTGAAACCCAAGCTCTAGAAAAATCTGATCATAAACCCAAACTCTGGCTCAGATATGTGGACGACACCTTCATAATCTGGCCACATGGGAAAGAAAAACTGGACAACTTCCTCACACACCTCAACAGCCTACACCCCAAAATACAGTTCACCATGGAAACAGAAGCGAACAACCAACTTCCCTTCCTGGATGTCTTAGTCTACAGAAAATCCAATGGCTCCCTAGGACACACTATCTACCAGAAGAAAACACACACAAACCGCTATCTGCATGCACTCTCACACCACCACCCTGCCCAGATCAACTCTGTAGCCAAGACACTCATTTCCAGAACAAAACGCTTAGCTGACGAACAACACCTAAAAACCGAACTACACACCCTCACTAACGTACTAACATCCAATGGATTCCAAAGAAATAAGATCACCAACCTAATCCAAAAAGAAACCCCCACTAAAATCCAAGACACAGAACAAGAAAACGGCAAAGCCCTCCTCCCATACATAAAAGGCACCACAGACAGAATAAGCAAAATCCTCCACAAACATAACATCAAGACAGCATTCTGCACAAACCGAAAAATATCCACCATCCTAAGGAACCCCAAAGACAAAATTGAGTTAGAAAATCAAGGAGTATATGAAATCCCATGCACCGCCTGCCCCACCACATACATCGGACAAACCAACAGACGAATAAGTGCACGCATAGAAGAACACAAGAACTCAGTCAGAAAAGAAGAACCCACTTCTTCCCTGGTCCAACACCTTAAAGCCACAGGACATGATATTGACTTTAAAAAGACCAGAACTATCGCCAAAACTGAACACTTTAACAACAGAATAATCAGAGAAGCCATCGAGATAGAAAAACGCCCACACAGCATGAACAAACGAGACGATACCTCCCGCCTACCAGCCATTTGGAAACCCGCCCTTATTGACAAACGGGTCCCTAACACGACGAATGACACCAGACCCACACTCACGAGAGCCACACAGGATGTCACCACCACACATCCACGCAGAAAGCAGACTCAAACCCACACTGATAATGAGCCACGACCAAGGACCAGAAGCCAGACTGCAGCTGCATCATTAGCCACTTTAAACCTCTCCAATCCATACATGAAGCAGACTGACACCCACCATGAAGAGCTCGCACGGCCACAAACACGAAGCCAAACAACAACAACGCAGCTCACCAGCTCAAATCCCCCTGCAACTCAGACTAAGCTGAGCACAACCAAGCCCCCACCCAAACAGAACACACCCCCAGCCAATCAGAGCACAACCAACCCCCCATCCAATCAGAGCACAGCTGAGCCCCTAACCAATCAGAACACACCTCCACCCAATCAGAACACAGCCAAGTTCCCACCCAATCAGCTCACACCCCCACTAGCAGTTAAAAGGAAGAGACAGCTGCGATCTCACATTGCTCCTGGAAGCACGAAGCCGAGAACACCAGCCTGAAGATGACGAATGAGACTTCGTCGAAACGTCGCCAAGACACTTCCAATTTTACGTGGGAGAAGACCCGAATAACCAAAGACCTACATGCAAACACCCGCGAAAACCTGAGAAAACATACATACATACATATATATATATATATATATATATATATATATATATATATATATATATATATAGTGATTTTCTATTGAGACACCTGGTCTATCCCAGCATGTGGGAACATACTGCATCCCTTTCGCCTTTCAGCTCCAATCCAGGAACCCTCAAACAGTTGCATTCACGACAAACCATTTTATACCAAATTTATATCAGCGAAATATAAATCTGGTATAATATAGCCAGCCAATGATGTGTAAAGTAGATTATAAAAATGAATTCTTACAGTATGTCATTTTGTGTTTGAGGCACGAAATCCTCTCTGATTCGTTTGTATGCTATATGTGCACAATAATATTACTATTAGTTCACAATAATATTTATAATTATATAAGAGTTTATTAAGGGTTATTTTGTCTTTTCTTAATACCTAGTGACACTTATCAGAGACAGCTACCTAATTTTACTGTAATAGATGGATAGATGGATAGATGGATGGATAGATAGATAGACAGAATTCATTATTGGCCAAGCCTGATTGGACACACAAGGAATTTGTCTTTGGTGCTTATGCTCGCAGTGTACATAAAAAGAAAAGATACACCTGTCAAGAATCATAAGGTACAACACTTAATGATAGCCATGGGGTACAAATAAGTGATCGAATCACACTAGGAAACAATCAATATAAATCATAAGGATACAGCAAGAAGTTACAGTCATACAGTCATAAGTGGGAGGAGATGGGTGATAGGAATGATTAATGGTAATAGTAATGCAGACTTAATGAATAATTTGACAGTGTTGAGGAAATTATTTGTTTAGCAGAGTGATGGTGTTCGGGAAAAAACTGTACTGGTGTCTAGTTGTTCTGGTGTGCAGTGCTCTATATCATTGTTTTGAGGTAGGAGTTGAAACAATTTATGTCTAGGATGCGAGGGGTCTGCAAATATTTTCACAGGCCTCTTTTTGACTCGTGCAGTATACAGGTCCTCAATGGAAGGCAGGTTGGTAGCAATTGTTTTTTCTGCAGTTCTAATTATCCTCTGAAGTCTGTGTCTGTCTTGTTGGGTTGCAGAACCAAACTAGACAGTTATAGAGGTGCAGATGACAGACTCAATAATTCCTCTGTAGAACTGTATCAGCAGATCCTTGGGCAGTTTGAGCTTCCTGAGTTGGTGCAGAAAGAACAGTCTTTGGTGTGCTTTTTTGATGATGTTTTTGATATTAGGTGTCCTTTTTAAGTCTTGAGGTATGATAGAACCTAGATGTGCTGCAGTATATCCAGTCTTCATTATTGTCTGTTCATTGCAGTGGTGGATATGTATTCTCAAAGTTCCAGAAGTATGAATTATACCTGGGGGGATACTGAACATATGAAAACTCGGGTCCCGGTCAGGACATGCAATCCTTGTGTATATTTCTTCCAGAATGGAAACATAAACATATTTTTTTAAGTACAGTAGATACGATGAATATAGCAGTCCATCATTTATCTAACAGAGCTATGAAAAAGCAATTTTCATGTTGACCATGATAGAGTTTATGGAACAAGTTGAAATTTATTTAAAAAACAAATTTTGCACATAGAGTATTGAATATATTGGTTCTTTCTCTTGGTTCTACTGAAGTATTAAAATAAAACATCTACAATGACATAAAGTATTTAATACAACATGGATGTTGCACTTCTCCATTTAAGAGTGCTCCATTTAGAAGCAACAACCTTCTGTGTCTATCCTTTTGATTGGAACTTGGCAAGCTAATGAGATAACAATTAGCATGTCTGCTAATCAGTGTATAATGTAGTTTGTAATGTCATCTGCCACTCATGAATAGCAAGTCCAGATTTAATAAACTAAATATTTTCCTCACATTTCCTGTGGAATAATTGAAATTATTTTCTACCCTTACTTTAGGTACAATTAACTACCATTGAAGTGCAAATCCTGCAGTTTTACTTGCTTTCAGTGATAATTCCAGTATAAATTCAGTCTGAACATATTGTCCTAAATGCACTACAGTAATTGCACTCTGATGTTAGTTGGTCCCATTTATCAGCAGCTTAATATAACACTTAACACTCTTTCCCCCAAAAAAGTATCATTTATTAATTAGCAACTATCCTGAAGCAATTGCTTGAAGTAATCACGTTTTAAATTGGCTACTGCACTGCATGATAAAATGAAATTTTAATTGATGCAAATAAAAAAAAACACTTTTGTATAGGTAAAAGCTATCATGCAACTCATTTTAGTAGAATAAAACAAAACAAGACTAGAAACAAAAGGAAAACTAGAACTCAGCAAAAAAAGCAATGTAAATTTGTATTCCTTTTTAAAAGAAAGTCACATTTGCTCTTACATTTAATTATTAAAAAGGGGGAGGGTGTCTTTAGAAGGAACCGGGGCATAAATAATGCATTCTTTTTCAAATATCTGATTCCAGATGTATCCTTGTCTAGAATTGAGCAACAGTATTTATTTAATCTGGAGGAAAAGTGAATTTGCTTTAAGGTTCATTAAGTTAGAGATTTGTGGATGGTTATATTTTCCTTGTGCCTCAAAGAACTTTGGGGGGGATCAAATTCATATCATTGCACATCTGTAACAGCTATGACAGTGTGATATATTTTAATGTAGACCTGAACATATGAACAATAATGAGCAGCCCCTCTTCTCTTCAAATCATTCTGGTGGGTCAGCAATGAGCTGGTCTCCATGACTTGACAACAATTATCTGATATGCATTGTATTGTCACATGCACCAGCTGCATTGAACTCCTGGGCGTTACTTCTTCAGTTCATCTCGAGGTTAGTTTTGAGAGATAAGGGTTGCACAATGATGTTTGGCTGCTTAATAATATTAGCCTCATAGGATTTTGAAGGCATTGTTGAAATATCATCGTCTTTTGAAATTATTTTTAGTCAAATGCACTGGCATATTATTAATATTGAGGCACCTATATCAGAGGTGGTATTCAGCAGGTTCTGACCAATTCTGGAGAACCGGTAGCGGAAATTTTGAGTAGTTCAGAGAACCGGTAAATACCACCTCTGACTGGCTCCGCCCATCCCAGCTGATTGGGAGTAAGTGGGGATTTTGCAGTAACCTTCCCCTGGAGTGGGGAGGGAATGGAGACTTTACAGTATCCTTCCCCTGCCATGCCCACCAAGCCATGCCATGTCCACCAAGCCACGCCCACAGAACCGGTAGTAAAAATTTTTGAATCCCACCACTGACCTATATCACAGTAGTTCTTATCCAGTATTAAGCAACATGTAGCCTTCTACAAGACAGTGGCGTACCACTTCCATCTTTACCCACCATTGTTCATGCTGTAGCAACTAAAGAGCTTGTTTATCCATGCTTTCATTTGCAACTATTCTCTTGCTAATGGATAGAATATGTGCACTTCTGCAAGCAGCTGACATCTATTTTAAAAATAGAACTATTTCACAAGAGAACATTATCCTGCCTTTTTAAAAAAGAAAAAAAAATCTCATATTTAGCTTGCAAATAAAGCGATCAATATGAAATGTTTTAACCATTAGCAGTTTAATAGTGTTATTACTAAGTTCTTTTATTTAGCCAGTACTGCTCAAAATGGCTATTTTTGTGATGGAATCTGCAGCGTGAGGATTGGGGGAGGGGGGTATAGGCAATGGCACCTCAGTTTCCCTGGGAGGAGGCTGCACATTCCAGAAAGGGGTCTGAAACAGGAGAGTGAATTGAATAGTTGGGGGAGGAAAAAGCTCAGATTAGTTTCAACCTAGACTCTCCCTTGTTGATTTTTCATTCTTGCCTCTCCTGTCTGTTTCTACCTAGAACAAGGGAAGGGAAAGCTAAATAATTTAGTAGTCCACTATTATCAGATCCATGTATAAGCAAAAATGCTTGTTTTCACTAGACAAGAAAAGTTAGAATAAAAAAATGTCTAGGGAGGATTTTCAATCATCCAGGTCATGGTTGTCCCAAAGATGCTTTTTCTGAAAGGCAACTGGACTTTTTGGGGGGTTTTCTCTGAAAATGTTTTGTTTCTCATCCAAGAAGTTTCTTCGGAGAAACATTTTCATAGGAAGAAAAAAAAAGTAAATTCATTGTCTTTTGGAAAAAGTACCTTTGGGATTAGAATGGGAAAAGAACTGTGGATTTTGAACAAGCCAATTAAGAATAGACAAAATGTGTCTTGAATTCCTTTATCTTTTTTCCCCCAAACAGTTATTAAATGATTAAAATTCAAACTATTATGCCACATATTTGACTTAAGGTAAAGCATTCTTTGATACTAAGGAACCTATATATTCACACTCCAAAATATATGTTTTTAAAAAATATTGTAGGGAGAAGTTACAATATCACCCTTTTCCATAATTTCTGTTCTCTTGGGTCTGAAGTATCCCAAATGCCTTGGCAACACCTATGGCTATAGCAAGCATTTTTAAATGATTGTACAAATTCCTAACATCAGCAAATTCATATCTCTGCATATCTGCATTTTTCAAGTAAGATAATGCATGAACCAAAGAGATAATTGAGAGAATGCTGAGAAAATTCATGTGAGAAGAGATTTTGCTTAGTTTCCAGTTCCAACAGCAATAACAAAAATTATTTTGGCCATTGCCAACAACACCAAAACAATATATAAACAGGTGTTTTGCATACCAGTAGGGAATGGGTTCATATAATTGGCTGCTGAAATGGTCCTAAATATTTATGATTAATATCATAACAAATACTCATGATTTATTCAGAATGCTGAGTTGTAGAATCATCATCAAGTCCAATTATTTTCTATATCTTAAAAAGAGATAAATAGTTATTTTTTCCCCTCACCCTTGTCAAGCCAGGGAATTCAGGAGATTTAAGCAGATCAAAAGAGCAGTAAGAATTATTGCAAGCTTAAACTCTCTATGAAATCTGAACTATTAATGTTCAAGGGAAACGAGCAGCAATTAAGAGGAATTCAAGGAGGGCTGTACTTAAATGCCTTACAGGACTCGTGATTTATGACACGTTTGACCTGTTTTTCAGGTTCAGCCTGGTCATCTCCTACAACCCCCTCATAAAGAAGTTGACATTAGAAATCAATGCTGGACAGTAAACTGAATAAAATGATAATGATGACTGATCAGAAAGCAATGTTCCCTCAGACCAATGTACACTTGGAGCCCAGAGTTACTTTATTTGAAATTTCTGAAATTATTCTTTTTTATTTTGTCAAGCATATATACGATTACATATAAAAGTATAAACGTGATTGTGAATACATGAAATGTATAAACATGATTATGAATATATGAGATAGTTACAAATAAAAGGTGCGCTTATGCACCCCCCTTGCAGACCTCTTAGGAATGGGGTGACCTCAACAGTAGACAGTCTAAGGTGAAAGTTTTGGGGGTTTGGGGAAGAAACCACAGAGTCAGGTAGAGCATTCCAGGCATTGACCACTCTGTTGCTGATGTCATATTTCCTGCAATAAAGTTTGGAGCGGTTTACCTTAATTTTGTATCTATTGTTTGCTCATGTATTGTTGCAGTTGAAGCTGAAGTAGTCATTAACAGGTAGGATGTTGTAGCAAATAATTTTATGTACTATGCTTAGGTCAGACCAAAGGCTTTGTAGTTCTAAGTTGTCTAAGCACAAAATTTCAAGTCTGGTGGCATAAGTCTGGTATTCTGTTCTGATCAGAGGAGTGGAGTACTCTTGTGAAATATCTCTGGACTCTCTGGAACAAATCATTATTTTACCTGATGTGCCGCTCAAAGTGTAACATGCAAAAAAATCATTTATGCATTTATTAATTAAAAAAAAACTATTAAAGGAACTACATATCATTTATGCATTTATTAATTTAAAAAAACACTATTAAAGGAACTACATATCTTCTGTCACATGATATTCTAAATTTGCCTGTTGCCTTTGGGGAGAGACAACAGGCAAAGTTTGGATGGAAAAGGCAAGCCAAAGTTTGGGTGGTGTAAATATTATGTGGGGCATGTTTGTTTCGTCTTGCCTTCTCTGTCTCTCTGTTTCTGTTTTTTTGTCTCTCCCTCTTCCTCTCCCTCTCCTTCTCCCTCCCTCCCTCCCTCCCCCCTTCCTTCCCTCCCTCCCTCTCTCTCTCCCCACCCCCCCTCTGTTCCTGCATACCTAGCAGTCAGGAAAGGATTGAGAAATTTTCCACTTGCATTGTGGCCAGCCTTATTTCTTCTCTCCCTGAACCTAATCCAACTGAGAAGCACGGTGTTATGTCCTTATAAGGACATCCGCCCGGATTGGCTGCCAGCCACCGGGCGGGAAGATTTGAATCCCTGTCAGGGGGCGGTGCGTCTGCCGGAGCGAATATAAGGAGAGCCCCGGCAGCGCACAGCCAGTCTTGCTACTGTTTCTGTTCTCAATAAAAAGTTACTAATGTAATGAGCTGGTCACGTCTTCCTTTCCTGCGCCGATCTAACACTGGCGACGAAGGACTGAGAGAAGAACGAACCTCGCGGCACCAAGCCAACAAGACAAGACTCCGGCACCGGGAACTACAGTAGGCATTTCCAAAGGCATGGCATCCGCTGAAGTCACTTTGCCAGCCCTTGCTCCTTTCCGCCCAGGGAAGGACAAGTGGAAATCCTACGTAGTGAAATTCCGGCAATACCTGAGAGGCAACAACATCAGGGATGCCGATGATGACCGGAAGAAGGGCATCTTCCTGGCCAACTGCGGCTCCGAGGTCCTCGACATGGCAATCGATCTCGTAGCACCACGAGACATCGAAGAAGTGCCATGGACAGACCTGCTGCAGATCCTAGAGGACCACTATGCCCCAACAGGAACACCGGTGGCGAACCGTTTCACCTTCCACCAACGGGACCAGAAGGAGGGTGAGACGATCAAGGAATTCGTGGCCGCCCTACGCCAGATCGCAGCCAGCTGTGAGTTCGACCACGTGGACAATGCCATCGCTGACCGCGTGGTCTTCGGCATGAGGGACAGAGGCCTGCAAAAGAAATTCCTGAGCAGGAAGAAGCTCGTGCTCAAGGATGTGGTGGAGGAAGCCACCGCATCCGAAATCTCGGAGAAAGCAGCTGCCGCAGTAAGCAGAGCCAAGGGAATCCACAAGATTCGCTCCACAGAGCAATCTTCAACAGAGGATTCCACGGCTGGATCCGAGTCGGAGGGAGAGTCCACCGTCCACAAGGTATCCAGACCCCCAAGGCGGGAAACCGCCCAACGGAACTACAAAGGGGAGCACTGCGCCAGCTGCAGAGGGGACCATGCCAGAGCAACCTGCAAGTGGAGAGATGCGACCTGCCGACGCTGGAACAGAAGGGGTCACATCGCCGAAGCTTGCAGAGCTGAGGAACCAGCCCCAGAGCCCTCCAGCCACCGTCCCCGCGAGAATCGGAAGGATTACCAGAGGTCATCCAAACGGTCCTCTGGCCCTTCCAGACGCAGAGACGACGAATTTCCCCGGAGCGGAGCGGTCCACCAGACGACCATCGCTCACACGACGTCAGACAGTGCCACCAAGTTCCATGTGACCATCCACGTGGAAGGAGCACCCTGCAAAATGGAGGTAGACTCCGGCTCGGTCTACTCCATCATGGACTGGCAGCAGTTGAAGCGCCTGCAACCCAGCATCACCAAGCGAGAGCTGAAGCCACTACACTCCAAGCTCGTCGACTTCGGGGGAAACCCCATCGGAGTGCTAGGAAGAGCCAACATCCGGGTCACCTACAAGCAGTTCGAAGGCAACCTCCCCATCACCGTCGTACGGGACAGCCGACCGAACCTGCTAGGAGTGGAGTGGTTCAAGCCGCTGGGGCTCTCAATCGAGGGCATCAACCAAATTGGCAGGGACGAACTCGACTACCTCATCGAAGA
This sequence comes from Arizona elegans, assembly GCA_022577455.1. Taxonomy (NCBI): domain Eukaryota; kingdom Metazoa; phylum Chordata; class Lepidosauria; order Squamata; family Colubridae; genus Arizona; species Arizona elegans. The sequence goes on from JAKOOJ010000009.1 coordinate 61,820,160, forward strand.
GTTCAAGGAAGTCTTCGATGGTAAGCTGGGGAAATTTGTGGGGAGGCCAATCTCCTTCAATCTGGACAAGGGAATCACCCCAATTAGGCTCAAGCCCCGCCGAGTTCCGTTTGCCCTGCGGCCCAAAGTAGATGAGCAGCTGGATAAGCTGATCGCCCAGGGCGTCCTGGAACCGATCGATCATGCTTCATGGGAGACCCCCATTGTGACCCCACTGAAGCATGATGGGTCTGTGCGCATCTGCGCCGACTACCGTTGCACCATCAACAAGGCGTTGGCACAGAGCGCATACCCAGTCCCAGTGGTGCAACATCTGCTGCATTCCCTGGGATCTGGATCAATTTTTGCGAAACTGGACCTGGCCCAGGCTTACCAGCAACTGCCAGTGGATGAAAAAACGGCGGAGGCTCAAACAATCGTCACGCACAGGGGGGCATTCAAATGCAACCGGCTCCAATTTGGAGTCAGCGCTGCCCCCGGCATCTTCCAATCCATGATGGAACGCCTCCTCCAGGGCGTTCCAGGGGTGGTGCCTTACTTCGACGATGTGCTCGTCTCCGGTGACTCAAGAGCTCAACTCCTTGAAAGGCTCAGGCTTGTCCTGCAGCGATTCAAGGCCAAGGGCTTGAGGGTCAGGCGGGACAAGTGCATCATAGGAATACAGGAAGTCGAGTTCCTGGGCTACCTCATTGATAGCACAGGCATCCACCCCACCAAATCAAAAGTGGAAGCAATCCATGAAGCTCCAAGCCCAAAAAACAAAACGGAGCTTCAGGCTTTCCTTGGGTTGCTCAACTTCTACGCCATTTTCTTAAAACAGAAAGCCACAGTTGCTGAGCCACTCCACCGCCTGCTGGGGAAATCGGCTTCCTGGAAGTGGGGCCAGGAAGAGGAAGCAGCGTTCCGGGCCATCAAGGGACTACTGACGTCCAAAAGCGTCCTCATCCAATACAGCGAGACGCTCCCCATCAAGCTGACATGCGACGCGTCACCATACGGGGTGGGGGCAGTCCTCAGCCACGAGCTGCCCAACGGCACGGAGGCCCCCATCGCCTACTTCTCGAAAACCATGTCCGGCGCAGAGCGGAACTACAGTCAGCTGGACAAAGAAGCCCTGGCCATCGTGGCAGGAGTGAAGCGCTTCCACGAATACCTCTATGGAAGGCGCTTCACCATAGTCACCGATCACAAGCCACTCCTGGGACTCCTCGCAGGCGACCAACCCACCCCGACCTTCATGTCCCCGCGGATGACGAGATGGGCCATCTTCCTGGCCGGCTACTCCTATAGGCTCGTGCACCAGCCGGGCACAGCCATAGGAAACGCCGACGCACTCAGCAGATGCCCATCGAAGAACCCGGTGGAAGACCCAGCCCCCACGCTCCATCTATTCCACATAGATGACGATGCCAGCTGTCCAGTCTCCTCCGCAGATGTGGCCGCGCACACCCAGAGGGACCCCACCCTCCACCAAGTAAGGTCCTGGATCCTCAGGGGGTGGCCAGCGAAACAGACGGAAGAGAGGTTCAGCCCGTTCACCAGGAAACAGACGGAGCTGTCCACCATAAAGGGCTGTCTGCTATGGGGAGACAGGGTGCTGATCCCAAGCACTCTGCAACGGCGGACGCTAGAGACTCTGCACAACGGGCACTCAGGCATCGTCCGCATGAAGGCCCTGGCACGGAGCTACGTCTGGTGGCCCTCACTAGACAGAGACATTGAACAATGGGTCTCCAGATGTGACCCGTGCCAAGAAGTCCGCCCAGCACCACCACAATCCGAAGTCACGAACTGGGAGACCCCCAGCAACCCATGGTCGAGGGTCCACATCGACTTCGCGGGCCCGATGCAAGGACGGCACCTCCTCATCGTGGTAGATGCCTTCTCCAAGTGGCTCGAGGTGATACCCATGGCATCTACCACAACAGAAGCGACGATCCGAGCCCTGCGCCGCCTGTTTGCCACACACGGACTACCGGACGTGCTGGTCTCGGACAACGGCCCCCAGCTCACATCCCTGGCCATGGAGTCCTTCCTGGCAGGACTGGGCATCCGCCATGCCCTCTCCGCTCCGTACAGGCCGGCCGGAAACGGACAAGCGGAACGGATGGTCCGGCTCACAAAGGAAGCCCTCACCAAGATGGGCCCGGGAGACTGGCAAGAACGCATCGACAACTTCCTCCTCACCCAGCACATCACGCCGCATGCCACCACCCACAAGAGCCCGGCCGAACTCCTGATGGGCAGAAGGTTGAGGTCACCCTTGGACCGGCTGCACCCCCAAAACAGCCCGGAAGTGACCGCAACCGCCAGCCGCCCGCTTCGCGCCTTCAGCAAAGGAAATTCAGTTTTCGCGCTGAATTTCAACGGCTCTCCTAAGTGGCTGAAGGGGAAGATTGCCAGCACAACCGGCCCCAAATCCTACACCGTCGAGTTGGAAGATGGACAGGTCGTGAGACGTCACATCGACCAACTCCGGAAAAGGTGGGGGGGAGCACACGAAAACCAGCCTGACGAGGTAGGCCTACAACACCCAGACGAGGTAGGCCTGCAACACCCCGGCGAGGTAGGCCTGCAACACCCAGACGAGGTAGGCCTACCACACCCCTGCGAGGCAGAGCAACGCCATCCCGACGAGGTCGGCCCAGCACACTACCAGGCACTGTCACGTCGGCAGTGCAGCGAGGTAGACCGGGGCCAACCACACGGGGGATGGCAACACCAACCCGACCAGGTGGGCACCCGGCACAGCAGGCCCAGGGACCCCCGACCCAGCCCGCAGGTAGACCGGGACCTGCCCAGAAGGGGAGCACCGCACCCCACCAGTGACGGCAACCCACGGCAGCCCTACCAGGGAGACCTCAACGCAAGGCGAGTAGACCGGGGACCGTCGCAGATGGGCACACCACAGCACATGGGCGAGGGTGGCACACGACTCCCCGGTGAGGGGGACCCCCGCCCAACGCAAGAAACAACCCGGCAACAACAACCCAACCCAGACGACCCCAACCACCAACTGGCAGTAGACCAGGGACTAGGGGGAAGGGAAAGCCGACAACAACCCAGCCAGGGAGGCCTGCGCCACCCCGGCAGGGGAGACCTCCACCAGCCCGAGGAGGAAGCCCCACAACGACAACCCGACCAGGTCGACCACCACCAACCCGACGGGGAAGGCCAGCGCCAGCCCAGCAAAGGAGACCTGCGCCACCCCTGCAAGGTCGGACACCGCTACCCGAACCAACACCACCCACAGCGAGCAGACCGGACCCAAGGGCACCGGCCTGAACCACCCTCCGGACCACAACGAACTAGGCCGCAGCAGAACCGCAGCCACCGGGAGACCCAGGAAGAGCAAGTGACAGCCGGGGTCTTACCAAGACTCAGACGCTCTTCCCGGGTCGAGACCGAACAGCACCGCCGAGGCAAAAGATCCACAGGCCAGGAGGAAGACCACCAGAACCAGCCATCCAAGGTCTGCGGTCCGGCCGGAGGCGCTGAGGGTGACCCCGCACACTCGCCAGCCGAACCGAGCCCGGTTCCGGGGAAGGAGCCAGGAGCCACAGGAACCCCGTCCGTCCAGGGCGGGGACGCGGAAGAAATGAGACTGCGCAGGTCAAGTAGGGTGCCTAGGCGTCCTACGTACCTGCGGGACTACGTCACGTTCATTGACGAACGCTGAACTGTTTTTTTCTTTGGACTAGGGGGGAGGAGTGTTATGTCCTTATAAGGACATCCGCCCGGATTGGCTGCCAGCCACCGGGCGGGAAGATTTGAATCCCTGTCAGGGGGCGGTGCGTCTGCCGGAGCGAATATAAGGAGAGCCCCGGCAGCGCACAGCCAGTCTTGCTACTGTTTCTGTTCTCAATAAAAAGTTACTAATGTAACGAGCTGGTCACGTCTTCCTTTCCTGCGCCGATCTAACACACGGGCTCTTGTTATAGTATGGATTTCTAGCCTGATGGGCGCATAAAGTTTAAAACAAGAATCTGTCTGAATAAATCTAACTGTATGTATCTAGCTGTAACCTTATGAAAATCTTGGTATAAAATAGTTTAAAATATCACCTGGCTTTCATTAGTACTTTGATATCTTGTATGTATGTGGCAATTGTTAAAACTTATACTGACTTTCTGTCTTCAGATATATCTTCTGGCCTTGTTATTTCATTTCTAAGACAGTCTGAAATATTTTCTGTTGTATTTGTACTTTACAGAATAAAGAACACTGGCCGTTGTGCTCTATGAATAAATATTTTTATCTTTCAAAACTGGCATCAAAACAGAACACACATCTTTATTTGGCTTCGATAGGAAAACTGAAGTTCACATCTAACAACAAAATAATGGGCTGCAAAAATCTTTCAAGAAGGAAAAAATAGTGGATTTGAGCTGTTTCTTTCAACAGAGATTCAACAAATGCAGTTACCTTTGCGGGTTTGCATTCTGGTGGGGGAACCGTTCTTTTCATTTTGCCAAAGGGTTTAAAAGAAAATCATTACAATGCTCGGAAGCTAGAAAATTAAATTAGATTTATAAAAGTTGCTTTAGTTCCTTGCACTCACATGCTTTATTATTCTTCACTACATTTCTAATGCAGGTTTATGTATTGTTAAAGGCAAGGAACCAAGTTCCATTCAATTCAGCTATTATATTCAGCCATTCAAATGTTTTAAATAAATAAACTAAAATTCTGCTTTTATTATATCTTACTTTTCTCTTGTTAGGGATGTAAAAGAATTTAGTTTTTGTACATTCAAATATTAGCTAAGCAGTTATACTTGTCTGTGACTGTAATACATGTTTCATTCACTGACTGAATCTAACTTGAACCATCATTGCCAGATCTGTGTATCTATATATCTATATCTATATCTATATCTATATATTTATATTCCATAATTTAAAGCAGGAACAAATCAGATGTTGATATCAATATGCGAAAACAGCCTGGGCCCCAAATAAACTGATTCTCCCACCCTCAACTCTTTGTCCTGTAAATTCTAATCCTCCATATTTTATTTTATTTATTGTACGGTATTTGATCCAGACTAATTAAATATGGATATAATTATATGTAAAAGTCACCTTGCATTCCTGAAAAATAATTGTAGGTATTGATTCTAAAGGTGTTAAGCAAACCTGCTCTGAAATATATGTTTGCAGGCAGTTTTCAATTGAAACGTGACTGAAGAATGAATATATGTTTTTCAACATATGTCCTTAAGTATCTGTAATTGGGCCTTACAGAATTGAGCAGAGGACTATACAATGACTAGCTGAAAAGGAAAGTTCACCATAAATTTTAGTATATAGACAATAATTTGCATTTATTTGCTTGCTGATGCAATTCAACTAATAGTGATACATTTTGCAGACCAAAGAAAGATACAAGCAAAGAAAGATACAACCATTATAAATTTGAACTAGAATGAGCAAGAAGACACATTAAAAACCAGGAATGAATACTATATATCCGTGATGGCGAAGCTATGGCATGCGTGCCACAGGTGGCAGGCATAGCCATATCAGTGGGCATGCCAGCTCAGCTCTAGCGTGCATCCATGTGCTGGCCAGCTGATTTTCGGGCCTTCTGGGGCCACCAGAAGTAGGGAAAAAGACTGTTTCCTGTCTCCAAAGGGCCTGGTGGGGGTGGGAAAGGCCTGTTTTTCTTTCTCACCAGGCTCCAGATCCTCTCTATGCATCTGGGAAGGGCGAAAGCAGCCTTCCCCACCTCCTCGGAGGCCCTCTGGAGGCCCGAAACAGTTTCCCAATTTCTGGTTGGACAGGAAGTGACATTTTTTGCTGTTCCCAGCCTCCAGAGACTCCTAGAGAGGCTCTGGTGGCTGGGGATGGCCCATTGGAAAATGGGCCATTTCGGACCTCCAGAGGGCCTCCAAGGGAGTGGAGGTCTCCAAGGGGGTGGAGAAGGCTGTTTTTGCCCTCCCTAGATGATCTCAGGTGAGAGAGAAAAATGGGCCTACCGGGCCATCGCATGTCAGGAGTGGGGGGAGGGGGATCGCACATGCATGCACAGGATGGGATGCATAGCATTAGGGATATAGACACGTACGCGAATCTCCCACGCCCCCTTCCTGGCACACGATGGCAAAAATGTTAGCCATCACTGCTATATACTATATCCCAGTGGTGAAATTTGTTACTACTGGTTCTGTGGGCGTGGCTTGGTGGGAGGATAATGTGACTGGGTGGGCGTGGCCAACTTTTTTTTTTATCTTTTAAAACCATTTTTTCTACAACCTCTTCTGCTGAAGGGGGGCAGGGATTTTTGCTACCAGTTCTCCGAACAACCCGCCGCCATCGCTACTGGATTGGGTGATCCAGTCCGAACTGGAGCATTTCACCCCTGCTATATCCACTCAAAAAGAAAGACTTTCTTCAATCAGAATAAGAAATTTCAGAAAGCTTGTTCTCCCTTTGCAGCACATTCTAGAATGATTATTTGACCATGAGACTTCTCAAAATCATATGGTCTTTCCAGGTAGTATCTTAAAGAAACATCAGCCAAAACAAGTAATCTTGTTTTGCTTGTAGTCATATTAGTTCTGAGACAAGAAACAAACCAAAGGCCTTAGCCATCTCATATGCTTTATACAAATACAACTTGTCCCTAAAGAGCCTTGGTAGTACAGTGGTCTAAAGCACCCTGTTATTAAGACCAGCTGCCTGCAATTACTGCAGATTCGAATCTCGCCAGGCTCAAGGTTGACTCAGCCGTCCATCCTTTCTAAGGTAGGTAAATTGAGGACCCAGTTGTGGGGGAAATAAGCTGACTTTGTATAAATATACAAAAGGATGAAGGCTATTGCTTAGCACATTGTAAGCCGCCCCGAGTCTCCGGAGAAGGGCGGCATATAAATCAAATTAAAAAAAAATTGATTACTGGATATATTTAAATCCATTCATTGATATGTCAAAGAAAATTTATGTTCTACAAAAATATAGTAATTGAATTACTGTTATACCATGCATTCTTTGCATTCTTAGTTATCTAAAATCCCATAATAGAATATTTTTCTATATCCTATTTATTGATAATTCTTAATTATCCTCTTCTGGGTAGCTAACTTTAGGTTTTCTTTTTGATATTTCTCAATGGGTGCTTCTCATGTCTGTGCCATCATAATAGTCTGTCTTGTCACTTGAAATTTTATTTAGGAATGAAAAGTTCTTTTAAGCATATCTCAGCAGCAAATGTTAAGCAGCTGGATAGTACCTAATTAGAGTAGTCAGGAAAAAAAGTCCTATTTGAAGTAAATAATAATCACATCCATCACACTGCAATTTTGGTTGTTTATGTGATGTACACCTGTGCCTTGTAGGCAGTCTATTGATTGCAGAAGATATTTGGAGTTGGACACATATCTTTCTTCCCAGTTCTGTGAATTCCACAAGTTGTTGTATTTTCATTTAATTATATAGAAAGAATTGTGTGATCTCTTGCAGCAGGCATTCAAAAATCTTCCTTTACAAAGAACTTTTAATTGTAAAAATACCACAGGAGACACAAGAGATAAAGAGCAGCAAAAAGAGTACAAAAGTAGCTTATTTTCTGTCTAACAAGGTTGTTTCCAAGAAACAGGAGCTACTTGCAACTTCCAGCAAATTATCTAAAATTAAAGATAAGATAAGGTGGACCAAAGTAAGGCATTGTGGAGTCCACAATCTGCCACGAAAACCAAGAAATACGTAGCAGAATAATTTATAAGTTGTGTAAAATTGTGTGGTACTTCATCCTACCTAAAACATACTGTACCTCAAAGATGCTCACAATGATATAACAAACTTAGGCCAACTGGAGGTGTAACTTTACAAATTCTGTTTAAATAATCTGCATTTGGGCAGCACCTCTAATTAAGTAAAGATTGAATTACTTAGCAGCTATTTTTACACAGCATCTTTTGTAAACATTAGCCAATAAATCCAATGAAAAAATCCGTCATTCATTTCCCCACCAGGTTGGAAAATTAAGCAGATATTAATTTTAGTGAAAGTTACGTTGGTCACTTACTACTTAATATAAAATTGCATTTATGTAAATTTTCATTATAGTATGTGGCATAAAAGGCAGAAGAGTCAGTGTATTTTTTGAAAAAAAAAACTCCCTATCATAAATATTACAATATTAAAAAGCCAAGAAAGTCTTCACTAATCCTTTGCTATGTCCATGTCTCAAATATTGAGTCAGAATGCCCAACTATTAGGAATGTAAAGAAGACTATGGAGGACAAGTTAAGAGAAGTACAAACTTTTTAGTTTTGTTCCAAAAGGAAATTGAGGAAAACATTGCAAGATAAGATAGAGAATAACTGCCAGCAATTATCTAGAAGGATTTATTGTAGAGGAAAATAAAATAAAATGCTTCTGAATAGAGAACACAGATAAAGTAAAGGTTAACTCCAGGGGTAAGCAGTAGGCAATATAATGTAAGGCAGCGGTTCTCAACCTGGAGGTCACGACCCCTTTGGGGGTCGAACGGCCATTTCACAGGGGTCGCCAAAGCCCTCTCTCGCCCCACCCACGCCTTCACTCACCCTCACCCTCTGCCTCTGCTGGATCGCCCGGTCGCCATTCGCGTACCCTGCCCACTCCCAATCTATTGCTGCCTCCAGAGTCCCAGCTGATGGCTAGAGGGAAAAAAAACTTTAAATTCTTGCCACGGGGCTTCAAAGAGCCTCCCTACTCTCAGCTGTTTTTCGGAGGGCTCTGTTGCTAGCTAGCTGCAAAGAGGTAAATTCCTGGAGCAGATTTTTTTCCCCCTAGCTATGCTGAAAAAGCAAGATTGAAAGTAAGCAGGGTCTTTGGTGCAACGTGACAAAATGAGGCAGAGAGATTTCTTTTTCCTCACCAAAAAAGGTAGGTGCAAAACTACAAACAATGGGAAATTTAGGGCAAGAGGAGGTTCAAGATTTTAAAACACAGAAGAAAAAAAGCTCTATTTAACTAGGGAATTGTAATAATTGAGATACTATTAATTGCATATTGTGTTGAAAGCAGAAATGGTTAAGTTGTGGTTTGGAGAACTATATGGGGGAAATTATTTGGTTTATTATTATTGGTAAATATAATTAATTGATTTGTAAGAAATTGGATTGCATGGAAATAATTGGAATATTCATGTTCATATAGATTAAAATACAAAAAAGGTAGTTATATAACTAATTGATTTATATTAAAATGTTGAATTTGTATTAAACAACTGTATTACATAATTAACCAATGTGAGAATGGATATAAAAATAGATGACAATGGGAAGAGGTATAATATAGAATAGAAGGGAAAAATTGAATTTGATTAAGATTAGAGATGAGGATGAAGGGTAATATTGGTTTTTTAAAAAAATAGATGAGGAATAAATATGGTAAAAAGGAAATATAGAAATTGTAAATTTAATTGAAATGACTAAATACTGTGTTGGAAGAAATATCCTTCTGGGTTCTGCTCCAAGTGGGGAAAAAGACACTGGAAACATGGAGACTGCTTGGAAAGATGGTTTAATGGTGGACAGGATCACATGGCTTGATGGGGACCATTGTGTTGGTTTCTGTTGCTATTGTGTTGCAAATGTCCTTTGACAAAGGATTGATTTTCTGCCTCTGGCCCATTAACAAAGGGTGGGGGGCAGGAAGGTGGGAGCTGCTTTGTCTGTAAAATATGCTTCTCCATTTCTCACCCAGGGAAATATAATATTCTGCCTTTTTAATATTTCATTCTTCTAGGAAAGGGGTGGGTGCTAACCTCCTACAACTGTTTAAATTTGTGAACCGGCCAAATACTCTGTTCAAAGAAAATACGTTGTATGTTTGTATGTGTGTTTCAAATTATTGCTATTTATTGCTATTTGTTCTCTTTTATTCTTTAAAGTTTAACAATTCATTCTTTATCTTAATATCTTAATATTTGTTTGGGGTTGGCTTTCTTCCCTTTCATCTTTTTTATTGTACAGCAATCTTTCTCCCCAAACCTACCACCTCTGTCTTTTCTTTCTTTCTTACTTTCTCTTCTCCCCCTCTTCTTCTCCCTACTTCCTCTTTCTTTCTCCTTCTCCTCCTCTCTTCCTCCCTCTCTTACCTTCACTCCTACTCTAATTTCCCTTCCCTTCCTTCATCCCTCTCTATTGCTGTATCCTTTTATGCATATGGACTACTCAGAGGGCTGAAAAAGTTATTTTTGACTGGTCCTCGCACTTTTGACCAGTCCTCGAACTTATGACTGTCCTCACAATTTACGTTTTTGCCCTATCTTGTCACCATGGTGAAGAGAAGCAGTTGTGAAATGAGTGACACGGTTGTTAAGAATGGTACAATGGGCATAAATGATGACCATGATATAGGCATAAATGATGATAACTGCGAAGACCGGTCAAAAGTGCGAGGACCTGTCAGAAATCACATTTTTCAACCCTCTGGGTAGTCCTTTTGTGCACAGGGACTACTCAGAGGGCTGAAAAAGTTATTTTTGACTGGTCCTCGCACTTTTGACCAGTCCTCGAATTTACGACTGTCCTCACATTTTACGTTTTTTGCCCTATCTTATACCATGTTGAAGAGAAGCAGTTGTGAAATGAGTGACATGGTTGTTAAGAATGCTGCACAGGCATAAATGTGAGGATGGTCATAAGTGTGAGGACAGTCAAAAGTCTGAGGACCTGTCAGAAATGACTTTTTTCAGCCCTCTGAGTAGTCCCTATATACATAGCCATGGCCACCCGGTCACATGACCAGCTAGCCACGCCCACTCAGTCACATGACCTCCAAGCCATGCACCACAAAATAAGCCACGCCCACAGAACTGGTAGTAAAAAAATTTAGAACCCACCCCTGGTTGGGGGTCACCACAACATGAGGAACTGTATTAAAGGGTCGTGGCATTAGGAAGGTTGAGAACCACTGATGTAAGGTATTTTGAGATACAATATTGTTTATTGAACCATTCATTCACTTTGGAATTCAAATATTTTTGATGATTGGGGAAAAAATATTGTATTTCACAGAACTAATTAGTGCAGATCTGAACTTGAATTTTTGACACTTCTATAAATAGGCTCCATATTGATTCCCTTGATTGTTAATTAACTTTATTTTATAGGCTATATTACAGACATGTTCATGTTGGCTGATTAAATTAATGAGTTGCATGCAGTGCTTCTCTCTCAGTGTGTAGGAGGGACAATACGGTGTAGCTGAACATGAGAGGATGAGAGTAGCTTTTACAACTGTTAATAGTATAGCTGTCTCATTAGTTCTAATAACTTCAAAGTACACTTATTATTCCATCTGTCTTTATGTTTATTTCTTTCTATTATGAAAGTATAATTTCCTTACATATAAAACCATAAATCTTCAACATATGGGTTACATTGTGGTAAAAAAGAGAACTGTTGGCATAATAGTTTGTATTGCACTACGCAGGCTTACTGAGCAAATATGTTTCAACACAATTGTTCCCAAATGTTGCAGAAATCCTACAAATCATAGTGATTTACTTGCCCACAAATCTGGCTAAGGATCTACAGTAAGTGCAGAAGTTAATTTATACAAACAATTTGGTTGATTTTGTTTAAGATATATGTAAACATTGTACTATCTGGAAAAATTAAAGTCAATATAAGAGGACAATAGTGAGGATAGAACTGAGAATTGTAATAGAAAATTCAGCAAAGCTTCACTTAATCAAATAATACTTGTATATTCATTTGTTTATTCATTCATTCATTCATTCATTCAATTTATATGCTTCCCATCTTGCCTGGAGGTGACTCTAGGTATCTTGCAATCATTAAAAACCTATACAAAATTTAACATTACAATTATGAATAGTTACAGATTAGTTAAAATTGACAAAGAAAAGGAGAAAAGAAGCAAGATACACATGGGGAGAGGTGGGGTTTTGTAGCTGAGTCCACCTCCAGAATGATGCACCCCCACTGGGGCTCTCACCCAGTTGGCAGAGCCAGGTCTTCAGGCCCTTTAGGAAGATCAAAAGGGAGGGTGGATCTTACTTTGGGGAGCATAATGTTTCAAAGGGCAGCAACCATGGCAGAAAAGTCTCCTCTCCAGGCTGTAGGTGGAGCATGCATTGTGGTGAGACATCCTGTCAGGTAACCTGGACCCATACCATGAAGGACATTAAAGGTGATAAACAACACCTTGAATTGGACCTTGAACAAATGAGAAATCAGTGTTGTTCACAATACAGCACTGTGAAATAGGGCATCCTAGGGGCCTCAGGAACTGTCCTTGTGACTGTGTTCTGCTCCAACTGTAGCTTCCAAATACCCTTCAAAGGTAGCCCCATGTATAATGCATTGCAGTAGTCCAAGTAAGAGATGATCAAGACTTGAGTGATTGGGTGCAGGGACTTTCAATCCAGGAAAGGACACAAGAGCATAAGATGAAGTTACACACACACACAAAGCCTCCTTTTAGAGCAAGAATTGCAAGCCCAGGAGAACTCCCATGTTGCACACTGGGTCTGCCTGGTGCAGTGCAATCCCATCCAGAACTAAAGATATTAAAGCCCCAGATCCCAAAACTTCATGTACCCAAAACCACTCTTACCAAGGTTCAACCAAAACATGTTGTCCATCATCTAGACTTCAATAGCCTCCAGGCACCATGAGAGGACAGGACAGCATCACTTGGGTTATTGGGGATGGGGATTTAAAATTGACTTTCATCAGCATACTGATGGAACCTCATCTTGTGGTGGCAAATGGTGGAAACTTTCATCAGCCAGGAGGGACAGGGATCTAATTGACAGGTAGTTACACTGAGGATTCTGTACACTTTCTCAGGTCCAACAGGATTGAACAGTTTCCAGTTAACCAGGCAATCAAATAGAGTTTCCCTAGGAAACTCTAATGGACCTGTACCATGCATGGATTCCAACTGAGAACAAATTTGAATGACATGTCCATCTGATATTCCACAAATTGTTCTGCATAGCCCTAAAGCTGATCACCCAATCCCTACCCTTCCAGAAAGGACTGGGTGATCTTGAACAGCCTCTAGACCTGAGCTACATTCTGCAGTCACAATAATGGCAGAAAAATAATGGTGTTTCACCATTCTTATCACCTTTAATAAGTGATAGTGGGCCTTAAAGCAACTATAAGTCATGTCCTGTTGGATTCATCACTCATTTTCCTCCAGTGGCACTCTAGGCATCTTAGCCCTTTTAATAATTCTGATATTATGTTTTCCTGAAAATAAGACCCTGTCTTATATTTTTTTGAACCCTGAAATAAGCGCTTGGTCTTATTGCCATGCACTCAAAAGCCCGATTGGGCTTATTATCAGGAGATGTCTTATTTGGGGAGAAAACAGGGTAATAGTTTATTTAGGGGAGGAAAAATAATGGCAAATCAATGGTTTCCAAAATGTACTCTCCAAATGTAAAGGAGGTGATTTCTTTTGCCGTCCACATCATCTTCAGTTTTTAAAGTTGATTTAAGTGCTTGCTTGAGCCTCTGATTAAAATCCTCACTGTAGTAGTTATAGGTTGCTACCAAGGGTGAAATCCAATTTTTTTTATTACCACTTCTATAGGCGTGGCTTGGTGGGTGTAGTGTGGCTTAGTGGGCGTGGCAGGGGAAAGATACTGCAAAATACTGCCAAGACCGAGTGGCTGTGGGTACCGGCATCTCGGCTTGAACAAGATATTCCATTTTTGGTTATAGGGGGTTATAGGGGGTGAAGTGTTGCCCCCTGTAGATAGGGCGCACAACTTAGGCGTCCTCCTGGATTCATGGTTAAATCTGGAAGATCATATAATGACCGTGACCAGGGGGGCATTTGCCCAGGTTCACCCGGTGTGCCAGTTGCGCCCCTACTTGGACCGTGATGCCCTACGCACAGTCACTCATGCACTTGTCACCCCCCGTATTGACTCTGCAATGCATGGGGCTGCCCTCGAAGACCACTCGGAGGCTTCAGCTGTTGCAGAATGTGGCTGTGCGGGTAGTGATGGGAGTGTCCCAACACTCCCATGTTACACCTCTCCTGCATGACTTGCATTGGTTGCCAGTTGCCCTACGGGTGAGATTCAAGGTGCTGGTGATTATCTATAAAGCCCTTCATGGCTTAGGCCCAGGATATTTGGCAGACCATCTGCAGCCAGCAACAGCTTCCCATAGCCCTGTGCATTTCCACAGGGAGGGCCTATTCAGGGTGCCATCGGCCAGACAGTGTCAGCTGTCTACCCCCAGGGAGAGAGCGTTCTCTGTGGGCGCACCCACCCTTTGGAATCAACTCCCTCTGGAGCTCCGGGTGGTCCCCGACCTTCGCTCTTTCCGCCATGGCCTGAAAACGTGGCTATTTTACCTAGCCGCCCTGGACTGATGGGGGTTTTAATAGAATTTTAACTGGATTTTATTGAATTTTTGTTAATTTTAACTTGGATTTTTGTTTTAATGGTTTGTTTGCTTTGTTTTAATTGTTGTGAGCCGCCCTGAGTCCATTGGAGATAGGGCGGCATATAAGTTCCATTAATAAATAAATAAATAAATAAATAAATAAATAAATAAATAAATAAATAATAAAATCTCCATTCCCACCCCACTCCAGGGGAAGGATACTGCAAAATCGCCAGTCCTATCCCACTCCAGGGGAAAGATACTGCAAAATCTCCATTCCCCCCTCCCCACTCCTAGAGCCAGCCAGAGGTGGTATTTGCTGGTTCTCGGAACTACTCAAAATTTCTGCTATCGGTTCTCTAGAACCTGTCAAAACCTGCTCAATTTCACCCCTGGTTTCTACCTCCATATGCTAAAAGTTGTAGATATAACTAAATTGTCTCATGTTTTCAGAAAGCCCAACTTTGTAAACACTTAAATGCCTCTTTCGATCATTTATTGTTCCTGACAACTATTTTTTAAAAAAATTGAGTGACATATATCTACAAGAAAGTAAATTTTAATTTTTGGGCTCCTACAATAGTCATGTATTCAAGCTTTAATTAAATTTTCCATGTTAGTTCCAGAAAGAATTTGAAGGCATTTTTAATTCCATAAAAGGAGGATACATGTTATGCAGCTGAGAAAATAGTATTTATTAAAGCATTCCTAATAATAGGCGATTACTTCATAAAATTGTTATCCCCTTCTGCTTTAAATAAAATAAAATTTTATTTAAAAGCCAATTATTTAAGGCAAAATCTGTATGATCTTATCAAGCTGATTATTAAAGAATCCAGCCAACTGTAATATTTTAAGAATACGGTCTTGGTTCATACCTAGACATTAGAAAACGTTTGTTTAAAAATAGCAGCAACAAATGGTTCATCCAATCAGAGCTAAACTGAAATGCCTCCATCCGTGCAATTTTCCTCTGTGCCTGATCCTTTTGCACTATTGCCAGAGATCTAATGTCCAAAAAAGCAAGAAAATATATGATTCAAATATCGTCACTGAAGTATTCAGAGGGTCGGAAGATGATAGAAAAACAGTAATGTTGGCTTCTCCATGCTGAATTGTAATATGAACAATTATTCTTTAAGACAATCATCTCCTTTGTTTGTGTACATAGCTTTGTAGACTTCATCTAAAGGAATATGGATTATTCTTACATTAAATTAGTGCTATATATTTCTTTCTATATTTCTTCCTTCGGAAAAATGGTATTGCTACAAGGCTAATACCACAAGTGATATTATTCCCTTCAGAAGATATGTTCAAGTTCAGGAAATTTTATTATTTTTACTTTCTCATGCATACCATATATTAAATGAGAGTTGTTAGTTTAACTGTGCAGCTTCTTTTGTGCAGTTCAAATATAACCCACAGCTTCAGTGAGCTGGAGGAGTCATGCAGAAAATGGCTTCTGGAATTCTTTCCAGATTCTTGACCAGCAGTGGCTAGAAGAAACAGCTGTATTTTTTTCTATACAACAAATCATACGTTGTGTCTGGGAGGGATTTTGCATTATAGCATCAGTAGATAACTATAGTAAACACCAGTTTGTTTCTTTGTCCATCATATTTATATAACCACCTATCTCACAAAATGTGAGATTCTGATATACAAAAAACTAACAAGTAAAAATATTTATAAAATTTATGATTAAAAAGTGAGGAGAGTACAATAGATGTTAATAGCAATCAAGCAATGGTGAGATTCAAATTTTTTTACTACTGGTTCTGTGGCCATGGCTTGGTGGGTGTGGCATTGCTTGATGGGCGTGGCTTGGTGGGCATGGCAGGGGAAGGATACTGTAAAATCTCCATTCCTACCCCACTCCAGGGGAAAGTTACTGCAAAATCCCCATTTCTTCCCGATCAACTGGGACTCAGGAGGCAGAGAATAGATGGGGCGGGGCCAGTCATTGGTGGTATTTACCAGTTCTCTGAACTACTCAAAATTTCCGGTACCGGTTCTCCAGAACTGATCAGAACCTGCTGAATAGCACCTCTGCAATCAAGCCAACTCACAGTTCCTTGAGACCCCAAGGATGACAATAATCAAGTTTTGAGAAACAAGGAAAATTAACAAGGATGCATACCACCTCACCTTGGGAATGATGGTGGCTCTGGATGATCTTCCATAAGGCAGGCCACAGGAGAAAAGGGTCATCTTCTAGATCCCACCATGTGTAGTTCCTTAACAGACAGGACCTGCAACATACTACTTCTAGATCTCATGTGATGAGCAGATGTAATCAGGAACATGTGAACCCTCAAATAACCTGCCTCCATGCTATGAAGGGCTTTAAAAGTCAAACCCAGCATCTTGAATTGGGCCCAAAAGCAAACTGGTAACAAGGAAAGGGAATATCTGGGATTATCCTTCCTTTCCAAACAATTTTCCCATTTGAAATGTCCTGGGAATTATATTACATGATGACATATTAGTGTTTCATCTGTATGTCCACTCTTCAGTAAATAGGAACATTACTTGGCTTCTTCTACAACAATTCTAATACTAGTGGAAATAGCAGTAAAAACTATAAAGCACCAAAAAAAAAGTTGTTGGGCCTTAAATCAGAGGTGAACTTTAAAATATTGCTAAATTACAACTCCTAGTAGCTTTCAGGAGTAGGCGTTGCCAGATTAAAAAATATATATAGGAATTCTGCCCAGAATTGTTTTAGGGGGGAAACAGGTTTTTCCCTTCCAGATAATTTGTTAGAGAGAAGAAAGTTGGCATAGTGTTTCATCTTATACCAGAAAGAAGAAATCTGCCATGGGTGTCGATGTTCCTGAACTTGCATTTAAATCTATAAGTAGAAACCTTTTTTTGAAAGGTTTTAAAGTAGAGCTTTTTTATTTGAAGGATACATGTATGATTACATTTTGCTTTAACACTTGCCAACAAAAACTAGAGAGGTTGACCGCATAAGGATAGAAGGATGGAAGGCTGAGTCAACATTGAGCTGGTCAGAATCGAACTACTGAATTGCAGTCAGCCAGCAGTCAGCAGAAGTAACTTGTAGTACTGCATTCTAACCATTGTGCCACCACGGCAATTTTTATTTATTTTATTTTTATTTAATTTAATTTAATTTGATTTGATTTGATTTGATTTGATTTGATGATGTTGACTTCACCAATGTTCTCCCCATTTGCTGTTGGAACTGTTTTCCATTTTTGCATATTTGCTTTCAAAAATGTACAAATATTTTTGCTGATTCCAAAGTTTTCCAGACAGGTGTTAATCCAGCTGTGGGGTAATGAGTCAAATGCCTTTGTGTAATCAATCCATACCATATTTAAATCCGTTTTTCTTTATTTTGCATTTTTTAGTACCATTTTGTCAATGAGCAGCTGATCTTTTGCTCCTCTTGATTTTTTATAATTTCCTTTTTGTTCTACTGGATACAAACTGTTTTCCATCAGATGATTGAATACTGAATTTGCCAGTATTCTTGTAAAAAGTTTGAATACTGTTGGCAGACAAGTAATTGGGCGATAGTTGCTTGGCTCTGTGCCCTTTTCTGGATCTTTCATAATCAAGTATGTTCAACCAGCTGTTAATCATTCTTCGCTTGTTGCTTCTTCTTCTTCTTCTTGTTGTTATTATTATTATTATTACTTTATTCATTAAACATGAAACTAAGTCAACTGAACATTCACAAATGCATCACAAATACCATTGATTGGTGCTTATGGTTGATACGGGTTGCTGCCAGCATCCTAGATATCAACCAAGTCTTTTTAAAATATATGATGTTCCGAGTAGCACAGCTTTTTGCAGTTCTGCAGTTTTTGCAGTTATTGCAGGAAGCTGCAATTTCTTGATGCACTTTGTAAAATTCTTGGACATGATGCCAAGTGCCCCGATGACAATGGGTATCTCTATCACATGTTTCATCCATAATTGCGTAGTTTCGATGGCCAGGTCGCTATATTTCATGATTCTTTCCCATTCTTTTTCTTCGACTCTGGAATCTCCTGCTACAGTGATATCAATAAATTGTACACTTCGGTTTTCGACAGCTGTGATATCTGGCGTGTTGTATTCCAAATGACGATTCATCTGTATTTGAAAGTCCCACAAGATCTTCACTTTCTCATTTTCAACAATTATTTGCATGTTATTTTCCCATGACTTTTCGGACAAAGGTCAGTCATATTTTTTACATAATGACCAGTGGGGAAAATAATAAAATAAAATAAAATAAAATAAAATAAAATAAAATAATAAAATAAAATAAAATAAAATAAAATAAAATAAAATAAAATAAAATAAAATAAAATAAAATAAAATAAAATAAAATAAAATAAAATAAAATAAAATAAAATAAAATAATAAAATAAAATAAAATAAAATAAAATAAAATAATTAAATCCAGGGGAACTCACTGTCACTTTCAATACATGCCTAGGTATTGGTTACAAATACCTAGGCATATTGGAAGCAGATAACATCTTGAAGGGAAAAGTCAAAGAGTCAATGCAAAAGGAATACATCAGGAGGGTCCACAAAATATTAAAATCAAAGCCGAATGCTAGAAACATAATTAGAGACATTAATACATGGGCAGTTTCAGTGATATGCTACTCAGCTGGAATCATCAACTGGACTTCGGCTGAACTGAAAAACCTGGACCAGAAAACACGGAAACTTTTAAATATGTACCACCCTTTACATCCACAAAGTGACATCGACAGGTTGTACCTGCCAAGAAAAATAGGGGGCAGAGGACTATTGCAAATCCATCAAACTGTAGAAGAAGAAAAACGAAGTTTGAATGATTATGTGAACCAAAGTACAGAAAAATTGCTGCAGGTTATGAAAACAGAGAACATTATAAAACAACAGAAACAAAGGCTGAATATAAGGAAAAACAGCTGGATGACAGATTAAATAGATGGAAAATCAAAGCTTTGCATGGACAGCACTTGAAAAATATTGAAGGAAAATGTGATGACTCCTTTACATGGGCATGGCTTAAAATGGGAACCATCAAGAAAGAAACCGAAGGTTTAATACTCGCTGCTCAAGAACAAGCACTACAAACTAATCCCATGAAAACAAAGATACAAAAATCCACTAACAATCCAAACTGCCAACTTTGCAACAACAAAGTTGAAACTATTTCACATTTAATATATGAATGCAGCAAAATCACACAAACTGATTACAAAGCTAGACGCTGGTCATTATGTAAAAAATACGATTTACTGGTATCCAAAAAGTCATGGGAACATAAAGTGGAAAAAGTTATATAAAATGAGAAGGTGAAGATCTTGTGGGACTTTTGAATACAGACAGATCGTCACTTGGAACACAACATGCCAGATATCACAGCTGTCAAAAACCGAAACATACAATTTATTGACATTGTGGTACCAAGAGATGCCAGAGTCATAGAAAAAGAACTGGAAAAAAACATGAAATATTGTGACCTGGCCATCGAAACTACACGGCTATGGATGAAACATGTAACAGTGATACTTCATTGTCATCAGGGCACTAAACACTTGGTACCATGTCCAAGAATTTTATAAGATACAGCGACAAATTGCAGCTTCCTGCAATAACACCAGCAGAACTGCAAAAAACTGCACTACTTGGAACATTGTATATTTTAAGAAGATACTTGGTTGTTACCCAAGATGCTGGCACCAACCCGCATCAACCACTAACATCAGTCAATGGTATTTGTGATGCATTTTTGAATGTTCAGTTAACTAACTTTCATGTTTAATGAATAAAGTAAATTATTATTATTATTATTATTATTATTATTATTATTATTATTATTATTATTATTATTATTAAATAAAAGAAGATAATAATAATATATTTGCTGGATTGGAAATTTGTCCCTAAAATTACATAGTTAAAAAGAAGTATATCATCTTTACCAGCTGGGAGTTGAAATTCAGCAAAGACTTATTCAAAGACTCCTTAATGGCTGTTATATACAAATATATAAAGTAACTAAAATGTTCTTTGCTTCTTTTACAGGGTCCTGCATTAGTAAATGTTCCCAGTCTTTGCTATTGGAACACTATATTTCAGGCTAGTTCCACTTCTGAAGTTAAACAACACATTGTGGAATTGTGTAACATTCAAATGAGTCTCTTGTTGTTTAATAGTCCAACATGCAGCTGGACTATTTCTGAGTTTTCTTCAGCCTATATGAAGGTTTAAAATAAAAATATTCCAGATGACTGCTTTTCCTCTTTTCATTTATTTTGTAGGATGAGTGGAATTTTGCCTAGTTTTTATTAGCTTATTAATAAATAATTAGAGGCTTTTCTAAACCATGAATTAACTTTAACCAGAATTATTAGCTGTGCCTTTACCCATTAAAGGTTACCTTGCTTTAACACTTGCCAGCAAAAACTAGAGAGGTTGAACTACAAGCACTTCATGGAGCTAACCACAAGTGTCTTCTAGATAGAGTAGATAACAGGATGTGGCTTTGACTCTCAGCTAAGGAAAGTAAACCTGTAACTGGAATTAAGGAAGGTGACATATTTAGCTTAAGCAGTGGCTAAGGGCATCTGGACAAAGATCCAGAGATGAACAAAGTTTATAATGAGCATAGGGAAAAAATACATCCTGAGATAGTCAACATATATGATAATGAACTAGGATGAACTGATTGGGTATTATGGAATGGCTCTGGGTTGTGTGCATGTGTGACCCTCATGTAACTTTTTAATCAATCAAAATTCTATTACTTTTATTTCTTGTGGTTAACTGTATAAAATTAAATATGCCTGTTTTTTGTTGTTGTTAATTGTGAAGTCGTGTCCGACAGCATAACCATACATTGCAACTGGGAAAAGCATAGCCTTGACTATACACACTTTTGTTGGCAGGGTGATGTCTCTGCTTTTTAGTATGCTGTCTAACTTTGCCTGTTTTTTAGTGCAGTTCATTGCTTTGAAACCCAGAAGAATCTTCTTTTGTTTCTGTATAGAAATAAAACTGTTTTGTCTTTCACTAATTCTGTGTGGAAATTGGTTCCTTCATGCTGGGTTCCTTTAACCTGTCAGTCTTCTGACCAACAACTCTGTGTGTGTGTGTGTGTGTGTGTGTGTGTGTGTGTGAGAATATTCAGAAATAAATTTTAGAAAGAAAGTATCTGGAAGAAGGTCTTAAATTTGTCCATAATAATATTACTGTAAACTAAATTGAAAGGAGCAAGCCACACAACTAAGTAACCTGTGTTTGAGTCTTAAAACCACAGCTCCTCAATTCTGATAATACATGTAGTCCTTGATTTACAACATTTCATTTAGGGACTGTTCAAAGTTACAATGGCACTGCAAAAAGTGACATGAACAGTTTTCACACTTAGGATTGTTGTAGTATCCCCATGGTCATGTAATCAAAATTCAGACACTTGGAAATTGATTCGCATTTATGACAGTTGCAGTGTCCCAGTGTCACGTGATTCCCTTTTGTGACTTTCTGATAAGCAAAGTCAATGGGGAAGCCAAATTTGCTTAAATTTGACTAATTTAACAACACAGTGATTCACTTACTGTGACAACTATGGCAAAAAAGGTTGTAAAATGGGGCAAACTCACTTAGTAACAGAAATGTTGGGCTCAATTGTGGTCATTAGTTGAGGACTACCTGTATAACCTTTCTTATATTTTTAATTTGCATTATCTCTTTATGCTGTCACTGAAACTATGGCCTCTTATTCAAGACATTTCATTTCACACATTGTAAGGAACTAATTGCCAAACCTAAAATTGAAAATGACATTTCAGTGAGAGAGTGTGGAGACCTACATGGATGGTCTTGGAGAAGGTATGCAAAGACCACTAGCAAAATACAAATTCAGCCTGGGAAAACAAACTAGCATAAAAGGTTGCCCCACCATGAATATTTTTTATATACTGTAAGAGGGAGGAAAGGAGAAACACCATCAGGTTTTCAATACTTATGTCACTCATTTGAGATAGGTCAGATCAAGACATGGATTCCACAAAAAATGATGGAACTCTACTCCATTGATTGACTATCACAAATCTTAAAACTTGGGAGTTAAAACCTGTCCCTTCCTCTTAAAGATAACCAAAGGGGGGAAACATACTTGATGTTTCTCAAGCTATCTTGTTTATCCAGAGCAAATTCATGTTTTGCTGAAACCTTCTCCAAGGTCATCTTTGACGTTCTGTACTGAGAAAGAGATAAGGCTATATGCATTATAAAGAAAAACGGACATTGCTTACCTGAATGTCCTTTCTCGGCGCACTGATGGAGAATCCAAAGCATGGGTAATGTTCACGGTGAGTTTGTCAGAGACTGAGTGTGTATCACTTTAAATTTCTTGCCTCAGTTCTGCCTCCTCTGCTCGACTGATGTCAGTTTAGTTCACGAAGAAGGTAAAGGAAAAGCAAACTGAAGTCCAGAATCAGAGCCACCGGACCTGAATACGTTAGGATAGGGTGGGTTGGATTCTCCATCAGCGTGCCGAGAAAGGACATTCAGGTAAGCAATGTCCGTTCTCCAGTGCGCTGCTTGGAGAATCCAAAGCATGGGATGTACCCAAGCAAGTTCCTTAGGGGGGGCTATCAGACAGGTCCGGGGTAGGCAAGGAGGCAGCAACAGATTGTAGAACTCGGCAACCAAAGGCAGCGTCGGCCGCTGCAAAAGAGTCGATCTTATAATGCCTAATAAATGGCGACAAGGTCGTCCAAGTGGCTGCTCTGCATATTTCAGAAACTGAGGCTTGTGTTGCCCACGCGGCTGACGTAGAAGCACTCCTAGTAGAATGAGGTAGGACTTTGCCCAGGAGGGGTTTCCCTGAAACAGAATAGGCCTTGCATATGCAGGCTTTCAGCCATCGTCCGATAGTAGTGGAGGAAACCTCCTGGCCAAGAGACCCCGGAAGAAATGAAACAAACAAGGGCTCCGAATGACGGAAGGTCGAGGTTCGCTTGATGTAATGGCATAAGGCCCTCCGTACGTCTAGGGTGTGCCATTGGGTCTCTAGTGGGTGTCTTGGATCCGGGCAAAAATCCATGGGGATTAGCTCCTGTTCACGGTGGAAGACCAAATTGACTTTTGGTAGAAAGGAAGGATCCATGCAGAGGACGACCCTGTTATGGTGGAAGATGCACAAGTCGGCCTGCACGGACAGGGCCGCCAATTCTGAAATTCGCCTCGCCAAAGTTATTGCGACTAGGAATACGACTTTGAGAGTAAGGAGACGTAAACCAATCGCGGCCAAGGGTTCGAAGGGAGAGGACGTAAGGGCCTGGAGAACAAGCGGGAGGTCCCAGGTAGGATAGCGATGAATTCTGGGTGGTCTCAGGTTAGAGCCCCCCTAAGGAAGGACCTAATCCACAAGTTGCGGGAAAGAGGGATGTCCAAGTCCTTGGAAAGGACGGTGTCCAAGGCTGCCACGTGTCTGCGGAGCGTGCTCGCCACGAGGCCCTTGTTGAAGCCCGCGTGCAGGAACTCCAAGACGTCGGCGACTGATGCTGAGGTGGGGTCAGAGTGCCGAGAAGTGGACCAGGAACAGAAGGCGCGCCAGGTGGAATTGTAGATTCTTGTAGTAGAGGGCCACCTGGAGGCCTGGATAATGGAGATAACTCCCCCAGACAGGTTGTCCCTGGTTAGACGGATCCGTTCAAGTGCCAGATGGTCAACTGCAACCATTGGGGCTCTGGATGCAGTATGACCCCCTGGCTGAGGGAGATTTTGGATCCGGAATCCACCATGGGGAAGCTACTGATAAGCTCATCAGGTCGGCGAACCACGATCTCTGCAGCCAGTGGGGGGCGATGAGGAGGACGTTCGCTCATTCCAGGAGAATCTTCCGGATCATCCTCGGCAGGAGTGGGAGGGGAGGGAAGGCGTCGAGCAGGCCCTGGGACCAGGGACACAGGAACACGTCAATCCCTTCTGCCGTGGAAGCGGGAAAAAAACCTTGGTAGTTGAGCATTGGTCGGATGCGCGAACAGGTCGAGTACGGGATGGTCGAATCTTGCCGACAGCTCGCGGAAGAGGGATGGGTGGAGGCACCATTCTGCGTGGTCGATCTGCTGTTGACTGAGCCAATCTGCCTGGCGGTTGTCGGTCCCGGAAATGTGGTCCGCTGTCAACGACCGAGTGTGCAACTCTGCCCAAGCTAGAAGTCTGGTCACCTCCGACATCAATGCCGCCGAGCGTGTTCCCCCTTCACGATTTATATGTGCCTTCGCGTTCACATTGTCTGTCAGTATCCGGATGTATTGGTTCTCCACGAAGGGCTGGAATTGTAGGAGGGCGAGCCGGATCGCGCGAAGCTTGAGCCAATTGATGTTGTTGGCTGCTTCTGACTGGGACCAGCGGCCCTGCATGACCTGGGTCTGCAGGTGGGCACCCCAGCCCCTCAGGCTCATGTCCATAGTGACGCTGACATGAGACGGACTGTGAAAGAGACACCCGGAGAGCACAGATGGCGAAGTCCACCAATGTAGGAAATTGCGTACTTCCGGCGGTAAATGAACCCAGGACCTGGAGTTGCTTCGATGAGTCATCTGAAATGGCAGGAGGTACCATTGCAGGGGCCGAGAGTGGAATCTGGCCCATGGGACTATGGATATGCAAGATGTCATTTTCCCTAATAGAGATGACAGGAGTAGCAGTGGTACCCTCGGGAGAGCCAATATCTGCAACACCAAGGAGTGAATACTGAGGCGACGGTCCTCTGAGAGAAAGACCATGCCCAGCTGAGAGTCCAGAATCGCCCCCAGGTGAAGGATCTGGGTGGTTGGGAGAAGATGACTCTTTTCGAGATTTAGAGTGAAGCCGTGCGATCGAAGGGAGGACATCACTGCCTCGAGATCCAGTGCTGCCTAGTGGGCGACGACGATAGAATAAGGATGTCGTCGAGGTAGCAGTACAGTCTCACGGGCAGCATCCGAAGGGAAGCTGCCACCGCTGCCAACATCTTTGTAAAGATCCGGGGGGCCCAAGAAAGGCCAAATGGCATGGCGCAGTACTGGTAATGATGATTTTGGAATGTGAATCTGAGAAATCGACGATGCACCGTACATATGGGAATGTGTAGATACACTTTCTTTAGGTCGATGGAAGTCATCAAGTCCCCTGGACGGATACAATCCAAGATCGACCGCAACGTTTGCATTTTGAATTGGTGGTACTTTATAAAGTGGTTGAGTGCCTTCAAATCTAAAATCCCTCTCCATCCCCCGGAACTTTTGGCCACCAGGAAAAAGACGGAATAGAAGCCGGTCCCTCGGTGTTGGAGAGGAACCGGTTCTATGGCCCGGATATCTAAGAGGTGTTGGATCTCTGCTTCCATCAAGCGCTGTTTCTCGGGAATTGATGGAATGGGGCACCGGATAAATCTGGAGGGGGGGAGGGAACTGAATTCCAGCATAAGGCCGAGATGCATGGTCTGCCAGACCCACGCATCTGTGGTTGTTAGCTCCCATTGGGCCTTGAAGAAATGAAGGCGGCCGCCAATGTGAGCTGATAGGTGGTAGTCACTTTCCTCTCTGAAAGGAACGGCTCCCCGATCCCTGGAAAGGTCATTTGAAGGGCTGTTGGCGACGGCCTCCGTCTTGAAGACTGGCTCTATCGGAAGGCCTGTAAAATCCCTGAGAGGACAGATGGTAGTGATAGGACCTGCTGGCCCCGGAATCAGTCCGAAAGGGCGGCCGCTGTGGATAAAGTGAGTAACGATGATCTCCCCATCTGTAAGAAGTCGGCATCACCTTTCGCTTGTCCTTATCCTCGACCAGGATGGGATCAAGCGCAGTCCCAAACAGAGTTGCCCCCTGGAATGGAATGGAGGCCAGCTGCCATTTTCACTTGTTGTCAGCTCTCCACTGGCGAAGCCACAAAAGATGGCATGAGGCGACGGTGGCGGCAAGGGAGCAAGAAGCTAACTTAGCCGCATCTAGGGAAGCATCGGCGGAGTATTCAGCGGATGCCACCAGTTTGTTGATGTCTTGGTGCAGCCGCTTGTCGTCCTGAGGAAGGCGATCCTGTAACTGGCGGAGCCAGATGAGGAAGGCGTGGTTGAAAAAGGATGCCGATGTTGCTGCCCTGATCGCCCATGAAGCTGCCTGATGGTTTTTGCACAAAAGGACCTCAGCTCTCTGATCCTCCGTCCTCAGGCCATCTGCGACGTCACTCGTCAGAACCGAGGACGCCGTCAGCTGAGCCACAGGAGCGTCCATGAATGGCAACTGAAAATCTCCTGGAGGTTGGGTGCAGAACAGTACAATTTCCTGTCCAGGCCGTTAGGAGCAGGCAAGGAAGCTGGTAAGCCCCATGGCCGTTGAATGACCTCCGAGAAGAGCTGGGGACAGGGAATAAAGTCTTGAGCCATGGCCTGAATGTTGAAAAGTCCATCGGAAGGTAGAGAAGCTGCAGATGGTGTTTGTTGAGCAGAAGGATCCGCCAAATTAGTGGATACTTTGGCCTTGTGGAGCAGCGATTTGAACAAGGCCGGGCGGAAAAGCCTAGTGAGTGGAGGCCTATTAGGTGGGAGGCCCTCATCCTCCGAAAATTCCGACTCCCTATGGTCCTCGTCCTCCCAGTTAGAGTCTTCACTATGAATAGAGTCTTTTTATAAAAGAGGGGGAAAATTAGGCCAGGCCCGCCTGGTGAAATAGTAAGGTCTTTAAGGCGCGGCAGAAGGTGCGCAGATCTGGGATCCTCCGTATCTCTGGGGGGAGCTCGTTCCAGATAGTAGGTGCCCCCACAGAGAAGGCTCTCCCCCTGGGGGCCGCCAGTCGGCATTGTTTGGCCGACGGCACCCGGAGGAGCCCCTCTCTATGGGAGTGTACCGGCCGGTGGGAGGCTATTGGTGGTAGTAGGCAGTCCCGCAAGTACCCGGGTCCTAAGCCATGGAGCACTTTAAAGGTGGTAACCAGAACCTTGAAGCACACCCGGAAGACCACCGGGAGCCAGTGCAGCTTGTGCAGGAGGGGTGTTACATGGGAACGCCATGTCGCTCCCATTACCACCCGCACGGCCGCACTCTGCACCAGTTGGAGCCTCCGGGTGCTCCTCAAGGGGAGCCCCATGTAGAGAGCATTGCAATAGTCCAGGCGGGAGGTGACAAGGGCATGAGTGACTGTGCGTAATGAGTCTTGATCCAGAAAGGGACGCAACTGGCAAATCAGGCGAACCTGATGAAAAATCCTCCCGGTCACGGCCGTCAAGTGCTCTTCTAAAGACAGCCATGAATCCAGGAGGATGCCCAAGTTGCGAGCCCTCTCCGTGGGGGCCAATGATTCGCCCCCAATAGTCAGTGATGGCGTCAACTGACTATATCGGGACGTCGGAAACCACAGCCACTCGGTCTTGGATGGGTTGAGCCTGAGCCTGTCTTCCCCATCCAGATCCATAGGGCCTCCAGGCACCGGGACATCACTTCAAGGGCATCGTTGGGGTGATCCGGGGTGGAGATGTACAGCTGGGTGTCGTCAGCATACTGATGGTACTCCACCCCAAAACCACGGATGATCTTGCCCAGCGGCTTCACATAAATGTTGAACAGGAGAGGCGAGAGGATCGACCCTTGCGGCACCCCACATATGAGGGGCCTCGGGGTCGACCTCTGTCCCCCTGTCAACACAGACTGTGACCGGTCAGAGAGAAAGGAGGAGAACCACCGCAACACAGTGCCTCCCACCCCCAACTCTTCCAACCGGTGCAGCATGATACCATGGTCGATGGTATCAAAAGCCGCTGAGAGATCTAACAGGACCAGGACAGTGGAGCACCCCCGTCCCGAGCCCTCCAGAGATCATCAAACAACGCGACCAATGCCGTTTCCATGCTGTACCTGGGCCTGAAGCCCGACTGGAACGGATCCAGATACGTCGTTTCATCCAGGTGCTGGGGGAGCTATTGCGTGACCACATTCTCAACAACCTTCGCAACAAAGCGAAGGTTGGAGACCGGATGATAATTTACCAACATTGCCGGGTCCAGGAAAGGCTTCTTGAGGAGAGGCCTCACCACCGCCTCTTTCAAGGCGGCGGGAAAGTCACCCTCACTCAGCAAAGCGTTTATAATCCCCTGGAGCCAGCCTCGTGTCACTTCCCGGGAAGCCAGTACTAACCAGGACGGACACGGGTCCAATAAACAAGTAGTCGCGTTCAGTCTACCCAGAATCCTGTCCACGTCCTCATGGGTCACAGGATCAAACTCATCCCAGATAACATTCTCAAGACCTGCCCCTGTCTCTCCCCCTGAGACTATCCAGTCGGAGTCCAAATCTGCCCGAATCTGAGTGATTTTGTCATACAGATACTGAACAAAATCCTCGGCTCTACCCTCCAATGGGTCCTCCCGTGCTTCCTGGTGGAGCAGGGAGCGGGTCACCCTAAAGAGGGCGGCCGGGTGATTATCTGATGACGCAATAAGAGCAGCAAAATAACTACATTTCGCTGCTTTTATCGCCACTAAGTAATTCCTAATGTGGGATCTTACTAGTGTCCGGTCAGATTCAGAAAGACTGGCCCTCCAACTACTCTCTAGGGTCTTTTCCAGCACTTCAACTCCCTCAGCTCCTCAGTAAACCAAGGAGCCAACTGAGATCGGCGCCGGGTCAGAGGCCACAAAGGCATGACCCGATCCAGAGCACCAGCAGCCGCCCTATCCCAGGCGGCCACCAGGTCTCCAGTCGAGGCGTGTGCCAGAACCTCAGGAAATGTCCCAAGCTCCATCTGGAATCTGTCAGGTTCCATAAGGCGCCTGGGGCGGAACCATCTTACCGGCTCCGCCTCCCTGCGGCAGGGTGCAGCAGTTCGAAAGTCGAGACGAAGGAGAGAGTGATCTGACCATGACAAGGGTTCAGTAACTATGTCCCCTATATCAAGATCCCTCAACCACTGTCCAGAGACAAAAACCAGATCCAGCGTGTTTCCCCCTGTGTGGGTAGGGCCATGAATTAACTGGGTCAGGTCCATAGCTGTCATGGAAGCCATGAACTCCCGAGCCATCTCTGACGTCTCACCCACGGGCGGCAGGTTGAAATCCCCCATGACCATAAGCCTAGGGGTATCAACCACCACCGCGGCGATGACGTTGAGTAGCTCGGGCAGGGCTGTTGCCACATGGCAGGGAGCCAGGTACGTGATCAGCAAACCCATCTGAACCCCATGACCCCATTTCACAAAAAGGGATTCACAGCCGGCCGTCTGAGGAACAGTGGCTCCCTCGGTCTCAGACCTTCTTTAATGATAACCGCTACCCCCCCCCGCCCCTCCCCTGTGACCTCGGCTGATGGAATGCTTGGAAACCTGGCGGGCACATTTCAACGAGGGGAACCCCCCCTCCTGGCCCAACCAGGAGGGGGGGTTTATAGTAGCAAAATCTAGTATCTTCGTTGTTTGTTAGCTTGGTGCATTTCAAGTTATTTACCTTTGACTCCTCCTCCAGCTGCTTTTAAGGGGTTTTGTTTTGTTGTGACCTACTATATTTGTTACATTATGAAGATGAGAATAGGGCAGAAAATCCTCACTCTGTTTTCAAATGCTATAAAAACTCTACTGTTCCAAAGAGCTTTCAGGGCAGGTAGCAGTAGGTAGCCCAGGACAGCTGAAGAGATTTAGATTTTTCTTCTCCTTCTCCTCCTCCTCCTCATCATCAGTGGCTCAGTGGGTAAGATGCTGAGCTTGTCAATGGAAAGGTTGGCACTTCAGAGGTTTGAATCCCTAGTGCCGCATAATGGGGTGTGCTCCCGTTACTTGTCCCAGCTTCTACCAACCTAGCAGTTCAAAAGCACGGAAAAAAAATGGAAGTAGAAAAATAGGGACCACCTTTGGTGGGAAGGTAACAGGGTTCAGTGCGCCTTTGGCATTTAGTCATGCTGGCCACATGACAACAGAAATGTCTTCGGACAGCACTGGCTCTTCGGCTTTGAAACGGAAATGAGCAGCACCCCCTAGAGTTGGGAACAACTAGCACATATGTGTGAAGGGAACCTTTACCTTTACCTTTTACCTCATCATCACAAAGTATACTTGTTCACTTACAAACTACAGCAGAGAAGAAAGGAGCAAAACAATCCAGAATGATCCAGTTACAATCCATTTCCACATTGTTTCCAAGTAAACTACAAGGAAGATTCATGAAATCATTAGGAACTGAGCTTGATTTAAAACAGGCTTTACCTTTAAACTGTAAATTCCATAATTCGTCTTAGAAAATAATGTTGTGGGTGGCAACAACCCAGGAAAAAGTTATGCAAAGGTGGTAGAAAGGGTCTTAGAAGAAAAAGGGGATTAGGGAAGAGAAAGCTCACCAATCTGCCTTCTGCTAAGAGAAGGGTGTATTGTTGACTATTTTCCCATTTTGTTGAGCTCAAAATTCCAAATGTATTTACAAGTCCTTTCAAAACATCTCGGGAGCCTTGCCATGGAAGTTCATTTTAAATATTCCCTTTTTCCACATATTTGAATACACACAGACACACACAGACACACACACACACACACACACACACACAGTATATTTAATATGTATTGCTCCTAATTTTAGAGTAAATTATTTCAACAATTCAACGAAGTCTCAATTAAACTCAGTAGAATTTTCCTGTGCTAAATGCTCAACAAATATCACTGTTTTGGAGATATGACAGTTATATAGTCTATATTCGTCAGTATTATGCTAAATTCAGCTAATCCACCCAAAAAAGTGAGGGGAAATAGTATATTACAGCATATTTCAACTGTGTTAACAACTTTTAATAGTAGAACATATTATCATACTTTTATGAGCCATGATCTGTTGTTTTAATCACCAACAGTGCAAGATGACAGTTTGACAGTAAGAAAAAGGAATCTCTCCATTTTCTTTTAAAAAGAAACTATGAACATCTTTTCTTGCATGTGATTATTTTTAAAAAGAAATCCTTCATGTCAAATGCTGGAAAACGCAAATTGGTAGAAACTCAGCATGTTTAATTTCTATCCTAAAACAGGCTTGATTCTTAGATATCTAATAGAGGCATCATTTCACATCAAATATGTAATTTCAGGTCTGAAGAGAAGGGTATAGCTTGGTGGCTTGTTGCCACCAAGCATTCAGGTCGTCAATAGCAATAGCACTTAGACTTATATACCGCTAAAAGCCTAACCCAATGAAATTGAAAGTCCCCAAGGTCATGAGTCTTCCTTAGTTTTATGCATTTAATTATGGTGATGATTCCTTGAAGAGAAAAAGATTAGTAATCTGATCCTTGATTTAATAGACCTAAGTTTTGGAAACAAGTCTTTGAAGTGGTATATAAGTCTAAGTGCTATTGCTATTGCTATAATCAAAAGCTTCCAAGACTTGTTTCCAAAACTTAGGTCTATTAAATCAAGGATCAGACTGTAAAGCACTATGAAGTGGTATATAAGTCTAAGTGCTATTGCTATTGCTATAATCAAAAGCTTCCTATGCTTTACAGTCCTCTCTAAGTGGTTTACAGAATCAGCATATTGCCCCCCACAATCTGGGACCTCATTTTACCAAGCTCAGAAGGATGGAAGGCTGAGTCAACCTTGAGGCTGGTGAGATTCGATCTGCCAAACTGCTGGCAGCCGGTGATCAGCAGAAGTAGCCTGCAGTACTGCATTCTAACCACTGTGCCACCACGGCTCAATGCTGTAACTTGCAATTTCCGTCCTCCAGTATATTATAACCAGAGTTGAGTCATTTATGGTTAGGATATCCATGTGAAATATAGTCCAGAATATCAAGATCATAATGGGCAGAAAGGATCCTCTGGACTATAAAGCATTCCCCACTGAAAATGTTTGGGTTTCAACATGCCACTACGGATAGCAAAGGGGGGGTGGGTGGAGTAGAATACATGCATAGAGAAGCAGACAGTAAGTCATCCCACTTTTCTCTTGGGAGATTATGGATTGTCCATGCATAGAGAAACATCTGAACAGAGTGTTTTTTAGACCTCTTAGTGGCTATTACTGTTATAATCACAGTTTCCTTTCTAGCTATCTGGCAAGGTTGGGCCTTGAGAACAAGGTTTTCTGGTGATTCTGGTCCTTGCTGTCAACATGTGGTTTGAAGGTGGTGCTAAGAGAATACTGCTGAAAACCTAGGCAATTGATCTTTAGTATTCTAGAAAATTGTAAACCATTTCCTGTGATAATCTGCAACATGTACATGAAAGCATTAGAAGATAACATTCTAAGGTTTGAAGTATAATCTGTGTGGGTTAAAATTCTTTGTAATGATTGCATGCTTCTTGGGAAGTTCCCTGTTGTCCTTCACAAAGTTTATAAAGACCTAGACCTTCAAGCAGTCCTTTGGTTGGGAAATTTATGACTTACTGTAGGCTGTTGTTGTTATTGTTGTTACCTTACAAGATTATCATTATTTTCAGCATTAACTCAAGAACAATGATCATCAATGCCTTTGTAAGCATAAATTCAGTCTATGTACTTATTAAATTTCTACACTGCCCGTGTTACCTAAGTGATTCTGGGTGGTTTACAACAGCAAGAATGGTTATATTGATTCAGTGGCCAAGATTACCAAGAAGTAAGGCTAAAGTCAATTCAAGGCTGCTTTTGAACCTGTCATCTCCACTGAGCACAAGCAATAATAATAATAATAATAATAATAATAATAATAATAATAATAATAATAAAAAATGCTTCTTTTCTTGATGTAAATGGCAGATGTAGTAGCTCTTTGTAAAGAAGCCTGCAAAACTTCAGGCAACTAAGTTCAGCGAAGATTTCTCTCTGTGTGTATTTTAATGTGGTATATAAAGGTACCTAAAAGAAAGGCAAGTAGCCCAATTGCTGTGGAAGCCAAAGTTATTGCAACCTTATTCTGTTGCTTACTCATTCATTATTTAATTTTCTGTTAACTTGACTACTTTTTGTCAGCTAGTAGGCCTCATTAGTTGTATTTACTTGATGTATTAGATTAGAAAGACATGATATAAAATATGAGTAATGAATGAAAGCACAAATAAAATGTTCAAAATGTCTACCTAACATAGTTTGTAAGCCTGCTAATCGTCCAGGACTTTTTCCCAGTCACTGCAGCAGGAGAACAGGCCACCAGTATGCCACTTTCCCAACAAACAATCCTCAAGGGGATAGGTGAACAATCTGGGTATTGGGAGTTACTAGTCCTTGCATACTTGCATATTTACTAGCACTGTTTATTTATTTATTTATCTATGCATTACTTACACTTATTATCTCTGATTCTTCAAATATATTCTCAAAAGCCTTTGGTTTTTATTCAAGTCTTTGATTTAATTTCATCTTTGTCTGCATCCATAACCAGTATCTGGTTTTGTATCAGAGATGCCACTAAGAAAGTGTCCTGTGATATGTCTCATCCCTTAGAGGGTTGTGGCCCATTACTGGGCCGTGGTCTATTTGGAACTGGGCCACGTGAATGGAAGGTACATGCAGCTCAACTTACGTAAGTCAAGCTATGCATACATGTGCGTGTGCACCTACCCAAGGCTCATGCGGCCCTGTTCCCCTCTCACCCCCAGCTGGGCCACCGAAGGATGGGAACCACTACCTTAGAGAATGAGGTTTTTGGGGCAGAACTAGTAGGCAGCAGTGCTTTTTTGAATCAGTATGAGATGCAAAAATTTTACTTTCTAGAGTGTCTTAGTCCTTTTTTTTGATTGGCATTATAGAAAATTAAAATAGGATCCCCCTGATTCAACCACACATTATAGTTGCATTGAACTTGGTTTGCCTTTCAACATTATTTTTACAAGGCAGAGTAGAATTAGAGAAGAGATAACTGACTTATACTGAGTTAGATCATTGGCCTACCTGCCTTAGCATTCTATACCCATAGAATATTTTCAAAGAGAAACATTTTTAAGACTTCACTGGAATTGTTGAATGCAACTGGGATTTTCAATATGAAGCATACTGTACACAGTGTTTATGCCTCTTTCTAATTTAAGGTAACTTCTTACGTTCATGATATTTAAAGTTCTTTGAAACTGTATACTAAAGGAAATTCAGTTCAATTATGCCTGCAATTGTTAGCCACTATCACTCTCTTTAAGATGTTTCTGTAGTTTTATAATATAATATATATTTTTTAAAATACCTATACTAGCAAAAGGCAGTTATGAGATTCACAGTCTTATTTTAGCAGAGCCTGTCAAATTAAACAATTTTAAATAGATGATAAAGTGTCTACAGGTATGCACAATGATTTTTCTTACAACCAGAGTAAAGTTAGGGTCCCTCCTAAAGCTCGCTAAGAAGAAACAAAGAAGCTAATAAAAATGTTATTTCTTCAGACCCATTTTTTAAATAAAAAGTACAGTGTACAATTAGTATATTATGTTTTTACTAAAATTGTATTGTGTGTCTTCCAGGTAGAGCCTAATAAAAAATGAAGAAAGAAAGTTTTAAGGTGTGCTGGTTCCTAGGAATAAACACAACAACACAACTATAAATAAGACAACCAACTGTGATTCATGCATGTGCTTTCTTCAGAAGACAGAAATTGTAGCTAGCTTCCTGTCATATTCCCCAAGCAACAACATAATGGAAGCACTGAAAATTATTATCAATCACTAAGCCAGATTTCCTCCCTCTCTCTCATTTGGTGCAATTGAGTCTGATGGATTTATTAAATGAATGAAAACTAGCTTGGTTTATGAATCCAGAGATTAAGTAAGTCTGGAGAACTACAGTACATGGAAGATTATGGAATTCTTGGTATATGTTGCATGTTTAAATGTTCTCACCATTCAAAAAATAACTCCTGGCAGGTTAAAAAAAAAGTGTATCAGAAAGAAAAATAAACTAAGCTAGGACCATTCCAGGGTGCTGCAAGGGTCGGTCCTCTCGCCTCTCCTGTTCAACATTTATGTGAAGCCGCTGGACGAGATCATCCGTGGTTTTGGGGTAAGGTACCATCAGTACGCTGACGACACCTAGCTGTACATCTCCACCCTAGACCACCCCAATGATGCCCTTGAAGTGATGTCCCAGTGCCTGGAGGCCGTGCGGATCTGGATGGGGAGGAATAGGCTCAGGCTCAACCCATCCAAGACCAAGTGGCTGTGGTTTCCGACGTCCCGATATAGTCAGTTGGTGCCATAACTGACTATTGGGGGCGAATCATTGGCCCCCACGGAGAGGGTGCGCAACTTGGGCGTCTTCCTGGATTCACGGCTGTCTTTAGAAAGAGCACTTGACGGCCGTGACCAGGAAGATTTTTCATCAGGTTCTCCTGATTCGCCAGTTGCTTTCTGGATCGGGACTCGTTACGCACGGTCACTCATGCCCTTGTCACCTCCCGCCTGGACTATTGCAATGCTCTCTACATGGGGCTCCCCTTGAGGAGCACCCGGAGGCTCCAACTGGCGCAGAGTGCAGCCGCGCGGGTGGTAATGGGAGCGACATGGCCTTCCCATGTAATACCTCTCCTGCGCGAGCTGCACTGGCTCCCAATGGTCTTCCAGGTGTGCTTCAAGGTTTTGGTTACCATCTTTAAAGTGCTCCATGGCTTAGGACCTGGGTACTTGCGGGACCGCCTACTACCACCAATAGCCTCCCACCGGCCGGTACGCTCCCATAGAGAGGGGCTCCTCCGGGTGCTGTTGGCCAAACAATGCCAACTGGCGGCCCCCAGGGGGAGAGCCTTCTCTGTGGGGGCACCTACTATCTGGAACGAGCTCCTCCCAGAGATACGGAGGATCCCGGATCTGCACATCTTCCGCTGCGCTTTAAAGACCTTATTATTTCACCAGGCGGGCCTGGCCTAATTTTCTCCCTCTTTTATAAAAGATTTGTAGTTTTTAAATGTCTTTTAGTATTTTATACATTCAATTTTAAAATTGGTTTTAAAAAGTTTGGGGTTTTAAATTTGTCGGGGCCAAAATTATTTAATTTGATTTTATTCTACTTTTAAATTTTGTATATATGTGTTTTATTGTTTGGCTGTGCACCGCCTTGAGTCCTTCAGGAGTAGGGCGGTATAGAAATCAAATAAAATAAAATAAAATAAAATAAATTTCCTTTTAGAAAGCAGAATGTCTTTAAAATAGTCAATATTAAGTTACTACTTCCTTGTTCACTCAGAAATAGCAATGTTTGCTAGTCCTGACAGAGCTTATTCTTTTAGAATTTGTAATAATGTAGTCAAAAGAACTTCAGTAGTTGAAGAGAGGTAGTAATTTGGAAATTGCTCATAAATAGAAAATGATAGTTCTTCTTTGGGAAGATTTTAGATGTCCTTATGCAACACAAATAGATTACATTATTGAGAGCTGGTCTATATTGTTAATTACTTTCTGATGACAAACAACAGCTTCATCAATTCCATTCCTTATATGTTTCCTGTTGATATTTCACAAGTCAATGAAGACTATTTTTGAACTGAATGTTTGGTGATTGTTGTCATTGCTATTGTTGACTTATTGTGGACATATTACTGAGTTGGCGCTAAAAGTTGCTGGTATCTCAGTTCTTTTTATTATCATTGTAAATTATCCAAATCATGAGCTGGGGAGTATATGAGCATTGTAAGTAAATAATAAATATAATGGAAAATACTGACATTTCATGGATAAATGTTTGGTTTCTAGCATTATCAGCTTTAGTACATTAAAAAGTGCCATCTTCCCATTTACTTAGACAGTCAAAACTAAACTAAACTTTTGCAAAAATGATGTCATTATTGCAAAAATATGAAGTGAGTCAATTTGAATTGTCAGAATGTGACAATTCAAAAGGCCCAAATCTTATAGGCTGGCATATCCCTTAGTGAATTTGTTTATTCATGGTGCAGAATACAGACTTTAAAATATCCTAACATTACAGCAGAGAATTATAGTTCCTGTTATGCAATCACCTAAAAAGCTGTTGCATCCATATCTGGACACTATTGAATAACAAATTTTAAAAAAAAAAACATAGGTGAAGAATCTGCATGCATGCAGTCCCATCCACCTCTCTCTACTTAAGCAACAATAGCTAATGACAGTACAGTGGGAACTGTAGTCAAACAGAATTTGAAAAGGCATAGGTCCCCTACTCCTACACTGAAACTACTTCAGATATCTAATAGCACCCTAATTCTAATTGGATTTATTAAATTTATAAGTCAATTGCACTGCTACAGATACCACATGACAAAATGTTAACCAAAAGTATATGACTTTTGATTTGATTTTTATTCTGATATAATTTAAGCATCTTCAGCATCTGTTTTTCTTCAGATTAGTTAATGTTACATAACATGAAATAGCTTGTAGATGTATTAATGACTTTGAAATATGTGCAAATAGTAGCCAAAATGTGACCATGGTGATTGCTGATGCCATTTCAGTTTCAGAAATGTTTTACAGCTGCAGGCCTTTCCATTATACGAAACAATTACCAAGAAATAATTAATATACCAAAATAAAGCAATATTCCTTTAAGAAAAGTGTTCCACATACTATAAGTATGCATGGTGCATCTGTTTTACTCAAACTCTCTAGATACTGTAATAGTCAAAGGAAGTATCTGAAAAAAATAGCAATGTTAAATTAAAAATTGACATTTTTTTTAAAGAATAGTGTTATTAAACTCTATAATCTTCCAATCTTATGAAAAGTATTCTTTTTATATCTAGCCAAAATCTATCTACTTATTATACAGAATATTCAATATTGTATTTCTGTACAAATGTGAAAAATTCATATGTGCTGAGTTGGGTGGGAGGAAATCATTAGGAACTCTGTGGTCAGATCTGTTATGTTGTGGAAAAGGAAAAGAGGAAAAAAAATCAAACCTTCAATATACATCTGATCCAGTAGTGGGTTGCAATTTCAGCCGCTACCAGTTCGCTTGTGAACATGCGTTCGTGTTCACGCTCACATGCGATGCTTCTGCCATGCACAAAGACTCTGGGTGGATGGGCGGAGCTTCCCACCACTGCTGCTACCAGTTTGCCCAATCCGGGGCAAACTGGTAGCAACCCACCACTGAATTGATCCTTTTGCTTCAAAACCCACCTGCAATACTTCCTCCATCACAGCAGGTAGGTTCAAGAATCCAAAGAAGTTTAACACAGAATTGCAGGCCTTTTTAGCATCCATAACAATTGTATGATCAGATATTACAGGATGAAAAATAAATAGAAGGAAAGAAGATGAAAGTGGGAGTAGTTGCAGACGGTTTCTCATGGTGCTGACCATAAGGAAAAATGAACAGAGACTGCTTCTCTTCAAAATAAACTTTGTAGTTCACATTTAACACAATACTTGGTTTTCAGTCCGAGAGCAATTAATAAGTCAATAGAATAGAATCAGTGGTGGGATTCAGCCAGTTCGCACCACTTCGGGAGAGCCGGTTGTTAACTTCCTGAGCAGTTTGGAAAACTGGTTGTTGGAAGAAATCATTAGGGCAGAGAACCAGTTGTTAAATTACTTGAATCCCACCACTGAATAGAATAGAGTAGAGTAGAGTAGAGTAGAGTAGAGTAGAATAGAATAGAATAGAATAGAATAGAATAGAATAGAATAGAATAGAATAGAATAGAATAGAATAGAATAGAAGCTGGAAGGAACCTTGGAAGTCTTCTAGTCTAGCCCTGACTCAAGCAGGAGAACCTATATAATCTCAGACAAGTGACTATCCAGTGTCTTCTTAAAAACCTCCCATGATGGGAGTGCCCACGTTTTCTGAAGGCAAGCTGTTGCACTGGTTAATTGTCCTTACTGTTTGGAAGTTTCTCCTTTAATTCCAAGTTGCTTCTCTCTTTGATCAGTTTCCAACCATTGTTTCTTGTCCTGCCCTCAGGTGCTTTGGAAAATAATTTGACTCTCTCTTCTTTGTGGCAGTCCCTAAAATACTGAACTACTGCTATGAGGTCACCCCTAAGTCTTCTTTTCTTTAGACTAGCCAGACCCCAAAACTGCAGCCATTTTGAATGTGGTTTAGTCTCCAGGTCTTTGATCATCTTAGTGGCTCTTCTCTGAACTTTTTCCAAAGTCTCAACAACTTTTTTGTAGTATGATGACCAAAATTGGTTGCGGTATTCCAGGTGTGGTTTTATGAGGTTTTTGTAAAGCGGCACTAATACTTCACATGATCTTGATTCTATGTTTATACAACCCAGGATTGTATTAGCATTTTTTGGTGGTGGCTGCACATTGCTGGCTCATATTCAAATGATCATCTACTTAGGACTGCGTGAATAGAAAATAATGTGGGTTTCTGGAGAAGGCCTCCCCTATGGCTGTACTTCTCTTGTGGAATTGCATTCCTTCCAGAATTTATATCCCCAGAGTAAGAGGAGCCGGCTCTTACTCTGTGGGGCGAAGCCATGGGAGTTGCACCACTCCAGGAGATGTTGA
The DNA here is from genome assembly GCA_022577455.1 of Arizona elegans. NCBI lineage: Eukaryota > Metazoa > Chordata > Lepidosauria > Squamata > Colubridae > Arizona > Arizona elegans. The sequence goes on from JAKOOJ010000009.1 coordinate 61,859,921, forward strand.
CTGGGGTGATGCTGCCGGACCAGCGGATGGGTGGAAGGACACCCCCAACCTTACAGATCTGTGGAAAAGCAGTGAAGTCGTGTCCTTCCAGCAGCTCCAGGTCTGAGTACTTTATAACCCAGATTCTTGTTACATGTCATTGTTTGTGCCCAGGTGCAAAAGTTGACAAAGCAAATAACAAACAATGAAGCCTGTAAAAAAATATAGCATGGGTTGGAGATGCTATTCTTCAGTGTTAGTGTTGTTTCCAGTCACTATTTAGCTTCAAGCAAACACAGGATGAATCAGCCATGAAGAACACAGCTAGGTATTTTATGAGACTGATTTTAAATTGCTAATGATATAGTGTAATATAACTCAGTTTTCATAAGCACGTCTGTCTAATTTGTAAATACTTTATTTTATTCAAATAATAATGTGTTCTTTCTCATGGAACTGAAAGTCTTCCCTTTATAACTGGTTTTATTTTTTATGACAACCCAGGAAGACTGAGAAGGAATAACTAGCCCACCTCCATCTAATGAAGAACTTGAAGGGAAAGCGTTTCCTTATCTCAGGCAGCAAATGTCTGGAGCCAGCTTCGTCTTTATATCTGTGAGTGAGCTTGAGTGTTTCTATGCATTTTTAATGTTCCAGTCCCAGTGTGTTTTATGCCAGAACTTGTGAAGTGATTTGTGTATGCCTTTTTTAAATGTTTTCTCTCCTGAGCTAAAAGTTAATCTTTTGCTACCAGGAAAGTATAAAATGTCTGCACTAAAATATATAGTTTAAATATTTCTGAACTATTGCTGAAACATACATCTCAGAATAAAAGAGAGAAACCATCAAGCTTTGGAGGCAAAAGTAGATATTTTCTATAGCTTACTAAACTTTTATTCTGCCCTATTACTGAATTAGATGAATCGATAATTGTACTTTGATGTTGTAAAGTATCAATATAAAATCCCATAAAAGTCTTGATAGGGCACCAAATCAATGAGATGCCTGGATTAATCTCAATTTTTTTACTGAATAATATGATACAAAATGTAATGAAAGAAATTTGAATTTTGATTAGGGATTTTGAGCCATTATTCATTTAGGCATACATATTTTCATTTAAACTAGACAAGGATAATATTGTTCAATTCCCTTTTACTATGTTTTTGAACAACTTTCTTTTTAACTTTAAAATAGTCTTAACCTTGATATCACTCCAATATGAAAATATAATGACTTTTCGTCAAACTACTCAGTGAAGGGTGAAAGTATGCAATTTTATGGTGTCATGCAATTAATGATATGGTAAAAAGATATAGCCACTCTAATACAATGATATTCACCATTATTTCAGTTTTCATTCTGTGCGATGTAATTATCAACTTCAAAGAATGGAAAATTGCAATAACTTTCAGACAAAATTATATTATTTCAAAATGCAGTTACTTAAAACTAGATGAGGAAACTAATAATATCAATATGGCCTTTTTATAAGGAAGGATAGTGGGAAAATTCCCAATTTCTTCAAGATTTGATCGGCTGATTATGTATTGTCAAATTAGTGTTGACTCTTAGCAACCACAGACGGGGAGGGCTGCTGGAGGTTCACAGGGATTTGGGAGAACTTCTAGCTAAGATTCTGTGTATTTGGAAAACCCCCAGTCCTGGCTTGCCTCCCCACCCCTTCCCTCCCAGGAGTCCCCACGTGGCCCATTTTGGGCACGCATGTGCAGTACACGCCAAAAGGAGGCTTGGGAAGTTAAGTAGAACAGCGAGGGGGGAAAATCACCTGTGCCGCGTGGTTTAGCTTCTCTAGAAAACAGGAAATCCTACTTTCTAGCAAAGCTAAACTGTGTGGCACAGGTGATCGTCAGATCGTAGCTTTTTTAACTACCAGTTTGACCAAACCGATAGCCTTTTTTTAAACTACTGGTTCAACCGAACCAGTAGTTTTTATCGCTACTGGTTCGCCTGAACTGGAGCGAACTGATAGCATTTCACCTCTGCTCTACACCTTTTTATAATATGATGACCAAAATTGGATGCAGTATTCTAAGTGTGGCCTTACTAGGATTTTATAAAGCAGTACTAATACTTCAAGTGATCTTGATCCTATCCCTCTCTTAATGCAATTTAGGACTGTGTTGGCTTCTTTGGCACACAGCTAGATTATATTTAAGTATCATATCTTAAACCAAGCCCAACTATAATCCTTAAATATACCCCATGTGGTATTGAATAGCTTTAATAACAGATAAGATGGGAAATAAACAATGATTTGTAAAATGTTTCAATATCCTAAATCCAGGTTAATAGCTAAGGCTGGAAGAATTAAGATGCAAAGATGTTGAGTCCTGCTACCCATGTTAATAGGGATAGCTGGCAATGCTCATGAATTATAAATATCAAATTTTAACTATTCATACTTCCAGGTCTCTTACCTTACTAAAGACATTTACACCAATTGCGACCCTACTTGGATCAGGAGGCTCTCCTCACAGTCACTCATGCCCTTGTCACCTCACGGTTAGATTATTGCAATGCGCTCTACATGGGGCTACCCCTGAAGAGTGTTTGGAGACTACAGTTGGTCCAGAATGCAGCTGCGCGAGCTGTCATGGGTGCACCTAGATACACCCACATTACACAAATTCTCTGCGAGCTGCACTGGCTCCCTATTGGTCTCCGGGCACAATTCAAGGTGTTGGTTATTACCTTTAAAGCCCTACATGGCTCAGGGCCAAGCTGTCTTCAAGACCGCCTTCTACCGCATAGCTCCCAGCGACCGGAAAAATCCCACAGAGTTGGTCTCCACTGGGTCCCGTCAGCTAAACAATGCCGGCTGGTGGGCCCGCAGAGGAGGGCCTTCTCTGTGACTGCCCCAGCTCTCTGGGACAAGTTACCTCCTGAGATCCGGATTACCCCCACCCTATTGGCTTCCGGAAAACGGTGAAGACCTGGCTTTTCTGGCAGGTCTTGGGGCCGTTGATCTCGTGTTGCAATCTTGCGACATCCAGCCATGAATGATGTGCATAGGCTTTTGATGTTTTTAAAATGTTTTTAATAATTTTTCTATGTTCATTGTTCACATTATTTTTGCTGTAAGCTGCCCAGAGTCCCTTGGGAGTCGGGCGGCATAGAAATGCGATAAATTAAATTAAATTAAAAAATTAAATTAAATTAAATTAAATTAAATTAAATTAAATTAAACATGAAACTCAGTCAACTGAACATTCAAAATGCATCACAAATACCATTGACTGGTACTAATGGTTGATACGGGTTGCTGCCAGCGTCATAGGTATCAACCAAGTATCTTCTTAAAATATATGATGTTCCGAATAGTTTTTTGCAGTTCCACTGGTATTATTGCAGGAAGCTGTAATTTCTTGATGTGTTTTGTAAAGTTCTTGGACATGATACCAAATACCCTGATGACAATGGGTATCACTGTTACATGTTTCATCCATAGCCGTGTAGTTTCGATGGCCAGGTTGTGACATTTCGTGATTTTTTTCCGGTTCTTTTTCTTCGACCCTGGTGTCTCCTGGTACAGGAGGGCCTTGTTGTTCAGCATCCTTGTGTCAACTTGCAAAGCTTTCCAGCTTTCAAGTTGCCATAAGCAGGAGGGAGGGAGAACTGATGAAGCTGCTTGGCTGCCCCAATGGAAAATACATTCCACACATGCCTTTTCAAAGATTGTATCCTAGGTTACTGGGGTCAGCAGGAGGGGTGGGGTTTTTCAGCCTGCCAACGTGGTCCATTATAGAATGTGATTTATGACGTGCCCAGGGAGGAAGGGAGGAACAGGATCATAGGGGCCCGCAAATCACGTGGGGGGTTAGAGCTGATTCCATTTGAATAATTGCTGGAATGGTGCTCCTAATAAATGACTGGATTTCTTTTGAAACTTGGCTCGAGGTTCATAATTTAATTAGGGCACCTTTCGGAAACTTCACACCTTGACCACAGCCAAACAAAAGTTTGTTGTCTTTTAACTGGGGCAGTATGATATTGTTAAGTACTGGTAACCAGTGCACAGGAGTGGGATGCAATGATACACATTGCACAGATGATACACATTGTCTGGCAGAGTTATATATTAACCCTTTGGATGTGGGCACACGCTGGCACAATATTAAGCTATGTAGTAAACCAAGCCAAAATTGTAATTCATAGGGTTTTAACATCAGCACCCCAGGTTGTTCCAACCAGTCTGTTCAGTAAATTATTGAGGCTTTTCAATTTTGCAGCTGTTTTTTCCAGGTGTTGTCGGAAGGTTAGTGATCTGTCCAGTGTTATTCCCAGGTACTTCAGAGAGTTATTACATTGTAAAATACAACTCTGGAACTTCACTAAAGGCTGAATGCTGCTGAGATGGGATATGAAAGACCGGTAGTTCTTTTTAGAACATCATCCTGCTATGTTTCAGGAAATCAGGGATTCACCTGTTAAAAGCTTGGTGGTCATTCAATCAATTTTAATCACTGTTGCCATCCCTTAAAACTGAGGAAAAAAGCTTTAGGTAATCCATCTGAAGCATGCAGAGATTGATCTGTTGTGCCCAGGTCTGATAGCTGATCTTCATTCTTGACATTCTGATTAGAAACTTAGGTCATGCACTTGTCTTTGGATAACTTGCTCTGATAATTTGTGAAGTGTGGAAATTCTGACTGCTTCTATTCTTGCAGCTCCTATTGATCTAACTTGTAAAATGTTTCCCATCATTGACTAATTTGGTCTACATTCTTGACATCCCTCTACTAATAGTAGGGGTCAAAAGTGGGTCATGGGGTGGATAAATAGAAGTCTAGAGTAGTCTGTCTTACCCGCAATTTATGCTTCATGGTTTAAGAAGTTTAAAAGCTAATGTTTCCTTGTTCTTTTTGAAGAGTTAGGACCGTGATGGCGAACCTATGGCACACGTACCAGAGGTGGCATGCAGTGCCCTTTCTGTGGGCATGCGAGCCGTTGCCCCACTTCAGCCCCACCACAAATGTGTGCATGCCTCCCACCAGTCAGCTGATCTTTGGGTCTCTGCCACGCATGTCCGGGGGACAGGGTGTGTGCAGGGGGGATGCTTGTGCATGCGTGGGGGGCATGTGTGGTGGGCCCATGTGCGTATGCAGGGGCCACACACATGCATGGGGCATGGGCACATGCGGGGGGGACAAGCGCATTGCACTTTGGGTTTGGGCACACACACCACATTTGTGCACGCATACATGTGCTCTGGGCACTTGGTACAGAAAAGGTTAGCCATCACTGAGTTAGGATCTAGTAAAACAGAACTAACCTCTGACACTAATGCACTCCTATCAACAAGTAACCAAGAATATATAGAAAGTGAAATGTCAAATAGGGATAGTAGAACCAAATTTAAATCTAAGTCCTGATTCAGTTGTAACTGTGCAGGTGTAAAGGTGAAATTAATTGAAGCCAATAAAACCTTCCGAAATAACACTTGACCTTGTTCATGGAATATTGTCTTAGAACTAAAGAACCTTCTGAAGCAGGGAAGCTAATTATAGTGGAGACATGGTTGGCCCACTTTCAATTTCAATCATGGTGACTACGTGTCATCCAAGCACTTGGCTCTCTAGGGCTAAATATTTACCTCATGTGTGGTAATAGTTTCGTGTGTGTATTTCTAAAAAAAAACTTAAGCTCACTAAGCAACTGAAGAACGCTAAATTTGAAAGACTGATGTCAGCTCTCTCAGGTAAATCAGACATGAAACACTACTAAGTAAACTAATTCTATTTTATTGTAAGGCTACATTAACATTATCATGTAAATTTGAATGTACAAGCTTCCTGCCACCACTTTTAACCACCTGATCAATTAGAGCAGATCCTTCTTAAGTTTCTTCCTCTGACTGTTAATTCATGATTTCTTCTCTTATTGTTTTTTAGGCAGCTTCTCTTCCCCTTGTCCCCCGAAGTCGTTCCCACATCCCATTACAACTATTGAATAGCAATAGCACTTAAGCTTATGTACCACTCCATAGTGCTTCACTGGGCAGTTTACAGTGTCACCATATTGTCGTCAATAATTTCGGTCTTCATTTTACCACTTCAAAAGGATAAAAGGTGAATCAACCTTGAGCCCATCAGGATTGAACTACAGACTATGGGTGGAGTTAGCCTGCAATACTGCATTCTAAACACTGTGCCATCAGGACCAGGTGTAAAATGCTCCTGGTTCGGACCGGATCGCCTGATCTGGTAGTGATGGAGGTGGGTGATTCGGAGAACTGGTAGCAAAAATTCCTGCCCTCTCCCATGCCCAGCTGAGCCGCACAATCATCAGGCAACTCCGCTGGGATTGTCAGAGCCTTTTGAAAGCACTTTTTTACAACCTCTTCGCCGAAGAGGTTGTAGAAAAAATGGTTTTAAAAGTTTTTTAAAAAATTGGCCATGCCCACCCAGTCACACCCACAGAACTGGTAGTAACAAATTTTAGATTTCACCACTGATCAGGACTCTTTAGATCTATAAAATCCAACAAACTGTCAAGCTATCTTCAAGATGGTTTTATGCCACCCTCCTTATTGATTTGAAAGCTATGTTTATTCTATACTACTGGCCTGACTATGAACAACATTAGTATCTTCTATAATAAAAATTGTGTAAATTACAATGATTAATCATTGTGCGACAATAAAATGCTTACATATAGGCCAGGTGTATTTCTTCTAATTACTTCTCTGGTGCCAAAACAGACCAAACAAAAGTCAGACAGAGATATATGTTTGTCATCAATTAATGAATTTTTAATTAATTTTTACATAAACCTTAACAATAACAAAAGACTTCCATATTGTTGTATTAGTGAATAATTGTACAGCTATCCTTTGTATGCTGACTATTCAGCCATCCTATCTTTATATCCCAGGTGCACCTAAGGTGGAATCAGTAAGTATTACAGCATATTGTACCAATGAAAAGTTAGTCATAAATTATGCCAAGACTGAAGTGGTAGATATCACCAAAAAGCATATCAGATGAATGCATAATGGAAAGATAAGTATCAATGAGAAGGTGAATAAGGTAGAAGATGCTTTTTAATCCTTCTTAACATGGAAAACCAAATAAAGGACACCATGTGTGCACAAAGAATGTCTAATGCAATAGCTCAATTTGTGAGCTTTAGAGGCAATTATTTTTATCCCATCTGCTATAAAACTCTTTAAGGCAAATATTAAACATAATGTTTTATAGTGCACAATCAGCTTATTTGAAGTCTCGAGAGCCTTAATTCAGATCAAATTTATGACTGATGCTTTGAATATCCTTCTGTGTTCCAAATGCATTTGCTCACTAAGATAGTAGTTTAATGTAAACTATACAAAACTTCTCTCAACATTAATTATCATAGACAAGTGCACATTCTGCTATCCAACAAAATGAAATTCAATGGTGAAAAAAGTAAGTTTCTACATTTAGGCAAGAAAAACAAAATGCACAGGTACATTATATGTGGTAACTCGCTCGATAGTAGTAACTGTGAGAGGGATCTTGGAGTCCTAGTGGACAACCATTTAAATATGAGCCAACAGTGTGCTGCTGCAGCCAAAAAAGCTAACACAGTTCTAGGTTGCATAAACAGAGTGATAGAATCAAGATCACATGAAATGTAAACACCACTTTATAATGCATTTTATAATACACACTTGGAATACTGCATTCAGTTTTGGTCACCATGATGTAAAAAAGATGTGGAGACTCTAGAAGGAGTGCAGAGAAGAGCAACAAAGATGATTAGGGGACTGGAGGCTTAAACATATGAAGAACGGTTGCAGGAACTGGGTATGTCTAATTTAATGAAGAGAAGGACTAGGGGAGACATGATAGCAGTGGTCCAATATCTCAGGGGCTGCCACAAAGAAGAGGGGGTCAAGCTATTCTCCAAAGCACAAGAGGGTAAGACAAGAAGCAATGGGTGGAAACTAATCAAGGAGAGAAGCAACTTAGAACTAAGGAGAAATTTCCTGACTGTTAGAACAATTAATCAGTGGAACACCTTGCCTTCAGAAGTTGTGAATACTCCAATGGAGATTTTTAAGAAGATGTTGGAAAACTATTTCAAGTGGTGTAGGGTTTCCTGCCTAAGCAGGGGGTTGGATTAGAAGACCTCCAAGGTCCCTTCCAACTCTGTTATTCTATTCTAAAGAATCTCTGTTACATCTGTAACTGGTTGGTTGCCCCCGGTTCGGACCGGTTAGCAAGAACTGGTAGTAAAATCCGCAGGAGGGTCTGCCCACTAACCCGGATGTCATCATAGGTGATCTGCGCATGCGCAGAAGAGTGTGTGCAGGCAGGATGCGAACCAGTAGTAAAGGTAAGTAGAACCCAGCCCTGATCTGTAAGGTATTTAGAGGTTTTAGCCCATTTTCTGCTTCAATGAGGTTATAAGAATCTTGTATTTTATTCAAAATCACAAAGTAATTGAACTTTAGCCTCATATTATAATATAAGAACTCTACATGGAAAGCCTTGTATTCTGGGCTTCCAATGAGGGTTCATGGCAAACCAGACATCCTTGAAGGAGTGGCAAAGCCTTGCAGAGAAGATTGACAGTGAATTCTGGCCCACAAAAATCTCTACAGAAAAAGGAGAGATCATGCGATTCCCAACATGTATTCTGGACAGCTGCTTCTTGTGAGTAGACTGCAGAAAATCAGGTTTTTACAGTCAGTTCATGAGTTGATTGGTTGGGACTTGATAGGTTTCAACCAAACCCATACCTGTAATATAGCCTATAAGGACATAAAGTCTGCCGCATTTCATTTCTTAATCACTTTTTGAAATTGCTTTTTAACAACCATTAGCTATGATGAACTTTTTCAATGGCAAGTTTAGAGCATAAGGTGAATCATATAAAAGCACATTGTTATTTTTTCTGTCGCCTCCCAAATTCTTTGTCACAATATTTTTGCTGTGCCAAGAAACATAACATTATGTGAAAAGTATTGTTTCACCAATTATTTCCCATGAAACATGCCATTCTATTGCAATATAGATAAGGGGCCAGAAAGCTTTTTATGACTCATACCTGGTTGAGGAGAAGAACAACTAAGCAGGGTGTATAAAAATCAATGATTTTTTTTAAAAAAAAATAAAAAAAATCAGATTTTTTTTATTTAAATCGGATTTTTTTTATTTAAATCAGATTTTTTTATTTAAATCGAATTTATTTTAATAAAAAACTTTTGGGGTAAAAATCTATCATAAGATAGTTTTCTATTTAAGATACATAAATAATTTAGTTTATTCAGCATGAAATGGAGCTTAGTTATGTAGCATGAGGCTGTATATTCTGCAACACTGGGACTATCGGTGAGTCAACAGTGGGTCAAAGGAGTAGCAGAGATGACAGTTGCTCTTTAAAAATTATTATTTAAATCGAGTTGATTTAAATCAAGCCTTCTTACTAGTGATTTAAATCATGATTTAAATTGTGATTTAAATCAACTCGATTTAAATCAAATCCACCCTGCAACTAAGGAATGCATTCTTAAATGATGTTTATTTAGTAATATATATGTAACATTATTTTAATCTGATTTTAGTACTGTAGTAGAAATCATTAACATGTTTTCCCAATTTGATTCTTTACACAGCAATAGGGTGGATGTTTTTTATTTAAGATTAAATTACCAAGCTGAAATTTAGCTTTTTTTGCATTGCTCAATAAAAGCATTGCCAGAAGAGTTGCTTAAATTAAATCAAGCTGCTTTAATTTCCAAGTCAAGCTAAGCTCAAAAGGTTTATATTGCCATCTAGTGGAAACAGAAAAGAAAACAAGTTATTTTATTTGGAATAAAGCCCAGAAATATGTATTTTAGTTGTTAATTTAGATATAAACTAATATAATGTAAATATATAAAAAAGTATAAAAAGAAAAAAAATAGAGCAGAAAAAAAAATAGAAAAGAAGAAAAAAAATTAAAATATAATAACGGAAAAGAAGAAATACATAAAAAAATGTCCCCCGTAGCAACAATTATAAACTATTTTAGTAACTTATCACCGTTATTAAAACACAACAAATGATCTGAGGAACCCTTGGTGCTCTCTGGACTTAGTTGTTTTATTGAAGACATTTCATTACCCAAACTAGGTAACATTATCAATGATAGAAACAAAGCTCAGAGAGCACCAAGGACTCCTCTTTTCAACCCATTGTTGTTTTGGAAGGTTTATGCCTTGAGGAGTGGGTGGAGTCTCAAGGCTTTCTGGTTTAGTAATGTCAGAAGTTAAATTGGGTACAGGAATTGGGTATGTCTACTAGTCTACTGAAAAGAAGGACTAAGGGAGACATGATAGTGTTTCAATATTTGAAGGGCTCCTACAAAGACAACAAGGTCAAACTATTTTCAAAGCACCAAAAGACAAGAAACAATGGGTGGAAACTAACCAAGAAGAGAAGCAACCTAGAACTAAGGAGAAATTTCGTGACAGAACAATTAATCAATGGAATAGATTGCCTTCAGAAATCGTGGGTGCTCCATTACTGGAGGTTTTCAAAATGAGACTGGACAATCATTTATCTGAAATTGTATAGGGCATGGGTGTCAAACTGATGGCCCACGGGCTGGATGCGTCATGCACAGGCCACGCCCACCACAGTTCCGTGAAGAGAAAAAACATACAGCAACGTGACACCACAAGTTTGACACCCATGGTATAGGGCAGTGGTGGGGGTCAAGCGCAAGTGTGCCTATACCGATAATTCAATGCGCCCCAACCCTCCGCGCACACGCGCATGCTCCCCCCACTCCCCCCACTTTTGGCACGCAATGGCAAAAAGGTTACTGGTGGGCCCGGAAAGCCCATTTTTTGCCCTCCCCAGGCTCCAGAGGTTTCTTGGAGCCTGGGGAGGGTGAAAACAGCCTCCCCCACTACTCCCGGAGGCCGGAAATGGCCCATTTCCCAACTTCAAGTGGGCCCGGAAGCCCCGAAAATCAGCTGGCTGGAGTGCCCATGCACACTGGAGCTGAGCTAGAACAACGCTCGTGTGCCCACAGATATGACTCCACGTGCCACCTGTGGCACACGTGCCATAGATTTGCCATCACGGGTATAGGGTCTGCTGATCAAGCAGGGGGGTTGGACTAGAAGACCTCCAAGGTGTCTTCCAACTCTATTATTCTATATTCCATGTTCTATGCATAGTGATTCCTTTCATTCTAGTTCTTCATAGTACAAACATTAAAGTTAGTGAACTTTTATCTAAAGAAATATAAAAGTTTTGATTCTGTCAAGTTTTAATATATTCAATCCACTAGTGAGCACATATACTGTATATTCTGGGGAAAAAAAATCTCACTAATGTCCATGGACCTAAATAGATTTCTTATTCCTTATTCCAGTAATTCAAGTATAGTATATATTACTAGGGTTGCCAGATCTGCTTTCAAAAAATAGCAGACAAGCGGGGGGGGGGGGGGATTTAGGTAGTAAAAAAATAAAAAATTTTACAATTAAATTATATATTTTCTTACAAACATTTTAACACGTATTAAAATAATCACTTCAAAACTTTACTTAAAATTCAAAACATCAAATATATTATAATAATATGTAAAATATTAAATTACATTTTACTTTGCTGTCGTGTGTATTTTTTATTTGACTGCACAGCTTTGATCAATTCTTTGTGTTTAAGGAATAATTTTTTAATTTCAGTACAACGTTGAGAAATATTAAAAAATATACAATGTTCACTTCGAACTGATGGTACAAGCAGTTGGTTACGTTTGTCAGTCCACAAATTTCCCATGACGCTGAAAATTCGTTCAACGTTTGCATTTGATACCGGAATTGATGCACAATATTGGAACAGTTTCAGTAAACTCAGAGCTGGCTCTTTCTTGAAAAAGTATGTCCACTTATCAAGGGATGAATCGCCCTGCAGATGAACATAAACTTCTTCTAAGGCAGAAATTTCATTGAGGAGAGTGTTGGGTGGAAGTTCTTCTCGCCATGGTGATAATAACCAGATGTTCGTCATTTCTTCTAAAGTTGGAGGATTATTGCGATCAATTAGATTGAAACAATTTAGCGTCTCATATACAGAATCAGTGAAATTATACCACTTTTCTAGGTACGCAATGGCTCTTTGATACACGTTGATGGCTTCTTTCTTGAACTTTTGCATGGCATTCTCAAGCAAATGTTTTTTATGTAAGGCAAATAAAACTTTCATTCCAAAAAACTGCTCATCGTATTTTTTTTGCAAAGAATCACGCAGTTTACACATGATAATGTGAAGATCACATGCAAGAATTTTCTTGCTTTCCAGCTTCAGTAGGGTGTCTTGCATTATTGACATGAAGAAGTGCGTGAAATATAAATACAATTCTGAAATTGTTGGTTCATCGTCCTTTGCGAGTTCATTTTCCTGATCCGAAATAAGGTTCCAGATAACCTTATGGCACTCATCAGATCCAAGAGAAATAAAATACGATTTTAGAGGTATCCAGTTTAAAAGAAGTCTTTCGATCGCTTTAAACAAACTTAACCAACGTGTTGGAACATGGCGCAAAACTTCATGGAATTCTGACTCGCAAAACTCAAAAAATGATTTCAACTCTTCTCGTTTCTTCGCAGAATTCAAAAATTTGGCAAAAACCTTCAGCACTACATTTTCGATATCAAAAGATAACTGCTTTAATGCATTTTTTGCGCTGTTGTGTAAAATGTGATTATTGCAATGAGCATTCGATCTTTGTCTCATTCTAATTTATGAAAAAAAACCCGACAAAACGCGATTCTCTTATCCTTATTCTCTTAGACTGAACAGCTTTAGATTACGTACCATTTCATCATAAAGCTTTTGAATAAAAAAAAATGTCCACTATTTTGTGAAAAAAAATAGTGAACATAATGTGAAAAAAGTGGACTGTCCGCTCAAATAGTGGACACCTGGCAACCCTATAAATATTACCTTCAGTAATAGTAATTATGTGTTCCTATTCTTTTAAAAATATGATGACATTTTCTCCCAAACTAGAATAGAATTTAAATAGAATTTTTAAATAGAATTTTTTAAAAAATTCTTTTAAATAGAATTTTTTTTAAAAAAAAATGCTTTATGGTCTTTCCTCATGGTGTATTGGCATAATCCAAGTGTTTTAAATGAATGCAGAACTGGCTTTAGCATGAAACTGTCAGCAGATTCTAAAAAATAAGGACTACTACTTTTGTTAGTATATTGCCTTTTGGTATAAAATGAGTAGGATATGTTTACAGTAATGGCAGCCTACAATGCACACACCTCAAAACCCCCAAATGTGCAGTCAGAATTTATCCATGATAAACAATATAAGACAGTATTAAAATTCATTTATTTCTTAATTCAAACCAAGTCTAAAATAATTAAAAACACAGGGCTATTTTTCCTAGATAGCTTTTATCAACAGTATATTTATTTTACCAAATATTATGTCACTCATTCAAAGACTTAGGTAACTTACAACAGAATGCTTTCTACACTAACTTTTTTGCTAAGAAGATTTATTACATAGCAGAAAAACATTTTTTTCATAGCATTCAACTATATTTAACATCTTGATTGTGGCAAATAATAAGAACTTTAAAAGAATTTTCATATTAGAATGAATAAGATTTCAGCCTCAGCATGCACCTGAACACAATGCCTATAAATGCCTATAAAAGAAAGGCTCTTGAGCCTGGGGAGAGCGAAAAATTGGCCTTCCCCACCTTACCCCCAGGCCCTCCAGAGGCTGGAAACAGCCTGTTTCCTGACTTCCGGTGGAACCAGAAGGCCTGAAAATGTGCGCGCCAGAGCTGAGCTCACGTGGCCATCGATATGGCTCCGCATGTCATCTGTGGCACATATGTCATAGGTTGCCACCACGGCCCTACAACATGAAGGAAAGCTTTTCTAAACTTTTTCTGGTGCTTTTTAATTATTTATTTTTCTCTTTTGTTTTTCCTTTCCATGTTTGTCCATTTTTAAGAATACACGCCAAATGTGTAGATGAATGGTCCCCACTCATTTACACATGCTTACATTAAAGCACAGGAAGCATATAAATTGAAATGTGCTGGAATTTACCTATTTCTAGCTGCCTGTGTTTGTGCTATGTACGTTTGTAAAATAAGAACGTATAATCTACACATGAATACATCTCAGCAATTTCGGCAACCCATTTCTCCTACCTGCACTATTACAATTTCTAGCAGTTGTATCCATGTATCAGCAGACTATGTATCAGACTGACTTGGTGAATGCACAAAATACCACATGATGGCAGCACCGAATGCTAGGATTTGGAAAAGCATGTCTTTCTTATTAAAGTAAACACATTTATCCAGTAAAATACATATCTGCTATATTAAAATAGGAAAAAGAGCCAAATTAATGAATAGATATATAATTTTATAAAAGAATCTTACACTGACATATACAAGTGGTCCTCGACTTACAACAGTTCGCTTAGTGACCGTTTGAAGTTACAACAGCACTGAAGAAAGTGAGCTATGACCAGTTTTCACACTTACGACCATTTCAGCATCCCCATAGACACGTAATCAAAATTCAGGCACTTGGCAACTGACTCACATTTATGACGGTTGCAGTGTCCCAGAGTCATATGATCCCCTTTTGTGATCTTCTGACAAGCAAAGCAAAAGGAAGCCAGATTCACTTAACAACGGTGTTACTAATTTAACAACTGCAGTGATTCGCTTAACAAATGTGGCAAGAAAAGTTGTAAAAACTCACTTAACAAATTTCTCGCTTAGCAACGTATGTTTTGGGCTCAATTGTGGTCAAGGACTACCTGTATTTGTTATCTAGGATTAATTATGAAAAATATCCACCACTACATTCTATAAAAAGTGTGTTTGGCAGAGCACAATTCCAAGATCTACATATGAGTGCTATCTAGTCCAGAATTGTTAATGCTATTTCAATGTGTTTGTACTGGAACGTTTGTCATGTAATATAACCCTTACCTCACAAACTATTCTACACTAAGACGTTAAATACACTGATCATACTGGAGTTAAATAGGGACTCCAGTAAGAGTCTTTCTTCTTACTAAAGAAATATCTGTACCAAAGAAATCTTTTAAATTCTTTAATATTGTCATTGTTGTTTATTTTCTGCCATAACGAAGAAGATTTAAAGTGATATCAGAAACATGTTTCCAAAAAGAGTTATTTAAAAGAACGATTGTAAAACCAGATGCCATATTTATCTAACTAAATGTTATCCCAAAGATGAAACAATCCATCCAGACTCTGAATTCTTGGTATATTATCAACAAATTAGTGAAGATCTTACATTTCAATAGAAAATTACACTGATAAGTCTGTAGAGATTCTTAGTCATCCAGGTCATGTTTGTCCCAAAGGTGCTTTTTCAGAAGTCAACTGGACTTTTTTTCTTTTGAAGATGTTCTGCTTCTCATCCAAGAAGCTTCTCCAGCTCTGACAGGATAGTGGGGAATGGAAGGATTTATATTCCTTACAGACAGCTGGTAAATTGCATCCTTTTAGAGGGTGCTTGAAGCACTTGGAGGTTTATCTGTGTCCTCAGGGTCACCTGAATGGTGTTCCTGGTTCCTGTAGTCTGTAATTTTTTCTCCAGAAATCCATTCCTACTCCCACACCATTCAAAGGATGTTCATCCCAAATTGTATAGCTCAAAGTCTGTAGAGATTCTCAGTCATCCAGGTCATGGTTATCCCAAAGGTGCTTTTTCAGGAAGCAACTGGACCCAAGAAAGTCCAGTTGCCTCCTGAAAAAGCACTTTTGGGTTAGATTGAGAAGAAATTTGTTTTCTGATTCTCACCAGGCTCAAGCTTAACTCACCCTTCCATTCTTCTGAGGTCAGTAAAATGAGGACCTAGATTGTTGGGAGCAATATGTTGATTCTGTAAACCACTTAGTGAGGGTTTACTAAACATTGTGAGGTGGTATATAAGTCTCAGTCCTACTGCTATTGTGTAAGTAGTATAATGGCAAAATAAGTACTATTCTTGTATATTTGCAAAATCTTGCCAGCAGATGGTGATGAGTGCACACTGAAAGGCCATTCTTCCATAATGCCTATTATTAACTATTAACTGTGACAACTTGGTATTGTTATGTAACAATAGTTGCTGAAACTCTCTCCTGCCCCCACCCTAAAAAGTATTTTTGTGAGCATTTCATGAAGAAGTACCTGTGAAATGACTTATTTGTCACATCAGAGCCCTTGCTTCTCGGAAAGCTTCTGGGAACATGACTGTGGCATTAGTAGTCAGATGTACCTGGCCATATAATGAGATTCTGATGATTTTTTGGCCATCTGTTTTATTGCAATAATTGTGATTGTTATAACTAATTATTGTTATTTTATATTTAGTAGTGATTAATTTCATAATTATATTATTATGCTTGAGTCAAAATGTCTGAAGCAGCACAAAAGCATTTATATTCATTAAATAATATAATATAGATTCAATAAACATACACCTATTCCATGCAGGGCTGCCAAATTATATAGGGTTCTTTATTTGGTGGGGGGGATCGTTCACAAATAAAGATAATTATTCAACCGCTCAGATGAATTTATAAAATTTGATTTATATCACTGCTGCAATTATCACAGGATTGACATTGCATGTGAATTTGGAGAGATTGCACAAACCCAGGACTGGAAAAAATATTTATTTTTTAATGTAAATTGCCCAGAGACAATTAGTGCACTGTAGAAAAGTGATATTTGCTAAGTCTGCATTACTATTAATCTTCTCATCGTTCCCACCACCCATCTCCTTCCACTTATGACTGTATGACTGTGACTTTGTGCTTGGATTCTTACGATTTATATTGATATTGTTTCCTGATTGCTTATTTGTACCCTATGACTATCGTTAAGTGTTGTACCTTATGATTCTTGACGAATGCATATTCTATTCTATTCTATTTTAGAGGTCTCAGGTTTCAGGATTATTGTTTTTCTTTTCATTTCTCTACTACTATCATTGAGCAAGGTTAGATGATGCTGCCCAAATATATGAAAAAAATGGACTTTGAATACAAATAAATTCTGTCAATTCCAGTTGCATTTCTGTTTTTCTCACTAAATGCCATTGGTCAAAACCTCTAACCAGAATGGCTTATCTTCCTGGTATCTCCAACCAGGAACTTTGACCAGTGCATTGTAGAAGTAGTGAATAGGTGACACTGCTGAGTTGGCTATCACAGAAGGCTTCAACTAGGAGTTTTCATTGGATAACATAAACTCCGCCTCTCACCAGTACTTAAGTCACCTCCACCACAGTAGTGGGTTTCAAATTTTTTTACTACCGGTTTTGTGGGCGTGGCTTGGTGGGTGTGGCATAGCTTGGTGGCATGGCTTGGTGGGCATGGAAAGGAAGGTTACTGCAAAATCCCCATTTCCTCCTGATCAGCTGGGACTTGGGAGGCAGAGAATAGATGGGGGCAGGGCCAGTCAGAATTTTACTACTGATTCTCCGAACTACTCAAAATTTCCGCTACCAGATCTCCAGAACTGGTCAGAACCTGCTGAAACCCACCTCTGCTCCACCACCTGATCTTCCAGACCCATTGGCTTTGGTAACTATAGTGGGATTGCCTGCAATGGATGTGTGTTGAAGTCCACTAGCCTTGAACCTCCTTAGTAGATGTCAAAATACTACTAGGCTAACTACTTTTTATTCATTCTGCGGAGACTCCAAAATTCTTGCTAAAGTTGCCCGGTTGAAGTATTGTCAGCATATGCCAGAGGAGCAACAGTTTGATAAGTGTCATAGTAGTTTTGTGCATGCATGCTGAAACTGACCATTTTAGAACCTAATCGTAGTATGGCCGGAAAGTATTCAAGGCTAGCTAGTTTCAGATCTGGACATTTTGTTTCTTTTTGTTGTGATCACATAGTGGTTTAGATGTTTGCAGCTAAGATCTGCTATCACTCATACCAGATATAATGCACAAACCAAAAAAAGATGCAAAACCTGTCCAGTATTTATTTATCTGGACATGTATAAATTCCTAATTCATCCTGACTTTTAATGTGTAAAATAACTTCTTAATTGCTAAAATCAGTAGGTGTATGCTGCTGAATTCCATGAAATGTTTTGTCCTCAAGCCTTCAATATGAAAATAGGATTCCATTATTTCACAGGAAATGATTCATCACCTGCCAATAACTGTTTTTCTTTTAATATAATCTGAATTACAATGCAACCCTTCCACATACTCTAGAATAAAGGGGCTGACAGTTCAGTCTATAGACGCTGTCATGCTTCTTTTTGAAACTGAATAGGACTGTCTTTTACATACACATCACACACACACGGCTGAGTTAACACTGGAAATTACATTGTCATTTTATAAGATTGAAAAATTGAAGATTTAGGGGAAGATTTTTTCATTAAAAAGGTCACACATACCTCTAAACAAGCCAAAATCTTATAAAGAAGAATTTTAAAAAATCAAATGGAACAATTTCATTTTAAATTGAACTTCACAGTCACACAGTAAAAGAATATGTTCATTTTGTACAACAGTGCAATGGTTGAACCCTAGCTTTATGTTCAAAAGGTCTTCACTTCAATTTATAACCATAGATGGATTTAACCAATAAACTGGTTTATTATATGTCACCTTCTTAGACCTCATTTCGTGATACATTTATTTAATTTTATCTTAATGCATAAAATAAAATAAATAAAATAATAAATAACTTCATTGTCATTGTACATGTATTTATTTATTATTTATTATTTATTTATTTATTTATTTATTATTTGGGCTTGTATGCCACCCTCTCTCCAAAGGACTCAGGGCGGCTCACAACAATAAATACACAAATTCAATTATAAAATATATCAGATATAAAAACCCGTTAAAATCACATTTAAAACCCCTTCAGTACAATCCGGCCAGGCCAAATATCCATGTTTTAAGATCACGGCGGAAGGAGCAAAGGTCAGTAGCCACCCAGAGCTCCAGGGGGAGCTGATTCCACAGAGTAGGTGCGCCCACAGAGAAGGCCCGCTCCCTGGGAGTCACCAGTCAACACTCTCTGGCCGACTGGACTTCAAGGAGGCCCTCCCTGTGAGAACGCACCGGGCGTTGGGGAGCTGTCGCTGGCTGCAGATGGTCTGCCAGGTATCCTGGGCCTAAGGCGTGTATACACAGTATACCCATACAACTAAATTCACTTAACACCCAAAGACCAGTCCAACACACATAACAATCCCCAAACACACTCCCATCCATCACAAATTCCCTATCCCTAAACCCACCCAAACATCCACACAACAAACCAAGTAATGCTGTCTAACAGCTCACCGATGGTGGCCCTTTAGTTCATTGTTGAGTGCAATTATAGCTCTGGGATAAAAACTATTCAGAAAACATGTGGTCCAAGTTTTAATTGTTCTGTATCTGCTGCCAGAAGGCAACAGTCCAAAAAGATTATAAGCAGGAAGGGAAGAGTCTCTGAGAATGTTATGCAACTTTCTCAAAGAGCGAGATTCGAAGATGTCATCCAGGGCTGGTAGCTGGAGTCCAATGATATTCTGGGCAGTTTTAATGATTCTCTGTAGAGTTTTTTTGCCCACTACAGAGCTGCTCCCATACCATGCAAGAATGCTGTATGTCAGGACGCTCTCAATGGTGCTGCGATAGTAGGACAGAAGTAGATGCTGAGATAGATTTAACTTCCTCAGCATTCTCAGGAAGTACAGCCTCTTCTGTGCCTTCTTCACAAGCATGTTAGCATTCATAGTCCATGAAAGGTCCTCCGAGTTATAAATGCTCAGAAATTTAAAGCTACCCACCCTGTTCACTTCCTCACCTTTTATGTACAATGGTAGATGTACATCTCTCTTCCTCCTGAAGTCAATTATAAGTTCTTTAGTTTTTGTGGTGTTAAGTGTGAGATTATTTTCATTACACCATAATGTCAGCCCTTGTTCTTCCTTCCTGTAAACAGACTCATTGTTCTTATTAATGAGCCCCACCACTGTTGTGTCATCTGCAAAATTAATAATTGTGTTGGTGTTATACAATGGGGTGCAGTCATACGTGTACAAGGAATAAAGGAAAGGGCTAAGCACACAACCCTGGGGGGTTCCTGTGCTTAGTATCAGAGTAGAGGAATGGTGAGATCCCATCCTTACTGACTGTGGCCTACCTGTCAGAAGAAAAGGATCACTCAGTTACATAGTAATTTTAAGAAGTCACCTTAACTCCAGTCTGGAGTTTTAAACAGACCAACAACACGAATTTGATTATTTAAAATTTAAGGCAAAACAGTTTAAAAACTCCTGATTTTAATTACATGCTATGTAATGTACCTGTGATTGGATCCCGTCCTTAAAAACAAACAGATAAACAAATTGCACTCCTATTTTCCTCCAGTTGGCTAATGGTATCATTAAAAGGAATGACAATTTAAATTAGTAAGGTTGCACATGAAAATGGTTGACCCAGACTTACAAACCTGGTTGATCAAGACTTACAAAAAACAAAAGAGATGGGATTTCTCAGAACTGGGTTTCCAACAGATCTGGAAGGTATCAAACAGCAGATGCAGAGGAAAATCTACACTTTGTCATTTAAATTTTGAGTCCTCAATTTAAAAATAGGACTGAAAATATTAAAATATTTACTCACGCATCTCCAGCTTTGTAGTTTTGGCCCAATCTATAGTTTCATGGATTAAGCAGAATTCTATAAGTCATCCCAAAGAAGAAATTGAATTATAATCTATCAGATAAATTGTAATTTAATATTTTCCACTAATTGGGACAATTTCCTTTCAGTCATTCAATGTAACTTTCTCCCCTATTCAATTGTGTCCATTTCTCAGAATCTGCCTGAACAAATCCTTGTGGTATTTGGCAAAATTTTTCAGAAGTGGTTTGCCCTCGCCTCCTTCCTAAGATTGAGAGAAAGTCACCAAGATGACTTTACGAAACTAGAACTCATAGTTTTTATGGTTTCTGGCCTGATGCCATAACTACTACACCAAACTGATTCTCAAGGTAACTTTCTTCTACTTAAATAGACATAATATTGTTTACTGAACAAGGCAGGTCTAATTTTGAAATGTTTTAACACCAGGTTTTCATTTCTGGAAAGATGTAAGGGAATAATTCATTTTAAAGCAGATTTTTTTCAGTTTCCTAAATTTTGTATCAAACAATTTATATGGAAGTTCACGTCAGGCATAGGGTCATAAAAGGTAAACATGCATTTTCCAATTTCTGCAATGTTGCAAGGAACTGAATGGGTGTATTTGTTGTATTCAGAAATTATTTCTGATGAACTTCTGGCATTTTCTTCCAGGCAAATATAGACCTTTTACTACAGCATATAGTTTGTATCTTCTTTGAACAGATACACTTTCTATTATAGAAAAGCAAGATGGAACTTCTCATTCCCAAATTAAATATCCTGAAAGAACGTACAGCTGCACTAATTAAAACTTTGTAGTTGCTATAGGAACAATATTTTTATTAACTTGCAACTGCATAATTAGTGCAGTCATAAAAAGGGAGAAGTCTGATGATTATGCTAATATTTTTTCTTTTTACAAGTTTCTATGAACATTTGCATTTTATAGGAGACCATCTCATTTTCTTCCTAAGTAGCAGTCCGAGCTATTGAACATGAAAAAACGGTCAACTTAATCAACTGGAACCATTTCTGTGATGTTGTTTCTAATCCCTGTTTTTGGCACAAAATAATGCTTCACAGTTTTTTTTCTTTTGACTGAAGTCTCTGCCAAATCCAGTAAAAGATTTTGTAAAACATTTTAATTTTATTTATAGTCTATGATGTAAGACTGATGTACCAGTTTTGTGTTAATGGTGATGAGGTTTCTATTGATGCACTTGTATAATGCTATGTTGAATTTGACACACATGCAAGGCTATAGCATTGCTATAAAATAGAACTTCAGGCCATTCTTCATTAAAAGACAATAATATTGTTGGCAGATAGTACAAAAGTGCCATAGATTGGGCGGGGGGGGGGGGGGTTAAGTTTGTGAAAGCAGTAAATTAACAACATAAAGTTTAAAACCCACATTGTGTTTAGGGATCATCATTATATACAGTATTCCTGCTGAAAGTTTATGTGCAGATTTAAGTGTTAGAGAGGGATCAACACAATAAACTCAATCTAAAATTTCAACTGATCTATGGTTTTGATTGTTTTTTTCTCTAGGGCAAGGATAAGAGAAAAGATTGGCTTTCACAAACATCAGAAAGTTCAGTTGCCTCTTGAAAAAGCACTTTCGGCTATTGACTTTTTTCCCCCTCAAGAATTCCCTAGAATAATGGAGAATTCTGGAAAAGATAGCATCAGCAATGAAATGACATGGTTTAAACATCAAACCAATTTTTTTCAAGAATATTCATGGTTCCTAAAATCACTCCATTTTGAAGAGTCCGTGATTTCTCTCACATAAAATATACATACTTTCTTCAGAACTTTTAGCTTTGTAAATTATAATGTGGTTTTACATATTTTATGAGACATTTGAATCACAGTTCCTAAGTTCTTCCTTCTTCCAAAATGTCTGTAAGAGTTTGCTAGCTAAATTTAATCTGTCTTCTGATTTTGGGGGGAATTGTCCTAGCCTTAATCTGCTCACTATTAGAGAAATAAAACAGTTCTAGGAATTATTTATTTTTTTAAAAAACTAATTGATGGCATTGCATTCAAGTAGACAGAAATCCTTTACTTAGATTCACAAGGATTTTAACTATGCAGCTTCTCATTAACTTTAAACATAGCTCTTGAAAACTATCACCTCTAGCTAGAATCAACTGAAGATAATGTATACTCCAGGGATTTAACATTCACTCTAGCATAGCAGACAAACTTTTCAAGCAACCTACATTTATATCTCCAAATTTATAACCAGGGAAATAGGTTGATATTGATGAAATAAAGCAATAAAAATGGTGATAATAAAAATAGCATAATTAAAATTTATAATTGATCCAATTACCTGAACTAATATTTCAGTATAAAATACAGAACTAAAATAATTCCTTTCCAGGAAAAAAAAAGCTTAAATTCTGAATTATCAAGGTTTGGTTGTTTTTTGCAGAAAGAAGGGGAAATGGATGGTGTTACTCTGTTAAGTAGCAAGTTGCTGTTTTGAGACAAGAATCCTCCATATTCTGGAACTGGTGAATGACTATTTATCCTTCATAGTAATTAAAATTAGGGTGCTCATTAAATTGAAAATGAAATTTGAACCCAGCACAACATAATGTATCCTGATGTTCTATTGATCTGTTCTGGTAGACTGCATTTTTTCAGAACAAACCCAGAAAATGGGTTGGTCTACATTTCAGTTGAAATAATCCAGACAGGGTTAATTCTGGCTGCACAAGACAAAGCCTTAACACAAAGCATGAAAAGCCAGAATTGAGAAGACAGCAACAGAAAGCAATAGCCTCTTCTGCAAAGAAGTTAAAAATACAGAGGACTACCTGGCTGGCTGCTGCAAGAAGATCACACAGACTGGCCACAAACAACAGCATGACAAAGCAGCAACAATGATGTATTGGAATATCTGCAAACACCCATCTAGAAGTGGAAATATGAAATTACTAGGTCTGAGAAGTCCTAAAACTGTAAGATGATTGAAAAAGGGAAATTCCGTTACAAGGTAAGCAATTAATTAGGATTAGCTCTAAAATTTGAAGAGCTTAAGTATATTATGCACATAATTTGAGATGGTTATTTTATTTACCTGACTATAAATATGTAACAAGTGGGGCTAATCCTCAAGTTTGTTATATGCTTCATAACTGCAGGAACTCATATGGAAAACAAAGAGATAATGAAGGCCAGTATATTTAGTTGCACCATTAAATAGGATATCTGTCCCTAGAAAATGTATCTTCTTACTGCCACATTCTCATTATTTATATTT
The DNA here is from genome assembly GCA_022577455.1 of Arizona elegans. Taxonomy (NCBI): domain Eukaryota; kingdom Metazoa; phylum Chordata; class Lepidosauria; order Squamata; family Colubridae; genus Arizona; species Arizona elegans. The sequence goes on from JAKOOJ010000009.1 coordinate 61,883,854, forward strand.
AGGAAAAGCAAAGTTTTCTGAATAAATAGCATCCCTATGCATGCTATTCACTCTAATAAGTAGGTCAGTTATTACAAAAATAAAAATATGTATATATGCTAAAGATTAGCAGCAATAATATAACTAGTATATTAATGTAAAACTGAAGTAAGATAGGTAAGATTCATAACTGTAATGAGTTTTTCGCAACATCAAGTAAATATTTTTCTCCCCCTCTCAAAATAAATACTTATTTTGAAAACTCTACGTATCATACATCCTGTAAGACTTTATGATTTCTTACAGGCTCAGTTGAATTCTTTTTATCTTCTGACTGTGACTGTTCAGTCCTGATCTTTTACTTTCCTACACAATGAAAAAGTGAACATGAGTGGCACTTAACTATCAACAGATTTAAGTATGTTAGTTTTTTCTATTACCATTTCTTAGATAAAATTTATATTTCTTTTGTTTCCCCAAGCGGTGTCCTCAAGAATACTTTCTTTTCTACACATTCTTTCCCTTATATAAAACTATCTGCTATCAAAAGAGAGTTGGACTGCTTGTCCAGCTCTCCAGGGCAGGGGTCGACAACCTTAAACACTCAAAGAGCCACAAAGGTCCTAACCGGAAGCCCCTGTTCTGGAGCTGACCAGAAGTCCGGTTCCCCCATCATAGTCTCCTCCTAGCGCAGCGTCCTTTTTCCTCTGCTGACCAGAAGTCCGGTTCCCCCACCATAAAGTCTCCTCCTAGTGCAGCATCCTTTTTCCTCTACCTGTCCTGACCAAAAACCCTATCAATGGTGGAGCCGACGACCAGCAAGAGGGAGCTGCAGCAGAAGGATGAAAGAGCCACATGCGGCTCCAGAACTGTGGGTTACTGACCCCTGGTGTAGGGCCTCTTGGCTGAAGCACTAGACTTATAGTGTGTGTTGGTAATAACAAGATGATTGATTTTAGTTTTCAGTGTGCTTTGTTTTAAATGAAGGTAGATAAGAGTGACTTAAGGTTGTATTGTTAAAAAAAAAAAAGGTACTTTAGAGCAGGGGTCTCCAACCTTGGCAACTTTAAGCCTGGCGGATTTCAACTTCCAGAATTCCCCAGCCAGCTGGCTGGGGAATTCTGGGAGTGAAGTCTGCCAGGCTTAAAGTTGCCAAGGTTGGAGACCCCTGCTTTGAAGCATATGGGAGCACATATGAAGCACTCTTTCTAAGTAATGTCTTATTCCAGATTCTTGTGACCCTGCTCTACCTTGAAGCGGCATTTTTAAAAGATCTGCATACCCTAGCATTTCTGGTTATTATCAACAATTTTTTTGCAGAAACACAATACATAATTCTTCTGGCATATGGCAATACAACAAAAATCATTCTATGGAAGCTAACTTACCCCAATAAACCACAAGACAATATATTTTAGTTTTTTAAAATGCTTAGATTTATTTTATTTTTCATTTTATAGAACCATCTCTATGGTAATACTAGATTGAATTAATCATTGCTACAAACAAACAAAAGGAGCCAGGGTCCTCCATCTTAGTTGTATAAATATGTTAATTTGTTAAGTATGTTAAGGAAATAAGAATAATTTTTGGAGAACAAAATTTACTTGAATTATTGTCAGGTTACTGACTATATTCTTTCAATAAACCCTCTCAATAAACCTATGACTATAAATAAAATATTGAAGTTACATTAAAGAGATTTAAGATATTTTCTTTTTTTTAGTAGTCTCAATGGAGAACCCATTTTGCTTTCCTACTCTTATTGATATGAAGTATTCTGATATCACAAAAGCTCTGTAGTTTTCACGCAGAAGAAATTGTGAGAAAGTGTAATCTACTTTCCTCCAGCAAGGTAAAAAGCCTGCATTAATCTGTATCACCTCACATTGTGTTATTGGCTTTCCTTTGTGTTCTGTATTTCTTTTGATTACCCTTTAATAATCTTATCTTTTACTAACCATGAGACACCCATCACTTGCTATCTGCTTCCCCTCATGCAAATGCAAATGTAAATCACTCCAGAGGCCAATATCCATGAGAAATTTCCAAGAAATATAAGCTGAAACCTATTGAGAATATCGCAAGCTTTATTAAAGGTAAACGTTTACAATAGTAAATATGCATTGCTTCCTGGGACAGACACCAGGTCTGTATGCAATGTTCTGCCATGGCATGTCCATGCCAGGGGCCTGGTTTGTAAAATTTTTATACCCAACACACTGAGAATTCATTAAGAGGACCCTACACTAGCAGGAATACATTAGGAGGAGGAGGAGGAGGAGGAGGAGGAGGAGGAGGAGGAGGAGGAGGAGGAGGAGGAGGAGGAGGAGGAGACACTGAGAATTCATTAATTATGATGCAACACAGTTAAATATCTTTGCTACTCAAGCCAAAATACATGGCAGGCTTAAAAAATATGATCATCTAGAAGACAGAAAACAGTTAGAATACAATAAGAGGTTTATTGCTAGTAATTCTGCCTATGCCAGTTTGCCATCTGGTTTTCTTTAGCAGACAGAAAACCAGATGGCTTGTGGATGTAAGTCCATCTTGACCCTTCAAGGTATCAACTTGAAGGATCAAAGTATCAACCTCCATCCCGTCTAACTCTTCTACTGGAAAAATCATCGCTTTTTCTATAATTATCCCCCCCTTCCCCCATAGACACAAACTTCCATTACATATGAAGAACATCTTCTCCTCTTTGATGTGAGTCTATTATACTGCCTAACTCCTAGATTCCCTTTATAACCAAATTTGTATGCATCTTTTATTTTTTTATACTAAAAGCCCATGCAGCAGCTAAATAAAACTAGCTTGGTCCAGGGAATACATTGTCCTAGATTTATGTTGTTTATGTCAGTCTTATCACTGTAATTAAAATACGTATAACTCTTCAAAAGGAAGGATGACTAGATAGTTGCCAAAACACCTCTCATGGAATGTTTTTAGCAAGGATTTCCTAGTGTTAGATTATTTCTTCATTTATTAAAAAGTATTTAGCCAAGTAAAGTCAGGATGATATTGGGAACTTAAGCATCAATCTCAGAGGGAAGATATTATGTTCCAGATGGCATTAGAAATGGACCTGTCTGCAGTCTTTTTGGAGTTCCTGTCAGAAGAAAGATTGTTTTGGTATAACTTACTTTTTAAATTATTTGAGGGGATGCCCCAAAGATTTTCCAGAACACCTGAAGGTAAAACAAGAAACAATTGATGGAAACTAATCAAGGAGAGAACAACCCAGAACTAAGGAGAAATTTAGTTCTAGCAGTAAGAATAATTAACCAGAGGAACAGCTTGCTTTCAGAAGTGGTGAAACACTGGAAGGTTTCACAAAGAGATTAGACAGCCATTTGTCTGAAATGGTATAGGGTCTCCTGCTTGAGTAGAAGGTTGGACTAGATGACCTCCAACTCTATTATTCTATGTTATTGTAATTTATACAACTTACCGTAAATAAAGTTGTGGTCTCCTAGCTGTATGACTGTATTTATTGTCTTGAATCTCCACTCCACAAGTAGAAGAACACAAATCAATGTTGCTAAATAAATTTTAGAATTTCCAGAATTAATAACACACATATTATAATAGAAGACTAGAATAGATTTTAAAAGCAAATAATACATAATTTTCAAAGGGAAAAACAGTATATAGAGATATTATCACCATTTTAAACATCATTACACATTTACATATTAGGCTGAAGTTAAATGTCCATTATATTAGACAAGACTGGGAAATGTACAGGAGCTTCTTTTGAAATTATTCCTAATTTTCTAGTATTTATGTTCTTGATGATATGCTAAATCGTATATAGTTGTGAAAATTTCTCCAAAACAGATAGTGTGAGAAAGAAGTCTTAAAAATAGATCATGTATAGCTTATAGATACTTAACTAGCTGAATTATTTATCAGAATAAATACAAAGCATTATTGTGTCAAAATAATGAACAAGAAGGGATACATGTATTATCATTAAGAAAATATTGTAATATTAATAACTATATTTAAAGGAGAAAAAATGGTGTGTGTTGGGATGAGGCGGAAAGACTCTGGAAAATTTATCTCAAAAACAGCTCCAAGAAATTGACCCACTTGTCTGAAAGATTTCTTTGTTAATCTATATTAGAAAAATATTAGAAAAATAAAAGCAGATTGGAAAGTTGATAGACTACAATTCATTGTTTCTATTCAGGTTCAGTTTTACTCTTCCAGTATTGTTTAATATGGATTTTTATGACTCACCTCCTCATACAAAAATTGCACATATCTTGATATTTTTATTGTTTTTAAATAGTCAGGATATACCAAGCAGAATATATGCATTAGCATACGAAACAATTATGGAACAAATCTGTCTCTATAAGCTAAAGTTCCAATTTTTGAATTGAGGCAAGTCTCCTATTTGAAGCAAGATGTGATCTAGGAAAAAAAATTTAGAGGATGATTCAAATTCTTCCAACTATTCCTCCATCATGTGTTTCTTTGTGTGTGTGTGTGTGTGTGTGTGTGTGTGTGTGTGTGTGTGTGTGTGTAAAATTTATGTGCATATATAAATTATGTATTTGTTCTGGAGGCCCAGTGCTTTCTGCTGATCTCCCAAATTCACCATAATATTGAAATTATGTTCTTCATTATTTATACTATTAGCATTTGCAGAAGAGTCTTTGCCAGATATTGCGATATTATGTTACGGCTTCTTTTTTTATAGAGCTGTTTATTATGAAATTTATTACTTTGCAATGAAGATGAACTCTTTTTAAAAGACAAAACATCTTCCCCCAAACTCCAAACTCTATTTTTCTAGAATAATTTCATATAAAAAAGATACTATGTTATATTTTTTCCATATTCAAATAGGAAATCCGACAATCCAGAAAATAATTCATAATACTAAGAAACAATTCTTTTGAGAGAATTTTTCAATATTTAATTAGGCAGTCAGCCATCAATGGACAGATATAGAACGTATCTTAAGATCTTAAACTTCCAGTGAACTCTCTTTAAAGGATTTACAATTTTTTATACTTGCTGTTAGCTCCAGATCTTCACTAAAACCAAACAACTAATAAGTAAAAAAAATAAAAACTTCAAAATTAAAAAGAAGATTAAAAGTGCAGGATGCTCATAAAACTCTGAAATTCACTTACACTATCAGGGATCAAGGGAAACGATGCCAAAGCCAGCTTTTTAATACCTTGTGGAGGGTCTTCTTTCTGGACTGGAGACATGATGAGAAGATTTGTACCACAGCACAAAAAGTGTATACTCCTTGGTCCCGTCTGATGACACTCTCTTGAGGATGGGACCCAGAAGACCAGCCTCTCCTGCTGGTTCTAACAGGATGGGTAGACATCATTAGGGAGTGATGATCCCATAAGTAGCCCATCCTGAAGTCATGAAAGGCTTTAATGGTAACCACCAGCATTTGATTATATTACAATATATCAAATATAAGAATTTTTTTTTTGTAGGCTTGTATAATATTTATTTTCATTACCATTTAGTATTTCGCTTCATTACCTTTCTCACCATCACATTAAGGTGTCCAGAGGATACCACAGATGCTTTACAACAATGTAACAACTAGGGAACTGAAAACAGATGTTTTGGGTCAGGGGTGAAATGCTCCCGGTTTGGACCGGATCGCCTGATCCGGTAGCAATGGTGGCGGGTGGTTTGGAGATCTGGTAGCAAAAATCCCTGCCCCCCCACCATACCTAGTTGAGCCGCACAATCATCAGAGGCTTTTTTTCTTTTAAAAGCATTTTCTCTACAATTTCTTCCGCCAAAAAAATGCTTTTAAAAGTTTTTTTAAAAGCCTCTGATGATCGCGTGGTTCAACTGGGATCGTCAGACCCTTTTCAAAGCATTTTTTTAACCACCTCTTCCCTGGAAGAGGTTGCAGAAAAAAATGCTTTAAAAGTCTCTCTGACGATCCCAGCTGAGTTGCCCGATCTTCAGAGAGACTTTTCAAAGCATTTTTTAAAATGATCAGGCAACTAAGCTGGGATCATCAGAGAGACTTTTAAAGCATTTTTTCTGCAACTTCTTCAGCAGAAGAGTTGGTTAAAAAATGCTTTGAAAAGGCTCTGATGATCCCAACTGTGTTCCTGATCGGCAGAGGCTTTTCAAAGCATTTTTTTGCATTTGCAGAAAAAATGCTTTGAAAAGTTAAAATTAAAAAAAAAAGTTGGCCATGCCCATCCAGTCACATTACAAACCACCACCAACCCGCACCAAGCCACGCCCACAGAACCGGTAGTAACAAATTTTACATTTCACCCCTGTTTTGGGTCCTGTCAAAATTACTATTCAGCTTTTTCTCTGGAATTTTATATCAGTGTTGCTGTTCATTAAATATGGGTATAGTGTATGTTTTTTCCTTAGGGAAATGATTTCTTTTGATCCTGAAATATCCTCTGACCTGTTTGCTATTCTTCCTCACCCACCCACCCCACTCTTGGCTTCATATTGAAATTTAAAAATCATGTATTTTTATAGCTCACCAGTATACTGTATATGTTGTGGTTTGCCAGCTGTCACTTTCCCATACTTTGATATACAAACATTGATATACACTCATTGGCACAGTTATTTTAGCAGCATCTATGTAATGATAGCCTACTTCAGCTTACATTTTGTCATATTTTCTACAAAACTCTCATAGAAGATTTGCCAAATATTTTGCTGAAGGAAAACTTTTTCCAGTCCATTCCCTAACCAACTAAACTAAAAAGTTGATATGGCATAATTTATTCTCAGCAATGCTGCTACCTCCTGCCAAGCAATCCATTACTTTCTAAATGGTTACAAACCAACTATTTAATAATTTATTCCACAATTTTGTCCACTACTCATTTCAAACTAATCTGTTAGTACTTACTTGGGAATTCTATTTTCCATCTTTTCAGTATAAGAACATTTATCCTTCTCCAAGCTTCAGACATTTTAGAATTTTTAGATTTTAAAATCTAAAGTCTAGATTAGAAGACATACAAGGTCCCTTCCAGCTTCATTAGTTCATTCCTTTGATATTATCTCTCTTCATGGTTTCTCAAAGAACAGAGAAAGAATCTGTAGAATGTAATCCACAAGATCCCTTAATACTTTTATAATGTGAATTTTCTGGTCTTCAGCGTATCCATGCTTACACCATAACTTTCACTTTTTCTATAATCTATGCATAAGACAGTGATATATAAGAATAGGCTTTAAATTTTCACTTTTGCTCTCTCAGAAATGAAATAAAATCTCTTCACTTTTCATGGTATCAGAAAATGATTATGATATCCCTTCTCTGTTCCAAAATATGTATATTCAAATGTGTTTGGGGGAGAATATATAGACTATAATGATGTCAAGATATACTCTTGCTATATTAACAGTGAAACTTCTTGAAACAGTATAATTTGTGAATCTTGCTTAAACAAAAACCATGATGCAAGAAAACTTTTCTCTAGTCTCAACAGTCAGTTCATTTTATTTGAGATAATTTGCTACTTATTTTTTTATTTTATTTTATTTTATTTTGAATTTGTATACCGCCCTTCTCCCTGAGGACTCAGGGCGGTGAACAGCCAAATAAAAACATCAAATACAAATATTAAAATACAGTTAAATATATATATAGATTTGGCCCCATTAATTAAAACGATAAACAAAACAATTAAAAACACTTAAAAAGAATTAGGCCAGCCCGGCTTGTTGGAAAAAGAAGGTTTTAAGGGCTCGGCGGAAGGCACTGAGGTCATGGATTATCCTTATCTCTGGGGGCAACTGATTCCAGAGGGTAGGTGGCCCCACAGAGAAGGCCCTCCCCCTGGGGGTCACCAGCCTGCATTGTTTGGCTGATGGCACCCCGAGGAGGCCCTCTCTGTGGGAGCGCATGGGTCGATGGGAGGTCGTCGGTGGCAGTAGGCGGTCTCGAAGATAGCTAGGCCTTATGCCCTATGCTTATAAAGTTTCATTGTGGAAAAATAAGAAATACAGAATCCAACACTAACACGTTTATTGCAAAGATCTCTGGGTGCTTATTTTACAAGAAAGAGGGATCCTGAATAATGGGATAGCAAAGATTTTGATAAAAGTTGAAGATTACAAAATGCGAGATCCTACTTTTGCAGAATTTAGGCAAGTCTTTGTCCCTTTACCTGGGCTTATTTCTATTATCAGGCAAAACTAACCTTTCAGGAGGACAGCAGAGCTCTGGAAAGGAGATAGAATACTTGGGTATCTGAGTGAGAATGGAAAGTTGGGTTTATCTTTGTTTCAATTCCCTTGTTTCGAATACCATTCAGTTGTACAGTGAGCTGGTGAGGAGATTTCTATTCTTTGGTTTAAATGAGATTGCAGGGGGCTTTGTCTGAGAGCAGAAAGGTCAGTATGGAACTGGGTATAACCTTGGCCATGGCAGAATGATATAGTACAGCCTCCATTTTGTTTGGAAGATGCATTTTTCCCACTTCAGATCAGTTTGTTTTATGTTTATGGTGAGTGTTAACATTATTTCCTCAGAAATGCCTGATGTCTTAATTCTAAACAAGTTTTAAAAATGCTTTCACAGATTAAAAAAAACAACATATTCTTATTTACATGTGATGGCCTGGAGGAACAGTAATAATTTTACATGCATATTTTGGCCTGCTGAGTGAGAACAGAAACTGCAAAACATATTATCCAATTTCTATGTAGATTGAAATAATAATTTTCAATATGTACATAGCACCCAGCTTGCTATGATCCTATTTTTAAAGTAAGTTGCCTTCTTTCTCTTTTATTTGTTTGACAAATCTTTATAACAAAAAATAATCTTTTCTCAATCTATGTTTTCCTTGCAGAAAGAAAAACATTTTAAAAAATTGATATAAATTTGATGTCTTGCTTCTATTTATTTCATGTGCAGATGGTCCTCTCTACAAACCCAATAAAACACTGGTTACAAAGCAAGTGAAGCTTTTGGAACTATTTTATGTTTTGTCTTTTCATAACACCACTAGCAAAAACAAATATATGCAAATTCAATATAATTAATTATTCTTCCATCGTAATGCATTGTAAAAAAAATGAAAAAAACCTACATCAATTTATAGCTTTCCAGTTCAAAGAATAAGAAAATTATAAACTACAGTGTTTTATTTATCCATTGACATATTTTGGAATAGTTAGGTAAAATTAACAGCAGAAACTACATAATATTATAAAGAATAACTTGGATTGCAACATGATCTATTAAACTCTTTATTGTCAAATGTTAAAATTTGTTAAAAATATTGCCAAATTTAAAAAATTAATAATTATAGCTATAAAATATATTAGCAATTATGCCATTATATATATATAGCATATGGGAAAGACTGAGGGCAAAAGAAGAAGAGGATGGCAGAGAATGAGGTGGCTGGATGGAGTCACTGAGCAGTGAGCGTAAATGGACTCCAGGGGATGGTAGAGGAACGTTGTCCATGGGGTTGCGATGGGTCGGACATGACTTCGCAACTAACAACAACAAAATATAGCATATATTTAGCATAAATTTAGCATATATTTAGCATATATATATATATATATATATATATATATATATATGTAGGTCTTTGGTTATTCAGGTTTTCTCCCGCGTAAAATTGGAAGTGTCTTGGCGACGTTTCAATGAAGTCTCATTCGTCATCTTCAGTGTTTTCGGCTTCGTGCTTCTAGGAGCAATGTGAGATTGCAGCTGTTTCTTCCTTTTAACTGCTATATATATTTAGTATATATATATGTGTGTGTGTGTGTGTGTGTATGTGTATGTGTATGTGTATGTGTATGTGTATATGTATATGTATATGTATATGTATATGTATATATGTATGTATGTATATGTATATATATATATGTAGGTCTTTGGTTATTTGGGTTTTGTCCCATGTAAAATTGGAAGTGTCTTGGCGACGTTTCGACGAAGTCTCAAGACACTTCCAATTTTACGTGGGAGAAAACCCGAATAACCAAAGACCTACATACAAATACCCGCGAAAACCTCAGAAAACATATATATATATATACCAGCCTGACCAAAGTCAACCCCGACGATGCTAACAGAATCAGACTCGAAATCACCAACATCCTCTGCACCAGCAAGCCACCCAAAAGCAACTTACCCAAAGAGGAACAGACAGCACTACTTAACCTGAAAGAAGACCCTAGCATAATAATCCTACCAGCAGACAAGGGAAACGCCACGGTGGTTATGAACACATCTGACTACCAAACCAAATTAACCAACCTACTCCAAGACTCCACATACAAACCCCTAAACACAGATCCCACCACCTACCTGGAAAAAACCACTAGATCCAAAATAAAAGCCTCCCCCATCAGCGAAGAGATCCAGCAGAGAATCATTCCCAGAGAGAAATCATCCAGATGCCCTAAGCTCTATGGTCTCCCCAAGATACACAAAGAAGGAACCCCACTTAGACCCATAGTCAGCTCCATAGGCTCACCTCTACAAAATCTAGCCAAATTTCTCACCAAACAACTACAGCCCTATGCAGAATCTATCAACTCACATGTAAAAAACTCATTCCAGTTCATAATAAAGAAACAAAATTTACAGCCCAGTGACGTACTCGTGAGCTTTGATGTCATATCCCTCTTCACCCAAGTGCCAATCAAAGAAGCCTTGACAGTTATCCAAAACAAATATAACCCCCCCCCCAAGCACATCCTAGATCTGACCAACCACTGCCTATCCAACACATACTTCATCTATAACGGACAAAAATACAAACAAATAGAAGGAGCACCCATGGGATCACCCCTCTCACCTGTCATTGCTAACCTCTACATGGAACACTTTGAAACCCAAGCTCTAGAAAAATCTGATCACAAACCGAAACTCTGGCTCAGATACGTAGACGACAGCTTCATAATCTGGCCACATGGGAAAGAAAAACTGGACAACTTCCTCATACACCTCAACAGCCTACACCCCAAAATACAGTTTACCATGGAAACAGAAATGAACAACCAACTTCCCTTCCTGGATGTCTTAGTCTACAAAAAATCCAATGGCTCCCTAGGACACACCATCTACCAGAAGAAAACACACACAAACCGCTATCTGCACGCACTCTCACACCACCACCCAGCACAGATCAACTCCGTAGCCAAGGCACTCATCTCCAGAACAAAACGCTTAGCTGACGAACAACACCTAAAAACCGAACTACACACTCTCACTAACGTACTAACATCCAATGGATTCCAAAGAAATAAGATCACCAACCTAATCCAAAAAGAAACCCCCACTAAAATCCAAGACAGAGAACAAGAAAATGGCAAAGCCCTCCTCCCATACATAAAAGGCACCACAGACAGAATCAGCAAGATCCTCCACAAACACAACATCAAGACAGCATTCTGTACAAACCAAAAAATATCCACCATCCTAAGAAACCCCAAAGACAAAATTGAGTTAGAAAATCAAGGAGTATATGAAATCCCTTGCACCACCTGCCCCACCACATACATCAGACAAACCAACAGAAGAATAAGTGCACACATTAAAGAATACAAGAACTCAGTTAGAAAAGAGGAACCAACTTCTTCCCTGCTCCAACACCTCAAAGCCACAGGACATGATATTGACTTTAAAAAGACCAGAACTATCGCCAAAACGGAACACTTTAACAACAGAATAATCAGAGAAGCCATCGAGATAGAAAAACATCCACACAGCATGAATAAACGAGATGATACCTCTCGCCTGCCAGCCATTTGGAAACCCGCCCTTATTGACAAACGAGTCCCTAACACAAAGAATGATACCAGACCCACACTCACGAGAGCCACACAGGATGTAACCACCACACATCCACGCAGAAAGAAGACTCAAACCCACACTGATGATCAGGCACGACCACGGACCAGAAGCCAGACCACAGCTGCATCATTAGCCACTTTAAACTCCTCCAATCCATACATGAAGCAGACTGACACCCAACATGAAGAGATAGCATGGCCGCGAACACGAAGCCAAACAACAGCAACACAGCTCACCAGCTCAAATCCCCCTGCTACTCAGACTAACCCAAGCACAACCAAGCCCCCACCTAAACAGAACACACACCCATCCAATCAGAGCACAGCCAAACCACCAACCAATCAGAACACACCTCCACCCAATCAGAACACAGCCAAGCTCCCACCCAATCAGTTCACACTCCCACTGGCAGTTAAAAGGAAGAAACAGCTGCGATCACACACATTGCTCCTAGAAGCACGAAGCCGAGAACACCAGCCTGAAGATGACGAATGAGACTTCGTCGAAATGTTGCCAAGACACCTCCAATTTTACGCGGGAGAAAACCCGAATAACCAAAGATCTACATATATATATATATATATATATATATATATATATATATATATATATATCTTCTTTTTTTCTTTTTCGTAGATCTATACGTGCATTACTGTTCTAGCCAGGGTTTTTCCTACGTAAATCAAGATGTTTGTGTAGCCATAGTTAAGTGACATCCCAAATCACTATTTTCTAGGCTTTATCAGACATTTAAGCAGTATTATGCTGTCTGCTGTAAGACTTAAGGGAGACTAAGATAGATCTATTTCGGCCTTATAAGGCCTCATCAATTAGCCACACCCTCATTTTATGACTCCTCCCTGTAACGGTCAAATATTTATTTTGTTCTTTCTTTTTTTTTTACATATGTATTTACATATATATATGTATATATATGTAAATACAATATACAACTATAACATAATATAGTTATTATAGGGTTCTGAAAATATTTCCTAAAGAGGAAAAATATATTATGAGAGTATAAAGAATAAACACTGAGAAATATTGTGTAATTAAATCTGTTGAATTAATGCTTTTAAGGAAGTAAATCTAATGGATTATAATTATATTTGATTAGTTTTACACATTTGAAATCACAGTAAATATACAAATTGTACAATATTTATATATTTATTTATTATTATGTAATAAAATTGCATCAAAGAATGCTGGAATTCTGATTCCAAAATTTACTTTAAAGTACTTGAAGAAATATCAGCATGTGTAAGTTAATTAAATCTGTTTTATTATTAAGATTATATTAAGATACACAATTCACAAAGTTAATAAAACTATAATATAAAAGTCTGCATCTATAGTAATAAAATGAGTAATAATACTTACTTCAGCAGCATGAAAATTGTTATTATAATTGTACTAATGTTTTACATTTGAGCATTAGCTGTTTTGCAGTCTAAAGTGATTAATAAATATCAATATTGAACTTCTGTTTTTTTCTGATCTTACTATGATAATTTAATGAAAGTAAAGATAAGAACCAGGCTAACACTTTTCTAATCTAGGCAGGTTTACATGCTTAATTAGATATTGAAATCATGATTCCCCAAAGAAAATCAATATTACAATCTGGCTACATTCAAATGTAAGTTGTCAGTGCTCATTTAAGCAATTTATCTGTGTATCAAAACATTAAGTTCTACAAATCACACCATTGAGTTTCATTTTTTTAGTAACAGTATGGGCAAAAATAAAAGTATGCATTCTTCTGTGTAAGTAGGAAATTGTGCATAACTAGAATAATTGCATAACTGCAATTTTGAAGGTAGTAAAGAACTTTTATCTCCGGTTTACATCAGTGCTCTCTTTTCCCAATTGTCCTACGTAACAGGACAATTTTAAATATTTTTTTTTAATCCCGAATAATTCAAGATGGCGAATATACCTAACATTCCTTCCTTCTTGTTCTCTTTTCCTCAAAACTGTAACACTGAGAAGTGAGTTGGGCTGAGAATGAGTGGTCCATGGTCATTCAGCTGATTCCGTGCCTAGGGTGAGACTAGAATTTGCAGTTTCCTGTTTCTAGGCCAGGATCTTATCTATTACATCAACCTGCCTCTCTGTTCTGACCTTCTACTTCTCATGCTCAGTCATTAATGACTGAATACACATCTGTATTCTTCACATTTCTGCTTGAGACTCTCATGCTTCTAACAAAATCTTGACACAGTGTCATAAAAGAGAATGACTCTTCTTGTTTGTAGATTCACTGAGGCGCTTAAAGCACGCTATCACATCCCTGTTCAATTACTTTAAACTAATTTATTGTCACAGACAAACTGTTAATCTCCTGCTCCCAAAATCATCTTTTTCAAGGCTCCATTTCAATTTGGGAACATAGTAGTACTTTGAAGCAAAATAGAGTGTAAATTATACTATTATTGAGGCAGCCTTCAAGATCAAGGAGCAAAGAGCAAGTATTAGTATCAAGTATCAAGAAGAATAGAACAGAACAGAACAGAATAGAAATGTTATTGTGATTTTAAATGTACACTAATCAGCATACATTAAAATGAAATTTCATTACATTCATTTTTCAAAAGAGAACCATTACGCATATAATCACATACACACACATACAGTATATGACATAGAGAAACATCACAGTCTAGTTCGAATGTATGCATATACATGGTGAAAAAAAAAGATTCCTGCAAGTTTACAACACGAATGGCATAAGGAAAAAAGCTGTTACAGAATCTAGTAATCCTTTTATAGATACTCTGAAACCTCCTCCCAGAAGGGAACAAGAGAAACAGACCATGAAGTGGATTTGTGGTATCTCTAACAATGCTTTATGTGTGATGTCTTTAACAATGCTCTAAGCACATAGTGCTTATAAGCATATAATGGGAAGTGAGCTTGCTATAATCTTCTCAGCTGTCCTTACCACTCTCTGTATGGACTTTCTATCTGAGGCACTGTTGCCACCAAGCCAAACAGTGATGCAGTTTGTTAAAATGCTCTCAATCGTGCCTCTGTAAAAAGTGAGCAGGACAGAAGGAGAAAGATATGTTCTCCTTATCAGACACAAGAAATGCAAACACTTATTTGCACGCTTCACTAAACATATGATAACATATGAAGAGACCAAGTCAGATTGTTAGTTATTTGTACCCCTAGATACTTAATACTGTTGACCACCTCCACAGCTGTAGCCTTGATACTGAGTGGAGTATGACTATGCCGGCTCCTTCTAAAATCAACAATGATCTCCTATGTTTTGTTAACATTCAAAACCAGGTTATTTTTATTGCACCAGTCCACCAAAGCCTTCACCTCCTCCCTATAAGAATCTTCATTGTCATCCCGGATAAGCTCCACTGCTGCATATCATCCACATACGTCACAATATGGATCCTTGGCACAGCAGTCATAGGTCATCAAGGTGAACAGTAGTAGACTCAAGACACAGTCCTGTACTCAAGGAGATGGAATTGGAAACTTTTTTTCCAATTTGCACAAACTGGGAACTATCAATAGGGTCCAGTTACATAAAAAGTATTAAAACCTAATAGGCCCAGTTTGTTCACCAAATGCTGAGGAATGATGGTGTTAAATGCCAAACTAAAATCAACAAACAGCATTCATGCATGAGTGTTTTTCTCCTCCAGGTGTGCCAAACTAAGATGACGCACACAAGAAAGTGCATCATCTATAGAGTGGTTCTTCTAATAACCAAACTGTAATAAGTGAGATGTAGGGGAAAGGCATGAAACAATATAATCCTTTACCAATCTCTCAAAACACTTCATCATAATAGAAATGAGAGTAATTGGACAGTAATCATTAAGGCATGTAATTATAGATTTTTGGGGGGCTGGTACAATGATTGCAGTCTTAAAACATGATGGAAACACGGCCTGATACAGTGAAAGATTGAAGATATAAGAATAGAGGCCAGCTGGTCAACACATTCCTTAATATCATCCTGTGCCATTCAGCCAATTCTGATCATTTATGTAAACAGGTCTGAATTTTATTTCTGACTTCTAGGATATCAACTATCTCACACAAATGTATATGCAATCTAAAAGTCCAATATGTATTTCTTCTACCTAGTCAATCATTAATAAATATTGAACTAAAGGACCCTGGATTGATTCTGGTAGCACATATTACACTATAATTACATTTCTCTCTGTAATTTGTTTAGGGATGAGTGGCGAGCATTCTTAGGGTATGATTATGAATGTATTCATTTACTGTATGAGTCAACCTAATGCACTTGAAATTAGCATGTCATAAAGTATTTTGTCAATATCAAAATATCATAACTAATATTCGTCTGAACTCATGGTATTAATTTACCACATTCCGACCATCAATTTAAAAAAAAGAAGGGCGGCATATAAATCAAATTAAAAAAACAAAATTAAGGAAAATATTCTTTCATGGTTTATTTTGACAAATCTATGCTGACAAAAGTACTGGTTTCATGTTGTTTACAGATCTAAGGTATTTTGGAATTATTTGTAATTGTGCTTGTGTTATTATTTTTTCCCTTCTCACCAATTTCTATCTGTTAACTTTTCTTACTATGGTATACTACTTATTGCTCTAAATGTATTCAAATCCTCTTTTGTAAACATTTATTTTTTTACTTTGTCTTAAAAGCAAGAATTCTTGAACTAAATGGATATTTCATATGTTCCTGCTGTTAGAGACTTTAATTGCATTGACTGATTTTCTGAACCTCATAATCTAGTAACTGCAAAAGGCAATGAGTTGTAGATAGAGTATTAGGAATTTCCTCCATAATCCCTCTTTCTCTCTTATTAAGCCTGCTCCTTGTTTAAGGGTTAAAAGGAGATCTCTTTCCTATTGATTATTTTAAGCTAAAAATAGTTTATTCTCTTGTGCGTTCCTCTACTAGGAGGAAGAAAAAAGCAAGTCAAGAATTTTCTGGGGGAAAAAATGCTTGATAGAATTTGTCACTAAAAAGATCACATGATAATTAAAATATTTGTAAGTTACTGTGGGAGGCAATCATATGTAACTTTTTCAGGACAGAGTGGGTAATAGTTGACACCAGTAAGAGTGCTATTTTTTTCTTATTTTAACCCAGCACTGAGAATTACATAAAATTACATGAAAATGTAATATGATGCCAATGGAGCTGCTAAGGGATATAGTCCCAAATTAATCTTGCGTGCTAAATACATTACATATGGAAAATGTCCCTGCCTATCTTTTTTGCAGCCCACCTAGTTAGTTTTGTGTAAATTCACTGAGTGATTAAACAGGAGAAGTAAACAGGGGAATAGACAGTGGAGATTAAGGAAAGGAAAAAAACTAAAACAGTTAAGAGAGGAAAAGATATATTAGCTCCCCAAATGCATGTCATTCCTGAGGACCGGGCATGTACTAATGGATTTAGATTCCAGAAAGACAGATTCTGGTTAAATTCTGGGAAAGTTTTCCGAACATTAAGAACAACTTAGCAGTTGAATTAATTATTTAATTAGGTGGGATTTCTTTTTCCCTAGATCCGTGATGGCAAACTTATGGCACGTGTACCACAGGTGGCATACAGAGCCATATTGGTGGGCACATGAGCGTTGCCCTAGCTCAGCTCCAGCATGCGTGTGCGCGCTGGCCAGCTGTTTTTTGGGCCTTCTGGGCCCAATGGAAGTCAGCAAACGGGCTGTTTCCGGCTCCGGAGGGCCTCTGGGGAGGGTGGGAAGGCTGTTTTTGCCCTCCCCAGGCTCCTAGAAAGCCTCTGGAGCCTAGGGAGGGCAAAAAATGGGTCTACCAGGCCCACTGTGCCATCACTTGCCAAAAGCGGGAGGAGCATGGGGCACGCATGCGGGGGGGGCAGGGGGCATAGAATTATGAGTGTGGGCACGACCACCCCGCACTCCCCCAGCTTTTGGCATGCGATGGCAAAAAGGTTAGCCATCACTGCCCTAGATGTTTCCAAAATGAAGGTGGAGAGATTTTTTAATGAATTCCCAAGCAGAGATTTGTATTCCAACACTGTAATTCTGAACTTTGTGACAGACTTTTAATGGTTGTGGCAGATACTTAACATAAGCCTGCCAGGGAACTTCCTTGGGAGGAATGACAGACTGAGGACATCTTTGCAAAAACAGAGTTGACAACTGAGGCAAAGAATGAAGAGAAATTCAGTACCTCTCTGGACAAAGAGAGGAAGGGAGATTGTTCACATACTGTATGTACTGCATGGCTGCTTCTTGTGTGAAGACTGCATGACAGTAGTCTCCCATGGTTTGTGCACTGGGAGACACTGGGAATAGCCATCTTCCTCGCAACTACAGTCAGTGCCTTTTAAAGGACACTAGGTTTGTTAATGTCACTTGCTCATCACCTAGAAAAATTGTTCATTAACTAATTCTAAGCTACTAGAAACTTTCGAAACAATAACTTTGAATATGATGGGTGAATTTGCCTTCAGACCTGCATAATGCAAACCCGTTCCTTTAATTGGTGCTCCTCTGGGGAATTGCAAGCAAGAATGACTAGAGAGAAAACAAACTTCTGGATCACATTCCAGTCTCAAAACACTTCATGCCCATCAGGATGGAGTGTTGTAGGCAGGGGCGGGCTTCACAAATTTTAGCAAGGGGTTCTCTGCCTGGTTGCTGGGTGGGTGTGGCCATGGTGGGCGTGGCTTAATCAGCCTCCTGAACCATGGTGGGGGCATTTTTGCCCTCCCTGGGCTTTGAAGGCATTCCTTGAGCTTCTGGGATGGCGAAAACAGCCTCCCCAGGCTCCGGAGGCCCTCTGGGTTTTCAGCCTTCCTGAACTTCTGGTAGGCCCATTTTTCACCCTCCCTGAGCCTCCGTGCATGCCCTGCACTTACCTGCATCCAAAACAGGCCATGTGGGATGGGCGGGGTGGGGTCGGTGGGCCCATCCAGAAGTGGGATTTGGGGGTTCTCCAAACTGCACAGAATCTTAGCTAGAGGTTCTCCCAAACCTGTGTGAACCCCCAGCAGCCCACCCCTGGCTGTAGCATTATTCGCACTAGGACTCTCAAGTGAACATAAGATGAACATTGATTCCCCAAGTAGAGACACTTTAGGTCAAGTTCGCTGCCGCCAAAAATGCATTGTCTATGCACGGGGTTCTTACTTTAGACCTAAGTCAACTCCACCACCTAAGGTTGCACTATTGACATTCCCAGCTGAGGGGGGAATAGATAAGGAAAATGGGCCTCTACAAGAATTGCATAGAGGAGAATATATATTACGGATTTTGGAATAAAGTCAAGATCTTGTTAAACAATATGACCCTACCCTAGGTCAGAAATGCTGCTTATGTTTATCTGCTAGCCCTGCATCTTATCATGCTGTTCCTGTCAAACCACAACTCTGGGTTAGAACAAAGGCTACCAGAAATAAACTTTAAGAAGGGAAAGTGGGGTGGATGGAATCTGTCCAAGACCATTTCAACCTCCAGAATTTCCGCTCTGGTTCAACTTGAAGTCCAAATCAGATTTGTGTATCTTTTTTCCACCTGGAAATACTACCCCTCGATATGTTTTTGAAGGACCAATTCTCAGAGATAAACAGAAGGACCCCTCACTGGAAGTCCCATTGCAACCACTGGCAGGAATGTTTGTGGCAGGGACTTAGGGGTCCGGACTAATGTAAGGAACTACTGAGTGCATGCCTTTTCAATAAATCTTCTTATGTGGAAAGGATGCATATTTGTGTTTACTAACAAACTGGACAGGAACATGTAACGAATCAGGTGTGGTCAGAGAAATTGCCAAGGAATTGCAGGATAGGGCTTCCAAGATAGGTCAGAGGTTATAAACAACTGACATGTGGTTTTCTTGGTTGCCTGGATCCGGGTGGATTAATATGGCTGTGGCAGGCCTAGCTTTTATTCCTTGTGCAATCCCTATGCTGAAACAGCTATCAATAAGAGCAGTAAAGGAGATTCAAGTTGAAAAGGAACTAGCTTTGACAGAACATTTTCTTAATCAACTTGGTCCCTATCCTGTGGAAGAACATAAAGATTCTGAGGCAGATCCATATGAGGAAATGGAACCTGTAGAAAGAGGTAGAGAATCTCCCCAAGAATCAAGAGAGTAAAAAAAAAAAACAATCAAGAACTACCTATCCTTTACTTTTATTAATTATCTTTTGTTAGACCCTATATATGGTAGATTTGTTTATTGGAACCTTGTATACTCAGAAGTTAAACTTATATGAGAATAGTGAAAGTTTCTGCATTGAAAAACTTTCAGAGGGGGGAATAATGTAATGAAGCGGGCTCTGATAGATGACCACTGGATAACTTTCTATTCACTCTATTCTAAAAAGCAATGCATCCGGTTGGAAAAAGTACAAACTCAGCCAAAATCCTTTTGGTTCCTCTAGGAGGCCTCTAAGTTGTCAGAAGAAAGGAACATTCTAATGACATACAGTTTAAAGGTTGGTTAGGTCAAGGGGATCCACATGAGTTAAAAGTTGTCTATTGTCAGAAGATGATTTGAATCTATGCTTCAGTAATCTACAAAAAGAATTATAACTGTTTTGCAAAGAAACTCTGTAATTAGGAAATGTCAATTAAAAATGACAAATGTATATGACCATATGAATTGCTGAGTTAACAGAATCCTTTGTCTAGAAGGGTATAAAACCATTGTACCTAATTTCTGTCTTTGTTCAACGCTTCATGTACAGAGCCTTGAACCTATTGTGCAATATATAAAATCTGTCTCTGATTAATCTAAAAGTTGTGTTTGTCTTATTAAATCCACAACAGTAGGATATCTTAAATCCTACAGCTCCCTTCCTCCATTGCAGTGGTTACCAGTTACAATATTTAGATCAAGCTTATGAATTTTAGTAATGTTAATAGTTGAAATTTAGGGCCTGGGTAGTTCAAATGTTAAAATTAGAAGTTCAGTGCCAAATGTTTATGACTCGCATCAGTCTTCGATGTGAATATAATTTTGCAGGGTTATGAGAAGCAATCAGAGGAGATGCTTTGCAAACTGTGTGGGGAAAGGCAGAAAACCTTCCCTGAACTGTTAAAATAACTTTCTAATTAGAGGCCTTCTGCTGTTTTTGCCAGCAGAGTGTGCTTGGCCATACTTTTGGCTATTTTTACTCTGAGAAGCCAGATCCATTCTGCCTACTGCCATTCTTGTTCCATGCTTACAAGCTGTTTCCAAGTGCTGCAGGCTATGAGGACAGAACAGAACTCATTGTCAGCACTGTCATCGCCTTGCAGTAGAAGGTAGGGATAGTGTTTGTTGTTTTTATTATTATTCACTTCCTTCTGCTTCAACCTACATCCTTCTTTTATAGCTGGAACCTGTCATCTATTTACATTTATGCACAGATTTTTCTTTTTTAAAAAAAAGATTGGTAAACATCTATTCAGAAGAAGCCCAACTGACAGGACACAGTTATGGGGAACATCATCACCCTATGACCAGTTGGGTAACTTGACAAGTGGGTTTTTAAGCTGTTTTAGCTATTTGTGTGCTATGTTTATGAGGAGCTAGGTTTGTTAATGTCACTTTTTACAGGTGAAAAGTTGCATTACTTCAGCATTTTTTGCCTGCTTAGATAGAAGTCCACAAGAAGATTGAAGTGGTCCGGGAATAACGAGAGGCACAAGCAAGCAAGTGACAACAGCTCTTTAATATACAGTGAGACTTCAGCAAAAAACTCAGGGGCTGCAGTCCTCCTTATATACAATCCAGGAGGGACTGTCAGCCAATCAGAAACGTATGCAGGTTTGAATCTCCCGCTTAAAAGTATCAATACATAACACCCCTCCCTTCCCAGAAGGCACTAATACTCAAAAATTAACATATGTACAGACAAAATCTCGCAGGTGCTTAGGACGAGTTCTCGCCCTAGTTGACCTGCGCAGTTCAGAGTCTGGTGGGGCGTCGAGCTGGTCGGAGGGACTCTTTGTCTCTCCCGGCTCCGCCAATGGAACCTCCTGGATTTTGTCCGGGGCGTGGTTATCCCCGGCTGGGAGTGGCGACTCGCTGGGGCGGCGCTGGAACCAGGGCTTGTCAGCTAAGTATTCTCGCGACCCCGGGCTTGAGTTAGCTGTTTTGGAGAAGTGGTCAGAGTTAGGCTCGGAGATGTCTAAGTTAATATTCGCCTCGCCTACCACCCTTTTCCTAAGTTGGTCTATGTGGCGCTTCCAGAGTCTATCTACCCCAACGTCCACCGTGTACGATTTTGGGCCTGTTATTCCCACTATGGTTCCTGCAACCCATAGAGGACCGCTGGCATAATTGCGAGCGAACACCGGGGACCCGACCTGAAACTGCCTTAAACCACAGGTCTCTCCCTTAAAGTTTTCGTGCGAGTAGTTAGGGTGAAGCCTGTCTAACACGCACCGGAGCTTCCTCCCCATGAGGAGCTCTGCTGGGCTTCTCCCTGTTGCTGTGCATGGTGATGCATGCTGAACCGCTAGGAATTGATCTATCCTGGCCTGCCAGTCCCCATTGTCTAATCTGGACAGTGCTTCCTTAGCTGTCCTGACAAAACGTTCAGCCAATCCGTTGGAAGCCGGGTGAAATGGAGCTGATAGGGCATGGCGGATTCCCAGGCCGGCCAAGTAACTTTCAAAAAGGGTTGCTGTAAATTGAGGCCCGTTGTCCGATACCAATGTATCCGGCAGGCCGTGGGTAGCAAACAACTTCCTTAGGACCTTGATAACGGCTTCGGCCGTTGTAAATGGCATTAATATAATTTCTAGCCATTTTGAGTAGGCATCCACAACTATTAAAAACGTTTGGCCATGGAACGGGCCGGCAAAATCAATGTGGATCCTCCCCCATGGGCCTTTTGGTTTCTCCCACTCTCGGATGGGCGCTACTGGGGGATCAGGGCGAGACTCCTGGCAGGGTCTGCACTTCCCCACCCACTCGGAAATGACCTGGTCCATGTTGGGCCACCAGACATAGCTGCGGGCTAAACACTTCATCCTAACAATGCCCGGGTGCCCTTCGTGCAGTAACTCCAAAACCCTATCCCGTAGTCTTGTTGGAATTACCACTCTGTCACCCCACAGTAAGCACCCCCCTTGCATAAACAGTTCATTTTGTTTGTTGGCAAACCCTTGGTACTCCTCCCCGACCACCTTGTCCGGCCACCCTTTCAGAACCCAACCCATAACAGTCCGGATAACTGGGTCTCTATTTGATGCTTTCGCCACCTCGCCGGAGGAGATGGGGCCCAAAGTTAACGTGTCCAACAAAAGGACGGAGGCTTCCGGCGTTGGGTTGTCCAGCAGGTCGGGAAGGGGGCAACGGCTAAGGGCGTCCGCATGACCCAGGGTCAGCCCAGGTCGATGGACGAGCTGGTACGAGTAGGCCGACAAAAAAATCGCCCATCTAGTCAAACGGGGGGAGAGGGCAGCGGGGGTTGGCCTGTCGCCTGCTAGCAGTCCTAGCAACGGTCTATGGTCAGTCACAAGTTCGAATTTTCGGCCATAGAGGTATTCGTGGAACTTCTTAACCCCCGCAATCGCAGCCAGAGCCTCTCTGTCCAATTGGCTATAGTTTCGTTCTGTGCTGGACAGGGTACGGGAATAGAAAGCAATGGGCGCCTCTAGGCCGTTCGGCAGTCTATGGCCTAGGACGGCACCAACTCCTACGGGGGAGGCGTCACAGACTAAGACGAGCGGCAGCTCTGCATTGTACTGTATCAGGAAGCTGTCCTCGGATAGGAGTCTTTTCACTGCCTCAAAAGTGGCTGCTTGCGGTTTCCCTCAGACCCATGGTACGTTCTTTCCCAAAAGCTTGTGAAGGGGATCTGCAACCGTGGCTTTATCTTTTAGGAACATGGAGTAAAAATTGAGCAGTCCAAGGAAGGCTTGGAGCTCTGCTTTGGATTTGGGGGCTGGTGCGCTCTTAATAGCTCTCACCTTGCTCTCGGTAGGATGGATGCCTGTGCCGTCCACCCTGTACCCCAAGAATCCCACAGAGGGAACAGCTATCCTACACTTGTTCCTTTTGAGTCTTAGTCCCGCTTCTCTGAATCTAGACAGGACGTTCCGTACCCTGTCCCCCAGCTGGTGTTCGTCCTGAGCGCTGACTAAGACGTCATCGAAATAGGGCACCACTCCCGGGAGTCCTTGCAATAGGCGCTCCATGGTGCTTTGAAATAAGCCGGGTGCGACGCTCACCCCAAACTGGAGCCTGGTGCATTTAAATGCACCCCTATGAGTTACGATCGTTTGTGCCTCTGCCGTGGCGTCGTCGACTGGTAACTGTTGGTAGGCTTGGGCCAGGTCTAATTTGGCAAAAATTTTTCCGGGCCCCAGGGAGTGTAGTAGATGGTGCACGATCGGCACCGGATAGGCGCTCGGCTGCAAAGCCTTGTTGATCGTGCACTTGTAGTCGGCGCAAATTCTTATTGAGCCGTCGGATTTAACTGGGGTCACTATGGGGGTCTCCCACTTAGCATGGTCAACGGGAACCAACACCCCTTGCTTAATCAGCTTGTCTAATTCCGCATCGATCTTCGGTTTCAATGCGAACGGTACTTGTCTGGCCTTCAGTCTTACTTGGGCTACGTTGGGGTCTAAGTTTAGTGAAATAGGGGTCCCCACATACTTGCCCAACGTGTCCCCGAAGACGTCCTGGAACTCGGACAGGAGGCTGTCTTTCAGGGTTGATCTGGACATCAGGTGGACGCCGGTGAAGCCCATGCCAAGGGCTCGGAACCACCCCATGCCCAGGAGGCTAGGAAGCTGCTTCGTGACGATGGTCAGCGGCAGGTCTCTTTCGTAGTCTCCGTAGGTGACCCGGAACGTGCCCACGCCTTCGAGGGGGACTCGGTTCCCCTGGTAGTCTAGGATGCGTAGTCTCTGTTTGGAGAGTTGATCCTTCCGGAACGACGGCAGGAGGGTCTTTAGGGTCGTCCACGACATTATGGAGAGAGCTGATCCGGTGTCGATCTCCATCGAGCACGGCTTTCCGTTGATCTCAACCACCGTGCTGACCTTGTCTTCGATCGCCGTGCTGGCCTGGTCGATGTGTATGCTGCGGCCATCTCGCGGTTCAAATTTGCGCCGTTTTTTCGCGCCACCTTCTCTCGTTGGCTGCTTCTGGCGCGCTGATTCCGGTTGGCTGCGGCGCTCACGTGGTTTGTGTCTTCTGGGCAGAATGGCTCTGCAGACTCGCGCCAAGTGCCCCTTTTTCTCGCAGCGCCTGCAAATAGCCTCTCTGTATTTGCAGGACAGTCTATCATCGTGCCCGCCACAGCTGGAACAGCTTCGCCGGGGGCTGCCAGTGTCTTTTCTCTGGTGTTCCGTTCGGAAGACGTCCTCATCCGACTCGGACTCCGAGCTGGATCCAGCGTCTTCTCTGTGCACCGGGGCAGACTTGGGGCTGTCTTTGCTGGTCAGCGGACGCTGCAGCGTTTCAGCGGCCTTTGTGGAGGCTTCATGAGCCCTAGCCTCGTCTAGGGCTCCGGCAAGCGTCAAATCAGGCTTGGCGAGCAGACGCCGTTGCAGCCTAATGTCCCGAACACCACAGATCAGTTGCTCAAGCAACGCATCATCCAAATCTCTGTAGTCGCAATGGGTTGCGGCTTTTCTCAGGCTGGCCATGTACGCGCTGACCGGCTCTCCCTCTCGTTGAACGCGCTGCCTCAGTTGGTATCGCTGCACGAACTTGGAGGGGACGGGAGCGTAGTGAGCCCGGAAAGTTGCCATCAGGGTGTCCCAGGAGACTGTTTGAACCGGCGTTGGCTCACACAGTGACTCGGCCATCTCGAACACGTCCGGTCCGCAGTGGCTTAGGAATAGGGCTCTCTTTCGATTAGCCGAGAGGCCCTGCATGTCGCTGGCTTCTAGCGAGCATTCAAACCTCGTTAGGTACGAGACCCATTTTTCGCGGGTCGGATCGAAAGGCTTGGGCGGAACGTAAGCAGACATGTTTGGTATGCCTCCTGTGGTTCGCCTCGTCGCCTAGCTGAAGCTCGTGGTCTCACTGGTTGGCTTCTTGTAGCCTCTATCCCACCTTCGTCGCCAATGAAGTGGTCCGGGAATAACGAGAGGCACAAGCAAGCAAGTGACAACAGCTCTTTAATATACAGTGAGACTTCAGCAAAAAACTCAGGGGCTGCAGTCCTCCTTATATACAATCCAGGAGGGACTGTCAGCCAATCAGAAACGTATGCAGGTTTGAATCTCCCGCTTAAAAGTATCAATACATAACAAAGATAATTCCCATGTACTTTTTTCTGTTTAGATAGAACCCACAATAAGTTAATTCCCATGTTGCAATATCTGTATTCCAATTGCTTCCATCAGATTTATGAGAAATCTCTCAGCAGTGTTACAGTTCTAAAATCCAGTTTTCAGAGTCTGCCTCTGTATTTCTGTAGGGTTTTGTTCTGGTTAGAAATACTGCTGAATTTCATTATTGCTGGAAGAGAGAAGAAAGTCTGCATCCATCTCTTTATCACTTGATCTTTATCACAAGATCATTCCCAAAATGTCACTATAATCCAGAAATAATTGGCTAACAAGTGGTTTCCATAGTAACACAGTGACTGTATTTTACCTAAAAAAAGAATATGTGCTTGGCCAGCAGGCTTAATTTTCTCAAGTCCATGATATCCCCAGCGCTTATTAATGATCTTTAAATATGTTTCCCTTAGTGTTATTTGATGCTTCATGTCCTCTGTAAATACCTGCATGATTCACTCATATATTTCTTGCTTGCTTACTGCATTTCCATAAAATTTAGGATTAATTGTGTAAAATACATTTCAAGTGATACCGGTATTCTAATATGCTTCTACCTATGATTTATGTATGTAACTATGTAATATGTTATTAATTACATATATTTAAAACAACCATTTTGCTTCAAAAGCATATCAGAATAGCTAGTCAGATTCACATCTTCATTTATACATGTTTATATGCCTTACAAATAGATTTGTAGATTTGTTTATATGCCTTACAAATAGATTTAGAACACAAAAAACAATAGTGCTTTAAATATTCAATTGCAAAATGTAATTGATATTTTCTTCTAATTATATGGCCTTTTCTTAATTTCATTCAACCTAAGTTAGTTTGTTCATCTTAGTGTTGGAACAATCTCCCTATCTCCAACTGAGGATTTAAGTAAAACTTTTTCCTGATATTAGTATCGTTTTGTGATTATTTATGATTTAAATATTATAACCACTTACATTTCCTGAAAATGCCATTAGGATCAAAACAAGGCATAATATTTTATCCAATCTTCCAGATGAACTATCAACCCAAACTTCTCTTTGCACCACTATTGCACCCCAGAAAAAGAACAAGAGTGAAAAAAACCACTATAACTTTAAACCAGTTGCCAGCAATGCTAGATAGTGTGGATCCAGAGAATGGGAACAGCCATTGCTCCCCTAATACACATTAGGAGTAAGAAGAGGGCCTAATTACATTGTAAGCTGCCCTGAGTCTTCGGAGAAGGGCGGCATATAAATCAAATTAAAAAAAAAATTAGGTGAGAAGGAATTTAGAAGAAACTTAATGTATAAGGTGACAAAGGATATTTTTTCCTGGGTCCTATTCAGTGGTGGGATTCTACCGGTTCTACCCGGTTTGGGCAGCAGTGGGAGGCTCCGCCCACCCACCCAGATGTCATCACATTCGCTCTGTGCATGCGCAGAGGTGGTGCACATGCTCATTCCCAAACTGGTAGTGAATACCACTACTAGTCCTATTAAAGTTCTATCTATAGAAGATCTCTCACAACCACAATCTTTGTTTTCGTATGGAATAAATTAAGGAAAAGTTTACTGTTTACTTCTGTCTTGCTTCAATATTTCAGTTGTTATGTGAAGTAACATAGTTTTTAATCTAACCTGGATGAAAAGAAAACCTTCCCAGAAGAAGTACTCCTTACTGTTCCCCAGCTATAGCTCAGTGATAGAACATAAACCTTCATAGTATTAAATTTATTTTTTTCATATCTAGAGAAGTCAGGAAAATAGAGAGTTGCAGATATATATGTCAGGGTAATGATGATTTAAAAACTGACCAGCTGCTGTAATGCTGTAATGGTGATGCAATAGTAGTAATGAGTCAGCAGAGTTATTTGGTTGTTACCACTTTAAGAGACTGTATTATAAGAAAGGCCCTATTCGGACATATCTGTGTGTGTGTGTGTGCTTCTGTGCTGTAGCTGCTGATTGATTGTTTGACCTTTGCCTACTACATGTATGTATATTTTTTGTAAAGATAAACCACTATCTATTATTACAAACCTCTATATGCTGTATTTGCTCCTGGGTTGTCTCACATAATCACACCGTGCACACTCTGACAGTATAAATTGCTGGGGTTAATACAACACAGCTATCTCATGAGATTCTTTGATATCTGTACTTTTTAAGCAATCATGGTTGGAACATTTCTTTTCCAGAACATTATGCAGATATTATATGTGATTCAAAGTTACTTGCTAATTTTAAGAACCTACACTTTATAATCTTTTTTTAGTCCAAATAGTTTTAACAACTATAAAGAACTATATGTAGTATATGTCAGTAGAGTGGAATGACAACGAAAAGAATATGCTGTAGCAAGCAGAAGGAATGGATCACATAGAAGATGGTCTTGTTGCTCCTCATTGACTTTTTCAGAATAGTAAAACATATTGATTAGACTCTTTGACAAATTAACTTTATATATCTAAAGGGGCGCAGATGAAAAAAATGAAAAAAGATGATTAAAGCATCTTCTCTCATCACCCTTGATTTCTTCCAATGTAATTTTCAGTTCTCACATAAAATCTCTATGCAACATGTATGTGACAAGATGCCATTAATCAGAAGTGTTGCTGAAAAGACAGGAAATGAACCAACCAGTGATATCTACAGTATATAGAATATTAATATTTTTAATCATTCCTGGGAGCCTAAAAATTCTCCTCCTCTATTCTACACAGTCTGAAGCTTACTGGTTTACTATGTGGTCTGTGGAAACTTCCAGGGTTTCAATATGTGAATCAATAAATGCCCATGTGGCAGCTTGTTGACAGCAAAATTTCTCTTTCCCATTCTCTCTCCCTCTCTCTCTCTCTCTCTCTCTGTGGGTGTGAGTGTGGGTGTGGGTGTGGGTGTGTCTGTGTCTCTTACACACACAATCATCATCATCTGTAGAATGAGGAAAAGCATTACGGACGGAGAAAGAAGAAATATCACTTTATATGACATCTGTTTTCTTTGTTTCTATGTTTAATATAGTAAACTTTTTGGGCTTATAAAAAGAAAACTTTATTGCATTGCATTGCATTGAAATTGTATTGTGAAATGTATCAGTACCTAGAAGTAGAAAAATAAGGTTAAAGACTATGGATTGTGCAAGTCAACCCCTAATTAATTTTTCTTAGGTTAGAGAAAATATCCCTTCCTATAACATCTCTACCATGGATCCCTTTTTGAATCCTAAGGGTGTAAACAATGTTCGTGCTAACACTATAATATTAAATACCACAACAAGGAATTGGACTTCTTCCCTCCCCCCATATCCCCCCGCCCTTACCCAGGTTGCTATCTTGCCAGTGTTAGGCTACAATTCTCATCATTTCCATCAGATGAGTTGAAGTTACAATATCCATAATCCTCACAGCTGGCTATCCAAAATCCACTTACCAGAGTATATTAGGAGTACAGCATTGAGGCAACAATATATTGAGAAATACATATTGAGGGGAAACAAGCCTGCCATGAATGCAATGTTAAGATTTAAATATGAAGAGCAGGCTGTCCACTACTTTCATAGATACATAAAAGGAACAGACAATCCACATCTTGTGTTGTACATACCCGTTTATAAATTAGCTAAATAGTACTGGCCCTTTAGTGCTATTAATGTAATTGTACAATGATTGGCAACAAAGCAATTAGAGAATTACCTGTGTAATTCCTTTACTGTATTCTAGATGTAATGTGTTCATATCTACTAAGATATTAGGGAGCATATTAACTTTCTGAATTTTATGTCATAGCCATATAAAAAAAGATATGGCTTTGAGAAATCTTTTGTGACAATTAAAAGATTTTTTTAAAAAATTAAAAACAATAGAAAAAACCATGAACAAAGAAACTGATGATGAATAAATTACCAAGGGGTTGTGGTGCTTTGTCCTTCTTTGTCGCCTGGCCTGCCCTCTTCATAACTTTCTTCCTACCTATCACTCTCTCTCTCTCTCTTATCTATTTATCGTGATTCTAAATTTCCAGTCTCTTTCAAAGAGGGGCACTTTTGATTGGTAGCTGCTTAATCATACTCCATTCCAGTTCCTTTTGGTCTTCTGTGAACAGACTTTAACCAACTCTCTGGAAAGTTCTGGCATTCCAAAGCATCCATAATCTCTGCTTATTTGCCTTAAGATTTCTGGCTTCACCATGATGTTGTATATGCAGAAAATAAATGAAAAGTGTTTTATATATAATGAATGCACTGAATTATCTGTCTGCAGAATGACTACAAGACCATTGTACAGTATTGTTTCATTTTTAACCTTACACTAGCATGACTTTTTATACATCCATCTTATCGAAAATGTAGTATTGAGCACCACCAGAAGGTTATTACATATTCTTCTTCACAAAACACTTTTGAAATATTATTATATCATTGTTTTTGTAGCAGGCAATAACCTGTTTTTAAGACAAAAGAATTTGTTTGAGACAGTCTGATTGTGAAAAGTTTACATTGCATTCCTCTTTACTTGATCTGCTTGCTACTTATGCTTTTTCTATATCCTGAATTCTGCTTCCAAGAGACAAGTCATTGTATAGCTCCCTAAACTCACTTCTTTCTTCTTGAAAACTTGGAAGTTTACATTACAACCATACTTGCTATGATTTTATTTTAAAAACAATGCAGAAGTTGGGAGTACAGGAGAAATAGATATAATATCTTATGCCACATTATTTGGAGAACAAATTCTTGTAAAAAGAAAATACAAATCATAAAGAATCCATTAAGTTTGATGAAATAGCCATCCTTCCTATTGTGTACTTTTTCCACAATCGGTTTAATACCGTGTTTCCCTGAAAATAAACCCCTGTCTTATATTTTATTGAACCCTGAAATAAGCGCTTGGCCTTATTGCCATGCACTCAAAAGCCCGATTGGGCTTATTATCAGGGGATGTCTTATTTTGGGGGAAACAGGGTATGTATTCTACCCATCCTCCAGTCAACAAAAACCATTATTCTTTAGTATGGTAAACAGCTTTGCATAAAAGATGGATAGGTCAAGTATATATTAGTGCCAAGCAATATATAGAGGTGCAGTAACTTCAAAATTCAAATAGCTTGAAAAGGATTGGCTGACAAATTTATTATGCTGCTAGTATAAAATTCTGAAGGGGCCACTTACAGTTTTGATATGGTCTGGTATCACCATCATTGTATTTTGGTTTAATATTCATACATTTGTGAATATGGTTTGGGGAGAAGAAATTGATTTTAAGAGCCGTGGTGACGCAGTGGTTAGAGTGCAGTACTGCAGGCTACTTCTGCTGATCACCGGCTGCCAGCAGTTTGGCAGATCGAATCTCACCAGGCTCAAGGTTGACTCAGCCTTCCATCCTTCCCAGGTCAGTAAAATGAGGACCCAGATTGTGGGGGAAAATATGCTGACTCTGTAAACCGCTTAGAGAGGGCTGTAAAGCACTGTGAAGTGATATATAAGTCTAAGTGCTATTGCTATTTTAAAGAATTTAGTGAGTATTGTGGAGTACAGATTTTTGTTAATCATTCAATCCATCAAACATGATGTCAACAAGACATTGAAGTATGAAAAACTTGATGTATTTAACATGAGATGCTTATTAATTGTTTCTTAATTACTTTATTGGAAAGCCTGACCAGTAATACTCCATTTCTCAATGAGAATCCTAAATCAAGGACTACTTGTATTATAAAAACACTATTAAATAATCTTTATATCATTTCAATAAATTACCACTGGAAATTTCATTAAATTTTGTCCTAATAGGAATACTTTA
Source organism: Arizona elegans (assembly GCA_022577455.1). NCBI lineage: Eukaryota > Metazoa > Chordata > Lepidosauria > Squamata > Colubridae > Arizona > Arizona elegans. Next base: position 61,915,694 of record JAKOOJ010000009.1, read on the forward strand.
GATATTTAGATATTTAGTAATCTTTATGTTAATGTAAATATCTATTGTGATGGATAATGAGTTTGTGTGTCATTACCGAAGAAATAACACTGCTACCCATATTTGGATAATTTATCCAGGTATTTTATTTTATTTTATTTTAAATTTCTATGCTTTACAAGGTGACTCTGGTTGGCTAACAAATTATAAAAAACAAGTAAAAATAATTAAAAGATTAAATGAAGTGACATTAAAATATTAAAAGCAGTGTTAAAACCATGCCTATAAGAGTTAAGATATGGATGGGAGAGCATAAGATCTTCTTATCCCATTAAGTTTGGAAAGCATTGATTTATCTGATCACCGATAAAAAATTTGGCAGCACAGTTTCCCTTCACTTTGAGCAGGAAACCATAAACCTTTAGTCACTAAAAGAAGCCCTAGGCATACTTAAATTAGAAATTCTCAATATTCTTCCCCTAAAATACAAAACAAAACAAAATGGCCAGGTCCAGTCCATGTGGTTGACCAGACCAGAAATGTATTGCATCATTTAATCCTTCTCCAAAAACACTGTTAAATGCAATTGTCAGTCAACAAAATGCTATTTTCTCCTATCTACATGCCAATTTTTCAGTTACAAACAATTCACAAATACCAAAATAAAATGGAATGGCAGCTGTCGATGGTGAAAATGACAGAACTTTCAGAGAATGAATATGTTATGATAAGCAAAAGCTGATTTTGATGATTCCTAGCTGTCCTAAAGATTAGTAGTACATATTGTTTCTTTAGTCCATTTAGTTTAAAATGTTTCTTTATAACATTCAAGATAATTTATTTCTACAGAATAAATGTTGATTGTGCTCAGTCCAACCCACAAAGATCCAGAAATCTGCTTCAATGCGATCTTAAAACTAAGCTTATATTTATTAAGCATCAAAGTGAAATTAGGAAAAGTGAAAAATTAAAATATAATTGATATCCTTCCATTTTTAAACATGACAAATCGAGCCAGAATAAAGTTTAAGTCTACATTTTCATCAGAAGCAACTACCCGTGATTAGAATAATTTCACTGGTAAATCTGTTCATTTCTATATACTAAAGAAGAAAAATAAACAGGGCTCATATAAGTCAATATCAGTTGTGCAAGTTTTCTGTAAAATACCTTTTTTAAAAAACAAGAAATAGTGCACAAATTATTTGCATAATAATTTCTTACTATGACCTCATAATCTGCAAGTGAATTTAAATTACTGTTATGATTAACACTGGGAGGGCATGATGTATGTTAGGTAATCTCAAATCGTTATGGAATCATATAATACATTTGAATCCAGATTGTTTATTATTTGCTATAACAATAATTAATATGGCATTATTTTAGCATCTGAAGAATTTCATGCATCATTACTTCTATTGTGCTATTATATGAATGAATCATAGAACAGCAGTGTAGAATGAACTGAATAATTTCCCTAGAGAATTTTGAGAAAGTGAAATCTATATTTCCATAAATTTGTTGTAAGAAAGCTACATAGAAATACCCATCCAATTCAGGAATAATTAAAACCCTGAGTGAAACATAACTTTTAGATTGTTCGTTACTGTAACTTACTTCACAGAAATTAAATTTAATAATTTATCCCAAATTCGCAGGATGAAGAATGAGAATTAAGAATGACAAAATATTAAAAACATCTTCTAAATATACTATAAGTACAATTATATCATATCTCAGAGGACAATAAATGGAAATTGACAGAACTGTATATAAATAAATTTAGAATTTAAATTTATATGTGCAAATATATATTCTGAACAGTAAATATGTACAAGAATGCATTTTCATATGCAATATTCTTCTGATTTCAGAAATAATCATTTGTTTGTTTACTTACACTTTGTGTAACTTACACCAATCTGCGTACTAGGAATGACATCCAAAGAGTAACAATAATACAAAAAGAAAACCGGCTATGTGACTTTGGGCCAGTCATTCACTTTTAGCCATGAGGTCAGGCTTGGATGACAAGATGGTTAGCCAATTCTTATCACAACCAATGAATTAACATCAATTATCCATGTCCCTGTGAGAAAATTTTAAAAAATCCTAAGAAATGCTTGTTACTTAAGTATGGAAGATTTAACTCTTCCTTTTTCCAACTTGATTCAAGACCTTCTTATGTGTGCAAATACAAATAAATAAATAAATAAATCCCTGCAGAATAGTTCCAGAAGACTGGTTGCTTCTTGCACCAAAATCATAACCCAGAATACTTCTATTATTCATTTTTATATATTATATATTATTTTCTAAATTTTACTTTGTGCAAACTATATTCAGCACTACAAATTTTCTTTCTTTCATACTAAAAGTATATTCTGTATCTCTTGGCCACTGTATTTCAAATACTGTGTTCTAAATCTGTAATCCAACAATGTTATAATATTGAAAAAAGATTATTTCATAGATGTTTTAACTGGATTTCTGCCAGGGTGAAATCTAAAAATTTTCCCTACCGGTTCTGTCGGTGGTGTCGGCTTAATTGGTGGGCATGGCCAATAATAATAACAAAAATAATAAACAAAGTAGACAAAACAATAAGCAGTATCAAAAATCAACTTTCATACTTTACCCACACACACAACACAACACAACACAACTGACTCACACACAATGTAAAAGCAGCTGCACTTGACCCAAAATGGCCGCTGCAACAAGCAGGAACTTCACACAGCCACAAAAAGCTCAAAAACCAACTTTTACACTTTTTCCACACAAAATGCCACATACAGCTTTGTGAGATTTTGTGTGTTTGTGTAGTTAGAGTGAGACACTACAGAAATACACCAAATCTCAGAAAGCTGTACAAATATTTTGTTTTATTATTTTGTTTTATTAATATTTTTAGATAAAAGCAGCTAAATTTAAAACTTCCTTAATTTTAAATTGCTATGTCTAAAAAAAAAATAAAACTCCTAAAAAAAATCCAATTAACTATTTTTTTTAAAGCTCCCGCCCCAAAAAAACCCCAGTTACTTACCCAATTGAAGGCACCAGGAAGGCAAATTCAGTTGCTAGCTGATGCAATTGATTGCAGGAATTGCAGCAGGCAAAGCAAGGCCTGAAAAGTGAGCAAGCCAGAAAGAAGCAGCAAGTGGCCAAGCAGGCAAGGGGGCGACTGGGTGATTGGGTGGGCATGGGTGGGGGGCCAGGGATTTTTGCTACCGGTTCTCCAAACTACCCGCCTCCATCGCTAACGGATTGGCTGATCTGGTCCGAACCGGGAGCATTTCACCCCTGATTTCTGCACTGAGCAGAGGATTGAATTTGATGAACTAAATGGCTCTTTCAGCCACATAATTCTAAATGTTTCAATCAAGAAAAAAAAAATCACATTTTAGTCTCGTCTGTTGTTGTTTTTTAATGTGTTCCTATTTATATGCTATTCATTTCTACAGATCCAAAAATGGATGTCTCACTGGTAGAAAGAATGATTATCACAGCAGATGTGTCAAGACAGAAAGAGGAAATGGCATTTAGAATAGCAAGGCATGGTAACAAGGAATATAGAGAATGATGGAGATGATGGAGGAGAAAGGGAAAACATGAATGGAAACAACATTTTCAATGAGGGCCAAAAGAATTATTACAAATTATTACAAGTAATAAGTTCATAAAGGAACAGCTGAAGCAAGATGAATAAAAAATAATTACAAAGTAGATAATAATGGCAATTGATGTCATTTTAATTGCATTGTCTAAGGAATTTAATTTCAAGGCAATTAGATTTTATTTAATTGCCTAAAATAGAAGACTGGTAAATCATAGTATATGTTAACTAGGAATAATAACTAGAAATGTGCGGAATCTTTTCTGCAGTGCAAAGCATCAGTTTAAATTCATGCAGATTGTTATAACCTTACTTGATTGTGAATTTTCATTGCTAAATTTTTAAAAATCAAAATAGATTTCATGAGCGGTGAATAACCATTTAGTCTTTTATTGAACTACATGAACTATCTCTAGTCTTTCTTTTAAAGCAAATTGTTCTTTGTCATCTGCTGTACACATGTTTTGGGCCATGGGCTTGGCTTTGAGGGAAGACATCCTACACTATTATTCTTTAAAGTATATTTTGTCCCATTCTTATCCTTAAAGATTTGTGTGTCCAGGAATGACAGAAGTATTTCAGGATTTTTGCATCTAAATTAATATGTTTTTTTACTTTAAATCCACTTAGTAATATGAACAAAATATGCCAGATAGGATCTCTCCTATCTGGCATATTTTGTTCATATTAATAAGTGGGTTTCCTAGTTGCATTGTATGGCTGTGAAAGTTGGACCATAAGAAAGGCTGAGCACCAAAGAATTGAGGCCTTTGAACTATGGTGCTGGAGAAGATTCCTGCGAGTCCCTTGGACTGCAAGGCGATCAAATCGGTCAGTTTTAGAAGAGATCAACCCTGACTGCTCTTTAGAAGACCAGATCCTGAAGATGAAACTCAAATACTTTGGCCACCTAATGAGAAGGAAGGACTTTCTGGAGAAGAGCCTAATGCTGGGAAAGATTGAGAGCAAAAGAAGAAGGGGATGCCAGAGAACAAGGTGATTGGATGGAGTCACTGAAGCAGTAGGCATGAGCTTAAATGAACTCCAGAGGATGGTAGAGGACAGGAAGACCTGGAAGAACATTGTCCATGGGGTCGTGATGGGTTGGACATGACTTTGCAACTAATAACAACAATTCTAATTGTTGGGTTCTAATTGGAAGGCAGGGCCGAGGATTTCGGACAATATCTGTATGACAAAATCGCTCAGATCCGGGGGGATTTGGACTCTGACTGGGTAGATTCAGGCAGGGTGGAGAGGAATCGTCTTGAGAACGTTATCTGGGAAGAGTTTGACTCTGTGACCCCTGATGACGTGGACGGGATTCTGGGGAGACTTAGTGTGGCCACATGTTTACTGGATCCGTGTCTCTCCTGGCTTAGTACTGGCTTCCCGGGAGGTTACACAAACCTGGCTCCAGATAATTATTAACGCTTCATTGAGTGAGGGTTACTTCCCCACAGCCTTGAAAGAGGCGGTGGTGAGGCCTCTCCTCAAGAAGCCTTCCCTGGACCCGGCAGTATTAGCCAACTATGTCCTGTCTCCAACCTTCGCTTTGTGGCAAAGGTTGTCGAGAGTGTGGTCGCACGACAGTTTCCGCAGTACCTGGAGGAAACATCTTATCTAGATCCATTCCAGTCGGGTTTCAGGCCTGGGCACAGCACGGAAATGACATTGGTCGCGTTGGTAGATGGTCTCTGGAGGGCTTGGGACAGGTTGCTCCTCTGTTCTGGCCCTGTTAGACCTCTCAGCGGCTTTTGATACCATCGACCATGGTATCATGCTGCACCGGTTGGAAGAGTTGGGGATGGGGGGCACCGTGTTACGGTGGTTCTCGTCCTTTCTCTCAGACCGGTCGCAGTTCGTGTTGGCAGGGGGGCAAAGGTCGACCTCGAGGCCTCTTATATGTGGAGTGCCTCAGGGATCGGTCCTCTCGCACCTTCTGTTCAACATTTATGTGAAGCCACTGGGCGAGATCATCCGTGGCTTTGGGGTGAAGTACCATCAGTACGCTGATGACACCCAGATGTACATCTCCACCCCAAGCCACCCCAACGATGCCCTTGAAGTGATGTCCCAGTGCCTGGAGGCTGTGTGGATCTGGATGGGGAGGAACAGGCTCAAGCTCAACCCTTCCAAGACTGAGTGGCTGTGGTTCCCGGCATCCCGATATAGTCAGTTGACTCCATCACTGACTATCAGGGGCGAGTCTTTGGCCCCCACAGAGGGGGCGTGCAATCTGGGAGTCCTCCTGGATACGCAGCTGTCCTTGGAGGAACATCTGACGGCTGTAGCCAGGGGGACCTTCTGGCAGGTTCGCCTGATTCACCAGTTGCGGCCCTTTCTTGATCGGGATTCCCTGTGCACAGTCACTCATGCCCTCGCCACCTCTCGCCTGGACTACCGCAACACTCTCTACATGGGGCTCCCCTTGAAGAGCACCCGGAGGCTCCAACTGGTCCAGAATGCGGCCACGCGGGTAGTCACAGGAACCGCATGGCGCTCCCATACAACACCACTCCTGTGTGAGCTGCACTGGCTCCCAGTGGTCTTCCGGGTGCGCTTCAAGGTGTTGGTTATCACCTTTAAAGCACTCCATGGCATAGGACCTAGTTATCTTCGAGACCGCCTGCTACTACCGACGGCCTCCCATCGACCTGTGCGCTCCCACAGAGAGGGCCTCCTCGGGGTGCCATCAGCCAAACAATGTAGCTTGGTGACCCCCAGGGGGAGGGCCTTCTCTGTGGGGGCACCTACCCTCTGGAATAAGGAGAATGGAAGAGCCTTCCACCATGCCCTTAAAACCTTCTTTTTCTAGCAAGCCGGGCTGGCCTAACACTTTTTAAAATGTTTTTAATTGTCTTTTGTCTAATCATAGGGCCATGATTAGATAAATAAATAAATAAATAAATAAATAAATAAATAAATAAATAAATAAATAAATAAATAATTGTGTTATATGTGTTGCCCTGAGCCTCCTTAATAAATGTACTTTAAAAAAAAAATCAGTTTGTGCATCTGCTGACCTGTGTACCTTTTTTTCTTCATAAAGGGAAGATGCAAGGGAATAAAAACTATCAGATTGTTTTCTCTTCAAGTGGAAAAGGTCTACATATTTTCCTGCAATTTTAAAAAATGCCCAAATATTAGCTTAAAATATTGTAAATTTACGAACATAGATTATAATGGAACAATTTGTTTCCAAGAATATGTGTTAATCAAATGTCTCCTTGAATTACTATCCAGCGTTGCTCATTTACATAAAATAATATCCACAAACATAAGGGTTATCTCTCTTGCACACCAGATGGATGTGAATTTGGGAGTTGGTAAGCATTCTGCATAATTCTCCCACCATGAACCCTGTCTAATCTTGTCAGCTGCTGTTTCATTCCAGAACTGGCTCTCTCATTTGCATTTATATCAAGCAAACAATATTTTACATAGAGAATATATCCACATATCTACGTTAAAAGGGACTTTTCTGAATGTAGTTTGGTTTTCTGCCTCCCTCCTTCCACCTATTTAGTGCCACTAAGTAAAAGGTGAACCATTTTATTAGTCTTATCCCTCTAATATTTGCTGCATTTCATTTGTTGTGTTATGTATGTGGAGAAAAGTGCTAAATACTGTTTATGCTCACTAATCCCTTCCCTGCTGCAAATTAACCTTGCTGTAAAATCAACCAGGCTGTAGACTAGTGAGTGGCAAATCTGTGCTGAGAAACTAATTCTGATGGTAATTGGATGCAAGTGTCACGAATCCTAATTTATTACCCACATAACAAACACATACAATGCCCTGAACAGGTGCCCATTCCCTCTTTCTTTGATACATCAATTCTAGAACTATAACATTATGAATATAAGTCCATCTGCTTCTAGTTGTTACTCATAAAAAAAAAAAAAAAAAAACTGAGAGGTTCTGATAATACCAAAGGATTATCTGTTCAGCATTTTGCTTCCCACACAGACTAACAAAATACTTTTTGCAAAGCTTCTATAATATTTTGTTGTTCGTCTGGCTTTTGCCAGGTTGCTTTGCAGTTTGACAGTTTTTTGCTACTTGTTATATAGATATATTAATATCCCTTGCACTTTGGAAGCACTAATTACAGAGGCAGCAGTAAATTAGCTTATTCATGTTTAAAGAAAAGGCTGGATCAAGATTCAAGTGAAAGATGATGTGAGAAGATGATGAGTTAAATGAAGAGATGTTGCCTTGGTGATGTCTCAATGATGTCAGCTCCATCAAAAGTGAGTCCAGTATTACAATATTCACTCCTTGTGAATATACTGACTATACAGGACATACTGATTCATCTTTATCCTTCATGTACTTGTTACCTTCTTCAGTTTTTATTTTAAAGTATTCAATTTCCAGGGTTTTGAAATAGACTTTTCACAGGTAGAGTTGTCTCCTCTGCAAAAACAATCATCTTAAAAGGAGCTGACAATATTAATAATATTAATAAAGATGGCAGAGAAAGCATGCTTCTCCACACTGTCATTCTTCAATTTTGAGCAGCTTTCTTGTAATCAGGAGATATGGTGGCTCACTGGCTAAGACACTGAGCTTGTTGATCAGAAAGTTTGGTGGTTCGAATCCCTAGTAGATTCAAACTAGTATCTTGTGTGAGCAGGGGATTGGACTAGATAACTTTCAAGGTCCCTTCCAACTCTGTTACTGTTAACTGTTAACTTCCTTTATTCCAAGAACACAGGGAGTCTGGCAGTGATGACAACCTCACAAGATGGGGAAAGGAAGCTGAAATGTTTATTTATTTATTTATTTATTTATTTATTTATTTATTTATTTATTTATTTATTATATTTCTATACCGCCTTTCTCAGGTAGGACTCAAGGCGGTGTACAGTCAAGAAAAATATAGACACACAACCATCATAAAATTGCTAATTAAAATTATTATTTAGTTTGGTCAATTAAATAAAACCCAGAATTAGATAACATTTTTTTTAAAAAAAATCATTCACATGTTCATATGTTTAGCCCCGCCTGTTGAAACATCAGGGTCTTGAGGGCACGGCGAAAAGCACGGAGATCAGGGATATTCCGTATCTCCGGGGGCAGTTCATTCCAAAGGGTTGGAGCCCTCACAGAGAAGGCCCTCCCCCTGGGAGTCGCCAGTCGGCATAATTTGACTGATGACACCCTGAGTAGTCCCTCCCTGTGAGAACAAACTGGTCGGTGGGAGGCTATTGGTGGCAAAAGACGGTCTCGTAGGTACCCAAGTCCTAAGCCATGGAGCGCTTTAAAGGTGATAACTAACACCTTGAATCGCACCCGGAAGACCACCGGGAGCCAGTGCAGCTCACGTAGGAGAGGTGTTACGTGGGCGTAACGAGCTGCGCCCATAATCACCCGCGCGGCTACATTCTGGACCAGTTGGAGCCTCCGGGTGCTTTTCAAGGGGAGCTCCATGTAGAGAGCATTACAGTAGTCCATACGGGAGGTAACTAGGGCATGAGTGACCGTGCGCAAGGCGTCCCGATCCAGAAAGGGACGCAACTGGCGGATCAGGCGAACCTGATAAAAGGCACCCCTGGCCACGGCCGTCAAATGATCTTCTAAAGATAGCTGTGAATCCAGGAGGACACCCAAGTTGCGGGCCCTCTCTGTCGGGAGCAAGATCTCATCCCCTATTGTCAGTGATGGTACCAGCTGACTATACCGGGACGCCGGAAGCCACAGCCACTCGGTCTTGGAGGGGTTGAGTCTGAGCTTGTTTCTCCCCATCCAGATCCGCACGGCCTCCAGGCAATGGGACATCACAGCAAGGGCATCATTGGGATGGTCTGGGGTGGAGATGTATAGCTGTGTGTCATCAGCATACTGATGAACACTCACCCCAAAACCATGGATGATCTCGCCTAGCGGTTTTACATAAATGTTGAACAGAAGGGGTGAGAGGACTGACCCTTGCGGCACCCCACAAATAAGGTGCCTTGAGGTCGACCTCTGCCCCCCTGCCAACACAAACTGCGAACGGTCAGAGAGGAAGGAGGAAAACCACCGAAGCACGGTGCCCCCTATTCCTAACCCCTCCAGCCGGCGCAGTAAGATACCATGGTCGATGGTATCAAAAGCCGCTGAGAGATCTAATAGGACCAGGATAGAGGAGCAACCTCTGTCCCGAGCCCTCCAGAGATCATCCACCAACGCGACCAATGCCGTTTCCGTGCTGTATCGTGACCTGAAGCCCGACTGGAACGGATCCAGATAGACAACTTCATCCAGGTATCCGGGTAGTTGTCGCGCCACCACACTCTCAACAACCTTTGCAACAAAGCGAAGATTGGAGACTGGACGATAATTTGATAATATAGCCGGGTCCAGGGAAGGCTTCTTGAGGAGGGGCTTCACAACTGCCTCTTTCAAGGCAGCGGGAAAGACACCCTCACTCAGAGAAGCATTTATAATCCCCTGGAGCCAGCCTCGTGTAACCTCCCGGGAGGCCAGTACCAACCAGGAGGGACACGGGTCCAATAAACATGTGGCAGCGTTAAGCTTGCCCAGAATCCTGTCCACGTCCTCAGGAGTCACAGAGTCAAACTCTTCCCAGATAACGCTCTCAAGACCTGCCCCTGTCTCCTCCCCTGGATCTACCCAATCGGAGTCCAGGCCTTCCCGAATCTGAGCGACTTTATCATGCAGGAATTGTACAAAATCCTCAGCTCGACCTTTTAAGGGATCTTCCTGTACCCCCACCTGAAGTAGGGACCGGGTCACCCTAAACAGCGCAGCTGGGCGGTTCTCTGCAGATGCAATAAGAGCGGAGAAGTAGCTAGACTTCGCCGCTCTTATCGCCACTAGGTAGGTCTTAATATAAGATCTCACCTGTGTTCGGTCAGATTCAGATCGGCTTGTCCTCCAATCGCTCTCCAGGTGTCTTTTCTAACGCTTCATCTCTCTCAGCTCCTCGGAAAACCAAGGAGCTAGACGAGATCGGCATCAGGTCAGAGGCCGCAAAGGCACGACGCGGTCCAAGGCCGCAGTAGCCGCCCTGTCCCAGGCGACCACCAGGTCCTCAGTCGAGTCGTGAGCCAGAGTCTCAGGAAATGGCCCAAGCTCCATCAGGAACCTTTCGGGGTCCATCAGGCGCCTGGGATGGAACCATTTGGTTGGTTCCGTCTCCCTGCGGTGGGTGGAAGTGACTTGAAAGTCCATGTGAAGGAGAGAATGATCAGACCATGACAAGGGCTTGATGTCTATATCCCCTATTCTTAGATTATTCAGCCACTGATCAGAGACAAAAATCAAGTCCAGAGTGTGATTCCCCAAGTGGGTGGGGCCTTGAACTACCTGGGTCAGGTCCATGGCCGTCATGGAAGCCATGAACTCCCGAGCCGTCTCCGACATCTCACCAGCGGATGGCAGGTTAAAATCTGGTTGCCGTGAGAGGGTGATCGATGTTCACATCTGAGTTCAAAATGGCTCTTTCTACCGCTGATATGAGAGTTCAGCGGGACTAAAATGACTTGTACCCCTAATTGATACTCTCTCCACAGGACCCTGTAAAACTTGGACATGCCTACCAGCTATAGACTATCTAGCTACATAATGTACTCATTGGGAGAACTCCTCAAACTGCGAGATGCCCCTCTCTCGCAGGTCTGGCCCTCTTCTTTATCGAGGGCCTATCTCGATGACGGACTTTGGAGTCCGGAGAGATGGCATACAGCAAAAAGAGGGTTATGGGGTTTTTTAGGGAAATTTCTTAATAAGATTTTAAGGGATTCTGGGAGGGGGGTAGATTACGTGGGTTCGGGGGAAGACCCGCGGGGGAGGGTATCTGGGCCAGCCGTAGGGCGTGGCATGGGAGGTGTGAACTCTGGGGTCAAGGAGATGATTAGATCTTACAATACAGATGCCCATAACATCGATACTGTAGGTGGGAGGGGCAGATATGGCGGGAGCAGGGGGCCACATCATCCTACGGGAGTGCGTCCTCGCTGTTTACAAGCGGTGGCGCGCTCCGACCCTCAAAGCTCTTCTCGTTCCCCAGGTTGTACAGAATCTCGGGCCCCAGGCCTTCGGCTGTTGCTGTGCAACGCCAGGTCCATGGTTAATAAAGCCCCCCTCATTTGTGATCTTATTCAGGAGGGGGGTGCGGACCTGATGGGTATTACGGAGACCTGGTTGGGCCAGGAAGGGGGAGCCCCCCTTGTTGATATGTGCCCACCAGGTTTCCGTGCTTTCCATCAACCAAGGTCTCAGGGGAGGGGCGGAGGGGTGGCGGTTGTTATTAACGAAGGTCTTGGACCAAGGGAGGCCACTGTTCCTCAGACGGCTGGATGTGAGTCCCTTCTTGTGAAGTGGGGTCATAGGGTGCAGTTGGGCTTGCTAGTCACGTACCTGGCTCCCTGCCATGTGGCAGCAGCCCTGCCTGAGCTGCTTGATGTTATAGCCACGGTGGCTGTTGACACCCCCAGGCTTATGGTCATGGGGGATTTTAACCTGTCATCAGTTGGCGAGACATCTGAGGTGGCTCGGGAGTTCATGGCTTCCATGACGGCTATGGACCTGAGCCAGTTAATTTATGGCTCTACTCACATGGGGGGACACACACTGGACCTTGTTTTTGTCTCTGGACAGTGGTTGAGTGATCTCGAGATAGGGGATATAGTGATTGAACCCTTGTCATGGTCAGATCACTCCCTCCTTCGCCTGGACCTTCAAACCGCCACACCCTGCCACAGGAAGGCGGAACCAACCAGGTGGTTCCGCCCCAGGCGCCTGATGGATCCTGAGAGATTCCAGATGGAGCTTGGGCCATTTCCTGAGGTTCTAGCACACGACTCGGCTGAGGACTTAGTGGCCGCCTGGGATAGGGCGGCAGCTGATGCTTTAGACCGAGTCGTGCCTTTGCGGCCTCTGACCCGGCGCTGGTCTCACCTGGCTCCTTGGTATACTGAGGAGCTGAGGGAGATGAAGCGCCGGAAAAGACGCCTAGAGAGCAGTTGGAGGGCTAGTCGTTCTGAATCCGACCGAACACTGGTAAGATCTCATATTAAGAATTACCTAGTGGCGATAAGAGTAGAGAAGAGTAACTACTTTTCTACTCTTATTGCGTCATCAGATAATCGCCCAGCCGCCCTGTTTAGGGTGACCCGCTCTCTGCTCCATCAAGAGACGCGGGAAGACCCCTTGGAGGGTAGAGCTGAGGATTTTGTACAATATCTGTATGACAAAATTGCTCAGATTCGTGAACAGCTAGACTCTGACTGGATTGATCCAGAGGAGATGACAGGGGCAGGTCCTGAGAATATTATTTGGGAAGAGTTTGATCCTGTGACTCCCGAAAGCGTGGACAGGATACTGAACAGACTAAATGCGACCACATGTTTATTGGACCCGTGTCCATCCTGGTTGGTACTGGCCTCCCGGGAGGTGACACGAGGCTGGCTCCAGGAGATTATAAATGCTTCTTTGAGTGGGGGTGTCTTTCCCACCGTCTTGAAAGAGGCGGTGGTGAGGCCCCTCCTCAAGAAGCCCTCCCTGGATCCAGCTGTATTAGCAAATTATCGTCCTGTCTCCAACCTTTGCTTTGTTGCAAAGGTTGTTGAGAGTGTGGTTGCACGACAACTGCCTCAGTACCTGGATGAATCGAATTATCTAGATCCGTTCCAGTCGGGATTCAGGCCCGGGTACAGCACAGAGACAGCATTGGTCGCATTGGTTGATGATCTCTGGAGGGCTCGGGACAGGGGTTGCTCCTCTGTCCTGGTCCTACTAGACCTCTCAGCGGCTTTTGATACCATCGATCATGATATCATGCTGCACCGGTTGGAAGGGTTGGGGGTGGGGGGCACTGTTCTACAGTGGTTCTCCTCCTTTCTCTCTGACCGGTCGCAGTCTGTGTTGACAGGGGGGCAGAGGTCGACCCCGAGGCCCCTTATATGTGGGGTGCCACAAGGATCGGTCCTCTCGCCCCTTCTATTCAACATTTATGTGAAGCCGCTGGATGAGATCATCCGTGGTTTTGGGGTGAAGTACCATCAGTACGCTGATGACACCCAGCTGTACATCTCCACCCCAGACCACCCCAATGATGCCCTCGAGGTGATGTCCCGGTGCCTGGAGGCCGTACGGATCTGGATGGGGAGGAACAAACTCAGACTCAACCCATCCAAGACCGAGTGGCTGTGGTTTCCGTCGTCCCGATATAGTCAGTTGGTGCCATCTCTGACTATTGGGGGCGAGTCGTTGGCCCCCACAGATGGGGTTCGCAACTTGGGCATCCTCCTGGACTCGCGGCTGTCTTTAGAAGAGCATATGACGGCCGTGGCCAGGAGGACTTTTTATCAGGTTCGCCTGATTCGCCATTGCATCCCTTTCTAGATCGGGACTCGTTGCGCACGGTCACTCACGCCCTTGTCACCTCATGCCTGGATTATTGTAATGCTCTCTACATGGGGCTCCCCTTGAGAAGCACCCGAAGGCTCCAACTGGTCCAGAATGCGGCCGCGCGGGTGGTAATGGGAGCAATGTGGCGCTCTCATGTAACCCCCCTCCTGCGCGAGCTGCACTGGCTCCCAGTGGTCTTCCGGGTGCGCTTCAAGGTTTTGGTTACTACCTTTAGAGTGCTCCATGGCTCAGGACCAGGGTACTTACGAGACCGCCTCCTGCCACCAATAGCCTCTCACCGACCAGTTCGCTCCCATAGAGAGGGACTCCTCAGGGTGCCGTCGGCCAAACAATGTCGACTGACGGCCCCCAGGGGGAGAGCCTTTTCTGTGGGGGCACCTACCATCTGGAACGGGCTTCCCCCGGAGTTACGAAACATCCAAGACTTACGCATATTCCGCCGTGCCCTGAAAACGTTTCTATTCCAACAAGCTGGTCTGGCCTAACTCTCCCTTTTAAATTGGCTTTTAAATTGGCTTTTAAATCAGGTTTTAGACCTCTTTTAGATAAATTTGGATGTTTTAATCTTTGAGCCAAATTACTTAATCTGTTTTTTAATAGTTTTTTTTTTTTTTTAACTTCTATATGTATTTGTAATTTATTGTGGCTGTTCACCACCCTGAGTCCTTCGGGAGTAGGGCGGTATACAAATATGAATAAATAAATAAATAAATAAATAAATAAAATCCCCCATAACAATAAGTCTGGGGGCTTCCACCGCCACCCCGGCTATAATGTCGAGCAGCTCAGGCAGGACCGCTGTTACGTGGCAGGGAGCCAGGTATGTAATCAGTAGGCCCATCTGAATCCCCTGACCCCACTTCACAAGGAGGGACTCACATCCGGCTATCTGAGGAACAGTGGCCTCCCTCGGGCAAAGACTTTCTCTAATGATTGCTGCCACTCCCCCACCCCTTCCCTGAGTCCTTGGCTGATGGAATGCACGGAACCCTGGCGGGCACATTTCCACAAGGGGAACTCCTCCCTCCTGGCCTAACCAGGTCTCCGTAATCCCTGCCAGGTCAGCACCCCGCTCTGAAATAAGATCATGAATGAGGGGGGCTTTATTTACCACTGACCTGGCATTACATAACATCAGCTGTAGACCCAGGGTCTGAAACTCTGAACAACCCGGGAAACGAGCAGTGCTTTGGGGATCGGAGTGGGCAATCGCACGTAAACATCGAGTGCGCACTCCCGAAACATAATATGGCCCCCTGCAGCCGTCATATCTGCCCCTCCCACTTACTATACTAATGCCCATCGCTTCATCCCCCTGCATCCTTGTCAGATTTCTGTCCCCATCCTCCCCACCGTGATCATCAGACCCATTACCCCTTTCAGTGGATTTATGGATCCCCCCAGATCCATTCCCACAATCCCTCCCAGAACCCCTTAAAATAGAACTTAAAGATTTATCTAAAAACCCCCAAAGCCGTCGGTTTTTTGCAAACCACCTCTCGGGGCTCCAAAAACCGTCCTCAAGGGCGGCCCTTGATAACTGAGAGGGCCAGACATGCGAGAGGGGGGAATCTCGCAGTGCAAGGAGCTCCGCAATTGAATACATCAAAGATAGGAGCGAGTTGAAGGAGATGAAGGATCATTTTCTTCTAAGAGTGTTAGAGATGGTTAAGACAGGTAATTTAAAATAAGGGAGGAAATAGATGTAAAAGGGAGACCAGTATGTTACAAATGTCAATACATCGGAACATCATCGCCCTCTCACGACGATGGGAAGTCTTGTGGTTGTAGTAAGTCCATCCAAAGGAGGTGGGAGTAGAGGTCTCAAAGGGTCGTCCTCTCACAGCGACCAAACCATTTGAAACAAACAAAGAGAAGGTGGTCTATCTCCCCATAATCCAAGACTCTCAATGTCTGTATCTCCTCCAGTCCTGATACCAGCGATGGCCGAGGATTAGATCAAAAAAGTAAGGCAGAGCCACTTGTCAAAGTACTTAGGGTTAAATAATCAGGGTAATCTTGGGGAATAGGTGGTAAATAAAGCTGCAGATCGATCTAAGATTGCAAGTTAACGCTGAGTGGTCGTAATAGACCTAGATCTGATATAGGAGAGAGGGACAGTTGAGGGGGAGAGTAAGTCATCATCTCCTGTTTGTAATCCTCAGTCCCTATCCATCACCTTGCTCAGGCTACTTAGTTCAATTAGTTTAATAAGTCTTCAGAGTTTCAAGAAAGAGGAGTGCAACAGATCCCTAGAGGTTGAAGGGATCCTAACATTTATAGCCTTTGCAGCATTGCCCTCTCCTCTATTAACAACGAGGGCTTCCTTGCAGCCTCCTGGTGTTGCCGTCGCCGTTGCTGCCATTAGCGCCATTCCCCTCGCCATTGTGGTAACCCCCCTTGCTGTAGACATCGTCACCATGTTGCTACATGCAGCGCCTATTAGCCCAGGCATCATTATCAACACCCTATCCGGAGTCACTGTTGCCACCGCCTCGCCAACCATTTCATCAGCTGTATTAGACTCAGTGGTTGACCCGGTCGTGACAGCCAGGTTTGATGTTGACATCCTCTGCACTGCCCTCAGTCTTTTTACTGACAAACAGCTGATCTTCAGGCTCGGCTCGGGTTTTATCCTTGGGCTCCATCCACAGCTCTATTGAGCTGAAAATACCTCAGCTTGCTGGGAGGGGGGTCTGTAGATGGTTAATTGACCCCCACACTCTTGAAAATGTCAAAACATCTCCCTCCTATCCTCGGAGTTTCAGCTCTGAGCTGCCATTTTGTTTTGCAACTGTCAACGGAAATGTTGAGCCTGCTGCATAAGTAATGGGGGTTTCTTACTCAACATTGGCATATTAAACCTTCTATAAGTTTTAGCATACAATACATGTTATAAGACTTAATTTTTTTTTTTTTTGAAAAGCAAAACAAAATATTTCTCTGAGTTTTGGTGAGGAAATCTTAAAGATCTGCATACAGTTCTAGATCTAGACCTAGATCTAGTCCAATCCCCTTCTTATAGTGTAGATTTTACACACAAAGAAGCACCTAGATAGATCTGTACTGAAGATATTAGTTTAACTAATATCTTAATAATTAGTTAATTAGTTTAGTTAGTTAGTTACTTAGGTTATGGATTTATTTATTTATATCCCACCTTTATTATTTTTACAGATAACTCAAAGTGGCAAGCATATCCAAAGCGTCTTCTTCCACCGATTTTCCCAAACCAGCCTGTGAGGTGAGTTGGGCTGAGAAAGATTGTGTGATCCAAGTTCAGCCAACTGGCTTTCATGGCTAAGGCAGGACTTGAACTTTCTAGCCTGGTGTCTTTAAATACTAGACCATACTGGCTCTTTATTGTATTGTATTGCAGTCTATTGTAAAAGCAATAGGGAAGTGACAAGAGACTAATATCTATGCCATGCTATAATGTACAAAATGTTCTGGGCTGTTTTTATCAGCATAAGGAAATCAAACATGCAGTCTTCTTTCAGGAGTTCTAATGGTACACTTGTGCTTTTCTTCTTTTCCAGGATTTTTGGTGGAACAGAATGTAGGTTGTACAGCTTCATGAACTCTCCTCAAAGGCAACATTTTGGACCATTTTTAAATCTTGAATATAACCTCTTTGCAGAAGAAATACTCTGACTCTGCTCTTTCTAACGTCAAAAACTCTATACATCTTTCTTGTCTATCTCTATGCTTAAATTAAATAACTACTTAATTGATATCTACATGGTATGCCATCAACCATGTTTTACTAACAAAGGTACATAACAAACCATATGGCTTTAGCCCATTTACAATATTTGGAGCAGACGGTTTGTATTGTGAGTGAAGCTTTGGGGAAATTTCACTAAGGGTGATTTTTAAATATGACTTATTCAAAACAGTTCATTTCATAATCAGAAGACCTAATACAATGCAAACAGAAGTAACATTGCCAAGATGGGACTCATTGTTAGACACTTTAGTGTTTCTTCCATTCAGAGAAACCATAAGCTATGGGATATAGGGAATATTTTCTGATTAAAAAAGAAAAAGAAAAAGTATTCTTCAGGGAATGAATAAGCAATAAGAAATAAGACCAATGGAAATGTCAAACTTCTACCCTTTTCACTTACATTTCCATAATCTGTACTGACAGCATTCAATTCATGTTTGCTTGCCTGACTTATAGCATAATGTTATATGAGGCTAACAATCATAGGAATTCTACAGAAAATTAGTAAATCTCCAATTATTTTTCCTTTGGTATCAAAGGAGTTAACTGGCAGATGCATTATGTGATGGGTGTCCATGATGACAATAGCAAAATTGTGACAAATCTTATTTTAAAAATCATCATAAATTTCTACATTCACAGAGACATATTCTATTTAAATGAGACCATTTTGTAACCAAAGCAATTTGCATTGGGCTCATTCCTATCTATAGTCATCATATATCATATGAATATAATTCCTGTTTAGAGCTGGGATTTGAATAAGGGCAAAAAATTGTACTGTGCCAATTTGCCGCAGATCATAATTGGAAAAGATAGCTCACATTTAAAATCTCTGCCAAATCAATTTCATGAAGTTTCATAGCCTACTTAATAAAGATGATAATTATCCAACAAACACATTCATTTGTCTAATGAAAACATGATTCAATATTTGGGAAATTTTGAGTTATGGGTAACAGTGTTCTTTTCAGGACATGCATGTTTTTCTTTTGAATTTTTTTTTTATTTTTAAACAAAACATAAAACAACCATCATCCATTACAATTACAGAAAGTGTGTCGATTAGTTACAGATCTTTTGTGCTTAATCCCATATCCAAAACACTCTTATTTGACAATTTATTATATCCCTTTGTATTGTTATTCTCATTTACCAATTATTTAACAGTGGCTTATCTCCCATAAAAACCCACTTCATACATTTTATTATTACATTTATTTCATTTCCATGCTTTATTATCTAGCCATTGATAAAATAAATCCCATATCAAATAATACTGTTTGTCTTCCTGTTCTCTAATTTCAAATGTCAATTTACTCATTTCAGCACACTCCAAAATTTTCTTAATAACTTCTTCATCAGTAGGTATCTTCTCTCCTTTCCAATATTTAGCAAATACAATTCTAGCCACCGCTAAAACATTCACAATTAAATATCTCAGTTCTCTATTATATGTTTCTGGTAAAATCCCCAATAAAAATATATCTGGTTTAAAATCAGTGTGTTTCTTTGTCATTTTTTCCAACCATGTGTGGATTTTAGTCCAATATCTTTTAGCTTCTGCGCATGTCCACCACAAAGGGTAATATGAACCCAGAGTCTGATGACACTTCCAACACTTCTCCGATTTATTCTTGAACATTCTGGCTATTCTCGCCGGGGTAAATGCCACCTGTAAAACATCTTATACAAATTCTCCTTATATGCAGAACATGCATATTCAATAAATAGAAAATGTAGAACTGGTCCACTACTAAAAACTATCGATAAAACGCATGCTTTTGTAAACAGATTTCTCAACTACTAATGATATCTCTCCATAGCAGATGCTATGCAAAATTGATAAACCTTCCTAGTCAGAGTTTACCTGATCCTGATACTTAGTCTGACCAGTATGAGATGGTAGAAATTGTATTTCCGTGGATTGGACTTAAACTAAATTACATTAATTCAATTGTTTATTTCATTGCTAAACTACCATACCTTTCCTGAAAACATCTCAAGGAAAATAGGGCCGTCTTCACTGTAGGAATAAGGGATGTGTCAGCATTCCATGCACAAATCAGGAAATTATCCATACTTCTTGGTCCAAGAGAGTCTATAACTGGACTGAAACATGTGATTTGTTCACAAATGGATCAGGAACACATTTATTCTAGTAGAAGTGCTTTGCAATGGGGGAATAGTATAAAAGAAGTAGCACCCTAGGATGACAGAGTTAGGACAGATGCAGCTAGCTGGCATTAGCAATGACAAGGAAAGAAATCTCAGAAGGAAATATAGAATGGGTAGGTAGCACATTAGTAAGCAGAGGCATTAGGCATTAGTAGCAAGGCAGGAAGTAGGCTAAGGTGCAGTGGCAAGGTAGGAAGACACAGTGAAGATCAGGTAGTCCTTGTTGGGTTGGGTAGGTATCCTGCACTTGAACTAAAGTACAGCAGCAACAAAGAGCAGGAGAAGAAAGAGAAGAGAAGAAAATGGAGAAGATTGCTGGGTGTTTTGGAATGTAAGCTATACGAAGGAAGACAGGAGAGAAGAGCAAGGCGTTCCTGCTTGCTACACTTAATCTCTAATGTCCCTAATTTGACACAGCAAAAAGCCAGATAAACATAAATAATCTTTCCAGGATGGACAGGTTGAACTTCTGACACAGAATAAAGTAGGTGCAATTATTACTTTATGCACTACTGTAATAGCAATCTTCATAGTCCATCTAAGAAATTTTATGCTTCAAATGGTTCACAAAAATATAATAGTGAACCAATTATGATTTACCTCCAAGCAGCATTCACCATCCTATATTCATGGTCAACCACAGTTGAGAATTCTATGCCAATACAATGACAATGGACACATGCACACACAAACACAAACACACAAACACACAAGCACTTTGATCCCTAAACCTGCTTTGTCCACACAATAGATATTAACATTGTCTGTAGATATTAATATCAAAGGATTAATCAGAAAAAAGTCAATTCAAGAATGCCAAAGACAATGCTTATACTATTTAGGATAAAAATAACAATGTTTTCAATTGTTATTACTGTTCTGAATCTACACACTATTAAAACTCTTGTCATTTAAAAAATAAAAAACTTTACCAAAAAAAATTCTTGTCATGACCTTTCATTGGGTAAAACATCGGGTAAAACATTGGGTATCATGCAGAAACAATTTCTGAAGCAAGGTATCCCAAATGGACTAACATATACAATGTGTACAAGATCCAGAACTCAGGACTCCTGAGAGAATGACATTTGGGGAAATTGTGACTGCTGGCTTGCTGGGCTGCAGCTGCAGTCACACAATCTTCGTTTTCAATGTTCCATTTATGATTTCCTAATCAGTTTTCCCTTGTTCCGTCTCCCACCCAGCAGCAGCCACTGCTGGGAAGAGAAAGGAAGAGAAGGGAAGGGAAGAGCAAGGAATGAGCAAGGAACAGAATGGGAAGGAATCCCATGCGCCTTTCCTGGTTGCAAGCCATCCTGACTTGCACCGCCCCACACATGCCTTGCACAATCCATGCTCTTTTTTAACATCCACAGACATCCTCCATGACTCACTCCACACCCTTCTTGCCTCTGCGTATGGACAGAGGATCAGATGCAGGGGTGGGATTCTACCGGTTCAGATCAGTTCGGGCAAACCGGTAGCTCTGACAATCAGCTGGGAGCGAACCAATTCGTTCCAATGATCAGGTCGGACCACCCACCTGCCCTTGCATTTTACTTACCTTTATTTTTTTTTATTTTTTTTTATTTTATTTCATTTTCAATTTATATACCGCCCTTCTCCCTGAGGACTCAGGCGGTGCACAGCCAGAATTAAAAACATGATAAACATTATCTTGCCGCGCCTCAGCTGTGTTACTCCCAAGTGGTAACAAAGAAGATTAGTATTTAGTATTAGTATTAGTATTAGAACAAAAAAGATTAGTATTTGTAAAACTGTACACATGAAGCACACAATCACCGAACTGGTTGTTAAACTGGTAGCATCCCACCACTGATCAGGTGCACAACTCAATGCATATTTAAAGGAAAAATCTGCAAAAATGTGTGGGTCAGTGATCCAGATGAAGAGATCCTGTCATTTGAGACTAGAACAAACCATTTGTTAAACATTAAGGTTATAGGTAGAGGAGATTCCAACTAGACAAATCAAGCTGAGATGCCCAAGACAAGATCTTGTGAGGTTGACTCAGCCTTCCATCCTTTCGAGGTTGGTAAAATGAGAACCCAGATTGTTGGGGAAAATATGCTGACTCTGTAAACTGCTTAGAGAGGGCTGTAAAGCACTGTGAAGTGATATATAAGTCTAAGTACTATTGCTCTTGTTATTTGGAATGTTTTTGATTATGTGATTTCTTAGAACATGAGCAGAGTTCTCCATTTTGTAAGCTTAGCCATCTGCTTATTATATCCATGTTTTCCTGAAAATAAGACACATTAGGGCTTATTTTCTGGTTAGCTGTTATTTTGGAGGGAAATACCCTACTAAAATATGGCTGACCATCTTACCTGGGGCTTAATTTTGGGGTAGGGCTTATATTATGAGCATCCTGAAAAATCATGCTTAGGGCTTATTTTCCAGTTGGGTCTGATTTTGGGGAAAACATGGTATGGTAAAGCTGCCTGGGAAATGATATGTGACTGGATCCATGTAGCAATAATGGCTACTTTAGTGAGGGGATGGTGCCTCAGCCTTGAAGGAGCCCTTTCCCTTAAGAAGGAGACCCAAGGTCCTGGATCATTAACCATCCAGTCTCCAAACTTTTCTTATTAGAAAATGTGATAGAGAGAGTAGCTGGGTTGATCTTCCAGGATATTCTGGAGGAAGCATATGCTTAGAGCTTTTTCAGTTGGTTTCAGCTTGGAATTTACTACAGAGAGAGCATTGGTCAAATCTGTTGACTACCTATGGCAGGGCTGGAATGGGGGTATTGTGTCCATCCTAGTGCTCTTTGAACTCCTGGTGGCTTTTAATAATGTTGCTCACGTATCCTTTTGGATTGCCTTTGGGGATTAATAGCACTAACACTAGCACTTAGACTTATATACTGCTTCACAGTGCTTCAGAGCCCTCTCTAAGCAGTTTACAGAGTTTACAGACCATATTTTTCCCATCAATCTGGACCTCATTTTACTGACCTCAGAAGGATGGAAGGCTGAGTCAACCTCACAAGATCTTGTCTTGGGCATCTCAGCTTGATTTGTCTAGTTGGGTCATGGGTGAAATCCAGCAGGTTCTGACAGGTTCTGGAGAACCAGTAGTGAAAATTTTGAGTAGTTCGGAGAACCGGCAAATACCACCTCTGGCTGGCCCCAGAGTGGGGTGGGAATGGAGATTTTGCAATATCCTTGCCCCAGGAGTGGGGAGGGAATGGGGATTTTACAGTATCCTTCCCCTGCCATGCCCACCAAGCACAATCACTGAACGGGTTGTTAAAAACCGGCAGCATCGCACCACTGATCAGGTGCACAATTCAATGCATATTTAAAGGAAAAATCTGCAGAAATGTGTGGGTCAGTGATCCAGATCAAGAGATCCTGTCATTTGAGACTAGAACAAACCATTTGTTAAACATTAAAGTTATAGGTAGAGGAGATTTTTTCCATTGGACTGATGCCACCTCAGATACAAGGCATGACTGAGTTATAAATTGTGAAAATGGATGGATCAAAACTCTGGGGTCATGATTGGCTGAGGAGGCTGCCACTCATTTGAAGTTACATGAAGAACTACATGAAGCTACACGGTTTATCACAAAAATCAGCAAAGATCACCAAAATCTTTGATAAACTGAGAGACTTTGGATTATGCCATACATGTTTTGAAAAATGGTATCAGCACAATCAAGCACATTAAAAGTAAAACTATTTTATATTAGAATATGATACCCGACTTGAACAAACCCAGTATTATATGACATACACAAAAAGTTAGAAAGTTGAATTGGACCAGATGGATATTGAATTGATGATTAATTCCATGGGCTATAAATGTGGTTCCAGTAGCTGTTAAAAAGGAATAGCCAGGGTTTTTGTATATTTAAAAGCTGCCATTTATCCACTATTACAGGATAAATAATATCACTGCCTGGAACTGTCATTTTTTGGTAACCTTACCAAGAGACATTTTAATAAAATAGGCCTATTTACTTATGTAAATGGAACAGATTTTTGTGGTATTTCTCATAATAAATGCACACAAAAAGTTATAACATGATAATAGACTTTGGAATAGATTCAACAAAGTGCTTTGGCAAACAGTCAAATAGACACTAAGTGCTATGAGATAATCTGGGCACATAGTGTTATTTAGGTGACATAAATGCATTTGGTGTAATTGAGGAGATATATTTGCAAAATCCCAAAGAAGCATTGTACAGAATAAGGGACTATGGTTTCCAGTATGAAGAAATGAACACATCATTCTTTAAATAAAGTACTATATTAATGCCGAAAGCATACACAACTTTATGCACCTGTCCAAATTATTGTGGTTCCAATCCATATTGTGGAGTCACATATTAGACTTGATTTGTATCTTGGGATAATTGAGACATGATGTGATTTTGGAGGCCACTGTCATCAGTCCATTACCATAGTTAGATAACTCTAACTGCTTTTTGGCTGTCTGGTGCCACCACCACTCCCTCTACAGTAAGATAAAGCTGTTAGATCAGCCTAGTCCAACCCAACGAAGCCTAAACTGGTGGACTTGATTGGATCCCAGACAGATTTTCCCCAAGGGGGTAATGCAGTTTGTCTGAGATCCTAGTTGTAGCCTGGAATAGGCATGCAGTATGGATCTTAGATTGTATTGTCCCATGTGGTCTCTAACCCTATGCCAATCCCAGGGTACATCCTGGTTCTCTGAGGAGCTCTAGGAGATGAAGCACAGGAAGAGAGGCATGGTGCATATTTCAGGAACAGAAAGAGTGAATCTGACAAATGAAAAACTATATTAGGGATTACATCGTGGTGATAAGGGTGGCAAAATATCATTTCACCACTTTATAGTGCTGCTGATACCCATTCAAAGATCCTGTGGGAAGAGATAGGCTACAGGACTATTCGCAGGGCCAATTTGACGAACAATCTTGAGAATAAAGTCACAAATTCACTTAGAATTGGATTCCAACTAGACAAATCAAGCTGAGATGCCCAAGACAAGACTTGTGAGGCTGACCCAGCCTTCTATCCTTCCAAGGTGGGTAAAATGAGGACCCAGATTATTGGAGGCAATATGCTGACTCTGTAAACTGCTTAGAGAGGGCTGTAAAGCACTGTGAAGTGGTATATAAGTCTAAGTGCTATTGCTCTTGCTATTTGGAGTGTTTTTGATTATGTGATTTC
The DNA here is from genome assembly GCA_022577455.1 of Arizona elegans. Taxonomy (NCBI): domain Eukaryota; kingdom Metazoa; phylum Chordata; class Lepidosauria; order Squamata; family Colubridae; genus Arizona; species Arizona elegans. Next base: position 61,940,781 of record JAKOOJ010000009.1, read on the forward strand.
TTAGAACATGAGCAGAGTTCTCCATTTTGTAAGCTTAGCCATCTGCTTATTATATCCAGGTCCCTACTACCCATGTTTTCCTGAAAATAAGACACGTTAGGGTTTATTTTCTGGTTAGCTGTTATTTTGGGGGGAAATACAATACTAAAATGTGTCCATATGGCTGACCATCTTACCTGGGGCTTAATTTTGGGGTAGGGCTTATATTATGAGCATCCTGAAAAATCATGCTTAGGGCTTATTTTCCAGTTGGGTCTGATTTTGGGGAAAACATGGTATGGTAAAACTGCCTGGGAAATGACATGTGACTGGGTCCATGTAGCGATAGTGGCTACTTTAGTGAGGGGATGGTGCCTTCAGCCTTGAAGGAGCCCTTTCCCTTAAGAAGGAGACCCAAGGTCCTGGTCCTGTTCACCGCCCTGAGTCCTTCGGGAGTAGGGCGGTATACAAATTCAATTAATAATAATAATAATAATAATAATAATAATAATAATAATAATAATAATAATAATAATATTGCAAGTGGATTTACTTTCCTCTTGATTCATTAAACATTCAGTATGGCATTGGCGCTATTCATTTTACTATGAGAAACAGCACTTCATGAGCCTTTATGTTCAGTATTATTAGTGTACAGAGAAATATGAAAAATAGCTAAATGGAAGACATGACAACTATTTACAGTAATGACAGAACCTTTAGATCTTTCCATCTTGAGGACAGTTAACATTATATGTTAATTGTTAGCTGACCTCTTCCAATTCTTAAGGTTAATATGGTTCTGGGAAATGTAGACAGATTTTTTTTTTTTTATTAGCAATCTAGTGTAAACATGTTTTTCTCTACCAAGCCAGGAATTTCTTTTTTTTTTTTATTGCAAAAGTTTTACAGTTATATTTTCACCCCTTTTTCCCCCCCCCACAACCCCCCCAACCTTCCCAACCTCCCTAACCCACCCTAACCCTCCCCTCCCCCCAGACTTCCTAGTATACTCATGTCAAATAAAAGGAAAAAACCCTCCTTTGTATATAAAACTTGAACCCTTCCCTCCCCCTTAAATTTTCATCTTCCTTACATTAATATTTATAACATTTTCAAATAAATTTTCATCCTAATTACCTTAAAGATATTTCTATCTTGATATAGCATTTTCTAACAAATTTTCACCCTCAACCTTAAAAATATTTCTGTCTTAATATAACATCCTCTAGCAAATTTTCACCCTCAATCTTAAAATATTTCTATCTTGATATAACATTTTCAAATAAAAGCTATTTGGTACTTCCTAGTTTGGTATTTATGCTGAACATAATTTATCCACTTCTTCCATTCCCATTCATAAGTCTCTTGAGAACAATCTTTTAAATATGCTGAAATCTTCGCCATCTCTGCAAAACTGGCCATCCTCAAAGTCCATTCCTCAATCGTAGGCAGCGCTTCATTTTTCCAGTATTTACCTATCAACAATCTTGCTGCAGTTATCATATACAATATCAATTTTGTTTCACCCGATGTAAAACCCTTAACTATACCCAATAAAAACAGTTGTGGAGAAAACTGAATTTTTTCCTTTAAAACATTCTGCATGACCCACCAAATTTTTATCCAAAAAGCCTTAACTTTCTTACAGGTCCACCAAACATGATAATATGTAGCGTCTAGGCAATCACATCTCCAACATTTAGGCTGCACATTAGGGTACATACACGACAATTTTTTGGGGTCTAGATGCCATCTGTAAAACATTTTATAAAAATTTTCCCTCAGGTTCTGCGACTGTGTAAATTTAACATTCTGAACCCAAATTTTTTCCCATGTTTCCAACATCACTGGTTCCTCAAAATTTTGTGCCCACTTAATCATGCAGTCTTTAACTAGCTCAGATTCTGAATCCCTTTCTAACAAAACATTATAAAGTCTTTTAATATGCATTGGGCCTTTCTCTTTTATGTGTCTAACTAATTCTTCCTCATACATCATAATACCAGTTTTTTGATCCTCTTTCCATCTCAATTTCAATTGATTATATTGTAACCAAGTTAAATTGATCCCTTCAGCCAACAATGTCTGTAATGTCTTCAGCTGCCATCTGCCCGCATCTGTAAAAAGAACCTCTTTATATAAAAACCCCCCGAGTGACATTATATTTGTATTCCACAAGCTATGACCAAGATCCAGCCATAGCGGTATTTTATAATTCCATTTGTTTCGGTGCTTCTTCCAAACTCTCAACAAAGAATCTCTAAGTATATGGCTTTTAAAAACTTTATCCACTTTACTGTCATAAAATAAGTAGGCGTGCCATCCAAATTCCAAATCGAAACTTTCTGCGTTTAATATTCCAGTCTTTTTTCCTCCAAACCAATCACTTACTAAAGTCAAAGCTGTTGCATCATAATATAATTGTAGGTTTGGAAGTTTGAGACCTCCCCTTTCTGGAACATCTTGCATAATTTTCATTTTTACTCTTGGCTTTTTCTCGTTCCAGACAAACTTGTTCACACCAGTTTGCCATACTTTTAATTGTTTATCATTTCTGAGCACCGGGATCATTTGAAACAAAAAAAGAAATCTTGGCAAAATGTTCATCTTAACTGCTGCTATTCTTCCAAGTAAAGACAGCTGCAGTTTTTTCCAAATCTCCATGTCTTTTTGCACCTCTCGCCACAACACCTCATAATTATTTTGAAACAATTTCATATTTGATTCTGCAACCTGAACTCCTAGATATTTTACCTTTGGTACAATCTCAAAACCTGCCCTCCTTTCTAACTCCAGTTTACGATCTTGTGTCATATTTTTAACTACCATCTTAGTTTTTTTCTGATTCAATCTAAAACCTGAAACTTTACCATAGTCTTGTATAATGTCCTTCATCTGGATTATCGATTCCATTGGTTGTGCTAGGGTAACAACCAGATCGTCTGCAAATGCCTTTATTCTGTAATCCTCTTGCCTTATCATTATACCTTTCAAAGTGTTAGAGTCCCTTATCGTATTTAACAAGACTTCTAGTGTTAGAATAAACAACAATGGGGACAGTGGACATCCCTGTCTTGTTCCTTTTTCGATTTTAAACTCTGTTGTCAAGCTTCCATTGATAATGATCTGTGCCTTTTGCTCTTGATAAATTGCTGAAACCGCCTGTATAAATTGGTCCCCAAAGTCCATCTTTTTTAAAGTCTTTAATAGAAAATTCCAATCCACTCTATCAAAGGCCTTCTCCGCATCCAGAAAAACCAGCACTGCAGGAATCTGTTTATTCTTCTCAAGATATTCCAATAAGTCTATTACTTGCCTTACATTGTCTTTCATGTACCTACCCTCAATAAATCCCGCTTGGTCATCATGAATCACCTTTTGAATTACTGGCATCAGTCTGTTGGCTAATACTTTTGCATAAATTTTATAATCCGTATTCAAAAGAGATATTGGTCTGTAATTCTCCGGTTTTTTGGGACCTGCTTGCTCTTTTGGTATCAAAGAAATATAAGCTGTAGTCCATGATGGGGGTACTTTTCCCCCTTGTTGTATATTACAAAATAAGTCTCTAAGTTGTTCCACCATTTCTGCCTGCAAAGCTTTATAATACTCTGCTGTCAGACCATCCGTTCCAGGAGCTTTGGCTGTTTTTAATTGTTTTATTGCTGCTATTATCTCCTCCTCTGTTATAGGATAATCCATTCTTTCCTTTTGTTGCTCAGTAATTTTTGTAACTCTTTTGTTGTCTAAGTATTTTTCTATAAGTCCATTCTGCACCTCCTCTCTGGCATATAGTTTAGTGTAATATTGGAGAAAAGCTTCTTTTATTAAATTCTGTTGAAAAACTTCTTTCCCCCCAATATCAACACTATCAATAGTCCGTGCGCTCTGTTTCTTCCTTAATGTGTAAGCCAACCACCTGCCTGGTTTATTAGCGTTGCAGAATGTATTATGCTTCGCATATTGTAAATTTGTTGCAACTTGTTCCGCTATAAGCATTTGGAATTGGTCTTTCAAAAGTTTTATAACACTAAGTATTCTTTCATCTGTTGGATTTTTAATAAGTAACTGTTCTTTGTTCTTTATTTCTGCTTCCAGTTCAAGTCTTTTCTTTTGTCGAATCAACCTATGTTTAGAGTTCATATATATAAGCACCCCTCTCATATAAGCTTTGCTTGCGTCCCACACAATTTCCATTGGGGTGCCTTTATTCAAATTCATTTCAAAAAACTCTTTCAAATACTTTTTAAGTTCTATTATATTTTTCTCATATCTGAACAGGTTTTCATTTAATCTCCAAGAGCGTCTCTCATTCTTGCATGTCTCAATTTCTATCCACACTGGGCTATGATCAGTCAAAGTTCTTGGCAGAATCTTTGTTCTTTTTGTCCTAAGAAGTAGATCATCAGACAACAAGATAAAATCAATCCTGGAAAAGGATCTATGTCTATCAGAGAAGAAAGTATAGTCCAGTTCTTTTGGATTATGTATTCTCCAAATATCTTTTAATTCCAGATCTTCTTTCATATCAAAAAAAGTCTGTGGTAATCTAATTCTTGACTTTGCCAAAGTCTTTTTGTCTAATTTAGAGTCAATTACTCCATTCCAATCTCCCATAATTAAAATAGATCTATAATCCCATTGGAGTATTTTAGTATGCAGCATTTTATAAAAATAATCCTGTTGTTGGTTAGGAGCATAAATTCCTATCAAAAGAATTTGATTATTAGCAGAAAGCAATTCAATTGCTACAAACCTACCATCTTGATCAGCTTCTATAAGTTTGGCTGTTAGTTTTTTATTTACATAAATAACCACACCATTCTTTTTTTGGTTAGTTGAAGATATAAAATGTGTTCCTAATTTGGAATTTTTCAAATAATTTTGATCTTGAGCTGTAATATGCGTTTCTTGTAAGCAAATTATATCATTATTATGTTGTTTTAAGTATGTAAATACTTTCTTCCTTTTTTGTGTTACATTCAGCCCATTCACGTTCCAAGATAAACATTTAATCATCATCATTCTCTTTCTGGAGCGAAGCGCAGAACCTTAGGATTTCATCCGAAATCTTCTGGCCTGCATTCCCCACAGCCCCAGCTTCATCTCGCCTTTCCTGCTGTAACTTTTGTTTAAGTTCCTTGGCTTTTGCTCGGGTTATACGCTGGTCCTTAACTTCAGCCGCCCAAGCCAGCTCCAAGATTGGAGAAGGTTCCAGCAAGGGCTCATCCAGAAAACCTCCTTCAGCGCCCTTCAACTCCTCTGATTCCTGCTTAGATTGTTGTTGCAATTCTTGAGGTTGCTTCTTATCACTCTCTTTAATCTCCAAAACTGTAGATGTGCGTGGGGATGGTGTTCTTTCTTTAAAGATGTCAGTATAAAATTGCTCCGCCTTCTCCACAGTATTCAAGCGGTGTTTCTCTCCCTTATATCTCAAAATTATGCCAGTTGGAGCATCCCAACGAAATGGGATTTGATTATTCTGCAATTCTTTAACAAGAAAACCATATTCTTTTCTGGATTTCAACATCTTAGGTGGGAGCTCCTTGTAAACTGTAACCTTGGATCCGCTCACTTGCACAGAAGTGAGGAAAGATTTTTGCAGAATATCGTTTCTTATTGCTCTGTCTGTAAAATATATGACCACATCTCTGGGCAATTGTCTTTGTCTGGCCACCCACGAGTTAACTCTGTAGATTTTATCTATTTTGCAAAAGACCATCTCAGGATCAGTTTTTAAAATCACAGCTAGGGCTTCAGCACAAATCTGTCTCAAATCTTGTCTCTCCTCTTCTCTAATTCCTCGAAGCCGTATAGCAAATTCCATTGCCCGGAATTGCATCATAACAATGTCATTCTCAACTCTCTGCATCTTGTCATCAACCTCAAAAAATTTATGATCATTATTTTTCAACTTAGCATTAACTTCTGATTTAAATTCATCCACTTTTGACTCAACTTTCATAATAAATCCTGCCAGGCCAGACGCCACATCCGTTATTTTTTTGGTCACCATCTTTTATGCATTTCCTGCATAATTTCCTGTTGTGACTTTTGGATTTTTTCATCTATTTTATTTATTTTATCATCCATGTCTTGAAATTTCTCATCCAAAATATTTGAAATGAATTCTTTTAGATCTCCCATGTCCAGATCTTTTTTTTGAGCTTGTGGCTGCGTGTTCTGTTTACGTGGGGGGGATCCCCCCCCTGTTTTGCCTTCCTGCTTCTTTGAAGCCATCCTGCCACGTAAGCTGGCTTTTCTAAAAAGGGAGGTTCCGCCTCTTCTGCCACCTCCACAATACCTTCTAAAAAAGTCCCCCAGATTTACTCAGGGCAAAACTATAGTGCAGCAAAAACAAGTAAAACAAGTAAAAGGGAGAGATTTTCCTCTTATTTCTGTTGCAGCCGGAGCAACTTTGTAGCAACTTTTTAACTTTATAGAAGACAAGATAACTTCACCAATCCACATCCACTGATTCATTTGCTGAGCGCCATATTTTTTTCAGTCACTTTCACTCATTCCAAGACTTTCACTTCAGCATAAAAAATCAGCAAAGGGCTAATACTTGCAGTTCAGAGTTTCAGGGTTCAAGTGGATTTCAGGTGTTTATTTGGCTTACTTCCTCGCTCTTTAAAGGTTTCCTGAAGTCGGCTTGTTCTGCAAAGGCAGAAGACGTCCCACGCCGCCCGGAGTCTCAGCAGGTTGTAAGGGAGCCGCGCCTGTTTCCTCCCCAGAAACGATTCCCTGGGGGGGTTACAGGGGCTCTACCTGTACCCTGCTGCCTCTTCTTCATAAATCCTAGGGATTTTGAAGATTTCAAGCCGCTTCACGATCGGGAAGCGGCTCTACAAGCGGCGGGGGTGGCGGTGCTAAAGGAAGGCACCGTCGCCGCCGAAGACGAGGAAACCGGAAGCCTCCAAGCCAGGAATTTCTTATCTGGTAAATCCTAATGACATTTAGGCTAAAATAATGCAGCTACTCAGCTAATCTCTTTCATTGATATGCATACAGAAAAGCATGTTGTACTTTATAAAATTGTCCTGTTGGGTTGCTTTGAACCTCATCATCAGTAGACAGCTCAGTTTCAACATGAGGATCGTTCTGTTGAATGAAATTAGCAGGATTCCCAGCAAATGAAACTGTATTATGCCTCTTAAACAATTCTGTAATTGTGTATTTTAAATCTTTTCAGAAACTGGCAATGCAAATAGTAGTTTTAATTTTGGAGAAAATTTTATAAATTTTGAAATAGGTATGTCAATATGAGATAAGTTAGAATTGTCACTGTTGGGTACAATATTATTTTTATTTCAGACAATATGAGTTCTGACAACTAAACCATCATTTAAAGTGTGGCAGAAGGATATATCTAAATTTGTATGCTGGGGGAAAAACACAAATTTAATATAGATGCAAAGAATAGAGGGGAATTGGGTCTACCAGATTTAAAATTATATTTTAATGCCTTCTGTCTAGCTTCAATGAAAGAGTGGATGTTGTTAAGAAATAGAAGGTTATTGGAGTTAGAAGGACATGATCTGAGATCTGGACAGTATGGATATTTATGATATGACAAAATTTAGGGTTAATGTACATTTTAAGAAACATTATGTAGACAAGGCATTCTTAAAGTATGGAATAAATATTGTTGTTTTGGGGCACAACCTAAATGATATTTATTCCATACTTTCAGTGCAAGGGAGGCCAACATAAATGGTGTTATACTATAGTATACTAGAATTTTCTCAAAGTGAAGATGAATTTTCTCAAAGTGAAAATGAAATCTTCTCAAGGAAAGATTTGACAAAAGAAAAGTCAATGGTTTTCTTATGTACAATATCAGAAAGATTTAAACTGGTTAAAATATTATATGGTTTTGAACAAAATAAGAATGAGTTGAAATAGAACTATCAAGTTTAGCAAGTTATTGCTTAAAAATGTTAAATATTAGATACTAAAAACAAATGAAAGAATGTATGATAAAGTGGTCTAAAATTGTGTTTATACAATATACAAATGGAACAATGGGAATATACAGTATGTGACTGAAAAGACTAAAATATATTACATTAATATTCTCTAATATTAAACAGAATTTTTACAAAATGATTCATATTTGTTACTAGAGAAACTAGAATGCATAAAGGTACTTTGAATCTCTGTCACAAATGTGAAAACATGAAGAGACATTCTACCATTTTTGGTGGATGGGTAATTGTTTTAAAAAAATTTAGATACAAATGCATGCATTAATTTAGAAGATTTTAAAAACTAAAGTACAATTAAAACCAGAGTTTTCTGTTTTGAAACTAATGTCTAAGCTACTGGAAAAAAGGCATGGAATTTTGTTTTTTATGCAGTAAGGTACAGTCAGGTCCAGAAATATTGAGACATCGACACAATTCTAGCATCTTTGGCTCTATACACCACCACAATGGAGTTGGGATGAAACAAACACAATGTGCGTTAACTGCAGACTGTCAGCTTTAATTTGAGGGTGTGTACATCCAACTCAGGTGAACGGTGTAGGATTTACAGCAGTTTGTATATGTGCCTCCCACTTGTTAAGGGACCAAAAGTAATGGGACAATTGGCTTCTCAGCTGTTCCATGGCCAGGTGTGTGATATTCCCTCATTACCCCAATTACAATGTGCAGATAAAAGGCACAGAGTTTTGTTTTTTTTTTAATTTGATTTATATGCCGCCCTTCTCCAGAGACTCAGGGCGGCTTACAATGCGTTAAGCAATAGCCTTCATTCTTTTGTATATTTTATACAAAGTCAGCTTATTGCCCCCACAAACTGGGTCCTCATTTCACCTACCTTAGAAAGGATGGAAGGCTGAGTCAACCTTGAGCCTTGGAGAGATTCGAACCAGCAGAAATTGCAGGTAGCTGTGTTAATAACAGGGTGCACTAAACCACTGTACTATCAAGGCTCATTTCAAGTGTGCTATTTGCATTTGGAACCTGTTGCTGTCAACTCTCAAGATGAGATCTAAAGAGCTGTCACTATCAGTGAAGCAAGCCATCATTAGGCTGAAGAAACAAAACAAACCCATCAGAGAGATAGCAAGAACATTAGGCGTGGCCAAAACAACTGTTTGAAACATTCTCAAAAAGAAGGAATGCACCAGTGAGCTCAGCAACACCAAAAGACCTGGGAGACCACGGAAAACAAGTGTGGTGGATGACCGAAGAATTCTTTCCCTGGTGAAGAAAACACCCTTCACAACAGTTGGCCAGATCAAGAACACTCTCTAGGAGGTAGGTGTAAGTGTGTCAAAGTCAACAATCAAGAGAAGACTTCACCAGAGTGAATACAGAGGGTTCACCACAAGATGTAAACCATTGGTGAGCCTCAAAAACAGGAAGGCCAGATTAGAGTTTGCCAAACAACATCTAACAAAGTTTTCACAGTTCTGTAACAAGATCCTATGGACAGATGAGACCAAGATCAACTTGTACCAGAGTGATGGGAAGAGAAGAGTATGGAGAAGGAAAGGAATTGCTCATGATCCTAAGCATACCACCTCATCAGTGAAGCATGGTGTGGTAGTGTCATGGAGTGGGCATGTATGGCTGCCAATGGAACTGGTTCTCTTGTATTTATTGATGATGTGACTGCTGACAAAAGCAGCAGGATGAATTCTGAAGTATTTCGGGCAATATTATCTGCTCACATTCAGCCAAATGCTGCAGAACTCATTGGACGGCACTTCACAGAGCAGATGGACAATGACCCAAAACATACTGCAAAAGCAACCAAAGAGTTTTTGAAGGGACAAAAGTGGAATGTTATGCAATGGCCAAGTCAATCACCTGACCTGAATCCCATTGAGCATGCATTTCACTTGCTGAAGACAAAACTGAAGGGAAAATGCCCCAAGAACAAGCAGGAACTGAAGACAGTTGCAGTAGAGGCCTGGCAGAGCATCATCTGGGATGAAACCCAGTGTCTGGTGATGTCTATGCGTTCTAGACTTCAGGCTGTGATTGACTGCAAAGGATTTGCAACCAAGTATTAAGAAGGGAAAGTTTGATTTATGATTATTATTCTGTCCCATTACTTTGGTCCCTTAACAAGTGGGAGGCACATATGCAAACTGCTGTAAGTCCTACATCGTTCACCTGAGTTGGATGTACATACCCTCAAATTAAAGCTGACAATCTGCAGTTAACGCACATTGTGTTTGTTTCATTCCAACCATTGTGGTGGTGTATAGAGCCAAAGATGCTAGAATTGTGTCGATGTCCCAATATTTCTGGACCTGACTATGCCCAAAAGTATGTAAAAAGGTTACCAAGGGTGTCAAACTGGGGGGCCGTGGGCTGGATGCATCATGCACAGGCCACGCCCACCCCAGCTCTGCGAATGGGAGAAACATCATGAAATGTCACATGACAGCAATGTGACCTGGTAAGTTTGACACCAGTGGGTTAGATATTACCCACAATGGAAGAATGGTTGGTGAAGATGTTGGAATTTGCAGACATGGCTAAATTAAGTTGATTAGAGAAAAGAAATATGTAGATTTATGACAGACTAGAAATCTGTTATATACTTTTTGCATGATATAAAAAAAATGTACTTATGACTTATGGCTTGGATGATTTTAAAAAATGGTTAATAGAAAAAAATAATGTTTATTGAATCATCGAGATAAATTTGTAACCATACTTGTATTTGCTGCAGAAGAAATTGGAAATGTCTTTCTATTTTTCTTTTCTTTCTTTTTTGCTTTCTTTATTCTATATTAGCTTGTGTTAGTTTTTATGTTCTCTTTAAAACTCTTAATAAAATTTACATATAAAAAAAGAAAATATGCTTGCTGGAGGAATAGGAACAAACTGGGTAACATGGTTCTTTTTTTTACGACCCTATGATTTCTATGAAAAGCAACAGAGCAGGAAATCCTGATTCCTTTGGGAAAACTAATGTACAGGTAGTAAAGATGATGAAATAAGCGAACTGTCATCAGGCCAGCATGAAAAATATAATTGTGTATATCTATTAAAATAGCAACAACAATAATAGCTCATTCTCCACATAATGTAAATGCAAAAGAGGATAAAAATAAGTGCACCATTTTTTGGGGTGATATGAAATAGAATTCTCCCTGAAATATGTTTCTTGTTTGAAAACAAGTATGTTATTTTGTTTGAGAATAGTATAAGTGTAAGTATAATTTTATTTCTATACCACCCTTCTCCTGAAGGACTCGGGGTGGTGTACAGCCTATTTAAAAACACAAGACAAACATCAATTAAAAATTTAAAATTATTAAATAAATTTGGCTCAATTTAAAACCCCAGAAATTTAAAATACCCCAATTTAAAATTATTATGTTGATAGCCCGGCCTGGTGGAACAACAGGGTCTTCAGTGCACAGCGAAATACCCGGAGGTCGGAGATCTTACGTATTTCCGGGGGCAGTTCATTCCACAGGGCTGGGGCTCCCACAGAGAAGCCCTCCCCCTGGGTGTCGCCAGCCGACATAACTTGGCTGATGGCACCCTGAGGATACCCTCTCTGTGGGAGCGAACTGGCCGGTGGGAGGCTATTGGTGGCAGAAGTCGGTCTCGGTGATATTTTGTTATATAGACCATGATGCCAGAAAAGTTTTTATTAAATATATCCATCCTTCTTTGTATTAGTAATGATATTTAAGTCAAACTGATTATTGTAGGGGTATTTGCAGTTATGATTGCTATTGAAAGGCTGTCTGAAATAAAATGAGATATGTAATGTGTGCCAACTAATATTATATTCAGGGTCATTAGTTCAATAACACACTCATGCACACCTGACTATGTAATGCGTTACAGCAGAGGACATAATATTTCTCAAAGGCATTAGTTTATAATATTGTTATTTTAAAATGAGTATCTTTAAACTATCATTAGGAATAATAAAGATTTTTATGAATCCCATTTGATATCATGGCAAAAATAATAATTATGCCAGAGTTACATTATTGTTGAATTTAATGCTTGTTCTTTTTCCCCTTTTTTATTTTCTTTCTTTTTCTTAATAGTTGTGATAACTAAACTTAAGTTTAGTTGGTAAAGGTGGCAACCATTTCCCAGACAACAATGGGTAGTCTATTTCTGAAAAGGAAAGTATCCCTATGCAATTATAGAAGTGGTTTATACTCAATGCTTTATTCTGCACACTGTTGGAGGAGCAGAATAGAGAAGAACAGCTACCTCATAAGTAACTGACAAATATTCCTAACCAACCTTTATGGGTCTGAATACAAGTTTTCACAAACAATGCCAAACAAATGCTACTCAAAAATCCATCCAGTAATCCGATTTAGAGCAATCTGGCCATACTGTCAGCTATTTAGTTCTAGTTCTATGTTGACTTAAGAAAGTTTGAGTATATGCATTTCCAGAAGAAACATACAGTATTTTTAAAACTAGCAACAACAAAAGATAATACAGCAACACTACTGTAGTCTCAGCATATCCACAGCAATATTACAAACCAATAATGACTCCTTTTTAGTGGTTCATGGAAATCGCCTGTCCTTCAAAGCAATAATCTGTTTATAATGAGTGTACACATTTGTGTACACAAGATACAATAAGACATTTGGGGGATTCGAAAGCATATTTTATACCTTATAATTTTGTGCAGAGAAGAGTTAGAAATAAACACATCCATGAGGTCTTCTTTTCAGGTAGCAAATTGATTCCAGCCTGACCTGAAGAGTCACAAAGGCTAATTCAAACCATTTGGAAAAACAAGCAACAAAAACAAGAAAACAAATCTCATTCTGATATGTTGATCAAACACAGGAGTATTTCCATACAGTATATCATATAGATTATGCAAATAAATAAAGATTTTGCTAGGCAGAGAGTACCAACAATATAAAGAAACAATGTAGGAAGCTCAACATTATAAGCTACTCAGCAAAGGCCATCTAAACAAATAAATAAAGGTGCAAATTATGATGTTAAATCCAAAGTGGAGAAGAACAGCACAAACCAAAGGAATGAAGTCTGATGCCCTTGCTCCAAATATTTGGATATTCAGTAGTTTACCATTGGCCACAAAGGTTGAAATTTCAATGTCCAGGTAATTGATTCTTGGCAAGTTTGAACTATATGGCCATAGAAACAGGTAGTATACATGGACCTTTGTAATCTCACAGGTAAACTACATATAGAATAAAATTCAGCAGATATGCATGGGGATATAATTTGTTGAAATTAAATTCAGATCTTCGGGGTTTGGGGTTTTGTTTGTTGTCTTTAGAAATGATAAAGACACCCATAATAGTAGGTTCTTCTCAGTGGTGGGATTCAAATTTTGGGCATGGCTTGGTGGGCATGGCTTGGTGGGCATTCCATAGGAAGTATACTTTAAAATCTCCATTCCCTCTCCACTCCAGGGGAAGGTTACTGCAAGATCCTCATTTCCTCCCGATCAGCTGGGACTCAGGAGACAGAGAATAGATAGGGTGGGGCCAGTCAGAGGTGGTATTTACCAGTTCTCAGAAAAATTTCCACTACCGGTTCTCCAGAACTGGTCAGAATCTGCTAAAATCCACCTCTGGTTCTTCTTTAAGGGAAGCCAAAAAGACTGAAGATTGCTAAAGAGATTATTGCACAATGAAAGAGATCCTTATCTCTTAACTAAAGTAAGAGCAAGCATCCCTCACCATATAATCAAACGTTTTTCTTCTCTTTGGAAAAAAAAAAGTGAAACCTGTTTTGTCCACCAGTCAAAATTAGAGTGATTGAGGAAAAAAGGAACAAGAAACTTCAGAATAGAACTGCTAATATTCTACAACTGGTTTAAAACTTGAGGTTCTGTGCAGTGTATCTGAAAGAAACAATTTCTTAAGAGAATAAGGAATCATTAACTGTTGAAGTTCTTCCACAATAAACAAACTGCAAAGGAAATGGGATGCTGTCCCCAACTTCTAAACAAAAACTGCAAGTAGTACAAGATTCTAGAAAAGAGGCATTGGGATCTTGCTAGGTTCTTGGTAAATGGGATTTTGAAATTATTTTAGAAGTATCTGAAAAAAGTTGCAGATCCTTAAAAAGTCACATTAGCTTTAATGAGTCAACTCCTAAAGCAGCATCAACTTTTTTCAGGCTCATGCATAAACCCTGAAAAAATATGGACTTTTTATAATAAATATCAGAGAGGCGCTGCATTTACATGAACTGTAAAACATTGTTTTGAATAATTTTTTTAAGTTGCATAGCTCTATTAGGTAACATGTTTCATCCACCCATCCACAGACATAAATGCTATTTACTATCACTACAACTTAGAATCCTTATGAGACAGTATAAAAGTAAATTTTAAAAAATGACCTTGACTCTTTTTTCCTTCCTGAGCATCTTTTGGAAAACTACAGATTAAATAAAAACACACTCAAGAGAATAATGGGTATGTAAAATGTTGCCATAAATAGAAGAGGACATTCAAAGAAGGATATAAAGGTTAAAGATATCATGGATTTAGATAGCAGAACCAAAGAAATGTAATTATGTTTCTGGGTAAGTTTCCTAACTGGAAGTATGTTTTAAAATATAAGAAAAACAGGGGTGGGGGTAGTCTAAGATCTTAAAGATTCTTCAGGAAATATTTAGTGAGCACCTGCCAGAAATGGCCCACATTCATAGTAGAATTCACAGCTCTTACACTGCATTCTCTGTTCCATCTCAAATTATTTCCAGCACTTTAAATCTAAACCACATTTTCCCCATTTTGTCCTCATCATCTGAAGAGTAGAAAAACATTTTCAGTATCTATTTAAGGGTCTGGAGCTCCAACCAATAGTTGCTCATCCAGAGCTAGACATTAACTGGTTATAGAAAATGCAACAGCCCAGCTTCAAATTTGCCAGTTTATAAATTCATTCCCTCATCCTGACCCAGTTTTCAACATTCTATGAAATAACAAGCAGTTATTTTTCCTTCTTTTATATAAAGAATGGAAATGTCTAGCATCCTTCTTTTCCACGACACCCAGAATTTAGGCAGTTAACTACATTAATTAAAAAACAGATCTGCCAACACCTAGAAACGAGTAAAGTAATAACTAGCAGTCAGCACAGGTTTGTTAAAAACACATCATGCCAAACCAATCTTATTTCATTTTTCAACATAGTGACTAAATTAGTAGACCAGCAAAATACTGTGGACATAATATACTTAGACTTAAGCAAGGCATTCGACAAAGTAGACCACAACCTACTTCTTTGTAAGCTAGAAAAAAGTGGGATAGATAGCTTCACCACCAGATGGATTCACAACTGGTTGACAAACCGTACTCAACAAGTAGTCCTTAATGGGTCTAAATCTACATGGAGAGAAGTAAGAAGTGGGATGCCACAAGGTTCCGTCTTAGGCCCAGTACTCTTCAATATCTTCATAAACGACTTAGATGAGGGAATAGAAGGGGAACTCACCAAATTTGCAGATGATACTAAGCTGGCAGGAATAGCTAACACCCTAGAAAATAGGCTTAAGATCCAGATGGATCTTGACAGACTTGAACAAAGTAATATCTTACACTTAGGTAAGAAAAACTAAAAGCACACATATAAACTGGGGGAAACCAGGTTTAATAGCAGTGACTGTGAGAGGGATCTTGGAGTCTTAGTGGATAATCTGCTAAATATACGAACACTGGTAAGGTCGCATATTAAGACCTACCTAGTGGCGATAAAGACGGCAAAGTTTAATTACTTTTCCGCCTCTATTGCATCATCAGGGAATCGTCCGGCAGCCCTGTTCAGGGTAACCCGCTCCCTGCTCCATCTGGGAGTGCGGGAGGATCCCTTGGAAGGCAGGGTGGAGGATTTCGGACAATACCTGTATGACAAAATCGCTCAGATCCAGGGGGACTTGGACTCTGACTGGGTAGATCGGGGCAGGGTGACGAGGAATAGTCTTGAGAATGTTATCTGGGAGGAGTTTGACGCTGTGACTCCCGATGATGTGGACAGGATTTTGGGGAGACTTAGTGCGGCCACATGTTTATTGGACCCGTTTCCCTCCTGGTTGGTACTGGCCTCCCGGGAGGTTACACGAGGCTGGCTCCAGGGTGTTATCAATGCTTCGTTGAGTGAGGGTTACTTCCCCGCAGCCTTGAAAGAGGCGGTGGTGAGGCCTCTCCTCAAGAAGCCGTCCCTGGATCCGGCAATATTGGTTAACTATCGTCCTGTCTCCAACCTTCGCTTTCTGGTGAAGGTTGTTGAGAGTGTGGTCGCGCGACAGTTTCCGCAATTCCTGGAGGAAACATCCTATCTGGATCCGTTCCAGTCGGGTTTCAGGCCTGGGCACAGCACGGAAACGGCATTGGTCGCGTTGGTCGATGATCTCTGGAGGGCTCGGGACAGGGGTTGTTCCTCTGTTCTGGTCCTGTTAGACCTCTCAGCGGCTTTTGATACCATCGACCATGGTATCATGCTGCACCGGTTGGAAGAGTTGGGGATGGGGGGCACCGTGTTACGGTGGTTCTCCTCCTTTATCTCCGACCGGTCGCAGTTCGTGTTGGCAGGGGGGCAGAGGTCGACCTCGAGGCCTCTTATATGTGGAGTGCCTCAGGGGTCGGTCCTCTCGCCCCTCCTGTTCAACATTTATGTGAAGCCGCTGGGCGAGATCATCCGTGGCTTTGGGGTGAGATACCATCAGTATGCTGATGACACTCAGCTGTACATCTCCACCCCAGGCCACCCCAACGATGCCCTTGAAGTGATGTCCCAGTGCCTGGAGGCTGTACGGATCTGGATGGGGAGGAACAGACTCAAGCTCAACCCTTCCAAGACTGAGTCGCTGTGGTTCCCGGCATCCCAATATAGTCAGTTGACCTCATCACTGACTATTGGGGGCGAGTCTTTGGCCCCCACAGAGAGGGCTCGCAATCTGGGCGTCCTCCTGGATACGCAGCTGTCTTTGGAGGAACATCTGACGGCTGTAACCAGGGGGACCTTTTATCAGGTTCGCCTGATCCGCCAGTTGCGGCCCTTTCTTGATCGGGATTCCTTGTGCACAGTCACTCATGCCCTCGTGACTTCTCACCTTGATTACTGTAACGGTCTCTACATGGGGCTCCCCTTGAAGAGCACCCGGAGGCTCCAACTGGTCCAGAACGCAGCAGCGCGGGTAGTGACGGGAGCAGCATGGCGCTCCCATGTAACACCGCTCCTGCGCGAGCTGCACTGGCTCCCGGTGGTCTTCCGGGTGTACTTCAAGGTGTTGGTTCTCACCTTTAAAGCGCTCCATGGCATAGGGCCTAGCTATCTTCGAGACCGCCTGCTGCCACCGACGACCTCCCATCGACCCGTGCGCTCCCACAGAGAGGGCCTCCTCAGGGTGCCATCAGCCAAACAATGTAGGCTGGTGACCCCCAGGGGGAGGGCCTTCTCTGTGGGGGCACCTACCCTCTGGAATCAGCTGCCCCCAGAGATAAGGAGAATCCAGGACCTCAGTGCCTTCCGCCGTGCCCTTAAAACCTTTTTGCAACAAGCCGGGCTGGCCTAACTCTTTTTAAGTGTTTTTTAATTGTTTTTGTTTTTGTTTATTGTTTTAATTAATGGGGCCAAATTTATACATATTTTTAACTGTATTTTAATATTTGTATTTGATGTTTTTATTTGCCTGTTCACCGCCCTGAGTCCTCAGGGAGAAGGGCGGTATACAAGTTCAAAAATAAAATAAAATAAAATAAATAAAATAAATATGACCCAGCAGTGTGCAGCGGCAGCTAAAAAAGCCAACACAATCCTAAATTGCATTAACAGAAGGATACAATCAAGATCAAGTGAGGTACTAATACCACTCTATAAAGCCCTACTAAGACCACACCTAGAGTACTGCATCCAGTTTTGGTCACCAAACTATAAAAAAGATGTTAAGACTCTAGAAAAAGTGTAAAGGAGAGCAACCAGGATGATTAGGGGCCTGGAGACTAAAACATATGAAGAACGGTTACATGAACTGGGCATGGCTAGTCTAGTGAAGAGAAGGACAGGAGAGATATGATAGCCATTATCCAATACTTGAGGGGATGCCACAGAGAGGAGGGGATCAAGCTGTTGTCTAAAGCACCTGAAGGCCAGACAAGGAATAATAGATGGAAACTGACCAAGGAGAGATTCAACCTAGAAATGAGGAGGAACTTTCTGACAGTGAGAATAATCATCCAATGGAATAGCTTGCCTTCGGAAATTGTGGGAACTTTAGCACTTGAGACTTTCAAGAAAAGACTGGACTGGCATTTGTCAGAAATGGTATAGGGTCTCCTGCTTGAGCGGGAAGTTGACTAGATGACCTATAAGGTCCCTCCCAACTCTATTAATCTGTTACATAGTGTTCCAATATATTTCTGTGCATATTTTTTAGTTTGAAAAATGAAATAATACACTTACATGAGACCAAGTGCAAGTGAATGTTCTATTCTGAAAAAAAAATCATTAAATGCAACGAAAGAATCCTTTCTATCATCATGGCTTCAAATCAAAAATCCTGTAGTATGGTATTTGTTGTGAACTGCAATGCTAATCAATAACAAGGAAAAGAAGGAATTAATAGCTTAATGGCAAGAAAGGAAAGAAGTGGAGATTGAGCATGAAGATTTATAGTATAGACTTAATGGTTTAGACTTAACTATTATAAATAACAATATTTATAACCATTGATACTACAAGTTTTCCATTCATTATTAGTTACATTGAATTTAATAGGAAGTCTATTGAAGAATTTCTCAATGGCAGATTTCTGTAGAAGAATGGCAAACTGAAGATTGCTCTGCATAAGCAAAGCCATCAGTTGCAGTAAAGAACAAGAACAATTGGCTCAATATGCAGAATGGCTCTTTTAACTGTCTCTGGACAAAGAGAGGATGTGAGATCACCAAGCTGGGATTTATACTGTTGTTTCTCATGAGGAAAATGCAAGGCAACAGCGGGAGAAGTGGAATCCTATGGCATTTGCCATACTTGCTCCAGAAGAAATCAAAACCTTCCAAATGACACTAAATTCATACTTCTTTTGCTAACCACTTTTGGAGGATGTCAAAACTAGTTTAAATGGGTTAGACAGCTTCCAAATGACAGGGATCAAAACACTGGGTGGATACCTTCAATGCTTGAAATCTTTGACTTTGGATATAAAGATTTTGAAAATAATTCTAAAAAAAATAAATGTATTTTTGTGGGAAAGAAAAAAGATTTTCAATATTGAAGACAATTTAAGAGCCATTATAAGAATTGTTATATAAGGTAAGTAAGATAAGCACTTATTGAGAGGGATGCGGTGGTTCAGTGGCTAAGATGCTGAGCTTTTTGATCGAAAGGTTGGCAGTTCAGCGGTTTGAATCCCTAGTGCTGCATAATGGGGTGACCTTCCATTACTTGTCCCAGCTTCTGCCAACCTTGCAGTTCAAAAGCACGTAAAAAATGCAAATAGAAAAATAGGGACCACCTTTGGTGGGAAGGAAGCAATATTCCGTGCACCTTTGGCATTTAGTCATGCTGGTCACATGACCATGGAAACATCTTTGGACAGTGCTGGCTCTTCAGCTTTGAAATGGAGATGAGCATCACTCCCTAGAATCGGGAACAACTAGCACATATGTGCGAGGGGAACATTTACCTTTTTAAGATAAGCAAAAGCATTTGCAAACATTTTTGAGGAATTGCATTACCTAGAATTATTCATGTCAGCTTTGTTATTTGTTCTTAGGTACAGTCTATTCCTAGAGGAAGCTGTTACAGAAAAAAAAATTCATAACAAAATATGTTTGAGAACATGAACACAAATTTGGACATTGGATATAAAAAGATTGTACGAGGCTTTAAAAAATAAGAAGGAATGTCAATTCCAGAGAATAATTAGAATGATTTCTTCATGCTAGATTTACCAAATATTTTTTTTTCAAGATTTTGAAGGAATTTGAGAAAGGATCAACAATCATCTAAATGAATTAAAGACCAAGATCATTTCGTGAAAAAGGAACAAATATGATGTTGGTTTATTTGATCAGGGTTAAGTAGGACATATTATTTTGGATGATTTTTTTTTTTACATTTTCTGACACTGAACTGGAAAAATTATGTGCATTGGATTTGCTTATAGTTAACATGATGTTTAAGCCTTTTTTTTCTCCGAAAACTTACTTTGGGTATTTTAATCTGACTGCATTTACATTGGTTTAGAATGTAATTGTATTTTCATTTAACGTAAAGGATCTTTGAGAGCTTGCTCTCTTTAAAAAAGATACTGTCCCTCTTTGTCATGTTTAATTTCAGCCTTTTGTTTATATTAGGATACTAGTCTACTTTATGCCTTTGAAAGGTAGATGTGCTTATAGTTAAGAGTTGAGATAAGGAATAACTTTATTAATTGATATTATTTTAGGGGTCTGATTAGATTTTTTACTGAAACCTGGAGATGTTACTTATTAGACCTGCCTATAGCTAAGAGTTGAGTTATGGATGATTTTATATCTGCTAATTTAAAGGAGGCAAAAGACAATGAAATTGTTTACAATAGTTGTGAAATGGAAAAACCTTTCTTAAGGTTTTTTCCTCCCTCTATTTTTTTCTTTATTACATCTTTTATTTACACTTTCTCTTTTCTTTTCTTTTCATATTATGTTTTATTATTTTGTATTATCTAATACTAATGATCTTTTAATATTTTAATTGAAACTATTAACATTTTTAAAAAATTGGTCAATTGTACCATGTAAAATGTAATATGAGCCTTGGTAGTACAGTGGTTTAATGCACCCTGTTATTAACACAGCTGCCTGCAATTTCTGCAGGTTCGAATCTTACCAGGCTCAAGGTTGACTCAGCCTTCCATCCTTTCTAAGGTAGCTTAAATGAGGACCCAGTTTGTGGGGGCAATAAGCTGACTTTGTATAAATATACAAAAGTATGAAGGCTATTGCTTAACGCATTGTAAGCCGCCCTGAGTCTCCTGAGAAGGGCGGCATATAAATCAAATTTAAAAAAAAATACAGCCTAACTTTTTGTGAACAGTTACGAAAAGAGAAAATAAAAATCTTTGACCAGCATTAATTAAATAGCATTTATAGATGTAAGTTCAGGGCTGGTGTTTAATGGGAAAATATATGAAGTGACAAGCAAAATCACAATGAATGAACAAACTGATCTGCCTAAAGAGGGACAATAGGGGAATCAAGCATACTTAAGATGAAAAGATGATGGAAAGTCATAGAATTTGAGGTCAAAGCCATGTTATTGAGTTCAAAGAGTATCTTAAATGTGTGTGTGTATCTGTGTGTGTGTGTTTGTTTGTTTCACATGTTCTGTAGTATCAAAACAAAAACAAAATCTAATTTCTGGATCTGATTGCAACTACCTAGTATATTATGCATAGTCAATTGCAGTCCTATTGTATCTTTGGTAAAATAAACAAGTGCATATAATGAAAAATTATTTAATTAGAAATTCTATTTATAAATATGTTATAAATATTTAACATATTGCTATATCATTATTTATAAATCTCAAAATGAGGAAAAAGCCTGAATTGTACCAAATGCAATTCAAGCTAACATTCATTTGTTGGCCATACAGTTTCCCCCCCCCTTTTTAGCTGTTCTTTATGCCCTTAAGCACATATAGAAATATATCTAGAAAGTGAGTACATTATTCTTCCAGTTATGAAGCAAGGAGGATGGGGACCCACCTGCTTTGGGCATTTGTTCTCTTAGTTTTTTCCAACTGCTTTTTGGCTGGAGTGCACCTATTTCATATTCATTTGATGAGATGAAAGAAAATGTAAAAAGGGTAACTAGATGTCACTGCGTTTTTGTATTTACCAGATGAGCTCTTATTTTTGAACTTTCAGACTTACCGTAGCTTGCCAAGTTCTTATCAGTAAGCTAACTGCGCATGTCCACATTCTTTCACTTTCTTCTATACTTTTCTTTGTTCTCCGGCCAGGAGAGTTGGCCTGGAAAGCTTTGCCAAGATGTAACTAATTAGCTAGTAAGATGTTTTATTTTCTTTATAACAAATAAATGAATTTTTCTTAGAAGACATATCTTTGGGTTTATTTTCTTAATGTATACTTCAAGGAAAGGTCACGATCCATTTCTCTAAATCAAGGTGCAATTACCCAAAAGCAGAATGGGATTAATTGCCACCCTGACACTAGAGATAGATTTTCACTTTCTTTTCATCAACATAAGCACTGAAGACTACCAAGCACTAAAGAGGAGAGAACAGGGGTGAAATCCAGCAGATTCTGGCAGGTTCTGGAGAACCGGTAGCGGAAATTTTGAGTAGTTCAGAGAACCAGCAAATACCACCTCTGGCTGGCCCCTGAGTAGGATGGGAATGGAGTATCCTTCCCCTGACACACCCACCAAACCATGCCCACAAAGCCACACCACGGCCACGAAGCCATACCCACAGAACCGGTAGTAAAAAAAAAATTGGATTTCACCACTGGGAGAGAGACATACATAGCATTATAAAAACACAAGTATGAGATGAATTTTCTCTGCTGTCTGAGTAATTTCCCATTCCAAGAATGTAAATTACCTTGTAATATATCTGTCATAGCATTCTGGTGACCTTTTGAAGAGTTTATAGATTGATTTTTGTGGTCATATTCTTTCTAGTTTATTCTTCCTAAACCCATCACCACCATTACAAATCCAGTAAACAAATAACAGCCTTTAATGATGGCCTTGAATGTTCAGGGATCTCATGTTTCTTAAATGGGAAACAGAAAAAGGAATGAACTGAGAATGCTTTGTATTTAATTTAGGTTGTCAACAATAAAAAATAAATGCTTTATTTCAGTACAGCAAACTATAAACCTAATGATTTACCTGGCCAAAAATAATACAAAAGATTATGTTTGCTTGTTTTAAAGATTCATATGGACACCAATATGACTCTGGGAGGCTCACAACAACAGCACAGATTCAGAGCTGATTTCAATTTTTTCTGTACAAGAATAAATTACTGTACAGGTGTGTCATTTTTGTGACATGGAAATATGTTATAGTACAATTGATATATTTGCATTTCCTATTTTGAAACCTTCTCAAAACAAAATGCTTCTTATCTGAATTATACTTCCCTGCCTAACATGACCGATAGCAGGCAGGGAATAGTAGCAAAGAAATTCAACACTTACTGCTTTCTGGGAAATGAACAAGATATTGCAAAACAGACAAAGTATGGCTTTGGCAGTAATATGACATTTCTGATAAAAAAATAAAAACATCTATCTATCATCTATCTATCTATCTATCTATCTATCTATCTATCTATCTATCTATCTATCTATCTATCCACACACACATACACACATGTCACATGCATTCTTATTTTATATATTCATACATATGGACACATCTGCATACACATAATTACAATAAGCATTGATAGTACTGAAATTGGGACTGGTCAATAATGAATGTAATGCTCCTACTCAAAAGAAAATGGGTTCAAATGGTACCTGAGTAACCTTGGAAAGTCTCCCAACCTCATTCCTATAGTCTGGCAAAATCATGCTCACTTGAGACAGAAACTGTGCATCTATCTATTCAAGTTTAATTTCCATTAACCAAAAATGTGACATACTGCACTATTTCATAAAACACATTTCTACTCCCATATTTGAACAGAGTTCCTTGACATGGAGAAGCTGAAATGCTTCTTTCAGTCAGCAAGTGGAATACTTCTACCTTAGGTGGTACATCTGCCTAAGTTCTTTCAAATGAAGCAAATTTCTCCTATTATGAGAAACAACTGAATTAACATGCACAGATGGATTTCCCACAAAGCAACTACTATTGCTCTGAGCCAAATCCTGCCCATTCCAATCTTGAAAGAATAGGTTGGCTCACTGCCTCTCCTGGCAGCTGTAGAACTGTGCTTTAACCATCCCACTTGTACTATTTAAATGGAAGAACTATCTTACACTTTTTCCAATCTATCCCAGTCATACTTTTCTTGACTTGAATGTCACACCTTTATTATGCCCAAAATTCAGCCATAAATAAAGACAATTCCTGATAACTAATCTCCATTCAATAAAATAGCTTTGAACAGTAACAGACGAGTTCCAGTCACAGAACACTTAACATTCTCAGCTGTAACAATTTCACAAACGAAACAAACCCAAATCTGGTGATAAATGCTTTTGCTCAATTTTCTTCAAAAAGAAAAAGCTACTATCCTGAAAATACTCAAAGGAGACATAAAGCAAGTAATCTCCCACATACATCTCAATGTTTATTTGGGTAATGCAACACTAGCATACAGTATCGATAACAGAGAAGCCTTTTTTTCCAGTGTTTGTCAGAAAAGTATTGGGCCCCACTGATCTCAGCAAACAATTTGTGCCTGTTTCTTCTTAACTTTTTCTCCCATCCCAGCTGCTACCTCAAAAACTTCATGTATGGCAGAAACAGAAACTCTGCCACCCTTTAACATGGTCAAGAAGAGAAAGGTATAGAACAGGGGTCTGCAACCTTAACCACTCAAAGAGCCATTTGGACCTATTTCCCACAGAAAAGAAAACACCGGGAGCCACAAAAACCTTCTACTATTTCTTGAGCGGCCACAAAACTAGCATATGTAGTTGAATTAAACATTCTGTTTTCTTCTGAAATTTTTCTTTTCTTGGATTTATCCATGGTTTGCCTACTGGGGATTGAAAAGCTCAAAAAATTGTGTGCCGGTGGATGTCGCACATTGGTGATTGTGACGCATATTTTGAGTGACAGGGAGCTGCAGCAGAAGGGTGAAAGAGCCACATGCAGTTCCAGAGCCGCAGATTGCTGACCCCTGGTATAGAACCTGTTGATATAAATATTAAAGATGATTTAACACAGAAATCAGATATCATCATTCCAATGAATTCTTTATTCATCCATAAGCATGACCCAATTTTTTTCATCAAAGTATGCAGAAACATATTTGAATGAAAGTCACATAGTTGCCCTCCCTTTAATTGAGAAACTATGGCATCTAATAACATCAATGCCAACCTTTGCAAAATGACATTTGGCTGCACAGCATGACATGCTGTTGAAGCTACCAATCCAATTGCCCAATTCACAGATGGCTGTATTGGAAGACTATCAAGCTGGATAGATTTGGACCAACACTCCAATGCCTCATATTTACACACAGCTAAATCTTGCCCATTTGGTCCTTGTTGTTCCTAGAATGAGGATGGAGATTGCCCCAACTAACTTTTAAATTTTACTTCTTTATATTAAATAGCAGAACTGCATTTTCAGGTAAAGGCTTTGAACTAGCATACTAACTGTCCACAATTGGTTACCCTCTAGATAGCATTTTGGGTTGTCTCTCTTCTCAAAAATCACTACCTTTATCTGTACTGGAACCTTTCTCTGCACCTTTGAAAATTGATTCAGGATGTCAAAAAAAAAAAAGAGAGAAAAGAGCAGCTTGTAAGAAGTTACTCATTAAATTGTCATACAGACTAGCAAGCATCTACACTTGATTTTTTAAGTATACATAAAATCCTACTGCTTAAAAAGTCTATGAGAAATGACAGATTCAGTTTGTCTTAGATATACTTGAGTCTATTATCAAGTCAGTGTAGAAATGTATAACAAATGTATAAACGTTTTACTCCCTAAAAAAGGAATACAAGGCCCTTCTGAGAACCCACATATACCTGATTAATCCCAGTCTTGTAATCAGAAATATTGAGGTTAAAGTGTGCAACTAAAAAGTTGCAATGAAGAATTGGGAAGAGCAGGAAACCTGATTCTCCAAAGATAGTAAAACTAAATAATGAATGGTGGGTTTATATTCATTCCTCCCATTCCTGCGCTAATAATTCCCTACAGATTGACAAACATCTGGTCCTTTATTGGCTCTCTCCCCAGTATCTATTTACACTGGACTTAGATAAAGCCTGATGAGAAAATTCAAGCAATGACTTGGCATGCTTAGATCCTTTTCTATTGACCAGAATATTCAATAATCAAGATAGATAGAGATGGAGATGGAGATAAATATTCAGATACTATAAACAATAAAGCTCAAAACACTTCTTCCAGGTACATTCTCAGCCACAACTTTTGAAGTTTTACAATGAAGGCAAAATAAAGGCAAGCCATTGTAATTTTAATTCAAATTTTAGTTCTAATGAAAAACAAAATTAGCTCTATTACTAGCAATCTGTTGGCATTTACAATAAAAAAAAGGATGTACATACAAAACACCAACCTTTTTGGTTGTAATCAAAGATGCTTAGAACCAAAGTCCAGCATGATAGGTCTAGGTTTATTTGAATACTCAAGCATTCAGCAATTTGTTATTATTAGCATTGCACTAAAATAAAAAAGTTAAGTACACTTTGCAAATACCATGACAATTAAATAATCATCTAAAGTTATCTTCATTCTTCTGGTTTACATTTTAAAAGAAACACAGTAAATGGTCAATTGTTGTCCATTTCAGGTGGTTTCAAAGATAAATGTCTCTTAGTTCTTCAGTGAATTGTACATTGATGCTCCAACCTCAACAAAAATTGGGATTGCCCCCAGTTCCAATCTCTGTTTAAAAAGAATACTATGCAATAAATTGATTTTTGTTGCTAGATTCAGTCACACATTCTTATTCATCCAAATGTCATTGCAGTTTTCCCTAAATAATTTCTGCCTGCCCACACTAGAACACCTACGCATGTAAACAGGCATAAATACAAAATGAATTCACTCCTACAAACTGAAATGGGAGCAAGAGAAATGGTGATGATAAGATTCTTTTCACTTCTGTTTTTGACTATGCAATGCAGCTTGGCACAAAATACTGACAGGGAGCCATCTCTATTTAACCAACTAGATAAAACTCTTTTTCCTGAACTTATTAGTTAGAAATTTTATTTCTTGCTTTGTACCCTTTAAAGCATTTTGATGTGAGTAAATTGATAGGGTTTCATTTTTTAATTATTGCATGCATAAACTAAAACTTAAGTAGTTTTTTTTTTAAAGCTACTAATAGCTTATAGGGTACAGTAAAAAAAGGAAAGAAATCTAAAGTAAACACTACTTGACACGTAGCTATTGAAACAATTAGCAAACTGCTGCTAAACTAAAGCCCTGCAGTCTTATGAGTAATTTAATGTGCACAAACAGTTTGTAACAATGATACGCACAACATTGTATTAGAAAAGATATGCTCTAAAGTTAGCCAAATGAGTTAAGTATGACTGCTTCTCCTGATGACATTTTTTTCCTCTCTCAAATTGAACATCTGCATGCTTAATGAAAGTGAATAATGATAAAGAGATTAATGAGCATCTACGCAAGTATCTTTTCTGGTAAATCTGACACGATGAAGAACTCTCTATTCTAAAATATTTTCCCATTCCAGGTTTAGCTAACTGATTGCTTCATATGCACAGAGCAGAACCGTAAGAAACAATTTGACAGAAAACACCCATGTGACAAGAATATGCATATTTTAAACATAAACTTCCTACACATGAAATATTAAATTGTTACAGAAGTTTTGAGTCATCTCAAATACAAGGAGGACACATAAGTATATAGTGCTAATGCCTTCAAAGATACCTTTGCCTGGGAAAAAAATTGTCTTCACTTTCAAGTCTTATGTACTTTAAAATTTAATTTGAACAGAATTAAAATAATCTATTTGATTATTCTGAGCTATGCTATTGTTAAAATATGGAGCATGGATTGGATCATTGGTTGCTGATATATATGTCTCCCTCAGTCTGCAGCTTTTTTTGGCTTCCTGATATATTTGTTTTAATTAGATTTGTTTTAATTAGATTTGTATGCTGCCCTATCTCCATAGGACTCAGGGCAGTTCACAACAATTAAGATATACAATCTCAATCCAAATAAGAAACATGTTAAAATACATATTAAACACATATTACTGCAACGCTCTCTACATGGGGCTCCCCTTGAAGAGCACCCAGAGGCTCCAACTGGTCCAGAATGTAGCAGCATGGGTAGTGATGGGAGCAGCATGGCGCTCCCATGTAACACTGCTCCTGCGCAAGCTGCACTGGCTCCCAGTGGTCTTCCGGGTGCGCTTCAAGGTGTTGGTCATCACCTTTAAAGTGCTCCATGGCATAGGGCCTAGTTATCTTCGAGACTGCCTGCTGCTACCGACGACCTCCCATTGACCCTTGCACTGCCACAGAAAGGGCCTCCTCAGGGTGCCATCAGCCAAACAATGTAGGCTGGTGACCCCCAGGGGGAGGGCCTTCTCTGTGGGGGCACCTACCCTCTGGAATCAGTTGCCCCCACAGATAAGGAGAATCCAAGACCTCAGTGCCTTCCGCCGTGCCCTTAAAACCCACTTTTTCCAGCAAGCCGGGCTGGCTTAAGAAGAAATTTTTAAATGTTTTAATTGGTTTGTGATTTTTAATTTTTGGGCCAAATTTATATATATATTAATTGTTTTTTAATATTTGTATTTCATGTTCTTAATTCTGGCTGTACACCACCCTGAGTCCTCAGGGGGAAGGGCGGTATATAAATTGGAAATAAATTAAAATAAATAAATATTAAAATACATTAAAAATCAAACCCCAACAGTCCAGGCTGGGCAATTTAAACAGCCATGTTTTTAGTTCGTGGCAGAAAGTGAGAAGGTCAGGGGCCAACCAGAGCCCCCGGGGGAGTTGATTCCAAAGGGTGTGTGCGCCCACAGAGAAAGCTCTACCTCTGGGGGTCACCAGCCGACATTGTCTAGCCGACGGCACCCTGAGTAGACTCTCCCTGTGAGAACGCACCGGACAATGGGGAGCTGTTGTTGGTTGCAGATGGTCCGACAGATATCCTGGACCTAAGCCATGTAGGGCTTTATAGGTCATCACCAGCACCTTGAATCTCACTTGGAGGGCAACTGGCAGCCAATGCAAGTCGCACAGGAGAGATGTAACATGGGCAAATCGGGATCCTCCCATCACAACCCGCGCGGCCGCATTCTGCAACAGCTGAAGCCTCCGAGTGATCTTCAAGGGCAGCCCCAAGTAGAGAGCATTGCAGTAGTCAATATGGGAGGTGACTAGCGCATGAGTAACTGTGCATAGGGCATCCCGGTCCAAATAGGGGCGCAACTGGCATACCAGGCGAACCTGGGCATGGTTGTTATATGATCTTCTAAGCTCATCCGTGAGTCCAGGAGGACATGCAAAATACATTTAGGACATTTCCTGACATTATTCAAATTAATTGAAAAATGGGATGCTGGTAAAATTGGAACTTCTTGCAGATAGTATTATACAGTGAAAAATAGGACAGAGAAGACATTATTTTAGCCCATGGGTAAAATTTCACCAAAACATTCTGAGGGGAGAAAGAAAACTAACTTCTTTTTCAACAAATTGAAAGAGAATTTTACATGATTTTTAAACTATATTTAATATTTTTGGCCTATATCCCACATATAGTAATCAAATCATGCAATCATTTATTCCTTCCAAACTGAAAAATCTCATTTGGGAATAAATAGCATAATCTATTTAGAGCTAGATCATAAAATTGTATTAATCATGCAGCTCAGCTTCTTAAAATGAAGAACACAAATCTGTTTCTCCAATAATAATATATGCAATGCATTAAAAACATTTGATGATCAGTATTATTTTCATTCGTACATTGCTCTTTTATGGCATGATTTCCCTAATGGATTTCGGATCTTTCCTAAATCTTGATAACCATAAAGCAGGCCATTTTTCAAAAGAAACTTTAGGATGTTTTGTATGAGCTTCTTGCCACATTATACTGAATTTCATTGCATTTGTCAATCCATATAACCTTCGTCATTTTGAACTGTATAAGTCTATCATATAATGTAGTACAGAATCACAGGTTACAAAGTATTTATTTATTTACTATTAAAGCAGGCAGTTACTGCATTTTCCCTGTTTTCATTGTTTGAGCCACCCAGAGTCATTTATTTATTTAAATTTTTAAGCCACCCATCTCCCTCAAAAGGGGCTTTGAGTGATGTACAAAATTATGTAATTGATAAATAAAATGTATAAAAATTAACATTAAAATTAAATTATGATTAAAACTATTAAAATTATAGAATAATGGCAAACATCAAAAAGGGAAAAGAAAAAACATCTTAGATGGCCATTTATTACAGGCAGGAGGTTTTCTCATGGGACCATGCCCTACGGTTGCATAGTTTTTCGTGCCTCCCCACAGAAGGCTTCAGAGCCAAGATTTGACCTCTTTCTGGAAAATCAACCCTGGGCAGCTTACTATATATTCCTATAAGACTGAGAAAGATGGCTATTCTTTCATGTCCTGGAGCTCTAAACATCCTGGAAACTATTGGCTTGTGGTCTCCTCCCAAAATGCAACTGTCTGGAGCCCTTATGGGGAATTTCAAGTCTTCTCCTTGCCCAGAGAAGAATTATCAAACAGCCAGTGTTATTATTGTTTCTTAATTTGTCCACAGTGCTGACATCTGCTTTTGATAGAACCTGTCCTAAATTAATTTTTGATTCCCAGGTATGTGATTTATTATTAAAGTATGGTGAATTTGGTTCCCTTGTATGATAGATCACGTCTCATTCAGTTGAAGGTGCCTGTTTCCAATATTTTTGTGTAAGCTTGCATCTGTATATTCATAATAAAGATGGGATATAAACCAGTGGTGGGTTTCAAAATTTGTTACTACTGGTTCTGTGGGTGTGGCTTAGTGGGCTTGGCTTGGCATGGCATGGCTTGGTGGGTGTGGCTTGGTGGGTGTGGCAGGAGAAGGATACTGTAAAATCTCCATTTCCTCTCCAATCCAGGGGAAGGTTATTGCAAAATCCCCATTTCCTCCCGATCAGCTGGGTCTCAGGAGGCAGAGAATAGATGGGGGCAGGGCCAGCCAGAGGTGGTATTTACCAGTTCTCCAAACTAGTCAAAATTTCTACTACCGGTTCTTCAGAACTGGTCAGAACCTGCTGAAACCCACCTCTGATATAAACAAAGAAACAAATAAATAAACAAGCAAACATGCATTTTTTTTATCTTGGAAGTACTGAACCTCAGTTCTCCATTTTATTCTGTATTTTTTCATAACTGGTATTGACGTTGGTAAAGCCTATAATAATAAAACTGAATGTATCCTAACCTATTTAAGGATAATTTAAAATACACAATTTATAAGCAATAATAAAATCAAAAGTAGTAAATAAGTCACAAAAATGAAAAGCATCATAGCTATTCACAGTTTAAAAGCCATTTAAATGTTTTTTTTTAATCAGGTGCCATTCTGACCAAGAAGATTTTAATGTTGCTACCAGCCTTATTTTATGGCAATAGTGTCCCTGAATCCAAATATCACAGCAGAAAATGATCTCTGCCATCCTATGAACTTAAAAGCAGCCCTAAATATACTATAATACAGTAATCATTTGAATTTTGTTTTTACTGATCTAATAGCCTCATGATAAACTGTACTGGTGTATATATTTCATTATCATTTCTAAAGTGTAACTGGAAATCCAGTGTTATGAAGGTGGATATAGGTGTCCTTTATAATGGGCAAGAACAATCTGGTTCAGTCACCAGGATGAGAGGTTTAGTTTTCTGAGCGTTGGGACTCGTGCTGGAGCCAATCCTCAGAGGGAGAAAGTCATTAAAGATGGGCTCCAGCGCAAGTCTGAAAGCTTGGAAGACTAAACCTCTGGTCCCAGTGATCAACCCAGATTGGATGCTGCAACAGGGTTATCTGCATATAACTTAAATTTACATTCTTGATTTGATAATTTGATTACTGATATTTTATTTTGTTTGTTCTATAATTTACCAGTTTGTTGTCTTTTTCAAGATTGAAAAGTTGATCTTCATATAAATGACATTTACGTCCATTAAGTCCAATCGTTTATACATGGTTATCATCTTCTGCTGTAAATCTAAATTTAGATTATACTTATGTCTCAATTCTAGTTGTTTCAGTTCTTTCACCATTATGTTGGTTTGCCTGACTTACTTTCTATTGGATAGATTTGTGTTTGATGCTTAAAAGAAATTAACAGTATTCTCATAAATGCAACCAAAATAGTAAATCAGTTAAGTTCATAAAACTTTGGTGTCTTGACTTTCATATACATTAAACATCAATGGATTAAATATATTACTGACACAAAATTCAGTAAATTTGAGGCACCTAAGTTCAAAAATTGTTGGCCTATGATGCACCATTTGAAGGTTATGGAACAAGAATTTTATTAGTATGTAGATAGAGCTCGCTAAGGAAAGGAAGGGAATGAAGATTAGTCACTTAGCATTGTTTCCAATTTCCATAAAACAAATTGATACAAGGATATTTCTGTAATCTTAAGAGATGTTAAGAAGAGCCAATTTATTTCTAACAGCTAAAATACTGGAGAGAATAAATCAGTGGGAAAGAAAAGACTTCAGGAAACAGTAGGCCTTTCATTAGCTTATTCATCAACAGCAATTCTTGATTGCTTTTTTTGCTTTGTTTGTTTATTTTATTTTTGTACTAAAAACTGTTGTAGTGAAATGATCCTTTAGCCTTTATGTCAATTTCTTCTCTTGGATTTCTTTAGCTACTAAAGAAAAACTTTATTTTATATATAAGAGTGTTATAACATTGTATTCAACCAGAATATTTATTTATTTATTTATTTATTTATTTTTCATATTTGTATACCGCCCTACTCCCGAAGGACTCAGGGCGGTGAACAGCCATAATAAATTACAAATACATATAGAAGTTAAAAAACTATTAAAAAACAGATTAAGTAATTTGGCTCAAAGATTAAAACATCCAAATTTATCTAAAAGAGGTCTAAAACCTGATTTAAAAGCCAATTTAAAAGCCAATTTAAAAGGGAGAGTTAGGCCAGACCAGCTTGTTGGAATAGAAACGTTTTCAGGGCACGGTGGAATATGCATAAGTCTTGGATGTTTCGTAACTC
This sequence comes from Arizona elegans, assembly GCA_022577455.1. Taxonomy (NCBI): domain Eukaryota; kingdom Metazoa; phylum Chordata; class Lepidosauria; order Squamata; family Colubridae; genus Arizona; species Arizona elegans. Next base: position 61,973,714 of record JAKOOJ010000009.1, read on the forward strand.
CGGGGGAAGCCCGTTCCAGATGGTAGGTGCCCCCACAGAAAAGGCTCTCCCCCTGGGGGCCGTCAGTCGACATTGTTTGGCCGACGGCACCCTGAGGAGTCCCTCTCTATGGGAGCGAACTGGTCGGTGAGAGGCTATTGGTGGCAGGAGGCGGTCTCGTAAGTACCCTGGTCCTGAGCCATGGAGCGCTCTAAAGATAGTAACCAAAACCTTGAAGCGCACCCGGAAGACCACTGGGAGCCAGTGCAGCTCACGCAGGAGGGGGGTTACATGAGAGCGCCACATTGCTCCCATTACCACCCGCGCGGCCACATTCTGGACCAGTTGGAGCCTTCGGGTGCTTCTCAAGGGGAGCCCCATGTAGAGAGCATTACAATAATCCAGGCGTGAGGTGACAAGGGCGTGAGTGACCGTGCGCAATGAGTCCCGATCTAGAAAGGGATGCAACTGGTGAATCAGGCGAACCTGATAAAAAGTCCTCCTGGCCACGGCCGTTATATGCTCTTCTAAAGACAGCTGCGAGTCCAGGAGGATGCCCAAGTTGCGAACCCCATCTGTGGGGGCCAACGACTTGCCCCCAATAGTCAGAGATGGCACCAACTGACTATATCGGGATGACGGAAACCACAGCCACTCGGTCTTGGATGGGTTGAGTCTGAGTTTGTTCCTCCCCATCCAGATCCGTACGGCCTCCAGGCACCGGGACATCACCTCGAGGGCATCATTGGGGTGGTCTGGGGTGGAGATGTACAGCTGGGTGTCATCAGCGTACTGATGGTACTTCACCCCAAAACCACGGATGATCTCACCCAGCGGCTTCACATAAATGTTGAATAGAAGGGGCGAGAGGACCGATCCTTGTGGCACCCCACATATAAGGGGCCTTGGGGTCGACCTCTGCCCCCCTGTCAACACAGACTGCGACCGGTCAGAGAGAAAGGAGGAGAACCACTGTAGAACAGTGCCCCCCACCCCCAACCCTTCCAACCGGTGCAGCATGATATCATGATTGATGGTATCAAAAGCCGCTGAGAGGTCTAGTAGGACCAGGACAGAGGAGCAACCCCTGTCCCGAGCCCTCCAGAGATCATCAACCAATGCGACCAATGCTGTCTCTGTGCTGTACCCGGGCCTGAATCCCGACTGGAATGGATCTAGATAATTCGATTCATCCAGGTACTGAGGCAGTTGTCGTGCAACCACACTCTCAACAACCTTTGCAACAAAGCGAAGGTTGGAGACAGGACGATAATTTGCTAATACAGCTGGATCCAGGGAGGGCTTCTTGAGGAGGGGCCTCACCACCGCCTCTTTCAAGATGGTGGGAAAGACACCCCCACTCAAAGAAGCATTTATAATCTCCTGGAGCCAGGAGTCACCTCCCATATTCTCATATTCTCCTATGAGAATATGCAGTGATGTTGAAAGAAATGCTAAAATTTGTATGAACTATTTAGGGCAAAATATGATTTTGGTTGCCATATTCTTCACATGCAACTAGATATTGTGCAAAGTGTGGTCTCAGTAGTCCTTAGCACAATAAAAGCTTAACAACAGCTGTGTGTGACTATATAATGAAGTTTACTGTATCTAATTATTCACTGAAAGTATTTGAATTTGAATTTTGTGCCATCTGTTGACAATCCATAGACTTCCCTTAGGGATATAAAGAAACTCTAAGGAATCAATGATCCCAGTGATTTCAATGCTAGAATAAAGATCAAAAAAGACTTTTCCCTTGAGAGTAAGGAAGTGTGTGCGTGTGTGGGCATGCACAGGCATACACACACACACAGCTTCAAAGTGAATTTATTTATTTTCTTTTGCAGAATATTTTTAAACTTTAAAATGTATTTGTAATATGTTTTGCTACTTTTACTTTCATCTAAATATACTGTTCTAATATTTATATTGGTGTTTTTTTTTTACTTCTGTTCACCAGACAGAGGTAGGTGAGGTGAGATAGCCATATAAGTGTTGGAAGAAATCTCCTTCTAGGTTCTGCTCCAAGTGGGGAAAAAGACACTGGAGACATGGAGACTGCTTGGAAAGATGGTTTAATGGTGGACAGGATCACATGGCTTGAGTACCTTCCCACCAAAGGTGATCCCTATTTTTTCTACTTCTATTTTTTACTTTCGAACTGCTAGAGTGGGAGAAGCTGGGACAAGTAATGGGAGCTCACCCCGTTATGCGGGACTAGGGATTCAAACCCCTGAATTGCCGACCTTTCAATCGACAAGCTCAGCATCTTAGCCACCGAGCCACTGCATCCCTCAAAATGTTTGGAGGAATATTTAAAAAGGCAGAATATTATATTTCCCTAAATGAGAAATGAAGAAACATGCTCTTGGAGACAAAAAGCAGCCCCAATTCTTTTTAATAGCCACCAGCAGATATTTTGTGCCCATTAAGAAAGACTGGGCCAGCCTATTCAAGAAACCAAATGGAAGAGGCCACCTTTTAGAAATGCAGATTTGATAATCCATTCAAGACAGGATATTTTGAAACAAAGGCAGAATGGTAGGATTAGCCCTTACTCAAGACCCAACACAGGACAAAGCCATTAAGCCACAATAGGAATTGCCCAAGACCCTTTCAGAACATAAACCCCTTCATTGCATCATCTCAGAGCAGTCCAACCAAACTCAGACAAACACCTATGGTTTGCATTTCCTCTTTTGCCTGTACTAGCAGTGTTTCCCAAACTTGACCCTTTGATGATGTATGGACTTCAACTCCCAGAATTCCTCAACCAGGCATACTGGCTGGGGAATTCTGGGAGTTGAAGTCCATGCATCTTAAAATAGCCAAGTTTGGAAAACACTGGCCTATAGCAATGATCCCTATATGACTCCATAGGAATCTGGCAACAGCCAATAGAAGACATGTCCTTACACAGGAACAGGAAGCTCAAGTGCAAAGCCCAGAGAAGGTATAACCTTCCCCCTCTCAACTCTATTTTGTCAGCTGCCCAGAACCACAAAGTCATGTGGTTCTGCTTCATCATTAAACCATCTTTCCAATCAGCCTCCATGTTTCCAGTGTCTTTCTCCCAGCTTGGAACTGAACCAGATGGATATTTCTTCCCACATAGCCATTGAGAGCAATTATTTGCAAAATATCTGATATATCTGATTAGATCTAGCCAGATATCCAGTTGAGAAAACATCTCAAATATATGTAACCTACCATGCAAATGGCTGCTCAAGTCTTGAAACTGCCATACTAAATGTGTCATACATTCAGACAGCATTCTAAAATCAAAACTCCACTCTTGTTTGAATATGCTATATTTGCCAAAAAGAATATTAGGGCTTTACCTCAAATAATTTGCAAAATACAGCTTGATATTCTCTTTCTGTATGACACTGTCCTCTTAAATTCAGAATCATCTTCCTTTCATATATACATTATAATACAATCCTACATATGTATTAATACATTGATCGATCTCACTATGGAGGGAATATCTGTCAAATATTTTCTTTAATCTCTTTCCAATATGGTGCAGGGTAGAATGCTGAACTGCAGCTCCTATAATCTATCCAGCCAGCATAATTTAGCATCACTATAGATAATTAGGTTGATGAAGATGGTATAATACAGTTAGAAATCTTTGAAAGAAATGGTTTATTGGGTATATGATTCTTCTGCATACTAATTCTTCACAGCTCCCTCATTCATTAAAGTGTAATGTCAGTAAATGTGATGTTGTACAGCCAAAACATCCACTGAAGTATACTGTACAAAGAAGGGAAGCTATGCTACCAAAAACTTATAAATTTGTTTACTGTTGCTTTCATCTATTCTAATTTGGCCTTAATGCCCTGAGTATGAATTCAGTTCCTAGTCCAAGTGCCCACGCAAGGGAAACTTGTTCTTATTTATTTGTTCATAAATAATAAATTTGATTTCTAATAATAATGGTTGGTAAAGCAATAGCTATGTCAGTTCTTTTATGATAGTGATAGACAAATAAATATTGTTTTAATTATTGTAGATATTCTAAAATAGGAGTGGACAAATAATGTTCCCAAGAAGCCAAATGAGAAACTGGGACTGTTGTGGAGGCTGTGAGACCAATAGGCCTCAGAGAAAAAGAATAGGCAGACATGTACTCCCATACAAAATTTGAAATAAAAAATAGCAGTTGTCTTCAAAATAAAAGCAATTCAAAAAACTGGATGTGGCCTTCGGATACCCTTGCCAGGTGTCCACTATTTGAGCAGACAGTCCACTTTTTTCACATTATGTTCACTATTTTTTTTCACCAAATAGTAGACATTTTTTTTATTCAAAAGCTTTATGATGAAATGGTACGTAATCTAAAGCTGTACAGTCTAAGAGAATAAGGATAGGAGAATCGCGTTTTGTCTTTTTTTTCATAAGTTAGAATGAGACAAAGATTGAATATTCATTGAACTTGATTCTCCGAAAAAATTAATGATGAGATTAAAATAAAAATATATTATAAAATTATGTACAGTTCACATTTTTAAAATGTATTGTAGCTTGTGTCGACTGACCTAAAATGGCGTCGAGGGATAAGAGTGACAGCAGCGAGATTTCAAATTCTTTAAAACGAAAGAGAGGAGTGTGGAAATACACCAAAGACTGGGAAGCTACTTTTGCATGGATTACCAACAATGAAACCGACAGAACAAATACGATGGCCTACTGTAAATTGTGTCAGTAATTGTTCACAATTGAATATAATGGTATAAAAGCTGTCACACAGCATGCAAGCACAAAAAATCATTTAGATAAGCAGAAAATAGCTTCCAGCAACAAGCGAATCAATTCATTTTTAATTGTTAAAGACTCCTCTTTCAGTGAGAAGGTGACTGTAGCTGAAATGGCTGAAACTTACCATGGGATCAAACACTATATTTCTTTCCTGGCTCAAGATTGCGGTATTAAGTTAATGAAGCAAATTTTTGATGATTTAGAAATTGTAAAAAAGATGTCTTGTGGAAGAACCAAATCATCAGCTATTGTCAATGAGGTTTTGTATCCTTTTTCTATTGAGTTGGTTCTCAATGATCTTAAAACTGGAATTCCATTTTCTCTCTCCACTGACGCATCAAACAAAGGAAATCGCAAAATGTATCCCGTTGTTGCACAATATTTTACTTGTGAAGAAGGACTGTGTGTGAAAATTTTAGACTTTTATGAGGATTCTTTCGAAGATTCTACATCAATAAAAAATCAGCTGTGTCGCGTTCTTAGTGATTGGAAATAAATAATGTTTCAGCTTACTCAGCAGATAATGCATCGGTCAATTATGGAGTGAACAAATCTGTTTACCAAAAATTATTGCTGGAAAATGACAATATTGTAGCTGCTCATTGCAATAATCACATTTTACACAACAGCACAATAAATGCATTAAAGCAGTTATCTTTTGATATCAAAAATGTAGTGCTGAAGGTTTTTGCTGAATTTTTGAATTCTGTGAAGAAACGAGAAGAGTTGAAATCATTTTTTGAGTTTTGCGAGTCAGAATTCCATGAAGTTTTGCGCCATGTTCCAACACATTGGTTAAGTTTGTTTAAAGCGGTCGAAAGACTTCTTTTAAACTGGATACCTCTAAAATCGTATTTTATTTCTCTTGGATCTGATGAGTGCCATAAGATTATCTGGAACCTTATTTCGGATCAGGAAAATGAATTCGCAAAGGACGATGAACCAACAATTTCAGAATTGTATTTATATTTCATGCACTTCTTCATGTCAATAATGCAAGACACCCTACTGAAGCTGGAAAGCAAGAAAATTCTTGCATGTGATCTTCACATTATCATGTGTAAACTGCGTGATTCTTTGCAAAAAAAATACGATGAGCAGTTTTTTGGAATGAAAGTTTTATTTGCCTTACATAAAAAACATTTGCTTGAGAATGCCATGCAAAAGTTCAAGAAAGAAGCCATCAACGTGTATCAAAGAGCCATTGCGTACCTAGAAAAGTGGTATAATTTCTGTATATGAGACGCTAAATTGTTTCAATCTAATTGATCGCAATAATCCTCCAACTTTAGAAGAAATGACGAACATCTGGTTATTATCACCATGGCGAGAAGAACTTCCACCCAACACTCTCCTCAATGAAATTTCTGCCTTAGAAGAAGTTTATGTTCATCTGCAGGGCGATTCATCCCTTGATAAGTGGACATACTTTTTCAAGAAAGAGCCAGCTCCGAGTTTACTGAAACTGTTCCAGTATTGTGCATCAATTCCTATATCAAATGCAAACGTTGAACGAATTTTCAGTGTCATGGGAAATTTGTGGACTGACGAATGTAACCGACTGCTTGTACCATCAGTTCGAAGTGAACTTTGTATATTTTTTAATATTTCTCAACGTTGTATTGAAATTAAAGAATTATTCCTTAAACACAAAGAATTGATCAAAGCTGCGCAGTCAAATAAAAATACACACGAGAGCAAAGTAAAATGTAATTTAATATTTTACATATTATTATAATATATTTGATGTTTTGAATTTTAAGTAAAGTTTTGAAGTGATTATTTTAATACATGTTTAATTTAATTTAATTTAATTTCCAATTTATATACCGCCCTTCTCCCTGAGGACTCAGGGCGGTGTACAGCCAAGATAAAAAACATAGAATACAAATATTAAAACATTTAAAAATATATATAAATTTTGGCCCGAAAATTAAAAATCACAGACTAATTAAAAGAATTTAAAAATTTCTTCTTAAGCCAACCCGGCTTGCTGAAAAAGATGGGTTTTCAGGGAACGACGGAAGGCATTGAGGTCATGGATTCTCCTTATCTCCGGGGGCAACTGATTCCAGAGGGTGGGAGCCCCCACAGAGAAGGCCCTCCCCCTGGGGGCCACCAGCCTACATTGTTTGGCTGATGGCACCCTGAGGAGGCCCTCTCTGTGGGAGCGCACGGGTCGATGGAAGGTCGTCGGTAGCAGTAGGTGGTCTCGCAGATAGCTAGGCCCTATGCCATGGAGCGCTTTAAAGGTGATAACCAACACCTTGAAGCGCACCCGGAAGACCACTGGGAGCCAGTGCAGCTTGCGTAGGAGCGGTGTTACATAGGAGCGCCATGTTGCTCCCATCACTACCTGCGCTGCTGCATTCTGGACCAGCTGGAGCCTCCGGGTGCTCTTCAAGGGAAGCCCCATGTACAGAGCGTTGCAGTAGTCAAGGCGAGAGGTGACGAGGGCATGAGTGACTGTGCACAAGGAATCCCGATCGAGAAAGGGCCGCAACTGGCGAATCAGGCGAACCTGATAAAAGGTCCCCCTGGTAACAGCCGTCAGATGTTCCTCCAAAGACAGCTGCCTATCCAGGAGGACTCCCAAATTGCGAGCCCTTTCAGTGGGGGCCAAAGACTCGCCCCCAATAGTCAGTGATGGAGTCAACTGACTATATCGGGATGCCGGGAGCCACAGCCACTCAGTCTTGGAAGGGTTGAGCTTGAGCCTGTTCCTTCCCATCCAGATCCGCACAGCCTCCAGGCACTGGGACATCACTTCAAGGGCATCGTTGGGGTGGCCTGGGGTGGAGATGTACAGCTTGGTGTCATCAGCGTACTGGTGGTATCTCACCCCAAAGCCACGGATGATCTCGCCCAGTGGCTTCACATAAATGTTGAACAGAAGGGGCGAGAGGACCGATCCCTGCGGCACTCCACAAATGAGAGGCCTCGAGGTCGACCTCTGCCCCCCTGCCAACACAAACTGCGACCGGTCGGAGAGAAACGAGGAGAAACACTGCAACACAGTGCTTCCCACCCCCAACTCTTCCAGCCAGTGCAGCATGATACCATGGTCGATGGTATCAAAAGCCACTGAGAGATCTAATAGGACCAGAACAGAGGAATAACCCCTGTCCCGAGTCCTCCAGAGATCATCCACCAACGCGACCAATGCCATTTCCGTGCTGTGCCCAGACTGAAACCCGACTGGAACGGATCTAGATAGGATGTTTCCTCCAGGAATTGCGGAAACTGTTGCGCGACCACACTCTCAACAACCTTCTCAATGAAGCGAAGGTTGGAGACAGGACGATAGTTAGCCAATATTGCCGGATCCAGGGACGGCTTCTTGAGGAAATGCCTCACCACTGCCTCTTTCAGGGCAGCGGGGAAGTGACCCTCACTCAACGAAGCATTAATGACGCCCTGGAGCCAGCCTCGTGTAACCTCCCGGGAAGCCAGTACCAACCAGGAGGGACATGGGTCCAGTAAACATGTGGCTGCACTAAGTCTCCCCAAAATCCTGTCCACATCATCGGGACAGCATCAAACTCCTCCCAGATAACATTCTCAAGACTGTTCCTCGTCACCCTGCCCTGATCTAGCCAGTCAGAGTCCAAATCCCCCCGGATCTGAGCGATTTTGTCATACAGGCATTGTCCGAAATCCTCCGCCCTGCCTTCTAAGGGATCCTCCCGCACTCCCAGATGGAGCAGGACACGGGCCACCCTAAACAGGGCGGCCAGACGATTCCCTGATGACGCAATAGAGGCGGAAAAGTAGTTAGACTTTGCCGTCTTTATCGCCACTAGGTAGGCCTTAATGTGCGACCTTACAAGTGTTCGGTCAGATTCAGCAAGACTGGCCCTCCAACTGTTCTCCAGGCGTCTTTTCCAGCACTTCATTTCTCTCAACTCCTCAGTAAACCAAGGAGCCGCATGGGATCGGCATTGGGTCAGAGGCCGCAAAGGCATAACTCGGTCCAAGGCCCTACCAGCCGCCTGATCCCAGGCGGCTACCAGGTCCTCAGCCGAGTCATGTGCTAGATCCTCAGGAAATGGCCCAAGCTCCGTCTGGAACCTATCAGGATCCATCAGGCGCCTGGGACAGATCCATCTAATTGGGTCCACCTCCCTGCGGCGAGGGGTCGCGGTTCAAAGATCTAGGCGAAGGAGTGAGTGGTCAGTCCATGACAAGGGTTCCATGTCTATATCCCCTATAACAAGACCACTCAACCACTGGCCAGAGACAAAAATCAAATCCATAGTGTGACCTCCCCTGTGAGTAGGGCCATGAACTAACTGGGTCAGGTCCATGGCCGTCATGGAAGCCATGAACTCCCGAGCCACCTCAGACGTTTCACCAACGGATGGCAAGTTGAAATCACCCATGACTAAAAGCCTGGGTGTATCTACTGCCACCGTGGCTATCACGTCGAGTAGCTCAGGTAGGGCTGTTGCCATGCGGCAGGGAGCCAGGTACATAAGCACAAGCCCATCTGAACCCCACGGCCCCACCTCACAAGGAGGGACTCACATCCGGCTATCTGAGGCACAGTGGTCTCCCTCGGACCCAGATCCTCGTTAAAATGTTTGTAAGAAAATATATAATTTAATTGTAATTTTTTATATTTTTTTACTACTTAAACCCCCCCCCCCCCCCGCTTGTCTGCTTTTTTTTGGAAGCAGACCTGGCAACCCTACCTTCGGACTATAAAATGCCCAGGTCTGTTCTAAATTTTTCACCATCTACTTATTCTTTGATTAAAAGTTTGGATGTTTGCATTTCATAGTCTTTGTAATTTGGTCCGGATTCCTCAGAACAGACACCTAGTTCTTCTCACCATTCTATGCAGTTCTCTTTGTCATCCATAATTTCCTGTTACTAATGCCTTCCTAGGTTCGGTTAAGAACTAAGTGATGGATTAGTTGCCATCAAGTTGGTGATAACTCAATCAAATAGAAATTGATACCAGTTTACATGAATCCGAGCATCCATTCAGATAAATGCTGAATAACGCTAGAAGTATTCTGGTTGCATAAGATAATAAAATATTTATGTTAATTATAAAGCATTTATATTAAAAAAAATTGAACCATATTAAAGAATTTTTTTTTAAAACCCTAAGGAATTACATACAATCATTCAGCATTATTTTATTTCTTCTTGCCTTTTTTCTTTCTCATTTTCCCTTACTTGATGTTTCGTTTTGTGTTATAAAGGATTTTTGGAATATTGTTTGCATTATTTTCAGACAGGCAACAACACGTGTTAATGTTAAAGAAGGAAGGAAAACAGAACAGAAGAAAGAAAAATAAAGCACTATGTCATTGACAAAAGTTTTTGACAAAACAACTTTTAAAACTTTTTTACAAGTATTACTTCAGTTCTGGAAATTCTGGTGGTAAGAGATTGCTTTGCTTTGCAGCTGCAAATTGGACATTCTAACATCTCTCCTCCCCACAGGATTCAAAAAATATAGTGGTTACTTTTTCTGAAGGCCGGCGAGCAATCTAAACCTATAAAAACTGCACCTTGGGAACCAATATCTACATGCTACTGATGTATATTTTTTAAGTTTTCTTGAAAAGGTAAACTGCCAATGCTTCTGAAACAGCAGATTCCAAAATAATTCAAAGATCTCACGGAGTGTGAACAGCAATATATCATAGGACAATACATAAAGGATGTCTTTTACCACTGAAAGCTCAAAATCTGTAATTTAATTTGTAACATGATCCTTTGGATTCATTTCCAGCCAATACAACGAACATTCTAAACAGGAAAGAAAAGAAATATTGCCCATAAATCTTAAAGAAAAAAGTCACATCGTTTATCCAAGAGCTGAGCTGCCTGAATATAAAATAATAATTTTAGCATGCATACCTACATACCGGTATGTAAGACTTCAGAAAAACTCTTTTGTGTCCTATTAGCAATATTAGTAATTTCAGTTACAGGCACATGTAACAAAAGTAGAGATATTCACTTTAATTTCTAATAAAATCTTAGGCAAACAGTTTCAGAACTGCCATTCTAAGTATAGAAGAATGATGATAAAATCATGTAGGACTTGCTATATGAACAATATGCTTTGAACTGGGCTGTTAAATTTAGCAGTTTTTAAAAATGGTTCAAGGATCCTTCCTAATTAGAAAGTAACACAATGATTCTTAAGGTTGTGTAAAGCTTCAAAGGGGTAATTCAGATATGATTAAATCACACCTTTGAATTGAATTTTCTAAATCAATTTGGGGCTATACATTGAATCATTGCCTTCATATTTCTCTTCATACCTAACCTGAATCCACTATTTTTAGTTTCAATCCATTGGTTCTGGTTTTGCCTTCAGTGCAAAGAAGAATAAGCTTATTTTTTTTGCTTTATGAGAACCCCTGGATAGCTAACCAATGCTGTCATATTGCTTTTCTGCAAGGTAGATATAGTCAGTTTCTTAGACTATTCTTTATTAAATTTCATTTCATTATTTTGATAGTCTTCATCTAATTTTGCGGCAGTTTGTGGACATCCTTTTTAGATGGTTATGCTTAGAACCGGCCACAGTATTTTAAATCATAAATACTACAGAAGACAAAACAGAATGGGGCAATGATCTGGGGTGTGTGGTCCTGTTAGTGCCTCTCAGATTAACATTTGCTTTTTAGTACACTGTATCACACCTTTGGCTTATATTCAACTTGTAATCTACTAAACTATATCCATTTCACAGGTATTATTGCCAAGGCCTTTCATCTTATAGTTGTGTTTTTCATTTCTTCCTTTCCTTGTTTTCACTCCAGATGCAGGACTTTAAATGAAAACATAAGACTTTATTACAATCGTAGACCAAAACAAAACAACACAGAACAAAACAAAACAACACCAGGATAAAATAATGCAAAACCATGAAGAGTTAAAATTCATAGTAGGAGGGTATTTAAATAACAAAATGTAGCAGCAATTAAAGACACAAAATTATCTTGATATATAAAAAGTAATGCAACTAAAATAAGGCAGAATGCTATGGGAATTTAAAGAGGAGTGACTCTTTAATACTATACACTCATCTGTAGTTGATTTCTCACTCCTTCTAGGGAGAATGTTAAAATGAGCCAAGAATAAACTCTTCTGAAGGACTTTACATGTTTCCCTGTTAAAATTCATCCTATTAAATTCAGCCCATTCTTCAAGTCTGTCTAGATTTTTTTTTTTTAATCTTCCCTTTTCTTTTAAAATACTGTTTTAACAGGGCCCAGAAGAGAACCCTATGAAAATCAACTCAGTTACTTTTCAAGTATTTATGAGTATTCTTTGAATCTGGTCATCCATCCACTTACAAATCTATATAACACTTCTGTAGTCATTTTATCACTTTATTAATGTGGGTTTCAGAAAGACATTGCCTAATGCTTCACTGTCTCCATGACATTTACTTAATCGATTAAGCTAGTTAACTTTTTCAAAAAAGGAATTGTTTTTTTGGCATGATCTTTTGTGACAAATCATGCTCGGCTCTCCCTAATTGTTATATTCTTACTAAGTATTCACAAATAGAGTGCTTAAAAATCTGTGTAAAGACTTCAACCATTAGAGTATCAAGCTGACTTTCCTTAAGATAGGGACAATATTTGCTTTCTTAACAGTCTTCCATAATCTCATCAGTTCCCCAGGCTTCTTAAAAATCACAGTTAGAAGCACTGCAGTGACTTCCATTAGTTCATTAATCACCTTACCCTGTAATTCATATGCTTGAGTTCACTGAAGTCAGCTAAATTGTCTTTTAGGCACTTGTTTCTTCTTTCCACTAGTGGAATACCAGTGGCCAACTAGATTTTCAGTTGCCTTACAAGACAAAATAAACAAAAATAAGACTTAAGACATTCCATAGTCTTACCATTGCCCATTATCATTTCACAACTTTCTCCTTGCAAGAGATCTATAGCCTCTCTGTATTTCTCTTAATTCTGCCTCATTTTGGTTTTTTTGGAACATTTCCTGCAAGCTTCAGCTCATTCTGCCCTTCACAATCCCTATAGTTTTTAGCCATAACCATGTATATTTTTTCATTATATATCTCTCCTTTACTTCTCTTACATGTCCCTTCCTTTTTTCCATAAGATGCTTTTCCTGATGAAGAAAAACTAATTTTACTTTTTTAGGATTTCTAGTTATTGAATCTGACCTTCCTTCCATCTGAGTTCATTAAAATCCATTCTTCCACAATCCAATATATCTCTGGATCTTCTTCAGTATTTCACCTCTCAATATCATGATCTCAAGAATAGCATGGTTACTATTTTCCAAAGTTCTATCACCTTAATTTCTTCAACCACTTCATCCCTGTTGGAATTAGGTCCAAGATAGCACCTCCTCCCCTCAGTCTCACCAGTGTTTTTTCTTGCAGTTACTCACAAATGAAGTTCTCAGCAAAAAGATAGGAATTTGCTGGGTCTCTGCCTCTTAGGTTTACACTTCATTTGAAGCAGACGTCTAAACTGTTGGCATCCACCCTCTTCTCCCTATCACTCATACCTGAAAGTTTAGTCATCTTTAATTTTATATTTTTGTCTATCCAAGCATGTTTATAATATACACCACAATGATATCACTTTTGTTTTTTGTTTGCTTGTTATTTATACTTGAATATTATCAACAAGATTTCCATGCAAGTAAATATGTGTTTTTCAATTTGTATAATGCAATATTGCCTCATTTATATATAAGAACTTATATGGCCAATCACTTGATACAATGGTTCTATGAATTGCACAAAAAACAATAAAAACAAGGTTAAAAACCTAAGCACCACAATAGCAGCCTCTTCACTCAATCCATAGTCCAATGCTTCAGGGATGAGGCCAAGTCTTCCCAGCATTCTGTAAGCCTAAAAAAGTAGAGGCCCCTTAGATCTCAGTTGGAATGCTCTTCCAAAGCAGCCACTGAAAAGGCGCACTCCAATGTCCAATTAGGTGACATGTAGAAGAAGGGACTACCTAATCTGGCCCTTTACTATGTAGAGCAGGGGTGTCAAACTCAAGGCCCATGGGCCAAATCCGGCCCACAGTATGCTTAGACCTGGCCCACAGGGATACCCTGGAAACAGTGAAGGACCAGCCCGTGGTACCTCTGCCAGCAAAAACAGAGCTCCGTTTTCATTGGCAGAGGGTTGCAGGAGGCTGTCACAGCCAAAAACAGAGCTTGTGAGGGCTGCAGGCAGCCTCCTGAGCTCTGTTTTCATTGGCAGAAGGTTGCCAATGACAGCTGAAAACAGAGCTCAGGAGCCCATTTTGGCTGGCAGAGTGCTCGGGCCTCCACATGTGTCCCCGATATGAATGACGTCAAGTTGGCCATGCCTATCCTAGCCACACCCACCCTGGCCCCCCGAGGTTAATCACAACCCTGATGCGGCCCTCAATGAAATTGAGTTTGACACCCCTGATGTAGAGATTTAAAAGTGATAATCAGCTCCTTGAATTGCGTCTGGAAAGCAACTGAGAGCCAGTGCAGGTCCCACAACATTAATGTAAATCAGCTTATCCATGAGGTACTCAAAATTACACATGCTGCTGCATTCTGGACCAGTTCAGTTTCTGGATTGCCTTCAAGGGTAGCCTTATGTAGACTGTATTACAGTAATCCAAAAAGGAGATGATTAAAGGCATACTCCATGAGCAAGACCTCTTGGCCCTGGAATCAGCACAATTGGAGCACAAGATGAATTTGTGCAAAGATTCCCTCTAACCAAGACTGTTACCTGATGTTCTAGCAGGAACCATGAGTCCAGCTGAACTCCCAAACTATGTACCAGTTTAATCCAAACCAGTCTCTATATTAATTAATCCTATTAATTATTCTGAAATCCCTCCCTTCATCTTTTAACTAATTTTAATAGTGTTTAATTATCTTTGTCTCCTAAATTTTTACTTTTATATATACTGTTTTTATATTTTAACATTTTATTGTGTGCCTCCCAGAGTCCCTCTCTGAGGGAAATGGGCAATTCAAAAATGTGAAAAATAAATAAATAAAATAAATATTCTGCATTGAAGAGTACTGGTATCAGGAGAGAGCAATTATTGTGACACAAATAAAACTATTCATTGTGTTTGAAGACATTTTCAGAAGTGCCTAATTACTCTTGTCATAATTGGCTTTATTGTCCTCAGGTTCAACACCACAATAAAATCACTGAGGGGTGGGGAGGAAGAAAGCAATTGCTGATGGGCAATCCCAAGCACTCAGACATGATATTGCCATACTACATGACTATATGATTTGGCTATGACATGTCTTCATTTATTAAGTGGTCTCTGATTGGTTAGGAGTGTTCATATTAATAATCCAAATATTTTTTCCAGAGATAAATTGTATTATACTTTGATTTCTAATCAACCAGGTAAATACAGCAGTGTCTAAAAATATTGACCTTATCTCAGCATGAAGAAATGTACATAGTCCTTTATAAATATTCCTTTTGCATAAATCATGCCATATAAGTTCTAAACTTTTGAATTTTTATAGCCTTCAAATTGTGCAAGAATGAGTCAATCATTAGGAATGACACAGCTCTGAAGCCCAAACAAGTAGGATTATATAGTGACACATATACAGAGAGAGTGAAAACAAGTTACAAAAACGGTCATATAAAACTGAAAAAAGAGGCAGTTGTTTTATTGATTTGAAAAAAGATACTTTGTACAGTATGTATTCCCTCACATTGCAAAGTTCCCCTTTTGAAAGATCAACATGGCTCTGATTATTGTTGTTTTACATTGGTTTTCCAGTCAGAACTAAAATATTATTAGTTAGTTTTTTATATCTGGATTGTCACTGATTTTGCTGTTATGTTCAAAACATTATGAATTATGAATCACTGAGGATGCAGATTGTTGTAATCATGTAAAGCATACATTTGTTAATCAAATTTTTGTCTTTCAATATCCATAAATTAAAATATTCCTGCTTATAAAATGGTATGAGTATCAATGTAGGAAAAAACGTGCTTTCAATGTTTCATATTTTTTTTCTTTAAGAGAAAACTAAAGAGCTCTTGTTTAGAAGTAGCACAGCTAATCCTTAAACAAGCTTTTACAGCTTATCACCATCAAACCAAACAGAGCAACTGGCTTTATTCGTTGGCCCATCAATGGATAAATAAATCTGTTGTTGCTTCCTTTTCCACTCTGAAATGTAGCGGACATTATCAACCACTAAGCAAGGCATAACACATACTGATGAAATCAGTTCAGTTAGTCTGTTATTTGGTATCAAATAGTACCCTCTCGCCCCTTACATAATCCCAATTTTTAAACACTATAATTTATATTCTCCTGAATGCATCCACAAATACCTTTCAAATACAGTTGAGTAACCTGTGTTTAAAGGCCAAACGTTATGGGATATTTTCCTGTCAATATAGTTAGGCCATAACAGAGGTCAAAGTAAGGCTTTAGGACAGAGAATGTCTCCCAGTAGAGCATCTATTGTTCTGTATACTGTGGTGGGTGATGTGCACGTTGATTCCAGATTATTCCATCAAGAGGAGCACATAGCTCTGAAAGAGATGCAGCACAATATTTTACTTATGTGTCCATTTTTGTTCACCCTTTTTTACAGATTCTCTAATATGTGAGGCAAGAATCGTATCACCAGCTATTTACATCTCCTTGCCTCACTTCTGCTGTTATATTTATATGATTTTTTTCTGTAGGACCAGGGGTGAAATGCTACTGGTTCGTACTGGTTCAGGCGAACCGGTAGCCATGGCGGTGTGTGGTTTGGAGAATCAGTAGCTGTGGCAGCACAAGGCTCCACCCACCGGCCTGGAAGCTGTTACTTCCTTGTTTTAACCAGGAAGTAACCTGTTTATGACCGTCTGTGCATGCGCAGAAGGCTTTGCGAATGTGCAGAGGGTCCAAGCGCACACATGATGCACAAGTGCGCATGAGTGAAGCCAACGCATGCACGTGGGGAGTGTCCACTTTCAAACTGGTAGGGAAGGTAAGTAGATTTCACCCTGTCTAGGACCCATGTAATCATGCAGAAATAAAGGTAATATAGGTGTAGACCAAGGGTCCCCAACCTTGGGGCTTAGTGGCCTAGTGGGAGGGAAAGGGGAATGGGCCACGTGAGCGGTGGAGCTGGCATGCACGCCTGCGCATGCTTGTGCAGTTCAGCTTCTGCGGGCAGCAGACTGGTACACGTGCTATTTGAATTTTCTTCCAGATGAACAATTGGCTGGTGCTGTTTTTGTTGCCTGATAGGAAATAATATAGGCTACATATGAAGAGGGACATGTTGTGGCCCCGCCCTCTGAGCCTGTCCCATCGGAGGAAGAAAGCTCCGAGCATGAGGAAGAGGAGTCAGCCAGGCCTCCCTCTCCAGGCCCCTCCCTCTGGCACTGTCTCAGGTGCCGGCCGAGGGAGAGGAGATTAGCAGGGAGACAGGTGTCTCGGATGAGAGCGAAGGAGAGACATCATTCCTGGACGCACACCTCCGAAGGCATGATAAACGATTGCAGCAGCTCAGGAGGCGTGCTAGGGATTAGAACTGAGTCACTGGACCACACCCCAGAGACTATATAATAGAGGGTGGTGGCCAGTGATCCCTGTGACAAACAAAAGTAAACCTTGGATAGTCACTAAAGCCTCGTCCGGAAACTGCTGAGAGAAATATTATTCTGATTGGACTTTTGTACGCTAAGTATCTTATCTTCCTGTTTTGTGGAAATAAACGCACTTGGCAGACGGTGTGTAAATTGCTGCCAAGTTGGAGATAAAGACCTGGGTGTGTGCCAAAGTGTTTCCTTAACCCTCGGCTGGCTGTGTTTGTGTGTATGTGTGGACGGGGACAGATCATGACATATGTTTCCTCTACCTAAGTGTAATTTTAGGGTATTTTATTTATTTTTTATTTTATTTATTTCATCAAGCATGTATTTGATAACAGATACAAGTGTAAACATAATTATGAATACATGAAATGGATACGAATAAAAGGAAACATTAGGACAGGGACAGTAGGCATGCTGGTGCGCTTAAGCACGGCCCTTAAAGACCTCTTAGGAATGGGCTGAGGTCTACAGTAGACAGTCTAAGTTTAAAGTTTTGGGGGTCTGGGGAAGAAGCCACAGAGTCAGGTAGTGCATTCCAGGCGTTCACAACTCTGTTACTGAAGTCATATTTTCTGCAATCAAATTTGGAGCAGTTTACTTTACGTTCATATCTATTGTGTGCTTGTGTAATGTTTTGATTGAAGCTGAACTATTCATTGACAGGTAGGACATTGTAGCAGATGATTTCATGTAGTACACTTAGGTCAGACTGAAGATGGTGAAGTTCTATGTTATCTAAACCCAAAATTTCAAATCTGGTGACATAAGGTATTTTGTTGCGAGCAGAGGAGTGGAGGACTCTTCTTGTGAAATATCTCTGAACTCATTCGATTGTAATAATGTCCGATATGTGGTACAGGTTCCAGACAGATAAGCTGTATTCAAGAATTGGTCTGGCAAAAGTTTTGCATGCCCTAGTTTGCAGTTCAATATTACCGGAGAAGAAGTATGTAAGATTAGGTTAACAACTTTTAGTGCTTTTTTAGCAATGCTGTTACAGTGAGCTCTGGCATTTAGATCATTTGGGATAAGTACTCCTAGGTCTTTCACAGAGTGAGGATTGTCTGTTAGGTCATATCCGCTCAGCTTATATTTTATGTTCTGATTTTTTTGCCAATGTGTAGGACAGAGCATTTGGAGTTGCCAATTGTTTGACTATTCTGACACACAGTCAAGGTCTTTTTGTAGAGTAGCAGCATTGTCAGTGGTGTTGAATAGTTTTACATCATCAGCGAAGAGAACGCAATTGTTTATAATATGATCGCAAAGGTCATTTATGTAAAATATAAAGAGTGTGGGTCCTAAAACGCTACCTTGGGGGACACAGCTGTTAACAGTGTTAACTGTTAATTGATACACGAATGCTGGTACTTCTCTAGGAACTTTCTTGAGTGTAATATTTTTTTTAATGCTTCCTTTGAGTCTGCACATTTATAAGTGGTAAGCAGCTGTGTCATGCTGTCATCCTGAACTGCTTTATTAAATTATTATCATTTGTTGCACAGTCAGCCAGATGTTTGGACTGGATTTGATATTTTTTCCACCCTATTGAGTCCTTCCCAAGGACCTGGGATAGGCAGGTGTTGTTTGATTGTGTTAAAGGTATCATCCCAAGACTGTTCCAAGCAAAGCTTCCTTTTGCAATTGATTGATGGTGATTTTATCAATATCAATGGTGTTGAAAAGTGTGCCGGCAGTTTTGGGTTTTCACCCATGGCTTCATAACTATTAGTACCATCTTTGCTTTCTTTTGCCACAGTCATGCTACTTCTATTATTACAGTGAGGTCATGCTACTTCTATTATTACTACTTCTTCTATCCATTACACCTGGAAATGTACCAAATCAGTGTACTAAATCTACATCATAGGCAGTAGACACATTTTGGGAAACATACAAAAAGCAATTACTCCTGTCTGGAATAATATGTGGCTCATGGACTTGATTGATCCAGGTTCTGATCCCAAATACAACTTTAAAATATTACTGATATTTTGGACCAGTTGTTACTTTGCAGATTAACCTACTTTTCAAGATAGTTGTAATAATAAAGAGACAGCAAGAGTAATGAGTACTACCTGAGTTTCCTTCAAGAATAGTGGAATATAAATGAAATAAACAGAATGAGATAAGAAACATAAATAATCTTTACTTCAGCAATAGCACTTAGACTATACTGTTTTATATACAGCACTCTCTAAACAATTTACAGAGGGAGCATATTGCCCCCCCCCCCAAATCTGATTTCTCATTTTACCGACTTGAGAAGGATAGAAGGCTGAGTCAAACTGGTTCAGCTCACAATAATGCATTGACTAAGAGTCACTCTTTTTTGTATATATAATAAGCCACAAAAATTATATTTCACAGAGTTTTATTTCTAGCAGCTGTGATCCACAATTAATTTAGATGGGCAGTTACAATCAGGTTATGAGAGACATATTAAATTCGAGTTATCTTATTTCTACAACATTATATCAGATGGAAACAGCTGCATTATGCTATTTAAAATCACAGATGTTTTTAAAGGCTATGAGTAGGCAAAAACTGTAATTATTAGTTTAAATTGGTAAATGTATTGAGAATTTATGTACCATCAAATCATTGACACCTAGCAACCATATAAATATATGGAACATTCAGATCTTACCTTTGTTCATCTGTTGCCATTCTGAATTAGTCCATTCATTTTGCAGCTGGCTGTCCTCTTTTGCAAAACTCTGAATTGATTCGTTCTACAATCTATTTGTTGTCTTCAGTGTCCATAATATTCCTAGTAATCTTCACCAACACTAAAGTTCCAAAACATCAATGCTGTTTCTCTGAGACTTATTCAAAGTCCAACTTTTGCTTTGATAGATATATTATAATTCTGATCTCTGTAGATTTAGACACATCATGACATCAAAATATTTTTTTCCAAAATTTTCATTGTTACTTTATTAAGTCTAAGTCTGTGATACATTTACAGATAGTCCTTAATTTACAACAGTTCATTTAGTGACTGTTTTAAGTTACAACGCACTGAAAAAAAGTGACCTATAATTGTTTATCATATTTGTGACTGTTGCAGCATCCCAACAATCACATAATCAAAATTCAGACACTTGGCAACTGGTTCATATTTATGACAATTGCAATATCCTAGGGTCATGTGATCACTTTTTGCAACCTTCTGACAGGCAAAGTCAGTGGGAAAGTCAGATTCATTTAACAACTATGTTACTAATTTAGCAACTGCAGTGATTCATTAAACAACTGTGGCAAGAAAAGTCATAAAATGGGACAAAATTCACTTAGCTGTCTCACGTAGCAACAGAAATTTTGAGTTCAATTGTGGTTGTAAGTCAAGGACTACCTGTATTGACTATTGGTTATTTTAATATTGGTAGTGGATCCCAAAAGGAAGAAACTAATATCTTCATTGTAAAGTCTAAGATTGAGTGCTGTACCTGCTGTCATTATTTTAATCTATATTTAATTTTAGTCCCATTTTTTCACTGTGCTCCTTGACTTTATTAATAGAGCTTCCAGATCATTTGCATTTTAACTATCAAATTAATCTCATTAGAATAGCACAGGTTATTGATGTTTCTTCCACCTATTTTAAATTTTCCAATTTTTATCTTGTTCCAACCTCAATATGTATACTCAGAATTAACCCTTCCTAGTTCTTTGGAACATAAAAGCAGAGGGGTAAAATACTTGCAGACTGTCAAAGTTTAAATGATGTTCCACAGCTTATATAGACGATACAATCAAAAGCCTTTTTATAACCTGAAGTTCATATTGATTTATCAGTTGTGCATCAATTATGTTTCTTTTTACTTGATCTTACTTAACCTAGATTGAATATTTGTTTTTCCTTTTCCACGTACAGCTCTAATATCTGTTTGTTGAGCCTAAGAGTTATTCTGCCACCATGTAAAAATAAGGATATTTTAAGATAGTTACATATTCTACTAATGTCCTTTGGTATTGATATGTAGAGTTACTTTTTCCAATCTGTTTGTCACTGTATCATTCTCCAGATTTATTCATGTATTTGAATTCTGCTGCCTGTCACAATATCAAAAATATTCCACCCATCCTATTAGGCTTCTGATTGATAGTGGCCAGAGTGCTGCTCTAACTTCATTTTTCTAGTCTAGGGTTTCTAAGGGATACTTTTTAACATCTCTACTGGATTCAGAATACTGACTCTATCTTTGGTCTTTATGGAATCTGCTGTAGTCCTTTAGCTTACCACTTTGAAGATGGAACTTGAAATTTCTTTCTGAGTTCAGAAATCTTTGGTTTGTTTGTTTTCAGGAATTTTATGAAAGATTAAACAGATTAAACAGATTCCAAACCCCAACACCAGTGGTGAGTTGCTACTGGTTCTCCCCAGTTCTTGTGAACTGGTAGTGGAAATTTTGAGTAGTTCGGAGAACCAGTAAATACCACATCTGCCTGGCCCCGCTCCCAATCTATTTGCTGCCTCCCAGTCTCCCAGCTGATCGGCTAGAAGGAAAAGGGCTCACTTTTCAGCCAGGAGATCACTTGGCAAAGAAGAAGAAGGAAAAGGAAAAATAAAAGACGCCGTCGCTTTAAATTGACAAACCAAGAAGCAGCTGCTGGAAAGAGGTTTTTACGTGCAGAAGTGAATTGACATTCAGCACTTCGTTTCTGGGTCAGCTGAACAACAAACTAGATAAGAGGCGGGATTCTTATATGGTTCTATGTTTTTGAAGTTTTGGGATTTGTGCAACATGGGCTTTGTGTTTCTAAAGGTTTGGACGATTTTCATTGTGAAATATCCTGTCTTGAATGAGTTTTCTGCCTGCTTGTAAATGGAGCCAAACTTCCAGCTTTCACCTTCTATTATCTCTAAGCACTGGTAGATGTTTTCTTCTTACAAAGTTTCCTTTATGCAGCTGGCAGGAATGTGGAATGAGTATCAGGCAGGTTCCATGTTAGCAGCTTGATTTTTCCTTGCTTTTCTGGGAACCTTTTCTTATGAGTAATATTTTATTTGGGGAAATGAAGAGGGGGGATTTTGATTCCTTCCCAGAGCAGGTTAGTGGGGTGAGGAGGGAATGGGGATTTTGAAGTATCTTTTTCCTGTCATGCCCACCAAGCCACAGCACGCCCACCAAGCCACACCAACAGAACCGGTAGTAAAAAATTTTGAAAACCACAACTGCCCAACAAACATATAAAGAGAAAAAAATATTTAGAAAGTTCAGAAAGCCAAGAAGAAGCAGAAGAAGCAGAAGCAGAAGCAGAAGCAGAAGCAGAAGCAGAAGCAAAAGAAGGAGGAGGAGGAGGAGGAGGAGGAGGAGGAGGAGGAGGAGGAGGAGGAGGAGGAGGAGGAGGAGGAGGAGAAGCTCAGCAAGTATATTCAACCTTAATTAATGCAGGGATTCTAAGACTTCTTTGAAGATATATGAAGCTGATCTATATTTATTGACCTAGAATCTAGAATTTTTTGTAAAATCTACATTGATCTTATATTTATCTTATCATGTCAAGTTCTCAGAGACTGCTTCAACAAGTCTCTGCAAGGTTTTTTTGGAAGTTGTTTGTCATTGCCTCCTTCCTAGAGTTGACAGAATTGATTGACCCAGAATAACACAGCTGGCTTTGTGCCTAAGGAATATTGGAAGTCACAGCATTCTGGTTTTTATTCTGAGGTCTTAACCATTACATTAAACTAAATCTCTTCCATTGACCATAGGCAGACTATGTTGACCATAAGCAGACTACACAGTTAAATTTGTATGTTCTCAACTCTCCAAGGTCCTGCCTGTGCTTTGTTACATTAGAACTTGAAATTTTCTTCTGCACTTCTTGTATCTATCCTTAGCTGTTTTTCTTGAAAGAAAAGCTACTTTCTTCAGATACGCCAAGTTGTTAGCTAATCCAACAACCTTTAGCTTGCCAACTATAAGACAACCACAGCAGCCCATAAAAACAACAAATTCTTCACACTATACAGCTATACAAGCAATAAGTATTCCAAGGCATACATTTCTACTACCTCCAGCTGAAAATCCACATCATTCACGAATCTATTATAATTGTGTTAAATATTATTTATAATTTGACAATTATAAAAAAGGAAAGGGAAAAAACTTTGTGTACTTCAAATACTGTAAGTATCTATCTCTGATGTATGTTTTACGTGGCTCAGTGGCTAAGACACTGAACTTGTCGATCAAAAGGTCAGCAGTTCAGCAGTTCAAATCCATAATGCTGTGTAATGGGGTGTGTTCCCGTTACTTGTCCCAGTTTCTGCCAACCTAGCAGTTTGAAAGCATGTAAAAAAAAATGCAAGTGGGAAAATAGGGACCACCTTTGGTGGGAAGGTAACAGCATTCCGTACACCTTTGGCATTTAGTCATGTTGGCCACATGACCACGGAGACATCTTTGGACAGTGCTGGCTCTTCAGTTTTGAAACTGAGATGAGCACTGCCCCCTAGAGTTGGGAATGACTACCACATATGTGCAAGGGGAACATTTACCTTTACCTATTCTAGGTTAATCCTTAAATTACACTAACATTGAAGTGAATAATTCCGGAAACTTTTTATGATAAATTGTGTCAGAGCTTTAAAATTGGGTGCAGCATCATAATTTCCTAAATTTCAAAGACAGAATGATTGTGTTGGGGCTTTTTTCTAAGATAAAAATTGAAACTGGCTCATTCAATAAACCCTTTACAAGGTACTCTTAACCTTTCTTAAAAGGTTTAGTGATACATTATCACAGAAGTACTGCCACAGACCTAAGAGAAAACTAAATATGATTTTTTTTTTTAATAGAAAAGAAGCCCTGGTTCTTATGTCAGATTCAAGTGATAGCATAGCTTTCAGTTGCTATGGAAACAAATAATATATATATATATATATATATATGCTGAATGCTGAGGTGAATTAAATAGTGCAAAGACATGCTACAACTATATTGTTCTTCTATAACATTATGGTATAGATATGTATTTTTAGGAAATAGCATAGAAGAACTATATGTTGTATAAAAAGACTAAGATCATGTCTACTCAGAAGAATTTTATATAAGCTGTCACTTACTTTCAGGTAATAAAATATGTATATTATTACAACCCCATTAAGATATTAATTTTGGCTTTATAGGTATTTATTTTCTACATCAAGTAACAATTTAAATATAAACTTTTAATTTTCTTTCTTGTTTTATTCATATTTTCTTATGGTTAAATTTATTGCCCTTGTATAAAGGAATTACAAAGATGATTTAAGTGTTCTACCCCTCCTTCAAAATGAGTGAGGGGATTCCATATCATGGGATTCCAATTATACCATCAGTTCAGTGGTGGGTTTCAAATTTTTTTACTACCGGTTCTGTGGCTGTGGCTTGGTGGGCATGGCATGGCTTGGTGGGCATGGCAGGGGAAGGATACTATAAAATCTTCATTCCCTCCCCAATCCATGGGAAAGTTACTGCAAAATCCCCATTTCCTTCCAATCAGTTGGGAGGCAGAGAATAGATGGGGTGGGGCCAGTCAGAATTTTTAGTACCAGTTTTCTGAACTACTCAAAATTTCCACTAGTGGTTCTGAACCGGTCAGAACCTGCTGAAACCCACCTCTGCATCAGTTCTTCTTTTTCATCCATATAAGGAGCTTATAGTGGACTATAGAAGAAATAGATCAGACATCCAGCCCTTGCTTATCAATGGAGACCCAGTGGAGCAAGTGGCCAGTTTTAATTTTCTGGGTGTTATCATAAAAGAGGACCTGACTTGGGGCACTCACATTGCAGCACTGGTCAAAAAGGCCCAGCAGAGATTATACTACCTGAGACTTCTCAGGAAACAACTGATTGAAAAACTGCTGGTGGCCTTTTACCGCTGCACCATAGAGAGTATTTTAACATACTGCATCTGTGTATGGTTTACCAATTGCACAGTGGCAGATAGGACAGCACTCCAGAGGGTCAACATCATTGTCCAGAGGATTATTGGTTGCCCTCTCCCCTCTTTGGAAAAGCTTTATAGCTCCTGCTGCCTTAAGAAAGTTCAAAACATTCTTAAAGATCCATCTCATCCTGGGCACCTTTTTTGGAACTATTACCATCTGGCAGATGGTACAGGATAATAAAAACAAGGCAAATAGGCTGAAAAACCGCTTCTAATCCAGGGCAATAACCATATTGAATTCTACGGTATAGTGCAATATTGGGTTTTCAATTTCAATTATATAGAATGTAAAGGATATATGTTTGTGTTTTTATTTTTATAGTTATAATGTACACTTGAGACAGCATTTAATTTTGTTGTACCATATGCAATGACAATAAACTAAACTAAACTAAACTAATATAGATCTGGGAGAGGGCACCATAACATATGGTGCTATCTGGGAGAACTATTGAAAGTCTGTGAAAGACACATCACTGGTGTAGTGATTCATTAGTGAGGGGAACATGATACTTCTTCCTACTGCTCTGCATGACAAGCCAGATACTGAGTACCATTGGACTCAGATTCCATTCACATTCTGTTTCATCAGTTGGTGGTCTGAAATTTGGATGATCTTTATCATTAAATGAAGGTTCTATGGTACATCCATTGATGATCTGTTTAGTTCCATAGGGGCTTTGATTATAGCAGATCTTTTTCAATAGATTGGTTTTCAGGGTTCTAGGAAAGTCATGGTCTCACAGATGGAAGTGGTTCAGTTACTGCAGTTTGGTGCCCTTTGAGGCTGAGGAATGGCCTTTATTGGGAGACTAAATGTGTGTCTATAAGACTTCCAAATTATAAGAATAGGGCACAGCATGGGAAGGCATAGCAAGATTTATGACTGAGCTTCCTTATAGTAGCTTGTTAGGATCTGTGAGGCTCTCTTCAGCATCATTGCAAAGGCCTGGTGACTTAATTCTCTCATCATCTGGAAAAGCCTAGTCTATTCCTATACTTTACTGCTGCGGTGAATAAACTCATTAATGCTAAATACTTCCCTCTGAATCAGTGACTGGAAGGAAAAAAATGACCTTGTGTTCAAAACTTATTGCGTTTTGATATTCAATAATATAAATTAAAATTTTGCCATTATTTTGGAGGAAAACACTCATTGCCAGGTTCAGTTTAAAAAAAGTTCTGTTGGCATTCCATGTGCCCAGATAAGTATGTGTTGTGATGGTGCTGTGAAGCCCATTTAGGTAAAAAGAAAGCATATTAGAAATTAATTATATCTCTCTGTTCTTTTAAAATGTGTGTTCCATTGCTTAGGGTAATATCCACCAAGCACAACATAGTAAATATTCTAGTTACTATTGATCTGTAGAATAAATCACATTAATGTTGTTTACATTAGCGCATCCTTCCACCATCACTATTCATCATGTTAATTGATCTTTAACTTATTAAAAAGCCAGAGGAAAAAAGGAGCCAGTTTTATAAAGTGCCATTGTTAGAAGTGTGTGTAAATAGCATTATGGTCTATAATGTCAGATTGTAACTTTATAGAAAGCAAATGACAGCAAGATAGAATGATTTAAATGGATAGAATGTTCAGAAAGAAAGGAGAATGACCTAGGGATTTTTTTATTGTTGCTATACACTTCTTATAAATGTTGAAATCCTGTTTTTATATATAAAAAATGTAAATTGTATTTTAAATGAAAAATAATTGATTTTGTTCACATCTGTCAATATAAATGATGCAGATGAGATCATTTGAGCTGGATACAATTATTACCTTGTAAAATAATCTAGTACATGTTTATCTGACAGCATGACTAAGTCATGCTGTAGTCAATACTTACTTCCAAATAAGCATTCATAAAATTACATTACATCTAAAATACATTGTAGACACAGAAAATAAGATTAGATTATCAATAACTTATTCAATGATATGTCTCTCCAGTGAAATATGAATCACTGTTAATTGTTTATTATAAGTTTTCAAAGAACAATTCTGATATACAATTAATACATTTATGAATTATTGTGACACTAACATATTACTTGTATGGAAAAATACTCTGGTTTAACAGCCCAATCCAATTATATTTTAATAAAATATTGGTATCATGTACTTTGCCTTTGTTTCTTGGCTTTCACCAGACTTTCTGTCCTTCCAGTATCTGTATGTCTTCTTAGCCTTATAAATTTGCCTGGATTTTAAAAGAAAACTTATGCAAAAAATCAAGTGTGTGTTTTGGACCTCAGATCACATCTTGTCTTAAACTTCTTGCTTATTACTTTTTTTTTGCCTTCTATGAAATGGCTGTTCAGTGACTGTCCTTGCCTATTATGTTGTATTATTTTGTTAATACAAACAAAATAGTAAACTTTGTCCCATTCGTGGCAACTCTTAAATGAACTATTTAGTGATGTGTATTGTCACAAAATACCTCCATCTATGCTTTGATTGGATCTGAGCTCACAGTGACTAACAAGAACTGAAATCTTGGTCTATGATAGACTGTTTATATTCAGTGTATAGTTGTACTAAAATGTGGTTGATGCAATGCTTAGAATTCTCAGGAAAATAAAGATAATGCCATTCTGAAAATCTATTACCAAAAAAAGAGTAATCTCTTTTGATTTAATATATAAGTAGAAACAAATTTGATACATTATTTGATTCCTGCTGAGTTGTGTAGTGACACATACATTTATGCACTTATAGCAAGATGCAGCAGTTATTCAGGATTTTTTTTAACTTCCCATCTTACGCTGCAGCCTTTCAAAACCAGAATAAACCTAGGATAACTCTATACTTAGCTTTCTAGATAAACTGAAGTTAGCTAGATGACATTTCATATGTGTAAATAAAGAATGATATGAAAAGCACATTTTGTGTTGGTGATTTCCCAAGACTCTAGAGGCAGAATGGCTACTATTTCTAAACAAGTAGCACAACAATAATAATGATAATATGATGGGGTAAGAAGATCTCATCTCTGTCTTATACGACTCTTATTTCTCTTAGTTTGGTTGTAGTATAGTTCTTAATAATATTTTAATCTTTGTGTTATTTTAATCATTTAAACTTTTAAATATTTTTTAAATCTGTTTTATAACTGAAAGCCACTCAAAATCACCTTGTAGGGAAGATGGATAAAATGTTAACCAACCAAACAAACAATATTGTAATCTTTCTTTAAATGTTTAACAGATATATTCATTGTTTGCCCTTTACTTTGTGTTTCCCCAAAAATAAGACAGGGTCTTATTTTCTTTTGAACCTCGAAATAAAGTCTTGGCCTTATTATTGGGTGTGTGTGTGTAATTGTTTTGGTGGTGAGGAGGCAGCGAGCATGGGACTGGATGTCCCATCACCACCATTGCCTCCCGTCCCTGTTCTTCATGCCAGCCAAGCGGCTGGTCGCTGCTGCCCTGATGAGTCTCACAAAGACTCATTTCTGGCAGGAAATGTGTCTCACTTCTGGGGGAGAAGCGAGACACGTGGAGCAAGATGTGGGTCCCCTTGCAGTCTCTTCTTCCCCCCTCACCAGGCATGGCAGAGCTCCTACCCCTTGCTTAGCCACTGCCCCCTTTAGAGATAAAATTTTGGGGTGGCAGGTGGGATGGGAGAAAAGCGGGAGACAGGTCTTATCTTTCCAGCTCCGTTGTGTTCTTCACCAGTGTCCAGGGAAACATGTTGTAAAAAAAAAACCTTATTTATTTATTTATTATTTATTAATTCAATTTGTATGCCGCCCCTCTCCGAAGACTCAGGACAGCTCACAATGCATTTAAAATCATTATAAAAAACATTTAAGAATTAAAAACATTTAAAAATTAAAACTCATTCATACCATTCATGGCCGGATCTCACCAGATCGCAAGAGTGAGATCAACGGTCCCAGGGCTGCCGGAAAAGCCAGGTCTTCACTGCTTTTTGGAAGGCCAATAGGGTGGGGATGGTCCGGACCTCAGGAGGTAACTGGTTCCAGAGAGCTGGGGCAGCCACAGAGAAGGCCCTCCCCTGTGGGCCCACCAGCTGGCATTGTTTAGCTGACAGGACCCGGAGGAGACCAACTCTGTGGGATCTTACCGGTCGTTGGGAGTTATGCGGTAGAAGGCAGTCTCAAAGATACCCTGGCCCTGAGCCATGTAAGGCTTTAAAGGTAATAACCAACACCTTGAATTGTGACTGGAGACCAATAGGGAGCCAGTGCAGCTTGTGGTGAATTGGTGTAATGTGGGTGTACCTAGGTGCACCCATGACAGCTCGCGCGGCTGCGTTCTGGACCAACTGTAGTCTCCGAACACTTTTCAGGGGTAGCCCCATGTAGAGCGTGTTGCAATAATCTAACCATGAGGTGACAAGGGCATGAGTGACCATGAGGAGAGCCTCCCGATCCAAATAGGGTCGCAATTAGTGCACCAGGCAAACCTGTGCAAAGGTCCCCCGAGCCACAGCTGTCACATATTGCTCTAATCTTAGCTAGAGGACACCCAAATTGCGAACCCATTCTGAGGGGGACAATTTCTCCCCCCCCCCCCCCGCCCCAGAACGAAGGATGGACGGTCAACATAGTCTTTAGGAGGCAATACCCACAGCCACTTGGTCTTGTCTGAGTTAAGTCTGAGCCTGTTGACTCCCATCCAGACCCTCACAGCCTCCAGGCACCAGCCTATCACATCCACCGCATCACTGAATTGACACAGGGTAGAGATATACAGCTGGGTATCATCAGCGTATTGCTGATACCTCACCCCGTATCGTCGGATGATCTCACCCAGCGGCTTCATGTAGATGTTAAATAGGAGGAAAGAGAGGACCAAGCTCTGAGGCACCCTGCAAACGAGGGGCCTAGGGGTTGACCTCTGTCCTCCTACCAACATGACTGTGATCGACCTGAGAGATAGGAGGAGAACCACCGTAACACGGTGCCTCCCACTCCCAACTCCCTTAGTCGACCCAGAAGGATACCATAGTCAATGGTATCGAAAGCCACTGAGAGATCAAGTAGCACCAAGATGGAGGAATGACCCCCATCTCGGGCTCGCCAGAGATCATCCATCAGCATGACCAAAGCAGTTTCCATGCTGTAGCCAGGTCTGAAGCCAGACTGAAAAGAATCTAGATAATCTGTTTCCTCCAATGTGATCTGTCCCCGTCCCCCCACACACACAAAACACAGCCCGCCGAGGGTTAAGGAAACACTTTGGAACGCACCCAGTTCTTATCTCCCACTTGGCAGCGATAGACACACCGTCTGCCAAGTGATTTTATTTCCACAAACAGAAAGCAAAGATACAAACGTTCACAAAAGTCCAAGCAGAAATAATATTCCTCCCAGCAGTTCCGGACGAGGCTTTAGTGACTATCCAAGGTTTACTTTGTTCGTCACAAAGATCCTTGACCACCACCCTCTATTATATAGTCTCTGGGGTGTGGTCCAGTGACTCAGTTCTAATCCCTAGCACGCCTCCTAAGCTGCTGCAAACGTTTATCACGCCTTCGGAGGCGTGCGTCCAGGAATGATGTTCCATTATCACTCTGATCCGAATCAGCTGTCTCCTCTCCCTCGGCCGGCACTTGAGACAATGCCAGAGGGGAGGGGCCTGGAGAGGGAGGCCTGGCTGACTCCTCTTCCTCATGCTCGGAGCTTTCTTCCTCCGATGGGACAGGCTCAGAGGGCAGGGCCACAACACAATGACCGCAGGAGCTGAAGTGCCACCACTTTCTCTACAACCTTTCCCACAAAGGGTAGGTTGGAGACTGGACAAAAGTTCTTTAATTCTGCTGGATCCAGGGAAGGCCTCTTGAGGAGGGGCCTTACAACCACCTCCTTTAATGGTTGCGGGAAGGCCCCTTCCCTCAAGGACGCAAGAACTTGCGAGAAGTCTTGCAAGTTCAATCAAACTTCTCGAACTTGCGAGAAGTTTTCTTTTACAATGTGTTTCCCTGGACACAACGGCAAGGAACACGACGAAGCTTGAAAGGTAAGACCTCCATCCTGCTTCTCGCCCTCCCCACCTGCCACTCCCAAATTGCATACCTAAAGGGGGCGGGTGGCTAAGCAAGAGGCAGGAGCCCTGCCATGCCCAGCGAGTGGGGGGAGAAGAGATGGCAAGGGGAGCCACATCTCCCTCCATGGGTCTTGCATCTCCCCTGCCCCACCTGCCCCCCCTCTCGATAAAGAGACGGCGGGGAAGGGAAGCAGCCAGGCTGCTGTTGCCATTGGGGTGGAGTGGGATGTGTTGGGCCACGAAGCAAGGAACCAGAGGAAATGGCAGGACTGGCTGCACATTCGTGTAAGTAGTTGGTGGGGGGATTATTTGGGGGGGGTTATTTTATTGCATGTGCTGAAAAGCCCAATTGAGCTTATTATCCGGAGAGGCTTCGTTTTGGGGAAACATGGTAATTACTTCTTCTTTGACTAACTACTGTTTCATTGGATGATTTGTCATCTGTAAGATAAATATATTGTTTATAAGAAGAAATACACTGTACATAATATCAGAAATCACATCAAAAACTTCAAATAAGAGGTCAATAAACCATATATGACTGCATTTTTACAATAGGCTATGATACTAATTATGTATTAAAAAGTGCATTAAAGAGATTGTAAATTCATCTGTGAAAGCAACAAAGTTTCATTTGAATGAATAAGAGCAAGCTTTTGACAAGCAATTATCTCGACTGGTTAATAAGGCTAGAAATAATAACATTTAAAAAACAGAATATAGCAATAATGCAACACTGTAAAGTTTTAATTAGTTTTAATTAGCACCAATATAAATAATGGCATAACCCTTTTGTTTACATACTGTGCGAGATTATAGTGAGGATGAAAAAGGAACAGAAGGGAAAGTAGACAATAAACAATCAAGACACAGAAGGAGAGTCAAATGACAATTAATCTTAGAAATGGCAATTTAGCTCAATCTGAGAAAAAACATTTAAATCATCCAAAACATTCACAATAAAAAAAGGTGGGAAATTCATCTTAAAATGTCACTTCCTTACATAAGACATCTACATCAATAACTGTAAAATAACAAAATATGCTAGAAAATTCCTATTAGGTACATGACTGACTGAACTGGTTCTCTAACATAAGGCAGCTTAATGAAAGTAACTTTGAAAGAATCCATTTTGACTTTGGAAAGTATCTTTATATTTTCCTTAATTGGGCAACGACTAGAAAATTGCTTTTATTTTAATTCTACCTCTGTTTATTTTA
The DNA here is from genome assembly GCA_022577455.1 of Arizona elegans. Classification (NCBI taxonomy): domain Eukaryota; kingdom Metazoa; phylum Chordata; class Lepidosauria; order Squamata; family Colubridae; genus Arizona; species Arizona elegans. The sequence goes on from JAKOOJ010000009.1 coordinate 62,006,248, forward strand.
ACCTAAATATCTTCGATTTTAATTTTGAAAAAAGGAATGATTGCTTTTTTTTCTTTTTTGGACAAACTGTAACATCCCACTAATTGTACATTAAATCATATTTTCTCTATTAGGAGTTCAAGCTCATCTTATTTTCTATATTCAGAGAATTAGTGTATTGACTACAAAGGCAGTGAACGTTATCCAGTAAGTCAGTTATCTTTCTGAATTTTCACTGAATGGTTTAATATATCCCAATGGAGCAAAATCCCATTCCTTCCTACAGTACAAATCTACGAAATGTTTACATCAGGGCTTTCATCTACCCACACAATTTGAATTTAAAGTCCTAAAGGAGCTCGCTATGCTTTGGTGAAATGTAGTTTTGCAGCCCCTATGAGGTGCAACTGATTGGGTGCCAGCATTGTAACATTTCAATAATTCAGAGTATTATTTTAAAAACCTAACTTTCTTCACGAACACTATTCACATAGCCATTAACTTGAATGTTCTTTCTCTTTTCATGAAACAGAAGAATTTTCATAATGGAGAATTCATCTTGATGACCTGTGCTATCATGGATGAAGGTTGCAGCAGAATCGAAGTAATACAAACCAAACATTTTGGTTTTTGTTTTGTTTTTTTAATCAGAAAACATAACACAACCTCCTGGGCTGATTCTGATGTGCCTGAAGAATGAACCTGAGTAACTTTAGGAATTTATATAACCCAAAGTGGCATAATGCAAGACTACCCTCCCACCACCAGTGGTTACATGTCCCTATATCTCCATGGGCATTTCTGCTTTTGTGACAAAGCAAACAGAACTATCCAATAGTGTATTCTTTATGATCAGGCAGATGATAATTCCATACAGTTCTTTTCCTTATCACCTTCACAACCAACGCATCAGAGTAATTTTCTTTTTCTCTCCAGCAAGCCTTTATGGTTACTGGACAGGAGAAAAACCTAATCAAGCAGGATGTTTCCTCTATTCAACCCTCCTCTTCTTACATATAGATAGTCCTCAACTTACATCAGTTTGTTTAGTGACCACTCAATAACACAATGGCACTGAAAACAGTGACTTATGACCATTTTGTACACTTACAACCTTTGCAGCATTCCCGTCATCATGTGATCAAAATAAGGATGCTTGACAACTGGAAAGTATTTCCGACAATTGTAGAGTCCTGGGATCATCACCTTTTGCGAACGTCTGACAATGGGGGAAGTCAATGGGGAAGCCAGATTCACTTAACAACCATGTCACTAATTTAACAAACACATTTAACAACTGTTATTAAATGGGCAAAACTCACTTAACAACTGTTTCACTTTGCAATTGAGATTTTGAGCTCAATTGTGGTCCTAAATCAAAGATTACCTGTACAAGGTTTGTGTATATATAGAAAAATGTTTGGGTAAAGTTCACAACCAACTGCAAAGTCTAAACTCTATTAGTTGTCAGGTTTGGATTGCAAACTCAATTATGATAACACAGGAAGGCAAATTAAAACAGGCACAATGAAGCCCAATATCTATTTTGAAGCCATGAACCAAGTTAATTGCCTTTCTGAGTATTAATTACATACTCAGAAATACTTAATTACAAGGATTAGTTATAAGGACCAGAACAGATATAACAGAAACCAACTGTGGAAATATAATGGAACCTTTGTGTTTCAACATTTTCCATTTAGAAATCACTTATTCTCTATCCATTAAAAAATCAGTTGTGCCAAGTATAATTAATCATTTATTGCAAAAGGCATTTTGATAGCCAGTAAATCAGAAGTACAGTTCATTAAGTTACTCAAGTATAATTTGAACTGCTCCATAAAGATAAAGCCTTTATTGCACTTTAGATTCATGCTAAAAATGTAATGACAGTACTTATAGCCCCAGGATTATGTATTTTTAAAATTATACACACACACACACACACACACATGCATATTAAGAAATACATTCTTAAGAAATAAACAAATGATAAAGTAGATGTGGAAAATAAAATAAGAGGCAAAGAAAACAGGAGGCAAGAAAAAAACCAGAAGAATTGGTTACCAATTTTCGTCTCTGCAGGTATTCGTACAGTTCTAATCAAACTTTTCTCCTTAAGATTACATCGTAATTCCTTCCTTTTATAAAGTGCTCTTTTTAATAATCAAAAACATAAATCACAAAATAATTTTCTTCTTTACACAAAAAAGTCCATAATGGATTTCCAGTTATCGCTGAAAGATTAGGTTTTAATGTATAATTTTATTGCTTTGTGTATTTTATTGCATTTTAAATGAAAGACAATACTGAAGAGTTTCAGATACATGCACACATTTACTTCAGGTAATTTGCCCTATTTCAATGCCAAAATAATGGCTTTCTTTTTATATAGTATTTTCTCAAAGTCTATGTACAAAAACATTCCAATATCATCTGTCCTGTGGTACCTGCTTCCCCTTTGCCCGTCTTTTTAATTTCGTATTATTGTACTTCCATTGATCATTTTTATTGTTTTTATTCCTTTAGTATTATTATATTTACATTTTTTTCATTTTTTCCCTCCTTTATATGGTTGTAAACCACCCAGAATAGCCACATGGAGAAATGGGCAGCAAATAAATTTAACAAAAAAAAATATATTCTAAGATATTATTCCTAATATTAGTAATTATTACTCTGTACACACACATACAAACACACACATTAAAATATGAAATTCTATACCTCATTATATTCTATGAAAATGTGCATGCTTATCGGCAACAGTTAGGCCATTTCTAGGTAATTCACATGTATACTGAATGGTGAATGAGCTGTTGGTGTGAAATTTCTGGTGTCATTCTACAGGAACAGACAATGTTACCAAATACAGCTGTCATGATTATTTTTTTTAATGCTGCTAGTTTTTTGTAGTATAAATGACTTTGAACTTAAGGATCAGAAAGCAATGAAAAGTTTCTGTGAGTTATTTCAAGCTTAGTTAAATCACTGTGAATGTGGTTGTGTGAGGAAGCCATTGTTCAATGAATTTAGGTGGAAATTTGTTTTATGATATACTGGTGTTGATATGTTGACAGCATAGCTATCTATTTTTCTAAACTTTACTTTCTTTCAGGAAACAGTGGCATTGTCATATGAAGGTAAATATCGTAGGCATAAACCAAATGCAGATGCTGACATTTTTCATATTTTGTTCTTCAAAATTATGTTAACACATACATATTAAACTGCATAGTGTCTTGAAAACATTTTGATTACTTCAGAAGATAAGCCAATTAAGATTGAAAAGTAGCTTTCTCTAGTTTGGCTCCACAGGAAATAAATACTGCTAAATAGACTTCTTGCTGCAATTCCGAGCAGATTCCCAATTTTTAAATGATTATCATCAAAAGCTAGAACAAAAGGCCACCATAAAAAAGAAGGATGGATAATCCTTACTCTCTGAGCATTTTTTTTCTCCTCTTCATGGAAAAATATAAGATCCTAATAAACCGTAAGTAAATTTCAATACAAATAAATCTTAACTTTATTAAAAATGTCTCTAAAATGTTATCAAATTGCTTGTAATATTTTATCCTCTAAGATAATTTCAAACATCCCATACTTGTTTTGCTGTATGCAATATGCCTTAATATGGCTAATCTAATCGGTAGAATTTCAGTTAAGTTAATTCTAATAAGGGAAAACTGGTACTGATTCATTAAATGCAACTAAAATTGTATTGTGCTAAAAGTAGAACATTATTCCTATAATTCAATTTATCCTGTAAATTAACTAGATTATTCTTATTACAGATAGGTTTTTTAAAAAGAGCTTTCAAATGTATTTTCTATTCATGACTATGGTATTCAGATTATTTAATATATGTCTTCAGTCTTCTTCATGAGATTAAAAATGCAGTGAGAAAAAAATAGATCTTTTTCTTAAGAGAGAGTTCATGTGAGCTAAAATTAGTCTACTTCCAAAAGTAATTTCATTTTGAAAATTGTAAAGACAGGAAAACTGAAATAATAATTAAAATTAACCTATTTTCAATATTTAGCATTATATAAAATAACCATTTTTTTTTTTTAGAATGACTGGAGATTTGTATTTCAAGGTCAATGTTAATATAGGATGTGTTTGAAATGATTTTATGCAGTAAGAAGGGTTCATTTTGAAAAAAATATGTTGCATAATCAATATGCTATTCATTTATATTAAACATATTGCTAGTAAATATATATATTTTAATTAAATTAGGTAGACATGCTGTTCTCATTGAATCTCACAATTTATCATCAAAATAGGATGTCTGAAAATGTGCAGATTTTAACAGCCTTTTTACACTGTAATAATAATGCAATACTTTCCATGATGTTAAAAGATAGTACAGTTTATGACACATCATTTAACAGCTCTAACCAAGCACTCACAATAGAACCGACTTCTGAACTTATCTTGCTCATGTATATAAGACTCTAGTGCTTGTTTTCTGAGGTTTTCACGGGTGTTTGTATGTAGGTCTTTGGTTATTCAGGTTTTCTCCTGTGTAAAATTGGAAGTGTCTTGGCGACGTTTCGACGAAGTCTCATTAGTCATCACCAGGCTGGTGTTTTCGGCTTCGTGCTTCTAGGAGCAATGTGTGATCGCAGCTGTTTCTTCCTTTTAACTGCCAGTGGGGGTGTGAACCGATTGGGTGGGAGCTTGACTGTGTCCTGATTGGGTGGAGGCTTGGCTGTGCTCTGATTGGCTGGGGGTGTGTTCTGTTTGGGTGGGGGCTTGGTTGTGACTCTAGTGCTACATATACATGCTGAGCAGAAGTATACAATGTGCACAAAGCCTTTTTGGCTACCAGAAGTCTCACACTAAAGCTATAAAGCAACAAATAATGAAGCAACATAGACACTTCATCTTGTCTTTAGAAGTAAAGGGATGTTTGTTTGTATATGCATCAGTGGAAGATGGAAATGGTTAGACTTTCTCCTCATAGGTGCATCCAGTTTCTTGAGGGGAGGCAGATCTTAAGCACAGACATAACCAGCTTTTCACCCAAGAATGAATTAACCACTTCTTGGATCCATCTTCACATTACCTCCAAAGAGACCTTAAGCAGGAAGAAAGATAGAGATGAAATATGCAGGTAGTCTACTACTAACTCCAATCATCCTATTCATTTACTCCCAGCCAACAGGTGCAAACTGTTTTTAACCTTACTAGACTGTATCTCAGCCAAATCAACTTGATTGATCTTAGTGTAAGCAAAATTATTACCCCATGTTTGATCAGTCAATTACTTTTCTTATGGTTGTTCAGTAACCTTTTATTTCCCCAGAATTTTGTATAATACTATAGAGAACAGCAAATGTAAGCTGTTGATAAAACATAACTTGCAGAATATTCTCTTTTGCCATTTGTGATGGTACATTTATTCAAGAGATTGGCAGTGATTTAAAGCATCTGCCTCAGAAATAAGCACAAGCAGATGGCATTCTTCCCTGGAACATTTTTATAATGATGAAATAAATAATTACATAATGAAAAGAAAATAGCAAATGTAACAAATATTAAATTCCTGGTTAAGTAGCAAGGATATTAAAAACACAGTGAATAGAAATATTGAATTAGCATTGGTCAAAAACTCCAAGAAAATCCCAAATCATTGAAAGAATAAGATTACATTATCAATAATACAGTGCTATAGATATGTATGAACTGATTTTCCAATCAGAAACATATGAAGTAGATAAAGGTACTTGGAAAATACAGGTTAGTAAGAAGTTCAATAAGCAATGACAGCCACATTGTTCCATATCTGTACATCAATGCACAAACTATCTGCACTAATCAGGAAGTATTGGGAATTTTAGTCTGAGAAAATAAAATGATAACTTGTGAGTCACAAGTGGAACATAAAATTGAGGTATATACCACAAAAAAGGGCAGTAGCTTTACTTCAAAACAAAAATAAACAATACTTGCACATGAAGAAATTCCTAACCTTTTTATTATTAACCCAATTATTAAAATTATCAAAATAACCTCAATCAATAAGAGCTTTCATAGCAGTTTTCTTACGCCTATCCTTCAGAAATACAGCAGATTCAAGGCAGAAATAATGAAAAAAGACCCTGATCTGAGAATAAAACTTCTTTTTTTTCTTTCCTCTGAACTTGACATATTATTATTACATGACTTTGAACTACATATAGTTTACCATAGCAATACTACTCTGCTAATCACTCAATCTACACTTCAAAGTGATCTTTTGTTTCAAAATTCTATGTATAATAAAATATACAAGTATTGGCTAATCAGCTTCCTGATACAGAATATTTACAAAGTTTTATCTGCTGAAAGCTTGCAAACTTTTTTTTCTGAGACAAATAAAAAGGAAGTCAACTGGGTTTTCCGTGAGATTTGTGCCAGAGGTGAGGTTCATTTCTGTCACCACCATGTTTGTTAGAGATATGAGTGAACTTACTTATCTGCTTAAAACCAAGAGTGCTTGCTCTAGATTAAGTATTTAAACTATGCAGTTCAAGTTAGGTTCTGCGTACATACTCTCTTATTAAGTTGTAATGAAGATTTTCACATTTATTAATATTTTACGTTAATTTGGCATCTGCCAATCATGGGTGCATGATTGGCAGTGGTGATAGTGAGGATGGCGGTCATATGTAAAATAATAGCTTTGTGGATGTTTCATTATGATAGCAATAGCAATAGCAATTAGACTTATATACCGCTTCACAAGTGCTTTACAGCCCTCTCTAAGCAGTTTATAGAGGCAGCAGATTGCGCCCAATAATCTCAGTCCTCATTTTAATGACCTCAGAAGGATGGAAGGCTAAGTCAACCTTGAGCTGGTGAGAATCTAACTGCGAATCTAACCGCGAATCTAACCGCGAATCTAACTGCGAATCTAACTGCGAATCTAATCTAATTAGATTCTAACTGAGAATCTAATCTAATTAGATTCTAACTGAGAATCTAATCTGGCAGCCAGCAACCAGCAGGAGTAGCCTGCAATACTGCATTCTAACCACTGCACCATCACGGCTCATGTCTATGATCTACATTGCAAGCCAGAAACCTCTAGACCAGGGATGTCAAACTATTTCATTGAGAGCTGCATCAGGGTTGTGTTTGACCTCGGGGAGATGGGGTGGGTGTGGCCAAGGTGGGTGTGGCCAATTTGATATCATTCCTGTCGGGGGTGCCTGTGGAGCCCGTTTTCACTGTCAGAAGCACTGTGGGCCAGTCCTTCAATGTTTCCAGGGTAGCTCCATGGGCCAGGTCTAAGTACTCCATGGGCTGGTTCCAGGCCCCGGGCCTTGAGTTTGACACCCCTGCTCTAGACAGTATATTCTATCAGTCATATTTTGTGTGATTCCATTAAAATTCTATAAAACTGCAGTCAAATTGTTAGCTCAACGTATGCGGATTAATCCTGCTCAATTTGTGGTTCTCATGCTGGATTCAAGCCACCCACTTTTTAACCACATCTAATTTCTTTGCTTTATAATATTAAGCAGGTAGGAAACCTAGGAGCTCTTGTACAGCACTTGGACTGCTGCTATACATAGATGGTAAACAAAGATAAACACAACAGTGCAAGGTATGAAGATTTGCTGTAAATGATTAACATTTGAGCGGGTATATTTAGTATCTGAAAGTATGTGGTTCTTGAAGCCTTATCTCTTCTCTTACATTGTTCTGTGTAGCATCTGCACTGTTCATTTAGGTGTTTAAAGTAGTTAAAAGTCTCCAGCATAACTGATGTTGTCCTGGCTCTATAGACAAATATTGCAAGAGTTACTTGGAGCATGTCAATGTAACTGCATTACCTGGAGAAAAAAATTACTATCAATTCATTGTCTGCAAAGTAAGCACAGATATGAGAAGTGAACTTCAGGCAAATCTGGATCTCGAGACATTTAATATCCATCATTAATAGAATTTGGTCTACCTTGTTTACAGTGACAAAATACACTGCTTGTATTAACAAACCACTTTTGTTCCAAAACTGTCAAATGTGAAAGTTATGGTCTGCTTTATCTAAAATTAGTGATTTTGTATAAACAATGAACAGAAGCAATAATTAATAATACATCTCTGCAAAATGAAATATACAGAGCACAAAAGATTCTTCTTTAAAATTATGCAGTGGGGAATAAGGAACCAATTTTTGACCTGGCAGTTTCAGGTTGCATAATTAGGCACAAGCATGACAACATGTGAAGAAACTTTATTAGATGGGGCTGCTTTGTGCTTAAAACAAAAAGGAACATCTTTATGTCTTCATTCTTTTTAACACCATGTGTGGGAGAAAGAAGCACCACAGGAGAAATCTTTTCATGCATTTTAACATTATTGCTTGCAAAAAGGGACCGTTCATTTGCAAATATCTTCTTTCTATTGCTGTTACAGAAGTAAGCTACATGCATTAATTATATCCAGAGGGAACATCACTTTTATTGCTGTTGATGATATTTGCTTTAATGAACTGTGTACTTCTCATTTGCCTTTTATGCTCTCTTGGTATAAGCTTATCCTCACTATCATATCAGTGCCAGGTTAAAATGCAAACACCTAACCTCCTTTTTTTCCCCTTCTTGTTATCATTTTTCATTTTTTCATTTCATTTTATTAAATTTGTATAATAGATAAATTTGCTTAATAGATTATTATTATTATTATTATTATTATTATTATTATTGTTATTATTATTATTATTATTATTATTACATTATTTTTTAAGGTGACATTCCCCTTTTAAGTCCTTTGACATTATCCTTCAAGGAACACCCATCAACTTTGGAACAATCTTTGGGTAAAAAGGTTAAGAACCTGAAATGCTCAGGTTCTTAACTTTTGTTTAAGAACCTGTTTAAGAACCTGAAATGCTTAAGAACCTGAAAGCAGAGCTATTACTTTCTACCTTTCTCACATTAGTTATTTGTGTTTGGAAATAGGTTAGCTGAATTATTCTTGAAGCAAATAAAGCAGGTGGCCAAGATTCAAAGTAATCTCAAACAATAAGCCTTTTAGATCAGATTATTTATTATTTTGTTTTTCTTTTACTTACCTATCACATTTAGAAACTACCCATCTCCTTTACAGAGTTACTCTGAATGGTACAAATATAATCCCAGTCTGCTTGTTTCTTTATATTTAATGCTTGATTTCTTACCTTGCCATACATATCTGGAAATACCTTTCTACCATTGTTTAAAGGTATGTCAGTTGTCAATATCAGTATACTTTGGAATAAAAAATAACAAGGTAGAATATTCATCTTAATTACATAGATTCTACCCAATAGTGACATTTGTTATTTATTTCATTTTACTAAGTCTTTTTTATATAATTCCATATTTTTAAAGTCATATTTTCAAATATAAGAATGAAAGTAGATATTTGAAATTCATGTTCATCTGGGCTTTGAATTTATAAATCATTCCAAATGAACATAAATTCAATTTTTTTCTTATTCCATTCCACATTTATTATTATTTGTATTTTTTTCTACCCTTGCATTCTTTCAAAAATATTAATGCTAAAAAACTACTTTTGATCAATGAAAGGAGAAAGTGGTCTGGAATACTTCCAACTACAATGAAAAATGGCAATATATTGTTATGAAAATGTGCAGACAATCTTAAAGGTAAGAAGGAACAAAACATAATACAATTATTCCAACAATGAAATGATTTTTTCCACATAACACCTTCATTATATTTTTATTATGTCTACAACAACCTGTACAATACAGGTGATTTGATTTTTGTTATGTGCAATCAAATCAGTGTTGACTTTTAGCAAGACATTCTCTAAAAACAATTCTTTCTCAACCTGGTCCTTCAAGTGTTCCCATGGTGCATTCATCACCACTGTAATTATTAATAATAATTTGCCACATTTTATGTGCCACCCAATTCCCAGCTGCTGGTTGCCCTCTTCTTTGAGTTTCCACCTGTCCCATAATTGTAGAGATTTTAAGAAAACTAGGCTTTCACATAATACACTGCTCAAAAAATAAAGGGAACACAAGCAGAAGACATCCGAGATATGAATGAATGAAATAGCCTTATTAAATTCTTTGTTCGTTACATACAGTAGTTTTGTGTTCCCTTTAGTTGTTTGAGCAGTGTATAAACTTCTGTATGTAAAGAACAAAGTATTTAATAAGGCTATTTCATTCATTCAGATCTTGGATGTCTTCTGCTTATGTTCCCTTTATTTTTTTGAGCAGTATATATCCAAAATATTATAATCTGGTCATTGGTACCTGGAATGAAAGCTCTGGATGGATTCTGTGATCCTTTTGTTTCTTTTCTTGGATATATGTGGTATCATCATGAGTCCTCTCCAGTATCAAAAATCAAAAACATCAATTTCTGTCCTGCTTCTTCGAAGTCCAGCTTTTACTCTCGAGTGTCATACAGAAAAATTAATTGTTTTCTTATATGGAATCAACAACTTCAACTAAATAGTGAATATGGATCCAAATTTGCCAAAATATACTATGTGTCATGGCCTGAGTCTGCGGAGGAACCGACAGAGGTTAAGGATGCAACTTCGTTGGCTATGGAGGAATGCGGGAAGGAGCAGGATGACTGAGAGAAGGGGGAAGAGAGAGCAGGCAGTGGAGAGGAGAAGCAATGGAGCTCAGGCGACAAGCAAGGATATGGGAGCAGTGCAGGCCGACACAACGACTCAAGAGGAGAGACCCAACCCCCCTTCACAAGGCATACCTAGGGACTGAGACTTAAGGAAATGCCGTGGGGACTGGGGAGGGGCGCTTCTCAGGAACAAACACTGAATTCGTGGAGTTTCATGTGCCGTTGCTAACATCTGGAATTTGTTGGACTTCTTGTCTTGTTGCTGCCTTGTTCCTTTGCCTCGCTGGACTCCTTGCCTTGTTGCTGCCTTGTTTCTTTGTCTCACTGGACTTCTTGCCTTGAAGGCATCATGCTAACACATTTTGCTGGACTACTCACAGCCAAAGGGTACTGGAAGTGTGTGTGAATGCTTTGCTCTGGGACTTGCCATAAATGTGGGGGTGTTTGAGGGAAAGTTGGGACAATAAAGGGGAGTTTGAAGTATCAGCTGGCTGTGTTGCCTCCGTGCCTTGCCCTGGGTCATCATGCTATGTTTAATTTCATACAGTGTAGAGATAATTTATTCAAAGTAAATTCATTTAAATTTGATATTCTAATATTGTTTCCCTAAACCTTCTGCTTCATTAATAGCTATTTCATGGCACTAAAGACCCTTTCCAAAAATATGAGATTCTCAATATAAAACAATGTTTATGCAATATGAAACTTCATATAATCATTTAACAAGTAAACTTTGATAGTCTGAGTATCTTTTTATCTTAAGATATGTTTTCAAGATGACCAGAACTTCTAAGTTCTACAGTTTCTTGTAATGAAATAATCACACATTCTTCTCATGCTCTCATATCCCCTTTCTCTTCCTATTCTGTCCCTTCCTGCCAAACACACATCTTTTAAAGTTATATACTCTGACCTTGATGTAAAGGCTTCTTGTATCTATTCTTTGGAAAACATCATGTACATTGATAGGATACAATGGCCCTAAGCTAAAAACATCTGTTTTGAACATTCTTATTCTTTTTTGAACTATATGAATATTACATGGAAATTGATGGTTGAACATTGGGAATAGATTATCTGTTTATTTTTATTATTATTATTTTTAAAAATAATTTTTATTAAACAGTTTTTAAAAAAACAAAAACAAAAACAAACAAACAAAAACAGATATTTACATCTTCTTTTCAACATCTTCACATCAGTAATCCATATTTATACAATTTCTCTTTCTTCTCTGTTTATTTTGTATTGCTAAGAAACACTGGGAATAACACCACAGTTATTGAAGTCTCTGTGTTACTTTTGCTTTAGGAATCATCATAAATATGCATTTTATGTCATGTTATAAAACCTATGCAGTTAAATGATACATAATATATGCATTGTGTGTTTGTGTGTGTTTTATTTTTTTAAAAAAAGTTTTAAAAAAAGGTTCCGACAATCAGCTGTGACAATCAGCTATGCTGAGCGATCCTCGAACTTTTTTAAAAAACTTTTTAAAGCATTTTTAACTACCTATTGCTTGAACCGGTATTTTTGTTTAAAGTGTGATAGTCTGTTTTTGAGCTCTCTGTGACTCTGTGAGGTTCCTCCTTGTTGCAGGGGCCATTTTGTGTGAAGTCCAGCTGCTTTTGCATTGTGTGTGAGTCAGTTGTGTAGCTTTTGTGTTATTTTTGTGTAAAGTGTGACCAAGCCATGCCCACCCAGTTACATGACCATCAAGCCACACCCACAGAACTGGTAGGGAAAATTTCACCCCTGATATAGCCTAACCTACAGCCTAACCTAGCCTAGCCTAGCCTAATATCTTTCTTATTTGCACTGGAAAACTGCATGCATATAGAGGCCTACCTGTCACAACCTGTTTAGGGTTTAATGCCATCTATAATCCACCATATAATGCGTTAATGTAATGTATGTTGTATCTTATGTCTAATAAGAACCTATAAACCTTTGGTTTCTCTGCCTTAACAAACATACTTAATATTACTGGGTGCTCAGATCCAATCTCTATATTTTTATTTTTTAATAAATCTAATTTATGATATAAGTAAGAATTGAATCTACTTGACTGTAAGCAAAATAGGCAGGTTTGACATGCCCTCATGTATCATATTCTCCTATGACTGGTGAAATAATTATGAGCCTAATTTATGGGAACATTCTATGTTCTTTTATCATAGGCAGATCCAGAGTTGCTGGACTTTAGACTTAATAGGTATCACAGATCCTGTATCTTTGGAAACTAATTAAAATGGTGCGATGAATCTGAATATTTTTCTGATGGCTCTTAGTAATTGCTGTTTCAGATAGCAGTTTTGGAGAACAGAAACTAAAATACATAGTATATCATTTTTTGTTTTGTTTTTGAATTTTTCATTTATATGATAATGTGCACAGTATCCCTTGTTTTAAAATTATCTTCCTTCTCACCTAAGGGCACATTGAAAGGGAAGGAAGCAAAGGGCAATGAAATAGCCAATATAAATAAAACTGTGCAAATTAACTTTAATTATATGTATAGCACACTGTCCTGTATCTATATTGTTCTGTACACAAGTTAAGAAAATAGTGATAAAACACAGAACTGAACTTTTGAAATATTTGATTAAAAAGTTCAATAAAAATCTACAAAAATGAGAATAACGGTTGCAAAATGAGATTTGCAAATTGAGCAAATAGTCAAGATGACCTTTCTACTACCATTTAAATTCTATTATTTTCTATTTTAATTTCCTGAAAACAAAATCATTCAAAGATTTGAGTCAGGATTGTTTGGATATGTTTGTGGCTCAGTCATGTTTGAGGAAGAAGTAAGGCCTATGAGTGAATTTAAACTTATTTCCTCCTCAATTGTCCACCCACCCATTGTAGTCAACATTCCAAAAGCTGATCTCTCTGACAATTTTGGGTAGAAGGAAATTTCTTTTTTAAAAAATTCCCATTTTTCCGACTTGTCAACATTGCCTGGATGAATGGCATGATTCATTATCATTATTTTTTCTTGTCGTCTCATAGAGGGCATTTAGTTCTGCTTAAGTTCACTTCACTATTCCAGCTGTATATCTAATGACTGGAGTTCAATGGTGTTTAATTGTCTTAACCAGGGGTATCAAACTTTATTTCATTGAGGGACGCATCAGGGTTGTGTTTGACCTCAGGGGACGGGGTTGGTTGTGGCCAGGGTGGGTGTGGCCAGCTTGACGTCACTTATGGTGGGGGGCACCTGTGGTGGCCCGAGTGCTCTGCCAGCAAAAATGGGCTCCTGAACTCTCTTTTCAGCTGTGACGACCTCCTGCAAGTGAAAACAAACCATTTTTGCTAGCAGAGGCACTACGGGCTGTTCCTTTGCTGTTTCCAGGGCAACCCCAAGGGCCATATCTAAGCACCCCATGGGCCGGATCTGGCCCTTGGGCCTTGAATTTGACACCCTGATCTGGACAGTATTTCTGACAATGACTTTGGACTTTGATCTTCTTCACTCTTCATACTAATTCATACTAATCTTTTTGACTTCAATATAAAGCTTGAAGGATGCCCAGGCATTTGTAATGAGCTCTTGATGTTATTTTCATTGGGGAATCTTGATTCCTTCAGTTTCACTTATTTGTCTGTTGGTGGTGGTACATTTGTCCAAATTCCATTGCAATATCTTGTCTGCATATTTTTTCTATACAGCTTCAGATTATCCCTCTAAAGGAGGTGGATAGTCTAGCAGATATTTTTGAAGTTTGATAACCATGATCTGACTTGTTCAGTATTGTTGAGGGACAAATCAATGCACAGACAATCAGTAGGGGTGATAATTCCTACTGATATTTCAACTTCCTTGAAAGATTCTTTTCTTTATATTGACCTCTTTCAATCTCTCATCATTGATCAGAAACTGTGTCTTTAATTGTGTCATTGAACTTTCCACAAAGCTTCTGATGTTTCAATTCCTGTTATGTCTAGGAATTTGATTATCCAGTCATGTGACAGATTGCTTCTTAAAAGCAATCCAAATTACATTCAAATTTGACTTCCTTCTCTTCCTTATCTCTCATTTTCCAAAATCGTCTTGTCAATTAGAAGCTGGTCTTTTGTCCCTCTGCTATTTGGGTAATTATTGCTCTGATTTGTTCTACATTCAACCACCTGCTTAAATTGGATTTGGCATTTTTATTCACCTGTCAAGTCTTTCCTAAGGATCTGTCATTTGCCTGGTGACATTAAAGGTATCATCACTGCAACTACTCAAAAGAAAGGACAGATGTAATTGAATGCTTTCTTTCTTGTTTCTACTCGTTTATTTCCTATCTTTTATTTCTTTTTCTTAGGTTTTTCTTGATTTTTATACTTTTATTGTATTGTAAAATTCTAAGCTGATTTAAGACAATGATTCTGGGATACTGTTGCTGAAATTAAAATAAAAGTAAAAACTAATGAGAAAGATCTATTTGGCTAAAAAAAAAGTAGCATTCTAATTAGAAAATAAATTACTTTTTGTCAAAGACCTCAAACAGGCTAGAGTAGAGAATAAAGCACAGACATTACTAAGAGAGCCTTTAAAGGCCATAATGTTTCAGTTACTGCAACTGAGTTGTAAAAAAATTCAACTCATAATGTACCAGACCACAAATTGGCTGATGAATGATATCCTGAACATTTCATTTGTTTATTAAATACCTAATTTATCTTATTTTTATTTTTAAAAAGCCCAAGGTTTAATTTTGTGGTTTAGACATCTTTTTTAGTTTTTTAAAAAATTCAATTCACAATGCATAATATCACCAAATACAATTCATTGTATACCATGATGTTTATTGTGTATCAGAGGTAAAGTTTATTTGATTTTACTAGGAAAGTCTATGTAATGTGTGTATTTTACTATGACAACCACCAGTACTATTTCGGCCTTAATTTCCTATTTATAAAATTGGATGATTGGTGAATTAATTTACAAAATTGTCAGTATTGCATTGAATGTTAAACATTGTATTGCATGTTAGATATTATCCTGGCCAGCAAGGTCAAGATTGACAAACTTACCTATAAGCGAGAAAGAAATGCACCCTGTCCTGCCAGGACACGTATCCTTACACAATTGTCACTATATGGGCACATCAATGAAAATCCCAAGTGAACCAGTGATTAGTGTCCACTGTCACTCCTACATTTTCCATCATACTCTTTAGAATTTCGCCTTGATCATTTTGAGGATAGATTAATGCATTTCAACATGCAATCTCGCTATTTTAAAAGAATGTATTTCCACCCTAGGTGAGCCCCATAACAATGCTAGAAGATGATGCTTTACTTTACTTTTAATAAAATGTTAAAAAAAACAATAAAAGTAATATGAAATATAGAGTCAGATAAAAACCAAGAGAGTTGTTTCTTGGTAGCACCAACTGATACTGTGTTGTTTGCACATAATCTTTGAAACAATGCAATAATGTGACCATTCTTCATAGAATTCTGTTTATATACTGTATACTGCCAGAATGGTGCACATTTCAAGTACAATTATATTATTAATTTGTACAAATGAATTATGAGACTGTCAAATTTCTTTTAGTTAATTTTCTTGGCCACGAGATATTTTTTTTCCACAGCAAATGCAGTTGAAGTATGAAGTGCATTATTACCACAGTGTACTTCACACTACAGTTGGTTACATCAAATTCCTTTTGACAGTTTAATGTCTGTATATCTTGTTTGGCAAAGTCGTTTTGAACTTGCTTGGTATTACAACTATATTTTTGCTTCAACAGGCTAACATGAATGCTTTCTGGAAATTAATTTGGTATTATCAGCAGTAGTCTGGGTAGATGAAAAGAATATGGGACTAGATATTATATTAGGAAGAGAAAAAAGTAGGATGGAGATTTTTCATCATTGATTTGAATAGAGAGCACTCTCTCAGACACACTTGGTATGCAATTTGAGTATCCTCTTACTAAAGGTTCTTGCTAAAAAAAAAAAGAGCAAGTGGCAGCTGTGGCTAAGAGAACTTTTGCACAAATCTATCTTGTGTACCAATTACACACATTCCTATATCAGAAGGCATTCCTCACAGTTACCCAACTCTAGCAGTGTGAGATTGGATGGAAACTTAATCTTTTATAAAAGTTATTGGAAGAATTATAAAATACTTTAAGTCCATAATTCTTACTGCAAGCCTCAGTAGCAAGGCCAAATACAAACCACAAATGATAAAGAGCTAATCACTGTGTGTCAGCTCGATCTGAATGCTCAAGGAAGTAAGCCCACGCTCCGGACAAATGGTAAAAGACAAGATAAGATAGATCCTGTTGTAACAAGGCAGGGGTAATCATGTTTGTCAAAAACACAGAATGTAAGGATCTTAGGCGTGACGTATATTGTGTGGAAATGTATAAATACATGGTGTGAAACTTGAAAAGTGCGCTTCACGATCTCAATCCAAATTGGGAAGGGACGTGGAGGCCTGCCTTTAGCAAACGCAATTGTTTGTAAATCAGAGTTGTCTGCCGAATTAGTGAGTATAATTTTGGATGTTTTAAAATCTCACAGCAATAGTACTTAGACTTACATACTGCTTCACAGTGCTTTTTATAGCCCTCTCTAAGAAATTTACAGAGTCATCATATTGTCCCCAACAATCTGGGTCCTCATTTTACTTACCTCAGAAGGATGGAAGGCTGAGTCAATCTTGATCCTGGTGAGATTCCATCTGCCAAATTGCAGGCAGCCAGCAATCAGCAGAAGTATCCTGCAGTATTGCATTCTAACCACTGTGCCACCACAGCTCTGATCTTCTTTAAACTTTTGCAATGTACTCCAAATGGAGCTGTTCTTGAGGAACATATGCAAGCTATAGCTGGCACAGAATGTGTGACAGCATAGGCAATTTGGGGCACATTATGTTATACTCTTGCTACACCACTGTCTGTGAGCTGCACTGGCTCCCAATATGTTTCCAGATGTAATTCAAATGGGTGATTATAAGCTGTAAAGCCCTACATGGCACAAGGCATGTAGATTGCCTTGAAGATTGACAGTCTCCACTATTCTCTGCCTATCCTACTAGATCTGATGCACTGGGTGTGCTCTATACTTCTGTTGTGAAGAAGTGTCATGTATTAAGACCTATGAGATATTTCTTCTCTGCTGTTGTTTCAGTAAAGAAAAGGTTTGACTTCGCAGTGGAAGACCGGAATCCAAGTCCAACTATTACCATTTACTTAATTGTATAATAATCAGTGGTGGTATTCAGCCCATTCTATCTGATTCAGGCAAACTGGTAGCGGTGGCTGCGGGAGGCTTTGCCCACCCGCCTGGACATCATCATGTCCCGTAGCGAAGATAAGTCAATACCAGCCCTGATAATAATCTTGGTTTTTCATCAATAAAATGAGAATGCAGTGATTTCATTAAAATATTTATTAATTTAAGAGTAATAAGTGTATAATATGACCAAAAATAAAAGCATAACCACAATTGCCCAAATAAAAAACTGTTTGAGAAGAGTTCATACATTCTGAAGAAATTAATGATACAGATACTGTTACGTCCAGACGGCAAGCACGAGCGGCCAAGAGAGCAGCCGATTGGTCTAAATGCCAGCAGGCAGCCGGCGGGAAATTGGCAGCTCCTGATTGGCCCAGCCTCTGACAGCTGAAGTGTAAAAGAGCTGTCTGTGCCTCAAAACCTTGCTTGCTTTCCAAGGTAGTTAGCTAATCAGAGCAAGTCACTGTTAACTGTTATTGTTAGCCAATAAACATGTTGTGAAGTGTTTATCCTGCCTCGCCTCCCTTCTTTAGCCTTTGTTCCATGAACAGAACAACTGGCGACGAAGGATTGGGATTACTCTGAGGCGGCAGGTCGAACGAAGCCACTACAAGAGCTGAAGCACTGAGCTGAGCCACAGCAACGAGACACCACAAATTCTAAGGTCTGACGCTGTTCTTCAGGAAGATGTCCACCCTATCTACATTCGCCCCTTTCAACCAGGCAATGGAGACCTGGGATTCCTTCTTCGACCGTTTTAACTGTTTCCTGGTCGCAAATGACTATAAAAGTCTGCCAGGGGATAGGAAGTTAACTGTTTTCCTAAGTGTCTGTGGGCATGATATGTTCGACACAGCTAGGGCACTATTAGCACCTCAGACAGTCCATAATGTGCCCTGGGAGACACTGTTAGCCATTTTAAAAGGCCACTATGCCCCTCTACCCTCAAGAGTTGCTAGACATTTTGCATTTCGGCACCGTTTTCAGGCAGAAGGGGAAACTATTAATCAATACATGGCAGCCTTAAGGGCAGCCGCTTTGTATTGTGACTTTAGAGATTACTTAGAAGAAATCCTTTTGGACCAGTTAATATGTGAGGTCAGGGTTATCCGCTTACAGCGTCGCTTATTAGCTAGAACGGATATTACGTTGCAAACAGCTATAGATGAGGCTAAAGCCTCCAAATTATCAGTTAAATCAGCTACCGAAATAAGGCAGAACCTCAGCCCACAAGTTGCCCAGAAAACTACCATGGTTCACCATGAGGAAACTGAGGTCGAGTCTGACCAGCTGTCAGAGGGCGAGGAATATGTAAGTCGCTTACAAACGACCCGAAAGAAAGGTGGGAATTCTGAGGGATTGAGGACTCAAGCCCCATGTGCAGGGTGTGGAGGGAATCATTCCCGTTCCTCATGCAGATTCAAAAACACTGACTGCAGATGATGTGGTAAAAAAGGCCACCTTGCTAGGGTTTGTAAAGCTAGCCAACCGGCTAATAACAGTAATAATAATAATAATTATTATTATAATAATAATAATAATAACAACAGTCTTCCTAGACCTAGCCGAAATTACCAACCCCGAAACAGGCAGAGTAGGAGGGAAGAAGAATGTTTTAATATTTACAAGGGTGCCTGCCACCCTGAGACAGTTATAGGCCAGTCAAAATCAGACGAGGAAAAAAAAATTTCCTCACAGTTCTCTTAGAGGGTAAACCTTGTAGAATGGAAGTGGACACTGGCTCTTCTGTGTCAATAATTTCGTGGAGCACTCTTAAACGACTGGTGCCCTCGATGTCTAGGAAGCGTTTATCCTTTTGTACATTTAGGCTTCGTGACTACCAAGGTAATCACATTCCGGTTTTGGGATCCGGGAGAGTTGGAATCAAGTACAAGGGTTTCAGTGGCCGCCTTAATTTAATTGTTGTTGATGGCACGCTTCCAAGTTTATTAGGATTAGAGTGGTTTGACGCTTTAGGGTTAGCTATTACAGGTATTCATGCAACTTCCTCTATTGCATTTTCTGATTTGTTCACGGAGTTCTCTGATGTATTTAGTGAGGGTCTTGGCAAATATACAGGTACCCCATATCCTTTAATTTGGATCCCAAAATCGCCCCCCCCGCCTTAAGCCACGGAGAGTGCCTTTGGCACTCCGTGCTCAAGTTGATAAGGAGATTGATAGACTTATAGCGCAGGGAATATTAGAGCAGGTAGATCACGCTCGGTGGGAGACGCCTATCATCACCCAATAAAATCTGATGGTTCTGTCCGCATCTGCGCGGTCTACAAGGCGACAATAAATAAGGCTTTACAGGCTCACCCCTACCCTGTTCCGGTGGTACATCACCTCCTCCATTCGTTGGGCCGTGGCTCAATTTTCGCTAAATTGGATATGGCGCAAGCCTATCAACAACTGGAAGTGGACGCAGCTACCGCAGAGGCCCAGACGATTGTCACTCACAGGGGTGCCTTCCGTTGTAGATGACTGCAATTTGGGGTCTGTGTCGCCCCAGGCATTTTTCAATGCCTCATGGAAAGGCTGCTGCACGGATTGCCAGGAGTAATTCCTTACTTCGACGATGTTTTCGTCTCTGCCATGTCAGAAGCTGACCTTGCCAGCTGTCTCCGTGCCGTGTTATCCCGTTTCCGGCAAGCAGGACTCAAACTCAAGCCCAACAAATGCAAAATGGGAGTGCCTCAGGTAGAGTTCTTGGGCTACCTCATTGATGCTGCCGGGTTGCATCCTACACCTGCAAAGGTGCAAGCTATCCAGAGTGCCCCACCGCCTATTGGCAGAGCCGAATTACAAGCCTTCCTGGGGCTTTTAAACTTTTATAATATGTTCTTGCGGCACAAAGCAACTGTCGCAGAGCCTCTTCACCGCCTTCTTGATAAATCAACACCGTGGACCTGGGGACACAAGGAGGCCGACACTTTCCGGGTTGTGAAACGACTTCTCACTTCGGATTCTGTATTGGTGCAGTATGACAGCGAACTCCCATTGACTCTGACTTGTGATGCATCATCTTATGGGGTGGGGCCCGTTTTGAGCCATCAGCTACCTAATGGGACTGAAGCCCCCATCGCTTATTACTTCAGAACTCTCTCTGCCGCTGAACGTAATTACGGGCACATTGATAAGGAGGCGTTGGCCATCGTGGCTGGTGTTAAACGTTTCCATGATTATTTATATGGCCGTTTTTTTCACATTTTCACAGATCACAAGCCATTGTTGGGAATTCTGGCCATCGTCAGTCTCCGCAAATCCTGTCCCCCCAGATGACCAGGTGGGTCATATTCCTGGCGGCCTACAATTATAGCCTGGCCCACCGCCCGGGTAAGGACTTGGGTAATGCTGACGCCCTCAGCAGATGCCCCCTTCCTGCTCCTGTTGATGACCCTGCTCTGGCCTCATCTATTCTACAGATTGATGACCAACGGAGTCCGGTGTCTGCCGCTGATGTCGCTTGGTACACCACCAAAGACAAAATCTTACGCCAAGTCCTGGACTGGGTGAGAAGGGGGTGGCCCCTAGGGCAAATCAACTCTGAGTTTCTCCCATACAAAACTCAGCAACATGAGCTTTCCACGTTGTGGGGCTGCCTGTTGTGGGGCACCAGGGTGGTTGTTCCTGTAGAGCTAAGGCGGCAAGTCCTGGCCACTTTGCATAATAGCCATCCAGGAGTGGCCCGAATGAAGGCTTTAGGCCGCAGTTACCTATGGTGGCCCAAGTTAGATGAAGCAATCGTGAACTGGGTCGCCGACTGCCAGCAGTGCCAGCATACTAGCTCAGCCCCTCCGAAGGCTCCAGTTAGGGAATGGGAGTTACCAAGGGCCCCCTGGTCCCGGGTCCACTTGGATTTTGCGGGCCCCTTCCAAGGCCATACCTTTATGATCATAGTTGACGCCTATTCTAAGTGGGTTGAGTTGGTGGCAATGGCCTCAACCACAGCGGAGGCAGCAGTCAGGGCACTCAGAAGGGTATTCGCTACCCATGGCCTACCAGATTTGATTGTAACGGACAATGGGCCTCAATTAATGTCAGCCACATTCCAAACTTATTTAGCAAGACATGACATTAGGCATGTCACGGTAGCTCCGTTCCGGCCAGCTGGAAATGACCTTGCTGAGAGGGCCGTGCGATCAGCCAAGGAGACCCTAGCTAAATTGGGGCCTGGGGATTGGCATACTAAGTTAGCTACCTATTTGTTAGCACAGCACGTGACCCCATGCCCAACGACAAACCGCAGCCCAGCTGAGTTGTTAATGGGCCGCCGGTTGAGAACTGACTTGGACCGTTTACACCCTGACTATGTTCCTGAAAAGCCCCTGGATTCAAGTGGCGGAGCCCGTTCCTTCCAAGAGGGGGAGTGGGTGTATGCCCAAAATTATGGGGGGGATCCCTGTTGGGTGCCGGGCCAGATTATTGAGGTTACGGGGCCACGGTCATACAGAGTTCAGCTAGGAGACGGCCGTACCTGGTGGAGGCACGTGGACCAGCTGCGCCGCCACCGGTTGCCCCCACAAGGGACGTTCACGGACGAAGCCCTATCCGGGTTAGTCATACCGAGTTCTGCCAGAGCCTCATCTCCCGAAAGCAAGTCACCTCCTGAGGCTCAAACCAACAACGAGGGGTCCGCAGACTTACCTGTTCCGCAGAACGTTGCCGTTCAAAGCGCCATCCGAAGCTGAACTGCAGTCTCCAGGAGTTCCAGAGGCACCAGGCATGGGTCCTCCTACCACAGCCATCTCCGAGGGGCCACGCAGATCAGGGAGGACCAGAAGACGCCCGGCTTACCTCGCTGAGTACGTTTGTGCCATCCAGGAAGAAAGGGGTGTTACGTCCGGACGGCAAGCATGAGTGGCCAAGAGAGCAGCCGATTGGTCTAAACGCCAGCAGGCAGCCGGCGGAAAATTGGCAGCTCCTGATTGGCCCAGCCTCTGACAGCTGAAGTATAAAAGAGCTGTCTGTGCCTCAAAACCTTGCTCGCTCTCCAAGGTAGTTAGCTAATCAGAGCAAGTCACTGTTAGCTGTTATTGTTAGCCAATAAACATGTTGTGAAGTGTTTATCCTGCCTCGCCTCCCTTCTTTAGCCTTTGTTCCATGAACAGAACAGATACATTGTATGTTTCTGTTTAGAAAAGGCAAACCAACTCTCTTAGACATGGATGGAAATTAGCTTGTGGTTATAAGGAGACTGGCTTCCATACCAACAAATCTTGGATTGCATTTAGAAAATCTGCACACTCACAAAATTTTGCAATCGGTCAATTGCAAAAGGCCACACTGCTTGGGAACTGCACATATGCCATCCTGTTCATTATGACATCCAAAGCTCTTTGAACAACTCAGTGGGTATGAAGGCCAATATTAGTCACATCAGCTGCTTCACATAATGATAATGATGTGTATAATGATAATTATCTGTATCACAGATAATGATAACAGTTTATACCCTGTAACAACACCTTTAACAGCATCCAACAACATCTGCCAATCACAGGTCCTTGAAAAAGAATTGATAGGTGGATAAAAATGTCAAACATAGGCTAAATAACTGGTTGATTCTGCAACTAACCATAATATTATAACAATACTCAGACATTTTGGAATATACTATATTTTGCTTTAAACAATTTTTCAAAATAATGTTGAAACACATAGCAGGTTTTCTTTAAGTTAAAGAGATTTCTTTAGAGATTTTGTATTTTAGAATGAGAGACACTTGTAGCAACTCTAAAACTATGAAAGAGTTAGATAAGATTTTCTTGGAAATTGGAAAAAAATAACTGTTTAGTCCTTCAAAGAGGATGTGCAATAATGTTGAAGTCAACTTGCTTGCAATAACAGAAACATCCAATACATTGCCAATTCGTTGGTTTATTTACGTATTTATATACCTATTTATATACGTGGTGGCTCAGTGGCTAAGACATTGAGCTTGTTGACCAAAAGGTCGGCAGTTCAGTGGTTCGAATCCCTAGTGCCGCATAATGGAGTGAGCTCCCATTACTTGTTCCAGCTTCTGCCAACCTAGCAGTTCGAAAGCACATAAAAAATGCAGATAGAAAAATAGGGGCCACCTTTGGTGGGAAGGTAACAGCGTTCCATGTGCCTTTGGCATTTAGTCATGCCGGCCACATGACCACAGAGGTGTCTTCGGACAACGCTGGCTCTTCGGCTTTGAAACGGAGATGAATACCGCCCCCTAGAGTTGGGAATGACTAGCACATATGTGCGAAGGGAATCTTTATCTTTATACATAGAAGTTAGCAATACCTTGCTGAGTCAAAACTATTTAAAAAAAAGTGTAATGTACTTGTAAACATTCTTAAATGAGGAAAGGGAGAACAACAAATTAATTAAATAAAAAAAAGCAAGCATGCCAGTATTGTCTTTTCCCTATAGTGGCTGTGTCTAAATTTGAAATCAAGCAATTAAAAAAGATGCAGACATGTGAGCATCCTTCAGACTCTACAGATATTTAATAGTTCTTATTTTTCTTATAACGGGAATTTCAATAAATTTAGCAGTAAGGAAGGAGAAACGTTCCATTTGCTATCTTAGAACATTGGCTGTGAAACTATTTCAAAGGCTATTAAAATCCAATATTATATGATATAACCTGTTGTATGACAGAACTGTTTTTCTAAGCAGATAACATATTTAAAAAATAGTCATAGCATGATTAAATAGAGTTTAACACATGCTTTCCTTCCATCTGTCACTTCCTTTGTACACTGCACTGATAGCTTTAAAATTTTAACTTATGACTTAAGGAGAAAACATTTCCTTTTTAAACCATTAAAATTAACTTTTCTGTGCAGAATTTTCTAGAAATTGATTTTATAGTAATCCAGCTTTTTGAGTTACTCATTTTTCTGATGGCAATGCCAGACACAATTTCAATTGTTCAAATCCATCATATATGCCATGTCCTTTTGCTCTGCTCTAAGTCAGAGGCCCCTGTAGTAAATTGCATGTTCACGTGAATTTTTGAATTTATTAATAGCAATGTTTAGAAATTATTGAAGGAAACAATTTCAATATATTCAAAAGAACATTCCCTTTTCAATAAAGGGAAAAGGAACATAGAGATTTTTATCTTTTTTAATCAAACAGAATTCTAAATTGTGAGGGAAATTGATCTTACATAAAAAAAATTTTCTTACATGTAAAATTTAACATGTGAATAACATATATTACAAAGTAATATTCAATATTGTTAGAGAAAAAGTGGCACAAGTGATGTCCTGCAGATATTTTGCATTACATTACATTACGGCACCAGTAAAAAGTAGTGTCCCCCAAGGCAGCATTTTAGGACCCCACTCTTTCCACTTTACATAAATGACCTTTGCAATCATATTATAAGCAGCTGCATCCTCTTCACTGATGATGTAAAACTATTTAAAACCACTGACAATGCTGCTGCCCTACAAAGCAACCTTGACTATGTGTCAGAATGGTCAAACAATTGGCAACTCCAAATCTCAACCAACAAATGCTCTGTTTTACACATTGGCAAAAAAAATCAAAACATAAAATATAAGATGGGTGGATATGACCTAGCAGATGACCCTCACTCTGTCAAAGACCTAGGAGTACTCATCTCAAATGATCTAAGCCCCAGGCTCACTGTAACAGAATCGCCAAAAAGGCCTTAAGAGTTGTTAAACTAATTTTGCAAAGTTTCTTCTCTGGTAACATCGAACTGCAAACTAGGGCATACAAAACCTTTGCCAGATCAATTCTTGAATACAGCTTGTCTGCCTGGAATTCACACTGTATATCGGACATTAATACAATTGAGCGGGTCTAGAAGTATTTCACGAGAAGAGTACTCCATTCCTCTGCTCACAATAGAATACCTTATGCCACCAGGCTTGAAATTTTGGGCTTGGACAACCTGGAACTACACCGCCTATGGTCTGACCTAAGTATAGTACACAAAATTGTCTGCTATAACATCCTACGTGTCAATGACTACTTCAGTTTCAACCACAATAATACACGGGTAAACAATATATAAAAACTCAAGGTAAACCACTCTAAACTCGATTATAGAAAATACAACTTCAGCAAGAGAGTGGTCAATGCCTGGAATGCTCTACGCGACTCCATTGTTACATCCTCAAACTCCCATAGCTTCAACCTTAAACTGTCTACCGTGGACCTCACCCCATTCCTAAGAGGTCCTTAAGGGGGGTGCATAAGCGCACCAGCCTACCATCTTTTTCCCACTGTCCATTTATTTGTGCTCATTACCTGTGCTCATGTCCATGTTTATACTTATACCTATTATCTCGTACATGTTTGACGAAATAAAATGAAATGAAATGAAATGAAATGCAGTGCAGTGCAGTACAGTGCAGTACAGTAAATACAATACAGTACAATACAATACAATACAATACAATACAATAATAAAATAAATAATACTTGATATATTGCTTAGGGTTTAAGATGTTATTAACCTGGAAGGTGTGTTGCTTATCTATAGACTGATTGGCCATGGTTGTCCAGAAGTAGTTGACTGGAGTTTATATCATACATTTTTTTTGTTGTGACCCAGGCCCAAGTAGTTAGTATTAAATACAAACAGTTTGAAAACAAACAGACTTTATTAGAACAGCTGAGAATTAACTCATTCTCAGCGTAGTCCAAACTAAATTAAAACAAATTCTTCAAAACACAATTCCTCAGTTTATCACCGACCTTGGGATAATTAGGCAAACTGCCAAAGGCTTTTCTTGGCAAAAGTTCAGAAGCAAAAAACGCCGATAAGAAATGAATACAGTGAAACAAGAAGCAATTTTCTCAGCGTTGTTTTCCGGCAAAGAGGCCAAGAGCCGTTACTGATCTTTTAAGCCTTATGGGAGGGTC
Organism: Arizona elegans; assembly: GCA_022577455.1. Taxonomy (NCBI): domain Eukaryota; kingdom Metazoa; phylum Chordata; class Lepidosauria; order Squamata; family Colubridae; genus Arizona; species Arizona elegans. Next base: position 62,032,979 of record JAKOOJ010000009.1, read on the forward strand.
CAATAATCTCTTGGCCCTACTCCCGAGTCGTCCTCTCTGCTTTATCTGCTCTTGCCTTCTGGCAGCTCTTCTCATACGTGCATAGGAACAGGCTCCTCCTGTTCCTCTGCCTCTCTACTGTCAGCTTCTTGAAGCTCTGAAGTCCGCACATAACTCCCCAATGGCCCTGGACCCATCTCTGCCTCCGACACAGAGCCCTCATCCGGGCCTTCCCCAGTCTCCAGGACTGGCCCATGTTCTTCCTCAGCCTCATCGCTGTCTGACTCTGCTGCCAGCTCTGCAGGCTGCTGGCGGACCGCAACAATTTTGTGTTGATCTCTAGTTCAATTTAGATACAGAATTCCCTACAATGGCACAAGGAAAATGGACTGAAACCAACCAGAATGCAACATATGATCCCTATGATAGCACCTTTATGGAGGCATAAGATTGGGATTTTTTTTCTTTTAGCATTGGAAGTAGATTTCCAACCTCAAAACTTTTTTTCTCATCAAGTCTATTGTGACAGTCTCACTTTTGTATACTTTCTTCTATTCACATTCCATCAAGGATCCAGCCTAAAAACAGAAATAATAACTGAATTTCATTATGTAGTCTACAATTACAAAATGTTTAATCAATAATAGGAGTAATTGTCTTGGTGTTCTTCTACAGCCATAGGAACAATTTGTACTATTTTAGCCTATTGGACCTTAAATTCTTTTTGTCTCTACATCCTTTCATGCCATGGCAATTAAATTTATTTTTCATGTTTCATTAGCTTTGAAGTTAATTCTTGTTTGCTTTTGAATTAAAGTTTGAAGCCAAAATTAGCCTTGCCTGGACTAATTTAAGCTTTGACATGAATTTAAAATCCACTGATGTTAATGGGTATGCCCACAAATACCACTTGTTATTTAAATTGTTAGTTTAATTTAATTTTAAAAAAGTTGTACCTGGAAAGCATTGTAGAAGCTTCTGAAATTCATGGTTCCTGAATGCTACTTTATCAATGTCTACTTTTTTAAAAAAAATTACATTTTAATCCGTTTGAACTTCAATTGAACTTTACTTGTATATGAAAACTTCTAACACTGTTTCATGGTTATATAACCTAGCATTAGAATTATTTTATTTCACAGCTTTGAAGCATTCACAGACATTAAGATTAGAAGAACCCCCAGGCAATGAACTTCTCTGTAAATTACAGAAAATTATCTGCACATATATAATATTACTTAATTAAAAGACCTTAAAAATTATTATATGCATCTGTGATCTGTCATAGATTTTCATAATATAAATTTTGCTTGTTCTCTCTCTTGCTATATGATACAATTGAATTAAATACGCCATTTCATTAATAGTCAACTTTCGTTTGTCTTTTTTCCTTGAAAGTTGCTTTGTAAATAAAGGCATTTGAATTCTCCCTAATCCCTATATAAATCTGAACATGTCTGGGGAATAAAATTAAATTATTAGAAAGGTTTGCTAGATATTACATATTGCAAGAAATTTATAGAAAAATACTTTGTCAATGCAAGGCAGAATAAAACAGAATTTATATATAAAAATTGTAAAAGCAGAGGAGGAATCTGGTAAAATATGAATTACTCACAATGGGTATAAATAAGAACTACATTTATATTGCTGTCCAATATTTCTAAAGAATTTGTACTTAAGAGAATTGTAAAATATTGTCAGATCCACCACCTTTGACCTGGCGCCTCAATGGCATTCTTCCATCAACCGGGGAAAGGAAAGGGGAACCAATGGACAATAAAGCTATATACCTTTATGATGGGAAATTCAGAAGGGGGATTGCCAGTTGAGGAAAAACAGATGTTTTGGTGTGCTGGCAGCGCAAGTCATTTACCCTGAGAGTAGAATTTCACCAGCCCAAACATCTCAGCATTTCCCAAATCATCTTGGCAGTGTTAGATTGGCTCCACACAGAAGGGAGGGGAGGAGGCAAGAGGGAACCAAGGGTTTAGTTCTGCTGGAATTTTAGATTCTGCTTGACTCTACTGTAATCAGCATCTCTTAGTAAAAGTGCCTTTTCACTTCATCCAAATGGAGTTGAGAGTTTTACTTCTCTAAGAAATCAGACTGGGGCAGATCTGACATAAATATATCGATAAGAAAGCTATACTCTGTATAGCCCAGATAACATCTCTAAAGTGATTGACTTGACAACAAAAAGCCAAATAAGTTAAGAGTTATAATAGTGAGGAACACTGCCAGTTACAAACTATCTTTAAACTAATAACTAATCAAGAAGGTAAAAAACACGATTTTACCTGGTCAAACAAATGATTAGAGTTCTTGAGGCATTCTCTAGCACTTCTTCCACATTCATTTAAAATTCTTCTTAATTGTTCTAATTGAACATTATCTTTAATCCTTTCAAATTCAATGTCTCCATTTTCATAAATGATACTAGGTTCAAACAGATCTGGCTCATTATGTCTTAGGTCATAAATAATTGCATGCGTGCAGAATGTAAAAAGTAGCATTCTACTTCATAGGAGAGTCTTAGAACAACGGTCAAAACTTGAGAACGAGTTTATAAAATTAAATTGCCACTTAAGGCTGTATGAATGTTCTTGAAAATGGGAAGGAATGTAGGGGAGGTTTGTGTACTCAGAAAACAATTATTTATCTTGTACTGAGGCTACAAGCAGTGTCTCTAGTTTTTGATGTAAGGTCTGCCCACAGGTTGTGCCCAGAGGTGGGTTTCAGCAGGTTCTGACCAGTTCTGGAGAACGAGTAGTGGAAATTTTGAGTAGTTCAGAGAACTGGTAGTAAAATTTCTGACTGGTCCCGCCCCCATCTATTCTCTGCCCCCCCCCCAAGTCCCAGCTGATTGGGAGGAAATGTGGATTTTGCAGTAACCTTTCCCTGGAGTGGGGTGGAAATAAGAGATTTTACAGTATCCTTTCTCTGCCACGCCCACCAAGCCATGCCACGCCCACCAAGCCATGCCATGCCCACCAAGCCACACCCACAGAACCAGTAGTAAAAAAATTTGAAACCCACCACTGAATAAGAATATTATTCAGTAGCTGTTTCTTACTGACTGGCTGAGCTCAGTGCTGAATATTATGTCTATAATTTGTAGGTGCTTCTGTCACAAATAAAGAAAGAACTGAATGGCCTAGTTTGGTGAAAAGAAGCAACTGACTACAGATTTTTCTTTATCTCTCTTATTATACTTGACCCTTAAAATTGCATTTTTCATTGTTTTCAACCTGAAGAAAGATAACTTTCCAAGTGATCTAGAAAGCATGAGGGATTGTTAGTTATGGGGAAATGGTTATTGTAGAAAATATATCATGGTGTAGGTGTAGTTCTGGAGTAATTTCAGGATATAAGTACCTTTTTTATTAATTTACAGGTATAAAATTCTAATAGTCATAAATCATAGATCTCTTCAAAGAGATATATGGTTTAGATCTCTTTGGGCGGTTCCTCGGGCGGTTTTTGCAGGATTAGGATCTCACAGTCACATAAATGAACCATGATTCTTTTTCTCTGCAACTACAAAACCATACTAGCAGCAATGCTAGCTAGCTATTCACCATCTTGGTATGCTATAGACATAACAGACAATAAGAATGATTCACTATCTATATAAATAAATCATTATTATGCTTTATACCAAGCGCAAAAGAACAGCAATTTCTTAGTTCAAGATACTCACTGCTTTAAAAGTCAAAATACAGAATGTCTTCAGACACATAATGTTCTGTTTCTGTGTTCTCATTTCATCTTTATATAGCAACTATTTGCTGAAATAATTATAATCCAGATATCTGACAGAGAGAGAGAGACAATCTTTCCCTAACAGAGAATTTTAGGGGAAACAAAGTAACATGAGAGAACAAGACTACCAAGCATTGATTTCCTGTAGTTGGTATGTTGCTGAGAAACTTGGGTACAAACATTGCTTGCCATTGGACAAGCAAAGAGCTGAAACTTTATTCAATAACATCTTGAAGTTACCTCTTTTGGGACAGATTGACAAAAACTAAACAGAATAGAATAGAATTGTTCTGACCTAGACTTCCCCAAACCACGAAGCAGAGTCCTTGTACTGACAAAAACCCCTTTTTATTAAGTTACTGTGAATTCTTCTCATACACATCCAGCAAAGTCTTTCAAGGATGAATTTATAGCCACAAACATTATCTGGCTTGGGGAGCTGTCAGGCCGATAACTTCAAAACTTGGCAAGGAGTCATGAACCAATTAAGCAAACTAATTGTCTCCTGCAAACTCCATTCCCCTTTCGCTCTTTTTTTATTCCCTCTGGGAGGCACCATTCATCATCCACCTGTGACCTTACTCCCAAGTCGTCCGTTGTTTTTTAGCTGTTCCCTTCATCTGGCAACTCTGCGCATGCACACACTGGGAACAGGCTCCAGCTGTTCGTCTCCCTCACTGATGTCTGACTCTGAAGGCAACTAATAACTGGCATACGGCCCTGGCCCCCTCTCTGCCTCCAATGCAGAGCCTTCATCAGAGCCTTCCCCAGACTCCAGGACTGGCCCATGTTCCTCCCCAACCCTCTCACTGTCTGAATCTGCTGCCAGCTCCACTGGCTGCTGGTGGGCCATAACAAGAATGGAATGGAATGGAATGGAATGGAATGGAGTGGAGTGGAGTGGAGTGGAGTGGAGTGGAGTGGAATGGAATGGAATGGAGTGGAGTGGAGTGGAGTGGAGTGGAGTGGAATGGAATGGAATGGAATGGAATAGAATAGAATAGAATAGAATAGAATAGAATAGAATAGAATAGAATAGAATAGAATAGAATAGAATAGAATAGAACAGAACCTTGGAGGTCTTCAAGTACAGCCCCCTCCTCAAGCAGGAGAACCTATACCATTTCAGATAAGTAGTTGTCTAGTTTCTTCTTAGAAACCTCCAGTGATGGAGCCCCCATGATTTCTGAAGACAAGCTATTGGATGAGAGTCTTATTAAGAATGTAGGGTGTGAAAAGAGGCTTGCCCTGTCTCCTTATCACCTCATGCTTTCTCCTTTCTTTATATATGGCTCATAAAATGACAAACTATTGTCATGTTCATGTGTAAATTCTAACAAGCTCAGAATCTTAATCTATCATGTTATATATGATGATGCTGTTTTCACTGTGCCTTTTTGAAAAATGGAAAAGGGAAAATTATCATAAAATTAAATTAAAATGAAAGGCATTTCAAGCAGAAATAAATGGGAGAGCTGTTGATTCAAAGCCTGAGAACAATTTTCAGTAGAAATTTAGTTCCACAGATAATTTGTTAATTTTAAGTAAATGATAGAAATAAAATAAGTTAAATACCTCGCTTCTGCTGGCCTCAGGCGGGGAAAATCTTAAAATGAAACTATTGCATCTTCAGCCCTAGAGTGAAAAATAGCTTCTTTTATCCTTGAAAGACTAATTAACACATAATACTTCAATAAGAATCTCTATAATGTTGACTTATTCTGTTTTCTTAAAGAAATTCTGCTATCAGACAAGAAAACTATACTATAATGAAATGCCATGTAGCATAGGATCTGTTAGCTTTTTTTATCCTTGTTTTTAGAAAATTGATTCATTGACTCATCATTTCCTTGGGGCAGGAAAGCATGGAGATATATAAAAATAAAAACTGCCCAGGTACAATACAGCAACTTTCAGCAAATTATCTCAGTTGATACATAACAATAAAATATTTGGCTTAGATATGTACTTCACTTATTTTAGCAGCAAAAAGGAATTTAATATGGAGTTGAGGCTTGTTCTATAGTATGGTGGTAGTTGATAGAGCTGGAGAGATTTTCATCTTTTATTCTTACCTGAAGTTGAAACTAAGAGAGATTCTGTAGAGAATAAATATGAAACTCAGGCAACATAGAGCAAAACTGATATATAACTGAAGAACTATAAAACTTATGGCAGTGAAAAGCTTCAAAGTAGGTGCTTCAGTTTGATTAAAATACAGCTGAATCACTGCAGGGAAGCAGACTCACAAATCAAAGTAGAAGGCTCACTTTGAAGCAGGAAATTGAATCAAGTCACTTCAAAGAGCTTTATACTCTTTTGCACTACTTCATTGGCGTAATGCCTTTTCTGCTGCTTCTACATTTGTAACAGATACTGTAAAATATAAGGTTGCAATTTTACTAGTATGGTTGGCTGAAAGCTGAGTGATATGAGGGAGCCTCTAATGTTCACTTGAAGAGTCAGAATCTCTAAACTCTTTCTGAATGGATGGTAAGACTAATGCTGCTTTGGGCTCTATTAATTTTTTCCCCCTCAACTCTCAGCTGCTTTATTGTGGTCAACTACAACTCTTTATTTTGCTTTCTCATTATATGAATGGAATGTTACCCTTTAGTATTACTCAGTAATCCAAATCTGAGCTAAAGCGAGTTCATTCCATTACACACATTTGAGATAAAACTTTTTTTTTTTCAAATTTTGCAGGCTTGGCATGGATTTAAATATTTCAATAAGGAGTGACTCAACCAGTGGTGAAATCCAATTTTTTTTACTACCGGTTTTGTGGGCGTGGCTTGGTGGGCATGGCAGGGGAAGGATACTACAAAATCTCCATTCCCACCCCACTCCAGGGTGAAGGATATTGCAAAATCCCCATTCCCTCCTCACTCTGGGGCCAGCCAGAGGTGGCATTTGCCGGTTCTCTGAAATACTCAAAATTTCTGCTACGGGTTCCCCAGAACCTGTCAGAATCTGCTGGATTTCACCCCTGGACTCTACCCCAAGATAAACAGTATCTAGCCCAATCTCTTAGTATTTTTAAGAATAGGGCATTATTTTCTCTGATCAAAGCTTCTTTCTTTATGATTTCTCCATATACTGTATGTAACATTATGCCAGCCTGCCTTTACTATTTCTGATAATTAACTAACCAAGATATTGCACACAAATCTGACGCAGCGGAGTCCTAATTTTAATCCAGGTACTTCCTAAAAGTGAGCAAGTTGCTAAACAGCTAGCCAACATGATTAATTTGTCTAGCAGAGTAATAGATAACAGAGCTGGAGGGGGCCTTGGTCCAACTCCTGCACAAATGGCTGTCCAATCGCTAAAACCTCTTAAAAACTTCCAGTGATGGATCACCCACAACTTTTGAAGGCAAGCCATTTTACTGGATGGATTTGTAACTGGCTGACCAACCACACTCAATAGGCATCTTCATTGATTACATTTATTTTTTTCAAGAGATTGATAGCCTAGCATTGAATAAAATCCTACAATCCTCAGCAGAATTAGTGAAAGTTGAATACATCTGGAAAATAGAAAGTTACGTAGGCTATTCTAATGTATAGTTTTCAAATTCAGACAAATAAGGCATTTGCTGGCAATGGCATAGTACAGGGGTGTCAAACTCACGGCCCATGGGCCCGATGCGTCACGTACTAGCCATGTCTACTCCCTTTTTTGTGAAAGGAGGAAAAATTGTGATGCATCACATAACAACAATGTCACACCACAAGTTTGACACTCCTGGCATAATAAGAGAAAAGAGGGGGAAAATTACATTGTCTGCATAATATTATATCACTTAGTAATTCTTAGATCAAGCTAGATACTGACCACAACACTACAGTTCTACCTTGATACAACTTTGTTGTTTTCAAGAAAGATTATGGTACAGAGCTTCATTATTTTGGTTTTTATAATTCATATTTATTCCTTGCTTATCTTCCACCTCTATTCTTTGCAATTCTTACTTGAAAAGACACATATTTATAGATAAGATCGTGTCACTGACATATGAAGATAAATTATATTTTAACAATGGCTCACAAGGCTCTTGCTATTCTTTAACTGATAATAACTTGCTATTGTGATTTTTAAAATATACTTTTGAATATTTAATTGTGGATTTTATGATTTTTTTAAAAAAAATCACCTCATTTCATGATTTTGCCTTGAAAAGCAACAAATCTGAGTAGATTTTTAAATTGTTAATCATTCTACAAGGATTTAGAATTATTATAAATTACATCACAAATTAAACTACTTTATAATCACACACTGATGAAATTAAGATATTATGATATTATATATTCCAGGAACATGACATAGAAATCAAAGATGCACTATAAATATGCATTCAATTTGCTTTACACAGACGCTGTAAACACTGAAAGTATCAGATATTATCTCTTGATTATTGTTGACAGTTTGACATGCTAATAATCTAAAAAGACTGTGCTAATGAAAAGGTTTAATATCCCAGGTATTTTTTTTGGCCTGCCAAATAAAGTTGTTGCCCTAATGGAAGGTGTGCTACATTAACATAGATACAGTACAACTTATACTGAATATTATAATTTAGAAACTTTGAAGCTCTTATTTTGCATAGTAATTGGGTTAATAATCTTGGGAAGCAGAATAATCTGATTCATTTTTACTTACAGATGACAACAGCTCTGTACAACAAAACACAACAAAAAGATTTGCCAGAAATAAGAGAACATGAAGATTTTGCATAAGAATTTTTCAATATGAAAGAAGATTTAGAACTAAAAGATATTTGGAGAATACATAATCCAAAAGAACTGGACTATACTTTTTTTTCTGATAGACATAGATCCTTCTCTAGGATTGATTTCATTTTGTTGTCAGATGATTTACTTGTCAGGACAAAAAGAACAAAGATCTTGCCAAAAACTTTGACTGACCATAGCCCAGTATGGATAGAAATTGAGATAGGTAAGACTGAGAGACGCTCTTGGAGATTAAATGAAAACTTGTTCAGATATGAAAAAAATATAATAGAACTTAAAAAGTACTTGAAAGAGTTTTTTGAGATGAATTTGAACAAAGGCACCCCAACGGAAATTGTGTGGGATGCAAGCAAGGCTTATGTGAGAGGGGTGCTTATTTATATGAACTCTAAACACAGATTGATTCAACAAAAGAAAAGACTTGAACTGGAAGCAGAAATAAAGAATAAAGAACAGTTACTTATTAAAAATCCAACAGATGAAAGAATACGTGGTGTTATAAAACTCTTGAAAGACCAATTCCAAATGCTTATGGCGGAACAAGTTGCAACAAATTTACAATATGCGAAGCACAATACATTTTGCAATGCCAATAAACCGGGCAGATGGTTGGCCTATACACTGAGGAAAAAACAGAGTATACGGACTATTGATAGTATTGATATTGGAGGGAAAGAATTTTTTCAACAAAAATTAATTAAAGAAGCTTTTGTGGACTATTACACTAAATTATATGCTAAAGATGAGGTGCAGAATGGACTTATAGAAAAATACTTAGATAATAAAAGAGTTATAAAAATTACTGACCAACAAAAGGAAAGAATGAATCATCCTATAACAGAGGAGGAGATAATAGTAGCAATTAAACAATTAAAAACAGCCAAAGCTCCTGGAACGGATGGTCTGACTGCAGTGTATTATAAAACTTTGCAAGCAGAAATGGTGGAACAACTCAGAGACTTATTTTGTAATATACAACAAGGGGGTAAAATATCCCCATCATGGACAACAGCTTATATTTCTTTGATACCAAAAGAACAAGCAGGTCCTAAAAAACCGGAGAATTACAGACCAATATCTCTTCTGAACACGGATTATAAAATTTATGCAAAAGTATTAGCCAACAGGTTGATGCCAGTAATTCAAAAGGTGATTCATGATGATCAAGCGGGATTTATCGAGGGTAGATACATGAAGGACAATGTAAGGCAAGTAATAGATTTATTGGAATATCTTGAGAAGAATAAACAGATCCCTGCAGTGCTGGTTTTCTTGGATGCAGAGAAGGCCTTTGATAGAGTGGATTGGAATTTTCTATTAAAGACTTTAAAAAAGATGGACTTTGGGGACCAATTTATACAGGCGGTTTCAGCAATTTATCAAGAGCAAAAGGCACAAATTATTATCAATGGAAGTTTGACAACAGAGTTTAAAATCGAAAAAGGAACAAGACAGGGATGTCTGCTGTCCCCACTTCTGTTTATTCTAACATTAGAAGTCTTGTTAAACACAATACGGGACTCTAATATCTTGAAAGGCATAATGATAAGGCAAGAGGACTACAGAATAAAGGCATTCGCAGATGATCTGGTTGTTACCCTAACACATCCAATGGAATCAATAATCCAGATGAAGGACATTATACAAGACTATGGTAAAGTTTCAGGTTTTAGACTGAACCAGAGAAAAACAAAGATGATAGTTAAAAATATGACTCAAGATCGTAAACATGAGCTTGAAAGAAGGGCAGGTTTTGAGATTGTACCAAAGGTAAAATATCTAGGAGTTCAGGTTGCAGAATCAAACACAAAATTGTTTCAAAATAACTATGAGGTGTTGTGGCGAGAGGTGCAGAAAGATATGGAGACTTGGAAAAAACTGCATCTGTCTCTACTTGGAAGAATAGCAGCAATTAAGATGAATATTTTGCCAAGATTTCTTTTTTTGTTTCAAATGATACCGGTGCTTAATAGTGATAAACAATTGAAACTGGAGTGGCAAACTGGAGTGAATAAGTTTGTCTGGAACGAGAAAAAGCCGAGAGTGAAAATGAAAATTATGCAAGATGTTCCAGAAAGGGGAGGTCTTAAACTTCCAAACCTACAGTTATATTATGATGCAGCAGCTTTGACTTTAACAAGTAATTGGTTTGGAGTGAAAAAGACTGGGATATTAAACGCAGAAAGTTTTGATTTGGAATTTGGATGGCATGCCTACTTATTTTATGACAACAAAGTGGATAAAGTATTTAAAAGCCATATACTTAGAGATTCTTTGATGAGAGTTTGGAAGAAGCACCGACTCAAATGGGATTATAAAATACCGCTATGGCTGGATCTTGGTCATACTTTGTGGAATACAAATATAATGTCACTCGGGGGGTTTTTATACAAAGAGGTTCTTTTTACAGATGCGGGCAGATGGCAGCTGAAGACATTACAGACATTGTTGGCTGAAGGGATTAATTTAACTTGGTTACAATATAATCAATTGCAATTGAGATGGAAAGAAGACCAAAAAACTGATATTATGATGCATGAGGAAGAATTGGTTAGACATATAAAAGAGAAAGGTCCAATGCATATTAAAAGACTTTATAATGTTTTGTTAGAAAGGGATTCAGAAACTGAATTAGTTAAAGATTGTATGATTAAGTGGGCACAAAATTTTGAGGAACCAGTGATGTTGGAAACATGGGAAAAAATTTGGGTTCAGAACGTTAAATTTACACAGTCGCAGAATTTGAGGGAAAATTTATATAAAATGTTTTATAGATGGCATTTAGACCCCAAAAAATTGTCGTGTATGTACCCTAATGTTCAGCCTAAATGTTGGAGATGTGATTGTTTAGATGCTACATATTATCATGTTTGGTGGACCTGTAGGAAAGTCAAGGCTTTTTGGATAAAAATTTGGTGGGTCATGCAGAATGTTCTGAAGAAAAAAATTCAATTTTCTACACAATTGTTTCTATTGGGTATAGTTAAGGGTTTTACATTGGGTGAAACAAAATTGATATTCTACATGATAACAGCAGCAAGATTGTTGATAGGTAAATACTGGAAAAATGAAGCTTTGCCCACGATCGAGGAATGGACTTTGAAGATGGCCAGTTTTGCAGAGATGGCGAAGATTTCAGCATACTTAAAAGATTGTTCACAAGAGACTTATGAATGGGAATGGAAAAAGTGGATAGATTATGTTCAGAACAAATATCAAACTAGGAAGTATCAAATAGCTTTTATTTGAAAATGTTATATTAAGATAGAAATATTTTAATGTAATGAAGATGAAAATTTATAAGGGGGAGGGAGGGGTTCAAGTTTTATATAAGTTTTATACAAAGGAGGGTTTTTCCTTTTACCTGATATGAGTATACTGTGTGGAAGTCCGGGGGGAGGGGAGGGTTAGGGTGGGTCAGGGAGGTTGGGAAGTTTGGGGTGGGTGGAGGGGGGGGAAAGGGGTGAAAATGTAATTGTAAAACTTTTGCATTAAAAAAAAAAAGAATTCCCTATGTGTAGTATGTTACCAGTGGTCATCCTGGAGCCAGTAGAGACTGGGTTTCATATGTGCTAACTTTGTGTTACTGTAGGGTTCTTGTGCATAATTACAGGTTGCAGGAGTGAAGAAAAACAAGGCAAATTCTTACTACACAAGCTTCTGGTTCTGCCTTAGGCATGGAGCCAGCTCAATGACCTTAGGCCACTTTCTCTCTCTTAACTTTAGGAAGCAATGGCAAAGCAATTTTTCAGCACCTCTGAAAAATCTTGTTAAGACAACCACGGACACTTATCAGAAGTCAAAACTGACTCAAAAAATCCAGAAAACAACAATTGCCTCTCTTCTGGGTTCATCTTGATCCAAAAAATGCAAACATCTTTGTCTTTACTGATAACCCCATAGTCATAATGACTGTAATGGATAAATGATATGAAATTAGTGCTATTTTAAATAATGTGTCAGAATAACTTTCCAATTCTGAAGTCTCTTTTTAATGTGATTCAATTATTTCCAAACTATTAAAAGCATTGTTTGTCAAAGAATAATCTAAATCACTTATCATTCAGTGTAGTAATTATTGGCATCTGAGCAAAGCCTCTTCATATAAAAATGGATATTTTGGAAATGTATGTTATTAAAGTATCCTAAAAATAAAAAAAGCAGCAAATGATTCATTATTCTATTTTTAAGACCGTGACTATGGGATTACTTTAGGATTTTATGGTGTGTACATACTGTCCTGAAATGTGAACATTGTTTCTATCATCTTTAAAAATGGAATTTATATCCTACTATTTTTTTGTATCATTCATTATAGAAGGAGTTATAAGAAATTATTTGGGGTTTTTTGCAAATGGTTATTACTGATTTTCATCCATTTTTGGGGGGAAACATGTTTCAAGTTTTGAACTTGCTCAGCTCAAACTCTGTTTTAAGGTGAGTTGCCAATTATTATGCATCCAAATAGTACAAAAAAGGGAAGGAAAAATACTAAAATGGGGAGGCATCAGAGCCATTCAGTGATAACTTTTATGCTTCATAAATGCCAACTGATTGCTGAGAGACAAACACCTGAAAGTCACATGGGAAGGGAATGTAGTACCCAGGAAGTCACAGTTGTTTGAGATTCTTTGCTTCATTACATTTTGCTTGAAGGTCATACTTGTCTTTGAATATAGCACTCCAACCCCTGGCTTACCTGAATGAACTAGAATTCAGTTTCAAAACACTTTTATAGCACTGTTTATCTGCTAATATTTTGGGTGCTGCTAGAAACCTTGCTATTTAGGAGAACCATAAATATATTATTCAGCTGCTGCAGCTGTTACTATGGTTTACCAGCGGTCAGTTTTTATTTTGATCAGTTTGGTTTATTTTTAGAAGAATTTAAAATTGTTTTAGAAGCTACTAGCTGCTCAGGGTTCATCATGAATGTTAATAAGATTATTGACCCAAATTTAAAGGTATGTAAACAGAACTGTTTATGCAATACTGATTTCCTCCCCCTTGTTATTCATGGACAGCTGCTCTTAAAAATCAGGAGATTCTTCAGAACAGGATGATCAGACAGAAAGAGCGAGAGAGAGCAATGACATGTGAAGGTGCCCTTTATTCAGTGTTGAATCCAAATTACTGTTAATACTTAGTAATGAGAAAGCAAACAAAAGCTTATTATATTGATTGTTAGTGGAACTAATTCAGAGATCAAATCCAAGGCAGATACTATCTTTACTTTGGGATAAGTATCTTTACTTATCCAAGTAGAAGAGGACAAAAAGTGTAATGTTGTATTTCAATACATTGTAATATTGAAGTAATGACAGGCGGCTATAGATTCACTCCCATAAAATACATCTGCCCATTTTTTGCTGCCTCTTACTACTGCCATTTTATGGAATAGCTGAGGAACATAGGAGATAATAAATGTATTCTGGACATTGTGGAGTTATAGACCCCAATGCATCAATCATTTACAGGCAAACTATTATTACACTCTAAATAGATGCTTGTATCTCAGCGTACACAAAATTGCTGCACTTAACCGAGAACATACTTATATATAAATTCATCTCTGGAGAGTATTGAGGAAAAATATAGGAGCACAAGAAAATAACACAGTGAAGAGATTACACATGGGAGATCTTCCATACTTATACTAATGAAGCAAATTATCCTAAGGCGAAGAAAACTGCTTCAAAAAGCAAGTTGTTCTGTCTCAGATCAAAATGCTGAAGTGAGCCTGATCTGTCTCTTCAATACCAGACTAGCTATTTTAATCTGATGCAACACTTGAATCAAGTCCTTTGCTTTGAAGGTGTGCTTTAACTGAAACCTTGGCAAGAGAAGTTCCCTTCAAAGCTCCATACAGCTTTACTGCCTGGTTACTTATATTTCTTTGTCCCTGTATGTTCGGAAAAGTTATTCTCTTGTTAAAAAGTACAGAATAATACTTGGGTATATAAAGATTCCAGATTATCCACAAGTAATGTTTTACAAATTGCACCTGTAGATATACCCAGAACTTGCTGGTGAACTTATCACAGTGAATTATAGGAGTTCAGCAGTATAGCCCTTGTGTTGTGGCCCGCCAGCGGCCTGCGCGGATCGTGGCTGATCCCGATGAAGAGGAGGCTGGTGTGGTGTTGCGCCAGCAGCCTGCACAGCCAGCGGTCGCATCGGACAGTGAGGAGGATGAAGAGGATGTGATGCCAGAGGCAGAAACTCAGCCAGGGCCTTCAGAACCTCCAGAGGCTCCTTCCAGTGGAGAGAGCGAAGTGGAGGAGCCTCTCCTCAATGCTCAGGCACGCAGGGCTGCCAAAAGGCAGGAGTGGCTACTCAGGAGGAGGAGGTCTCCTCAAGAGTAAGGTTTGAGGATAATGGCCACTCCCTTAGCCTATTTAAGTTGCACGCAGCTAGTGCGTTCTTGCTGGAAACAACTCGTATTATTATCAGAGTATTTTGATTTATCATATCTGGTTTTCTGGGCTGGTTGCCAACCTTTGCAGGTCTTGTTTATTCTTGTTACTTAATAAATTTGATAAGGACCGTTGATGTGTGTCAATATCCTTGGAAATCCCGAGCTGGGGCAGAACACCTTGATTATATTATGCCAAATAAGCAGAGAATGGAGATCCTTGTGGTATTAAACAGGAAATGGAATTTTAATTATGTATCTGCCACAATGTCATTTATAATTAACATGGTATAATCAGATACTCAGTCCCCACTGTAGGTAGGTTGAAGATCAAGTCACATGTTACCATGTATCATCTGGTAAAGTATATTTGAAGCATTAATAGAGCCCTGAAGGTAAACAAACCACTTTGGGTTAAATTATAATATAATGTGTGGATGATCTTAGAGGGTGAGAAGAAATGCTCTCTTGGAAGTATTCTAGCCATCAGGGAAAGAAACTTGGAAGGACCCATTTAAATATTTTCAGGGAGGGCTTATTTTCAGGACAGAGTTTATTTTCGGAGGAGGGCTTATTTTCAAGGAAACACAGCATATCTAAGAAGACTGATTATAATATAAATTTACTGAAGATAAGGAGGTGAATGTGTACAAATAATAGCAGTAGGAAACAGCAGAAGTAAAGAGTATTAATGACTAAACAAGAGCTTTCTATATACAGTATAAGAATCTTAAGCTTATTACAAAAGGAAATCATATGTCATAAGGGTAATAGAGGATATTCAATTAGCTTTTTTTTTTTTTTTGCTAATAGATTTGATAGATTTATGGCAAGCAAAATCTGGATTAGATATTGATAATTAGGCTATTAGAGTGAAATGGCAACCAATTGTATGTCAAAAATAAAATGTCCATAGCAAAATGTTTTAGCCTTGTAAAAGGCTGTAACAGACCTTCAACTGAGATATTCTAAGATTGCCTAGTATCTTCAGAGGTGACCTGGCCATTGAAATAAATGAATTATTCCGTATGATTAACAGAACTCTAGTAACTGTCTTTGCATACAACGAAGGCTTACTTCTAACAAAGTTATCATGTCAGGTGTATGTCTAGCATGCTTGCCTTTTGCAGATGTTCATAACAATTTCCTTCTCAGAGGCGGCAATGATTGTTTATATACAGAAATTTGATTCAGAAGAGGAAAATGTAAAAGATAAAAGAGCATGATGTAATAAAATGAGCATGTTACGTATCTGTGAAATTAAGAGATTTAATAGATTTGAATAAAATCTGATACTTTTGGAGTTGAACAATATGCACACAAGGAAGTGAAAGTGGTTTAATTATGAAAGCTGCATTCCATTATTTTGTAATGGATATGATTGGTAGTGTGGGTATGATAAGAGAGTACAGAGAGACTTGGGTTGTTCACAAACAAAAAAAGAATTCTGTTTCGAATAATATTATCTTTTCAGTCCAGAGGAAAACCATAGTAGGAGTCTTGGAATGAAAAGTGAATAAATTGCAGAGATTGGGTCTGCTAAACTTAAAAGGGCTTCTGGAAGATGCAAGAGCTGCCATCAAAAATCTGATGAATCAGCTAACAAAATTATTAAATTGTTCAAGAAGACAAAACAAGAAAAAATGGGGTTTAGGCACAAGTTAGTTTCTTGATGTTAAGAGCTGTTTAGCCATAGATCATGCTACTCAGAAAGTCATGAATTCTTCTCTAGGGCTGGTTAAACAAAAGCTTGACTGTTCAACTTTCAAGAATGTATTCCCATACAGAACAGGAGGCTGGTTTAGATGAATTTCCATAATTCCAACATTTATATTCTATGATTCTAACAAATATGAATCTGGAAACTGAAGTATCAAAACCCAAAGTTGTTGCATTTGTTGTGAAAAATAGAAAACTTTGTTCCATGGTAAACATAAATGGCAAAATAAAATCTAAAATACTGAATTGGTATCCCTTGGCTGAACATTAATAAAAAGATGAGAAAATTGATTAAAATTACAGTGGATAAATACTAAATCCTGTGGTGATTGTTGCAAGAAATGAATATTTGTTCAAAGAACAAAAATGGCTTATATATTTCTACAGTGAATATACATAGTAAAACAAGGGGATGGTTAAGAATTGATGGATGCTGAAGAAATGTAAATTGAATATAATGATCAGTCTAAAATAGATATGTTGATTGATCATATATAAAGAATGAATTAACAAATATACAAAGGAAAAGTTAATACATTAATGTTTGGAAAAAAAACCCGGGAAGATGAAAAACTCATAGTTGTAATGCTAGAAGTTACTCAGAAATAAGCCACATTAGCTATAATGCAGTCTCAGGTAAACCTACATTAGTTTAGCCTTATAGTAAAAATCAAATGTATTACAAAAGAGCATTAACCTTGAAAATAAACATGATGGATACATAGATATGTAGTAAAAACATGTTTTGTTCTCATACTTTTAAAATTATTTTCTAGTATTTTGTTGAATGTTCTCTAAGCACAATTAAGCATGTGCCCACCAAATATTACAGACATGCATATTGCTTAGGTTTGATGGATTATGGAGATTTTATTCTATTTTTAAAATTGAATTGCTTTCTATGGCAGTATAGAGCAATTATAAAGGAGCAACAGAGAATACAGAATTTCAACATAAAATGCATTTGAGAAACAAGAAATTTTGTTTTAGAGGAAATTATAAATTTATACACATTAGAGTTCTGTATAAATCTATAAAAATAGTTTTTAACAATCTGGACAGTAAAAATAAATATTTAATACCTTTTCCATTATATTTATATAGAAACATAGACAGACAGTAAACATCTTTCCATATTTTTATTCCATACAAAATGCTCATTTTAATTTCTGTACATAACTAAAAATAGTGTACTTCCGTCAAAGCAAATAAGAAAATATTAGCCTATCTACCATTGAGATAGGATGTTTAATTGTATAGGTTGCCTGAAAATGTATTCTGTCCTAAAGAGAACTGCCAGTGTTAGGTTCTATAGATGGTGGAGGCGGTGGAGGTGGAGGTGGAGGAGGTAAAGATAACATAGACAATAAAGGCTCATAGGTGTTCTGAGGGCACGTAGGAGGCCACCCCCAATCTACCGGTGGGGGTGGAGGTGGGGGTGGAAAATTTGTATTATGACTAACAGTTTCAAAAGATGGGGGTGGGAAGGAATACTGATGTCTTCTCATACTTTCCAGTCTCTGTTGCTGACAAAAAGTAGGTGGTTTTGGCAAGTGTGCATAGTCAGAGGAATAATATTGTGGAGCTATATTGTGCTGTCTATAGAAACGTGGAAAAGAAGCTACTTGAGGAGGTCTGTTCCATGAAAACCTGGTGGTAGGCTGTCCTCTACAATATCCAACTGAATATTCTGAAGGAGGTTGTGGTCTGGACTGATAATTTGGTCCTTTATCATCTACAGAAGGAAACAAAAACATGAAGAGATTAGCATAATTCAATATTTTATGAACACTGTAAAAACAAGGAATGTATAAGGCTATGTTTTCCCCAAGACTATACTGTTAATTAAATAAACCAAAGTTCCGAATAAATTCTTGGCATATTATATAACAGTCATCAAATTGTGTACTAATTGTTTATTTTTATATTTTTTATTTAAAAAGCATATGATTTTTAATATTATGTAGTACATATTAGCTTGCCTAATAGAAAACACTGAGGTAACATTTGATTTTTTGAGTTATGGACTGCGCAGCAAAGGAATGAACTTTTGTGTTTAAAGAAAAAATTAGCTTCTGTTGGCCAGATAAACTAAGTATAAATCTTGAAAGAGGCAACTATGAATAGTTCAAGATTAGTATTATTTTATCAAACAGATATTCTTCATAAATATAAAAACCCACAGATTGACATGTAGAATGTAAATGCATTTGTAATACATGATTATCCATGTCCCACTTTCCAACATTCAGCATCATGTAAGTAAAATTATTGATCTGCTATTTTGACAAAGGTAGCATTATTTTTCTTAGTAAATACGAAGAATTGTTAACCAATGTTCTTTTGTATCCCACTATTTCTATTTACTTGATGTCTGAACAGTTGAAGAGATCTATTCTTCCATTTTTTATAAAGGTAATTTTTATAAATATGAAAATACTAAATTTGAAAGGCTCTTAAATATAAAGTCAAAAGTGAGGAATGGATTATATCAACATTAAACAAATAATATATAAAACTGGATTTCTGGGTTGTTTAAATATTAATTCAATATCTTAGAACAGCAGCTACTTACTGCTATCATTTTGATGCGATCTGAGCTTCTTTCTTTTTATATTCTGAGATTTCTTGTGTGATTTTGCTGCTTTTTCTTTTTCATCATCACTGAAATCTAAAGCCTAGAGAAAAATAAAATAAAAAACTGGAAGGTTAAAAAAAAAAAGGTGAAGGTTGGCATTTTATAGCAATTCCACAATATCTAGTCATTTATCTAAGAACATATATTTAAGAACACTACAATGTTTTGGATTTAATTCCAAAAACATGATTCAGTACAAATAAACACACAAAGATAGCACTTCTTTGCAACTCTATATAAGATTTGTGTCTTTTCACACAGCATGTATGCTCTTAAAAAGTTGCAAAGGCATTATCTTTGTAGTCCGACTCTCCCCGATATACCTTTTCCAAATTATTTCCAAAATGCTTCATAGCCACTTTTCAATTATGAAAGAACTCAGAGATTAAATGACATAAAGTCACTTTACCACTGAACCACCTAGAATACTAGACTTGTGTGGGATGGAGAAATAGAACACAGAGAATGCTAGAATATTCTGTTTCTGGATCTGCAGGTTTGCATATCCCTATTGGATGATTGTTGTGACTCCGATCCCTGAGCCCGTCTTATCAGAGGGAGAAGACTCCGAAAGTGAAGGAGAGGAGTTGGCAAGGCCTCCCTCTCCAGGACCCTCCTCTCTGGCAATGCCTCTTCTCTTCAGAAGGAGAAGAGAGAGGCCAGGAGCCAGGCACTTCCGAGCAGCTGCAGTTAGACAGCGACGGAGATAAGTCTTGGCTGGATCCCCGACAGTGTCGGAAAGACAAGCGTACGCAGCAGAGAAGGAGGCATGCCAGAGATTAAGCTGAGTCACTGGACTACACCCCACAGGGGATAAAAGAGGGTGAGGTGGCCATTCAGGTTTTATGACGGACAAAACTGAAAGCTAGCAAGTCATTCTGCATTTCTGGAACTTTGTTATATGCTCTGCTTGGATTGATTCTTGGACTGGACTTGACTATTATTTGGCTTTTGTGGACTTACTTTGATGTTTTCAGTTGGAGGAGATAAACCTCCCTTTGTAAGTAAAAACTTTTGGCAAGCAGCCACTGGGTTGCTGCCAATTCTGTTATCAAAGGAAATTCTTGTCTGCTGGTTTATTTTAACTCTTGGTCGACTGCTAGTGTGCATGTGTGAGACGGGTACAGAACAGATGATATTCATCATACTGGTAGAAGGGAACTTCTGGAACTTTTCAATCCCTTCTCCTCAAGAATCCCACAAAAATCCTACAGAACTTTGACATAAAAAAGGAAAGAGACAATTCTCAAAAATTTGTGACTTGCATCCTAAATTTCTAATGAAAGTTAGCATGTAAGAATCTCTATATTGGACTTTGGAAAGGGGATTTTTTTATATATAATAGTGAGATATGAGTAGGAAATGCAGCACCAACAACTCTTTGACTTGTTAAAAACAAATGAACTTTGAAAGAAGTTAAACTGAAGTTATCACTTCAGGAAAAAAAATATAAGATTCTCCAGGAGGAGGAATTCATTTTCCCAAGTTAATGTTACTTGTTAAGTGATATTCTCTGCATATATATATATTATTCCTTTAAAAAGAAAGGAAGTACATTTTGAATTGGGAAAACTGAAGGGCAAAATCAGTATGCAAAGGATATCCTTGCCTCAGGAGGTGGCTCGTCATCATTCTTCCAAGATGCATCTGATCCCTTTTCTCTAGAACGCAAAAGAGGTGGGGTTTTTTTGGGTTTTTTTGTAAAGAACAAAAGATAGATTCTTATGTGTACACACACACAATAATATTAGCATTATTTGAAAGTTAATACCGTATTTTTCGGAATATAAGGCGCACCAAAGTATACCTTAGTTTTTGGGGAGGAAAATTGGGGGGGGGGGAATTTGGCTACCAGGTATTCATCTGGCTAGCGTTTTTAGCCTGGTCAGCTTCAGCACATTAGTTTGCCTGCTGGTTTTGAGGTTGGGACTGTGCTTCTAAAGCACAGCTGATTGTTGGAGGGAGCAGCAATTAGAAAAGCAGGCAAAGCACGGAAGTTCTCTTTGCTCGCGTTGGGGCTGAAAAACAACTTCAAAAGCATAACTGAACATCGGAGGGAGCTCCAGTGACTAAAGCAGGCAAAGCGCGGAAGGGGTAAGAGAAGGCAGCAGCTGTTCCGGGTAGACATTTTGGGCACACACGTCGCATTTTCAGCCTCCAAACGTGTAGTGTTTTCGGGCGGCGATCAGCAGCGATGTGCTTTGATGATCCCCACAGCCTTGAAGGGGTCTCAAACAGAGCGTTTGGAGCCTGAAAACGTTAGCCAAAAAACACAAGGCATTGTCGGTGGCAATCACTACAGCAGAAAGAGGACATGCGGAGGCTGAAGGGGGCGGGGTTACATTCAGAGTATAAGATGCACCCAAATTTTCAACCTCTTTTAGGAGGGAAAAAAATTCGAAATTTTCTTCTTTAAAATAAAACTAAGCCATAGGGCTTCACAAGGAAAATGGCAAAATCTTTTGAAGTTACCAGATGTGCATTTTCAGACACTCTATAGAACAGGAATCCCCAACCCCAGGTCTGTGGACTGGCACTCTCTCCACTGAACCAAGCCTTGGTGCCCAAAATGTTGGGGGCTGCTGCTCTAGAACAGCCTTCCTCAACTGGAAAACCAATGCTTTTCTGACTATAGTGGTCACAACAATCATAATTCAAGTTAGTATGACTAGATAAGATTATATTCAAAAACATGGTGGATAGCAAGTAGAGGAAAACTGCTTTAGTGAGTCTTTGCAGAAAATCCAGCTCATAACCAAAATTCTAAATACAGAATCAAGTTATGAAATATATGAGGAAACATGTAAATCTTAACTCTTAATTGTCGAGATATAGTTAAACATGTAGTGATAGGTTATTAGGATTAGGTCATTAGGACCTAAATAGGAGGAGGAAGGTGTATTGGATATTATTGCCACTTTGAGTTATTTGTAAAAATAAAGATGGTATAAAACTAAATAAAAATTAAAAGATAATTAATAAATTAGACATTGCTAACAAGAGTTCAGAATTTTTTTACTGTTCAAATTTGCAAATTATTTGTGTGTATGCATGTATATTCCAAACTTTGAAAGCCAATTTGGTCTAGTGGTTAAGGCATCAGGTTTGAAACCAGGAATCTGTGGTCTCTAGTCTCGCCTGAGGCATGAAAGCTGGCTGAATTACTTTGCCCCAGTCACATTCTCATCTTAAAACATCACACTCAAACCACAAGCCTGTATCAACCAATGGATCAACATTTGGTTGATCTGAAAAAAGCAGAACTTGTACTTGCCAAAAAAAAAAAAAAAAAAGGTAGAAAAAATGTATACATCAAACTTACTGTTTCAATTTTTCTGGAAATATGTACTGAGTGAAGCTTTCCACAGCTGGAGCAAAATATACTGCATCTTTTATTTTAATATCTTTAGACTGAATGTGCTCAGGGCTGTTAAACTGTACTACATAAAAGGGATGTGACACTGGGCCAAATATCTCAAAGATCTGCAAGACAACAAATGTTATTGCTTCATAAAACAAATTCTGTAATTATAGGATGACATTTAAAAAGGAAAATTATTGGGGGAGTGAAAATACTATAAAAGTATTTTTCTAACCTCTGACATTCAGCCTCAAATTTAACTGCTTATAATTGTTCTAAAAGCAATTTTAGTATTATTTATTAATAGAGGGAATATGTCTTGAACTGTGGAGTCCTTGGTACTCTCTGAGCTTGTCTATTTACTTGTAGATGTTTCCTTACCCAGTTAGGTAACATCTTCTGTTCTAGTAAGTTTTTAAGGAATGCCAAAATTTCCAGATAAGGTAATTGCAAAATATCACAGAAAATACAGGTTTTAGAATCAAATAAAAATGCCTAATTTCAAGTTCACATGCTGAGCTAATTAAAACATGCTTTAAAAGAACATTACACTGATTTCTTTTTAAAAAAATCTTGACTTTTAATATATCATACTGAATTCAAATTTCTCAACAATTCTGTGAACTGGCAATTATCTGGTAATTATCTATATACTGGTAATTATCTACCGTGTTTCCCCGAAAATAAGACCCTGTCTTATATTTTTTTGAAACCCGAAATAAGCGCTTGGACTTATTGCCATGCGCTCAAAAGCCCAATTGGGTTTATTATCAGGGGATGTTATTTTGGGGGAAACAAGGTATATATTACTAAAAATCTTGGTCTGTACGCCTTAACTGGGCAAAACAATGCATCACAGGACAACAGTTTTTGAACCTCAAATGGGCTGATTTAAAGAATGTATCCAAAATCCAGGACCCATGATTTCTTTGGGATTGAAATTTGGCAAATTTGTGGTCACTTCATTGCTGCCACACTGCTGCCCAGAGGTTCAGTAGACCGGTCCTGCCCTAACTCTCTGAAGGCCAGGTAGAACTCCCCCATCCTTTGATTCCTGGAGATCAGGTAAATCGACAGACTAAAATATTCATTGAAATAATTAAAAATTTATTTACTTTTCCTAATGAATGACGATTTTCCTTGAAAAGTACTGTATTTTCATTCACTGGAGGAAGTCCCTTCTCGGACTCAATTATTACTAAAAAAAGAGAAAGAATCTGAATATTTTGCTAAATTCTTCTAATACAGTAAAGTATATTGTATTAGCTTAATTAATATTATCCATGAACCTCATAGGCATATTGAAAACAAAGGCTATAAATTGTTATACCTGCAATAATATATAATTTATTAGTTGCAGTTTCAAAAAGAACTTATTCGTTTAAATATCTATTTCAATTTGCAAATGGAACTAGTTTAAAACATTTTAGTTCTCTATATAGCCTTGCTATAAACATACAATTTACATTATAACATTCACCAGTTGTAATTCAGATATTACGGAAGAAAAAGCAAGAGTCATCTACAACATACAGAATAAAGACTGCAACAACCATTATATAGGACAGGCAGGCAGAAGACTAGCAGAGTGCATATCCATGAACACTAGCCAGCAGTTAGAAGGACACAATGAAAGCTCCTTAATTTCACAAGACATGGGCAGACTCAACTGTAGTTTCAACTGAGAAACTGAGAGCATCCTATAGTTGAAGCTAAATCCAAAAGTTCTAGAGAATTCCTGGAAACTTGCCATTCAGGCCAAGTAATAAAAAATAATAAAGGCAAGATTTTAAAAAAAATCTAATGAAATAAATATGTAAATGAGATATACATTAGATATTCATGTCCAACTCCCATATTTTGAGATGGATGAGAGAGATAAATTAGGTCCAGATATTAAACATGAATTCATGTATGCATTTTTCTATGAACTTAAAAAGAGACATGTACAAGACAGTAAATTGAACCTTATCTTTTTTATACATTTAGTCAAATGTTTGCCTTTGTAAATTGAATGCTTATAAAAATGTTATATAAATACTGTGACTGATCTAACATACAAATCCATGAGGAAAAGGAAGTATTTAACAGAAATAAGAGTCCCATAAGCAGAAACTAACGGATGACATACTAGAGGAATGTAAAATGTTTTAAACATATATAACAAAAATTTGTTGCAATTTTGAGTGTCCTGACAGTTTTATGGCTGCAATTGGGCTGTTATTTTTGGGCCTGACTAGGTTGCTTGTTTTCAAATTTGTCATATATTGTATAGTAAAACCAGAGAAGAAGGGATAATGTAGCAACAGAATTTTGAAAGCAGCAATTAAGCACATGGGAGGCAGAAAAATATTTAAACCTTCCAGGCTGCTTTTATTTACAATTATTTTGATACGCTAACAATTGTATATGCTAACAATTCAAGAAATAGAAACAAAATTAAATTATTATTAATAATTTAATAATAGTTGGAAGTCAATCCTTTTTTTTCTTTCTTCCCCTTGCTTTCCTCCACTTTTCTCTTCCCTTTTCCCTTCCCTAATTTCTCTATTTACTTTTGTATTTTCTTTCTATATTATAAACTAATAAAATTGTTTAAACCATAAATAATTATTTGCAATGAAAAAGGTCAAACTGAATAGTGAATGGCCCCCACATGGTTTATTCTGCAAACAAATAATTTAAAGAAATGCCTGCAAATGCTAATGCTGTTGAGACTGTATAAATGCAAAACAAATACTATTACTAATAAAGGACAATATTTGTAGCTCATGGTTGAAATGATGGGTCTTTAGTGCTCTCTGAGCTTGGTTTTCTTGCAGATGTTGACTAGCACTGATTATGTTACCTAGTGTGGGTAATAAAACTTATGCAACAAAACAATCAAGCTCAGAGAGCATAAAAGATCCCTCAAATATTATTAATAATGTTGAGCTAGTTTGGTTAGGAGATTGAGGTACAACTTTTAGAATGCATTTAAAACAGATCAGATGCTGTGTTAGTTGGTGGAATTTTTGCTGAATTTTGTTCATGATTGCTCTTTTGACCTAACAGGGAATTTCTAGATTTTCCTTTAAGAGGAGGATGGGGACTGACTATAAAATGTTACTGAAAATCAAATATTTTGTAGGGATGCAAAATAATCACAAAAAGCCACAAATTGCTCACTCTTGTATTAAGCAATCAAATACTCCATAAATAACTACATAATAAAAAACATTTTCAGGGAACACAGAATGCAAACTCTGATACATCTTCTTACCTTGATGTTCAATGATGCTGGAAACTTGTCCAAAAGGCATTAATTTAACAGATTCAGGAAGAATTATCATTAGGTCTTCAACAAGAGGTGGTTCCTGCTGAATAAATAATTTTAAAAATTCATTTGCATGCTAAGGCCCATATCCTATTTTTTCCAATCTAAGTGTGCTTAATTAACACTCACTACAGCCTATAATTATTTTCTTACTGATATTAATGATTTTTGCGGACAAGCTCTATGCTAAAGATAACCACAAATAAAAAAGTACTTAGTCTCTTCAGTTTTCTAAAACTAGAAAATGCTTGTACTTGTGCACTCTGAAAATTGGTCAAAACCACGTCAATCTTCTAAAAATTGGGCATTTTTAGAATACGTTTGTATAATATGGGTGCATCACATAATTGCAAGGTAACAAGGGAAAGGATAAAAAGAAATAAGACCTTGAAAGTAAATGTGTCTTTGTAGCCCATTTTTCTTCCATGCCTTGTGTACATGACGAAAAGAGGAACTATTAACACTTTTCTGTGAACGATCATTTTGCATCAATTAGGAGGTACATGAAATATAGCACAATTTATGGTGAAATTGAATAAAATTCTTCATCTACAAATAATTCCACTCCAAAACAATAATTCTCAAGGAAAAAATAGATATTTATAAGAGGAGCACAACCTAGCATTTTTCCTCTTTGTTCCTGTTCATATTTAATTCACCAATTCAACCTTGCAAATAACTACCCCAAAGATTTTTTGCAACCATTTTCTCTGCCAAACTAAGCTATGAATAAGAATATATTATTGGAAAAGAGTCTGCTATAAACATTTATATGAAGGATCAAAGAAATAAACTACCTCGATTTGCACAATATCTGTTGTCCCCTCATATTCATTATTTTGCTAAATGTAGTTTGGTGGTAATTTTTCCTAAGTAACACCCAAATGTGTTTTACAACAGCAAAGACACTTACTTTTTTAGTCAATTCACTTTTTTTTTTAGTAGGAGAATTGTTTTCATTTTTATCTTGTTGCTCATCATCGGATAACAATGGAGGAGAGGAAGAGGAGGAAAGAGAAGATGAACTGTCTGCATCAGTATCACTGCAAAGGGAGATACTATTTTTCAACATATGTTCTACCACATTAATTTAAAAAAGCATTAGCAATGATTGTAAGGCTCTGGACTGGAATCTCCTTTTTAGTAATAAGTCACAACGGGCATAAGGGACTTGTGTCAGGTGTGCTGCATGTTGTGTAGTAGCTATTAAGAAAAAACCCTCCATTTCACATAACAACCTACACTACTGCAAAACTGGGAAAGGGAAGTTTTTATAGTTCTTTGTTAACTGTCAAGTTTAAAGCTATTAGGATTATTTCTTTGGTCTCATAGCTTTAAAAAGGGAGAGTCTCAATGCATTATTTGCCTTATTACTCACCTATTTATTTATTTATTTATTTACACATATTTATATGCCGCCCTTCTCCCGAAGGACTCAGGGCGGCGAACAAAAATTGAAAAACAAACGACAACAGAATAAAATCCTAATTAAAACCAATTAGAAATCTAAAATAATTAAATAGTAATAGTAACCTAAGCTGGATGACATTAGAATAGAATTCTTTATTGGCCAAGTGTGATTGGACACACAAGGAATTTGTCTTTGGTGCATATGCTCTCAATGTACATAAAAAGACAAGATACATTTGTCAAGAATCATAAGGTACAACACTTAACGATAGTTATAGGGTACAAATAAGCAATCGAATCATGCTAGGAAATAATCAATATAAATCGTAAGGATACAAGAAACAAAGTTACAGTCATACTGTCATAAGCGGGAGGAGATGGGTGATAGGGACAACGAGAAGACAGTAATAGTAATAGTAATGCAGACTTAGTGAATAGTTTGACAGTGTTGTGGGAATTAGTTGTTTAGCAGAGTGATGGCATGAGGGGGGACTGTTGTTTTGGTGTGCAGTGCCCTATAAACTTAGTTTTGAGGGTAGAAGTTGAAACAATTTATATCCAGGATGTGAGGGTCTGTAGATATTTTCGCAGCCCTCTTTTTGACTCCTGCAGTATACAGGTCCTCAATGGAAGGCAGGTTGGTAGCAATTGTTTTTTTTCTGCAGTATTTTATTACTGTAACAAAATAATTACAAATGACACCTAGCTTTCCTCTGCCTCAGGAGTGGGCA
Source organism: Arizona elegans (assembly GCA_022577455.1). Lineage (NCBI taxonomy): Eukaryota > Metazoa > Chordata > Lepidosauria > Squamata > Colubridae > Arizona > Arizona elegans. The sequence continues at coordinate 62,061,073 of JAKOOJ010000009.1, forward strand.
ATTGTGGCTCTTTTACAACCTGTTGGACTTCAACTCCCAGAATTCCTGAGACAGCCAAGCTGTCTCAGGAATTCTGGGAGTTGAAGTCCAACAGGTTGTAAAAGAGCCACAATTTGCCTGCCTGAACCAGACTCAGAAATGAAAGGTGAAGAACGCACAAAATGGGAACCTCCCCGACTCACCTGTCCGATTCCGAGCGGGTCCCACCTTCCCCTGACAACGGGCCCTTCTTCTCGCTCCGTTGCGCCGTCGGCTTCTCCTTGGAGAGCGCTGCCGTTTGGCGATCGAGGTCTCCGTCCTCTTCGCTGTTACCGCCCTGAAAAGCAGAGGAGGAGGAGGAGGAGGAGGAGGAGGACGGCTGATGATGGTCCACCACCTTGGTTTCCTCGGACGGCCGCCGCTCCTCTTCTTTATCCAACGGTGCCTCCACAGCCTCAACCGGCGGGCAAGCCTCTTCACCGCCCGTCCCTGGAGAGGACCGGCCGTTGCTATCCCCCACGGCAGCCGGCTTCCCTTCAGCGGCGGCGCTAGAGTGAGGAGCATCTCCCGCAATCAGGGCGACCCAGGGAGGCTCCGAGGAGTTCGCGGGGGCTCCTTCGCGGAGGAGCTCCGGGGAAAGCGGGCCCGCCGCCTTTGCATCCCAGCTGCCCTCGCAGGCGACCCTCAGCGTCTGCAACCGCTCCGCCACTATCGAGCCTGCGAGGCCGGAGTCGCCGTCCACCGGCGGCGGGAGCGAAGAGGGATCCATGCCCAGATCCACGTGCGGCGGCGCGAAGCGATGACGGCAAGAGATGGCGCGCTGTATGGACCTCACTTCCGGTGTGGTTTCTTTACATGGGAGTGAATGTGCGCTTGTGGGGTCTGTGTAAGCGCAACGGTGTAAACCAGGGGTCTCCAACTTGGCGACTTTAAGACTCGTGGACTTCAATTCCCAGAATTCCACAGCTGGCTGTGGAATTCTGGGAGTTGAAGTCCGCGAGTCTTAAAGTCGCCAAGGTTGGAGACCCCTGGTGTAAACAATAGGAAGCTCTTAACTTCTGGGGAAGGCTCCGAGTTACGCCCATTTTCATTTAGATCAGCTGCCAATTACAGATTCCTCGAATAATGCCGTGACCCGCCCATCCCCACAAAAACACACTTATCATCCCTCTTGTGTTTACATAAGCATTTTGACAGCCGCAAAATACCACACATTGACACACATACGAGCAGTTAACGAATTGCCCCATTAACTCCAGTTTAAGAACCATGGTTATTAGATAGGATGATGATGAAGGCTTGATGACAGGCCCAAAGGCTAACCTTCAAAGACAATTCTTGTAAGATCATTGACATTTTTGACGGGAGTCCTGAATATAACCAGAAGCGATATAAATTAAACAGCTTCAGTAACAATACTGACAGAAGTTCATGGTTGGTTAGCTGAGTTCTTGCTAATGTTCCAGAAAACCTGCAAAATATATTTTTATATTTTGTCTTATATAGTCTTATATTCTGTAAGCTGAGTTGCCATGGGCGACAATATAAAATAGGAAGAAAGGAAGAGAAAGAAAGAAAGAAGGAAGGAAGGAGGAAGAGGAGGAGGAGGAGGAGGAGGAGGAAAGGGAAAGGGAAAGGGAAAGGGAACATTTTGCACAATGTTAACATTTTAGTCTGAGGCCCCAAATCTTTGCAAAGACTATCTGATATTTGTGGCAAGATTACTTTAGCTGCACTGCTAAATATTTTAGCGACTAGGAGAATTAAGATGCCCTGTTTTTCATTGGCACCAGAATTTCACACAGACTAGATTTGAGATATCTGCTTTGCTCTGCAGAGTCCATTTAGGTGCACCAAGAGTAATGTGCTCTAGCATCTGGATATGAATACTAGATTGAAAACGATTCCAGTAATTTGAAAAGGCAAAAGGATGCACAAAGTTACCTTTGTAACAGCAGTTAATTTAATAAACCAACCCAGCCTCTGCAACCATATTTACCTTTGCATGCCACTAAGTGATTGTTCTGTTCCTTCCTTGAATTAGATGTATTGAAAAGCCCAAGCTATGGTTGTCTATTCATTCACTGAAACATAATAATGGTCCTAAAGGACAGTGCTCAATGTTAAAGAAAAGGCACTAATAGAGCAACAGACATTTTCAGTAAAAATTAAAACAAGACAGGATTATATTTAACTCATTAAAGAGTTGGAACCATTTATGAAATAATTGACAGATTGAAGGTAATACACATTTTTTTTCATATAGGTGATTTTTGTGAATTGCATGATGAATTGTATAAGAAATTAATTTATACGAAATATAGACTATATTAAGTGGTTCTGTTAAATTACTGTTTAATATTCACACTAGTGCTATTAAATGCAGTACTCGAGCAGGCTGTAACCTTAATTATTTATGTAGTTTAACTGTCACTTTCAATAAGCTTGTATTACCACAATATGTCAAGTTTAATAATATTAAATAATCTAAAATTATTGAAATATGCATTTTTCTCATTCTTCTTCCAAAAGTACACTTCATTCTTTCATTTGTTAAACAAAAAAGGAAAGGTAGTCACTGTGAAGCTTAATAAATACTAAAATCCATATTAGGGCAATTTAGAAATCACCAAATTGTATAGGTTTTTGAGAATTTCAGGATGTTACATGAAGATGTACATTTTATCCCATCATTGAAAATTATAGTAGGGCTTCCGGTTCTGGTCACTGTTGTCACCAGACGATCTTTTATGACCGCCAGCCCCGCTGCCCGTAAAGAGCTGCCCTCACAGCTGAGAGGCGGCTCGAAAAAACTCTGCTTCTTTGAAGAAGAGTGAGGAGAGCCGGCGAGAGCAGGTAGAGCCCCTGCGAAGTCCCCAGAGTGTTTTGGTTTTTTTGCTTCTGGGGAAGAAGCAGGATGAGGCTCCCTATCCAGCTCGCCGAGGGTCCGGACGACGGGGGAATTCTCCTTATTGCAGACCAAGAAGGCGCGACCAACATAATTAGTAATTAGTTAAAGGAAAATAAACAGAGTGAAATCCGGATTTGGAATCTAAAACTGCAAGTATATATATTACCCCTGTGATTGGATTTAAGATTGAAGAAAGAATAAAGGTTTAAAATGGCGTCCGGCTTTAGCTGCTTGAAAGGAAAAAAAAAAAAAGCTGAAAGCGAAAGTGGATTTGCCTGAATGCTTCAGTATGCTATAAAGTATCTAAAATAACAGCGCTGGTTAGAGGAGAAGGAAAAAGTTTTTTTTCCAAACTGTTTTTATGCTCTATCTCCCTTAGAGACTTGATTAATTCTGAGAGGATTTTGTCCTGGTGAGAAGGGAGAGAAAATTTCCTCTTTAAAAAAGAATCTGTCTGCGTGGCAGAATGGCTTTAATGCCAGAAATCAAAGCTGTATGGGGGGGTTCCCCTACTTATAAGTTACAAGAGCAGTTTTTAAGCACTGATTTTAAAGACTTCAAGGAATTTATTATTGTGCTTATGGACCAGAAGTTTGTGAAATTTCAACAGGAAACTAAGAAACTGGTGCAAGAAAGGTATGATAAGATGAGGCAAGATTTTTTGACAGTTCTGGCTGGCTTCTCAGAAATAATTCTTCAGATTGATAAAAGAATCGAAAAAACCAACTTAGAAGTAGAGTCTAAAATGAAGGAAGCTGATTATAAGATCTATAATGTGTATAATAAAATGCAAAGGATTGAAAATGAAGTTACAATGATGCAATTCAAATTTATGGAATTTGCTGTGAGACTGAGGGGGATAAAGGAAAATAACAGAGATTTGAGAAGGATCTGTGCTGATGCTTTGGCTGTGATGTTACAGGTCAGCTCTGAAGAGGTTTTATCCAAAATTGATAAAATTCACAGAGTGAATTCTTGGGTAGCAAGACAAAGGCAATTGCCCAGAGATGTAGTGATATATTTTACAGATAAAAGAATAAGAAATGACATCTTGCAAAAGTCTTTTGTTTCTACCCTACAAGTGGATGGAAGGCAGATTGGGATTTACAAAGAGTTGCTGCCTAAGATGTTAAAAGACAGAAAAGATTTTGGATTTTTGGTGATTGAACTAAAGAAACAACAGATTCCATAAAGATGGGATGTCCCAGTTGGCATAAGATTGACGTATCAAGGAGAAAGATATCGATTAAACACTGTTGAAAAAGTGGAAGAATTTTATCGCAATGTTTTTAAAATTGGCCCAACATCTCCACGTATATTGTCAGTGTCAGGAATACAGGAGGGAGATAAAGAAAAGCAAATTGAACAAAAGACCAAAGTCCAGTGGAAGCAGATGGAGGTGGAGCCAATGGAAAAACAAGGAAATACAGGGGGCTCTTTGGATGACTCGCGCTTGGATTATCCTTTGAAGGTTTTAGTTGGACCACTTAAAAATATAAGAGAAGCGGCTGTGGATCTTGATCTAATGTCCTGCACAGTTAAAGATCAGCATACAACTCAAACAGTATATAAACAAATTCCAGAAAAGCAACGACAGCAGAGCTTCAAGCCACCACAAGGCAAGAAAAAAAGCAGTTCCACAAAACTATAAAGTTTTAGACCAATATTTTTTTTGAATATGGATTATAAAATTTTTGTAAATCTATTATCCAACATATCAATGCCAGTTATCTAAGAACCGATTTATGTTTATGTAGGACTTATAGAAGGCAGATATATGAAAGATAGCATGAGGCAAATTATAGGCTTAATGGACTATCTTGAGAAGAATAAACAAATCCCTGCAGTGCTGGTGTTTAAGCATGTGGAGAAGGCCTGTAATTGAGTGAATTGGAACTTTTTATTATAGATTTTAAGAAAGTTGGATTATGTGTACATTGAAGGGAATAATTATGAGGCAAGAGGACTATGGAACAAGGGCATTTGCAGTTGATCTGGTTGTTACCCTAACATGACTGATGGAATTAATAATCTAGATGGAAGACTTTGCGAAGATATTATATGGAATATAAATATAAAGTCACTCGGGGGTGGGGGTTATACATAAAAGTATTTTTAATGATGTGGGCAGATGGAATATCTTGAGAAGAATAAACAGATCCCTGCAGTGCTGGTGTCTAAGCATGTGGAGAAGGCCTGTAATTGAGTGAATTGGAACTTTCTATTATAGATCTTAAGAAAGATGGATTATGTCTATGTTGAAGGGAATAATTATGAGGCAAGAGGACTACGGAACAAGGGCATTTGCAGTTGATCTGGTTGTTACCCTAACACGACTGATGGAATTAATAATCTAGATGGAAGACTTTGCGAAGGTATTATATGGAATATAAATATAAACTCACTCGGGGGGGGGGGTTATACATAAAAGTATTTTTTAATGATGTGGGCAGATGGCAACTAAAGACACTAAACACTTTGTTGGAAGAAGGATCTGATGTGATTGTTTAGATTTTATAAATAATTATATATTGCGGACCTGCGGGAAAGTGGATGAAACAAAACTGATAGGGTATATAGTGATAGATTAGGTTATATGGCAAAAGGGATGTTATTGAAGATTGGACTCTGAAGCTGGCTAGTCTTGTAGAAATGATGAAGTTATTAACATATATAAAAGACCGGACACAAGAGATTTATGTAAGGGAGTGGAGGATAGGGATAGATTATGTATAGAATAAATACTAAACTAAGAAGTATTAGATAATTTTTAGATGAATGTTGTCTAGAAATGTATAGTTTACAGGGAATAGTATACTAGAATGTCAGGAAGAAATGTATAATTGGATTTCATTCTGGGGAAGCCATGGGGGGAGGGTAGGGCAAGGGGGGATTAGGGAGGGAAAGCGGGGGGGAAGGGGGAAAAATTTGTATTTGTAAAACTTTTTCAATAAAAAAAAGAAAGAAAATTATAGTTTTCTACAATTCTCATTAAACTTGTTTAGACCGGTGTTTCTAGATCTACAATATGTTCCTTAATTATTCATATTGCTTTTGCTTGTTTTAGTTGGCAGATTTTGATGATGCCAATGAATTCCATTGTGAAAGGTGTTATGGAGACTTACATTAAGGATCTGATGAACTAGTCATCCCTAAAGGAGCGTGGATGCCATTACAGTAGAAGTTAGCAACCAGGGGTTAGATTCTGAACACCAAATTTTTTCCAGAGTATGGCAAGATCATCCACATGTGTCCTGGACTGCTTCTCTCAAGTACACCAGCAGGATCCTTTTTTTTTTTTTTTTTTTTGTGGTCAGCTGGTGAGTTGAGGATTCCACCTAAGCTCACAGTTGTAATGTAGCTTATATGGACATAATGTTCAGCTGAGCCTCATTTTTTAATTACTTTTGGAATTACTTTTTATTGCTTTTCAAATATCAAGAACCTTTAGAAGAGTAATTTTTAATCTGTTTCAAGATTGTCATACAGAAACATAGATATAGTCTGAAGCTGCAGCAAATAACTGCAGGCAGGAATATAATTCAAATGCCTAGCAAAGAGTCCTTGCCTGAAAAAATGCTAATTACAACCCACAAAACATTAGCATAGTCCAAATACATTTCTTGAGTTACAAAGCCAAAACAGGTAGTCAGCCAGTTTAAGAATCAAAGAGTCACGAACAAGAATCAGGAACAAACAGTCACAAACTAGAATTTTGAATGGTTGTTTCCAACAAAGACTCCAAGCAATTGTAGTGGCTACAATTATTCATTCCCCATCTTTACTCCGCTCGCTTCTTTATGAGTCTAGATCTGGGACTTGTGTTGTCATCTGGATACGCTACCTGAACAAGAGATGTCTCTGGCTGATGAGCCTGTATTGAATCCTGGCTTAATGATTCCTGAAGTTGGCAATTGTGAACCACTGTGTTGTGGCCCACCAGCAGCCTGCACGGATCATGGCTGATCCCAACGACGAGGAGGCTGGTGTGGAGTCGTGCCAGCAGCCTGTGCAGCCGGCGCTCGCTTCGGACAGCGAGGAGGCTCAAGAGGATGTGGTGCCAGAGGCAGAGACTCAGCCTGGGCCTTCAGAACCTCCAGAGGCTCCTTCAAGTGAAGAGAGCGAAGTGGAGGAGCCTCTCCTCAATGCTCGAACACGCAGAGCTGCCAGAAGGCAGGAGTGGCTACTCAGGAGGAGGAGGTCTCCTCGAGAGTAAGGTTTGAGGATAATTGGCCACTACCTTAGCCTATTTAAGTCACATGCAGTTAGTAATTTCTTTCTGGAAACAACGTGTAATCATTACAGAGCATCTTGGAGAGTGAGTGTCTTATCGTATCTTGTTTTCTGGGCTGGTTGCCAACCTTTGCCGGACTTTGTTTATTCTTGGTACGTTATAACTTTGATAAGGACCGTTGGTGTGTGTCACAATTCTTGGGAATCCGGAGCTGGGGCAGAACACACTGGCTTAGCTGGAGCTATATTTGGAGTGGGGAATAAATGACAAAAGGATGATTAAAGGTAAAGGTTCCCCTCGCACATATGTGCTAGTTGTTCCCAACTCTAGGGGACAGTGCTCATCTCTGTTTCAAAGCCGAAAAGCCAGTGCTGTCCGAAGATGTCTCCGTGGTCATGTGGCCAGCATGACTAAACACCAAAGGGTCATGGAACACTATTACCTTCCCATCAAAGATGGTCCCTATTTTTCTACTTGCATTTTTTACATACTGTTGAACTGCTAGGTTGACAGAAGCTGGGATAAGTAATGGGAGCTCACCCCATTACGCGGCACCAGGGATCCGAACTGCTGAACTGCCGACCTTTTGATTGACAATCTCAGCGTCTTAGCCACTGAGCCACCATGTTCCTTTATAAAGGATGATTAGAGTGTTACTTTTGGAAAGTTATAAACTAATTAATGATCCAGATGGATTTTAAATATTTTGAAATTAATTTTAAGAACCCTTTCCGTGTCTATGGAAATTTTCAAGCAAAAAAACAAACAAACTCCAGTTGCCTTTTGAAAAGTACCCTTGGGAACAGTCCTTCCCATGGAAAATGCCTGTTGAATTCTGAAAAAAATCATAGGATGGAAGTTAAATGTTGAAAACTACAGAGAAACAGAAGGAATTAAAGATTACAATTAAAAGTGAAGAAGACTTAAATTCAAATTACTAAGACAGAATGGAACGAAATACTTCAACTTTGGACATAGTGAAGGATATTTCTGAACAATGGACTCAGAAGTTAGTTTTACGAATGCAAAAGTAGTGTACAGTTAATGTTAGGGAAGAGAAATCACTTCTATCAAACAAGGCTTATGGTAAATTGATTTAAACCAAGAATTAAAAATGACAGACTATAGGAATGATCTGGAAAAACACAATACACTGGACATACAAATGAAAGTGGCTGGTAATATTTAAAAAGGATGTACAAATAATAAATTAGAAAAGTGACTGGGGTAACTTTCCTATATTAATTTATAAAAGAGGCCAGTTAAAAGTTTTGAAGGATTTGATGAGAAGGGACAAAGAAAAGAGAAAAAGAAATCAAGTTCTAGAATATTATTTGAAGGGATTAAAGTCCAAGACTGTTAAAAGTAAAGGGAAGGAATATAACATGGCTTTATTTGATGTTGTTTTTAGTAATCATCATCATTATCAGAGTTGGAAGGGATTTTGAAGGTCCTCTAGTCCAGTTCCCTGTTTAAGCAAGAGACTGTAAACAACTTCAGACAAATGGATGTCCAGTCTCTTAAAAGTCTCCAATGATGGAGCATCCACAAACCCTGCAAGCAAGACAATCCACTGGTTGATTTCTCACTGGTAGGAAATTTCTCCTTAGTTCTAGGTTGCTCTCTCCTTGGTTAGTTTCCATTCATTGTTTCTTGTTTTGCCTTCTGTTGCCTTGGAAAAGCCTTAATGGACTTTGCTGACCAGGGGTGAAAGCAGGGTTTTAGTATTTGTTTATAGATAAGAGATGATGTAGAGATGAAGAGATTGCTTGTTATATTTTAAGAGAAGGTGATAAGTTGTTGAAGTTGTCTGTACTTGTGAAAAAGGGGGAACTTCTTTATATATTACTTTTTCCTCCTTCTCTTTGCTATCATTTTTCTCTTTCTTTTCTATTTTTCTTTTCTGCAGCTGGAGCAATTATCAAAGAGAACATATCCTATAATCCTAAAGTTAGTTATCAGCTATTTGCCCTGATAATTAATTTCAGTAAATCTACCAGCAGTACAGATGTAGTACTATTTCTTGCATTCTGCTGAATTGCTGCCTATTTTTGCTGTCACTTCAAAGCAACACACACCAAATCCTCAGTAACACCTTCAAGCCAAATGCTATGCCATGAAACTTCTATTTTACTAGTTCAGAGCCTTTTCCCCTCATTTGCATATGCAAATGGTGGATACAGCAATGAGCACATTCTTAATCACATACCAATTCCAATTGGTAACCACCATGAAAGTAGTTTGTCATGGATTGCATTAGACTCACCAGAGCTCTGACAATTGGCTCTCTTTGACTCATGCAATGTTTGTAATGGCAATCATATCACTGTCACCGAGAAATGATATTAAGGATAATGCTCTTACGCTACTACATACTTTTGAAAGTCCTGTATTGCCCTAAAAACACAACTGTTTCCATAGTGATCCAAACTAGTTACATTGGTTGCCTAGTGACAGAGTTTACCAGTAGCCTACATTGCAGTATTTTCTACAAGGAAATAGTTATGCACAGGCATCCAAATAGATGCTATTTCTACTGATACCTGCCATGTAATAATGGGAAATGTTTTATCTAATGTGCATTAAATGTATATTATTGTGTATTGGAGCACTGATATATAGGCAGATTTCAGTACTAACTTGCATTGTGTACTGAGTTACAGATTTGACTTTAGTAAAAAGAATGTAACATTCAACAAAATACGATTTCAGCTTGGGAAAAGAAAATATCAGAAAAAAAGTTAAACCTTAACTCTGATCAGTATAAAAGTCAGGAAGGGAAAACTTGGTCAGTCTTTCAACAATCTATTACTATACCCTATATCAATAAAGTAGGAATCCAGTATTTCTTGTGATTTTGTTTCCTGATCTGGTCTACCTTAAAGGGAAAACACATTGTCAGTCATTCCTTTAAGGTAGACCACTGTCAATAAGTGACCCACTGAATCACACTGAATGTGTGATTCAGTGGGTCTTCTTACTCAGTAGCTTATATTCCATTTTTCTCTGCTACTAAAGTCCAGTTCATTTTTTGTACAGACCTGTAGATTCCTCATTATCTGTGCATGCATATTCAGGTGAGACTGAAATAGCGACAAAATGGGACTATTTCAGCTATGTCATCTTTGTTCATCCTTGCCTGCTCCCTTCTGGAAATATATAGGCAATAATATGATGACAGAAAGTAATGTTTTTGATCCAAGACGGTCACCATAGATTTATTTTGAAAAAGAAAATAATATAGTGTAGGCATTAAGAAGGGCATCCAGTGAGTAAATGCTGGAGCTCCATTTAGTCATCCATTCCACCCCATGCAAGGGATTGCAGGGTCATTAAAAGAAAAGAATACCATGCTTATATCTAGAGCAGCCTTCACTTAAAGTGACTAAACAGGAGGCAGTCACAGAGTAAGTCCAGCCATTTCAAGTAAACAATTTTAATATGTTTTCGGTGTTAGCACCAACATACACCTTGCAGGCAAGGCAGAAAGGTAAAGTGATATCCCAATGCTGAAAATATTATCCACTCCTACACACTGGGTGAGACTTGAAGTAAATCACCAAAGGAAGATGAAAAGGAGTAAACTGAAATACAATACAGTAGAGACATCAACATCCAAGGCACCTTAGAAAATATTCCTTACATACAGGAGTTTCTAATACTAGAAGTTAAAATTAGATCAGCACTCCAGTCATTACCAAATTGGAAGGTTACAAGAATTGATGTAATATCCACTGAAATGTAGCAATGTAGCAATTAACAGAAGACGACTCAATCAAGGTTCTCACCAAACTATACCAGCAAATTTATATGGAGTGTAACACAGTGGACAACTGATTGGAAGAGGTCAATCTAAGGCTGAATGTCCGGAAAAGGGCGGCATATAAATCGAACCAATAAATAAATAAATAATCTACAAGGAGAGGTAGCAGAGTATGTTAACTATCTTACAATATCTGTTTCATAGCAGCAATGTGGATGGATGCAGTTACAATGGCACTGAGTGCACCATTGGAGGACTTTTAAAAATAGGGATAGATTGTCATGAAGAAAATCTGTTCATGGAATCGAAAACAACTCAATGGCACATGATTAGTTAAAGCAAATGAGACAAGTTAATTGATTTCAGCATAACAGCATGATGCCAAACGTGATCTCAATCCTACTCTTTAGCACCTCAACTATATCAAGCTGTTGTATTAAAAATAGAGCTATTTTTAGTTGTCTAAATTCTGAATGTAGGTAGCTGTTTTCCAGGCTCTTTTTTGATCTGCTGCTTTTATCTAAGAGAAAGGATCCTTTGTATTTTTATTTCAATTGCAACTATTTTGCAGTTTTTATGACTATGTTGTATAACCTGCATATTTGTTTGTCCCTTGCCTCACATAAGTCTTCTGTATTTAACAATTCTTTTCTTAAAGGTTAAAAAATTAAGCCATTAGGTTAAATAATAAATTAAAAACTAAACAGTGAGGTAATCATAAATCCCATAGGCTTTTTGAGACTGAGAATGTGCAATTTTGAAAAGACAATGAGTTAAAAGTAGATATTCTGGTCATAATTTGTTCCCAGTTGTGGAAAATTTCTGTTTCTGTTAGATCGTGGGAGGCAATGAAGAGGCAGGAGGACAGATAGTAACTTCAGCTCTTTATTTAAGTGAGTGACTTCTGCAAAGGCTTAGCTGGCAGCACTCCCTTTTAAAGGGAGAAGTTCCACCAATTCAGCCACTGACAATGCTTTACATTTCCCTCCGTTTGAATCCACCAATCAGTGGCGGACCCCGTTTGAATCCACCAATCAGTGGTGGGCATGCAAATGTCCAGCTAAACCCAGACCTGAGCGAAACCTACATCCCTGGCTTCTCTCGCTATTTACATATGTAACAGTTTCTAATTCTGTATGTGCAAATCTAAAGTGTCCTGGGATACATATGCATATATGTGAAGATAGATTAGTAAAACAAAAAATGCTTCAAAGTCACTACAGGTAGTTCTCACCAATCCCAATTGGGACTGGCAACTCTGTCACTAAGTAGCATCATCATAAAATGAAATATCACATGAACATGGCAACTTGCATTAGTTTCACTGTGGTTGTTAAATAAATTATCATGGATTGTTAAATGCAATGTCACATGACCATAATTTGCAACTTTCTGCTGGCTTCCCTATTGATTTTGTTAGTCAGAAACCAGAAGTGAAGATCACAAATGGTGATCACTTGAATGTGAAACACTGAAAAACTGGTGCAAACCAATAGTGGGATTCAAATTTTTTTACTACCGATTCTGTGGGCGTGGCTTGGTGGACGTGGCATGGCTTGGTGGGCGTGGAAGGGCAAGGATACTGTAAAATCTCCATTTCCTCCCGATCATCTGGAACTCGGGAGGCAGAGAATAGATGGGGGCGGGGCCAGTCAGGGGTGGTATTTACCGGTTCTCTGAACTACTCAAAATTTCCGCTACCGGTTCTCCAGAACTGGTCAGAACCTGCTGAATACCACCTCTGGTGCAAACCGCTTTTGGAAGAATCGGCCTAATTGTAGGGAGATTCTAATCTAAATGTACATTTAGCTTAGATTGGAGGTTCATGTCTCAGATATGGTACAGACTGCTGGGATATAATGAGCTCCTTTTAAGTAAAAATAATTCAGCATAGTTATCGTGATTGAGCTTCTCTGAGCACTAGCTTCGTAGGAAAGATGCGTATTCCTAGATAGAAAGGTGTAGAACAGCATTTTGACATATTTATACTTATACACTTCAATCGGAGTCCTATTAATTTGCCACTTATGTAATCTATAATGATGTCAAGCAAATACTGGAACTTTGATAGGTGTTTAAAAATAATTTATTAATAATCTTCCTTCTAGGCAGAAAAATATCAGAGTCCTTAGTGCCCTTCTCACTCCTATCTGAAAAACAAACAAAATGATATCATCTGCTTACAAAAGTGAGATAATTGTTTATTTTGCTAGAATGGGATGATGATGATCAGTGATTTTGAATGCTTTTATTATGAAGCAGTTGTTAAAAATTAAGATGCTACAGCCTTGCTTTACTCCTCTTTGTGTTATAATTGGTTCAGAAAGAGGGTCCCAGGAACATATAAATCTCAGAGTTGTATTAAAGTAGAAAGATTGGATAAGTAAGAGAAACCTTTTATCAATGGTAGATGTCTTAATCTGTCCTACAGTCTTTCCCATTGGATTATGTCAAAGGTTGATTTAAAGTTGTCAAAGGTTGCAAAAAAGGAGCTTCTGGGATGAGTTGAGCAGAGTATTTTTCAAATGGATGATGAAGGACCATATAATGGTCCAAAGTTGATTGTTCCCCTCTGTGGCCAATATGCTTTTCCACAATAGCATTATCATTCTGGACCCATTCCAGTAATTTTGTATATAAAAGTCTGGCATATAACAAGTAAACTAATGGTCTGATAATTTGTAGGGTCAAGTCTATTGCCATTATTTTTATAGAATAGTATGACAATAGCTTGGCTCCAGTCATATGGGAAGTCTGCCGAGTATGAGTAAATAAAGCAACCAAAATAGGGGCCTGTCAGTCTTTATTCTTTCTTATTAGTTCTGTGGGGATGAAATCTCCTGATGTCGTATCCAATTTTAATTGCATAATGACATCCTTGACATCAGCTGCACACACAGCTGGCCAGACCAGGAGATCATTGTAGGATGTAATCTAATTAAGATTTTCTAATGACAACCTTTTAAGCATATTTTTGAAAATAACTGTCCCAGTCTTCCACAGAAATCTGAGGCAGTGCATCTGTCAGTAAGAGTGGTTAATTAGATACCAGAACCAAGAAGGATTCTTAACCTTAACTGCTGCAATTAAATTCCTGCAGTCCTCTCTCATATGCTGTATTTTCTTTAATTTTAAAAGATCTTTATAATTTTGAATAACTGAAAGGCACTTGGTAAATTGCTTTGTTGGAATGTGTTTAGCACATAGAGCAGGGGTATTAAACTTGATTTCATTGTGGGCCATATCAGGATTGTGTTTGACCTTGGGGGATGGGGGCAGGGGGAGCAAGGGGGCGTGGCCAGCTTTATGTCACTCGTGTCGGGGTGCCTGTGGTGGTCCAAGCACTCTGCCAGCAAAAACAGAGCCTGGGAGGGCCACGCGCAGCCCTCCCATGCTCCGTTTTCACTGGCAGACGGTTGCAGGAAGCCGAAAACGGAGCTCAGGAGGGTTGCATGTGGCCCTTCTGAACTCCATTTTCTCTGGCAAAGCACCACAGGCCAGTCCTTTGCTGATTCCAGGATGGCCCCACTGGCCAGATCTAAGCACTCCGCGGGCTGGATCCAGCCCCTGTCATAGAGGAAGGCCCTTTTTAATTCTGATGCAGTTTTTATCATACTAAGGTTTGAACCTTATAAAAGAAGGATGTGGCTAGCAAACTGATAAGTAATATTGTTGTTCACTAGAGTAAAATGAGCATATTAGAGAATACAATTAAAAATAGTGTATGTATTTAAAAGACCAGACAGATAGTTTGCCTGGAAGACCATTTGTTCTGAATACACCCATTGTTATAACCTCAATAGGGAAATTGCTATTTCTAAAGACTCAGGTTTTGTTTTAAGATCCAGCTAACATATTAATATCTCTTTAATTATTACTGTTGGGACATCTACTACTATAAAGGTAAAATATTAGGTGAAAATCTCCATGGAATAATTATATAATCTATCACTGTAGCCCAATAATATCTAACCTGATACACTATAGAGCATGGGAGGATATAACGCTAATGCTATCTCTCTGGAGTTATATGAGCAACAAATGTAAATTCCCCATTGATATCTCCTTGGCAGTACCATGTAGCTAAGGTGACCAGACGTCCCGCTTTTGGCGGGACAGTCCCGCTTTTGAGCAATTTGTCCCGCGTCCCGCGGCATTTTAAAAAAGTCCCGATTTTTCATTCTGCCTCCTGGTTCCCGGCTGCCTCCTGAATCCCCGCTGATGGCTAGAGGGAAAAAACCTGTTTAAACTCTTGCCGCGGGGCTTCAAAGGGCCGCCCTACGTTAATTAGCTCGGCTTCCCCCTCTCAGCTGATTTGCACAGGGCTCTGCTCTTGCTAAATTGCTCAGTTTTTTTTTCCTCTTTGTGCAAACCAAGCTCAAAACGAAACTGAAAGTAAAACAGGCTGTTGGCTTTGCGGTTTGCTTGCAACGTTGGAAAATTAGGCAGCAGATTTATTTTCCTTTTCTTCACCAAAAAAGGTAAGTGCAAACAATGGAAAATTATTTAGGGCAAAAGAGGAGAGTTCAAGATTTTAAAACACAAAAGAAAAAAAAGCTCTTTTTAACTAGGGAATTGTAATAATTGAGATATTATTAATTGTATACTGTGTTGAAAGCAGAAATGGTTAAGTTGTGGTTTGGAGGAATATATGGGGGAAATTATTTGGTTTATTATTATTGGTAAGTATAATTAATTGATTTGTAAGAAATTGGATTGCATGGAAATAATTGGAATATTCATGTTCATATTGATTAATATACAAAAAAGATAGTTATATAACTAATTGATTTATATTAAAATGTTGAATTTGTATTAAACAACTGTATTACATAACTACATAATTAACCAATGTGAGGATGGATATAAAAATAGATGACAATGGGAAGGGGTATAAAATAGAATAGAAGGGAAAAATTGAATTTGATTAAGATTAGAGATGAGGATGAAGGGTAAAATTGTTTTTTTAAAAAAATAGATGAGGAATAAATATGGCAAAAAGGAAATATAGAAATTGTAAATTTAATTGAAATGATTAAACACTGTTTAAATTTGTGAACCAGCCAAATATTCTGTTCAAAGAAAATACATTGTATGTATGTGTGTTTCTAATTATTGCTATTTATTCATATTTGTTCTCTTTTATTCTTTAAAGTTTAACAATTCATTCTTTATCTTAATATCTTTATATTTGTTTGGGGTTGGCTTTCTTCCCTTTCATCTTTTTTATTGTACAGCAATCTTTCTCCTCAAACCTACCACCTCTCTTTTCTTTCCTTCTTACTTTCTCTTCCCCCCCTCTTCTTCTCCTCCCTACTTCCTCTTCCTTTCTCCTTCTCCTCCTCTCTTCCTCCCTCTCTTAACCGTCACTCCTACTCTAATTTCCCTTCCCTTCCTTCATCCCTCTCTATTACTGTATCCTTTTATGCATATGGACTACTCAGAGGGCTGAAAAAGTTATTTTTGACTGGTCCTCGCACTTTTGACCAGTCCTCGAACTTACGACTGTCCTCACATTTTACATTTTTGCCCTATCTTGTCATCATGGTGAAGAGAAGCAGTTGTGAAATGTGTGACATGGTTGTTAAGAATGCTGCACGGGCATAAATGTGAGGATGGTCATAAGTGTGAGGACCAGTCAAAAGTGCGAGGACCTGTCAGAAATGACTTTTTTCAGCCCTCTGGTTAGTCCTTTTGTGCATATGGACTACTCAGAGGGCTGAAAAAGTTATTTTTGACTGGTCCTCGCACTTTTGACCAGTCCTCGAACTTACGACTGTCCTCACATTTTACGTTTTTTGCCCTATCTTGTCACCATGGTGAAGAGAAGCAGTTGTGAAATGAGTGACATGGTTGTTAAGAATGCTGCACGGGCATAAATGTGAGGATGGTCATAAGTGTGAGGACCAGTCAAAAGTGTGAGGACCTGTCAGAAATGACTTTTCAGCCTCTGAGTAGTCCCTATACACACAGCCATGGCCACCCGGTCACATGACCAGCTAGCCACGCCCACCCAGTCACATGGCCTCCAAGCCACGCCCACACAATAAGCCACGCCCACAATGGTGTCCCTCTTACCAATGTTAAAATCTGTTCACCTTACCCTATACACATAGCCATGGCCACCCGGTCACATGACCAGCTAGCCACGCCCACCCAGTCACATGACCAGCTAGCGACGCCCACAAAATAAGCCACGCCCACAATGTCCCTCTTTACCAATGTTAAAATCTGGTCACCTTACATGTAGCACAACTAAATCCAGCCTGTCTAGTGACTGAGCTAAATGGAAACTTGCAAAATTGCAGAATTTATCATCAGATTGTCTAATCTGAAGGTGACATACACCTTTGGAGCTCAGAGGCCATTTAAAATAAGTTTGGAAGGAGGCATCAGTCCCCCCAATATGAGCATTTAAATCCTTGTCAAGATTGATAATGGTATCTGGGTACTGTCATATTAAGTATATCCCATGAATTACTTATACCTAATGTAGAAATATATATATTAAAAATTAACATGGAGGGGAGGAGAAGGAGGAGATTAATCCAACTGAAATATGAGATGGACATAAAGCCAAAACTGCAGGTTCCCACCAAACCTGCCAAATTTGTCACACAGAGACAAATTTGGGGAGTAGCTTCAGCTGAATAGTTCTGACAACTTCTATAGTGTGCTCCACATTAGAAAAATAGGATAGTGTGCTTTCAGAAAGTGGAACACTGGGATCTAAAAGATAACAATCAAAAATTTAACAAATAACCTGGTCTGACAAGCTCCAGCTAGCTCCTGTTCTGCTACATTAGAGCCAGGACAGATAGCCTTAAGAGGACGTACTCGTGCTGAGTCTTCATCTATCACCGGAGGAAAAGGGCTGGGGACAATGGGAGACAAAAGATAAATAAGGGCTTGGCAAGTAAAGCTAGTAAAGTTTTCTTGAGTTTATTTAGCTTTAGTATAGTATTCTCTTGTTCACCATTAAACAGGCATACAAGGACTGATAAGACCAGCTTCAACATCATCTGGCTTAGCCTTATTATATAGTCTGTCAACTCTCAAAGCCTTGCTTTGTCAAGGACAGGCATGAAGAAGAGGTAATATTGTTGGCAAGATATGTGCTACTTAAGAAGTGATAACATCTAGCTGGTATGGATCTAACCCAATAGATGGTTTTTATGTCATAAAAACTTCTACTAGAAAAGTTATTAAACCTTTTTAATATTAAATGTGATTAAATATGGTTTCATCTTAAATGTCATTAGAAGCAACATAGATGGCTGAAAGGTCAGCAAAATTAATTTGTATGTGGTGAACCTGGGAGCCATTCAACTGCAAATAAATCTATCTGTTGTTACTGGCAATAGAAGAGTTGTCCCAGAGAAAGCATAATTGCTCTTGTAGAAACCCAGCAACCAGAATTGACTTGTTCAGAGAAATATGAAGAGAATCTGTTTTATTTGAAGAGAGTGGTTTTGCATGTAGGGGTGAGCTGATTCTTTTGAAGTTATAAGAATTTTGGATTATCTAAAACTACCACTATTCATTTCCACAGCAGGTATTGATTTATTAGGTTGTTTTAGTTGCTGATCATAGCTATCAGCTTTATTAACTTTATTAGCAGGGCAGTTTTTAGTTCTGTGTTCTAATGATCCTTTTTTAGAAGCTTAATGAGTTTAATTCTGTCTGGGCTTCAATAAAAACAGAGAGCTTTCTAGTTTATGTTTTTGGACAAATGCTTCTAAATTATTTTACACCGAATCCAGATTGTTGTTTCTGGAACACAACTGCTCAAACATGGCAGTTTGAAATCCACTAAGGTCAGAGCCGAGCCCGGCAGGGGGCAACAGTTTGGAGGGTGCAGGACAAGGGATTGGGGAGGGGATGGAGGGCTATACCAATGAGGGGTGTACCATCAGCACAGTGGATGGGAGGGGCAGATATGGCAGGAGCAGGAGACCATATCACGTGTCGGGGGTGTGCACTCGCTGTTTGAGAGCTATTGTGCGCCCCGGTCTCCAAGGCTCCCCTCGGATACTAGGTGGCTCAGATACTCTGGGCCTTCGGCTGATGCTGTGCAATGCCAGGTCCGTGGTAAATAAGGCCCCCCTCATTCACGATCTTATACAGGAGGGGGGAGCGGACCTGCCGGGTATTACGGAGACCTGGTTGGGCCCGGAGGGAGGGGTCCCTCTGGTTGAGATGTGCCCACCAGGCTTCAAAGCATTCCATCAGCCGAGGGCCCAGGGGAGGGGCGGGGGGGGTGGCGGTTATTATTAACGAAGGTCTTGGTCCGAGGGAGACCACTGTGCCACAGATTGCCGGTTGTGAATCCCTCTTTGTGAGATGGGGTCATGGGGTTCAAATGGGCTTGTTGCTTGCGTACCTGGCTCCCTGCCGCGCGGCAACGGCCCTGCCGAAGCTCCTCGACGTGATAGCCATGGTGGCAGTTGATACACCCAGGCTTATGGTCATGGGTGATTTCAACTTGGCGTCCATCGGTGAAACGTCTGAGACGGCTCGGGGGTTCATGGCTTCCATGACAGCCATGGACCTGACCCAGCTAGTTCATGGCCCCACCCACAGGGAAGGACACACTCTGGACTTGATTTTTGTCTCTGGCCAGTGGTTGAGTGATCGTATTATAGGGGATATAGACATGGAACCTTTGTCATGGTCAGATCACTCGCTTCTTCACCTGGACCTTTGAACTGCTACACCCCGCCGCAGGGAGGCGGACCCAATTAGATGGGTCCGCCCCAGGCGCCTGATGGATCCTGATAGGTTCCAGATGGAGCTTGGGCCATTTCCTGAGGATCTAGCACATGACTCGGCTGAGGACCTGGTAGCCGCCTGGGATCGGGCGGCTGGTGGGGCCTTGGACCGAGTCATGCCTTTGCGGCCTCTGACCCAGTGCTGATCCCGTGCAGCTCCTTGGTTTACTGAGGAGCTGAGGAAAATGAAGCACTGGAAAAGACGCCTGGAGAGTGGTTGGAGGGCCAGTCTCGCTGAATCTGATCGAACACTGGTAAGGTCGCATATTATTACCTAGTGACGATAAAGACGGCAAAGTTTAATTACTTTTCCACCTCTATTGCATCATCAGGGAATCGTCCGGCCATCCTGTTTAGGGTGACCCGCTCCCTGCTCCATCCGGGAGTGCAGGAGGATCCCCTGGAAGGCAGGGCAGAGGATTTCGGATAATACCTGTATGACAAAATCACTCAGATCCAGGGGGATTTGGACTCTGACTGGGTAGATCAGGGCAGGGTGACGAGGAATAGTCTTGAGAATGTTATCTGGGAGGAGTTTGATGCTGTGACTCCCGATGATGTGGACAGGATTTTGGAGAGACTTAGTGCGGCCACATGTTTACTGGACTCGTGTCCCTCCTGGTTGGTACTGGCTTCCCGGGAGGTTACACGAGGCTGGCTCCAGGGCATCATTAATGCTTCGTTGAGTGAGGGTCACTTCCCCGCTGCCCTGAAAGAGGCAGTGGTGAGGCCTCTCCTCAAGAAGCCGTCCCTGGATCCGGCAATATTGGCTAACTATCGTCCTGTCTCCAACCTTCGCTTCATTGCGAAGGTTGTTGAGAGTGTGGTCGCACAACAGTTTCCGCAATTCCTGGAGGAAACATCCTATCTAGATCCGTTCCAGTTGGGTTTCAGGTCTGGGCACAGCATGGAAACGGCATTGGTCGCGTTGGTTGATGATCTCTGGAGGCTTCGGGACAGGGGTTGCTCCTCTGTTCTGGTCCTGTTAGATCTCTCAGCGGCTTTTGATACCATCGACCACCGGCTGGAAGAGTTGGGGGTGGGAGGCACCGTATTGTGGTGGTTCTCCTCCTTTCTCTCCGACCGGTCACAGTTTGTGTTGGCAGGGGGGCAGAGGTCGACCTCGAGTCCTCTCGTCTGTGGAGTGCTGCAGGGATCGGTCCTCTCGCCCCTTCTGTTCAACATTTATGTGAAGCCACTGGGCGAGATCATCCGTGGCTTCGGGGTGAGATACCATCAGTACGCTGATGACACCCAGCTGTACATCTCCACCCCAGGCCACCCCAACGATGCCCTTGAAGTGATGTCTCAGTGCCTGGAGGCTGTGCGGATCTGGATGGGGAGGAACAGGCTCAAGCTCAACCCTTCCAAGACTGAGTGGCTGTGGCTCCCGGCATCCCGATATAGTCAGTTGACTCCATCACTGACTATTGGGGGCGAGTCCTTGGCCCCCACAGAAAAGGCTCGCAATCTGGGAGTCCTCCTGGATATGCAGCTGTCCTTGGAGGAACATCTGATGGCTGTAACCAGGGGGACCTTTTATCAGGTTCGCCTGATTCGCCAGTTGCGGCCCTTTCTTGATCGGGATTCCCTGTGCACGGTCACTCACACCCTCGTCACCTCTCGCCTTGACTACTGCAATGCTCTCTACATGGGGGTCCCCTTGAGGGGCACCCGGAGGCTCCAGCTGGTCCAGAACGCAGCAGTGCGGGTAGTGATGGGAGCAGCATGGCACTCCCATGTAACACCGCTCCTGCGCGAGCTGCACTGGCTCCCGGTGGTCTTCCGGGTGCGCTTCAAGGTGTTGGTTATCACCTTTAAAGCGCTCCACGGCATAGGGCCTAGCTATCTTCGAGACCGCCCTCTGCTACCGACGACCTCCCACCGACCTGTGCGCTCCCACAGAGAGGGCCTCCTTGGGGTGCCATCAGCCAAACAATTTAGGGTGGTGACCCCCAGGGGGAGAGCCTTCTCTGTGGGGGCACCTACCCTCTGGAATCAGCTGCCCCAAGGAGAATCCAAGACCTCAGTGCCTTCCACCGTGCCCTTAAAACCCACTTTTTCCAGCAAGCTGGGCTGGCTTAGGAAGAAATTCTTTAAATTTTTTAAATGTTTAATTGGTTTGTGGTTTTTTAAATTTTGGGGCCAAATTTATATAGATTTTAATTGTTTTTAATATTTGTATTTCATGTTTTTAATTCTGGCTGTGCACCGCCCTGAGTCCTCAGGGAGAAGGGCGGTATATAAATTGAAAAAAAAAATAGTGATTATGCAATGCGGTATTAAACCATACATCATGATTAACAAAACAGAATGGTAGTTTTCACTTGACATGTTAAGCCAAAGGAAATATGGTACTTTATGGTTAAATATAATAGCCTGGTTAAGATAATTCCGTATTATTCGGAGTATAAGACACTCCGGACTATAAGACACACCTACCTTTTTTGTGAGGAAAACAAGAAAAAGAAATCTGCCTCTGCCTCTGCCTCTGCCTCCCAGCAATTTTGCCTCGTTGCAGCAAACAGTAAATAGTCTGCTTTACTTTCACTTTTTTTTCCAGCATAGCTTTATTAGCACAAGAAAAAAAATCTGCTCCCAGCAATTTACCTCCTTGCAGCAAGCAGCAGAGGCATGCGCAGCAATAGGCAATGGCAATCCCTCCAGCCTAAAACAGCTGAGAGTCAGGAGGCCGATCCAGGACAATCAACTTGTGCTAATTAGGCTGTGCTGAAGCTGAAATGGGCTGTTTCTTCTTGCTGCTTGCTGCAAGGAGGTAAATTGCTGGGAGGCAGAGGCCAAAGGGTGGGGGCAGTGGGCGGGTGGGCGGGGTTACATTTGGTGTATAAGACACACCCAAATTTTCACCCCCTTTTAGGGGGAAAAAAGATGCGTCTTATACTCCGAAAAATACAGTATATGATTTGTTTGATATAGCCACTGTGGTTTGAAAACCATGTTTTATGGGTTAGCATATGCAAAAGTTATTTCAAGGACTGTCTTTTCCAAATCTTATCTCCCTGACCCACCATAGTGGGGAGGCAGAAAATGCTACAGGTCCTCTCCTAAGGAGGTACATCTAGTAGGACCAAGAAGAATGGCCTTCTCCATGGTGGTTCCCTCCTATGGAACATCAACCACACAGATAATATTAGCCTCCACTTTGATACTTTTACGAGGTCCTGAAGACCTGGTTTTCCAACAGACCTGGGGACCCCAGAATGTGATGGAACTCAACTCACCAAGTGGCTTATTTGATTGACTGATAGTTGTTGCCCAGAAGTGGAGGTTATTGCTTTGTATTGTTTTTTACATTGGGTTTTTATCTTTGTAAGCTAGAATGACTGACAGTGGCCATATATTTTTTTAAAAATAAATAAACAACTTTAGAAAATGAAGACCAAAGTTTTGGAGCTATGCATTTAAACATCTACAATACTCTTTAAAACAACTGATGAAAAAGAGATATAATTCTTTAGGGATTCTGATGGTTATACAAAGGGAAAATAAAGTTTCATTTGCTCTTATTTCTGTCTATACATATGAAAACTATTTTTTTCTGCTTTCTTTCTATTATCCATCTTAGCACAGATGTGATTATTTGCTTATTGTCTTTGCAAAGACTAGTGGAAAGTAATTTAACCTTTACATAGTATTAGACAAACATCAGGGATATAATTGTATTGGTATAACTGAAACCACAATGGCTGAATTATCTAAGCTAAAACAGAGTAGAATAGTTTGTAGGGTTTAATTTTAATTTAATTTTATTGTATTGAGAACCTGACCATAATCTTGGCAAAATGCTGCCCTGGGTCTTCGGAGAGGGGCGGCATATACATTGAATAAATAAAATAAAATAAATAAATAAAACTTCTACTTCTGAGTAGCACCCATTCAAATCAAACAAAGCTGAAAAATACAATTTCAAATCAGGTAAACCCAATCCTTCTCTTTCCCTTGCATCCTGTAATACTTAATAATGTTTTCTTTTTTTTGTCTTGCTATACAAATGTAAATTTATCCTTTTGCTACTCTTTAAGCAGTGCATAAATTCTCAAAATGGGTATTGTCTGACACAGAACCAATATTCTAGGCAAAATATTCATTTTAATCACAAATTCTTCCTAATAATGACAAAAGTTATAATTTTTATATTGTTATAGCTTCTACAAACAACATTGTTTTAGAGATTAAAATAATATTATAAGTATTATTAGGTGCAAAATGCACGTCTTAGTATATATTTACCTAACAGTGTAGTTGTATTTAACAGAATAACAGTTGGAAGGGACTTTGGAGGTCTTCTAGTCTAACTCCCTGCTCAGGCAAGAAACCCTATACCATCTCAGAGAAATGATTGTACAATCTCTTCTTAAAAACTTCCAGTGTTGGAGCATTCACAACTTCTGAAGGCAAGTTGTTCCACTGATTAATCGTTCTAACTATCAGGAAATTTCTCCTAAGTCTAGGTTGTTTTTCTCCTTTATTAGTTTCTATCCATTGTTTCTTGTCTTGCCTCCTGGTGCTTTGGAAAAGAGGTTGACCCCCTCTTCTTTGTAGCAGTCCCTCAAATATTGGAACACTGTTATCATGTCACCCCTAGTCAGCAGTGAAATCCACTTACCTTCGCTATTGGTTCGGGAATGGGAGCTTCTGCGCATGCGCAAAAGAGTGTGAGCGCTCCCATACGCTCCCATTCCCGAGCCAGTAGTAAATAATTGATCATATCTGGTGTTGTGAAAACCTGTGCATGCACAGATGGTAAAAAACCAGGACATAATGACGTCCCAGTGGGTGAGTGGAGCCTCCCGCTATCGGTGCTACTGATGGAACTGGGGGATTTCACAACTGCATTTAGCCCTTCTTTTCTTTAAACTAGACATACCCAATTCCAGCAACTGTTAATAATTTATGTAAAACAATAGCAGTGTAGAACTATCAGATTAAAAATAAGTATTAGGCATGAAACATATCATAGAACATAGTCAATATATTTTTTAAAAAATCAATTAAGTAAACAAATTTGGGAATATGATAAAATTATTCATCCTGATGGAGGAAATTAAAGATAGGAATTAATGAAGGACAAATAGATAACAGCTATATTTTTGTCCAATAGATAAATAACTATTACAAACATTTTTTCCTCACCCACCCTACTTCAATTAGCATTTCAAGAAATGTCTTAGTTGCCTGTAGCTCCTGATTTTCACAGCACCAGATATGATCAATCACTAATAATCAGTACAATTTTAGGCAGAAGCTTTCTGTCTCTCATGACAAATATTTCAGAGAGAAACAACATATTATATGCAACTACTGAATCTTTATGAAAATCAAATACTCACATATTCTTCTATAGATTAAGGGAATTATTTACTTAAAGTATCTATAGAGTGACTTTTTGACAAAATGCTTCTAAGATGGCTAATTATGAAGGTGACCACTAGAAGTTGTACACATTTTAAGTCATTCTCCATGAACCCATCAACATGCTACTCATCTAATTATGTTATTTTGTCTGAAAGACTGTCAAATAGGATGCCGTAACCTTTTAAAGTAATGCATTTGGATTGGTAATAGTCTGTTCTTTATTACATTTTGTCAAAAACAAAACAGTGAAAGTGTAGTGGATAAAGTAAATTAAGCTTTTAAATCAGACCTTAATTAACATTTTGAGGCTAGGGTGTTGCAAAATACTCTTAATTCAGTTCATCCTACAATGAAGAGTTTTTAACAAAGATCAATCTGTCTCTGAACCTGTTAGATTACCACCTTCCGTGTGGTAAAAGATCTCCCGTTGTGGCAATTCAAAAGATAGCTTCTTATGCTGTTTTAAATTCAAAAGCATTGAGCACTTTATACCGATGCTGTCAAAGAGCCATGCTTTTCCTGTTAAGATTCAGTCTAAATACTAAAAGCAAATACCTTTTAGCAAGCCGAATCAAATGCTTTTCAAAGGTATAACTATGGGCAAAGTAAGAATACCCAGATTTTGTAGCAAAGGGGATGCAATATTTGTTGGCCAAACTTAACAACAGAGAGGATTGACAGTCAGATTTGCCTTGAGACTGAGTGGTTTCTTTGGAGTTGGTTTCCCGTCCCCCAATGTTTTCACTAATAGGCCTATTTTAGTTGTTTCATGTATTTTCTAGCTTAAAAGTGTCAATTGTGCTGCTGGCTTTCATGAGCCTGAGATTTCTAATTGATTATCCTTCCACAAAAAGATAATCATGGATGCAGAGGCTATTTAGCCAATATTGTGCAGATCCCTGGCTGCTAACTAGCTGCTGACTCTTATATAGACCGTTTAACAATCCTGAAAACAGAGCAACTCAGAGTAATCCTTTACATTACCACCATTGTCATGATCCCATCGGAATCTGTAGAGGAGGACGAGGCAGAGCTGGAGCTGATGGAGATCGAGAGGGAGACTTCATTGGCTTTGGAGAACTGTGGGAAGGAGCAGGACGAGGCAGCTCAGGGCCCTCAGGATTGGGACGGCTTGCTAGCAGGGAGGAATAGGGGCATGATTGAGAGAGGGCAAGCAGTGGGGAGTGACAGAGCTTAGGCAATGAGCAAGAACTGCCCCCCTCCTGATCTCTAAGCACGGAGAGTGGAGAGAAAGCAGGAACAGCGCAGGCTGATCCAATGACTTGGGAGCCTCTTCACAAGGCACACCTTGGGACTGAGATTTAAGGAGACACTGTGGGGAGGGGCGTTTGTCAGGAACAAATGTTGAATTAGTGAAGTTTTGTGTGCTGTTGCAGACGTCTGGCGTTTGCAGGTCTTGCTTGCCTTGTTCCTTGCTTCGTGGACTCAGTGCTTCTTCCTTGCTTCATGGACTCAGTGCTTCTTCCTTGCTTCGTGGACTCAGTGCCTTGTTCCTTGCTTTGTGGATTCATTTCCCTGTTCCTTTGCTTTGCTGGACTGCTCACAGCCAGATGCTGCAATGTGTGTGTGTGAGCACTTTACTCTGAGACTTGCCATGAATGTGGGAGTGTTTGGGAAAAGTTGGAGCATTAAAGGGGAGTTTGAACTCTCAGCTGGCCGTGTGGTCTTGTCCCGGGTCATCACAACCATCTTCTAGTAGCTTCTACTAAGAAAGGCAATCTTCCACCATCCCTGAGTGTAGTAGTGACTGGTAGTTGGAAAGAAAGTGTGTATTAACAGAAGAGTTTCTATTGTGACTTACCCTAGCTGTCCTATCCAAAAATTGCATTAGACTCCCAGCTTAAAATACTTAGATTCTGTGGTTCCTAAACCTGAAATTCTCTGACATGGTATTTTTAAATAAATTCTCAATTTTCTTATTGATGAGTATCTGTTAATTAATGAAAATTAATTAATGAATAGTTATTAGATGAAGATGAAGTGGATGAAGAGAGAATAACAGCCTGTCAGCATACTCTGCTCTGGACAAGTCCTGCTGAATTTCTCAAGGGAATGCGTATGGCTCCATTCATGAACTGATAATTATGGCATCCAACCCAACAACTCTGGCTTGCTTCTCTCAGAACAAAGCAGAGGAAGAACAAATTGGTTTCTTTGGAAGCCTTGAAAGGAAAAAGCTAGGCTCCATGACTCTCAGATGTATGAATCTATATGGCTTATTAGCTATGCCTGCTTACTCCACAGAAAACAATAGTACAAATCAGCATAATGTGCAGCAGTACACTGCTCATTGATAAGCCATAATTTAGAAGAATGCTGGATTAATGTGCCATTCACAGTCTAACTGAAGACAAAACTTAGTTCAAAGAATGAAGAAAATTAATATAATATATAGAGTATAGTATAACAGAATACCGTATAATAATATTTCACAGAGAGATACAAGTACTCATTCCAGTTTTTTCCTTTCATTAATACGAACTGAATTCAGTCAGGTCAAAATGTTCCTTCTGAGTGAATCAGTTACTGATGTTTTGTCTTTTAAAGCGTATTCTCCAAAATAATGAGGACAGCATGCAAGACTTATACTTTTCACCTTAGCTTGCTGATATGATAAATCAATGCCCCACAGGAAATTATTTCAATTACTAATTGTCTTGTGGATTAGATTCAGTCAGTTTAGCACAGGGAAATACACCTGTTACTGGGAAAAGAAGGAAGATTATTTATGCTGACTTGTCTTCATCATATAGAATATGAACAATTTAATTTAACATACTGTATAGGAATACAGTCTTTATTAAGATATAAAAATTATCTACGGAGGAGGGTGACTTTTGACACACAAATTCAAAGAAGCAGTTATTAACATAGATGCCTGGCAAAATTAAGTCCATCCGATTCAAAAATCGGAACTGAATCACAACAGTCTAATGCAGAACTTTAATATTTTATATAATTTTACATTTGTGAGTTGTAAATTGACTGGCAAAGTCCCTAAATATCGCATCAGTACTCAGCAATCTAATAACATTACCATTATAATTCAGTTCTATTCTCAACATTACGATATTCATTTGTGACTCAGAAAAATGGAATAATGATGCTTTGGCTCACAGAAATATTGTAGGGTTTAAATCACCACCATTTCTACACTGCTTTTAAAACAATTATTTTGCATATAACTAATCATTTAATTCATTTATTCACTGGTGAATGAATAGAGTCAACATGCTGAATAACACAGATTATATAATGAAAGCTATGAAAGCATATTATGGCAATTTAAGATGCTTACATGAAGGCAAAATATAAAAAGAAAAATGAGTACCAGAAGATGCAAAATATTCTGTATTAACATCATATTCAATATAACTGATTCAGCTACCTAGGCATTTTATGTTATGGGTACAAGTACCAGATACAAACCAACAATAGATAAGTATGTCAGCAATATATGTTTTAAACTTGCATGGTTTCCTAGCAGCCCAACCTCTGTGTTTTTGCCCAGGAAACCAGAAGCAGAAATACAGGCAGTCTTCAACTTATTACCATAATTGAGTCCAAAATTTCCATTGCTAAGCAAGACAGTTTTAAATGAGTTTTGCCCCCACTTTACAAACTTGCCACAATTATTAAGTGAATCACTGCAGTTGTTAAGTTAGTAACATAGCTGTTACTGTGCTAAACTGGCTGATTCTAATGCACAGTAACTAAACTGTGTTTCCCTGTGCTAAACTGACTTAATAGCAAAGCAATAGCAATAGCATTTAGACTTATATACCACTTCATAGTGCTTTTACAGCCCTCTCTAAGTGGTTTAAAAAGTCAGCATCTTGCCTCCAACAATCTGGGACCTCATTTTACCCACCTCAGAAGAATGGAAGGCTGAGTCAACCTTCAGCCTGTGAGATTTGAACTGCTGAACTGCAGCTAAAGTACCCTGCAGTACTGCACTCTAACCACTGCATCACCTCTGCTCTGTTATCTAATCTAATCTAATGCACAGTAACACACTTGTTAAGAGAATCTGGTTTCCCCGTTGACTTTACTTGTCAGACGTTTACAACGGGTGATCACATGACCCTAGGACATTGCATGGCATAAATACATGCCAGTTGCCAAGCATCTGAATTTTGATCACATGACCACAGGGATGATGCAACAGTTATAAATGTGAAAAATGGTTATAAATCACTTTCTTCAGTGCTATTGTAACTTTGAACAATCACTAAACAAATGGTTGTCAGAGGACTACCTGTATAAAGAATAATTTTAGTTTGTTGCTTTTAAAAACTAGGACCTAAAAGTCCTTGCTAATCTATTGCAAATTACCCAAAGATCTGTAAATAGATCTTTGGGTAATTTATAGGGCAGGAATTATCTATATTGGCAAGCAGCAGTTTTCAGACACACCTTTGGCTCTTAGCATCTTATTTTAAGAAGGTTCTACTGAGATTCCAAATACTGAGACAGTATTTGGAATCTGATTGATGAAGATTGATGAAGAAAGATCTTTCCAAGTGTCAGTCCTTCGTTTCAGCCTGAAAACTGTTCAGGGACAACAATTACAGTTCTCATCACTCATTTTTATTATCTGCTACAAGACAAATATTTACTTGCTCATTAATATTGAAGTAATATCTATAAAATTATGAACGCAAACAACATCATTTTAAAGACAAAAATAGGGCACTGGGGACATTCAAATATTTGGAAAAGATTCAATACATAGTAATAAATATAGCTGTTGACTTCTTGTTATAATTGTCAACTTCAGTACTGATTTGCTGGCCAAGATGAATGTCCTAGGTGGGCTGGGAGGGAGGTAGCAAAAAATGAGAACCAAGGTAAAAATGTGACGGGACTGCAATGACAATCAATTTATTTTGACCCAGATTCACATTTTGCTTAACTGACAATATGTTCTCTACCCTGCGGCTATTAGGTATGAATTTGAATCCATTTGAGAAAGTTCATTGACCTGAATGGCATTTCAGCTACCTTGTTTTTATTATTTGAGATATTTTTACTTCTTCACAAAAAGATTAAGACAAGACACTTTAGAATCTAAAAGGGTTGTTGCAAAGAAGATAGCAAGAAAGGAAGTTCGAAAGCAACTTAGAGGAACTATCTTAAAGGTGCTTTTTTTCTTCAGAAGGCAACTGGACTGTTTTTTCCCTGAAGGAAAAAAAAGAAAATGTTTCACTTCTCGTCCATTTCTTCTCCTTCTCCTTCTCCTTCTCCTTCTCCTTCTCCTTCTCCTTCTCCTTCTCCTTCTCCTTCTCCTTCTCCTTCTCCTTCTCCTTCTCTTCCTTCTCCTTCTTCTTCTTTTCATTCTCCTTCCCCTTTCCCTTCTCCCCTTCTCCTTTTCTCTCCTCCTCCTCCTCCTCCTCCTCTCCTCCTCCTCCTCCTCCTCCAGAAAGAAACAGTCCAGTTTCCTTTTGAAGAAAAAAGCACTTTTGAGACAACTATGACCTGGATGACTGAGAATCTCCAAAGACACTTAGCAGCACTATTTCCAAGAGAGAGACTCCATATTGTGTAGGGAGGTTTGGATTACTTAATCATGATTGGTTCAGTGGTGGGTGGCCCCCGGTTCAAACCAGTTCGCAAGAACCGGTAGTAAAACTGGTGGGAGGCCCATCCACCACCCTGGATGTCGTCATCAGCTATCTGCACATGCGCAGAAGCACGGCACGTGCACTTGCTTTGCTCGCGTGCACGCACAATCCCATTGCAAACAGATGGTAAAGGTAAGTAGAACCCATCCCTGGATTCGTTGATTACCTAAAGAGTAAACTCACACCTCATATTAAACCTAAACCATGGCATGCAATTCTTGTCGGACAGAAATAGTAGAGATTGGGAAACTGCTTAATAAAGAGCATGAATCATTGCAGAAAGTATAGTATATCAATTTAAAAATAAAAAAGGGGAAAAAACTATTTTAAAAAGCTTTTATTTTTATTTATTTATTTTCTTGCCATCTTGGGAAACTACTGAAGAATCCTCATTGACTTTCTTTTGAGGGTGGTGGGGTAGCTTTGAAGTTGCAGATCGGTCATTTTCATTATGAAAAGAAGAGTTTCCATAACTGGTTGACAAGTTTGTCACTTTGAGGAAGAACTTTCTCATCATCAGATTCAGTGGGTTGCCAGCTAGACAGTGGATGTTAGAGAAGTCTGACATCTTTGGGCCGATCTAAGTTATTAGATGAGCCTTGGTGGCGCAGCAGACTAAAGTGCTGTTAAATAGCACCAGCTGCCTGCAATTACTGCAAGTTCAAATCTCACCAGGCTCAAGGTTGACTCGCCTTCCATCCTTTCGAGGTAGGTAAAATGAGGACCTAGTTTGTGGGGGCAATAAGTTGGCTTTGTATAAAAAAGAACACCGCTGGGAGGGGGGGCGAAAGCCCTACTAAGCAGGTATATACAAAAGTATGAAGGCTAGTGCTTAATGCATGGTAAGCCAACCTGAGTCTCCGGAGAAGGGCGGCATATAAATTGAACCAATAAATAAATAAATGAATAAATGTGAGGGTTATAGCTTCCTAACCAGAGGTGGTATTCAGCAGGTTCTGACCAGTTCTGGAGAACTGGTAGCAGAAATTTTGAGTAGTTTGGAGAACTGGTAAATACCACCTCTGACTGGCCCCACCCCCATCTATTCTCTGCTTCCCAAGTCCCAGCTGATCGGGAGGAAATGGGGATTTTACAGTAACTTTCCCCTGCAGTGGGGAGGGAATGGAGATTTTACAGTATCCTTCCTCTGCCATGCCCACCAAGCCATGCCCACCAAGCCATGTCATGCCCATCAAGCCACGCCCACAGAACCAGTAGTAAAATACTACTGGTCCCACCACTATTACTAACAATATTCTATGGTAGCTAGTTTACACAAACAGCAGAAGCAGGCTAGCACAAGTAAGGCTCCCAAGTCAGGCAGAAAGGCAGAAAGAAAATAGCATTTATAATCTGGCTATATCATCAAGGTCTTCTCATAATGCATAGTTTGTATATGGGATAATCATTAAAATATAAACTGGTGAAATGACATTACAATTCTCCCTGACCAAAAGTCATCCATATTCCTGACTCTAAACTGTATGGGTCATTGAAAAATTTAATATTCATACTATATCTAGACACATGCTTTTATTTTTAATGAGGAACTAAAGGTCAGAAGTCATATTATTCTCTCAGACATTCTCATCTCATTTTAAACATTCATTTTGAAACTGCAGGGGGATAAAAAGAAACAAAACTTAGCATTGCCTATGTTCAGTAGCTTAATGGATCTATCTTGGTCAGGAGGAAAGAGAGCTTGTATGTGTCAGCAGCAGGAGTGGGCTGCTGGGGGTTCACAGGACTTTGGGAGAACCTCTAACTAAGATTCTGTACAGTTCGGAGAACCCCCAAATTTCCTCCTGGCTGGCCCCGCCCATCCCTCCCCTCCCAGGAGTTTCCATGCAGCCCGTTTTGGATGCAGGTAAGTGCAGGGTGCGTGCGGCGGCTCAGTGAAAGTGAAAAACGGGCCTATTGGAAGTTCAGGAAGGCCAGAAATGGACCCGTTTCCTGCCACCAGAGAGCCTGGGGATGCCGTTTTCACCCTCTTGGAGGCTCGAGGAAAGCTTCCAGAGCCCGGAGAGGGCAAAAACGACCCCCCCATCTGTGGTGCAGGAGGCTGACTAGGCCACACCCACTCAGCAACTGGGCAGAGAATCCCTTCAAAATTTTTGAAGCCCACCTCTGGCCAGCAGTGTTCAAGATGGTATGATTGGATCAATTCTGTTGGCCTTTTTTAACTCTACTTCAGCTCCTGGAAAAAAAGTTTTTGTCAGTTTTTTTTCTTCATTTGTTAGCTTTTTGAAGTAGGTAGGTCAATGAAAAATAAATAAATAAATATTATACATACTGTAAATGTTCACAATAGTATGCTCAGGCTTGGCAATATATATAAACTTATATAAATTTACTAATATATAAATATGCACAATATCATCACAAGGAAATCACTGTTAGTCTAAAAGATCTACATGCATTACAGAATAGATAATCCAAGAAAAAAAAGAGATAATGCAGTTTCTTCTTTTGCTATTCCGTACTTCTGAGTGGCAAACTTGCTATTTCCCCTTTTTTCATTTAGTGCTACAAATGCTTATGTCTCTATATAATTTAAACATATTTTTTATCAGATCAAGTAGTTGTCCTCATTTTACTGACCTTGGAAGGATAGAAGGTTGAGTCAACCTTGATCCGATCTGGCTCAATCTCCAGGCTGTGGGCAGAGTTAGCCTGCAATATTTAATTCTAACCACTGCGCCACCACAGTTCATAGCAAACAATAGTTTACTATTTTAACAATAGTAAAACCTTTGTTAAAATTCTGCAATACAATGTCACTGCCTTGTAGCCAGTTTATGCAGAAGAAAAGTAAACCAACAGATTAACAAGGAACCTAGAGGGAGGTTAATTATTCACAGTGTAACATTTTGTCTCCCTCTGTTTCAGATTAAGCAAATTATCATGCTGTCTGGGAACACATGGCCATAAATTCATAACATTGAAAGATCACGGTGGTGATGGGGGGTGAGAGGAGACCACTGGATTAATAGTTCTAGATTTGGAAATAGGAGGGAGGCATCTCTTAGGTTTTTAAGAAATAGAAGTGAAATGTGACAGAAATGGAATGTTTCACCCATACATCATTGCTCCACTTAATTCTTTGAAGCACTGAAGAACAGCAAAAATCTGCTGAGTTCTCAGAAAAATGTAGAAAGCTATTCAAGGAGATAAAGTAATGGCTTTATTCCTATCTTTTACCAAAGTTTACAAATATTTCCAGTACATATAGAACCATAACCATTTTAATTTTGCAAATCCTGAGAAACAGTTTCCCTTAGTTATTCTCATTGCTGCCAACCTCAAAATGACAGAAAACAAAGCAAAAGATATCAAACATTCACTACTCTGTTTACAATTGCACTGGTTCCAGAGGTTACCCCCCCCCAAAAAAAGGAAGAAGGAAGGCCATCACTCCTGCTTCACAGAAAAAAAGGAATAACTAAAAAAAATGTACTGTATTTACTGCTTTGGATTGTGCCATATAAATTTATTTTATGATATAACCCACTCTGCTATTTATGCAACCCATTGAATACCCCAATACTTCCTTGTGGTGTATAGTTATGGATGTGGTCAGAAAGTGTCATGTCTCATATGTGCATCTTGTAGGCATGGATCCTGTTCAATCTCAAGTATTTTGTTACTCCAACCAATAAGATTCCTTCAGATTTTTCTGATTTGGGACTAGAATCTTATTATTTATTTATTTATTTGTTTGTCAACAAGTACAAGGAAACAGTATCAGTATAGACGTAAACATAGACACATGAAAAATGGTACAAATAAATGGATATAAATAAGCAAAACATAATCATAAACACATAAAATGAGTACATATAAATGGGGACAGTAAGACAGGGATGGTAGACACGTTGGTGCGCTTATGCGCGCCTCCTTATGGACCTCTTAAGAAATGTGTGAGGTCCACGGTAGACAGTTTAAGGTAAAAGGTATGGGGGTTAGCAGTGGTGGGATTCAAATAATTTAACAACTGGTTCTCTGCCTGAATGATTTCTTCCAACAACCAGTTCACCAAACTCCTCAGAAAATTAACAACCAGTTCTCCCGAAGTGGTGTGAACTGGCTGAATCCCACTACTGGGGGTTAGAGAAACTAACAACATGATCAGGTAGAGTATTCCAGACATTTACTGCTCTATTGTTGAAGTCGTATTTTCTACAATCAAGATTAGAGCCGATTACATTTAGTTTCTGTTGATAGCCCTTGTGTTATTGCAGTTGAAGTTAAAGTAGTCATTAACAGGTAGGACGTTATGGTAGATAATCTAAGTTTAGGTCGTAATGTAGATGGCATAGTTCAAGGTTATCCAGGCCTAAAATTTCAAGCCTGGTGGTACAAGGAATTTTATTGCAAGCAGAGGAGTTGAGTACTCTTCTTGTAAAATACCTCTGGACCCTCTCTAATGTATTAATGTCCGAAATACAGTGTGGGTTCCAGGCAAGTGAGCAGTATTCAAGGATAGGTCTGACAAAGGTTTTGTATGCCCTAGTTAGAAGTATAGCGTATCAGAGAGAAAACTTCGTAAAATAAAGTTGACAACTCTTAATGCCTTTTTAGCAATGTTGTTACAGTGAGTTCTGGGGCTTAGATCTTTTGAAATGAGTACTGCTAGGTCCTTGACAAAGTGTGGGTCATCTTTTAGAACATTTTCACCCAGCTTGCATTTGATGTTCTGATTTTTATTACCAATGTGCAGGACTGAGCATTTGTTAGCAGAGATTTGGAGTTGCCAATTGTTTGGCCATTCAGATACATAATCTACATCGTTTTGTAGGGTAGTAGAATTGTCTGTGGTGTTAAATAGTTCTACATCGTCAGCAAAGAGGACGCAGCTGCTTATAATATGATCACAAAGGTTGTTTATATAAAGCAGAAAGAGTGTTGGTCCTAGAACACTGCCTCGGGGAATGCCACTGTTAACTGGCGCAGGGTTTGATATAGCGTTTCCAATTTTATCTACTTGTTGCCAGTTCGATAGGCATGTAGTTATCCACTTGTGCAAAGATCCAGAATTGCCATAAGAACTTAGTTTTAACAGAGGTTTGTCATGAACCACTGAATCAAAGGCTTTACAGAACTCTATGTAGATTGCATCTATTGCTTTAACCTGGTCGAGTTGAGAGGTCCAAATGTTTTTGCAGTGTATGAGTTGCAGATTACATGACAATTTTTTCCTGAAACCAAATTGTTTATTAGATAGTTTATTTGTTACTAAGTGGAGGGTGATGGATTGGTTTATGATGGATTCCATGACTGTACAGGTGACACAGCAAAGCAAGATTGGTCTATAATTCTCAATAAGGCCCGGGTCACCTTTTCTGAAGATAGATATGACTGTTGCTAATGATCATATGTCAGGCAAGGAACTCTTCTAAAAGATACTTCATAGATGGTGCTTAGAGGTTTTTAGAAAGTAGGCACATATTCCATCATATTCCATATTATATGATCAATTAGTTTTCTATCCTGTCTTTCATTCAGGTACTTAAGGGGCACATATAGTATTCTATCTTCTTTTTTCACCACAAACCATCCCTGTGAAACTGATTGGGTTGGGAAGGAATGACTGTGTCAAAATCACTGAGTTCTGCAGTGAAGGTAGACAAGAAGTTACTGTTCCCAGTCCAACACCATAATCACAACATTACCCAGTCACTATTTTCAGTTTTGAATAAAATTGTAAAAGCTGAAAAGCTGATTTGGGGCTTTTGCCTCTTTGGAGCTCTTATAGTTCTGCTGATCAAATGATCTCTTCCTTTTATAACTCAATCTATATCAACAATAATTCCAAATATTTTAAAATATTGCTATAATTTGCATTTACATATCTTTCTAAATCATAAAGAGGGTTTCTTAGTTTATGAGCGAACACAGAGATATGGTTAACTCATCAAGATTTATTAATACAGGATGCAAAAATTAAGAGGAAGTTAAAGATCTATTGACTGCAGAAGAATATACTTTTCTATAATTTTCATAAACACAGTTTAATATAGATGAAAGGAATTGAAAAGATTTAAAATGGAATTACAAATTGAATTTCAAATAATGGACATGTAATAGCAAAAATACATAAAATTTTATTAATATTTGAAACAGAAAACTGCGTTAAAGATTGCACGACAAAAGGACTGCTAATTTTGGATATAACAGTGATGGATACTTGGGATAGAATGGAGTTAACTGGTTCAGAATACGTCATAATCTAAGAGAAAATTTCTTCAAAAGGATTTACTATTGGTATTTGACAGCAGGGAAATTATAAAGAATGTATAAAGGTATTTCAAAGCAGTGCCAGAAATATTGGAGCATGAAGGAACATTTTATCATGCATGACGGGCTTCTGAGAAAGCTAAGAAATTCTGGGTACAAATTCATGTAATGATGCAAAGAATTTTTAAGGATTAATATTGCTAAGAAACCAAAACCCTCCTTACTGGGACTTACAGATATTGAATAAGAAAGTACCTTTGGTAACTTGATACTGTAAATGGTGACTGCAGCAAATTTATTATAGGGAAGAATAATGACATTTCCACTGTGGAGGAATGGAGTGTGAAAATGTCAAGAATTTACAGAAATGGAGAAACTGATCTGTTTGGTCAGAGAAACTTTTTTTTTTAAAGACTACTAGCATTTTATGATTTTTTTTGTGAAAGAAAAAAATGAATAGCTGATTTATGGATCTGAAGGCTAAAAGATATGAGGATTAAATGAAGGGGTGAAGGGACTTGTAAAATATGGGGAGGGAGAAAACATCATAAGAATGTAATTATCTGTTGAAAAGAAAGTTGGAAAACATCTATAAGTTTTCTAACTGGTTTCATTTTTTTCTTTGTTTTTTCTTTCAACATTGTTTAAGCATAGTTTATTGCAGTTGATTAGAAACTCACAGAAGGCACAGAACTCATGACTGGTAAACTATAATGGTAGGTTTGATAGAACCATTACAGTAATAAATAATCAAATCAAATTTTGGTTTTCTATTTCCATTAGAGAACTGTAACTAGGATTCAAAAACCTATTAAATTAATTATGTGAATTTATGGAAGCTTTACAATTTTTTTAAAGCAGCAGATACCATCGCCACCTGGCAACGCAATAGCAAATTGCTTTGAACCTGAGGGGAATCTCAAAAATAAATTTTAATATGTTAATTAAATATGTAAACTATTTAATATAGCAACAAGTTATTTTGTCCTACACTCTGATATGAAACTAAGAGACAAAAGCAATATAGAAGTGTATATATATATATATATATATATATATATATATATATATATATATATATATATATATATATATGTCTTTTTCTGTTTTTCGTAGGCTTTTATGTGCATATTCTTTCTAGCCAGGTTTTACCTACGTAAGCTAGGTTGTTCTGCAGCTCTGACTGTGTGAAATCTCATTCACCAGCTTCAGAGCTTTTTTTCCGTTGACAAACTGCAACTCTGCGTTGCTCTCTGGGAGACTCAGATAGCTATTTCTGCCTTATAAGGCTTCGTCGGTGAGCCACACCCACTTCTCAGATATTCCCCCTGTAAAGGTACAATGTGTCTTTTTCTGTTTTTCGTAGGCTTTTATGTGCATATTCTTTCTAGCCAGGTTTTACCTACGTAAGCTGGGTTGTTCTGCAGCTCTGACTGTGTGAAATCTCATTCACCAGCTTCAGAGCTTTTTTTCCGTTGACAAACTGCAACTCTGCGTTGCTCTCTGGGAGACTCAGATAGCTATTTCTGCCTTATAAGGCTTCGTCGGTGAGCCACACCCACTTCTCAGATATTCCCCCTGTAAAGGTACAATGTGTCTTTTTCTGTTTTTCGTAGGCTTTTATGTGCATATTCTTTCTAGCCAGGTTTTACCTACGTAAGCTAGGTTGTTCTGCAGCTCTGACTGTGTGAAATCTCATTCACCAGCTTCAGAGCTTTTTTTCCGTTGACAAACTGCAACTCTGCGTTGCTCTCTGGGAGACTCAGATAGCTATTTCTGCCTTATAAGGCTTCGTCGGTGAGCCACACCCACTTCTCAGATATTCCCCCTGTAAAGGTACAATGTGTCTTTTTCTGTTTTTCGTAGGCTTTTATGTGCATATTCTTTCTAGCCAGGTTTTACCTACGTAAGCTAGGTTGTTCTGCAGCTCTGACTGTGTGAAATCTCATTCACCAGCTTCAGAGCTTTTTTTTTCCGTTGACAAACTGCAACTCTGCGTTGCTCTCTGGGAGACTCAGATAGCTATTTCTGCCTTATAAGGCTTCGTCGGTGAGCCACACCCACTTCTCAGATATTCCCCCTGTAAAGGTACAATGTGTCTTTTTCTGTTTTTCGTAGGCTTTTATGTGCATATTCTTTCTAGGCAGAAATAGCTATCTGAGTCTCCCAGAGAGCAACGCAGAGTTGCAGTTTGTCAACGGAAAAAAAAAGCTCTGAAGCTGGTGAATGAGATTTCACACAGTCAGAGCTGCAGAACAACCTAGCTTACGTAGGTAAAACCTGGCTAGAAAGAATATGCACATAAAAGCCTACGAAAAACAGAAAAAGACACATTGTACCTTTACAGGGGGAATATCTGAGAAGTGGGTGTGGCTCACCGACGAAGCCTTATAAGGCAGAAATAGCTATCTGAGTCTCCCAGAGAGCAACGCAGAGTTGCAGTTTGTCAACGAAAAAAAGCTCTGAAGCTGGTGAATGAGATTTCACACAGTCAGAGCTGCAGAACAACCTAGCTTACGTAGGTAATACCTGGCTAGAAAGAATATGCACATAAAAGCCTACGAAAAACAGAAAAAGACACATTGTACCTTTACAGGGGGAATATCTGAGAAGTGGGTGTGGCTCACCGACGAAGCCTTATAAGGCAGAAATAGCTATCTGAGTCTCCCAGAGAGCAACGCAGAGTTGCAGTTTGTCAACGGAAAAAAAAGCTCTGAAGCTGGTGAATGAGATTTCACACAGTCAGAGCTGCAGAACAACCTAGCTTACGTAGGTAAAACCTGGCTAGAAAGAATATGCACATAAAAGCCTACGAAAAACAGAAAAAGACACATTGTACCTTTACAGGGGGAATATCTGAGAAGTGGGTGTGGCTCACCGACGAAGCCTTATAAGGCAGAAATAGCTATCTGAGTCTCCCAGAGAGCAACGCAGAGTTGCAGTTTGTCAACGGAAAAAAAGCTCTGAAGCTGGTGAATGAGATTTCACACAGTCAGAGCTGCAGAACAACCTAGCTTACGTAGGTAAAACCTGGCTAGAAAGAATATGCATATATATATATATATATATATATATATATATATATATATATATATATATATATATACCTTAAAAAGACAAATATATATATATATATATTTTTCTGAGGTTTTCGCGGGTGTTTGTATGTAGGTCTTTGGTTATTCGGGTTTTCTCCCACGTAAAATTGGAAGTGTCTTGGCAACATTTCAACGAAGTCTCATTCGTCATCTTCAGGCTGGTGTTTTCGGCTTTGTGCTTCGTCGAAACGAATATATATATCACAAAGAGACAGGGATTACAAATAC
This sequence comes from Arizona elegans, assembly GCA_022577455.1. Lineage (NCBI taxonomy): Eukaryota > Metazoa > Chordata > Lepidosauria > Squamata > Colubridae > Arizona > Arizona elegans. The sequence goes on from JAKOOJ010000009.1 coordinate 62,101,315, forward strand.
CATGGTAATAGGCATGAATCCAAACATGCATTTGAGTAACTGGTTGATGCATCACTTTTTTTACTCTCTGTCTATAAACATAAAGTGAATCTCTACTTAAATCATCAACATGTTTAATTTCTAAAGTGGGCATGTCCGGTAATATCTTGTTTTCCCAAGAATAAGACCTCCCCCGAAAATAAACCCTCCCTTGAAAATAAGTGCTCCCCCTGAAAATAAACCCACCCTGAAAATACTTAACCACATGTGCAGCTGGTCCCCACCATTTCCTCTGGTTAGGGTGAGGAGACAGAGCTGGAAATCAGGTAAGAAGGCAAGAGGATCTCTGTCTTGCTCCATGTGCCCCAAAATAATAAGACCTCCCCAAAAATAAGGCCAAGCGCTTATTTCGGGGTTCAAAATTTTTTTAGACAGGGTCTTATTTTCGGGGAAACACAGTATCAGTAAACCATGCTTAACAATGTTGAAAGGATAAGAAAATGCGTCTTAACTATATCAAAAGCAAGAATAGTTAAACTCCATTTCTTTCAGTGGGAAGATCTGGAACAAATACTGTTGGTGAAAATCATCTCTGCATAATACTGCCATCTCAAATATATATGACAAGGTAGAAATCTTGCATACATTTACTTAAGACTAAATCATACTGAAAACAGGTGCGTTTGCTTTTCAATAAATGTAGATCAGATCCTCTGATCAGTTGAGTATAAGAAAAAACAAAAGACAGTTAGACCTTCCATCCTTATTGTATTTGAACATCATTAGTACAGAAGACAGGATATAGAGCAGAGAAAAATATTTCCAGGGTTATCGTTAAGGTTTCTAAAAATTTCAAATGCTATGCAGAAGAAATTAACTTTGAAGCAAGCAATAGCAAAGGCATGCAGTAGTATGAATATTCACTCTTTATTTTTCCCTCTTTGGAAATAAAGATTACCCAAATGATAAAAAAAAAATCCCAAATAAAAAATACAACTGGGTAAATAATAATACAATAACACATTTTTATGTTCTGCATTGTATTATTTAAAATATTGCACGCAGCACCATTCTGAGACTTTTTCAGATAGAGAAATTATCAAGTATTTGTATCTCTTTCTACATCCATTCTTAGCAATTTGTTAATATACAAAGTCAGTCATTTTTAGAGATAGGGAATCTGGCTGAAACATATTAAATAATGAAATCCAACGAGCCTTGATGTAATTTTTCAGTCTTGGAATAAAGAGTTACCCAACCAGAAATATTCATTTTAACAACACTGATAAGAAAATGGAATATCGTTGTTTGTTTCATTACAGTTATATCAATATTGACCATAGCTTGGCAGCTTCCTATATACAGTGGTACCTTGGTACTCAACTGCTTTGAAACTCATCAAATTTGGTACTCAGCACATTTTGATGCAAAAATTTTGTTCAGGTACTCATGGTTTGTTTGGTATTCAACGCACAAGCTAGAACATATTGTTGTTGGCTGTCTTGTAACTCACTACATTATTCCTTATGGGAATAATTTGATCAGTACTCATCATTTTTGGTACTCATTTTGCCACTCAGAACCAATTAAAGATGAGTACCAAGGTACCACTGTATTAAATATTCCAACTTCTTACTATTGTACAGGACTATTGTATATACAGGTCTGTATACAAAAGAACCAGACATCCCCAATTTGTTACCTTTTAAATATGTTGTATTATAATTGGATTATAATTCCCATAATACTGTGCTGTCCCACTCATGCGCGCGCGCGCGCGCACACACACACACATACACACACCGGGTGTAAGGAATCTTTATTAAGGCTTCTGAGCAATTCCTTGTGCCTGCATCAGCTCAACTCCAATGAGTTCCATAGGCTACTCAAATGAAACCAACACTAATCATCAAGGCAAAGGCGAGTCCCGTCCACTAGGCAAAACAAGTTCCCAAGGCAAAGGCAAGTTCCAAAACAAAAGGAAATGCAAGGCAAGCAAAGACAACAGCTGAAGAGACATAATTCAAAGTTCAAGGCAAGAACACACAGCATCGCCTCCATCTGTCTACTGTGCTAGCTTCTGGTGCAGCCCATCAAGAAGGGTGAATTATCTGGCTGACCTTCACTGCTCCTGCCTTTTCTCTGTCCTACATGTTCTTGGATCAGGTGCAGAAGACAGTTCCTCTTCCTCACTACTGACAGGCTGCAGCTGCACCTGAAGCCTCAGGGCTGTCCTACTGCAGCTGCACTTCAGCCAACTTCCTCACAAATGACTGCTTGGAGCCACTGACCAACTCCTTTCCAGATGTACCTGGAACTGGTTCATCCTCCTCCAAGCTGACATCTGGAGAGGTACAGTATCTAGGGAAGTGTCTGGGGGGGGGGTGTCATTACAAATTCCCAATGTACACTGCCTCTCTTGGCCAGGAATGATGAGCCTTGTAGTCTGATGTATCTGTTTGAAGCTGAAGGCTGTGCAAAGCTACAGAATTTTTCTTGTTATACAAACTTCTGCCACATTCAAAGAATGCTGTGAGGTTTGTGTTAAAATATATTCCACTGCAGTATCTGAGGATTTTTTTTTTAGGTAAACATTTTCTCTGCACACATGGAAAGTAGGCAGAACCATATTTCACAATTTTTCCACTTGCTGTGGGAGACTCAATATACTAAAAGTACAAGGAAGTCCTTCATAAATTTGGACAAATTTCCCATAATCCTAGGTAGCAAGGGATAGTGTAATCATAATCAATAGTATATAGAAATCAAAAGAGTCACCATTTCAGCTTTAAAATTTTAGATGCTATGATTTTAAAAATAAAAGTTTTAAAAATTCAGAGTCTACTGCTTCTTAGTTCTCCCAATGAATGGTACCAAATTGGCCATGAGAGTAGAATTGAGGTAAAGAACATATATTTCTATAGATGTTGCTGCACTACAGTGCCCAGCAACCAACTCTCACTAATGACCACAATGTCTGAAGCCTCCTGGAATTATTTTTTATCATTTATAGGCCACAGTATTCTATGACAGTACAACGTACTGTTAATAAAATGCAGACAACAGTATGTTATCCTTCAAGATAGGATTTAGAACAAGCATGTCCATCCTACAGCCGATGACTGCATGTGGTCCAGGACAGCTATTAATGTGGCCCCATGAGATTAACATTATTATGTGATTTATATACATTAACCATATTATTTTATATGCAGCCCGAGACAATTTCTTTTCACCCAATGCAACCCATATAAGCCAAAAGGTTGGAAAACATGTAGAATAAAGACTCCATCTTGCATACAGGAGCATGAGTATGGATTTTTATTTTCTTTATTTATCAAATTTAGGCACCAATCAGTTCACTAATTGCATTAATTCATATAAAATGAGTTAATCTAAAACATGATTAATTTGATTGTTAGTCTTATGAAAGACATGATGAGTGGGAATATACTGTATATGTGTATCCACGCACGCATGCATGCGTATTTACAGAGGGGCTACTTGATTCCCCATGTCCAAATTAGAAAGTAGAATCAAGCGTGCTTATGTGAGCAATGGATCCCATGTATTTTTATCTTTACATCTTCCCCAATAAAAGTGCTTTTAAGTTTTCCTATGATAAAAAATTAAGGGGAAGATGGATTTTTTTTTATTGTAGGAGGGGATAATTATAGCAGTTCCAGCCATAAAGATTTCACAATAAAAATTTAAAAGTAGTGCATTATAAATAACAAATATAGCTGATGATAAATGAGCACATTTTAAGAAATCATTGTCAAGAAAACTTTTGAAATGTTCTTAGGGTTTTGACAGATTGGATCTCCAGAGACTTTTTGTGCCTTGTGAGATTCTGACAACCGTACAGTTAAAGTCTTGAACAGTTTTTCAGTTTCATGTGAATGAGCAGGTCCTGCTCACTCTTATACTGTATATTGCTGCAGTTAGACAACGAGGAGCTGTAAGTAACGGAATTATTTTTCAAGCAGAAATCATAATGAATACTGTGCCAGATGCAGATATGTTTAAGACCAAATAAATCATGAAATCTGAACTCTCATTATCACTGCAAGTTGCAATTATGTTATGACTTATGATTATGGAAGTGAATGCCACTACCTTATTATCTTCTACTTCTTTCAAAATACAGATAAAACTGCTTATTAGATTAACATGCACACACAAATTAGTCCTGGAGTGAATGGGCAGACTAATTCCCTCCTTATCATCATCAACAATGATAAGGATATCTGAGCTTTAATCCATTTCAATATGAGCTACATGCCATGGTCCCGTATAAAGTCAGGCATGCACACAAAAAATTCTGCTAGAGATAAAAAATGGGTTGTATTTTTAAAATAAAGACTGAAGTTTGGAGCAAAGGCTGAGAAGAAAAATGAGGTATCTTTCACACACACACACACACATACAGAGGCAGTTTGAAATATAACAAATCCTTGGAGATCTGGGGATAGTACAAGAAGAACTGAGATGGAAATCTCCTTCAGGAAAAATAGCTATCACTGAAAGAATAAGTTAAAACTGTAAAACTCTTCGAAGCCCAGAATTACTTGGTTGAAATAGGCAGTTACAGAAATTAAATACATGAATTTAGCTATGAATATTGCATACAATATTATGGGTCTCTGTATAGTCTAATATAGGCTCTCTAATTATTGTCTCCATAAAAGCTCAGTTCTCAGATGCTTTATGCAAATTGGCACATCTGTAGGTCAGACTACTTTGATATTAGAGCAGAAATGCCATCTAACTTAACTAAGATGATTAGGGGACTGTAGGCTAAAACATACGATGAACGGTTGCAATTACTCAGCATGGCTAGTCTAGTGAAGAGAAGGACCAAGGGAGACATGACAGCAGTATTTCAATATTTGGAGGGGCTGCCACAGAGAGGAAGGGGTAAAGCTATTTTACAAAGCACCCAAAGGCCAGACAAGGAATAACGGATGGAAACTGATCAAGGAGAGATTCAATCTAGAAATAAGGATAAATTTTCTGACAGTGAGAACCACCAATCGATGGAACAGAAGTTGCCTTCAGAAGTTGTGGGACCTTCATTGCTGGAAGCTTTCAAGAAGAGATTGGACTGCCATTTGTCAGAAATGGTGTAGGGTCTCCTGCTTGGGTGGGTGTGGGGCGACTCTGTTAATCTGTTTGTTTTGTTAGATTTTTTTTTTTTTTAGATTTTAAATACCAGTAGTTTTGTATGTGTTTTATAGGCAGTTACTTAAAACTAAAAATGATTCTTTTTTAACATTCTCTCTTTTACTGTATTTGAAAATAAACTTTATGATTCTAAATCAATCTGTCTTTTCATAAATAAAAAGGGAGAAAGGAGTGGCTAATTTCCTAATCACTATAGAGCCAGGTGACACAATATAATTTATTTCTTTTTATTATTTTCCCTTCTAATTTACCAGGAATGTGTGCAGGCTATAGAAGCTTGACCTTCTGCACATGCTAGGGATTTTCACTAGACAGCCACACAGTCCCGGGAAAAAATGCGGCTGCTTTATAGTGTAAGACAAGTGCCTCATTCATACTCCTGCAGCCTTCAAAATACATTTTTCAAATTGCTTACAAAGGCTGCACAGGCCACACACTTATGGCATAGTCACAGAGAGATATGTTGAGAACTGCAACTGACACCTCCTTCTTTAAAAATATAATCATTATCATAATGTAAAAAAGAAACTCAGTGGGCTTATGATATTAAGGGAAATATGTTGACTTTTTCTCAGAGGTGAAATCTACTTACCTTCCTTACCAGTTCAGAACTGCACACGCCCCCCCCCCGCGCGCATGCATCACATGCGTGTGCAGACCCTCTGCGCATGCGCAGAGGGTAAAAAACATATTATTTCCTGGTTAAAACCAGGAAGTAACAACACCCGGGCGGGTGGGCGGAGCCTCGTGCTGCCATCACTACCAGTTCTCCGAATCACCTTCTACAATCGTTACCAGATCATGCGATCCGGTCCGAACCAGGAGCATTTCACCCCTGCTTTTTCTCCACTTAAAAACCACATAGCAGTGATTATTTTTACAAAGATAAAACAAACGGGAATAGGTTGTTCTGATCCATAACTCTATTTACAGATACAACTATCAATGGAAATGTTGCATTGCAAGTATTTTAGAAAGACCATGAGATACCTTAATTACTACTGAGGTGAATGCTGAAATTGTCCCATCCATAGAAAAATATTATAATGCCATGATTATGATGACTTGCAAAACAGGGCCTTTTAGTTCACTGAGAAGTGAGTCTTCACAAGTGTCCTAAAAAAAGTAGCTTTAAAATATGAGTGTTAGTCTAATCTGTTTCTACAATTGGTTCTATATTTTATTTAATTGCATAGAAGTTTTTAGTTTTGAATACTAAAAACCTTTAAGAAATGTGTATCAATCTGTTTGTGTCAATCGTGAGAAAGCGGGAAATCCAGGCAGTTCAAATGAATATAAAGGTTTATTGCAACCTTAAGCTCGCTACAAGAATCTGAACTACTAACGGCCAAAGCAAACTGGTGATAGATAAGAGTACCAATGGAATTCAAGGTGGGCTGGACTTAGATCTCTTGTAGATGTGAAGTGACTGGAGACTGATGACACGTTTGACCCCTCCCTCGGGCTCAGCCTGTCCATCTCCTACACTTTGATTTTAATGGTCTCAATATGTTTCTCCTCACTAAAATTGGACGAGTTCAGTATGAAAATAAAATTTAAATAGAAAGCTTTATTGAATACTGTACAGCTTTCTCCCAGAATTTTTAATTCTACATAAAAACTGCAAGGATGTGGCTAAGTAGTCTCCAATAACTTGACACAATTGAATTGGGAAAAAAGTATTAATAGCATATATTGTGTGCACTCTCTCTCTCTAGGTGTGTGTGTGTGTGTGTGTGTGTGTGTGTGTGTCAGGGGTGAAATCCAGCAAGTTCTGACAGGTTCTGGAGAACCGGTAGTGGAAATTTTGAGCAGTTCGGAGAACCAGCAAATACCACCTCTGGCTGGCCCCAGAGTGGGGTGGCAATGGAGATTTTGCAATATCCTCCCCCAGAAATGGGGAGGGAATGGGGATTTTGCAGTATCCTTCCCCTGCCACGCCCATCAAGCCGGGCCCACAGAACCGGTAGTAAAAAAAATTGGATTTCACCACTGATATATATATTCAGTAAAAGGAATACTCTTAAATAATAATTGATAAATATATGAAACCAGAAATAGGGGCAAAAAGAAATTCCATTTCAGGCAGCAAAAGTGTCAATTTACTCTATAATATTAGAAAGAACTCCTCATTTAAAAATAGCAAACATGCAACAAAACAATCAGCAACAGCAGAAACATGAAAGTGACATTTCAGAGCTGGTGGAAGATAAATAAGCCTCTTTAAAATCTGGTGTTCGTTCATGAAACCATGTCAGTCATGACACAGCAGCTATATTTTTTCATCAGCATGCTCATTAAATTTTTTAAAAGTGAGAGGGCTGGCTTGCTTCAGGGAAGTCTTTGAAATATCTGTGTGCATTGTAGACATGGCTATTGTTTCATAGTCATCGACTTTGGTGTGGAAATTACAGAAATGAAAGAAAATCTGTAGATCCCGTTGAAAGTTCTTGTTGAGGAATCCGTAGAAGATGGGATTCACACAGGTCGAGATCATAGCTGTAAGGTGACAGATTAAAAAGAGCAGATTATGGCTGCAGGCTGCAGGAAGAATTTCATGATTCCAGTCAAAGACTGTATTGAAGATGGTGAGTGGCAGCCAACACACGGCAAATGCCACCACAATTGAGATCAGCATAATATTGATTCTTTTGGTTTCGGTAGACCGGTATTTATTATCCCTCATCTTATCCACCATGTTACATCTTCTTTTTAATCGAATATAGATCTGTGGAAAATAAGAATTCAGTAATAACAGTGTAAGCCATTATCTGAAAGGTGCCATTTTGATAAGAACAAAGAACATGCAAGATATGTGACAAAAGAAACACTTCCTTACCTTTAAGTAGCAAATGAATATAAAACAAAGGGGCCCCAAGTATTGTATGACCAAGAGAATAGTAGTGTAGGACAATCTGGCTGACTCCCATGGAAATGAATCCAAGCATACATATTTTCCCTTGTAGTCCTCTATGGTTATATTAACGAAAGGTTCATCAGTTAAAACATGGTATACTAGGAAAGGCAGAGATGAGGCTATTGCTAGGATCCAGATGGTGGCAATTCCAACATAGGCATGTCTGTTATTAGGCCTCCAGCCGCGAGGGTTGATAATCAACTGATGGCGTTCAATAGCTATGAGGACCAAGGAAAAAACAGAGACTGTGACAGAGACACACTGCACGAAAGGATTAAGTTTGCACATGGTCTCCCCAAAAACCCAGTGGTCCATTAGAGTATATACAAATGTGAAAGGAAGACACATGATAGTTATTAGGAGGTCTGAAAAGGACAGATTGACAATGAGAATGTTGGTCACATTGTGCATTTCTTTTTGCTTCAAGATTATAATAATTAATGCCAGATTTCCAGAAATGCCAAGAAGGATAACAATTCCATAAACCAAGGCCAAGGTGAATACCATTGCCAAAGGCACATGACAGTCAATGTCCTGGAAATGAAAGAGACCAGAAGCCTCCTTGGAGATATTTTGAATAGAATTATTTCCTGTGAAGGAGAGAAGTGATGTATTCATATTGGATTCTTCTCTATCTGAGATCACTCTGCGCAACAGACTAATCGGTTGTTCAATAGCTTTCTCTCAAGAAGTCGATTTTTTTTTCTTCTCATTACCCAAACCACAGTTGGTCAACAAAAGGTGCAGCAGAAATGTTCATGCCATTGATAATCTTGAAGGATCTGCAAAAAAAGGTAGAATGTTCACATATTAATGTTTTAAGGTTATACCAAAAGAGAATTATGTAGGCATTTACTCAGAAGACTGCCCTTAGGGTATTTTGTTGATATCAATATGTCATTATTTTCAGTTATGAAAGAGTAATAACACCTAGAACAATAGATGAATTAACACCATGAACGGACTATAGGATTAAGGTATTAATTTTCATAAAATAAATTGGTTCAATTCCCACTCTGTTCTCCCTAAAGCATCTAGAGAAAAGTTGTATTATTGTTATTGTACTTAATTAGAATTTATTAAGTCAGAAAGTGTTACCAGATTAACATTCGACAAGAGCAAATCCTCTTGAGGGGAAGTCTCTTAGGATTTTCAAACAATAGCCTAGCTCAGGGGTGTCAAACTCGATTTCATTGATGGCCGCATCAGGGTTGTGTTTCACCTCGGAGGACCGGGAGGTGGGGGTAGCAGGGGTGACCATGGCCATGATGGGCATGGTCAGCTTGATGTCATTTGTGTCAGGGGGCTAAGGCAGGACTTCCCTGAGACCCTCACTCACTCTCTATAATCTCTCTTCCTCCCTCCCTCCCTCCCTCCCTCTTCATTCTCCTTTCTTCTTCCTTCCCGTCTTTCCTTATTTTTCTTTCCTTGCTCTATTCCCATCTTTCTTCTTTTTCTTTCTTTCCTCTTTCCTTTTATCCTTTCCATTTCCTTCTTGCATGCTCAAATGCAAAAGGGGAAACATTTCTCTTTTTGTTTTGTTTTGTTTGTTTTGCTAGCCCTTTGCCAGTAAAAATGGGGTGCAGGGGGGGACTGTGTGTGGTACCCCTGAGCTCCCTTTTTACTGACAGAGGCACCATGGGATGGTCCTTTGCTGTTTCCAGGCTGGCCCCATGGACCAGATCTAATCACCCTGTGGGCTGGATTCAGCCCACAGGCCTTGAGTTTGACACCCTGGTCTAGCTGGATCTTCAAAGATTAATCCACTTCTATAAATGTTTATTGGTAACAATCCTACCAGATTCAAATGCAACTGTTTTGTGTTGCGTTGTGTTGGGTGGGATGGTTAAAATTAACTTTTGGATATTACTTACCCTAGAAGTTGCTTTTTATTGTTTGTGTTTTATTCATTACTCTTTATTGTCCTTACGGACAAATACAGATATGAGATACACAATTGAGCTCAAAATTTCTGTTGCAAAGTGACACAGGTGATAAGTATAGTGCTCAAGAAAATAAAGAGAACACAAGCAGAAGACATCCGCGATCTGAATGAATGAAATAGCCTTATTAAATACTTTGTTCTTTACATACAGTAATTTATACACTGCTCAGACAACTAAAGGAAACACAAAACTACTGTAGGTAACGAACAAAGTATTTAATAAGGCTATTTCATTCATTCATTCAGATCTCGGATGTCTTCTGCTTGTGTTCCCTTTATTTTTTTGAGCAGTGTATATTTTGCTCCTTTTCAGAATGTTTCTTGCCACAATTGTTAAGTGAATCACTGCAGTTATTAAGTTAATAGCACTGGTGTTAAATGAATTTGACTCTCCCAGTGAATTTGCTTGTCAGACGTGGCCACAGGATGCTGCAAGCCTCATAAATATGAATGAGTTGCCAAGCATCTGAATACTGATTGTGTGATTATGGGGATGTCGAGAAGGTCGTAAGTGTGAAAAATGATCGTAAGTCACTTTTTTCACTGCTGATATAACTACGAACGGTAACTAAATGAACTGTTGTAAGTTGAAACACGGGTGAAATCTAGTAGGTTCTGACAGGTTCTGGACGACCGGTAGCAGAAATTTTGAGTAGGAGAACTGGCAAATACCACCTCTGGCTGGTCCCAGAGTGAGGTGGGAATGGAGATTTTGCAATATCCCTCCCCCAGGAGTGGGGAGCAAATGGGGATTTTGCAGTATCCTTCCCCTGCCATGCGCTAAGCCATGCCCACCAAGCCACACCCACAGAACCGGTAGTAAAAATTTTGGATTTCACCACTGAGTTGAAGCCTACTTCTATAGCTAGTAAGCAACTTTCCCCATTCTGATACTCCACCAGAATGTTCAGTCTCATCACAACAAGGAAAGCAAAGGTTTGCATTGGATGGGAATGATGAAAGTTAGATCAACAAAACAGAAAAATAACAGTGCTATTACTCTGTTGCATTGTAGCATTATGGAACACTCGGGAATGGAAAGCAAAAAGTAATTAAAAGTGAATGAAGGCAAATATATTATTTATTGCTTGTACTTTATGATTGTCACTGGGTGTTGTGCCTTGTGATTCTTGACGAGTGTATTTTGTCTTTTTATGTACACTAAAAGCATATTCACCAAAGACAAATTCCTTGTGCGTCCAATCACACTTGGCCTATTCTATTCTATTCTATTCTATTCTATTCTATTCTATTCTATTCTATTCTATTCTATTCTATTCTATTTCCAATCTGAGTCACTCTGTGGGACCAGAGGTTTGTTTTTCCAAGCTGTTGGACTTGTATACTGGAGCTCATCTTCAGGGAACTTGTCCATCATCTCCAGGATGTGAAGATTGAGAAATTCCCTGAGGATGGGCTCCAGCACAAGTCTGAAAGCTTGGAAGAACAAACCTTTAGTCAGATTGGATCCTGCAATATTTAAAAGTACTCTGATGTGTGCAGTAGCAGCTGCCAGCAACTTAGCAAATTAAACGTATCTTCTTTTCCCGAGATCCCAGGGAAAAGCCTGCTTCCTTTAAGGAACTTCAGATAGATGCTACATTCAGGTTTCTATACACACAGGAGTTATCTTTTTACCTCCAGATCTAAAATAATGCTGCCTAGACTTACTGCTGAGTGTGGCTTTTATGAATTATTTATGGCATTTTATTGTTTTTTTTTTTAAAAAAATCTAACTTTATCTTTTTGACTTATTTTTTGGCATTTACAGCAGGGAGCAGCTAAAGGCAAGCAAAGTTCTAAATGATGGCGAAGCACAATTTTCTGCTTTTCTTTCTGGCCTTTGGAATCTCTTTGTATGAAAGAAAATGAAACGGAGCCTTGCCTTGTGCATTGAATTTTTTTTAAAAAAAAAGTTATCCAGAATTACTTGGTAATAATAATAATTGGGTTAAATATCATTGGGTTAACTACCCAATAAATAATAATTGGGTTAAATACCATTAAATAACCCTTATATAAAATATTCCTCTTGTGTGATAAATTGTAAGAAATTTACTTGTTAGTAAATTGTAAGAAAAGAAAGAAGAAGGGGAAAAAAATCACCACAATTCCTAGATAGGTTACAAATAAATGAAAACATCTGCATTTTAATGATGATCAACTTATTTATTTATACTTCATACTTCATTTATAGTGCAAAAATGATTTGCTCAAAGTACTTCAAGCCTTGCAGGAGTGCAGCATGTTTCTTCTGAAAATGGCCAGGTAGCTTTAATAATGATTAAAGCTACCTGGCCATTTTCAGACTTCCATTGGAGCCTGAAAAAGAGTCAAACCTTCCCCTTTTGAGCTCATCTAAAGTCTGAGAAAAGGATATTGTCAGGGATGGGCTGCTGTGGGTTCGCAGGGGTTCAGAAGAACCTCTAGTTAAGATTCTGTGCAGTTTGGAGAACCCCCAAATCCCACACCTGGATGGCTCCGCCCACCCTGCCCTTCCCCTCCCAGGAGTCCCCACGCAGCCCGTTTTTGATGCTGGTAACTGCAGGGCGTGCAGGGGAGGGCAAAAAATGGGCCTACCAGAAATTCGGAAAGGTCAGAAATGGGCCCATTTCCGGTCTTCAGAGTCTGGGGAGGGTTTCCCATTTTCACTCTCCCGGAGGCTCCATGAAAGCCTTCAGAGCCCAGGGAGGGCAAAAATGCCCCCCCCGCCATGGTGCAGGAGGCCGACTAGGCTACGCCCAACATGGTCACGCCTTACCCAGCAACCAGGCAGAGAACCCCTTGCTAAAATTTTTGAAGCCCACCCCTGGATATTGTTACGCTATGTAGCGATGGCATGACTGAACCTCTTGATTTCTGGAAGACCACAAACTTGTTTAGTTTAAAATCCTTAAAACTGTTTGTTCCACCTTTTTAGGATGAGTTCCTAAAATGACCATCATATAACATTAAATTTAGGATTTAAAGGATGCAGGAAGTGCTTCTGGATCCTGTCAAAAACATATTTGTCCAACATTGGAGGTATAGGAAATCAGATGGTGAAGGATTGTGTTTGATGGAGTATCTGCCACAATTGTTGATTCTTAGAAACCATATAGGTAGATTTTCTCCACCTATCCCTAACCTGATCATTTAGGTGTTCCAGCAGTTCACCCATTGCCCCTTTAATTGAGTCTATCCACCTTGAAACTGCTCATCCTCTTCTCTTTTCTTCCAACTTTCTTACCATCAGAGCCTTTTTTTTTTTATAGAGCTAGATTTTTCCTTATATATCCAAAGTAGAATAATTTGAGCCTGGTTATTTGTGCTTCAAGTGAGAGCTCTGGTTGTTTTGTTTGATAATATATTGGAATATTATTATTGGTTAATCTTTAGTGAGAGTCATAGCCTTTGAGGCTGGTTAATAGCGCAGCAGGTCAAGTCCTAACCAAGGACCTAGGAACTGTTAAGGTATCGTTGGAGGATGTAAGCTGTTCCAAGTAAGGTGGTTTTTTGTAGAGTCAAAATGTTCAAGTCCGGTAAATTTAGAATTTCTAAATAGCGGGGTAGCCCTTTGGGTATTGCTCCAAGGGCTCCAATTACAATCGGGACAACACACAATTTCTTTTTCCACAGTCACTCAACTTCAATTTGCAAGTCCCGGTACTTTGTGATTTTTTCTTGCTGCTTATCTTCAATCCGTGCATCACCAGGTATTGCAATGTCAATAAACCATACTTTTTTCTTTTCAACTATTGTTATGTCAGGTGTGTTGTGGACCAAGTGCCTGTCAGTCTGAATCCTGAAGTCCCACAAGATCTTGAATGTCTCATTGTCTAAAATTTTCTCAACCTGATGTTCCCAGTGGTTTTTGCTGCACTCAAATCCAAACTTCTGGCACAATTTCCAGTGAATGATCTTAGCAACGTGGTCATGGCGTTGTAGGTAGTCAGTTTGAGAAATTTTGCTGCATCCACTGATCAGGTGGTCGACTGTCTCATCTTTCTTATTACAGAGGTGGCATTTGCTGTTGGTGGTAACATGTTGAATTTTTGCCTTCATGCAGTTTGCGGCTAGGGCTCGTTCTTGAGCTGCCAAAATAAAGCTTTCTATTTCTTTTTTCAGTACTCCTGATCTTAACCAGCTCCAAGTTAGTTTCTAGTCAGCTTTGCCTTCAATACTTTTCAAGTATTGGCCATGCAGAGCTTTGCTTTTCCAATTTTCAGCTCGCTGCTCAATTACTTCTTTCTTATATTCTGCTTTTGTTTTAGTTGTCTTTAAAAGGCCTTCTTTATTTACTTCCTTAGTCATTGGTTCTTCACTTTTCTGGATGTAATCATTCAAGCTGTGTTTTTCTTGTTCCACATTCTGCTTTACTTGTAGGAGTCCTCGACTACCCTCTGCTCTTGGTAAATATAATTGGTAAACATCACTTTTAGGGTGCAAGGCATGATTCATTGTCATAAGCTTCCTTGTTTTTCTGTCTAAATTGTCTAACTCCATCTGGGTCCAGTCAATTATTCCTGCAGAGTATCGAATCACAGGTATAGCCCAGGTATTTATGGCTTTTATGATGTTTCCTCCACTTAGTTTGGACATTAATATCTTACAAATTGGCCGAATGTACTTGGCTGAAATTAATTCCTTGACTTTATTATGCATTATTATTATTGGTTAATCTTTAGTGAGATTCACAGCCTTTGAGGCTGGTTAATAGCTCAGCAGCTCGAGTTCTAACCAAGGACCTAGGAACTGTTAAGAAATCGTCGGAGGATGTAAGCTGTTCCAAGTAAGGTGGTTTTTTGTAGAGTCAAAATGTTCAAGTCCGGCAAATTTAGAATTTCTAAATAGTGGGGTAGCCCTTTGGGTATTGCTCCAAGGGCTCCAATTACAATCGGGACAACACACGATTTCTTTTTCCACGGTCGCTCAACTTCAATTTGCAAGTCCTGGTACTTTGTGATTTTTTCTTGCTGCTTATCTTCAATCCATGCATCACCAGGTATTGCAATGTCAATGAACCATACTTTTTTCATGCATTGTTGTTGTTGTTGTTGTTATTGTTGTTGTTGTTGTTATTATTATTATTATTATCTCTTTTATTCATTAAACATGAAACTCAGTCAACTGAACATTTAAAAATGTGTCACAAATACGATTGACTGATGCTAATGGTTGATACGGGTTGCTGCCAGCGTCCTAGATATCAACCAAGTATCTTCTTAAAATATATGATGTTCCGAGTAGCGCGGTTTTTTGCAGTTCCGCTGGTGTTATTGCAGGAAGCTACAATTTGTTGATGTGTTTTGTAAAATTCTTGGACAAGGTACTAAGTGCCCCAATGACAAAGGATATCACTGTTAGAAGAGATAGAAATAGATACAAATAAAAGAAACATTAGGACAGGGATGGTAGGCATGCTGGTGCTCTATGCACGCCCCTTACAGACCTCTTAGGAATGGGGTGACGTGAACAGTAGACAGTCTTAGGTTAAAATTTTGGGGGTTTTGGGATGAAACCACAGAGTCAGGTAGTGTATTCCAGGCATTGACCACTCTGTTGCTGAAGTCATATTTTCTGCAATCAAGTTTGTATTGTTGTGGTTGAAGCTGAAGTAGTCACTGACAGGTAGGACATTGTAGCAGATAATTTTATGAGCTACGCTTAGGTCATACTGAAGGTGGCGTAGTTTTAAGTTTTCTAAGGCCAGAATTTCAAGTCTGGTGGCAGAAGGTATTTTGTTGCAAGCAGAGGAGTGAAGGACTCTTCTTGTGAAATATTTCTGAACATGTTCAATTGTATTAATGTCCAATATGCAGTGCGGGTTCCAGACAGATGAGCTGTATTCGAGAATTGGTCTGGCAAATGTTTTGTATGCCCTGGTTATGTTCTGTCCCCAACCACATGCACACACACCAACAGACGTTCAAGAGTTAAAGACCAAACCAGCCGGCAAAATCCTTTTCCTTATGATAATGGAATTTGGCAACAACCTAGTGGCTGCCTGCCAAGAGTTTATTATTTACGAAGAGGAGAGATAACTTCTCCCCACTTCTGGTACATCAAAAGAAACAGCTCAATAATTACGGAGTCAATCAAGTCCAGAGATAATCCAGCAAAGTCTATAGCAAAAGTCCGGCAATGCAGAATGGCGTGGAAGCTTTCAGCTTTGTTCGTCACAAGGTTTGACTGGCCACCACGCTCCCTTTTATATCCTGTGGGGTGCGGTCCAGTGACTCAACCTAATCTCGGGCACGCATTTTCTTCTGTTGCGCGCGCTTATCTCTGCGACGCTGGCGTGGATCCAGCCAAGACTCATTACCCTCATCACTGTCCATCTGTGGCTGCGTGGACGTGCTTGGCCCTGGCCCTATCTCTTGCCCTTCGGCGGACACTGAAGACATTGCCAGAAAGGAGGGTCCTGGAGAGGGAGGCCTTGCCAACTCCTCTCCTTCACTCTCGGAGTCTTCTCCTGCCGATGACACAGGCTCAGGTAATGGAGCCACAACAGGTTAGTAGCGTGATATTACCAAAGAAGAAGCTACGCAAGATTAGGTTTACAACTCTTAATGTCTTTTTGGCAATGTTGTTACAGTGGACTTTGGCACTTAGATCTTTAGATATGAGTACTCCAAGGTCCTTCACAGAGTGAGGGTCATCTACAAGGTCGTGTCCACTCAGCCTGTATTTTGTGTTCTGGTTTTTTTTCCCAATGTGTAAGACAGAGCATTTGTTGGTTGAGATTTGGAGTTGCCAACTGTTTGACCATTCCGACACAAAGTCAAGGTCTTTTTGAAGGGTAGCAGCATTGTCGGTGGTGTTAAATATTTTTACATCATCAGCGAAGAGAACGCAGTTGCTTATAATATGATCACAAAGATCATTTATGTATAGTATGAAGAGTGTTGGTCATAGAACGCTGCCTTGGGGGACACCACTATTAACAGGTGCAGGATTTGATAGGGCGCTCCCTATTTTGACCACTTGTTGTCTGTTTGACAGGAATGCAGCTATCCAATTATGTAGGGGTCTGGAGATGCCATAGGATTTTAGTTACATGACAATGGGTATCACTGTTACATCATCATCATCATAATCATCATTTGATAGGATTTGTTCAGGAATTTCAGTAGAATGGAAAAGTAATTCCTTTAAGACAGGGGTGTCCAACTCAAGGCCTGCGAGCCAGATCTGGCCTGCTGAGTGCTTAGATCTGGTCTGTGGGGCCGCCCTTGAAACAGCAAAGGACCGGCCCACAGTGCCTCTGCCAGTGAAAATGGAGCTCGGGTAGCCCCCTGAGTTTATTTTAATAATTGGAAGCTATGTGAAATAGATCTAACTTAGTTTTTTCAAATTCACAGAGTGGACCTGATTCAGCATGTTTCATAAATCTTGACTTTTCCCTGCTACATTGAGATCTATGGAAGGGAGATTAAAGCTTGTCCTTCCACAGCTATTCCATTATTGCTCTATTTCTGCTGGCATTTTCCTTGAAGAGAAGCCATAACCTTATTGTTATAAATTTGAAAACTTTAAAAGTTAGTTCTGAAGAACGACAATAAATTGTGTTATTATACAGGTTGATCAGAAATCAGCTACATGCTGTAGCGTCCAAAAGGTAAAACCATTTTTTTCTCCCTTGCATACTATATTTGGCTTGTAGAGCACTAGGTCTGCAAATCTGAGTTAGTAAATGGAACAATAATTGCATGTATGCACTGAATGATATGCCAATAACACCTCTGAATTCTGTAGCCCGAATTCTAATTTTTTAACTACAAATACATACATTTTCCCCAATCTGGTGAGAATAACCTAAATCCTCTATAAACCTGCTCCTTAAGGAGAAGGAAGATGAATCTGTTGATCCTGTATGGTTTGGGATTGTTGTCTTAATGGTGATCTCATTTCATTTTTAACTTTGCCATTTTTTTCTTCCCTCAGCAAAGCTTCAGAGAGAGAAAAAAAACAAGCATGGTCTCATTAGTATTGCACTGTCCCTAAGGTTCTTACAAGAAAATTGTTTTACTAGTTAATATTCCTTCTGAGGATGCAGAAACAGTAGGAGTATAAACACAAATAACTCCTGAGATTTCTTTAATCTCAGTCAGAATGGCCATCTGGGAAAAGGTCAGTCACTGAGATTAAGGGAAAAAATAAACAGAATGGAGAAATTGAAGGGGAAAGTGCAGAACAATATTTATCGTACAAATTAAATAAAGATAGAGAAGAATCTTATATATTATACAATAGTGTATTGTATTTATAATTTATAAATCCAGTTACAGTATAGTAAACTTTGTGTTTATGCTTTACAAAGATCACACAAAACAACAAAACCCCAAGAATCAGAGAAGTCAGCACTTAATTGAGTTGCCTTTGATCCAGTAATCTGGATTCTTGCTGCTCTTCTAAAGTTATATATTATTTGAAAGTGAAATCGTTTTGGGGGTGATTTAGTCTGAAAAAGTGTCCATTGATATAGAGTAATAAATTATTGGCTTCCAGTTGACTTAAAGCAAATTATTGTAAATGGTTTTGCTCTATAATTTATATTTATATCTGTATTTATATTCCAGCTTTTGAGTTCATCTTTGAATTGCCAAGATATCTGCAAGAATACTTTCAGCAATACTTTATATCCCTCACTTTAGATAAACAGCTAGCTGCGGCACTCCAAACATTGCTGAAAGATGATATTCAGCACCCTCCTTCATCAGTAAGTCTGGTTTGGTGTGCTGGAATTGTCATCATCAGTATCAGAAAAAGGGTTCTCCATTTTGTTTTGAAATGCTCAGCATACTTAAACTAAAATTAATGCTGCAGTCTTAATTTGATTACATTACTCAAGAAACCCTTTCAGTTAGATAAAGTTCAGTTTCCCTTAGTTAATCATTGTTTGAAACATAGACCAGTATTTAAATTGCAGATGAAAAGCTGTTTATTATAAAAACCATTCTCCTCCTAATGGGGAAGAGACACGATTTGTTGAAATACTTTACATTCTCACATGCTCTAAAAGCAAACAAAGCTTAACACTCTCTTTTTACCTACTTTTTTTTAATGCACATATATGAACATATTTTCATATGCACATATATGAACATAAATTAAACTGATCAATCAATGGAATCAAAGCCATGCAAGAAGCAGGTTAATATTCTTATATATAAGGGACAGGCAATCTATTCCTTCAAAGCTATCCCAGTATAATCACCGTGACAAAGACACTCATCTTAAAACATTTTAGGATTATACTTAGAATTGCTGCTTTATGCTGAATTCAATGGAAATTCCAAACGGATGTTCTATATCAGATGGCATAGATAACAGTTCAAGAAACATACAACTATTGATTAGCAGTGCTTACACTTTACCTCTTTTTCATCCAGTAAACCTTTCCTAAAATGCCTGCTGGGCCTAATCTAGACAGACATCTCTAGCAGTCATTTCAAGTACAAGCTAAACACACATAGACATATTTTTTTCTCCTAAAGCAGCCTAATAATAACTGCTAATAACCAGATGCTCATTTCCAACCAGGTGTAGCTGAGTTTCTGCTGCAGCCCAGGAAGATCACAGTCATTGGCCAACTTATCAATTAGTCCACTTAATTAAAGGTTCCAGGAAAGAAAGTGGAGGAAGTGATTCATAGCTCAATCCAAAAATCAAATCAAGCCAAATAGTTAGGGCTTAGTTCTGCAATTATGTGTATGCTTACCTGGGAATAATTCCTGATCTCCCTTTTGCTAATACATAACATTTTATGTAGTTTCAGAAGTATAGGGTGAGTCAACTATTACTTGAATCTAGTCCTAGCATAACCTGAAATCTGCACGGCCCTGTTCTAGTTTACCCCAACAGGATGACCTTCATATGTCCCTGATTATAATTCCTAAGCAATTTAAGCACACTGGGTGTCTTTAAGAGATGCCCAAGGGAAAATAACCTTCCAATACCACTTTCTTCTCATTCTCTCTTGTTCCAATGTATTTTTTGCTCTATTGTGTGTATTTGTCTAAGTCAGGGGTCAGCAACCCACGGTTCTGGAGCCGCATGTGGCTCTTTCATCCCTCTGCTGCGGCTCCCTGTCACTCAAAATATGCGTCACAACTGCCAATGTGCGACACCCACCGGCACATGATTTATTGAGCTTTTTGACCCATCTTTTTTTTTTCCTGGAGTTCAAAATGTTTTTGTTGCATGCAGAAATAAAAATGTGTTTTCTCTGTAGCAGATCAGTGATTTCATAAATGCAACACACTATAATTTTTTTGTACATAACATAAAGGTAAAAAATGATATATGCAGTGTTATCTTCATTTTAGATGTCAAAATAATCCGCACCCACAGAGAGGGTCTCCTCAGGGTGCCGTCGGTCAACCAATGTCGACTGACGACCCCCAGGGGGAGAGCCTTCTCTGTGGGGACACCTGCCCTCTGGAACGAGCTATCGCCAGGAATACGACTGCTCCCGGACCTCCATACTTTCCGCCGAACGTTGAAGACCTTCTTATTTCAGCAAGCCGGGCTGGCTTAAAATTTTAATGGGCTATTTTATGGGTAAAGGGTTTTAAAATTTGGGGAAGCCAAACTGATCTAATTCTGTTTTAATTTATTTTAATTTTTATACTGTATGTATTTTAATTTTGGCTGTTCACTGCCCTGAGTCCTTCGGGAAAAGGGCGGTATACAAATTTAATAAACTTAAACCTAAACCTAAACCTAAAAGGGTTTTGTGGCTCCCAGTGTTCTCTTTTCTGTGGCAAACGGGTCCAAATGGCTCTTGAGTGTTTAAGATTGCCAACCTCTAGTCTAAGTCAATGACACAGTAAGAAAGTACAATGGATATTTAAAAAATGAAGTAATTCTTGGGGTTACATTTTAAGTGATTCAAGAAAATAAAATATAAAGTATCAGTCAATTATTTAAAAACTGGACTATGCTTCTGGGGAAGATACTGTTTGTGGGGAATGGGAAAAATTCCTGACTCCATTGCTATCCAGAAGAACATGTGCCTCTGGTCCATCTAATTCTGTATCTCCTCTTCATTTTCTTCCAACAATCTGTTTTAAATTTCTGAGCCTGCAAACCGATTATATTAGTACCATGGAAGTCTCTATTTTTCCTTGAAAGACCCTCTGCCTTCTTCACCTTTGTAACATATTTCCTGAAGAGATGTGGAATGCTTGAGAGTTTGGCTACAATTTTATGTATTTGTGGTTTGGTATAATAAAGTTTATAGTTTGGTAGGAGCTAATCAGCACAACTTATTTCTAAGTAAAATTGCTGTATATTAAACTGCACAACTTAATTACACTGAGCATTACAGTCTATAATTAAATGCAGTCTAATTCATTGGAATGTCACCTCTAGAAAAGATGGGTGGCACATAAATAAACAAAACAACTGTTGTCATTAGAACTAGTAATACCATGTTTCCCCGAAAATAAGACCCTGTCTTATATTTTTTTAACCCCAAAATAAGTGCTTGGCCTTATTATTGTCTTATTATTGTCTTATTATTTTGGGACATGTGGAGCAAGATGGGCTCCTCTTGCCTTCTTACCTGATTTCCAGCTCTGTCTCCCTAACCCTAACCAGAGGAAATGGTGGGGACCGGCTGCACATGTGTTTAAATATTTTCAGGGAAGGCTTATTTTTTTGGGGGGGGGGACTTATTTTAGCGCATGTGCTCAAAAGCCCAATTGGGCTTATTATCAGGGGATGTCTTATTTTAGAGGAAACAGGGTATTAATACTAGAATTTTCAGGTCAGACTCGTACTATTGTCTTCAGTATTATTTTAATCAAGTTATAACTTATTTCTAATAAAAGTGTAGACAAAAAGATGCAAAGCTACAACACAGAATGCATCTGTATGGAACCAAACCAACTGAAACTCAGGGTGCATAGGATATGCTCAAGTGTAGTATTAGGATATTTGAAAAAGATAAAGAAAAGTGTGTGAAAGTTTGAGGTTTATTTTTTAAACTACTGTCTACAAGGTGTTCTGGTAAGAAGTATCTACTTCTTAGTATATTGTCCCTGAGTTCATGAATGCATGGATAAATCTGTAGGAATGAACAGGCATATAAATTAAACGCAGCATGGAAACTCTGAGGGTTGCAAAGTTGTCATGCTCCAAATATATTAGATCTTAAGTCCCAGAAGTCCCAGAATTTGAAGTTCGACATTCTTTGGGAGCACAGGATGGGTGCATTGTGGCTGTAGGCTAACAGTAGAAACTGACTGATTAGTGGCATCATGGATCTACCTAGATACTACTTGGCTGCAATACACACACACACATACACACACACACGCCATTTTGTCCTTCCAATACATGCTTTTGTGATTTTCCAGTCTAGGTTACAGCTTGGGATTTTTAGTGGTCTCTGTAAGGGTACTGTTGCTTCACTGTTCCAAATCAACCCAATTCATTTAGGTTTCCATCATTTGTGATGATGACTTCATATTTTCTTTTATTTGTTTTTCAACTGTTTTCTTATTGTCTTGTCCTTTGAAAGTATATACATTGTTATAGGCACAAGTTTTAATTCTCTTCCTTCCTATGTTTTCTCTTCCAGAGACCTCTTTGGTGCCAGAGTTCACTCACAGCAATTTTACAGAGGCTCACCCATACTCCATCTCTCTGCCCATCTGCCTCCTTCAGCTCAATATAGAAAATTGAGGTCTTGACCTGTTTTAAACATTAACCACAGAATGAACCAACATTACAGAACATGTGGATGCTTAAGGAACAGTGGGAGAAGTTGAAATGTCATCCATGTCTTTCTCTAACCAAGAAAAGATCAGAGTAACCAGGTTTCCTGTCTTACATCCTGAGACCAGGATGTAAAAATCAGGAGCCACCCAGATATTTTCCATTTTCACTCTCACCATCCCTGGCCCATGATGGAAATCGGACCAATTAAAGCAAATGAGGGATCTCCTTGGTTTCAGGGATTAAATTAAGCAATGCTTTTCTCTCCATTGGCTGAAAGTGGAACTCAGCTTTGGTTTTTCTCCCTTGCCCATGATAGCCTGTCTGAAGAAACCTGGTTATCCTGACCCTTTCTTTATCAGAGAGGTGATCCCTCTCTGACAATGTTATTTTTATTAAAATAAAATTTTAATAATTTTAATTACATTTTTAATTAATTGTAACTAATTTTAAATTGATTTGTTGTTTATGTAATTTTTCTTTCTTCTTGTAAACCGCCCTGAGTCCTTCGGGAGAAGTGGGGCATATAAACTGCATAAATAAATAAATAAATAAATAAATAAAATAAAAACCCTCCAACCTCCCCCACGGTTCCTTAATCCAGAGGAATTCAACGTCCCCACGTTCTGCAATTTTGGTTCATTCTGTGGTTGATGTTTGAAACGGGGAAAACAGCTCAAGACCTCAAGCAGTAAGACAACGGCTCTTCCCAATTCTTCCAGTAACCAAAGACGCGCAGGGTACTTAGGGATAAATATTTTCCCATCTCCTGCGGTACGATTTCCGCGGTTTACAGGCGGACGAAGCTGAACAGGGAGGAATCTCTCTTTCTTTCTTTCTTTCTTTCTTTCTCCTTAGCACCAGACTCGCCAGCTTCGAGGGAATCGCTTGCCTTGAACCTGCCGAATACCAGAATTCTGGGCGGGGGGCTTGGAGAGGAAAGAGATAAATTGACAGGCGATATATATATATCGACTCCCTTCCCTGCCCTTTCTCATCTTCCTGATCTCTTCTTTTACCCAAAGATCGGAAGTTTGGAGGTTGGAGAAGTGTTCAAAAGCTGGGAGCGGCAGCGACTGGCTAAGACCCGGGTTAGGAAACTCCAGGCAATTCAGACCATCGTTACCACCACCTCGATACGTTCATCGCCCCGACGGCGCGCACGCAACATGGAATAGAAAACTCGCGTCAAGTTTAAGGAACTCTCGCTTCGTTCTCCCCAGCTGGCATCGGAAGAATGGAACGGAAGGGTGTCTTAAAATGCTGCAAAATTTGAGGGCAGAAAGGAGAAACGCCGGGCACAGTCCTGAAAAGGAGCCTTACCTGACTTTTTTTTCCTTCTTCCCCGGTCCGGTTGTTTTTTTTTTAAAGCATCCGGGAGGCTGGAACAAACCAGACGGCTGTGTGACCTGTCGAAGGCAGACCAGGGGAGGCCGGCTGGTAGTCGCCCGCTGCCCGACCCTGAAGCTTAGCGAGGAGCCCGAGAGGCGTCCCCCCTCACCCCCCACCTTACAGATGAACTCCACCTTCTTGCCCGGCTGTCAGATGATGGGCGGTGAGGAAGGTGAAGAAGAGCCCCGCGCACGCAGGTCACCCGCAGGCTCCCCATTAGAAGCCGGTTGTCTAATCGTGCTGGAATAAACGCCCTTAAGTCTTGGAACTACGGCTGGAGAGGCAGAGGGGAAAAGGAAGGATGCCGTCTCGGGAGTGGTTTCTGAAAGCTGGTGAAACTGGGCGTCATGGTTTGCGAGTGAGCGCCATCTTGTGGCCAAACACATCCTTACGAAACCAATCTCGGAATGTAATCATTACAGAAGGTCTTAGAAGAGACTAGAGCTGGAAAGTAGCTTGGAAGTCTTCTAATCCAGCCCCATATACTAGAACCTACAACCTATACTATTTCAGATAAGTGACTGTCTAGTCTCTTCTTAAAAACCTCCAGTGATGGAGCACCCACGATTTCTGAAGGCAAGCTGTTATAAGAGTTAGAATAATAGAATAACAGAGTTGGAAGGGACATTGGGGGACTTCTAGTCCAACCCTCTGCTCAAGAAAGAAGAGACCCTTCTCTTCTAAAAGACCTCCAGTTATGGACCACTCACAACTTCTGAAGACAAGTGGTTCCACTGGTTAATTGTCCTCACTGTTAGGAAGTTTCTTCTTAATTCCAGGTTGCTTCTCTCTTTGGTTAGTTTCCAACCATCGTTTCTTGTCCTGCCCTCTGATGCTTTGGAGAATAATTTGACCCCCTCTTCTTTGTGGCAGCCCCTCAAATACTGGAATACTGCTCTCATGTCACCCCTAATTCTTCTTTTCTTTAGACTAGCCAGACCCAAAACCTGCAGCCGGTTTTCATATGGTTTAGTCTCCAGGCCTTTGATCATCTTAGTTGCTCTCCACTGAACTTTTTCCAAAGTCTCAACATCTTTTTTGCAGTATGGTGACCAAAACTGGTTGCGGTATTCCAGGTGTGGTCTTACTAGGGTTTTGTAAAGATGTGGTGGTGGGGAGAGACAGAAGGCTGGGGTACAGTTCACTAGACAAATAGAAATGGTAGAGCTACTCTCCATCTCATGATATTCCAGATATTGCTTGTCTATTGTCCCCAAAATCTTTCACTGTATCCATTCTGGCTGGAAAGTTGGAATTTCCACAGTACCTGGAGGATAGCAAATAATCCAGAGTTAGTTAACCTCATCTTTCTGATCTAGTTCAAAGCGTAAATAGTTTGCTGTCCTTTCTTGTTCATTTTCAATAAGAAATTTTCTAAGTTTTCTATGTTCAGATAAATGGAAGGATAATAAGATTAATTATATTGGTGAAATCTTCCCTTAATATCCTCCAGATATATCAGTGGATGACCTTATCTAGACTTGGAAGGTAAGTAGTGTTGGGCCTATTGAGTTGGCTGATAGACTATCCAGGAAACATTTTGCAATCTACAAAACTAAAGACTGACAAAACATTCCAGAAAGCAGCTATGGCCAGGAAACTGAGTGGTGTACACAGAAATCAAACATAACCTTTTTAAAAATGCTAGAAATACCAGTTCAATCTACCTACCATGCTAGCCAGATGCTACCCCCATTAAACTACAGTGGTGATAAAAGATCTTCATTACTACCACCTCAATGTATTAATCACCCCAACAGTATGCATGCAACCAATACACTCCCAAAATATGCACTTCTTATCACTATATTATTGCATGCCAGCTAATGCTGCAGCTTTCCCAATCTATCCATTTAGATAACATACAGTCAGGTCCAGAAATATTGGGACATCAACACAATTCTAACATCTTTGGCTCTATACACCACCACAATGGAGTTGGAATGAAACAAACACAATGTGCGTTAACTGCAGACTGTCAGATCTAATTTGAGGGTATGTACATCCAATTCAGGTTAACGGTGTAGGACTTACAGCAGTTTGCATATGTGCCTCCCACTTGTTAAGGGACCAAAAGTAATGGGACAGAATAATAATCATAAATCAAACTTTCCTTTCTTAATACTTGGTTGCAAATCCTTTGCAGTCAATCACAGCCTGAAGTCTGGAACGCATAGACATCACCAGACACTGGGTTTCATCCCTGGTGATGCTCTGCCAGGCCTCTACTGTAACTGTCTTCAGTTCCTGCTTGTTCTTGGGGCATTTTCCCTTCAGTTTTGTCTTCAGCAAGTGAAATGCATGCTCAATGGGATTCAGATCAGGTGATTGACTTGGCCATTGCATAACATTCCACTTCTGTCCCTTCAAAAACTCTTTGGTTGCTTTTGCAGTATGCTTTGGGTCATTGTCCATTTGCACTGTGAAGCGCTGTCCAATGAGTTCTGCAGCATTTGGCTGAATGTGAGCAGATAATATTGCCCGAAACACTTCAGATTTCATCGTGCTGCTTTTGTCAGCAGTCATATCATCAATAAATACAAGAGAACCAGTTCCATTGGGAGCCATACATGCCCACGCCATGACACTACCACCACCATGCTTCACTGATGAGGTGGTATGCTTAGGATCATGAGCAATTCCTTTCCTTCTCCATACTCTTCTCTTCCCATCACTCTGGTACAAGTTGATCTTGGTCCCATCTGTCCATAGGATCTTGTTTCAGAACTGTGAAGGCTTTGTTAGATGTTGTTTGGCAAACTCTAACCTGGCCTTCCTGTTTTTGAGGCTCACCAATGGTTTACATCTTGTGGTGAACCCTCTGTATTCACTCTGGTGAAGTCTTCTCTTGATTGTTGACTTCGACACACATACACCTACCTTCTGGAGAGTGTTCTTGATCTGGCCACGGAAGGGTGTTTTCTTCACCAGGAAAAGAATTCTTCGGTCATCCACCACACTTGTTTTCCATGGTCTCCCAGGTCTTTTGGTGTTGCTGGGCTCACCGGTGCATTCCTTCTTTTTGAGAATGTTTCAAACAGTTGTTTTGGCCACGCCTAATGTTCTTGCTATCTCTCTGATGGGTTTGTTTTGTTTCTTCAGCCTAATGATGACTTGCTTCACTGATAGTGACAGCTCTTTGGATATCATCTTGAAAGTTGACAGCAACAGATTCCAAATGCAAATAGCACACTTGAAATGAACTCTGGGCCTTTTATCTGCACATTGTAATTGGGGTAATGAGGGAATATCACACACCTGGCCATGGAACAGCTGAGAAGCCAATTGTCCCATTACTTTTGGTCCCTTAACAAGTGGGAGGCACATATACAAACTGCTGTAAGTCCTACACCGTTCACCTGAGTTGGATGTACATACCCTCAAATTAAAGTTGACAGTCTGCAGTTAATGCATATTGTGTTTGTTTCATTCCAACTCCATTGTGGTGGTGTATAGAGCCAAAGATGTTAGAATTGTGTTGATGTCCCAATATTTCTGGACCTGACTGTAAATACAGTGAATATTATTTTCCATGTATTGAATGATGTATTTCTCCTGTCATGTTAATAATTACATTTTAGCTGCATTTCTGAAGCAGTTTCGGACAGAAATTGAGAAAGAGTGGAAAAATAGCTATGCTGTTTGCCCCTTGAAACAAACAGCACAGCTATTGATTAGTATCCAGGCCTGTGTGATGAAGAACTTGCTTGAGATAAATACACCTGTCTGAGATAATGGCTCATCAGTGATGAGGATATCAGGTGCACCCTATGGCGGTGATTCTATACTTGACACTTTCACCTGCTGCTTACCTGCCAAATATGGAAATGGTACACATAGCTGATCTGGCCTGGAGAATTGAACTGGCATATTATAGAAAAGAAAGCTTAAGTGGAGAAGGGAGAAAGCCACAGTTCTAGGTGTCTGTCTTGGAACAGAATGGAAAGGGGTATGTGTGGCTGTACTGATGGAGCTGCAGTCTGTCAAGTGTAAGTGAGACCAGAGAGAAGCAAATTATAGTTAGCAGCCAGATCACATAGTCCAGTCTTTCCACATCTTGTTCCTGTAGGGACCCCCTGGATTTCAAATTCCACAAAATGTATATAAAATTGAAGACAAGATATCAACATAACCTGTTGGTTAAGAATAATCCCTCCTTTGAGGGTTTTTTTTAATTGAATTTTTTTAAAAATAAATAAATAAATAAATAAAACGATTTGCTATCCAGTGAAGGAGAATGGTATGGAGGAAACGCCAGAACTGGAATTAGCACAGCGCCGGTTAAGAGGTTAATCGAAAAGAACAGCAGACTTTTAATGCTTAGTGAAATGGCTGCATGAACAAAAAGAATGGGCTTACTTGGATTATTAGTAGGAGCATTGTAGGACTTCTCTGAAATGTTTTGTTCTAGCTTCTGCTCCAAAGGTAGACACTAATACCTTCAGAAAGCAAAAGAGAACTTGCACATTGAAGATTATTCCATCAAAGGCAAGAAAACACTTTTAGCTATTATGGTGGACTACCAAGAGCTATCCTGTCAAATTTAATTACCAGATTAATACTGTGCATAATTATCAATTCTACTCAGGACAAAGCCACATTAGACCAATATATGCCACAGTGTTGGTGAGAAGACTGCTGAAACAATAATAGTGAGGAAGGGATTAGAGAAAACATTGATTTGATGGCAGTTGCAGTATTACCTCTGAAGTGGCAAATGAGCATAAGATTGTTGTGCTTTGCCCTGAATTAGAAAGGGCTTCCATGAAGCTTACCTTATCTATACATTTAACTGAACATTGACCAACTACTTTGGTCAAGACTCAACTGACTGTGAAATTATTATAAAAGTTCTAATCATCCCTACATTAGAGAAATCCCTAAGGCAGCGATGGCTATCCTTTTTGCCATTGCGTGCCAAAAGCAGGGAGAACATAGGGGGGTTGTGTGTGCCCATACCCATAATTCAATGCGCCCCACCCCCGTGCATGCATGTGTGACCCCCCCCATTTTTGGCATGAGATGGCATGATGGGCCCGGTAGGCCCGTTTTTTGCCCTCCCCAGGCTCCAGAGGCTTTTCAGTGGGCCTGGAAGGCACGAAAATCAGATGTGTGCGCTGGAGCTGAGCTAAGGCAACACTCACGTGCCCACCGATATGGCTCTGTGTGCCACTGTGGCACGCGTGCCATAGGTTCGCTATCACGGCCCTAAGGGGACCTGGCATGCTGGCTAAATATGTGACATGCCTCACTTTCCTAGTTAAGGAAAGGCTTATTTGGGACACAGCATAATATCTTGCCATCAGCTTCGGAGATGGTATTCAGCTGGTTGGTATTCAGGACTACCTGAACCGGTAGTCCACCCATCCCGGCTCTATGCCATCCTATTTAGGCACGTTTTTAAGGCCGGGCTCATGCGTGGAAGGCGCGTGTGTGAGCAAAGTGCATGCGCAGAAGGCCAGGCATATGTGTGGCATATGTGTGGAAGGAAGGTGTGTCTGTGAACTGGGTGCACATGCATTTGAGCTGGACATGTGCGTGCACAAAGTAACCGTGTGTGGGACAAACCGGTAGTAACATAATGTGAAACCTACCACTGATCAGCTTTCTTACTAGAGAGATGCTCCCTACCACCATTATCATCATCTTACTTGTATGGTTCAGAAGATCTGAACTTGCAGTTCATGAAAAATAAAAAATGTCACCTCTAGATTGCTGGACTGTACTTTTTATGGAGAAAATGTGTATTTTACTTATCTTGTAACAACAGCCTGGATGGATAGATCTTTGATATACAAGGGTTTTACTCTCTGATTCCAATGACAATTTCACATTAATATTGTGGCAAATTATCTGGTCTTGGAGCTAATGCATGATGAAAAATCGCTTTCACCTCTGGATATTTTTCTACTTATGAGCTTATAGTCTGTGTAAACTTTCATCCAAAACTTTTATCTAGTAATTCTTTTTAATTGATTTAGTGTTATCAATTGTGTAAATATATGTAATATCTCTTTTTCATTTCCACATATTTCTGTGGCTAGTAAATTTAAATGGCTCTAAATCTATCAAATACACTTTCTTAGATCTTGAGATACTTTCAAAGCAATCAGGAAATGCTGCTAGTCCATAAAACATAGATAAACATTGTAGAGTTTAGCGTAACTCTACCCTTTAAAATACTCTCTGATTTATGGGAAAAATGTGAAAAATGCCATGAAATGTCACGTGACGGCAACGTGACGTGGCAAGTTTGACACCTGTGTACTAGGGGATTCAAGATGGAAAGAGTAGTGATTGAATTCATCTTTTCCCATAAACTATTGCAATCAATTTTCACAGGAAAAGTTAATTAATCCAATGTTTTTGTGGATGAATAATGGGGCAGAAGCGACTATTCTTGACAGTAGCTATGAAGAGTTGTTTTTTTTTTATTTTGAGTGAAATTATGAAATTTTAGGACCTACTTAGTCTGAAGTTAATTGTTTTAAAGTATTATAGAAATTTATGAAAACATAAAACTTAAAATAAATACTGGAGGCTATCTGAGAAATGTCAGGTTTCGATGCTATCTCAAAATAAATGAATTTCCAAACTGCTGATCTTTGAGGAAATTTTCTCTTTATTGAGCATAGTGATCTGTCCCTGGCTCTTTTGCGGTCAGCACTGACCTTTGCCCCCCAAGCCCTCCCTTTCTGATCCCCAATTCTCTGCGTCTCATTGGCTATCTTCCAAGCCACTCTCCTCATCCCATCTCCGTCAGATCACAGGAATGTCTCCCCTCCTTCCATCTCGAGGAAACAGAATCTTCAAAGGAATTAAGTAGGTAAAGTTCAAGCTTCTCCTCTCCTTTCATATGTCAGGGCTGGAACGCTGACAAGAAAGCTAGTTTGATGGAGTGGTTAAGGTGCTGGGTTATAATCCAGAACACTGTTACCCCAAAGGTGCTTTTTCAAGAGCTTTCTGTTTTTTAAAAAACCAGAAAGTCCACTTGCCTCTTGAAAAAGCACCTTTGGGACAACCATGACCTGGATGACTGAGAATCTCCATAGACATTCAGAATACTGTGAGTTCTAGTCCCATGTTAGGCACCAACCCAGGTGGGTAACCTTAGGAATTATTTCAGATGGTCATCAGGGGTCAACATTGACCCACACAAACTACTTAAGCACTTTGGAAAAACTAAAAGTGAGCTATGGTGGCACAGTGATTAGAATGCAGTATTGCAAGCTAATTCTGTGGATTGCTGACTATCAGCAGTTCAGAGTTCGATCCTGACCTGCTCAAAGTTGACTCAGCCTTCCATCCTTCTGAGTCAGTAAAATGAGGGCCCAGATTATTGGAGGCAATATGCTGACTTTGTAAACCGTTTAGAGGGGTCTGTAAAGAACTATGATGTTATGTATAAGTCTAAGTGCTATTGCTATTGCAATTTTGTGTTAATTAGAATCAAGGGGAAAATATTAGGTTAAAATATATATATTTATGTTGTGTTATTGCTTTTAGAAACCCAGGAATAAATGAATCCTGCAGAAATACAGTACATCTACACTGCTAGTTTGTAGATTTACCCTACTCAATATTGTTGTCAACATCAACAGCTATTTTAAGGTTTAGAAGTAAGTCTTTCCCAGCCCTTTTGGCAGCCTCACACCATCCTTAAGAGCATTAAATGTGCCAGCCATGGATATGCCATGTTCAAGAAGACATCTTCCTTCTGGCTGCAAGTTTAAAAATATATCCCATGAATGCATTGAAGCAGCAGAGGCCAGGCCATGCTGAACATCTGAAATAAGAACAGCCCTGCTAAATCAGAACAAAGAGCCAGCTGGACCAGCATTTTGCTGACAACATAATGCTGGTGGGAAGCCCACCAATACTTTTTCCCATTCATGTTTTCTATCATTTTGTATTGAGAAATATTCTCTTCCTGCTGCCAGAAGTAACACGTGGTTCTAATTTTATGATCTTCCCTTTGGAAGTGATCTGAATAACTGGTTATCTTCATATCTTGTAGAAGCAGAGCCTAAAGATTAATTATGCACTGTATATAATAATAACCGCCTAGAATCTTGAATATGGCGGTATGTAAATACCAAAATAAATAACACAAAGAAAGCTTCCTTTTCACTGGGTGACTCAGGTTCTAACAGTATGCAAGAAGAATAACAGATTTCTTTACCATGGTAAGTCATTTTTACAGCTCATATACAGTGGTGAGATTAAAACATTTTTACTACTGGGTCTGTGGGTGTGGCTTGGTGGGCATGGCTTGGTAGGCATGGCGTGGCGTGACTTGGCGGGTGTGGCAGGGGAAGGATACTGTAAAATCTCCATTCCTTCCCACTCCAGGTGAAGGTTACTGCAAAATCCCCATTTCCTCCTGATCAGCTGGGACTTGGGAGGCAGAGACTTTGATATTATTTTAGATTACCACCCGCTGGAGGGAGGTAGGACTTATTTGATCAGTCTGCCCCTGATGACTCATGGACCCATTGGGATTCCAGAGGGAACTGGGGGTTTTACCTGAGGTTCTGCTGAGGCCTTGTCTGTTTTTCTTGATCCTCAGGCAGCATGCCATGATAACCTCTCTTGGCTAGCATTCTTTGCAGGTTATGGAACAGTTGAGGAAGCTAAAAGGAGACTTTTAAAACATAGGTAGAGGAAGAGAAGGGATAAATCCAATTGATCATAAGTTAGAGCAATGTTCCTCAACCTTTCCGGCTTTGTGGACTGGTAGGGGGAGGATGGTTCTGTGTGAGCGGCGGGCAACTGCATGTGCACAGCTGCATTTATGCAAAAGCAGGCACACATGTGCATCACTCATGCAAGCTTCCTGTGCGTGTGCTTGCTCATTGTTCATGCAAATGGGGATATGCGCGCATGCATGCTTACCCACCACTTCCATGGCCCGGTTCAGAATGGCTCACAGCCTGGTAGTGGGCCATGGCCCAAGGATTAGGGACCCCTGAGTTAGAGCAGCTATTAAAGCTTACTTCACAGTGCTAAGAGTAGTGAAATGTCAATATTCCACTGCTCTTATTGAGTGTACAGAGAATCACCGTTTAAGGCTACCCAGACCCTGCTATTAATGAGGCATGAAGTCATGATCTTGGAGGGCTTTGCCAGTACTCTTCCTAGATCAGGAAGTCCTTCATTTTGTTACTCATGCCCTGGTCATCTCCTGTATGGGCAATAGCAATGTGTTCTACATGGGTTTACCCTTTAAGAGTATCTGGAAGCTACAACTAGTAAAGAATGCAGCAGTGTGACCAGTTTTAGGTGCTCCCAAGGATGCACCTATAATATTTCTGCTAGAGGAACACATTGGTCTGTGGGTCCAGCTCAAGGTGTTGGTTATGATCTTTAAATCTCTTCATGGTATGGGACCATGTTACCCGAGGAACCATCTTCTCCATATTTCATCAAATGATCCCAGCAAGTCAAGTAGAGAAAATATTCTATGGACCTCAGGGATGCTATTCAGTAGGTTCTGACAGATTCTGGAGAACCAGTAGAAGAAATTTTGAGTAGTTCAGAGAACCAGCAAATACTACCTCTGGCTGGTCCCAGAGTAGGGTGGGAATGAGGATTTTGCAGTATCCTTTCCCTGCCATGCCCACCAAGCCATGCCTACCAAGGTACACCACGCCCATCAAAAGAACTGGTAGTAAAAAATTTGAATTCCACCACTGATGGACCCCATTGGCTAAATAACTTCAGTTGGCAGGGTCTAGCGAACCTTCTGTGTTGATACTCCTGTCCTATGAAATATTGTTTTTAACTCTGTCAGTTTTCATATTTTTATTTGTAAAACACCCAGACTCACTGAAGGGAGATGGACAATAGAAAAATTTGAAGTGGTTGCAAGATTTGCTTCAACCAAAACACCATAGCGTATCATTTAATAGTTAGAAGATATATATTTGAGTAACAGGGCACATTTTTCTTAAAATGAGCTTTTTAATTCTACTGCTGATGTCATTCCTAACAAGTTATATTCTTGTTAGGCAGAAGAGCAGGCAGAAGACTAGCAGAGCGCATTCATGAACATGATGAAATTGTCTTCATTTCAAAGCACACTGACAGACTTAACTTCCTCACCAGCAATCCAGATAAGCAGAGATAAACAGCAAAATTAACAAAGAACTACAAACTCAGACAAACAAACAGTAAATAATATCCCAATCAAGGAACCATTAAGACCATTCCCACCAATGCTGTCAGCCCCTAGTGCCGTGATGGCGAACCTATGGCATGGGTGCCACAGGTGGCACGTGGATCCATATCGGTGGGTACGTGAGCTCAGCTCCGGCACGCATGCGTGTGCCAGCCAGCTGATTTTCGGGCCTTCTGGGCCCGCCAGAAGTCAGGAAACACACTGTTTCCGGCCTCCAGAGGGCCTCTGGTGGGGGGGAAGCCGTTTTTGCCTCCCCAGGTTCTTAGAAAGGCTCTGGAGCCTGGGGAGAGCAAAAAACGGGCATACCAGGCCCACCGTGCCATCGCCTGCCAAAAGCGGGCAGAGCATGGGGGCGGGGCGCAGAGAATTATGGATGTGGGCATGCGTATGTGTGACTCCCCATACTCCCCCCGCTTTTGGCACACGATGGCAAAAAGATTAGCCATTACTGCCCTAGCGTATAAAGTGAAAGCAAACCCCACTTCCTTTAACCAGCATTCATGTTAACCTAGTTTGATAATGAAACGACTGCAAGACAACAACCAAGCTCAGAGAACACCAAGAACTCCAAGATCTTTTTTTATTACGTGAATGCTTAATAATAAAAAGCGACCCATAATTATGGAGGCTTGTTAGAGGAAGGAAGTGAAAACATGATGCACTTTCTACATGAATGATTATGAAGTATTGGTGAAATAACTACATAGATGCCCATAATTTCATGCCTGCTTATTCTTAGAATCTTGTATTGATGATGGATTCTAGTCAACATTCATTTAATTATCCATGCATCATTTACTTTTGTGCAAACTATCTCCTACATAAAGATGCATTTAGGGCGGAATGTGTCATACTTCAGGTTTACAGGCTTTGATGAAAAAGAACATTCCATTTCTATCCATCATATCAGAAGCAAAGGAAAAAGCATTAGGAAAAGGTATGATTAAAAATGAGAGAAGATAAGTAGTAGAAAAAGAACCTACTGATCTAATTATAAGATGGGAGGGAGACTGGAACCAAATATTTTAAGATGACCCACTTACACATTATTTTAGGTCTTGGAGCATTGGTTGAATAAATGATAGAAAGCTCATGCCTAAAAAATATTAGGGGATTTTCAACAATAGTTGTCAGAACACAGGGCTTGAATAGACACTATTTAACAATGTTAATTGCCAGTGTTCCAGTTTAAGTACCGAGAGGAAGAATAAAAACAGTACAAAATATATTCTTCACCCTACCGAGTAATCTATTCACTACATCAAGAGAGTGAAAAACCTTTTCTAAAACAGAGTTTTATCAATAGGTCTTCTTTTTTTTTTATCATTTTAGTGGTATAACCATTTTTTAAAATTATCTTAACAAAACAAAGTGTAAGATGTGGAGGACTGTTGTGTTTAAAAGGCTACTTTAGTCAAGATGACAATGTTCAAGAAATGTTCCCCAGCTCCTCAAATGTTGTGACTCCGGCTTCTGAGCCTGTCCTCATGGAGGAAGATGACTCTGAAAGTGATGGGGAGGAACTGACAAAGCCTCCCTCTCCAGGACCCTCCTTTCTGGCAATGCCTCAGGTTCCAGCTGAAGGCCAGGAGGAAGGCATGTCGGAGCACCCACTAATAGGAAGTGATGAAGATCAATCTTGGATTGATCCCAGGCAGCATCGGAGGAAGAGGCGTGCGCAGCAAAGGAAGAGGTGTGGAAGGGCCAGAGATTGCTGAGTCACTGAGCCATGCCCCACAGGGGATAAAAGTGGGGGGGTTGCCCTGCAGGCTCTGTGATGGCCAAAACTGCATATCATGAGCTTCAGATGGGATATCTTTTGGAATTAAGGCTTGGACTTTGTGAATGACTTCTGACTACTCTTTTGTGCCTTGTGAACTCTTGGTTGCCCCAGCAACAGTCTACAGATACACTGACTCCTGTTTCTAGAGGTGATAAGAAACTTGGCAGGTATTCGGAAAGTAGCTGCCAGAACTTTTATCTGCCAAAGGATTCAGGTCGGCTTGTAAAAATAAATTACTGGTAGACATCTTTTGCTCATGTGTCTGCCTATGTGAGGTGGGGGGACAGAACATCAAATCACTGGGAAGAGGAAGCATGCCCGAGTTAACAAGAAAGAATGGGACCGGCATGGATACCATCAGATCCGCTAGATATTGACTTTCCGCATTAGAAAATTCTTAATTAATGAGATCCGTTGTCATCAAGTGATTGCCAGGGTGCTGGGTCAAACACTGTCATACAGCAATAGAATAACAGAGTTGGAAGGGAATTGGAGGTCTTCTAGACCAACCCACTGCTCAAGCAGGAGACTCTATATCATGCAAACGGTTGTCCAATTTCTTCTTAAAAATTTCCAGTGTTGGAACACCCACAACTTCTGGAAGCAAGCCATTCCACTAGTTTATTGTTCTGCAGGAGTTGGGGCAAGTAATGAGAGCTCACTCCATTGCATGGCACTTGTGTTCAAACCTGGGCTGTCAGTTTTCCCATTGACAAGCTCAACATCTTGAACTGCAAAACCATCGCGCCCCCTTGAACTTAAAATAATGGTTTGCAACCAATTTTGCTAGTGTTGTATTGTCAATTTCTGAAGATCCGTTTTCTGACCTTGTTTGGCAAATGAGTATCAGGCATCAGCATGCCAGACTATTCCATTTGATAGTTCTACTTTAATCAGGCTTTGTAGGAGAAGAGAAAGACAGAGCTGGAATGGAGCAGAGTTAAGTGCATCATCAGTTTAGAATCATTCTAAACAAGTGCTCCCACAGGCACTCCAAATCCAACCTCTCCTGAATTCTATTGATCCTTATCTGGCACTAATTTAGGGCTGCACTTTAGTTGTCCAGATTCTTATGAATAGGCTTGAATAAATCTTTTATGCTGCAACCTTACGAATGACCATGATTCTTTGTGCCTGGCAGGCTTTCATGGTATTCAAAGTATGATAAATGGAAATTCTCCCTTGTTAACTGAAATCAATTGATAGATACATTCTTACTGTGTAATTAGCAATTTTGTGGAAGTTGAGTGACATTGTCATCTTGTCAGGTGTTTTTCTTCAAATTCTCAATCCAGTCTCTAGACATGGAATTTCCTAGTGGTCTCCCAGTCAACTTTAACCTGCTTAGCTTTTTTGAGATTATCCTTACCATAGTTTTATTCTTATATATCTTCATTTATATATCCATATTGTCTAAAGATGAATGTTTGTTCTTTCTTTCCAAAGCATTTGCTCTCAGAAGCTATTTTCCAATAAACTGCTTATAAAACGTAATGAAGACATATGTTGGCTTTTATCTGTCTCTGCTTTTTCCTGATAAATGTTGCACTATACCAAGCTATCGTATGCCAAGAAATATACAATGGTTGGTTTTACACTTGCCACTAAACCATAACCAATCTTTATTAATGTCAGTAGCTGTTTTCACATACAAGTTAAATAAAAGTCAAATAGAACACATTATGACTAAAAGTTATGGATGAACCTAGCTAGCATTTAAAGTTATGGATGGACCTAGCTAATATTTAAACTATGCAGTCACATTTGAGTTCTTTTTAGAATATTACACTAGTGTACAGGTGTGTTTTTTTTTGTTGTTGTTGTTTAAAGTTGATTTATATGCCGCCCTTCTCCAGAGACTCAGGGCGTTGGACCATTTTTGTCATATTCAAAACATTTGGACTCTATGCAAATATTGAATTCTAGTGGGAATTCAGGAACAACCATTAAGGACTCATTGGTATGATTTGGTCAAAATTAAACATCTTTTACTTTAGTGAAAGCTAAGCGCATCTAAACTTCTCTTTCATTTCCATTTTAATTCCCATTTCTAGTGGGAATTAAAAATACTTGGTTGAATTGCACCCTACAGAGGAATCAGCTTTTAAGACTGAAAGGTTTTGAATTGCCTTGTCAGTTCATGAAGTAACACTATCTTCATGACTATTGTCCATGAAATTGCGCAAAGATTGCATAACAACTGTTATGTAAATAGGTTTGTTTGGCGGGAAGTTCGAATTAATTGACCCTCAGCTGATTGGCTGACCACCACAGCTGCAAGGTATATAAAGGGAGCTGGCTCCCTGGGTCAGTTGCTGGAGTCTCACTATATAATAAAGAGCTGTTGTCACTAACTACTCTGGCTTGCTGCGTCCTCATTCACCCAACTTAACATTGGCGACGAGGATGGGATTTTGAGGCCAGAAGCAGAGGAGAGCTGAAGCCACACTCAAGAAAAAGAGCTGAAGCCACGTTCGGAGAAGGGGACCGGAGACCGCATCCGAATCCAGCCAGGCGAGCGAGCGGAGCACAGGAGAATCCCGAAACGATGTCTGCCTACACCCCGCCAGCGCCTTTCGACCCCAAGGAAGAGAAGTGGGGATCCTACATGTCTCGGTTCGAGTGCTTCATGGTGGCAAACGACATGCAAGGGCTACCGGACGTTCAGAAGAAAGCCCTGTTCCTGAGTCACTGCGGGCCAAGGGTCTTCGACACAGCCGAGGCATTGTCGAAGCCGAATTCGGTCCACAACATTTCCTGGTCGACGCTACAGACCCTGCTGAAAGACCACTACGCACCAACGCCATCGAAGTACGTCCAGCGCTACGATTTCCGGCAATGGCTCCAGCAGGAGGGCGAATCGATCAGCGAGTACGTCGCTGCCCTGCGTAAGGCCGCAACCCAATGTGAGTACCGAGACCTGGATGAGATGCTCCTAGAGCAACTAATTTGCGGAGTGAGAGATAGCTGGCTCCAGAGAAGACTGCTCGTGAGGTCAAACCTGACCCTACACATCGCCCTGGACGAGGCACGAGTGCAAGAGTCGACAGTAAAGGCTGCAGAGAAACTAAAGAGCTCCCACCTAACCAAAACAACGCAGAAGACGGCGCCAGTGCATCGAGAGGCCATAAGCACCACGAACGAGGGGGAGTCTGAAGAAGAGGTCTACTGCACCGAGCAGTCCCACACAGCCCGGAGGGAGCCCAGAGACTGATGCGCCAACTGCGGAGGGTCCCACTCATGACAAAACTGTAAGTTCAGGGACGTCGTTTGCCGTTCCTGTGAGAAGAGGGGCCACATCGCTCGGGTCTGCAGATCCAAGACACACCAGAGCTACAAACCACGTGGCCAAACCTTCCAATCCGAGCCAGCACCACACCGAAGGCCCAACAGGGATGGCGGAAACTGGAAGGGCGCGAAATTTGAAGACGCTGGGGCCTACACCATACGCATCGCACAGACCTGCACCTCGCCCGGAGAGAAGACCTACACCACGGTCGAGATCGAGGGACGGGAGTGCCAGATGGAGATCGACACGGGATCGCCGATATCCATCATGTCTTGGGAGACCCTAAAGAAAGTCATCCCCAGCGCACACAAGTGACAGCTCCAGCCACAGCATCGCAGACTGAAGGACTACCAAGGGAACCGCATACCCGTGGAAGGAAGAGGCGAGTTCCAAGTACAGTACGGGGAGTTTACCGAGAAACTGCCCCTCACCATAGTCAGCGACAACCTCCCAAGCCTCCTGGGCATGGACTGGTTTAGAGCCCTAGGCATGGGATTCACCGGAGTAAGGAATGTTCGAAGCACCCTGAAAGAGGACCTAATGCAAGAGTTCCAGGACGTGTTCGACGAAAGGCTTGGCAAGTATGTGGGGACCCCAATTTCATTTAACCTCAACCCCAATAGTGCACCCATCCGTTTAAAGCCTAGGTGGGTACCGTTCACCCTGAAGCCCAAAATTGACATTGAACTGGACAAATTAATCAAACAAGGGGTGCTCGTTCCAGTCGACCACGCCAAATGGGAGACCCCAATTGTGACACTGGTAAAGCCGGATGGATCAGTGCGCATATGCGCTGATTATAAATGCACAATTAATAAGGCCCTGCAGCAGAGCGCCTATCCAGTGCCCATCGTTCACCATTTGTTGCATTCCCTGGGCCCCGGCAAGATCTTCGCAAAACTCGATCTTGCGCAGGCGTACCAGCGACTGCTGGTAGATGGCGCTATCGCAGAGGCACAGACTATCGTAACCCACAGAGGGGCCTTCAAGTGCACCCACTTGCAATTCGGAGTAAGCGTAGCCCCCGGACTTTTCCAAAGTACCATGGAGCGGCTACTGCAAGGAATCCCCGGGGTGGTGCCCTTTTTTGATGACGTGCTCATTACCGCCGACAATGAGCAGCAGCTAAGAGAAAGACTGAGGGAGGTCCTAAGGAAATTCAGGGATGCAGGACTCAGAGTAAAACGAAACAAATGCATGATCGCAATCCCCTCAGTCGAATTCCTAGGATACAGGGTAGATGGCACCGGCATACACCCCACAGAGAGCAAGATCAGGGTAATCAGAAAAGCACCCACCCCCAAAGACAAGGCAGAGTTACAGGCCTTCCTGGGACTATTAAACTTTTACGCCATTTTCCTTAAAGACAAGGCAACAGTGGCAGAACCCCTATATAGACTGTTAAACAAGAAAGCCATGTGGAAATGGGGGAAGGCTGAAGACAGGGCATTCGCCAGCATTAAAAAACTGCTATCAGCTGAAAGCTTTTTAATACAGTACAACGCAACGCTCCCCCTTGTTCTAGCATGTGACGCGTCCCCGTTCGGGGTGGAGGCCATCCTGAGCCATAGACTCCCGAATGGCCTAGAAGCGCCCATCGCATACTACTCCCGAACTCTATCAAGTGCTGAGCGAAATTATAGCCAGCTCGACACGCTGGGCCATCTTCCTCGCAGCATACTCCTATCGCCTGGTACATCGACCAGGGGCGGACATGGGCAACGCGGACGCACTCAGCCGATGCCCACTACCTGACAGCCTAGAAGACCCCACACCCGGCATCCCCTTCCTGCTGATAGACGTTTTGGACTCTGGGCCCATACTATCAGCCGAGGTTGCAAGAGCCTCAACCAAAGACCACGTGATCAGGACAGTCGCAAGTTGGGTCATGAGGGGGTGGCCGGAAAAGATTGGTAGCGGGGAATTTAAACCGTTCGCGGGAAAACGGGACGAATTGACAATGCAAGGGGGTTGTTTGCTATGGGGCGATCGGGTTGTTATTCCTTTACGTTTACGGGAAAAAGTCTTAACATTGTTGCATGAGGGGCACCCTGGGATTGTAAGAATGAAGGGGCTAGCCAGGAGCTACGTCTGGTGGCCCAGCATGGATACAGACATTACCGAGTGGGTGGGAAGATGCCAGCCCTGCCAAGAGTCCAGATCAGATCCACCAACGGCACCCGTGAGGGAGTGGGAAAGACCCCAGGGACCCTGGTCCAGGATACACATTGACTTTGCAGGCCCATTTCATGGACAGACCTTTATGGTCGTCGTAGACGCATTCTCCAAATGGTTGGAGATCAAGCTAATGAAGGCCACTACCACCGACGCAACCATCAGGGAGCTAAGACAGTTATTCGCCACCCATGGGTTACTGGACATCCTAGTGTCAGATAACGGGCCACAATTCACCGCAACACAGTTCGAGGGATACTTAGCGGGACTTGGGATCAGACATGTCCTTTCAGCCCCGTTTCATCCGGCTAGTAACGGACAGGCTGAGAGATTTGTGAGGTCAGCAAAGGAGGCCCTTTCACGTTTAAGCCCCGGAGACTGGCAGGAAAGGATAGACAAGTTTCTAATAGCTCAGCACTCCACACCCTGTACAGCCACAGGCCGAAGTCCGGCAGAACTATTAATGGGGCGGAAACTCCGGGGAATACTAGATAGGCTCAACCCCAATTACTCCCCAGAGGTCTTCAAGGGGGGGGGGAGAGGAAGCTTAGAGAGTTCACCATAGGAACACTGGTACACGCTAGAAACTATGGACAGGGCCCACTCTGGGAGTCCGGGACAATCACAGAAATCACGGAGCTCAAATCATACAGGGTAGACATGGGGGATGGGAGAGTTTGGCGCAGACATATTGATCAACTAAGAAAACGGGTAACCGCAGACACCGACGACAAATCAGACGACCCCATCTCTGACCACGACTACCAACCAGAAACACAAACTACAAGCCCGAGTGGAGCGGAGAACTTAACTGAGGATTCTGGTATCCAGCGCCGCCCCATCGAGGTAGTCCAAACAGCCGGAGAAGTCGCCGCCCACGAGGATGTCCCGGAGGCCTCATTGGCGGAGCAGAGAGAAACAGAAAGTCCCTCTGACCTGTTCAACGCCGCCCCTCCGACTGAACTGCACAGGTCAACTAGGACTCGCACACGCCCTAGTCACCTGAGAGACTTTGTATGTAAATAACACCCCAAGTGACTTCTGGGAGGGGAGGAGTGTTATGTAAATAGGTTTGTTTGGCGGGAAGTTTGAATTAACTGACCCTCAGCTGATTGGCTGACCACCACAGCTGCAAGGTATATAAAGGGAGCTGGCTCCCTGGGTCAGTTGCTGGAGTCTCACTATATAATAAAGAGCTGTTGTCACTAACTACTCTGGCTTGCTGCGTCCTCATTCA
This sequence comes from Arizona elegans, assembly GCA_022577455.1. Lineage (NCBI taxonomy): Eukaryota > Metazoa > Chordata > Lepidosauria > Squamata > Colubridae > Arizona > Arizona elegans. Next base: position 62,144,107 of record JAKOOJ010000009.1, read on the forward strand.
CCCAACTTAACAACAACTCCCCATAACAATCCATTGGGTGAACATTATTGACTAGAAGTGTACAAAACATCCAAAAGGATATTAAAAATTTCTATATAATTTGACAGATTTGATTTAAGTCATCTACAGCAGTGGTCCCCAGCCTTTTTGGCTCCATGGACCAGCAGCAGCAACGGTGGCAGTGGCGGGGAGTGGTGGCTTCACATGCACAACCTAATCTTGTGCATGCACAAATAAAGCTTTGAACGCTTGCCCGCGGGCCGGGGGTTGGGCTGCTCCGATCTACAGTATTTGACTCAATTAATCTGTTTACTTCAAAATTCTGTTTGGACACCCAATTTACTAAACCACACTTGTTTTTTTCCTTTATGTATATATGTATGTATGTATGTGTGTGTATGTATAAATATTCACCATAATCTCAAGAGAATAAAAAGTGGTCCCAATAGGAGCAATTGGGGCTGCAATTTCTAAGCTGGGAGAGTGGCTCCAACATATCCCAGGAACAATATCAGAGCTCTCTGTCCAAAGAGTGCAGTGCTAGAAGCCGCTAAGGTCCTGTGTAAAGCCTCTGTGTTCGTGGAGGCCTCTTGGGGCCTCCGTGTGGCCCCTTTTTGGCTGGCAGAGTGCTGCAGGAGGCCATGGAGGCTGAAAACAGGCCATGGGCCAGTCCTTTGATATTTCCAGGCCGGCCCCACAGGCCAGATTTAAATACCTCACGGGCCAGATCTGGCCTGCGGGCCTTGAGTTTGACAACCTACTATAGAGGAACACGGGGAAAAACTAGGGAGCTGGAACAAATAAATAATGTGCATTCCAGGAAAGAGGGATGGGGGGGGGGAGTTCTGTTCCAGTACTAATATTAGAGAAATCCCCTATTTCCATAAGAAGTGTTGAGACAGATGCAGAAGAAAACAGTAGGTAGCTATGCCCACATTTCAAAAAATCCATAAATATGAAAGGAGGGGAAAAAAAGATAAGAATTGGGGTCTGCTCTGAACAGGTAGGCATCCAATGTTCTCTAGTGGGTGAAAACGTCAGAGTAAAGCAGAAGATGGCCGCCTTCTGGCTTTATGGAGCAATGCCTGACAATCTTCAATGGGCATGAGCTACTAAGTATATAGGCATACAGGTTACCCCAGAACAGGCAGAGTTTTGCATGGCTCTGAACATCAACTGCTGTAGAACAGAAGCAGTAGTACAGGAACAACTGCAGGGAACATAAACAAAACAAAACAATATGAAAAACCCACATATTTTTTAAAAATGTTCTTTAGGAAAAAGAGCTTTTTATTCGGCTGCACTGGAACTTCATTGAAGTGACTATTGAAAAAGCAGGAAAAAAATCCAGATGATGAGCTTTGTTGAAAGCTGGAACTATTTCAGAATGCATGAAATGAATGTTTGAGTCTCATTTGAATATAAATCAAAAAGCTTATTGTACCTACCCAGTATCAAAAGACTCAGTGCCTAAACTTTTGTGAGATCTGGAGGACCACAGGTATTCCAAAGTGACACAATGCCATTGTAGAGAAGAGGCTTTGGTATTCCAAGCGAGGATTACAGCTGACATTAGCTCTAATTCCAGCATGCTTTAAAAAGAAACTGAACAAAACTGAATCTCTTCTGGCTGAAGTGAAGTTAGTCTACGGAATTTTGGAATAAATATTGCAAATATATTCTTCTATAACTCAGCCAGAGTTGCATGATTGGTATGACACTTATTGTAATCATGACTAAATCAAAAGCAATTTCCAGTTGAAGTCATAAAATCTATTCTCTACATTTCCATCATGCCCTTTAGAAAATGTGTTTTAAAAAACTTGATTTTAAATGAAGCATCAATCAGGATAGTCATATTTTATAGCTATAGCATATATATTTTTTGGCTCAGAAGACTAGACATATTCTAATACCTGCAATTGTAAAAACATTTGCAAGAGGTGTTTGCAAAGCAGCTTTTCTTGAAACATTTAAGTAGCCACCTTCTTTGAAAATTGTCCCCAATAGTCTGTCCACTTTTCTATAGGTCCCTGTAGAAGGTCTGTGCTGCACATGTAAGGTGAGATAATTGGAAATATTCTGCATAGACACTAATGAATTTAGCCTCCCATTCTCTTTTGGAGTTTATTGGCTAGAGATGGGGTTTCCAAACTTTGATCTTGATTGCCAAAACTTTCTATCACCCCCACTCATCTTCCAGGAGACCTGACCATTCAAAGCTGAAACACTTTCAGAACTAGTTTCAAATTTTGCTTTGAAAACCAGCAGCCAGATTATTCAGACAGACTGAAAGTTCTGACAGTGAACCACTATATACCATCTTGTGTATCCATAGCTGAATCTCTTTCAGAATTTGGTTCCGTCCTGCCAAGAAAAATAATATCTGTCTTCTCAAGGATAAGCAGCAACATGGTCTGATGGGACTCAGCACTATGTCTGCAAGTGACACAACTTGATGATCTAAAGATGGATTGTTGCCAGAAACCATTCTCCCTCTGTCTACTCTACACAGCCAACAGTTGTCCTGATGTAATCACAGAGGTTCTTGAGTAGGTCTGGGGAAAGGTTCTGTTACGATATTTTCAGGATCAGACTCAATAAGTAGATTAAGAATTAGATGTTCAAATAAAGCACTGTTTATTTACAGAAGGCATTCTATATTCACTGAATATTCACAGATAGAAGCACAGAAGGAAAGCATACAGCTCCTTATATATACATGGGGTGGAGCTAGATATAGGAGTGGTTAAATATGAATATATTAAATAGGGAAGAATAAGTTAACCCCTGATACCCTGATCATATATTATTTACATAAAGGAGAATAAGGCATTTACTTGTGACAAATCCCCCTCTAAATGCCGATTCGATATATAACAATAATTACATTCAGATTCTGAACAATATAAAACTTGTAACTTAGAAGTCAAATATTTGTGCTGCTTAGAGGGTAAAGGCTTTGTTAGTATGTCAGCAATTTGCTCTGACGTTTCACAATGGACTGCTTTAATAAATCCATCTTGAGATAACTGCCTCACATGTTTGAATTTTATATCTATATGTCTGGATCTTTGTCCAATTGCATCAGATCTAGATATTTCAATAGCAGCCTTATTATCTTCATGTATGATAAATGGTAATGAAGGTTTCATCCAGGTGTCTGACAACAAGTCATTAAACCATACGAGGTTATTTGAGGCTTTAGACAAACAGACATATTCTGCCTCAGTCGTTGATGTGGCTACTAAGTCTTGTTTACCAGTATACCAGTAAACTGGACAATTGTTAAGAAAAAATATATAACCAGATGTGCTTTTTCTACATGTGGTGTCGCCAGCCCAATCTGCGTCGGCGTAACATGTGAGGATGGGCTCTTTGACACTATTGGGTTCCAATAATAAACAAAAATCTAAGCTATTTTTCAAATATCTTAATATTCTTTTGACAGCTTCCCAATGATATACTAGTGGTTTGCTGACGTGTCTAGACAACAAGTTGAGAGGCAAAGCGATATCGGGTCTGGTCCAATTGGAGATATATAGAAGGGAACCGATGACTGATCTGTAAAGTGTATTATCTTTAAATTCAGGGGATGACTCATCTGTGTTCCTCAGGAAATCAGTTTGCATGGGAGTATCACAGGTTTTAGCATTGTTTAAGTTACATTTGTTCAGGAGTTCTATAATCTTATCTCTTTGAGAAAGTTTGAATCCCTTTTTTGTTTTACTAATTTGAACTCCAAGATACTTATTTACCTTACCTAATGATTTCAAAGAGAAATGTTCATTTAATTTCGTTACAAATGTTTCTCTCTTCTCTTTGTGTTTACCTATATACAAAATATCATCCACATAAATTAACACGAATTCTAAAGAGTCATCCTCTTTTTTAACAAAGAAACAGTTATCAGCAGTAGTGGCATTAAAATTCATAGTTTTGAGCACTTTGACTAAACATTCATACCATCTTTTGCCAGATTGTTTCAGCCCATATAAACTTTTATTTAGTAACCACGTTTCATTTTTGTTTGTATATTGACTGTGAGGCGCTCTTACATATATCTCTTTATCTAATTTTGCATGTAGATATGCAGTCTGTATGTTGTATTGGAATACATCAAGGTTAAGTGCTGATGCTATGACCAGTGCAGTTTTAACACTCTCAGTTCTTACTGTGGGAGAGTATGTATCCGTGTAATCCTCGGGATATTTTTGTGCATAACCTTGAGCAACTAGTCTAGCTTTGTATAAGGTGTTGCCTCCTTCTAAGTTTTTGATTTTATATATCCACCTAGTACCAATAATAGTTTTATCTTTAGGTGCATGTGTAGGTGTGAATACATTTAATTTCTGCAAACTATCCATCTCTTTAGTCATGGCTGATTCCCACTTTTCCTTTTCTTCAGGGGGAAGTTTTAGCACTTCCTCGTATGTGTTTGGTGTTGATGTTTCTCCATCCATATACATTATATAATCTTTGTATTTGTTTGGTATTTGGTTTCTGTTATTCCTGATTGTTCTTTTTGGTTTACTATCATTGTCATGTAAATACCTAGCTTCCTTTTTTGTTAATGAATCTGTCTTTATTTTGTATTGACTGTTTGTCCATGTTTTGTTTTTGTTTTTATGTATGTTGTGATTGTATTCTTCTCCAGTTCTTTCCTCTTGGTGTTTAGTGTTTGTATAGTTGTTTGGGAAAATTTCATTAAGATGTATTTTAGACCAGTTGGCCTGTTCATGGAATACAGCCGTTCTGGAAACTATAAATCTGTTATTATTATCGATAAATCTGTACCCTTTTGTGCCTGTTTCGTAACCCATGAACCTGAGTCTCCTAGATACGTTCTCACCTTTACGTCTTAATTGCTTAGGTATGTGTACGTCTGCAGTGACTCCAAATATGTGCATATGAGTTATTTTGGGTTTCCTATTATACATCATTTCATATGGTGTCTTATTAACAATGCTGGTCCAAGTTCTATTTTGTGTATAATTGGAATATTGTAAAGCTTCTGACCAGAATTGTTTTCCTAAGCCAGCATCTTCTAATGTGCATCTAATCATGGTTTGTAATGTCGAGTTCTTTCTCTCTGCCATTCCATTTTGGAATGCAGAGAAAGGGCTAGACGTGTAATGTAACATCCCTTTGTCTTTAAGGCATTGGGAGAATTCTTTTGACATGAATTCACATCCCCTATCTGTCATAATTTGTTTTATTCTAATATTATGTTGTGTTTCTATACGTTTGTAAAACTCCTTAAATTTCTGAAAAGTTTCATCTTTGTGCTTTAGTGTATAGACAAAGCCATAACGACTATAGTCATCCACAATGGTTAGGAAATAACGTTTTCTATATGTGATTGATGGTGTTAATGGACCAACTAGGTCCATGTGTACCAAATCAAAAATTTTGTTGGTTGATCTTTTTGATTTTTTGGGTTTGGGGCTAGTTTTGAGTTTTGTAGATTTACATACTGAGCATTCCAAATAGTTTTTAAATTTTTTTATTTTAACACCTTCAGCATGTTCAGTCATCTTTTGAACTACAGGAAAACTGGCATGTCCTAATTTCCTGTAAGACATGAGCACACTCATCATGAATTGGTTTACCAATATTAGGTATTTTGTTGTTGGGTGTGTCTTTGTGATTATGAATAATCTCATGTTCCTCATTGTTACTATTACTACTGCTTTCGTTGTCTATGTTATTGTTATCTTCCATGTTGGAATCAATGTTGTGTAACCATTTTTCTTTTGTCATTAGATAAGGTAGACCTCCTTTAATAATCACAGTACCTATGTTTGTTCTGTTTTTCTCTAATGTTGCTTTTCCTTTTGAGAACACAATATTTATGCCAGAATCTCTGCTTAGTTTTATTGCACTAAGTATGTTATGAGGTATTTCAGGTATTAACAATACCCCCTCTATTTTTCCTAGGCCAGGTAAGGTTATATTTCCTCTACCTATGACTTGAACCTTCTCTTGATTAGCTACCTTAATTACGAATTTATCCTCTACAAATGAAGATAGTATATTTTTATTATTTGTAGTGTGGTTGGTTGCTCCAGAATCGATAAGCCAATCATTGTCCTCTGTCTGTTGTATGTTAGTGTTGTCATGTTTGTTTAACCCATTCAATGAACCAGACTTTCTATCTTTTGAGTTATCCCTGCCCCCTCTATGTTCCCTATAGATGGGTGGACTTCTATATCTATGTCTATCAATTGATGACTGTCTGTTTTGATACCTATTTCTGTAGTCAGGATTTTTTTCTATTTCTGAGGAGTTTTGGACAGTCTCTCCTATTATGTTCTTTGGATCCACAGTTGTGGCATCCTATTGGTTCATGATATCTTTCTTGAAAAACTACCCTCTTATATTGTTTATGTTCCATGTGATTGTTACAATGACTTCTCCTTGAATTATCTTCAGATATTAGCTTGTTAGATAGACTTTCTATGGATAAATATCCTAAATTGATTGTGTCTAAATGAGATATATAGTTATCCCACGATGGATCTAGTGAGTTAATGATAACACTCTTCATTGTTTGATCTGAAATTATTTCCCCCCTTAAATGCAGTTCTGCTCTAATTTTGTTTAAAGATATTAAATGTTCACTTATGGTAACCCCTGGCTTTATCCTAGCTGAGAAGAAATCTTTAGACATTCTTGTTGTAGTGGCTACACTTTCACTGTGAAACAATTTAAACATGCATTGAATAATTTCTGATACAGTTAGATTTTGCTTAATACTGTGGTACATGGCAGGAGATATACTGGAAATTAATAAGAAAAATGCCCTATGGTGCAGACAGTCTAATTTTAGAGTCCAAGGTCTTTTTGGGGGATTAGTGATAAAAAATAATAAGTTTTCTTTTAGAAAGACAACCTGGAGCTGCTGACACCATTCTTGCAAATTAATGCCATCTATTCTCAGTTTTGGGAAATCATTGGGTAAATTCCCAATATTGTTGGATCCATTACTTACAACTGGAGGTAGTCCGTGGTCTTGCAAATGTTGAAAGTTACAAAATGGCGTGGGTATGCTTGCGACGATTCTGAATGGTTCTCTCTGTTCTTCATGTCCTTCGAAGTTGTCTGTGTAGTCTTGCACATGCGCGTTGTTCATTTCGCTCCTGAAGCCGTCGTGAGAGGTTCTCGCTGCTGCAGCTCCCTCGCATCGCTCTTCTTCTAGGAATCGGTCTCCGGCTCGATCTTGGGAGTCCTGGTGATAGCAGGCGCTCGCTTTCTTTGGTTGAGAACGCTGGTCCCTGGGATTGTCTGTGGCATGGGGTGATATCTGCAGGGCTCTCTGGGTTCAGGCATCGGCGCTTTCGTCGTTTGAATAGAAGTGGGTGGATTCTGAGATGTTTGTTTGCTTGCTTGCCTTTTCGTTGATTCTTTAGTGATTTTCAATTTTGGTCCAAAAGCAGCAAAGAGCGTTTTCATTGCTGATTTTACTTGCATATCTATCGAAGTCTCTTCAATCTCTGTGTCTGATTCTTCTGAGGTGTAAATTTTCTCTTTTTCATTTCTTGCATTGAGTAAGGCTTTTCGCGCCAGGTATTTTGAATCTAGCTTTCTGATTGGCTCTGCTTCGCTCATCTTAGGGGTCTGTTGAAACCAAGATGGCTGCCATTTGAAATTTTGCGCGGGACTGTTAGTTTTCTTTTTCGCTGTATTTTTATTTTCAGGCAGATCGCTCACCGTTTTTGAGTCTTTAGATTTATTCGTAATGATGTGCTTCTCTTTTGCTGCTCCGTTGTTTTTTAATATTTCTTGGAGGTTCGCGATGAGATTTTCATCGTTCTTTTGGCTTTTTAAGAGTTTTAGTATCTCTGACCTGAGTTCGTTGTTTTCTATTTCGTTTTCTTCTTGGTCATCAGTCTCATCCATTGTTTCTTCATTGTCAGTAGTGCAGTCTTCAGATTCTCTCGATATTGTATTCGTGGACTCATCGATTATTTCTTGATCTGCTTCCATTTCTTTGCTGTATGCCCTGGTGTTGGGTCTTTCTCTTTTATTTCTGGAGTTTTCTCTCTCAGACATATTTAAAGTTTTATTGAGTCAATTTAACCATCCTCTGCTACCAGATTGTTACGATATTTTCAGGATCAGACTCAATAAGTAGATTAAGAATTAGATGTTCAAATAAAGCACTGTTTATTTACAGAATGCATTCTATATTCACTGAATATTCACAGATAGAAGCACAGAAGGAAAGCATACAGCTCCTTATATATACATGGGGTGGAGCTAGATATAGGAGTGGTTAAATATGAATGTATTAAATAGGGAAGAATAAGTTAACCCCTGATACCCTGATCATATATTATTTACATAAAGGAGAATAAGGCATTTACTTGTGACAGGTTCAATTCCACTTACACTCATTCTCTTTCAGCTGAACCTTCCTCACAAGGTGGTTGTTCTAGGGATAAAAGGAAGAAAAAGAAATTCCCATATAATCCTCTAACCTCCTGAAGAAAACTAAATCTAACAAATAATAAATAATATGAAGTCATTGAAAGAGAAATCTAGCAAGTCTTGAAAAGAAAAATACTGTCCAACCTAATTTTTATTATTGTAATGAAGGGACATAATAATAATAATAGAACAAGTAGAATTAGTGGGACATAATAGAGTCAGTAGAATTGGTTTGACTTGCTCTTTTGCTTTTGTAAGAATTGCTTTGCTAAGAATTAGAACTGCGTCTGCCATTTGTTTCTACCAGCGATCTCACTTCTTTGTTATGTTTTTCTGTATCACTCTGTACCTGGTGGATATCTCAAGAAGTGGGGTTGCTAAGCACCCACCCACCCCCCTTCCTTACTGCACTGCCAAAGGAAGGGATGGGCCAGGGGGCCAGAATTGGGTACTAAACTGGTGTCTCTGAGGGTATAAAAAGCCACATCTTTCCCAAAGTGTGGCTATCTCCTCACATGCATTGTATCTGTAAATTCTGGATATAGTCCCACCCAGTATTTTGTTTTTTGGCCATAAATAAAATCTGCTTTTTGTAAGCCTCGTCTTGAGTCTCTCTCTTTGGCATTCTGTTGACTCAAGTACATTTTGGGATCTTGCAGTAATTTCATCATTTCTGGTTTTGAACATGCTGTAATTCAGACGATCTCCTGCTATCATGCATACATGAGATATAGAGTGTTCGGTTTCTATTGTTCCATATGTTCCTTTCTTTTCTTTTTTTTGAATTTTTTGAATTTTTAAACAAAACATAAATCATAAATCCATTATCCATTACAATTTCAAACCGTGTGTCGGTTGGTTACAAGTCTTTTGTGCTTCATCCCCATATTCACAATTGACTAATTTATCTAATTTCTCATATTATCAAACAGATAGGTATCCTCATTTATCATTTTTTTATCTATGGCTTTATCATTTCATAAAAATTATTTTCAAATATATTATAACATTCATTTCATATTTCATATTTCATTTTCATGTTTTATTATCTAGATATTAATAAAATAAATCCCATATGTTATAATATTATCTTGTTCTCTATTTTCAAATGTCAATTTCAGCACATTCCATGATTTTTTTTTATTGAAAAAGTTTTTCAAATACAAGTTCCCCCCCCTTTTTCCCCCCTCCCTCCCCCCATGATTTTAATAACTTCCTGTTGAGTTAGTATTTTCTATATGCTTTCTTGTAATTTTTATCAACCATGTGTGGATTTTAGTCCAGTATCTTTTAGTTTCCATATGTTCCTTTCTATTATCCTTTACTTTCAATAAATCTGTATTCTTAAGCAAATGGGCGTTGATGCTGGATGTGACATTCAGAAGTGTGTTAAGTTTAATTTAATGTTCAAATTATTGTTGAGGACAATGGGATGGCTGTCATCATATGTCTTCGTTTAGCCCTACGTGCCATTCCTTTCAATGGCTGCATCAATCGATTCTTTTCCTAAAGAGTAATTTTGCTCATTTGCTAAATAAATATGCTCGGGAGACATCCGCGATTTCTACCCTTTTTCAGCGGAAGGAATCAGCGACACACAGCTTCATCCTCAGATTTATTTTAAACTAGCAGGGTTTATAGAAGGGATTTCTATACGCCCCGTAAACGCCCCCTTCCGAATTAGGAAGAGGAATTAATCCCACGTATTTACTAAACTCGATGCAATAAAGACGCGGGGGTCCTATTGGAACGGAACGGAACGGAACTACTGAGTGTCTGTCGATCCAGCCGGAAGGGTTAAAGTGTGGGACTCGCCTGGGTTCAGAAAAAGCACGTGGAAACTGGTTGCCCTTTAAAGAGACGCGCCGGCTTTTCGCTCCGTGAATATGGTGAGGTACAGGGGGTGCAGGGGATTCGGTGAAAAACCGACATAAAGCCTTAGATTGTTTAATGTTGGTGGGTGGGGTGTATTTTTCGAGTTGAGCTGAAAAACGATCATTTACTGCAGTAGACTCGGCAACAGATACGGTGGGGTTTCGATAGCCTTTAAAGTCAGGGGTCTCCAACCTTGGGCAACTTTACGACGTGGACTTCAACTCCCAGAATTCCCTAGCCAGCGCATGCGCCAGATTATTTTACTAATCTGGCGCATGCGCTGGCTGGGGAATTCTGGGAGTTGAAGTCCACAAGTAAAATTGCCAAGCTTGGAGACCCTTGCTTTAAGTAACCACAAACTTTCTGCCGAAGCGTATTTCTTTAGTTTTAACCAAACTAAAATGCACTTGAATTGAAAATTATTTGTTTTTAACGTATTTCAAACATTATGGTGAACAAGATGCAATCTTACCGCTTGACAATTATTTACTTAATTTCAGAGTAAACATATTAGAGATAGCAATGGAAATTCTTAAATTCTACTTCAGGTCAGCTGGTGCAGTTGTTTCCTTTGTGAAGTGCCATTCACATTTATTTATTTATTTATTTATTTATTTATTTATTCATTCATTCATTCATTCATTCATTCATTCATTCATTCATTCATTCGATTTATATATGCCGCCCTTCTCCGGAGACTCAGGGTGGCTTACAATGCATTAAGCAATAGTCTTCATACTTTTGTATATACCTGCTTAGTAGGGCTTTCCCCCCCACCCCCAACAGTGTTCTATTTTATACAAAGTCAGCTTATTGCCCCCACAAACTGGGTCTTCATTTTACCTATTTCGAAAGGATGGAAAGCTGAGTCAACCTTGAGCCTGGTGAGATTTGAACTTGCAGTAATTGCAGGCAGCTGGCAGCTAAGTACTACTTTAACAGCAGTAGTTTAGTCCACTGCGCCACCAAGGCTCTTTTTTTAATGATAACAGGAAACTACTAGGCAAGTTCATCAACAGTTTGGGGTATTCTTTCATCAATATGCTGATGGCAGTGTGCATATGGCAACATCAGTATGTTGGTGAAAATCTGCATATGGTGATATCATGCAAAGTCATGATTAGCTACATGTGTCCTGACATCTGACACAAATATGTAAGTTGTGCCATTTTCTGGATGTACTCTCTGTTGATGTCTATAGCACTCAAATGCTGATCTATATTGGAAAAGGCAGTTTTATAGAAAGGAGTGTACCTCCTGGACTATATGGGTGTTTGCAGTAGGGCTTGGGAAAAAAAAGTATACATAACTATTTAGCCCAGTGTCTTAACTGCTGAGCCATTGCACCACCATAATATTAACTGCTGGAACATAGAGTATTTTAACTTACTGCACCTGTGTATGGTTTGCCAATTGCACAGCGGCAGATAAGACAGCACTCCAGAGGGTCATTGCCCAGACGTTGCCATTGGTTGTCCTCTCCCCTCTTTGGAAGAGCTTTATAACTCCCATTGCCTTAAGAAAGTTCAAAACATTCTTAAAGATCCATCTCATCCTGGGCACCCTTTTTTGGAACTATTGACAGTACAGGATAATAAAAAGGACAAATAGGCTGAAAAACAGTTTTTCTCCCAGGGCAATAACTATATTGAATTCTACGGTACAGTGCAATAGCGGGTTTTCAATTATATAGAATGTAATTATATAGAATGTAAGGATGTATGTTTGTGTCTTTATTTTTATAGTTGTAATGTACACTGAAGACGGCATTTAATTTTGTTGTGCAATGACAATAAAGTAAACTAAACTAAACAGTAATATTAAATATCACTGATTTTTTACGTGTGGAATTTTATCAGCCTAAATTATATATTCAAAATATTGTAAATATTTGATTATTTTACTTTTCCTTGTGTGCATTTTTATCACTTCTTCAAGTATTCTTTTTGAGTTCTTTGGTTAGAATGCATTCATCTTTCATTCTTTTTGTAGTTGGTGATTAAAGCTAAAATGCTTCCTAAAGCCACATCTAGGTTGCCAATGAGAAAGACATACAAAAGCTGTAAAAAAACCTGGTAGTTTTATGAGCTTACAATGAAAGAATACATCAGTTGATTATCGGTATAGAGTCTGATAATAATTTAGGAACAGTCCTGATTTCTATAATTTTTTTTAGAAGGCCTCTTTTATTTTGAAAAGAAGTACAGAAAAATATAAATAAGATCCCTATAATAATCTTCTATAGTTAAGTGTTATGAATATATGGTAGATGTTGACTGTTGCTTGAAAGTTAAATAATTATTTTTGTTACGTTTCAGGTGAGAGTAGTTGAAGTAGTTCTATTAAATGCTTTTATTATTTGACTCTTTATTTCAGCCCAAAACTGCCAAAGCAAAAGGAGGGGAGCAGGAGAAGAAAGCCATCCATCCTTACAGCAGAAAAGCGGCTCAACTTACAAAAGAAGCACACAAACAGGTTAAAAAGGAAAAGTAAGTTTTTACATATTTCCTAATGTTGAGTGGTATCTGGGATAATATTCTTGCTTTAGAAATATTGATGGCTCAGTGGTTAAACATGCTGAGCTTATCAGCTAGAAAGCTGCCCCAGATTCCGCCCATCAGTTTGAAAGCATTCAAATGCAAGTAGATAAATAGCTACCACTTCGGTGAGAAGGTAAGAGTGTTCCATATGCCTTGACCATGTCATGCTGGCCACTTGACCATGAAAGTATCTTTGGACAACATTGGCTCCCTTGGCTAACAACTGGAGATGAGCACTGCCCCCTGGAGTCGGATACAACTGTCGGGAAACTTTTACCTTTATTTTACTAATCTGGCAATTTATTTAAGGATGACATAAACATATAAGCACAAATGATAGCAATCCATTACTGTCCAGTTCTAAGATCTCTCATCATTTGCAGTGATATTGACCATGATTAATCTTACTACCGTGTTCCTCCAAAAATAAGACCCAGTCAGAGGCTTGGGGCAGAAGGCAGGCAATCCTGATGGCCTGTGCAAGCCGCCGGCAAGCCAAGTGGCACAAAGACCAGCCTCTCGTTTCCACCCATCTGCTCTGGCCCATCAACTCTTGCCTTTCCCACAGCTCATACGGCACGTCTGGATTGCCTGCCTTTCCCCCTACATCTCTGTCTCCATCTGTACAATGCAATACTATATTATAAAACCTTCACTTTGAAACCTACTTTTAGATTATCTTTTTACCGGTCATTTAAACAATTTTGCTGTGGTGTTTTAGAAATAAAAGTTATAGCCACTATTATATGTTAAAATGTATTAGTATTAAATCTCGGGTTTATGATAACATGAGATATTAGTGTCCTATAGGTTATATTTGTCAGAGACTTTGGTGCAATATATTTAGAGGCAGATTTGTAGAACTTAATCTTAAATTAATGCAGAGTGGACTCCAGATTTTCTCCTTTTCTTCCAAAGCATTTGCTATGTCACCATGTGCTTTTTGTTCATTTAAAATAAAAAAACCTCCTCAGTGATATAATAAGAACACATTTTGTTCCTGGTGCTGTTTCATCTCAGTAAGAGATCTTGTAGAAATGCAGGAGTCTTTTTGCTGCCTTTCCTGACAATTTCTAATGAGAAGAGGTTTTTAGCAAGTCACTGTATCTTCACACAGCAGAGAGGAATATGTTTTATTTTCATAATAAAATAATTTGCTCAGGATTTCTAAAATTTTCCCTTCTGTTCATTAATCTACTAACTTTCTGATCTTGTCAGTTGTCTAATTCTGCATAACCCTTAAATTTTGAGGCACAATTAATAAGTAATTTGTTCATTAGGTATTGTTGGGAGTAATATCATAGAAATATGCCGGTGTAATATAATTAGCATTATAATTAGATATAATAAATAAATGTAAAAGTATAATGTTTACCTTATTTATTTATGTTCTCTTTATCTAGGATATATGGAAAATAGATCATGCTTAAGTTATATTTATATAGGAATATAGAGTATTTAAAGGGTTCATAAACTGGAATTCAACAATATTGTCAGCAAGTCTCATCTTAATCACTTTATAACATGGTAAAATGTGAGTTAGATGATTGCTTGGGGTGCTTTTCAAATGTTTTAATATCAGATTGTGTAATCTCAGAGCTTTCGTGTGCCATAGGAAATAGCTAGTTAAAGCAGATATTAAAATATATATTGTAAAGATCTTTATGTGTAATCCACTTGCTTGCCGTTTAGGGATAAGGATTCACTTGGTAAATAAAGTAGGTATTTTATTTGCTAAACAGATTCCTTCTCTTTCAGAGCAAAATGGTTCATCTGCTTCTGTATTTATATATCAATGAAAGATAGTTTTTTTAAAAATATTTCTTTTTTTTTTATTGCAAAAGTTTTACAATTACATTTTCACCCCCCTTTTCCCCCCCCCCCACTACCCCCCCCAGACTTCCCAACCTCCCCAGCCCACCCTAACCCTCCCCTCCCCCCAGACTTCCTAGTATGCTCATATCAGATAAAAGGAAAAGACCCTCCTTTGTATATAAAGCTTGAACCCCTCCCTCCCCCTTACAAATTTTCATCTTCATTACATTAACCTGTTTCTATCTTGGTATAACATTTTCAGATAAATTTTCATCCTGATTACCTTAAAAATATTTCTATCATAATATAACATTTTCTAACAAATTTTCATCCTCAACCCTAAAATGTTTCTATCTTATATAACATTTTTAAATAAAGGCTATTTGATACTTCCTAGTTTGATATTTGTGCTGAACATAATTTATCCACTTCTTCCATTCCCATTCATAGGTCTCTTGAGAACAATCTTTTAGATATGCTGAAATCTTCGCCATCTCTGCAAAACTGGCCATCTTCAAAATCCATTCCTCAATCGTAGGCAGCGCTTCATTTTTCCAGTATTTACCTATCAACAATCTTGCTGCAGTTATCATGTACAGTATCAATTTTGTTTCCCCCAATGTAAAACCCTTAACTATACCCAATAAAAACAGTTGTGGAGAAAATTGAATTTTTTTCTTCAAAACATTCTGCATGACCCACCAAATTTTTACCCAAAAAGCCTTAACTTTCTTACAGGTCCACCAAACATGATAATATGTAGCGTCTAAGCAGTCACATCTCCAACATTTAGGCTGGGCACTAGGGTACATACACGACAATTTTTTTGGATCTAAATGCCATCTATAAAACATTTTATAGAAATTTTCCCGCAGATTCTGCGACTGTGTAAATTTAACATTCTGAACCCAAATTTTTTCCCATGTTTCCAACATCACTGGTTCCTCAAAATTTTGTGCCCACTTAACCATGCAGTCTTTAACTAGTTCAGTTTCTGAATCCCTTTCTAACAAGACATTATAAAGTCTTTTAATATGCATTGGGCCTTTCTCTTTTATATGTCTAACTAATTCTTCCTCATACATCATAATACCAGTTTTTTGGTCCTCTTTCCATCTCAATTGCAGTTGATTATATTGTAACCAAGTTAAATTAATCCCTTCAGCCAACAATGTCTGTAATGTCTTCAGCTGCCATCTGCCCGCATCTGTAAAAAGAACCTCTTTATATAAAAACCCCCCGAGTGACATTATATTTGTATTCCACAAGGTATGACCAAGATCCAGCCATAGCGGTATTTTATAATTCCAGTTGCTTCGGTGCTTCTTCCAAACTCTCAGCAAAGAATCTCTAAGTATATGGCTTTTAAATACTTTATCCACTTTGCTGTCATAAAATAAGTAAGCGTGCCATCCAAATTCCAGATCAAAACTTTCTGCATTCAATATTCCAGTCTTTTTTCCTCCAAACCAATCACTTACTAAAGTCAAAGCTGTTGCATCATAATATAATTGTAGGTTTGGAAGTTTGAGACCTCCCCTTTCTGGAATGTCTTGCATAATTTTCATTTTTACTCTTGGTTTTTTCTCGTTCCAGACGAATTTGTTGACACCAGTTTGCCATGCTTTTAGTTGTTTATCATTTTTGAGCACCGGAATCATTTGAAACAAAAAAAGAAATCTTGGCAAAATGTTCATCTTAACTGCTGCTATTCTTCCAAGTAAAGACAGCTGCAGTTTTTTCCAAGTCTCCATATCTTTTTGCACCTCTCGCCACAACGCCTCATAGTTATTTTGAAACAATTTCATATTTGATTCTGCAACCTGAACTCCTAGATATTTTACCTTTGGTACAATCTCAAAACCTGCCCTCCTTTCTAACTCCAGTTTACGATCTTGTGTCATATTTTTAACTACCATCTTAGTTTTTCTCTGATTCAATCTGAAACCTGAAACTTTACCAAAGTCTTGTATAATGTCCTTCATCTGGATTATCGATTCCATTGGCTGTGTTAGGGTAACAACCAGATCGTCTGCAAATGCCTTTATTCTGTAATCCTCTTGCCTTATCATTATACCTTTCAATGTGTTAGAATCCCTTATTGTATTTAACAAGACTTCTAGTGTTAAAATGAACAACAATGGGGACAGTGGACATCCCTGTCTTGTTCCTTTTTCAATTTTAAACTCTGTTGTCAAACTTCCATTAATAATGATCTGTGCCTTTTGCTCTTGATAAATTGCTGAGACCGCCTGTATATATTGGTCCCCAAAGTCCATCTTTTTTAATGTCTTTAATAGAAAATTCCAATCCACTCTATCAAAGGCCTTCTCTGCATCCAGAAAGACCAGCACTGCAGGGATCTGTTTATTCTTCTCAAGATATTCCAATAAATCTATTACTTGCCTTACATTGTCCTTCATGTGCCTACCCTCAATAAATCCCGCTTGGTCATCATGAATCACCTTTTGAATTACTGGCATCAGTCTGTTGGCTAATACTTTTGCGTAAATTTTATAATCCGTATTCAAAAGGGATATTGGTCTGTAATTCTCCGGTTTTTTAGGACCTGCTTGCTCTTTTGGTATCAAAGAAATATAAGCTGTAGTCCACGATGGAGGTACTTTTCCCCCTTGTTGTATGTTGCAAAATAAGTCTCTGAGTTGTTCCACCATTTCTGCCTGTAAAGTTTTATAATACACTGCTGTCAGACCATCCGTTCCAGGAGCTTTGGCTGTTTTTAATTGTTTTATTGCTGCTATTATCTCCTCCTCTGTTATGGGATAATCCATTCTTTCCTTTTGTTGCTCAGTAATTTTTGTAACTCTTTTATTATCCAAATATTTTTCTATAAGTCCATTCTGCACCTCCTCTCTGGCATATAGTTTAGTGTAATATTGAAGAAAAGCTTCTTTTATTAAATTCTGTTGAAAAACTTCTTTCCCCCCAATATCAACACTATCAATAGTCCGTATGCTTTGTTTCTTCCTTAATGTGTAAGCCAACCACCTGCCTGGTTTATTAGCATTGCAGAATGTATTATGCTTCGCATATTGTAAGTTTGTTGCAACTTGTTCCGCTATAAGCATTTGAAATTGGTCTTTCAGAAGTTTTATAACACTAAGTATTCTTTCATCTGTTGGATTTTTAATAAGTAACTGTTCTTTGTCCTTTATTTCTGCTTCCAATTCAAGTCTTTTCTTTTGTCGAATCCGCTTATGTTTAGAGTTCATATGTATAAGCACCCCTCTTTTAAAAATATTTCTTGTATAGTTTCTTTAATTTACATATTTTGTTCAATTGGCTATACATATTTTAGAAGTTAGATTGTGCTATTGTAACTACTAAATATGTCATGAGATTGCAACAGAATATAAAGTTATTAAATAAATACATTGTAGGTATTTTTTTCTTTTTGCAGATTGAAAAATGAAAAAGCCCTTCGGCTCAGCATTGTGGGTAAGTGTAATTTATATTTTCGGATTTTGTAAAATTAATCTTGGTTGCATATCTTTAAGTATTTTCTTGGAAGAAGTTCTAGCCAGGGCTAATACGTTTTTTTAAAACTTTATATCAACTATGTACTCAGTTTAACATTAGATATTCTATGCTACTATTACTTGGAATTTTGGAATACCGCTTCTTTTATACAGTTCTGATTTTTTAATTAGTATTTTCTATAACATTTGGAAGTTCTGCATAATTTATTAACTTTCTTTAAAAGAGAATTTTAATCAGTTTTTTAACTTTAACTTACCGTATTTTTCGGTGTATAAGATGTACCTTTTTACCCCAAAAAAGGGGCTGAAAATCTGGGTGCGTTTTATATGCCGAATGTAGCCCCGCCCACCTGCCGGCTCCCACCCTTCGGCCATTTTCGACCAGTTCCAGGCGGTAGGGATCTGGGTCGGGGCACAGCCTGAGGAACAACCCTCCCTCTTCGGGACAGTGGGGAGGGGGAATCTGCCCAGCAGCTTTGGGGAACAAGGCGGGTGCTACGATTTGCGGCTGGTCACCCCTCTGGCCGCGCTGACTTCACTCCCCAGCAATGTGAGGAGCCACCGCTGCCTAACCCTCTCTGTGCCCAGGAGCCAAGCCAAGCTGAATGGGAGCCCTAAGGGAAACGTTCCTTCTTTCCAGCCATCGCTGCCCGGATTCCAAAATGCAAACCTCAAGAGTCACGCTTCAGGTGGTGGCCAGTTCCCCTTCAATGTGCAGCGGGGAACTGGGAAGTGCTTTGGATTCGGGAAGGAGATTGTAGCGCTGATGCCTAAAAGTGTTTTTCTGCACATTGCAGAGTCGCGCACCCCCGTCCTCCTTCTCAGCAGACTCTTCTCTTTCCTCCTGGCCAGATTCGCCGCCTGAAACACGGTACACTTTTTTTGTCTCTGCACACACCCCATGTCTGCCGCCCCGAACCTGCAATCCCTTTCCTGATTCCAAACATGGGGTGTGTGCGGAGACACACACGTGCAGTGTGCAGAAAAACACTAGTTTTTCAAATTCTATTTTAAGGGGATCTGGGAGGAGGGTGGTTTCCAATGTAAATAATGAGGCTGGGGGGCCTCCCGGGAGTGGGGTGGGTTGTATGGGTTCAGGGATTAACCCGCAAGGGACGGGATCTAGTCCATCTGAAGAGCATGGCGGAGGAGATGCAGAATCCGGGGCCAAAGAGAGGGTTAGAGCTTGTGCTGTTGATAGACATTACATCAGTACTGTAGGTGGGAGGGGCAGATATGGCGGGATGAGGGGGCCACATCAAGTTGCGGGAGTGCGCGCTCGCTGTCTTCAAGCGGTGGCACGCTCCGGCCCCCAATTCTCTTCTCGTTCCCCAGGTGGCACAGACCCTCAGGCCCTGGGCCTTCGTCTGATGCTATGCAATGCCAGGTCCATGGTAAATAAAGCCCCCCTCATTTGTGATCTTGTTCAAGAGGGGGGAGTGGACCTGGTGGGTATTACGGAGACCTGGTTGGGCCAGGAGGGGGGAGTCCCTCTCGTAGAGATGTGCCCAGCCGGTTTCCGGGCATTTCATCAGCCAAGGTCACAGGGAAGGGGCGGGGGGTGGTGGCAGTTATCATTAAAGAGGGTCTTGGTCCGAGGGAGGCCACTGTTCCTCAGACGGCCGGATGTGAGTCCCTCCTTGTGAAGTGGGGTCATGGGGTGCAGATGGGCCTGCTGGTTACGTACCTGGCTCCCTGCCATGTGGCAGCAGCCTTGCCTGAATTACTCAACGTTATAGCCGTGGTGGCGATTGATACCCCTAGGCTTATGGTCATGGGGGACTTCAACCTGCCATCCATCGGTGAGGCGTCTGAGGTGGCTCAGGAGTTCATGGCTTCCATGACGGCCATGGACCTGACCCAATTAGTTCATGGTCCTACTCACACCGGGGGAAACACGCTGGACCTGGTTTTTGTCTCTGGTCAGTGGCTGAGTGGTCTTGAGATAGGGAATATAGCGATCGAGCCCTTGTCATGGTCAGATCACTCCCTCCTTCGCTTTGACCTTCGAACCACCGCACCCCGCCGCAGGGAGGCGGAACCGATGAGGTGGTTCCGCCCCAGGCGCCTGATGGACCCGGATAGGTTCCAGACGGAGCTTGGGCCATTTCCTGAGGCTCTGGCTCACGGCTCGACTGAAGACCTAGTGGCTGCCTGGGATAGGGCGGCCGCTGGAGCTTTGGACCGGGTCGTGCCTTTGCGGCCTCTAACCCGGCGTCGATCTCACTTGGCTCCCTGGTTCACCGAGGAGCTGAGGGAGATGAAACGCCGGAAAAGACGCCTGGAGAGCAGTTGGAGGGCCAGCCGTTCTGAATCTGACCGAACACTGGTAAGGTCTCATATTAAGACCTACCTGGTGGCAATAAAAGCGGCAAAGTGTAACTATTTTTCTGCTCTTATTGCATCATCAGATAATCGCCCGGCCACCCTGTTTAGGGTGACCTGCTCCCTGCTCCACCAGGAAGCGCGGGAGAACCCCTTGGACGGTAGAGCCGAGGACTTTGTACAATATCTGTATGACAAAATCGCTCAGATTCAGGAAAATTTGAACTCTGACTGGGTAGATTCGGGAGGGAGGATGGAGGCAAGTCTTGAGAATATTACCTGGGAAGAGTTTGATTCTGTGACTCTGAAAAACGTGGACAAGATACTGGGCAGACTGAGCGTGGCCACATGTTTATTGGACCCGTGTCCCTCCTGGTTGGTGCTGGCCTCTCGGGAGGTTACACGAGGCTGGCTCCAGGGGATTATAAATGCTTCCTTGAGAGAGGGTGCCTTCCCCGCCTTGAAAGAGGCGGTGGTGAAGCCTCTCCTCAAGAAGGCTTCCCTGGACCCAGCAGTGTTGGCTAATTACTGTCCAGTCTCCAACCTTCGCTTCGTTACGAAGGTTGTTGAGAGTGTGGTAGCATGACAGCTTCCTCAGTACTTGGATGAATCGGCTTATCTAGATCCGTTCCAGTCGGGCTTCAGGCCTGGATACAGCACGGAAATGGCATTGGTCGCATTGGTAGATGATCTCTGGAGGGCCCGGGACAGGGGTTGCTCCTCTGTCCTGGTCCTATTAGACCTCTCAGCAGCTTTTGATACCATCGACCATGGTATCATGCTGCACCGGTTGGAAGAGTTAGGGGTGGGGGGCACCGTGTTGCGGTGGTTCTCCTCCTTTCTCTCTGATCGGTTGCAGTCTGTGTTGACAGGGGGGCAGAGGTTGACCCCGAGGCCCCTTGTATGTGGAGTGCCACAGGGTCGGTTCTCTCACCCCTTCTGTTCAACATTTATGTGAAGCCGCTGGGTGAGATCATCCGTGGTTTTGGGGTGAAGTATCATCAGTATGCTGATGATACTCAGCTATACATCTCCACCCTGGACCACCCCAATGATGCCCTTAAAGTGATGTCCCGGTGCCTGGAGGCTGTACGGATCTGGATGGGGAGGAAAAGACTCAGGCTCAACCCATCCAAGACCGAGTGGCTGTGGTTTCCGACGTCCCGATATAGTCAGTTGGTGCCATCACTGACTATTGGGGATGAGTCATTGCCCCCAACGGAGAGGGTTCGCAACTTAGGCGTCCTCTTGGACTCATGGCTGTCTTTAGAAGAACACTTGACGGCTGTGGCCGGGAGGTCTTTTTATCAGGTTCACCTGATTCGCCAGTTGCGTCCCTTTCTGGATCGGGACTCGTTAAATACGGTCACTCATGCCCTCGTCACTTCACGCCTGGACTACTGTAATGCTCTCTACATGGGGCTCCCCTTGAGGAGCACCCGGAGGCTCCAGCTGGTCCAGAATGCGGCCGCGCGGGTAGTTATGGGAGCAGCATGGTGCTCCCATGTGGCTCCCCTCCTGCGCGAGCTGCACTGGCTCCCTGTGTTCTTCCAGGTGCGCTTCAAGGTCTTAGTTACCACCTTTAGAGCGCTCCAGGGCTTAGGACCGGGGTACTTACAAGACTGCCTTCTGCCACCAATAGCCTCTCACCGCCCAGTACGCTCCCATAGAGAGGGGCTTCTCAGGGTGCCGTCAGCCAAACAGTGTCGACTGGCGGCCCCCAGGGGGAGAGCCTTTTCTGAGGGCACCCACCATCTGGAACGAGCTCCCCCCAGAGATACAGAAGATTCCGGATATGCGCACTTTCCGCCGTGCCCTCAAAACATTCCTGTTTCAGCAGGCCGGCCTGGCCTAACTTTCCCTTTATATTGCTTTTGATTTATTTTAAACTGGGATGTCTTGAATTATCTAGGCCCAGAGTGTTTAGTATATTTTAATTGGTTTTTTTAATGTTTGTATTACATATATTTTTATCGTTCGCTGTTCACCGCCCTGAGTCCCTCAGGAATAGGGCGGTATAATAAATAAATAAATAAATAAATAAATAAATAAATAAATAAATAAATAAATAAATAAATAAGGAAGGAAGGAAGGAAGGAAGGAAGGAAGGAAGGAAGGAAGGAAGGAAGGAAGGAAGGAAGGAAGGAAGGAAGGAAGGAAGGAAAAAGATGCTGCATTGGATATACAAATGAAACTGCCAGATGTCTTAATAATTTAAAGGAAATAGACGAACAAACAAAAAAAGTGACCTGGATAACTTTTCCACATTTGATCTTTAAAAAAAAGCCTTGTTAAAGTCGGACATGTGGACTCTAGTATGAGCTAAACATTTCAGCAGCATTCTGTTTTGCAAATCTGCCCAGCGTTTAGGCAATTGTAGCAACATTTTTTGTGGTCAGTTAATTCTCTACTGACAGTGAAGAAATTGAAGCTGGAGCACTGAAATAAAACAAGCCTTCAAACCAATCATAAAATAATTACAGACAAGAAAGGTGAGGGTTTTATAATGACTATCATAATCCCAGGCCTGAAATTACCACTTGATCTCAATGCATTCAACTAGAAGAGTTCTGATTAATTGGATAGCCAAATTATTTAATGTTTTTAAATTGCTTTTAAATTTTATATGTTATGTTTTACCATGGCTGTTCACCGCCCTGAGTCCTGTTGGAGAAGGGCGGTTACAAATTAAATAAAATAAATAATAAATAAGAATGGGGGAAAAAATCCTAAAATAATAAGTAATAAGTAAATAAGTAAATATTCTTTACTGGTCCTGGCAAATGCTTTGAAGCTGATTTGGGGCAAAATCCTGATTGAACTCCTGTCAAAACTTTTGTATCTTCTGTATTTACTCTTATTTTGAATTTGTAAACAAATGGCATCTAAATTTTAAATTCGGTATGGGTTTAGATTTGCAGAAAGATGTGTTTAATTTTATATCATGTAGAAGTTTTGCTTTATTTAGAAATTCATTGAGCGTATGAAAGGAAATTTCCAATGGTAGTAGACTTCGTTATTTGATGGGATTAATAATTTAGTGTTGTTTTACCTTTTTATTAACATTAGAAGCAAGCAAATATGAAAACAATAACTTCAAAGATGGAAGAGGAAATTATTAAACTTTTCGTTTTGTTTACATTTTTATAGATTTTTCAAATATCTTACTGTTTTGATGTTTATTGTACATGTAGAAATATATAACTGTATAATATTCCATGTGAATTTGTGCCTACATTAAATAAATGTACTTCAAAAATCATAGATTTTGTTATATGCATGTGGTATTTTTTCATAGTTTTAAGTGGTTTTTTTTCTTTTTATATTTGTGATCAGAAGCTAAAAACAGGTTTTTTTTAATGTGTTGGACTCATTAATGAATTGGAATAATTAACATTCCTGTTGTATTTTACAGAAATATTGAATATCACAATGAACTAAACTTTTATTTTGGTCTTTTTTCTTTTTCTTTTTTTTTGTAGGTGAAAAATTGCTTTGGTTTCAATGTCACCTTGATCCTGACAAAATGGAATACACAAAAAATGAAGCTTCTGAATTAATAGAGAAGTAGGTTTACAGCAAATGACCTAAGTCTTCTTTGTTTGGAACAAGAATGTTGAATTGATGTTCATAATTTTACCTGCTTGTTATGTTTTTCAAAATCAAAACAATACCCTGTTCTGTGTGGTGCATTAGAACAATTGTTGGTAAATGCCATCTTTAGTATTTATTCATGCAGTGTAATTTTAACATTTCATATATGTTAATTATCATAAGTAATTAGAAACATTTAAATTAACTATTCTAATCTAATTGTTTTTCTGGAATAATATATACCTGTTGTGTACTATTTGTAGGCAATTATTGAAGACACTTTTAGTCTCAAATATCCTGTTTCTGGATTTTGTAAATAAATGTATTTATTTTAAATATTAGCTGAAATTAAAAAGCAACTTTAGTTTGAAACGGTGGTATTTAGCCGGTTCTATCCAGTTTGGACGAACCGGTAGCTGTGGCTGCGGGAAGCTCCGCCCACCCACCCGGACGTCATTACGTCTCGTTTTTGACGCTCTGTGCATGTACGGAAGGCCCTGCGTATGTGCGGAGATGGTACGGGCGAGCGAATCGAGCACGCACGCTCACATTTGCGAACCGGTAGCGAAGGTGAATACCACCCCTGGTTTGAAACATACAGAAAGTAGTTTGAGAGAATATATACATTCTGCTTTTTAAAAATCATTTCCTGGCTAAAGAAAGCTATGCTATTCTTTTGTTATCAGATTGCTGTTTAAAATCTGGATGGGTGATGACATTAAGATAGAGAACCTTGCCTCTTCTATTTTGTTTAATATCAGTGTTTTTGTATATATTCTTTATTCTTTAATATTCAAGTATTACTTTAAAAAAAAAACCCACAATGTTCCTAAAATGCCAGTTTTCTGTGTTTTAGTTATTTGCAGCGATTTCGTGATGAGTTGGAGCAGATTGAACTGCACAACAGCATTAAAGGCAGACAGTCCAGACAACACAGTTCCAGGGAAACCGTAATCAAGCAGACCATGGAACGTGAAAGACAGCAGTATGAAGGCTATGGCATAGGTATGCTGTGATAAAAAGTAATCTGTTATTAAAATGTTCCCCAAATATAAGAACTCTGCATAAAAGTACAGTGTAACACGTGTACTGTATTTCTGAAGTAAATAAAAGTTAATTGTTTTCTCATATATATTGTCTGTATGTTGTTGGACTTTACTTGAGCTTGACATTCAGGTACCAGCTTCTCAAATCACTTATTTTATTGAAGAAATGTGCAGGTTGGGTAATCTGTGTAAACCCTTCCAAATTGTGGTAGTTAATTTGATGCAGGTGGAAGACTTTTTAATAATAGATGGTCAGTGTAACCTTGTTTCCGATGAATTGATTCAAGTTTAGATAAGTTTACATGAAAAATTCATGTCTATAAAGAACATTTGAAATGTTCTTCAATCTTGACATGGCAACAACTTAAAATTAACAGTAGATATGCTATATGTATTGCATGTCTCTCTAGCTTATTCATTTATATTCATTTTTATGTATGTATAATTTAACTGGGTATTCAAATTACCCAGGTCGACTTCACTTTTTTTTTTTTTACTGTGAAATACTTAAGGAGAAATAATCATTTGCATATCTCTTGGTTAACTTGGTTCTAATTTTGAGAAAAATGATTTATACTGCTAGGCGGTGTTATTAGACATGGGTAGTGTAAGATGAAAAGTTATATTGACAAATCTTTAAAATGCATAGTATTTCTATTGTCTTTTATTGAGAAGGAATGACCAGTGGTGTGACTTCCCTTTCTTTCCCAGTATTCACAATTCATTAGTTTTTCTTATCAATTAATTATAGTTTTGTCTGGAAAAATTAGGTGCTTTTCCAAATTTGATGTGAAACATTTAAGTATTAAATTAGACTAATTGATTAGTTTAGTTTAGTTTAGTTTAGTTTATTTGATTTGTATACCTCCCTACTTCCGAAGGACTCAGGGTGGTGAACAGCCAAACAATAAAATACATAGATACAAAAAATTTAAAAACCAGATAAAATCAAATTAAATCATTTTGGCCCTGAGAGATTAAAACACCCCAATAATTTAAAAACAGATTAAAATTTACATATTTAAAAAAGGGAAGAGATTAGGCCAAGCCCGCCTGATGGAATAAAAAGGTCTTCACAGCGCGGCGGAAGGTGTGCAGATCGCAGATTAAAGTTGCTTAATTGGCTAAAATAATATCTTTGATATGGCAGCATATCATGTAATTTTTTTTTTCTTTGTTGCAAATACAATTTTCTCCCGAGAAAGTACTTAATATAGTGGATGTACATAATCTCACACAAATACAGGCATCCAGAGGAGAGTGATAACATTTCTTTCTGTCAATTTGAGCTTCTTATGATTGAAGCCAATCTGATTTAGATGCAAATTCTCAGTGTTTATGATTCATGTAAGTCTGTCTGGACCTATATGCCAATAACTCTTTTTTAAAAAAAAAGACACGACAAATCTTGATTTTGAAATATTAGGGATCGATATTAGAATTCGAAAGCTGTAATTTATGGAATTATGGATAAATTTCTGAATGCAACTGAATTACCCTGCTTTGCCAGGAATAAATTTTTAGTCCAGCCCTATTTCTTTTAGAAGCAACTTGAAGCTTGATAAGCAGATATGTGCAAACTTGGATTTTTGGGATGTAATTTAGTTTTGTAATCCAACCGCAAGTTCCATCAAATAAAACATGGTGTGATGCCTAGATACTTAATACTTCTGAAACCAGAAATTTAATAATGGAGGAGAGCAACACTTAGGAAAAAGCTTATCGTAAACATTATTTTAACAAGTTAACAAAATGCTTCTGCTATTGTTAAAATTTGGAGAGATCTTTTCCTTGTTGACTTGTCACCAGGTTTTCTAACACTATATAAAGATGTGCCTCTTGCACTTTTAAAAATTTAAATATTTTATTTTAACAAGTTTTACATAAAGAATAGAACAAATGCAAACAAAAAAGAAATAAATATATGGAAAAACTACACAAACGAAACCAAACAAGCAAACAAACTTAACAGAAATGAGGAAACTGTTTATATTTGTAAAACTTTGTTCAAATGTCAAATAGATTTTTAAATGAGTCGTTAACATTAGAAAATATACCACCGAAAAATATATTGAGTCAATTTTTTTACTAATAAATAAGATTGCTTTTTCAAAAACAGTAAGTCACACTTCTTGTGAACCCAGTTTAATATCAAGAATACAGGTAGTCCTTGACTTACAACCACAATTAGGACCAGAATTTCCATTGCTAAGAAAGTTGACTGCTAAGTGAATCATGTTTGATTTTACGACCTTTTTACCCACTGTTGTTAGGTGAATTGCCGCAGTTGTTAAATTGTGCAGTTGTTAATGAAATCAAATCTGGCTTCGTCCATTGACTTTGTTTGTTAGCAAATGGCAATCCTACGACCTCCCCAAGGTGCTGCAATTATTGGAAATGCGTGTCAGTTGCTAATCATCCAAATTTTGAACACTTGACTGTGGGAATGATGTCATAGTTGTAAGTACAAGGACTGGTCATAATTTACCTTTTTTTAGAGCCATTGTAACTTAAACAGTCGCTAAATGAATGGTTATAAACTCAAAATAATTAGCATTGATGGCCTGATACAACCATAACTGATCAGTCAAATGCCAAAGTTTGGGGATATAATTTAACATACTAATATCTTTAACACAAAAAATGTTTCATATGGTTCTACACATTGAAATATTATTCCAGAAATAATTCAAAGATTCGGAAGACCAAATCATATGGGTAAATGCTGATCAGATTTTTTTACATTGCTAACAAAGTAAAACTAATAGCCAACCTTTTGAATGTATTCTTTGGGGTATCCTGTAAATTTGATATAAGTTATTTTGATGAATCAGTTTTAATTTCTAAAGTGAGCAAAATAAACAGATGAGTTAGTCTCTTTCAACTACAATCACAAAATCAGACAGTTGGAGATCACTAATCTTTTAATTTCCTTTCTTTTAATCTATTGGTTGATCTAGATTCAATTTCTTTCCACAGAAATCCCTGACATTATAAACTGTAAACATCTTCAATATTTCAGGTGAGTTATTGTCTAACTACCCCCAAATGGGACGGGCAGGGATACATTACTCCAGCATAATTTCTGTTAATTTTTAAGAGGACAGTCTTTTAATCTAAAGTAATCTAGTATGAAGAGACTAGATTACTTCCAACAATGACATGCATCATATCAGTTTCACGTGGTACTACAGTGGTTTAAAGCACCCTGTTATTAACACAGCTGCCTGCAATTACTGCAGGTTTGAATCTTACCAGGCTCAAGGTTGACTCAGCCTTCCATCCTTTCTAAGGTAGGTTAAATGAGGACCCAGTTTGTGGGGGCAATAAGCTGACTTTGTATAAATATACAAAAGTATGAAAGCTATTGCTTAATGCATTGTAAGCCGCCCTGAGTCTCCGGAGAAGGGCGGCATATAAATCGAATTAAAAATAATAATAATAATAAAACATATTGTATTATGATTCCTTGTAATACAGAATATTACTTTATAAAATGGGACTTTATCATTTGAATGTAACAATATATTCAATTGATGTATTATAACTCAGAAGTAAACTGATAGTTGAAAATTGACGGTTTATATATTTGTATCTCTTTGCCTTTTTCTCTATTTTTTCTTTTTTTAGTATTAGACTTTTATAAAAATTAAAATGTTATTATTGATGTTACTTTAATTGCTTGACACAATGCCTGAGGAAATCCTATTTAGATGGAAATCCACCTAGGGTTAGAGTTAAGGTTGAAATCAGTGAGATAAACAAACATCATGGATAGATTCAGAGACGCTGTTTATGGAAAGTAAGCTTTTTAGGTTCCCTTTTTGCATTTTGTTTTCCAGGAAAAATTAATAGGAAACCCTACTTTGGAAATAAATACCTAGTTAAGTTTAGGCTTCCTTGAAATCTGTAAAAAGAAACAAAAACAAACCAAGATCATAGTTAAATTTGGAGAGGCTGTTAACAGATAGTGGACTTTTTACATTCCTATTCTGCCTTATTTCAGTTCCTAGTATTCCAATGATAAATTCTACTGGAATGAAAATCAGCCTGTGGTTGGAGTTAGGTTTCCTTGAAATCAGTGTGAAAAACCAACTACACAAGATTTTGAGATGTTTTTATGGCTGGAGTTTTTCTTACATTTCCACTCTGCATCTGATTACATGTGGAGGGAAGGAATTAATTTACAGGACACATCAGTGGTTTTTGCCTAGCCCTTAGTGCATAATCTCAAGAAGTTTCCAAGGTTGGATTATCTGCATATTAGAAGAAGTCAGCTGCAGAAACTGATGAGCTTTGAGAAAGCAGTGCACATTAATTTCTGTCCCAATTAACAAAACCCAGGAAGAAATTAATTGAAAAACAGAGATGGAAGGTTGTATTAGCAAAAAAATTTCTGATAGTGCAGTCAAATTTTCTTTTTAGATACCTTCCTCAGGCTACAATAGGTAGGATCAGTTTATAAAGTAGGTAGAGCATTTTACATATAAATTGGACCCAGAATATTTTTGTTTTTCTTTAATTTGGTATGGGAGTTATATTTATTTAAGTATTGTAAGCCTATTTTAGAGTATACATAGTTTTCCTGTATTTCCTGCATCATAGGAATTTCAGTAAAGTCTTTTAAAAACATCTCTTCAATTAAGTGGGTTTTTTTCCCAGGGTTATTTTACAAAGACCTTTCCAATTAAAGTAATTTTTTTTTGTTTTAAATAGGAGCAATGATGGATCGCCAACATAAATATTATAGTTTCCATCACCTAATGCTTGCCAATTTTCTTCCATTTCTACCAGAGACTGGGATGGTGATCTGAAGAAGCTACCAAATATTAAAATGAGAAAGTTATCCAGTAAAGATCTCTGTAGCAATAGAATGGAAAAAGCAAATGTTGAAGCTGAAAATGAATTGCCTGCAGCACAGGAGTAGACTAAAGAGAAATTGCTGGGATATCTGAAACAGATTGACAAGCCAGTGTTTTAACTGTCTGTGGCAGCAAGAAGCAAGAAACCTTCCTTTCAATCAACTATGAATACCAGCAGTTCTGATCACGACGACAATTTATACTGCATTTTGTAATATTGCATTGTCTTTTTAAAAAACATTGTGCAATGTGTGTAAGGTTCATAAAAATACTTGATATTACATTGATAAACTAAATTCTGATTAGTCTAAATTAATCATTCTAATTAGTCATAAAATGCAACAAAACAACAACAGATTTAAAGCTCATGGAAAAAAAGTCCAATTTTTATCTTGCACCTCAGCTACTATCTTTTCCTAGTTGTTGTTCTTCAAGAGAAAGTACTGATCCGATTGTCATTACAATAGGAGCAAAGTATTTTTAGGGGTAAACTTAAATGCATCTTTCCATACCCCAAGAGTGGCAGTGTTTTTTAGTAGTACATTCTGGCATTATTCCAGATAGCGCATAACATCACTTGAGAGGTTGGGATTAAGAAATGGTAGAGTGGTGGGTTGACCCTGGTTTGGACTGGTTCGCAAGAACTGGTAGTAAAACCAGCAGGAGGCTCCACCCACTGACCCGGACGTCGTCATAGGTGATCTGTGCATGCGCAAAAGCTTCTGCACATGCGTAGAAGAGTGCGCGAGCGAAACAAGCGCGCGGGGGCACGATGGGAACCGGTAGTAAAGGTAAGTAGAACCCACCCCTGAGCAGGTACTATTAAGGATTTTGTATAAAGCTTAAGATTCCTTCCCTCCTCCCCCCCCCCAATGAACTCTTCCAAACAGTAAAAATGCATAATGGGAGGAACCATTTCACCCTTTCTTAACACACCACATTTAGCTCTTTTCTTTTTACAGAAAGCTTTTCTGCTAAGCATACATAGATACATATTGTGTGCCCCAGTATTTAATTTATTTACAATATTGTGTTGAATTGGAAAGAGTAAAATATAGGCTATAAAATAAGATTGGAAAGAGTAAAATATGGGCTTAAAACAGTACTGAACAATGCATACTAACCAGTATATTTAAGCTGCTTTCTTTCTTGGATCTGACCCTTTAGTTGTAACATTCTATGTGGTAACTTGTAATATTTTCCCAAAGGTGCTTTTTCAGGAGGCAACTGGACTTTTTTCATTTTTTTTTTTTTTTTGGAAGATGTTTCGCTTCTCATCCCAGAAGTTTCTTTAGCTCTGATAGGATAGTGGGGAATGGAAAGCTGAAGAAGCTTCTGGGATGAGAAGTGGAAAAAAAAAACCCCAAGAAAGTCCAGTTGCCTCCTGAAAAAGTCCCTTTGGGACAACCGCGACATGGATGACTTGAGAATCTCTACAGACTTGTAATATTTTCATAATTCAAAATTACTAATTTTTGGACAAGCAAATAATTTGACTTCACCAGTTTGGCTTCAGTGAATCTACTAGTGGGCTTTCTACTTCGGTACTGATCTCTTTTTAAAACAAAGTTCCTTAACATTGATTTATAAATCAGATTTTGAAGCACATATTCAGGCTACTGAATTGACATTAAACTACATTCCTGAAGAATAGGAAAAGAGAATGCAATCCTGATTTTTTGTTCTTGAGTTAAACTGTTACTCAGGAAAAGGACTGGACTACATTTGGTTTTAACCAGGCCGTTTCTCGCTTAATCAAATGTAATCTGAAGCATTTAGCCTGAGCTTTTATTTAAAACGCGCAGGGCATTTGATAAGGCAATGATATCCTCCTCAAGTTTGAAACTTCTGACTCGAGTTCTGAAGTTCTTTAGACTGGAAATACAAAATACATAATAGAAATACATAATAAAAACATGATTAGTTTCTATTAAAAAATAAATAATTTATAGCCAGTTAAGAGTCATCTGTTTATTACAAATACAAATTTGTTCCA
Organism: Arizona elegans; assembly: GCA_022577455.1. Classification (NCBI taxonomy): domain Eukaryota; kingdom Metazoa; phylum Chordata; class Lepidosauria; order Squamata; family Colubridae; genus Arizona; species Arizona elegans. The sequence continues at coordinate 62,176,093 of JAKOOJ010000009.1, forward strand.
CAACAATTAGATTTTTTTCTCACCCCAAGAACCTTTTAAATACACAAATCACCCACAAAAGCTCTTGCCAAAGAGAACTGGGTAAAACAAGTAACAAACTTGCAAGTCCAATGATTATATATAATAAAATATTTGCATCATAGATTGCAATGCAGTTTTCAGAAATTGAGAGATAATTTTCAGATAAATGGGGATCTGTGCAACAATGGAATACTGACCTGTGCTATTGATTGCTTTCCACCTGTAACAATTATACTAATAGTATTTTAGATTTATAGCCAGGAGGATAATTTGGAATCGAATGCTGCCTAAGAATAAAACAACCAACCAACCGAACAAACAAAAAAAAATTGGAATTTAAAAAATTGGTTTTTTCCTTAAAGGACGATAATATTCCACATTTTTTTCTGGTATCTGTAATACACTTTAACTGGTACTCAAAAAAGATAGCATAAAAAGATGACATATTGCAAATTGTGGTACAAATATAGTTTTTAAATACAACTGAAAGCTTCATACCTGTTTCCATGTGAATCATGTTTTAAAATAGCATAATTCCCTAAATTCTATGGAATTAAGCCAAAACAAATCTTGATTTAAAACTGTTGCTGGCATAATGATAAGTTGTTTCTAAATCTTGGTATGGGAATCATGTAGACCTTTTCTCCCAATGCATCATGCTATATAAACATGCCAACATTTCTATGAATCTACTGTAGTATTTTACTGGCACTGAATATATGAATAGCCATTTGCCTTTTGTCACATGCATGATAATCCTTTTACACAATGTTGCTCTGTATGGGCTACATTGTATGGTCTCTGCAAAATATGCAACCGGGCAAATAACTGCCTGGACTGACATTAACATTGGTAGAATGATAATAAATTCATATTGCAGTATTATTCTGAAAGTGCATTTTGTTGCGCATAAGTTCAGTTTTCAGCTTTTAATGCCATAGTGATCTTCTATGCAAAGCATAGTAACATCATAAATATTTATAGTTGGAGAAGAAACATAAGTTATCACTCCAAATTATAAATATAACCCAAACTACATCGTGATCTTCTATATGTTGCTTAGAAAAAAAATGCAAACCATTCAGTTTTACTTTGATTTCAGCTTGTGGCCTGATTTCTTTTCCATCTGTCCCATTATCTGCATTAAATTATGGGAACGTCTAAACACCACAAAATACTGTAATGGCATTTTTTCTTTTATCTGAAATACTTAGTTTACAGTTCAGTTATCCAGTTTTCATTTCAGAAAGCTTTCCAGCATTATAATTTTTGTCATATCTATCATATTGTATAATATTAACTTTATGGTTAATATGTTTTCAACCAAGCTAGATTTCTGATAATGGTAACAACTCTGACTTACTGACATCAAGTGAGAAAATACCTATTTATCTTAGTGAAGCTAACTGCTTTTGCAATTTCTCAATGGAACAAACAAATATAATTATGTCAGGACAGTTTACTCTTTTTTAAAATTTGCAGCATGAATTATAATTCTTTTAGAAATAACCAATTGCAGTTTTTTATCATAAGCTCCCCTTATTACTGTTTTCTTGTATTAACTCACATTACTTGGGCACAACTCACAATACAATCAACAAGCATAACAGTGATAGAAATAAGATACTTATTTTTCTGTAAATATCTTACTTTCTTTAAGCCTCTTGGGTAAATACTTCTGAAATGGGATGCCAAATTATTCTTTGGATCCCTGCAGGCTGCATTCTTACATTGATATGACTTTTAAGTATCTTATTTAATCATACCTCATTTTATATTAATATATTAAAATAATAGTATCAAATGAACTACTGAATCCTTAACTGTTAAATTCTTTCTTATATAGCAGTTACTGCATATACATTGTCAATTAAGTTCACATTGAAGAAATATTGTCATAATGTGAATGCTGTCCCCACTGACTTTTTCAAGGCTATCTTTTAAACAAAGCATTGGGCTGTAACTTTTGGGTGGGATTTTTTTTTTTAATATTTCTCACCCTAATGAATAGATACTGGAAATTGTAAAGCCTTTTGTTAACAAAAGTACTTTGGTGTCTTAATACTCCGATTTAATGAATTGTCCTTTGAAATAATAATCTTACAGTGGTCAGGAAATTTTTAATATTCTACTATATAAGAACTACAAACTAAGTTGCTGCTCCAGATGAATTTAGCAATTTGTCAGGAAATTTGCTGTTAATTATTTCTGTGTCTATGGTTGACCAAGAAAAATATTTCTAATATTCTAGTTTACAAATACTCAAAATTCATTATTACTTAATAAGTGTTTTTTTTACAGAAATGTTATAGGGTAATCACCTTAGCATTAAATATCACATTATCAGATAATTTGTGCTTCGATGCATACCTTTATAAGAACCTTAAAAATTTGTTTGATCTCCCCCACCCCTCAAGTTTACAATAATTAGCAAAAAGACCATAGTAGCAAATGCACACAAAGATTTTTTTTCTTGTAAACAGAACATAAGTAGAAGTTCTGCAAATGCAGTTCTTTTAAGCCATCAATAGTAGTGTTGGCATGTCCTTTGCCTGTTAGAAGTTTTTGCTTTTCTATCTTCTTCCACTTTTAACTGTACTTAGCAAGAAAGGTGAAAAAACATTTCTCAGTTACATTTCAGAGGTAATGTGCAGCTTCTTAGTACCAATTTTCTTTGCTATTTTTTATGATTGTTCTTTTTTCAAATATCTGTGGATTTGATTTTTTCTTCTTGTAGCTAACAGAAACATTTCGCTTTGTTTCCCAAAGAAATGCTACTTCCATCAAACGGGCATGACATCAGGAACAGTTTCTTCTGTTTGCTGAGAGTTTGTATCTGTCTGTGATACTGGAACCACAACAGTATCTTTAATTTCAGTGTTCTGAATGGTGGAAGAATTTTTCTCTTCCAGTTTTTTGGCAGTATCTGGACAGTTCTGAACAAATATCACACGGTTATAAGCCTTTAGCCTTCGCCATAACTGAATGTAGACTTTACATTGTACATACATGAAGACAAGGCCTCCAGTGAATCCAATGGCTACCACAACCAATTTTGTCCAAAATGGCCATTCTAGGACTCCTTTCCATGGGAAACGAGAGAGAGAGAGAGAGAGAGAGAGAGGGAGGGAGGGAGAGAGAAATTAATGTTAAATTGATCATGACTATATCTATTGCTTTCTCTAGTATTTACTATCAAGTATATTTGCTGAGTGGTTTAGAAGCACACTTCCTACTATTTTCATATAAAGACAAAAGTTATCTTTTACAGGTAATCCTCCCTTAATGACATCATTCAAGACACAAATTTTCACTGCTAAGTGAAGTGGTAGTTAGGTGAAAGTTATTGTGACTGCATCATTTAACAATGGCAATTCTGGTAATCCCAGCTGCGATTGTTAGGCAAGGACCTCTTGCTTCTCTTGAGCACAATCATCTCCACTTCAAATTCCCCCTCACTCCCCCATCTCTGCTTTATTGTTGCCCTGAGCTCTTCATCTTTGACAGAGTCATCAAACTCAAGGCCTGTGGGCCAGATCTGGTCCACAGTGTGCTTAAATCTGGCCCGTGGGGACACCCTGGAAACAGCGAAGAACAGACCCGCAGGGCCTCTGCCAGCGAAAACAGCTCAAGAGGGCCACATGCGGGCTCACCAAACTCCATTTTCATTGGCAGAGGGTTGCAGGCGTCCGTCACAGCTGAAAACAGCTTGGGAGAGCCACAGTTGGCCCTCCCAAACTCCATTTTCATTGGCAGTGCGTTGAAGGAAGCCGTCACAGCCGAAAATGGAACTTGGGAGGGCCACAGCCAGCATTCCAGAGTTACATTTTCATTGGCAGAGGATTGCAGAGGCTGTGGCAGCCAAAACGGAGCTTGGGAGTGTTACAGGCGGCCCTCCCAAGCTCCATTTTCATTGGCAGAGGGTGCAGGATGCTGTTGCAGCCGTAAATGGGAGCTTGGGAGCCCGTTTTTGTGGAGTGCTCGGGCTACCACAGGCGCCCTTGACATCAGATTTGACACCCTTGCTCTACCACCTACCCCTGTCATCCCACACTATATAATTTTCACCCCAGTTAACATTCACCATCTTCCTCCCATTTCTAGATGTGCCCAGCTGAGGCAGCAGCAGCTTTTCAAGGCTGCATGAGATTTCCACGATGCTGAGCCAGACTTGACAATGGGCCAACAGCTTCTTGGCATAGACACCTCTTGTCACCAGTGGGAAGATGATGATTAAGGCAGCTGGGGATGGTAGAAGTAGGCAGCAGAATGCAGGAAGACAAAATAACAGATGTGGGGGAGAGGTAGATGAGGGGAACTGAAGCGTACCTTGCTATCATAGATGCAGGCAGACTGTTAAGTGCCCAAATATTGATCATGTGACCATGGGGTTACTGCAATGGCCATAATTTTGAGGACCTATTCGGCATAGTCATAACTTCTGTCAATGAATGGTGGTTATGTGAGGACTAAGTCTGCAAAAATGGACTGTCACTGTATAACTGTTCAACTGTGGTCTATTTATGGAGTGTCTGTAAGATTTGCTTAGTGCCTGTGACAACTGCCTATGCACCTGTCAAAAGGAATACCCGACTTGAATGAATGCACAATTTCTTAAGTGTACCTGGCAAGGAGTTTGGCAGAATTCTGTCTGAAATAATACAAGAGACAAGGAGAAACATCATTTGGGAAGTGCAGTGCAGCTTTATTTTAGGCTGCTCATCTGCAGATTTTTGCTTTTTGGCAGTCACTGAAAAATGTCTCAATTTTAGGAAACATTTATGATTGGTTAGGTTTAGTAAGCTTAAATAATACAATGTTTTACATGGATATAGAATGGAAGGTTAATTGCTGAGTGTAGTAGAACTGTTATATGATAGAAGCAAAGCATACTTGAGAATAAATGATACGCTTAGTATGGTTCAAGATTGAAGAGAGTAAATCAAGTTTTGTGTGATGTTCCTTTGATTGTTTACTACTTTTTATGGATTATTTAAAATGGAATGCTTGCAGTGAATGTGCCTGTAGCTTTATGTTCCTAAGATGCCATGTTGTAGGCTGTGAACCTGAACAATTTACAATGAATGTTATATGATACAAAACGGAACACAGATCTGGTTGTCAATGTATGAAAGATTAAGGCAATCTAAACTGACAAGAAAAATTGGATGAATTATTTTAAATGATACATACATTCTACTTCTAGCACTTGCTCTAAGTTTTTTTTAAAAAGTCATTTATGCACCTTGTGGAATCCTTACTCAAGATGAGAAATTTTAATCCAATGCTAATAATAAGTAGTATAGTAATATAGTCCTGTGATGGTGAACCTATGGCACGCGTGCCAGAAGTGGCATGCAGCGCCCTCTTTCTGGGCACGCAAGCCAGTTCAGCTTTGCCGCGCATGCACGCGCCTCCTGCTGGCCAGCTGGTCTTCAGGCCTCTGCCACGCATACAGATATTTTTTTCCTGTGGCAAGTATTGTGTATAGAGGAACAATATTTGATTCTGCAAATAGTTACAGTATACAGCGCGTTGTACAGAAAGCACAGAATCTTTCTGGAGTCAGTGTTTGCATGAAACACACAGGATAATATTATTTGCATTGCATGATTCTGCTACTATAGTTGTGATTGGGAACTATATAGGATCATTTATTTATTGTTTCTATTTTGATTTCTCTTGCAAGTTTCCATCCTTGATCTCAGCTGATGGCAGAAGTTGTCCAACTTTGTATGGATACGCAGCAAGATTAGGGTTGGTTAGCTTTGGATGAGAATAGGAATAGGGAATAGTAGGTCTTGGAGAAAACAAATCCTGGAAGAAGTCAATGGCAAATTACTTCCAACTCTTGCCGAAAAAACTTTATGGACATGAAACGATCAGGAAATCAACTTGAAGGAAACTTATAACATTTTCTATTTAAAAAGTTCAAGACCTAATTTCCTCGAAATACCATCCTTAGAAGCCATTAAATACCTGTTTGGAACTACTTATTTGGTCTATAAGAGGTAATGATTTGGTTTCATTAAAATATAAGGGATATTCTTAAAGTGTTGGATTCTGTGAAAAGAGGGGAACATATGTTTATACAATCATTAAAATCATGTTGCTCCAAAACTAATTATACTGGGTAATCAATCTTTACAGAAAGGATATGCAAATAAAATTCACTATTATGTTCTGAGTGTGTGTACTTAGTGAAATATATTCTAGTGATTCTGCAAGTAGCATAATGTGAAAGTAGAAAATAATCAATATACTCACCATTGTCATTGCCTTGCTTAATTTCCTCAGCAGTCCGATCTATTAATACGTACAATGACCAAACTACACAGGTAATAGCAATAATGTGGAATGTGACTGAGCAAATTATTTTTCTTCTTTCACTTGTCGTCATCTGCAGTTTCTCCCACTGCAAAGTGAAAAAAAAAAGGTTTCAAAGAAAGGTAGGTCATATCATTTTTTTTCTGCAATGAGTCGCAAAGCAAATAACTTGGAAATCTGTCATTCTTAGTACAGACTATAGGTGTTCTTTTGCAAAACACATATTTCAGAATTTCTTTGATATATAATAACGTTGAATAACCTATTTGTAAAGTGTATTATAGCAACATAATATTTCCTACTATGGGAGTTAAAACAAAGAGGAATACATGTTCATGGATGTATACATATTCCATACATTCCTGTGGTTAAACATAGAAATTTTTCCTTTAGTACATAGCATCAGTTTGAACTGTTCAGAGCAATGTCTCTGATTTGGTGCCCTGAAGAATTATTAGACTACAATGCTAATTACTCTTATTTGCATTTTTACAATCTATACTTTATCATAAGCTATACTGCCTGACATAAAAACAGCATAACCATGGTTAGATTTTCATGGTGTATTATCCCCTCCCCTAGAGGTGGGCTTCACATTATTTAACAACTGGTTTGCCCAGAATCAAATATGTGAGTGCACACGCACGCTCGCTTCGCTCGTGCACCTTCCACGCATGCTTAAAAAACACGGCTAAATAGGATGGCATTTATTTATTAATTCAATTTGTATGCCGCCCCTCTCCGAAGACTCAGGACAGCTCACAATGTATTTAAAATCATTATAAAAAACATTTAAGAATTAAAAACATTAAAAACATTAAAACTCATTTACACCATTCATGGCTGGATTTTGCCAGATCACAAGAGCAAGATCAACGGCCCCAGGCCTGCTGGAAAAGCCAGGTCTTCACCGCTTTTTGGAAGGCCAATAGAGTGGGGATGGTCCAAACCTCAGGAGGTAACTGGTTCCAGAGAGCTGGGGCAGCCACAGAGAAGGCCCTCCCCCGCGGGCCCGCCAGCCGGCATTGTTTAGCTAACAGGACCCGGAGGAGACCAACTCTGTGGGATCTTACCGGTCTTTGGGAGTTATGCGGTAGAAGGCGGTCTCGAAGATATCCTGACTCTGAGCCATGTAGGGCTTTAAAGGTAATAACCAACACCTTGAATTGTGACCGGAGACCAATAGGGAGCCAGTGCAGCTCACGGAGAATTGGTGTAATGTGGATGTACATAGCGCTGGGGCGAGCCCACAGGTCGCAACTACCAATCCGGCTGAATCCCACCCCTGCCCTCCCCCATTCTTGATTTCCAGGAATAAATACTACTAGTGCGGTTTCTTCCTTGGTGAATCTTGCACTTCTAATAAAGAATACCCTAGTAGCCTAAATTTGTTTTAGAGTATTTCCAAATTTGTTTTAGAGAACTACTAACATGTGTTAACAAATATTGTAAATTGATATTGGCAGAATAAATATCTACTCAAGGAAATATAATTGGATTATATAAGCAGCACAGTATACAACTATCCCAAAGTGAAGTGTTATTTTGCTCAAATCTAGATTTAAATCATTAAATTATTTTTCTTCTTTCTTTTCTTCTTCAGAAGCAAAGGTGAGTGAGAGAAAGGCCACTTTTTAATTTATGCCATGGCTATGAGCAATTAAGCATGCTATTTCATTTTAAAAAAGCACACCAGGGCCACTCATGTAATTAAAGTTTAATTTTGTTCTTAGGTTCACATAATAAGTATCTAGCCAATAATTAACAAACATATTTAGATAGGTTTTTCTTCTATAAAAATAGATTTCACTATCCTTAATTGTGTTTTCCTGTTTAATAAACTACTTTTTAAAAACCCTACTATTAAAAGTTTCTAATTTGATATATTAGTTTTGTATCTTATAAAAATAATTCTTTGGTTGAGCATGGTGCCACACTGCCATCTGGCTGCAATGTGTGATACAGAATATCAGATCTCAAGCAGTATTTAGGTAAACTTTCAAATAAGTTCAGGCAGTAGGAACATCACATAAATAAAGAAAATACCTTGTTAATAAGAATGGAAAATAAAGAGCAAGAGCTGCTAATATTAAATCAGTGATCTTCCCTAAGTCAAGCTTGACTCTTGTGGATTTATGGACAAATTTATGTAATTTTCTTTTGCACAATATGGAAATGACATGGCATTGCATTCTTTCAGACAGTTTTCTTTTTAAACTTTCCAAATTTGTAGTCCTGCATTTTCTGAAGGCCTCTCACCAAAACACTAATTAGATCAAAGCACTAAGCAGCTAAATCAGACACTTTGTCTAGATACTGTCAACTTGTAAGCCTGCTTAAAATGGGGTTTTCTTTTAAACAATGTTGAATTGTGACATTCTATTGTTATATTTTACACAATAAAGGTCTTTATGTGTTAAAGCTCTTTTGACTGTGTATAGTTAAAAATTTTAATAGAAAAATATTTTGACTACATAACCTACAGAATTTCTCTGCTATTCATTAAAGTAGCCATTTTATTTTTTCAGGTTTCCACAATGTCAGCCTTTATCAAAATCAATACTCAGATTACAGGGCTTGCAGGCAGAAATTCAAAGCACACTGTCCATATTTACTCTTTTTTTTTTTACATAAACTATCATAATTAAAGCAGAAAATCAGCTTCTCCTGTAACATAATTAAGTTTATAAGATTTAGAATAACAGAATAACAAGAGTTGGAAGGGACATTGGGGGACTTCTAGTCCAACCCTCTGCTCAAGCAAGAAGAGACCCTTCTCTTCTAAAAGACCTCCAGTTATGGACCACTCACTAATCAAGTCTCCTTGATTAGTTTCCATCCATTGTTTCTTGTCTTGGCTTCTGGTGCATTTTGAAAATAGGTTGATCCCTCTTCTTTGTGGCAGCCCCTCAAATATTGGAACAGTGCTATCATGTCACCCCTAGTCCTACTTTTCATTCAAGATATCAATCCCAAATTTCAAATCTTACATCATTTTTCCTCCACCCCTCTCCAAAGGTATCCTAACATCTTGAGATCCAGTTCTTTTTTCTCTGTGAAAATTCAGATGACTTCTGTGCATTGCTATGGTAAAATATCTGTTTGGTCCAAAACTCTCTACTTCTGACCATCTACTGAACTTCTCATGGATACTTTCCTCTATGATGCTTCTTTTTTAAATCCACTGATTTGGGAGGTGCCAGAAAATTTTCCTCTAGGTATGAAGAATGTGAAGGGACTTTGACTGTCCCTCCACCATTGTGTCAAATCTTGACCCCGAACTACTCCTGTTCAGAAATGGGTAGAAGAATGTTCATGCTCTATATAGTTGACATCAGGTGGAGTGAAGGACGTCTAAGAAGTGCTGAGATCTCCACTTTTGGTATCTCATAGCCAGTAACTCTTCTCAATCTGGATCCCTCTACATGCTAAGAGCATGTAGGGAGTGGTTGGATTCAAGGCAAACAGCGCCCACTTTCTTATGAGAACATATTGCAGACAACAAATATATTGTATTTATATAACTCTTATGTTTTCATCCATCAAGCTCCCTTGTCCAAAGGTTTTTGCAAAAGTCTTGGACAGGGAGGGTTCCTGTTTTATATAATTCATAGTGAAATAATGCACATTAATGCTTCCCAGGTTCTGTGTAAATCGGAAGTTACAGCATATTCCATCTTTTAATCTGCGTCTCCTGTATAGGAAATCCAAGTTCTGTTCCACCTCAAATTCTCCATCCCCATATGTTTCATTAAGGTGGTTGGGCAGGGGAATTATGGCATGCAAGAGACATTGGGTACATTATAGTACCTAGAAGGACCAGTGAAAATACTGGGTGTATTTTCTTTGTTCTTGGAATCTGTAAGTGAAAGGTTACAGGATTGATCTATGCAAGTGCAGAAATGGGTGTAATAACTTTTACCGAGTCTCTTAATCAGCTTTATAAGAGCAAGGAAGATCATGAGCAAGTCTTAACTAGTTGTTTGCACTTCAAGATTGGTAAGGACTTGGTCAAGACACTATCAAGTAATACATCAAATACATTTAATATATCAATATAGTTTGTCAGTTTAACATGAATACAAATATATTGCATCCAACAAGATATTTAATCTTGAAGTCTTCTGGATCAAATAAACAATCTTAAGATGCTTAAGGAATTTGTGTTGGTCAATTGTTTCTAATTCTTCTTGACCCAATGGGCATCAGTTTACCTTGCCTGCCACTGCTGCTTTGAGTTCTTTTCATGCCTGTATCATCAGTACCAATATATTTGGTCCGGTGGTGGGTTCACATTTTGTTACTACCGGTTCACTCCTTGCGTGTGCCTGCCTTCTGCACATGCGCTTTGCTCTCGTGTGCACCTTCCGCGCATGCACCTGGGCTCAAAAATATGCCTAAATAAGATGGCATAGAGTGGGGGTGGGTGGGCCCACTTGTGATTTCCGCTACTGTTTCGCCCAACTAGTCCGGACCGGCTAAATACCACCTCTGATTTGGTCCCCTTCAGAGCAAGATCAGCTCACATAATGAGATGTAGTTTGTGGATAGGCAGCTAAAGTTAACAAATGGTTTGCTCTTTCATGTTGGATTTATAGTTGTCTATAACCACAAAGCCATGATTAAGGCTACCCACAGTCAGCAGTAACTATATAATTCATAGCTGCACTTCTCAGCTGTGTAAACCATATGAAACACCCCAACTTGAAGCAGAATATGTCCCTAGGTTTTGCATCAAGAGAATGCTGCTACATAAAACAGCTGGATGTAATTTGGATGTAATGTCAAAATAGGAAAAAGTTCACTGTTGGAGGTTCTACTGGATTCCTGCTAGAGCAGGGCTATCAAACTCCCAGCCTGCGAGCCGGATGTGTCAGGCGCTGGCCATGCCCACGCCCGGTTTAGTGAAGGGGGAAAAAGTCCCGATGTCATGTGATGCAGCCATGATGACGTGAGTTTGACACCCCTGTGTTAGAGCAAACAAATGAAAATTGTGACACAGAAAGCCTTTGGTCAGCAGGAGCTGCTATGGCACTTATCAGGTGCTCCTTGTTTGAATCAGGAAGTCCTGAAATGACACATTACACTTGTCATATTTCAATTAGACTACTGCAATTTGCTTCATATGGGGATGCCCCTGAAAATAACTAGAGGTTGCAGCTGGCATATATAGTAATGCAGTTGTCCACATGCTTTATGGTTAGGGCCCTTCTTATTTTCAGGAATATATTTTAGATGAATCTCCCATTTAAAGAAATAGAACAAATATTCATGCTATGGAATTCTGGGAGTTGAAGTCTACAAAGCTTAAAATGGCTGTTGAGAAACAAGGCTTAAGAGATATGATCCTTACCTTGCTCCTTTCTTCTCTATGTGACATAATCAAGTACCTGAGCTTGCAGCCATTCAGATTTGATCACCTGTTTTAACACGATGTCAACTGTCTAACTGCTTTCAATGCTTTAAAGCAACTGCACTTTTTTGGGATTCCACCATGGAATTCTGAGAAAGAAAGGCTGAATACTGTGCCAACAGGTACAACATTACATTTCTGTGATCCACAAAGGTTTTTTTTTTTTTTTTTTTTTTTTTTGGAAATTGAATCTGAAGTGCTGCACAGAGCTGTTAAATTTATATTATTAGACACATAAAATATACTGTAAGTACTTCTCACATTTTCTTTTGTGGAGAAAACATCTCCTGACCTTCTGAGAGCTCCTCAAGTATAATGGGTAATTTAATACATTTAACTGCACTTATCGTGCACTTATCAGTCTCCTTATGGTTGGTCCATTTTAGATTTGCTTTTCCTAGCCTAAATTTTCGCTAATAAGATACAATAATCATTTAGGTCACAGATGTCAAAGATGCGGATGGGGCAATCTAAATGCTTTTTGTATAATGCTTTAGATAAAGTCCTTTTTAGCAAAAGAAGCCAAATTTCTAGCAAAGAATATTAACTTTGTTTCGAATCTTCTTGTAGTGATAGATTTTGTATTGATTTTGAATCTATTTGATATTGACATATTAAAATTTGAAATGCTTTGTTTTATCTATAATTCATTCATGTTTTATCTATAATTCATTCATGTTTTATCTATAATTCATTCATGTTTTATCTATAATTCATTAATATATATGCATGTAATTGTGTATGTGTACACACATACATACACACACACACAAACTCACATAAATACAAATGTTCAAATTCATGTGTTTTTTAATTTTATATTTATGTATATCTAGTTCCTATGTGATTGTAATGTGTTGATGTATTAATAATCAAGGAAATATATCACAAGTATGATTTTCTAAATCTACAAGGATCCTTCTATATCATTTAGTGGTCGTTTCTACTTATTTGGACCTTTCTTATGAAATGCTGATCCTGTGAGTGCAGGGTATTGGACACTAGAGGGTAGTGGAGAATTATTTATAAAAGAAATTTCATGTTTTTCTTCACCATATTACATTTTATGAAAGCATACAGTAAGGTAAAAGTGTTTTCTTTCTAAATTGTACCAGTGTTTTGCCTTCATCCATTAAATTTAAAAAGGTAATGAATATTAATAAACAGTCATATGTACCTGTATATGAGCCTATTTATCTACTTGCACTTGCATGCTTTTGAGCTGCTAGGTAGGCAGGAGCTGGGGCAAGTAATTGGAGCTCACCCTGTCATGCGAAGCTCAGGTCTCAAACCCAGGATGTCCGCTTTCCCGTTGACAAGCTCATTATCTTTAACTGCTGAGTCATCGTGCTACCTTATATTGGTTTATACATCTGATTTATACAACACTGAATCAAAAATAAAAATATTAAAATCAAAATGTAATGAAATCAAGGATCAAATGTACTTCTATATTGGTGGATTAGAGGGTTTTTTTTTTTTTACATTATCCTTCATTTATCGTTTCTGCATGAATAACCAAATAGATTGCTGGATCAATCCAAAGTAGTGGCTTCTACCTATAAAACTCTTTATGGATGGCCTTCTCCATATCTAATTAGCTTGTCCAACCCATCCAGTATAAAGTTCCCAAGTGATCCTGCTAGTGATCCTCTCGGCCACTGAGGTCAGCATGCTACCCACAAGCATTTTTTTAGTGGTTGCCCCCACATTATAAAATAATCTCCCTTCAGAAGTTAGATTATCATTTTTAGGTCATATAGACAGTATTGTTCAAATGCCCTAAATACGGTTTTCAAGAATATTTTTAAAATGGAAATCCAATTTAATCTATTTCTTTCTCTTTTTCACAAGCATATACATTCTGGATTCACACAGAAATGTTTAGTATAATGTATTGCACTTGGACCACAAGACTTCCTTGACAAAGTCTTGATGTAAACTTTGCATCAGTTTTCTTTTTCATTTCAACCCACTTTAAAGTACTGTTAGAATAAAACTGGGGAGGTGGTCATACAGTCTCTCTTAAGTTCACAGAAATACATTAGGGTGTAAGTAAAATAAATAATAATGTGGATTGTTTGGATTTAGCCTACTGTGAATTTAGCCACAATAATTTATTCTGCAAACTAAGTTAGAAGAAAACATGGCTTATCATATCAGCACTGTAACATGTAAAATATTATTGTATCTATCTAGCACAGTGAGTTTGTCATCTTAACATTTTCACAATCAATTAATTAGGTTGCAACCATCCTGCCATTCATACACCCATATTTTGTTAAAGAGGTTTTTGTTAAAAACCTTGACCGCAGTAAAAACAATGTTATATATTCTAAAACTTGGCTTATTGATACTTGTTATGCTTGCCAAACATATGGGATCAGTTTAGAAGCCTATCTTTCAGAATAATACATTTTCTCTTACAAGCAATATTTCATAGTAAATAGTTTTTCCACCTATTATTTTTTTTTTAAAAAAAATCTGGATAACTTTACGTGTAATTTAATAATTTTTGCAAAGACGAATGTCACATTCTGCTGTTTGTTTATCATAAATAAAGACAACTACATGCTTTCCAAAAGCTGGGAACAGTATTTTCCCCCAACCTTGCTTTAGAGCAGGAATATCCAACCTTGGCAACTTTACAACTTGTGGACTTTAACTTCCAGAATTCTCTTACCAATCCTATAGAGACTCTTTTAATAGGCATACCAGGATTTAATTTCTGTTTGCAAAGCATCCTATAATTAAATTGCCTTAAATTATTTGCATTAGGTTTGTTTAAATTCCCTTAGGACCATGGAAGCATTTTCTCCTAATTTAGAAAGGTTGAAAATTAATGCAATGCATTATTTATTAGCGTTAAATCTGAAATCTGTCTTCTTTACAACTTTCAGCTAAATTAGAAGAATTATCATACAGTAATTTAGCCTAATAATCCTGTATATAATTTGAAGCTTCTAAACTATATATTAATAGTATAATAAATTTAATCACTTGGAAATGAAATCTGCATATTTACTGGCAGATTCATGTTTTTGTTGAATTATTTATTGGATTTATTTCTATTGCAATTGCTAGACTCTCATTAGTAACAATATCAACCACAAAACCTTGTACTAAAAGGTCCACAATATAAACAAAAAATACAAAATAGTAAAATATAACCAGGACAAATGAAAATATAAGCAGAGAAGTTTTTGTGAATGTGTTACCTCACAAATGTTCACAAGGGAAACCACTCTTTTGAAGTGAACTTGATATAGCAACAGAAACAGCAATAGCATTTAGACTTATATACTGCTTCACAGTGCTGTACAACCCTCTCTAACCAGTTTACAGAGTCAGCATATTGCCCCCAACAATCTGGGTCCTCATTTTACCGACCTTGGAGGGATGGAAGGCTGAGTCAACCTTGAGCCTGGTGAGAACAGAACTGCCAAATTGCAGTCAGCCGGCAGTCAGCAGAAGTAGCCTGCAGTACTGCATTCTAACCACTGCGCCACTGGAGCTCTTATGGATTATAGATGAGTACAGTATACTCAGTACAAAGTGGAAATGAGAGCTAAATTCTGGGACAATCAATTTTCTGGGTTCTAGTCTGATTGAAATTATTTTAAAAATCAAGGATCAGGAATGACTTTCTGATAATGTAAAAGGTTGCAATAAAAGAAGGAGCATCTATGTAAGACTAGGCTGAAACTGCCATATCTAAAGAGGATGATGCAGGCCTGTAAGCAGGGTGGATAGTCAAGAATCTTGCCTAAAAGATCCCTTCAGGAGAGAAATAAGAAGGAACTACTTTATTTTTCGGACGCACATTCCCCCCCCCAAAAAAAAATAGGCTGAAAATTTGGGTGTGTCTTATACTACGAATGTAGCTTTTTTGAAGTTATTTTTCATCCCTAACGAGGTGCTAGCGAGTGAAGTGATCTCCATGCTTTGCTCTGATTCTCAGCTGTTCTTTAGAAGTTTTTTTTCAGCCCTAACTAGGTGCTAGCCGAGTGAAGCAATCTCCCTGTGCTTTGCCTGCTTTTCTCATTGCTGCTTCCTCTCAGCTGTGGCTTAGAAGCTGTTTTTTATCCCAAAGCAGGAGATAAAAAACCTGCAAATTAATGTGCTGAAGCTGACCAGACTAAGGATGCTAGCCAGATGAATATCTGGTAGGCAGATTTTTCCCCCCATTTTCTTCCCCAAAAACTAAGCTGTGTCTTATACTCCAATGTGTCTTATACTCTTAAAAAATATGATAAGTTGTTAAGGAAATAAAGGGAAAATGTCACCTAAACGAAACTAAAGAAGTTGGGCACAGGGGAAATCTCTCCCCAAACCCCATCAACAGCTACCAGATTGTAACAAGAGTAGCTGCCAGTCTTGTGAACCAACGAAGCAAGGACTTTGGGTGACAAAAGGGATCATAGAGTCCACCCACTTTTTGAATCATGTTTGGATCCAGACTTGGTAGCTTCCGTCCCTCTGGTTAGTGCTTGCCAGCCTAGTTGAGGACTTTGTTAAGTGTGGACGAGTATATGTGTTCGCATGTGTGTGTAGAAGAGCAAATAGATGTACATTGTAACCAGTAAAGTTCTGCTGTTATTTTAAATTTACTGGGTCTCTGTGTATTCTAAAGAATTGTTTGTGCCTCAGTGTTTGGTTGAAAGTGATTTGAGTATGGCTATTTTCCAAGTCTATGAGTGAATGACCATAAGGCTGGGAGCACACATGTAACATCTGTATTTCCCATTATTTTCAATTGAATTATTATTCTATCTTCTTGCAAAAACATCTCTAACTAAACAGTTTAAACAGCTTTCTACAAGAATTAACTACCATGGTCATATCAATTAACCATTTATGAGAAAATTATCTTACTGTGCGCATTATACCTTATCATGGTACTTGGACAATTTCTAGGCTCTAGAATGGAACTTGAATGTAAAAACACCAATATAAAATAATTCTTTGTGTTTGTCCTTTGCACTCTATTATTCCTTAAAGGAAAAAAAAAGACTTTATCTATCTATCTATCTATCTGTACACATGGATTGTTGTTTTTTTTCCATTAAAAATCTCATATATGATTTCTTTCAGGCAAAGAAAATGAAACAGATGAGTCAATATTTTAAATTGGGGTATTTTAAATTTCTGGGATTTTAATTTGAGCCTAATCTATTTAATGATTTTAAATTTTAATCGTTGTTTTGTTTTGTGTTTTTAAATAGGCTGTACACCGTCCTGAGTCCTTCGGGAGAAGGGCGGTATAGAAATAAAATAATAATAATAATAATAATAATAATAATAATAATAATAATAATAATTATTACTATTATTATTATTATTTAAATAAATTCTTTAGTGTAAAGGAAATATAGGGCAAGCAAATAAGAAAATATAAATGTTATTGTCTAGTTGGAGGCAATGATAGAAAAAAGTCCACAAGAGGGTGTAGTAAGTCTGATTATTGTTTGAGTCTTATTTTTTAGAGGCCCATCTGAATAAAAACATTTACATTTCTTTCTTTGTCTAAGCTTTTTGATAAGAGAGCTTTAGTTAACTGTTTTGATGTCTTTGACTTTCTTCTTTATTCCATTATGTAAATTGCATTTATTAAAAAAGATGGTCATATTTTTAAAATATTTCTTCCTCCTCCCTCTCCCCTCTCCCCTATAGAACCAGCAGAGTAACCATTTTCTGTTCTAAAAGAATTCACTTATATTTAATTTTGGTTGTTTGGGACTGGAGAAAGTTGCCAGGGATGCAATATGTTCTAATGTTATTAATGGAGGGGTGGTGGTGGATTTAGTTTCTATGTGTTACTGTTTTTGTTATATTGCGTGTTACTTAGGAGGCTACATAAATTGAACCCGTAAAAGGGAAATCAAATATAGCTCTGAACAAAGGAACACTTGGATTTTGCATACTTTCTCTGAATTGTCTATACATGTTATAAAATTACTTTAGCTTTAATGTGCCTAATCCGTGCACTTCCCCCATGTTGTTTTCTTTAACGACGTGAGAACAAATAAGAAAGGGAAAAAAGTCAGTGTCAGGCCTTTGTGCTTAACTGGTGAAGCATTTGACCTTACAAGTGACCAAGAATGACAGTGATTTAAGGTTAGCCATGACACAGTCACAGCCACAGCTTATTGTTGGAAAGAAAACACTGAGGCATGTTACCTTGACAACATCTCCCAGTTGCACTGAAAATTAAAGGAAAGACAAATCTCTCAGTTATGGCAAAGAATAGCGAAGATGTTAGTTAAAAATAAAATTGCTCCCAGAGAAAATCAGTGCTAGCAATCCTAAGCAAAATTACCTGTCATTTTTATCATGATTCTTATTATAAAACTGACGGGAAAGCACAGAGATTTATAGTTGCGCAAAGCAGTAGGTAGAACAATACTAGCAATGTATTATAATCAGGACTGTTCAGAAGTTTCTTCTTTCTCTGAAGAAATAGTACAGGACGCCTGCAGGTCTAAGAAAGGCTTAAAGTGCTGAACAGGAAGAAAAAAAGAACCAAGAAGTCTTAGTTTCTCAACAGCAGCTGTCTCCACAGGGAATGCTGTTTTCAAGAGTCAATATAGCCTGGCATAGTTTTAAATTATGAGAGTAGCTCACGGGAAACATGAAGCAGAAAAAGTATCAATAAATATTTGTTGTTTATTACAAATATCAGCATATTAAATGAACGTAGTTCCAAACAGTGAATGATACTGTGCACTGTTTTGTAACTGATTTTTTTTTTTTTTTTACAAAGCTTGTTTGAATTTTCTTGAGCGGGGGTGTCAAACTCGATTAAATTGACCGCCACATCAGGGTTGTGTTTGACCTTGGGGGACTGGGCATGGCCGGAGTGGGCATGGCCGGGGTGAGCGTGGGCAGCTTGACATCCTGCAGTCTTCTGCCAGTGAAAATGGAGCCATTTTTGCTGGCAGAGGACTGCAGGAGGCCATTGCAGCTGAAAACTGAGCCATCCCGAGCTCCATTTTTGCTGGCAGATGTACAGTAGCGCTGGTCCTTTGCTGTTTCCAGGGCGGCCCTAGGAGACAGATCTAAGCACCCTGTAGGCCAGATCTGGCCCACGGGCCTTGAGTTTGACACCCCTGCTCTTGAGGTTGAAAGTATGTTTTTAGTTTTTGTTTTTTTTTTAGCGTATGGCATACAATGTCAGGGAAATCTATAAATGATAGACACAATGCAGTCCCGAGAGCCTATTGTTTATTTTGTTCAGCACTTGTGTGCCTTGGAGCTAGCGTACACATCTGACTAGCATACACCATCTGACCAGCAGTGCATTTGTGCTTCCAGGCTGTTCCACCTGTCTTGCCTCACCTTGCTTCATGTTGCATTGCGTCGTATCCAGCCAGGTCCAGCGCCAGTTTCTACTCTCAGTGTACACGTACTAGGTTTGTCCCCACCAAAGTGGTACCAATGTTGCATGCTTTTGAACTGCTGGGCGAGGAAGAGCCAAAGAGCAAGTGGTGGGAGCTCACCCCATCTCACAGAGCTGGGCTTAAACTACTAGAGTGCAGAACATTTCTGGCTGGCAGTTCCAGCATCATTAAGCATCATTATAGCACTGCATTGCCATGATTTTAGTATTATATGTTTCCACAGGAGACTATATAAATTAAATGTATTTTAGCAGGCTATTGTAACTCTGAAGTAATTGAGGAATTTCTACTATGCTAGGGACCATCATAAAGATGGAATGAGCTACACATCCCAGAAATGTTTCCAACTTGGAACCCAGCTCTATGATGGCCTATTTAGGCATGTTTTCAAGGCTGCGGAAAGCGCACAAGCGAGCAAACGTGCATGCGTGGAAGGGACATGCGCATGGCAAACCGTGGTAAGAATATTGGAAACCCACTGCTGGTAGATGACTTGCAAGGTCCCTTCCAAGTCTGTTACATCTGTTAAAAGAAATTAAAAAAACAAGAAGACCACATTTCTTGATCAAGATATATTACCTAGGAACAATAAAGATCAAGGAAGAACAGGAAATAATAAAGCAGCAAATAACAGTTACAGCAAGAAGATAATCATATATGAAGCTTGAATTGCACACTACAGGCAGAACCTTGCATTTCAGTAAAATCAGAAATGTTTCTCCCAATGCATTAATGGAGAGAATGCAATTAACCAGTCAACACCTGATAAAGAAGAAACAGTATAGTTCTGGGTGCAGCTATGGGACAAAGAAATACAACAAGGATAGAGCTGGGATAAAGGATGTGAATAAGAATAGAAAAGAAGCTGAAATGAAAGAACTTCTAATAACAACAAAAATGATGGAGAAAATGGCAAGGAAAATCAAGAACTGGTAAGCACTAAATGAAGATAAACTGCATGGTTTTTGACTGAAATATTTGACTGGTCTGCACCCATTCACTGCCAAGCAGTTTAACAACCAACCAATATGCACCAAATACTAGTTTACCAATAAGTGTCAAATTGCAGACAAGAAAACGAACTGCATGGTGAGGTAGCTGATGCAATCCAACAACATCTATCTGAAAACAAGCTCCTTGTTTTCAGCTAAAGCAGAAAGGAAATTACCCAAACATCAGAAGAATGAAAGATCAACTCCTAATTGACAAAATGATTTTGGAAATCTTTGAGACAAGGAAAACCAACTTGAATGTTGCATGGATTGCTTACAAGAAGGCATATGACTCCATAACACATGCCTGAAAAATCATGTGTCTAGAAATAAGAGAAATCAGTAGAAATATCAACAGCTTTGCACAAAGATCAGTGGCTGAATGGAAGACACGGTTGTTGATCAATGATGATAGACTGAGAGAAGTCAATATCAAGAGAGAAATATGTCAAGGACACTCACTAACACCACTACTGTTTGTCATTGAATTGATTCCTCTGTCAACAATACTAAACAAGTCAGCCATGGCTATCAAACATCAAGAACATCTGCCAGGCTAATACACATGTACAGTCTGAAACTATACAGAAAAATACCATTTGAAATTGAATCACTGCTAAATACCATCCATATAAATAGCCAAGGTATTTCAAGGGAGTTTGGATTGGAGAATATGTCACCATATTCCCCATTAACTGGGGAAAAATAATGAAAACTGAAGGAATCAAGATGCCCTATTTGAAATTACATTAAGAATATGGATGAAGCCAATCATTGCAAATACCTGGGCATCTTTCAAGCGGACAACATCAAGCACTGAAGTCAAAGTTAAAAATGAATATACAATGACAGTAAAGAAAATCTTAAATTCCAAATTCAGTGGAGGAAATACCATCAAGGCAATTAAGAGCTGGATAATTCCATTCATTAGATACAGAGCTGAAATGGTAGACTGGACTCAAGCAGAACTAAAAGCCCAGAAAAATAAGGACAACGCTCTTCATTCAGGCTGAGATATTGACAGACTCTGTTTACCAAGCAGCATAGGTAGGCATGGAATGTTGCAAGTAGACTAGAAAGTTGAAGAAGAAAAAAGGGCATTGGAAGAATATCTGAAGGACAATGAAAAAGATGCACTGAAGCTAGTATACCATGAAGGCTGACTGTATTACATGATATTACATGACCAGTCTAAACAAAAAACAATTGCCCTACTAGGCAGGAGTGCTATTCAGTAGGTTCAGAGAACCAGCAAATATTACCTCTGGCTGGCCCCAGAGTGGGGTGGGAATTTAATTTTTGCAATATCCTTCTCCCAGGAGTGGGGAGGAAATGGGGATTTTGCACTATCCTGCCCCTGGAGTGGGGTGGGAATGGAGATTTTACATATCCTTCCCCTGCCACGCCCACCAAGCCACACCACCATGTCCACCAAGCCACGCCCATAGAACCGGCAGTAAAAAAAAAATCCACCACTGCTAGTAGGCAAAATAGATAACATGGTTAAGATGGTTGTCCTCTTAATGATTAAGAGGACAAAAGTTCAAAAAAGAGACAGAGGAGTTAGTTCTGGCTAATAAAGCATCAGATTAAGCTTTAAGAACAAATAAACATTCAGAGCCAGAACTGAGAAGACAGCAACAGATTGCAAATGTTGTCCCTGCAAGTAAGCTGAAGAAACAGTGGGCCACCTGGTTAGTTCTGTAAGATCTCAGAGACTGACTATAAACAGAAAGAAAAATAGAAAATAGCAACAATAATGCACTGAAATCTGCAAGAAATACCGTTCGCCTACTAAGAACAAAACTATTTTGCGACCACAAAACAGATAAAGTAATAGAAAATGAAGAAGCTAAAGCTTCTTTACAATTCAAACAAAAAAAGCACTTGCCACATAACACCCCACACTTAACAACTATCAATGTTTCTATATGACCATGCCAGCATTTTAGGAACAGAAAGAAAATCAGGATACTGACTCCAAAGCACTAATAGAAATACAAAATGTATTTCAGAAAAAAAACATTTTAAATAAATAGAAAATGATAAAATAGGAAAGGCAGTTTGAAAAGATGCTATTGTAAGAAGTTTGAGGAAAGTTTGAGGAAAACTTTGAAAATGTATAATGTGCCTACAAGCATTTTAATTCTCTGATCGGCACCATAATAGATTTTAGTGCAGTACAACTCACATTTATGTATTTGTTTATTATTATTTTTTTGTTTATTTGAATTAATTAGCCACTCAACTCCAGTGGACTCTACACTGAAGTATTACTTCCATGAAGTAGTCGGATTCACTATAACACAAATCTGGTCTGATGCACAACCTTTCTCAAGCAAGCACTGGAATTCTGCAGTATCTCAAGTATATTGGCTAAACTTTCAAAGACTCTAATTTGCAGGTATAGAAAGAAAAGGAGAATGAAAAAGATAATTGTGTCTTCTATTCCCACCCATATCTTCCCTCAATTATACCACAGTCTTGAGAAACCCTGATAAATGAGCTTGACCTTTATTTTATCTGGTAGTCCTTTTTTAAGCACGTCCATTAAATTTCTTTAATTTTAGCCCAGATTTAGAACTAACAACTAAAAGTCAGCATTATATTTCTGAGTTGACATTTGAGCAATCATAGGTGGAAGATTTTACAATTGGCAGTCACTTGTTTACTGAATCATCAAAGTTGCCCTTCAGGCATATCATAGAACTGCTGTCCCAGAAGAGTATTTGCAACTCTTTTGACTATAGGACAATTATAAATCTCATTCATGATTAACCATGGGAAAATGTTCAGGGCTTAGAGAAATGTAGAATTCACACTGAGCAAGAAATCTAAAAATTTGTTAGGATTCCCACTATATTTGTCAAGCAGGAAAAAAATACTTGATGCTGCTCCAGTCCAATAGATTGGAATTTATATGGGAGTCATTAGCTATGGTATACTTTGTTTCACTTGCTGTTAGATAATCCTTGTTTGGGTTAACAAGAAACTTGGTCCTTAAATTGGAGCAAGAGATTGATGACATGCAGCACTGCAAAAGGACATTACAGACATTGTTTAACCAAGATATTGAGGTACAGGTCCTCTTGTAGGATTTGTTGTTAGTTGCGAAGTTGTGTCCGACCCATCGCGACCCCATGGACAATGTTCCTCCAGGCCTTCCTGTCCTCTACCATCCTCTGGAGTCCATTTAAGCTCATGCCTACTGCTTCAGTGACTCCATCCAGCCACCTCATTCTCTGTCGTCCCGTTCTTCTTTTGCCCTCAATCTTTCCCAGCATTAAACTTTTCTCCAGTGAGTCCTTCCTTCTCATTAGGTGGCCAAAGTATTTGAGTTTCATCTTCAGAATCTGACCTTCTAAAGAGCAGTCAGGTTTGATCTCCTCTAGGACTGACTGGTCTGATTACCTTACAGTCCAAGGGATTCGCAGCACCATAGTTCAAAGGTCTCAATTCTTTGGTGCTCATCCTTTCCTATGGTCCAACATTCACAGCCATACATTGCAACTGGGAAAACCATAGCCTTGACTATGCACACTTTTGTTTGCAGGGTGAAGTCTCTGCTTTTTAGTAAGCTATCTGGATTTGCCATAGCTTTCCTCCCAGGATCAAGCGTCTTTTAATTTCTTGGCTGTAGTCCCAATCTGTGGTGATCTTGGAGCCCAGGAAAATAAAATATGTCACTACCTCCATTTCCCCCTCCCCCCCATCTAATTGCCAGGAATTGAGAGGGCCAGATGCCATGATCTTAGTTTTCTTACTGTTGAGTTGTAGGATTAGGAATATGGATGTATAGATCTTACTGTCAAACTAAGTTACAGTCACAATAACAAATCTGGAATTTTTGGATGCTTATCATTACTTTCAGGAAGTTGCTTATTCCAGACATGATATGGTAGATATGATATTTCACTGAATACAGAAAAGAAGCCACATTTATGTCAAAAATATGCCTTTTCCACAACACCAAAATATATCCATATACCCACCCACATCCATTTATACAAATTTGGACATTCTAGAAGGTAGGTTACTTTTTGAGTCTCTATTTGTTAGGTACTTTCATTTTTTAAATTAAAATAGGGCATAACTGTTTCTTCAGAGTTAAAAGTTTAATATTAATAAATATTAATGTGGTTATTAATCAAATGCAAATAATAAAATATATGGAACCATGTATAACACTTTAAATAAAACTTCTGTGTATATATATTCAGGCTGATCAAATTTTAGATCTTACCTGTGTGCTCAGGAAATATGCATGACAAAGAACCATTATATTCAGAATTCTAATTCTCACAAATAGTTGTACTGTCTGATCTAAACCTACGTCTGTTTAACAATTATTACCTGTTAATAAGCCACCTTTTTCAACTTCGTTGAATCAAATGAGATGAACATTTTGTCTGCCCCATAAAAGCTAAAATTTAGATTTTTAAAATCCATCAATCATGTTGGAACAATTTCATTTTAATGGCAAGCCCATTTCTTTGATAACTGTGAAGGCAAAGATAGCAATCTGAGTTTTGGTTCAGTGGAATTAACAACTACAAGCACAGCAGCACTGGGAATATTTCAAGTATGCTATGATAAATTGATCACAATGGAAACATTTCCATCTGTAGAGGCCAAAGAGGACTTTAGAACTTTGAGGTATTAGGGATAATTGTAGGGGAGAGAGTACCAGTAAAGTGTAAGTCTGCTGTAGACTATCGCTTCTGAATTTATTTTTTATTATTCTTCTGCTAGCTCCAGAAAGGGTGAAGATGATATTTGACTGCATGACTCAGATAGATGCTTTGAACTGTTTATTCCCTCCCCCCTTTTTTGAGTAAAAACCAGAGGAGGGGCTGGTTGGGGCAGGGATAACTGGTTGGAACTCTTAAGTGGCTGGGAGAGCGTTCCAATGGAGATGAATGAATGTGGTTATTTATGCTAGGGTGTTATGTTTATGGTTACAGTGGGGGAGGTGGGCACCAAGTACCCTTATGGCCCTAGGACTCAATCGAGCTGAAGTTCACTATGCTGCTATATAGCAATTTCTCTGCCTCAGATCCTTGACTCCATCTCCAGACTTGCAATGAGGTTCCCCAGACCTATGGTCTTGGGGAACTTCAATTTGCCTTCTTTGGGATTGGGATTTGAGGGGTTTAGGAGTCCATGGCCACCATGCTGGCTTTAAGCATATCCCAGGTCACATCCCAGATGGTCACACATCAAATTTGGTATGCCAGTCAAAGCAATGGCTATAGGATCTGAAATTGGAGGACTCTTTGTTTTTACCTTGTCATTATGAACTTTTACTTTGTCATGATCAGATAATACCCTGATTATTATGGGATTCTCTGACACCACTAACCACTGCAGGGAGGCTGAAGCTGTTAGATCCATCCAGCCTCAATGACTGATGGACCCAGATGGGTTTCAGAGGATTATTTGGGGTTGTTCCTGCTGGTCTGCTACACAGTTCATCCAAGGCCTTGGTTGACACTTGGAATAGGAGAGTAGTAGAGGTTCTGCATCGGATTGCACCTATGCGACCACCTCTCTCGTGGAAACCATCACTCCCTATGGTTTACAGTGGAGCTGAGGGTGTTGAAAAACGAGAGAAGAGATGTATACAACATCACTGGCACTCTACTGGGGTCAAATTTGACTGCACAAGACTTCTCATGATGGAAAGGGATGACAAAGACCAAGTACTTCCCCACCCTTATTGCATCTGTAGATAGTAGACCTGCAACATTGTATCAGGTGACACAGTCTCTCCTTTTGCAGGATTGTACAGAAAAATTTCCTCAACATGCTCAAAACCATTCACGATTGGATGCTAGCTTTGTTATAGGACCGGGGGAGATGCCTGGGGCAAAGTCTTGCCTGCTAATCTGGAAGTGGTTTGGATCTGTTGGGCATAATGAAGTGAACAGAGTCCTTAGGGCCTGTGAGCTCAGCTACCTATTAGATCCATGCCCCCTCCATGTTCATTTGACACTTGCCTATATATCTATATTGTAGTATAGATTATACTTAATATGTTTAACAAGTCACCACTATCAATATTTATATGTTTCTAGATTTTACAGTGCCTCTTTCACTCTGATGTGTCCCACTTGATTGGAAAAGGCTAACATAAATCAATGAATGTTGCCACACCAAAAAACGGGAGAAAACCCAAAAGAAACTCTAAATCTATGAGATGTCTTCTGAAGTAACTTAAAAGTAAATCCAAAAAGTAATGCACCATGATGTGAACTGCAATTTACATAGAGCACATACAACTTCTGCTCTACACTTGGTTGCCTTCTTCTCTTCCCTTCCCCTTCTCCCTTCCCTCTTTCTCAAAGGTGTGATACTCTTTATGTTAGAATAATGACGACGCCTGTGAAGTGTCACAGATCAGGGAAATGGTTAAGTAAGGTTTTTAGTCATCACAGTAGTTTCAATGCCTTGCAAAATATTTGTCCTGACTCTATATTGTAGAAGAATTGGAATAACATATAAAACAAGGGGAAGGAACTAAAAATACTTTTTTCCAATAATTATTCTGCAAGTGGAACCAATGAAAACATTTCCAAAAGATTTTCTTGCTATTAATATAACTAGTATGACTAAAAGCAATTTTTTACTGATATCTGTATAAACCTATTTTTTAAGCTTTTCTCAGTACCAAAGTACTATTCAAACAATAGTACAGAAAATATATACATTATGAAAGGAATGGAAGAGGAAGGCCCAAAATAGTTTATAGCTCTGACATGCTCAAATGGCTGAATGGGATTAGTGATCAGTTTAGAAAGATTAGTGAAATAAATCAGGAACATCTAAAGTTCATGTAGGTTTCAATTTCAGCTTGTATAACTGTCACAATTATGAATGCATGTGGAGTTACTGATGCAAAATTATAACAGTGTGATCAATTTATTAACCCCACAAATTCAACCTCTGTAATGTCAAAGCATGAAGTTTATAAATGAACATCCTAGAGTTTCACCAAGATAAATACTCTAGATGATCTGATGCAAATTTTTAACTAGAGCTATTTGAACACTGTTCTAAATAAGCAGATAAGTAAATAAACAAGCAAGCAAATAACTGCACAAAAATAAAATTATATAATAAAGTAATCTATATTGTCACAGAAAAAACAGAATTTTACATGCTGATTATTTATCAAAGCCTTAAATTTTATTATAGAATCCATTACACTCTTTGTCCATGTCTGCTAGGGCTTCCTATTCTCTTAATAATGGTTTGGTATAAGTAATGCATGCATTTTGCAAAAATTAGGTTTTCTTCTTCTTAACAAATATAATTGAGAAAGCTTCTAACACTCGTATAGATAAAATGCTTGGCAAAGCTAAATATTCATACCTTTTGAAGTGTTTAAATAATTTTTAATACATATTTATAACCATAAATATGTTTTAAAACAACACAAATAACTATTAGGAGATATCTTTTCAAATAATTGCTTTTATTTTTCATTAATATTATCTGTTGTTCTTCTGCAGCTCTCTGCATCGTGGCATGTATACACATTTGAATATATTCTATTACATGATTTAGTTTTGTAATGCATTAAAGAATTTGCATTTCCTTTTCCTAAATTGCTGAACAAATAATTTGATCAAATAAAACAGTAAGAACCCTCCCATAGTAGCAAATATTTATGAGGTATGGAATGATTCAGTTAGAAAGGGTTTGTTTGGGGCTTATATCTAAAGCATATTTATTAGGCAATCATATCATCAATGCTATTCAAATAATACTGTTATCAGTGCACTATATTATAGCTGTGGCCCACAATCTGAAGTCCTTGGGCTGTATGTTTCCTCCAGTCAAAAGGTTTGAATATAACTCCTAGACACCAGTGACCTCCTTGTGGTGTTTAATGGAACAGAAGGGAAGAAGGCTTGAATACATGACTAGGTAGTAATCATATTACTGTATTTAATGGAAATTATATTTAAAATAACAACAAAATGAAACTTAGTTTATAATTATCCTACCTTCTCCCCACTATAGGGTATACCAGCCTCCAACATATTACCCAAAGGCCAATAGTGGCATTCAGTCTAGAAATCCAGTCTCTGGATTACATGAATGTGTGTATGTATGGAATGTGATCAGATTTGTAATCCTTTTACAATAGCAATAGCCTCTATTACATACCGCTTACATACCGCTTCATAGTGCTTTACAACTTTAAGTGTTTTATAGATTCAGCATATTGCCCCCAACAACCTGGGTCCTCATTTTACCAACCTGGGAAGGATGGAGGGCTGAGTCAGAATCGAACTCCTGGCAGTGAAGAGTGAGTTAGCATGTAATACTGCATTCTAACCACTGCACCACCACGGCTGTTCAGTAAGGTATCAGCTTACTGGAAGTAACAGCTGGCTTTCTTTTACAAAAATGAACAGATAGTACAATACCAAACAACACATATCAGACAACATAGAAAAGAAAGAACAATGGCAGATTACAGATGCTTGGACTGTTTTCATCTTACCTTTCGGAGAGGTTTAAGTTTAGTCTCCATGATGAAGTCATATTTGCAGAGTTCACAGCAACGCGTGTCTGAGCTCTTAATCCATTGATGTAGACAAGCCTGATGAACGAAACGTAAGGTCCCTGTGCAGCGACATGGTGTGATGAGGGGGCTTTCATCATCTCCCTCACAGTGACAGATCCTGATAGAACGACAGCAACTCAGTGAGAAGATCTGAAGTTTATTTAGACCCACTTTTAGAGTGGCAGCTGACATTTAAAACATTAAAAGTATATCCCCTTTGAGATTAGAACCAAGAAATTAATTCCTTTTCCATTTTGTAGCTTTCTATTTCAGGACTCAGCTTTCCATTTTTAGTATTTCTGAAAGGGTCTGGCTGCTTTTCTATATTTCAAACTATTTTGTGAGTAAACTGCTTCATACTGAACATATTAACAATATGTAGCATCTATCATTATGCTACCAGGCTTGAAATTTTGGACCTGGACAACCTAGAACTACGGCGCCTACAGTCTGACCTAAGCTTAGTACACAAAATTAGTACAACGTCCTACCTGTCAATGATTACTTCAGCTTCAACCGCAATAATACACGGGCAAACAATAGATACAAACTGAAAGTAAACCGCTCCAAACTCGGTTGCAGAAAATATGACTTCAGCAACAAAGTGGTCAACACCTGGAACTCACTACCTGACTCTGTTGTTACATCCTCAGACCCCCCAAAACTTTAATCTTATTCTGTCTACTGTTGACCTCGCCCCATTCCTAAGAGGTCTGTAAGGGACGTGCATAAGGGCACCAGCGTGCCTACTGTCCCTGTCCTACTGTTCCCATTTATTCGTACTCATTTAATATGTATATACTTATACCTGTTTATACTTATATGTTTATATGTTGTGTTCATACTTATACTTGTTTTCTCATACATGCTTGACAGACTAACTAACTAACTAAATAAATATAAATGGGCATGTCTGATCAAAGCTTTTCTTTTTAATTTTAAGGCACTTTCTGCATACTGATTTTAGTAGAAAATAATTAGAAGTAATTCAAACAACTTCATATACTCTCAGAAGTGTTCTGCTTTGAAAAAGTCCCCTGCCTTCTGCTTTTCCTAGAAATAATTCAGTTTTGATCTAGTGATTAAGGCACCAACTAGAAAATGGGAAATTGTGAATTCAAATCCCGCCTTATCCAACTGGTGACTTTATATCTCAGCCTTATACACTTCATAAGATTGTTGTGGGAAAAACTGGAGGACGGTGTGGTGGATATGTTCACTGCCTTGAGTTATTTGTAAAAATAATAACGGCAAGGTACAAATAAAAGAAATAATCTTTTTCCTGGTTGAAATATGTTTTTATCTTATTTATTTTGCAAAGCAGAATAGAAAGAAGGAATCACTAAGGGGAGAGAGAGCAGTGAGTATTGTAAAGGTAATAAACTAACTGCATAAGTTTATAAAGGTAAAGGTTTCCCTAGCACATATGTGCTAGTTGTTCCCGACTCTAGGGGCGGTGCTCATCTCCGTTTCAAAGCCAAAGAGCCAGCACTATCAGAAGACATGTCTGTGGTCATGTGGCTGGCATGATTAAACGCCAAAGCTGTTACCTTCCCACCAAAGGTGGTCCCTATTTTTCTACTTGCATTTTTTTACGTGCTTTGAACTGCTAGGTTGGCAGAAGCTGGGACAAGTAACAGGAGCTCACCCCATTACGCGGCACTAGGGATTCAAGCCGCTGAACTGCCGACCTTTTGATTGACAAGCTCAGCCTCTTAGCCACTGAGCCACCACATAAGTTTATATCTCTGGATAAAACAAATGGAGAGCTATATGCAATTTGGAAAGAATACACAGCTAGTCCTTGCTTATTTAGTGACTGCTCAATGTTAGAGCACTGAAAAAGTAACGGGTGCTCACATTTTGTCTGTTGCAGGACTCCATAATCAGTAGTGATTGAGATTCTGGCACTTTGCAACTAGCAGGTGTTTCTGACCATCACAGCATGCTGCAGTCGTATGATCAGCATTTGTGTGCTTCGTATCTGACTTCCAACAAGCAGAGTTAATGAAGAAGCTGGCAGTAAAGTCACAGGTTACAGTGACATGATTTCTTGCTTAATGACCACATGTGATTTGCTTAATAATTGCAGTGGAAGTGAGATCTATTGCAGTCTTGTGATGTATCACACAATGACTGTATCACTTAGTGATGGAGTTGCCAGTCCCAGTTAAGCAAAAACTACCTGCAGTTGTATCAATACTATATCACAAAAGAAATGGAAAACAAATGGCTTCTGGTGGCCAGAAAAGCAATATTTTTCCCCATGTGGGATTCAAATCTAATACTATGTGCTATTCCAAATTTATTATTATTTACTATTATCTGCCTGTTTTTAAGACTTTTTCCATCATGTAATCAACAGAAAAAAAATCACTAAGATAACCATTTAGAATGGATATGACAAACGATTCAAAAAAAATTCATAGTATATGAAGATATGGAGATCTAGGTGTTCTTAAATAAGAAAATGGATGGTATATTGGAGTTATGATGATAATGTGAAACATCAAAAAATGTTTCTGAAACAAAAAGGTGTCCTATTCAATGAAGGATTCAAAAAAGGAAACAATTATGTTAAGTAAAAGTATGAAGAACTCAAATATTAAGTATAACTTCCTATCTTATCTGCAATTTATCTGTAGAAGAGAACTATGGAGTTATCTTCTATATTTTTTCAATTTTTAAAAATCTCTGAGCACATATTTGTTATAGTTACTACAGTTGCAGTGCCCTAGAAAATATTTCCTCACTGGAGAAGAGCCTAATGCTGGGAACGATTGAGGGCAAAAGAAGAAAGGGACGACAGAGAATGTGGTGGCTGAATGGAGAAACGGAAGCAGTTGGCATGAACTTAAATGGACTCCGGGGGATGGTAGAGGACAGGAAGGCCTAGAGGACAGTTGTCCATGGGGTCGCGATGGGTCATATACGGCTTCGCAACTAACAACAACAAAATATTTTAACAGAGAAGTCACTGGGTTTTCACTAAAACAATTATCTAAAGCTTATAAACATATAATTTTCCCAAATCTGATCTTTTACGTTTATATTCTTTCTAGAAGCAAAAATTCAGTTTATCTATCAAATTGAGATGTATGAATCAGCCAAACAAGGTTTAAAGCAGTGTTGGCGAAACTTTTTAGCCCCGAGTGCTGAAATGGGAGCACGCGCAGGGGTGGGAGCACCAGAAATCAGAAGAGCAGCTCCCCAGCATGCACGCGGGGGAGCGCCGGAAACCAGAAGAGCAGTTCCCCAGTGCGCATGCATGTGCTGGGAAGCTGAGATTCCAGTTTCAGGCACGTGCATGCGTGCTGATCATCTGGTCTTCTGGTTCTGGCTCTGCTGTGCGCACGAAGACCAGCTTTTTCCCATGCCGGAAACTGGAAGAGCAACAGGTGCCAGCTGGAGTGCCCAGAGAGATGGCTCTGTGTGCCATTTCCGGCACACGTGCCATAGGTTTGCCATCACGGGTTTAGAGGGTAGAATTTGATTTGAATTTGAGACTTAAAGGCAATAAGACTTAATTGAATGCAGGATTCAGCCAGACAATTTAATTCAAAATGTTTACAGCTACTTCATTATTTGGGAAAAAAATAAATGGTATAGATTATAGGAGATATAAGTCCTCAAATTGATCTCAGTTGCTGGTGATTAAATTCATATAGAGTTATTGGCAACATCACAAATATGATTTGCCATTAGCTTCTTGGAATTATTTTTTTTACTCACCAGTAAAATCATTTTTACTGAATCATAATAAAATCAGTAAAACCATTTTTATTTTTGCATATATTTTTTCTCCTTTCTATTATCTTTTCTTTCTTTCATTTTAGTTTGTATTTGATTTTATTATAATAAAATTTCTTAATAATATATATACAAAATAATATATAATAATATATACAAAAAAGAAACTCTGATTTAAGATTGAAGAGACCTTCCCTTTGAAGATATAATTTTCAAGGCTGAACTGCCATTTGAGGATTTGAATTCTTTTCTCATTTATTTTGACAAGGTTCACTGGCAAACTCAGCCTATTCTGTGAATGACGCATTATGTGCTGCTTATGCATCTTTCTTTAATGTGAGAACAATGTGTTATCACTATAGCATATGAAATGTATTATTTTCTAAAAAGAATATATAATATATTCAACAGATGAGTAGGAAGCACATTTTCTTGGACCAATCACTGAATGAAGAAAACTCATTCATTCCGAGACAAGACAATTAAATAAACAAATCAACATTTTGAACATTATTTTGGGGAAGAATCATACAGTTGTTCACTATAGTGCATATGCAGAAATGCATCTATTGTTTCTGATTTTCCACCATTAATTTATCATATATAATGGTTCAGTCCTAACACAACTAATTAGGCCTTTGTAGACTAATTTTCAGATCCATATTCCTCATTGCATCATGTGCTCAATCTAATGTTCACTGCAAATCATTTGGGCTCTCAGTCACCAACTTGACATCTTATACATAAGTACACTTAGAGTGTCTAACGCCATATCCCTAAAATCAATATAAATATTCCTTGGATATCTATTGTAGACATCCTGGTCTTATTATAGATTCAGTGCTAAATTATTAGCTAAGCATTATCTTTATTTATAAGGTAAAGGTAAAGGTTCCGTCGCATATGTGTGCTAGTTGTTTCCATCTCTAGTGGATGGTGCTCATCTCTATTTCAAAGCCGAAGAGCCAGCCTGTCCGAAGACGTTTCCGTGGTCATGTGGCAGACATGACTAAACACCGAAGGTGCACAGAGCGCTGTTACTCACCACCAAAGTGGTCCCTATTTTTCTACTTGCATTTTTTATGTGCTTTTGAACTGCTAGGTTGGCAGAAGCTGGGACAAGTAATGGGAGCTCACTCCATTACACAGCACTAGGGATTTGTACCACTGAACTGCCGACCTTCTGATTGACAAGCTCAGCATCTTAGCCACTGAGCTACCACATCACCAATATCTTTATTTCTACACATACTTTAATTCCATCATATACTATTCTTACCACATGCAACAACCTTCAATTCCATATCCAAATATTTCATAATTGTTCTACTCTATCAAGCATCTTTCCTTACACCTCCCTCTAGTTCAACTCTTTAACTTAACTCTTCAACTTCTGGTGCTCTGCAACATAGTTCTGTTTGCTTTGATTCCAACAGTTTCTACATCCTCTTTTTTTAGGTCCACTTTGCATCTAATACTTTTTCATAGGTGATAGTTTCTGTTCCTGTACTTCCACACCCATTTATTTCTTTCCTTTTTTTCTAACCCCTTTTTTTTAAAAGAACCACTCTTAATAAGATCAAAAAATGGTTTGCCATCCCCTATTTAGAACTCTTTATCACCTTCATATTGCTCACTAATTCTCTAATTAGTGAGAAAAACAATTCTTTTTTTTTAAAGTTTTTATTTTATGATCAAACAAGTATACAATATAAGCAATCATTCGAACTATCATCAAGAAAAAAAAAATCCATAATCCATCTCTAAACTCAATCTTCAACCCCTCCTCACCACCCACCACCCCCGACTTCCCAGAACAAAAACAGGGCATAGATTTCACCAAACATTCGCTAAAATAAACTAGCTAACTGCAAGATTTAATAGCTCCCAAGACCCCTTAACTCCCCTTTTACAATTTCATCAACCTCCCTTTTTAGAGACTCAAAGTAGCATATAATCCAATAACTCTAAGAGTTTTAAAACCATTAACAAATATTAATCATTTAAACCTTAAAAATTCTCTTAATATATCAATAAGGTATTCAATTCATTTACAAAAACATTTCCCCCCTCCTACGTTTCTCAAAATTCAGATATTTTGCAATCTTATAACAAAAAATAAATCTTAAATATTCAATAGTTAAATTTCTACATTTTCCCCCTTCGTTGTTCCTCCCTCCAACTTTTAAAATTTTAAAACATAAACATCAGCGTTTTAATTAACCATTAATACATAAACTAGAAAACCAAAAAAGATTAATCTTACATTCTTACTCTCGAATATTTTAAAAATCTTAAAACAAAAAATAAACCTTAATTAATCATAATCTGTACGTTTACCCCCTCAGTCTTTTTTCCTCCCTCCAACTTTTAACTCCTAAAACAATCATTTTTAGCCATTATCATTATTTAAGTTTCTACATTTTTTAAAAAAAACATAATCATTTTAATTAACCATTAATGCATCATATTTAAAAATCAATATTTAAATTTATACATTTTCTCCCTCAGTAGTTGTAACACCTAAAACATAATCATTTTTAACCATTAATAGAACAACTGCAAAACCAAAAAGAAAGGTTAATCTTCCATTCTTGCTTTCTTTTTATATTTTTTCCAGTCTTTCTGCATCCCTCCTACTTCTATTTTGAGGAGGTTTTTAATTTTAATTTGAGGTTGATGAACTGCAAAGATTGTCCCCTTTTTGAAAAAATTTCCTCTGATTTAGAGCCCCCATATCGCCTCTTCTTGCTTATATAAATCAGTTCATTCCTTCGTCTGTAAAACCAAAGATTGTCAAGAGTTTGTGAAAAAACGTTCAGTTGTTTCTTTTCTATTAAATGTATAAATACCACTGGCAAATGTCCTTCATCTTCTAAAACTTCGGAAGTCTGATCATTTACTACTTTCTTCCAAACCAAGTTGTAATTTTGGAGGATTCTGTCAATTTTTTCAAAAATAGCAGAGAATAAGCTTGAAAATTCTTGAGAAGATTCTTCCACCTTCTCTGCTACAATCAAAATGTCTCCTGGATTGTCATCATGCTCCGTACTTGCTTTTGTCTCCTCCATCATTTCTGTTGTTATC
Source organism: Arizona elegans (assembly GCA_022577455.1). Classification (NCBI taxonomy): domain Eukaryota; kingdom Metazoa; phylum Chordata; class Lepidosauria; order Squamata; family Colubridae; genus Arizona; species Arizona elegans. Next base: position 62,211,661 of record JAKOOJ010000009.1, read on the forward strand.
CCTTTGAGAATTGCTATTTGATTACTTATAGCTGCAGTATTCATGGCTTCTTTTATAAATTCTGTAAATTCTGCATTAGGATCCTTGTAGTTCTGTAAATCAGACAACTGTATCATTTCTGACACCTCCAAATAGCTTCCACACTTTCAAAATCTCCTTTCTTGGAAGCCATTTTATTTTAAAAAGATTTTCTTTCTTCCCACAACCATAAAGTCATAAAGTCACAGCCATCCTCTTGAACAACTTTCAGGAATTTCTTTATAAATCACCAAACGAAATAATCTTTTCCCAAACAGCTCTTTAAAATCTAATCCAGCAATTTAAAGCCAGTCTCTGAGCACGAGTCTATTAGCAGGCACTTTCCTTTCTAACTTTCACTTTTAAAATCGCAAGAAAAATGCCATCTTTACTTCCAGCTCAGAAAATCCAATTAGAAACATTGTATCCCCGGAGTTAAGCATTATACTTGCAAAAAGCTTGTCCTCCTCCTTCTGTTCCGCCTGCTTTTTTGAAATCATTTAATCTTCTATTTAACAGCAGAAATTGGACGTGATGCCTAGCTCTGTAAAAAACAGAGTCCCCCCTGGATCCGGAGCTTCAGCGGGCTGAACAGGGAGCTCTCGCCCTCCGAACCCCTGGAATTAATCCAGGGGTTTCCGGGGAGCTCTACCCTCACCCACCAGCTCTCCTCCCTTTCTTTTCCCAAAGGGGAGATTTTCAAGCTGTTTGACAGCTGATTAGCGCTGTCAGAACGGCTCAACGGGATTGCGGGGGCGGCGGTCTGAAAAGACCGTCCATGGTGCCGCAGAGCCAACCCGGAAGTCCCAAACATTTAAGAAAACAATTCTTTACATGGTTGTGATTGCATGTGTGCTTTTTCTAAGCAGTCATCATTTTCATTCACCCTTTTATCTCCAACTGGTCCTGTGACTTTTTCTGTGTTCTCTCCTCTCATTTCTACCCATCTATTCTTATTAGGTAGCAGATTATTTTCCTTCTTTCTCTTCCCCATTCCCATCTTCTCTTGTTCAGAATATCCCACAATTTGCCAGAGATACTGCTATCATTATCTCTTTTGTTCATTAAATATGAAGCTCATTAAACATGAAACTCAAACTTATTACTATTATCTCTTTTATTCATTAAACATGAAACTCAGTCACATTTAAAAATGTGTCAAAAATACCATTGACTGGTGCTAATGGTTGATATGGGTTGCTGCCAGTGTCCTAGGTATCAATCAAATACCTTCTTAAAATATATGATGTTCTGAGTAGTGAAGTTTCACTGGTGTTATTTCAGGAAGCTGCAATTTGTTGATGTATCTTATAAAATTCTTGGACATGATTCCAAGTGCCCCGATGACAAAGGGTATCACTGTTACATGTTTTATCCATAGCTGTGTAGTTTCGATGGCCACTGATATTTCATGATTTTTCTCCAGTTCTTTTTCTTCGACTCTGGCATCTCCTGTACAGCGATGTCAATAAATTGTTCATTTCGGTTTTCAACAACTGGCGTGTTGTGTTCCAGGTGACGATCCCTCTGTATTCGAAAGTTCCACAAGATCTTCACTTTCTCATTTTCTATAACTTTTTCCACTTTATGTTCCCATGACTTTTTGGATACAGGTAAGTTGTATTTTTTACATAATGACCAATGGATTAATTTAGCACCTTGGTTGTGTCTAGCTTTGTAATCAGTTTGTGCGATTTTGCTGCATTCACATATTAAATGTGAAACAGTTTTGACTTTGTTGTTGCAAAGTTGGCAGTTTGGATTGTTGGTGGATTTTTGTATCTTTGCTTTCATGGCATTAGTTTGTAGTGCTTGTTCTTGAGCAGCGAGTATTAAACCTTCCATTTCTTTCTTGATGGTTCCCATCTTAAGCCATGCCCATGTAAAGTTGTCATTTTCCTTCAATGTTTTTCAAGTGCTGTCCATGCAAAGCTTTGGTTTTCCATCTATTTAATCTGTCATCCAGTTGTTTTTCCTTATATTCTGCCTTTGTTTCTGTTGTTTTATAATGTTCTCTGTTTTCACAGCCTGCAGCAATTTTTCTGTACTTTGGTTCACATCATCATTCAAACTTCGTTTTTCTTCTTCTACAGTTTTATGGACTTCCAATAGTCCTCTGCCCCCTATTTTTCTTGGCAGGTACAACCTGTTGATGTCACTTCGTGGATGTAAAGCGTGGTACATATTCAAAAGTTTGCACGTTTTCCGGTTCAAATTTTCTAGTTCAGCCAAACTCTAGTTGATGATTCCAGCTGAATAGCGCATCACTGGAACTGCCCATGTATTAATGGCAGTTATTTATTATTGTATTATTATTTAATGTATTTTATTATTATTATTGTTGTTGTTATTACTATTATTATTCCTCCTCCAAATTAGCTCACAAGTTTTCTTGTGGTCTCTCATCATAGTACTGATAAAGTCTGGTTCTATTTAGCTTCATAAAATCAGTTATGATTAGTTAGTTATGTATAAAAGAAAACCATTCCTAATAAATTCTTTTAAACATTTTCTTAACTGCATTATTTCTTTTGAAATAATATCTCATATCAGTTATGACAAGCTAAGCATAATTTTAAATTCAGCACCAAACATTACAAGAAAGTGGCAACATTTTTTAAAAAAAATTAAACTCATTTTCCAGAGGGGAAATACAAGGCTTTGTTCATTTTAATTTCTACTATAATATAATTTACAGATTTAAGTGTTTAAGCCATTTAGTCTTTAGACAAATAAATTAATACTCAGGAGTCCTTTTCAACTACTGTCAGAATTGTTTTAAATTATTTTAAAAGCTAAAGTATCAACCTAAATTCCATTGGGATTGGCAAATAAAATTGACAGAGCTACTTTTAATGGGATGTACCTATTGCTCAGTAGAAACACTTAATAGAAACTACTGGCTCAGTGGTGAAATGCTACCAGTTCAAAACATATAAAGGACAATTGCTGGAATTGGGTATGTCTAGTTTAATGTAAAGATATATTAGTGGTGACATGATAGCAGTGTTCCAGTATCAAAGGGATTGCCATAAACAAGAGGGAGTCAACCTATTTTCCACAGCACCTGAAAACAGGACAAAAAGCAATGGAAGGAAACTAATCAAGGAGAGAAGCAACTTAGAAATTTCCTGACAGTTGGAATACTTAATCAGTGGAACGACTTGCCACTGGAAGTTTTTAAAAAGAGACTGGACGACTATTTGCCTGAAATGGTATACGGTTTCCTGCCTGAGCATTGGGACTAGAAGACCTCCCAGGTCCATTACAAATCTGTTATTTTGTTAATATGGCTTTATTTTTGATAAATTTAACAATCTGTTCCAGAGTTTTATCTGGTACCAACTTCAAGATGATATTTCTTAATTATATTGGTTCTCATTTGTACCATTTTTTGAAGATGGAAACATCTTTTCCAATCTTCTAGCACCACGATTTTTCAAAAATTAGAGAAAGGGGCTCCAAAACGACATTCCTGATATTCTTCAAGACTCTCAGATCTAACTGACTGAGTTCCGGAGACAAACTCATTCAAAACCATAGCCAGAGGCTCCCTAAACCATTCCTTTCTTGTGTCAATTGTTCTATTTAGTACTGTCTGGATACAATTCCCTTCTGTGAGGAAGATCAAAGCACAGTAGGAGTTGGGGAGTTCTATCCTCTCCTTCACATTGTTTACTATCCTCAAAAGGTTTTTTTTGCGGGGGTGGGAGTTGCTCTTAGTATTCTTTGCAAGCTTTAGTTCCTTTTGCACTTTAGGCTTAGCCTTTCTGATTTCTTCTTCTTCTTCTTCTTCTTCTTCTTCTTCTTCTTCTTCTTCTTCTTCTTCTTCTTCTTCTTCTTCTTCTTCTTCTTCTTCTTCCTCTTCCTCTTCCTCTTCCTCTTCCTCTTCCTCTTCTTCTTCTTCATGTTTCTTTTAACTCTTGTGCCACGGCAGCATCACACTTCATTTCTTTTCATTGAAATGTGTAATTTTATTTCTGGGAGTTCATTTCTGAGAAGTTCCTCAAAGTCCTGTGGTCATTTTAACCCATAATGTCTGTATAAAGTAATCTGCCTGATAGTCCTCTATCCTTGTTAAAACTGCCTTTTTTGAAATCTAGTATGCATGTATGATTATGCCGCAATCTTTCTTGCTGTTGTATCTTAAAATCCACAATGAAATCATTGTTTCCTCCCAACACACCCAGTTGTTACCAGTTAAAAGAGTTCTTTAGAACTGATTAGAAATAGATCTAGGAAAGCTAATCTTGCTAACGCTTCTCCAGCCTTCTGGAAAATAAAACAATCAGCAGGATAATTTGCAAGAAATTTTGAGGATGTACCGGTAGCAAACTTGGTGAAGTTGAATTTAGAAAGATGTCCAGATGTCTGCTATTATTACTATATTTTTCTCCCTGAACATTATGTAATTTGATCCATGAGATTATTATGTAGATATTTTGCCTGGCCTGACAATCTATACTACATCCCCCTACCTTTTCCTCTTTCTTATCCCAAGTAGTCTTCACTAGATCCTCCTGTTCAATTTCTGGAAGGGCTATATGTGTGCACTTCCTTTACACCAGTGGTGGGTTGCTACCAGTTTGCCCTGGATCGGGCAAACTTGTAGCGGCGGCGGCGGGAGGCTCCGCCCACCCACCCAGACCAGTTGCCCACGAATGAACCGGTAGCAACAGGTTTTCAAACCCACTACTGCTTTACGTATTTACATATTTACATGCCTGTCTTACTTGGCATATTCATTTAGGACAGGGGTTGTCACTGCGTTATTTTATTTGCCAGCTGAACTCATCATTTCTGGACTGTCAGACTCTCCGTAGCTTGCCAACTTCTTATCAGTAAGCTACGTGTTTCCGTATCCACCCACATTCCTTCACACTCTTTCCTTTGTTCTCTTTCCAGCAAGGTCCGGCTGAGATAGCCGGCAAGAATTACTTTCAAAAATGTAGCAATTAACTTTTCTTAGTTAGTGAGGTGTTTTATTTTCTTTATAACAAATAAATGAGTTTTATTAGAAACTTTTCTTCGCGTTTCTTTTTCAGAATATTGCAAACAAGGAGGAGCCTCGATTCATCTCCTCTAATTAAACTAGGGTAATTAGTCCCAGAGCCAAACATGGGATTAATAAATGCCCTGACAGGGGTGGACAAATGAGGCCCTTTTACAACCTGTGGACTTCAACTCCCAGAATTGGCTGTCTCAGTTGAAGTCCACAGGTTGTAAAAGGGCCACATTTGCCCACCCCTGATTTAGGATATTCATGAAATTCACCCCATCATGTTTAATGATGCCCATATTTCTTTTACATTAAGATTGTTTGATTCTCATATTCAGTGCATTTTTCTGGATACACTACAAACTTTGGACTCTATTACTTGTTTACTTTATTCCCTTCCATATTTACCAGTTCATTAAGTGCCATTAATAGAAATTGCTGTTGCACTATTTTCTGCTTTTCTCCTTCCTAATAAGTTAATTTGAAGTTTTAAGTTATAGTTGCAAACACACTTTCCAAGCTCTTTCTAAGAAACTCTTTGTAGTAGATTCTTTCAAATCTTTGGCTATGACATTTGTTTCGATGTGGATCAGTGGAAAAAGATAATTGTTTGAAAGTATTTTGGGAGTCTTTCCATCACATATTGAATGTGGGCCCAAGAGGGGAGCACATTTCTCTTAACAATCTATCACGTCGCCAGAATGTTGCTTCAGTTTCTCACCGTTTCTTGTCATTCCCCCTTTTTTAGGAGTGGCGGATGCTATAAACATAGGATCTTTTCATTTGCAGATCCTATAAAAAGTCTTCTTCCTCAGTTTCTCAAATTTGTGCAACTATACTTCTTCCGAGGAATGCGGTGGCACAGTGGCTAAGACACTGAGCTTGTTGATTGAAAGGTCAGTTCAGTGATTCGAATTCCTAGTGCCGCATAATGGGGTGAGCTCCCATTACTTGTCCCAGCTTCTGCCAACCTAGAAGTTCGAAAGCATATTAAAAATGCAAGTAGGAAAATAGGGACCATCTTTGGTGGGAAGGTAACAGCGGTCCGTGTGCCTTTGGTGTTTAGTCATGCCAGCAACATGACCACAGAGACATCTTCGGACAGCGCTGGCTCTTTGGCTTTGAAACGGAGATGAGCACCGCCCCCTCGAGTCAGGAACGACTAGCACATATGTGCGAGGGGCACCTTTACCTTTACCTATACTTCTTCCAGAGGTCTAGAAATCCCCTGAATGGGGAACAATCAATGATCCCTTCTGAAGCTCCGAAGAAAAAGAACTCTCCTTGACAGGCTTCTTCCTTTTCCTCTATATCCTTTGCTAGTCTTTCCTTCGTCTTCTGGAAAATTCCTTGAATTTGTTGACCATCTACAAAAGCTTCCTGTGTCTGATAAATAATTCAACATCTTCCCTGATAAATTGGAGGGTGGACAGATTTGCTTCACTTGCATTTGCAGCTAGCAAAGTTCTTGTTGTCTTCCGGAAGAAAAACAAACATGGCACATTCTCTCCATTTCCATGATCAGGAATAAGAAACAACTCTCATTTTTGTGAATTTTTCCACAAATGATTCTGTAGAACACCTACATAAACATGTAATTAGATGTCCCCATCTGGCTTCCCAAGGAGGTAAATTGCTGTTAGTTTGGATCCTATTTGTTTACTTGACAATTTCTTGTAACTGCAGTATATAGATAGTAGTATTAATGCACTTTATTGTTCTAATGTGTATGCATATGTGTTACATGTGCATGTTCTCTCAAAATTTCTTTTAAAATGAAAAACCCTAAAATTTTAAATGGTAAAAAATAGTAACAACATATCTAATATAGAATTTAAAAGAGAAAGAGAGATGATGAAATAGAGAAATTATTCTAGAATGTTGGATCATTTTAGACAACAATCTTTCAGTAAATGGGCGATATCTATTTTTTTCTGTCTGAATGTGGCATCTTACCTGAATTCTTTGTAATAAGTTACCAAGTTTCTAATTAACTATATTTTTCCATTTAACTAAACTGAAAAATTATGGTTGTCAGCTTTGGAGCAAGCAGAATTGCAAACCATGGTTTGAAGTAGGTTGAAGATGTCAGTCTATTGTGAAGATAATAACCATAGTTATTAGGAACATATGTCTTATTATTGTATTAATTAATATGAAAGAGCAAGCAAGAAACAAAGTTTACTACCTAAAATGCAGCCAATGTGCCCTAGTATTCATATGAAAAATAGTATTTTAGTTTTAGTTGTTTGAATAGTATTAGGTTTTAGATTCTCATCTTTATTCCATAGCTGTTACCATATTTTGTATTTTATAATGTTCATTGTATTGTAATTACCCTAGTGCAGTGATGGCTAACCTTTTTGCCATCGCGTGCCAGGAGGGAGGGGTTGGCGGGGGGGGTCATGCATGCACGCCCACACCCATAATTCTATGCGCCCCGCCCTGTGCATGCGTGTGCGACCCCCTCCCCCTGCTCCTGGCACGTGATGGCCCGCTAGGCCCGTTTTTCTCTCACGCATGGCTCCAGAGCCTCTCTATGAGTCTGGAAGGGCAAAAACGGCCTTTCCCACCCCCCTGGAAGCCCTTCAGAGGCCAGAAATGGCCCATTTCCCAACTTCTGGTTGGACAGGAAATGATTTTTTTTGCTGTTCCCAGCCTCCAGAGACTCCTAGAGAGGCTCTGGAGTCAGGTGAGAGAGAAAAACGAGCCTTCTCCACCACCACCCAGGCCCTCTGGAGGCAGGAAACAGCCTGTTTCCCTACTTCTGGTGGGCCCAGAAGGCCCAAAAATCAGCTGGCCAACATGCACATGTGTGCTGAAGCTGAACTCACGTGCCCACTGATATGGCTACACGTGCCACCTGTGGCACACGTGCCATAGGTTCGCCATCACGGCCCTAGTGTAATATTTGTGCTGCTTCACACTGAGCTATGACAACCTTACTAACAATTCATAACTTAAAATAATTTTGAGTTACAGATTTAAAATATTTAATGAAAGAAAATGGATTTGTTTATATATGAGCTGGACTACAACTTAAACTGGTTTAAGGGTTAGGGTTAAATGTACTTGATAATTAGAATGCTCATAAAGTAGTAGAGATTACATACTAAAAATGAGGGGGAGAGGGAGAGAGAGATAGAGAGGGAGAGAGATAGAGATAGAGAGGGAAAGAGGGGGGAGAGGGGAGAGACAGAGAGAGAAGGAGAGAGAGGGGAGTGAGAGAGAGAGAAAATTGTTTCAAGAACATTACTTGGGGTGAAAAAAAAGTAACAGATTAGTGCTTTAATGCTACCTGATCCCCAACTAAAGACAATAGGAAACCATAGAATTATTTTCAATATAATCTCTTGGGCTATAAGCGTGAAGACACAAAAATCTGCAAACGGAACAGCCTGTTAAATTCTGGGTGTTTCCTGCTTCTGCTGCAACTCATAATTAGAATTTACTGTAAAATGCACCTGGTACAAAAATGCCAACATAGGATTTATTTGTCTCAGAATAGCTTTTAAATAGCAGAAGGAAAGGGATGATGTATTTTTAACCAGCTAGGCTATCCACATGTCACCATTTTTTTGCCAATAGAAAAATGAACACAAACATGGATGGGGATGGTAACTATTTTTTGGGGTGGGGAGGGGAAGGAGAGAAGTTCCATTACTCAAGGAGCTGCAGAAGTTTAGAGTCATGTTTTTTTGTGCATACTTCTATTGCTCAATTGGAGATAAGACTGATTGCCTTACAATGTTTTCAGTATTTTAAAATTGGCACAACTGACTTCTAAGGGATTAAGGAGCCTGCCAGGATGAAGAAGTTCCCGCAAAAGCCAGAAGCATCAGGAAAATACTGTATTTTCCTTAATCCTGATTGTGATTACCTCCAGTAAAGTTTAGGAAATCCTGCGTGAAGGGAAAAAACAAAGCAATATGCCTAATCAGCCCTGCTTGGTTGCTCCTCCCCCAGAGAATAATTAATCTAATGAGAAAGTAATGAGGAATGAAAACCTTTCAGTTACATTTGCACCCAGATTCAAGCTGTTTCTTTAGAAAACCAGGAACTGAAGCCACATCCCTCTTCCAATTGCTTGAAACTATCAAATTTCCATATTGTATAAAATGTTAATTTTGTCAGTTCAAGTTAAATATTTTATCATTAATAAAACAGTTCCTTCATTAGAGAGTGGAAACTTTTATGAAGTTTTAGGATAGGAAATGTTTAAGAAACTTTGGAAGGCTACATATACAGATATTAGTCTTATTTTGTCTGTACATGTAAGGAAGGTGTATTTTGGGGGGGAAAAATGGCTAGATGTTATGAAGTATATAACTTGTTTTGCAACCTCACATAGCTTTGAGACTTAAAAAGAAAATCAAACAGGATATGCAAAGGAAGCATAAACATGATACACTTCCTCTAGAAACTATATAGTACAAAATAGTTCTGCTTTATTTTGTATAAACCAGCAACATATAGTACAGCAACAGAATTAATAATCTTCAGTACCCTGAAATGTAATAGTTCCAATTTATCAGCTGTTTCTTTGTGATAAGTGTATGGATAAAGTTCACGATTGCTTTCAAGAGTATACTATACATACTTGAAACACTAAAATGCTTATTGGAACTTATGCCCCAATCAAGAAACTGCCAAAGAAGCCAACATCAAACAGCCCAATCAAAGAATCTCTAAGACCACTTTCACCAACTCTGAAAGACAAGCCTTTAGAATATAAATTGACAGCAAACAGCACTCCTTATAGTACTGATGATGTAAGCCAATTTGGGTAATGAAACATCTGCAAGAAAACCAGCAAGCTCAGAGAATACCAAGGACCCCTTTCTAAAGAAACTGACTAACCGAAGCAGATCAAAATTGGCTTCAATTTACTGAAGCAATGCAACTTTTTTTGCAGTGTAAAAAGGAAGCTGACTTTTGGCTGACTCAGGATTACTGTATCATAAATCTTTCTCCTAAATTGTTTTTTGCTTGTTTAGTTGCAATTTATTGTTGATAGAAAGTAACAAGCAACAGATTTTTGCAGCATGTTTTAAAAATGTACTTTATACACATTGAAAAGAAATATGTATGTATCAAAAAAAAGGGGGGGGGAGGAGACCAATTCACAAGGACTAATGCCACAAATTCTGTGATGACAGCATAATCTATCATTGTTTTAATCATTCCCAAATGTCCTCATAGAAGCATGTCAGTTTCTTGGTTTTCTGAGCAACTGACCGTACTAAAATAAAAATATTTATTAGGCCATAAATGGGGAATGGCAAAATATGACAAAACATATAAGAATCCATATGCACTCTAATCCCTTGGTGGTTGTGCAAGGAAGAAATCTTTATAGGATAATTCTTCTCCACAATTTAAATGATGGTTAAAATAATTAGATGGATGGGCATAAAAATATTGCCTTTTTCACATTTTTCAAAACGAATGCCCAATGTGTCAAAGATGTTAAAAAAACCACAACTGCATTTAAATCATTTCCATTTTCAGAGTATAAGTAGGCCATATTTTTTCTAGTCATAGGAAAGGATATGACTATAATAAAATCACTTTATGAGACATATTATGTCTAGAGATTCATAAACTATATGGATTATTCATCCCAAAGTGTTATAATTAATAAATTCAGAATTCTTATGGAGTGTCACAAAAAAAATAGAAAGATCTAAAGCAAAGCCCATTTTGGAAAACCCAATAATAACTAATTTTTCAGTATTTAACTTTATTTGTCATGCATAATATACTAGCAGTTTTCTAATGATATTAGATTTCTGCTGAAGCCTTTATGCTACAATTACCATAGATTTTAAAGGGAAAAATTTGTATAACATTCATTTCTAGAGATAAGCTGTTGATGTTTTGATATCAGACTGAAAACAAATTCTTCATTTCTACAGGCAGTACAATGTATTAATTAATTTATCTTTATATAATAATATTTATACCTATCTATATCTATCTATCTAGAATAATAAAATCTCAAATATACTTGTGTTACCCATAAATGAATGCTGTCACTAGAATAATATCCTTGAAATACATCATTAATGTTTATATTATATTTAGCACCATAAATTCTAACACCGTGCTCTTGCAGCTATAATTCTTCTGAGATGGGTTACCACAAATATTAATAAAGGGCATTCTGGTTTGACCCAAAACGGGAGGACAAAATAGACAGCATAAATTATGGAACATTTAAATTTAGGTCAGGCAAAGAATATATTTATAAAAACAAACTGAGGGCCTGTAAACATGACAGTTTGCAAATTGGAAAGATGTTCTTACAAATAACAACGAAGATTTTCACTGCATTGTTGCTGTCGCACAATTTAGTTAAAAAAGAAAAAAGAATAAAAAGGAAAAAGAATGAGTTATTTTAAGGAGAAACGTGCTGTACACCTATTTGTATTATTATTAATCTGAAATAGTTCAATATTATGTCTCAAATGTTTTTTACAATTTCATAATTAAAGTTTATACCGTTTCGTAGCCAAGCATGTAAGCATACTTATCTGAACTCCAAAAAGGAGCATGAGTTAAAGAAAACATAACCATATCTTTTGCGTAATCTATGATAGTCAGCTAGCAATTCTCCTTTGTATTGGGAGACAAACCTGCATACTTCAAAATCCTCAGATAAATCAGCATCAAACGCAGGATGTTTCCGAGCAGCCACAGTCACAGAAGCCCCTGTCTCACCAGTTGTTCCATTTCCTGTAACTGTAAAAAGATCTCTGCCTGTGCTTCCCTCAGAACCATTGTCCTCCTTGCTTGTTCTGCCTTGCCTAATGTAAGTAGAAGGTTCTGAATCCTGATGGCTATTCTGGTGTTTTCCAGACCGTCTCAAGGAGTTGGGTTCCACAGAGGACACAGAAGATAATGAAAGGGAGTTTTCTTTATACCTTATAATCGTCCTCCTAGGATTATTTAGATTATAGCTTTCATGCTCTGACTTCTTTTCCCCACTTATTCCCATAGTGGCAAGTTCAATAGCATTCTTATTGCAACACTCGTCTGTAGAAACGTTTGAAGGGTTCTGTCTTCTCGTTTTCCTAAGCATTTTGGCTCTATCTCTTTTTCTGACTAGGGCCCAATAATTTTCATCTGAAGTTGAAGAATCAGATGTCGTTTTGCAAAAGGCATTCCATCGAGGATTTGAGATCTTGGGATGTGACTTGACATCCTTGTCTTTTCTTTGCTTTGCTATATCCTCAGAATTCTCCTCGGCCTTCTTTCTCTGCCTCACACCTTGTTTCACTTTTTTTACATGCTTTTTCCTAGAAGAGCTCAGCCCCATGACATGGATTGATGTTTCAAATGTATCTTCTGATAGGTCATGCAAAGTGGAAGATCTAAACAGAACAAGAGGACGTGGAGATGGATAGTAATAAAACGAGAGGGGAAGGGGAAACAAAGAAAGAAAGAAAGAGAGAGAGAGAGAACATAAATAAAGTAATAGAATCAAATGGAAAATGAACATGATATTGAAAATGACAAACAAAAAAACAGATGGTAGAAATACATGAAAGAAATTAGGCAAAAGTAATACCCACAGCTCATTAGGTAAAGAAGACATGTACTAAACAGATTAGGAATATTAATTTAGCACGTACCTACAGATGTCCTGAGTAGATGGGCAGACAGATAACCGTGATTGGCTGCCGGGAGCTGTCCCTGTAGTAGGACTGCTTGCCTGTTGGAAGAAGTTAGATAAATTTGATTCTTTGTCCACAAAATAAAACATAGATATCTTATTACTTTTCCACATGATTTATATATATTTCAAGCTCTCCACTCTGCTTTCATAGAGCATGGCTTGTAAAATAAGGAAATTGCTATTAAAGCAAAACCCTTTTGAGGAAGTAAACGCTGCAAATCACATGCATATTTTATTTCATTTTTGAGGAACAAACTTTCAGAAACTGTTCTCATTTGGCTTCAGTTGTGAATGTATAAAGAAAACCCAGCTGCTAAAGTTTTAAAAAAATGGTACTTTTTAAAAATTAAGACAAACTGGCACGAGTATCATTCTGACTGATTCCTGTATTAAAAAAACACTATGAAAAAAAAATGGAAAGGGAAAAAAATATCCTATAGTTCAAATATAATTGTCAGCATCTTGAAATTATTTGAAATTCAGATTGTTTCTTGAAAATATACAAATTATATGATTGTCTTTATTTATTGCATTCAGATTTTTCCCTTCTATAGCGATATAGCAATTGTGACTGGGTATTTATAGTTTAGTGAAAAGAAGGACCAGGGGTGACATGACAGCAGTGTTCCAATATTTGAGGGGCTTCCATAAATAAGAGGGGGTCAACTTATTTTCCAGACCATCAGAAGGCAAAATTAGAAGCAATGGATAGAAACTAACCAAGCAGACAAGCAACCTACAACTAAGGAAAAATTTCCTGACAGAAACAATCAACCAGTGGAATGGCTTGTCTTCAGAAGTTGTGGATATGCCATCGCTGGAGGCTTCTCTTTAAGAAGAGACCAGACATCCATTTGTCTGAAATGGTATAGGGGTCTCCTAGCTGAACAGGAGTAGAAGGCCTTCAAGGTCCCTTCCAGGTTTGCTGCTACTGATGTTACTTATTCACAAACCAAATACACATTGGAAGGCACATTGTTAAGAAGATTCATCATATTAAAGTGTATTCATTAAACCATGGAATCAGATAGAACTGAGATGAGTGCTGAAGAATGCTTTCATGCTCAGAAGGGTTTTACAATGTTTTGACTAATTTGGATAAGATTTTAATGGGAGCAGACGATCATTATTAAAAAGCTGTATGGGTTTTTGCTAGAGTTAAAACTGGAAGAAGAACAAGTTAAAGAATCGATGGTAGCATGGGGGAAAAATGTTGGCTATGGGATTGATTTAGAAAAATGGCAAAAATTGTGGTCTCATAACTATAAAATGACAATGTCTACAGCATATAAGGAAAATTTGTATCAGATGTTTTACAGATGGCATTTATCCCCATCAAGAATCGCCAGAATGTTCCAGAACAAATTGGAGAGGTGTTGGAAATGTCATCAGACCCCAGGATCCTATTACCACATGTGGTGGACATGCCTAGAAGCAAGGAGATATTGGACTAAGATACACATGTGGTTGGAAAAAATGACCAAGAGACACATAGACTTTAAACCAGACATATTTTTATTAGGGATTTTACAAGAAATATATAACAAAGAACTGCAGTATTTAATTGTGAATCTTCTAACAGCAGCTAGAATTGTATTTGCTAAAAATTGGAAAGTGGAAATGATACCTACAGATGAAGAAATTATTAGGAAAATGTTGGACTGTGCTGCAATGAGTAAACTGACATTAGAAATAAGACAGCAAGAAGAAAAACAATATTATTTGATATGGGATTTATTTTACCATTGGGTAGATAATAAAAAATGGTGATATATAAGTAAATGCTGAAATACTTTAAATGATGATACAACAGATATATTTTACGTAAGAATAAATATTGGATATGTAGTGATATTGTGAAGAGAGGGGAGGGCACTAGGGATGCAAACCGACCAATGTACTGTCTGTACTTGATTGAATGAATGATGTTTGTATGTTTTATTTTTCTTTTTTTCCTTTTTTTTTTTAAATAAAAATGATTTGGGGAAAAAAGAATCCTTTCATGCTCCTAGTTCTGGTCTATATATAAACATTTCAGATAAAAGCTTAGGACAATAAGAAAAATGCTGTAAACATTATGATTACGCTATATTAATTTTGTTTCAATATTTAGGAATTATAATATTTTAGAAGGAAATCAGATAAGTGTATCTAGATACAAGTAGACTTTGTCTTCATTGTAGTTTTACCATGGATGTATTAAATTGTTGATATTCTCCTGCTGATTGTTATTGCAAATTACTATAGCTCATTACATGGTACATATGTGAACTAGGGTAAATAATAAAATCATCAACATTATAGTCACATAAATATTTTTCTGAAATGATGAAAATGTTTTCACTGAATTATTGCTAGAAGTCCCACTGGTCATAATTTGGTTTATTTGGCTCAAAATAATTTCCTTTAAAATGAAATGCCTTTGCTGTTCTATTTTTCTTTCCAAGCCACATAATGTTTTCTTATCCATTTTTCCACCAATTTTCTTTTCTTCTTCAAAAGGTAGATACTTAAAAATAACCTAATATACAAAAATGCTGCTTGCCTTTCCTATTATTAATATGCATTTTGTTCTGTAACACAAAATTAAAATCTCCCCAAACAATAATAAATTCAGTCAAGGTGAAGATATGGAATAATTCGTAAAAAATAGCATCAATAGATTGATTTGCATGCTTGCTTTAAGTTTCATGAGTAAAACAAGCTTCACTGAGATGATACAAAATGTCTGTGAAGATCTTCTCTACTGAAAGCTAGTCTGAATCTAGCATAAGATAGCCTACTGCAAGGTTGTTTTAAAATTTATAAGTAATTTTCTGATTAAACATTATTTCACTATTTTAAGCAAGCAGAGATTGAAATCTATTCAGTTTAATTTCACTAGGGTAAATTCTAGAAATAAACCATAGTTGAGCTGATGATTTGGTGTTGATTAAGCTTTATAACTACTGAAAACAAACATAAATTATGCCCAGCTAAACCTCGACATTTATAGGTAATATATGGGGAACAATTAAAGTTTTCCAATTTAAGATAGATCAATTTAAATCAGGTAAGATAAGTCAGCAGAAGCATATGACCTGACACCAGGACAAAGGATTTCATTTGCTCCTGTTCCTGTTCACTTCTTTTTAATTTGGAATAAATATTCTGTTCATTAAAAATTCTATAACAGCTATTGGTTAAATGCCAAAAAGTTAAAAAATATACTACAGGCAATTATTATATCAATAAAAAATGAATAGAATCTGTAGAAATATAACACAAAAATAAAAAAAATCAATGCTAACAGGATTTGACATAATCTTCTATTTTCCATATTATGATTCCTTGATTGGCAGCTAATCTAACAGGATAAAGAATTCTAAATAGCATTCAAAATAGTATTTAAAGTGACATTTACATGAAAGAAAGTTGCACCACATACTAATTTCTGAATAATTTATCAAAGCAGATTTTATCAGAGGTCAATGATACAAAATTATGTTTTACAACTTATTAGCAAGTAATCTTATTTTTTGGGGGGGACAGAACTTAGTTTCAGATACAACACACTTTTATAAGCTTAGTTCCAATATTTTGAAAAGTATTGAAAATACTACACTTCTTCAAAGTTTTTATACTAATAGTTTGTACTGAATGGCTAAATATACATGACAAACTAAGTAATCTGACTGTTATTGCCCTTGTTTAAAAGTTGTTAAATTTGATGAAAGAGATCAGCAAAGCATAAGATTCAGAAACATTATTTGAATTTTATTATTTAAATTTTCAAAAAAAATTCTGAATCTTATGCTCCTGAAGAAACAATACAAACAACTTCTACAAAAGAAAGAAGAATTTCTATAATTTCTTGACAGTGATTGATAACAGCATCCCAAGCTGTTATCTACTATCTGACTTCTATTCTAATTTTGGCATCTCATAGCCTCCCACCCATTACTTGCCTCTGTATGGGAGGAGCATTTTAGACTGAGCCTTATATTCACAAAAATATTTTCTTGACTTTGATTCAGATCTCAACATCAACCTACACCCAAATTGGGCCCCCGTTATAATTGCTGAAATAAAGACACTCATTAATTAACTAAAGCCTGGTAAAACTGAAGACAATGGTTTTATCATGCCTAAAATACTTCAAAATAATCTGGAATTGTGGATCCATATTCTTGCTTCCTGTTTACTTATATTGATTGCCCTTGCACAAATTCCAGAAGACTGGAGCCTTGACATTATTGTGCCTATTTAGAAAAAGACATGCCCACCAACTATTGGCCTATCAACCTCTTAAATATAATAAGTAAATCTATGCTAGACATTTATACAACAAATTAGCCAATTGGATTGACTTAGAGCATGCACTGGCAGATGAGCAAACGGCTTTCATAACTCGGCAGTCTATTTATGGACATGCCCTTATTATTCAACACCAGAAAATACAGGTGTTATTCCACCAACGCTGGAAAATACAGGTTCAAATCAGGTTGATCATTATATACTGTATTTATTGATTTCAGGTTCACATTTTATGTAATTCCCAGAAGAAGGCAGGATACAAAAAGATCTTGATAGACTTGAACAATGGGCCCTATCCAATCCCTACAGATTAGGCGAAATCTGGCTCAACAACAGTAACTGTGAGAGGAACCTTGGAGTCCTAATGGACAATTACTTTTATTGGACTTAGAAGATGACCCTTGAACGCTCTGGCTAGTTACTACTCTAAAGTGGCCTTTGAAATCAACTATAGCAAAACTAAGATCACAATCTTTGCATAAAGATCTAAATTGCACTTCTGAAAGATAAATGTCCAGAACATTGAGCAAGTCAAATCCTTTAAATATCTGGGCATGGATTTCAATAGCTGTACTAACCACAGTGCACATCAAAACTATTTTTGTTTATCAGCAGTTAAAGTTGACAAATTATAGTAATAAAATACGTAGAACACGTATGTAGAATAAAATATGTAGAATATGTAATTCTAATAAACAATACTATAATTACATCTGCAGTATGTTTTCTTCAAATTACCCAGAAATTGTTCAAAATAAAGAATATAAAATACTGAATAGTAAAAGATGTCATATGCACTATTGTTTTAATGATATGTCAGTTCAGGAATTTTTATTTTCTGATAAATTAAATATTTTGAATATCATATATTTTACCACAGATTTGAAACAGAGGTTATCTTTATTTTATTTTTTATTAATTTAGCATATTTAACAACTAATTATCTCTCTCACAGAGGGAGTCTGGGTGGTGCTGGGTGGTATACAATAAAATATTAAAAACAGAAAAACAATATATAAAATTTAAAAGAGGCAATGAATGCTAAAAATTAATTAAGAAAAAGGGGAGGCGGGGTCTTTCAATGTGCTGGCCATCTTCCTAACTGTGGTGATTATAAAAGATTTATACCAGGAGAATAGTTTATTTAGGTATTAAATGTGCTACACACACACACATACACACGTGTGTGTGTGTGTGTGTGTGAGAGAGAGAGAGAGATAAACATGAAGATGTGATTTTGCCAAATAATGAATCAGACTATTGGTCATATAACCAAATAATAAATGGCATAGTTTCAAAAGACTTTGTGATTTTACAGCTTTACCTGAAAATTGTGAAATTAAATTTAGCTGCTGTTGCAGGCAAAGTATGTGGGTTCTACTATGACATTTATTGTCATAGCAACAAGCTCTAGTCTAGCCAAACCACTACTATAATTATAAGCTGTTTAAAATTCTCATTGTCCAGCAAAAAATTACTATTTTTCTTTATACTTCTACTACTATGTCAGTATGCCTATATTAAGCTATTGTTAAATGTGCAGCTGTTATTAAATTCCTGTTAATCAAGGATTTTTGGTAGAACCTAGCTGGTTGCTTTCATGGCTAACAATAGTTCTGTCTTTTTCTTGGGCCTTTGAATCCTCTTCTGTCTCTGAGCATCTCCATCAGGTAAATTAAATTCACACTGTATTGTCTTTCTCTCTGCATTGTACTATCCAATGGCAACTAACCTGTGGTGATCTTGAATCACTCAGGAACTTTAATTTATTTAGAAATCTGAACACTCCAATATAGCAATAGCATTTAGACTTATATACTGCTTTAGTGCTTTTACAGCCCTCTCTAAGTGGTTAACAGAGTCAACATAATGCCCCCAACAATCTGGGTCCTCATCAGAGGTGGGTTTCAGCAAGTTCTTACCAGTTCTGAAGAACTGGTAGCTGAAATTTTGAGTAGTTCAGAGAACCGGTAAATACCACCTCTGACTGGTCCCGCCCCCATCATTCTCTGCCTCCAGAGTCCCAGCTGATCATTTCCGGAGGAAATGAGGATTTTGCCGTATCCTTCCCCTGGATTGGGGAGGGAATGAAGATTTTACATATCCTTCCCCTGCCACGCCCACCAAGCCACACCCACAGAACCGGTAGTAAAAAAATTGAAACCCACCACTGGTCCTCATTTTACCAACCTCAGAAGGATAGAAGGCTGGTGAGATTTGAACTGCTGAACAGCAGCTAGCAGTCAGCTGAAGTAGCCTGCAGTGCTGCACTCTAACCACTGCCCCACCTCAGCTCAAATATCATGTTTGCTTGCCAATATCATGTTTGCTTGCTAACCTATTCTTGTCCTCCTTTTCTGACTTAAAATGCATCCTGCCACTTCATTTGCGGGTCTTCTGAAGTTCTGAAATGAAAATCTTATCTGCAGTTTTATGGTTGTCTCCTATCTACAAATTATCAGTCGTAATTAGACTATATATCTGGGTTACCATGCAACAAGATGTAAGGCACTGTTTAACTTTTGAGAGTTTTTTAAAATATAATTTTATTAAGAATTTTAATTACAATAATAAAAACTAATATAAGCTACAGTTAGAATATCGCTAGGGTGCTTTTTTCAAGAGGCAACTGAACTTTCCGTTTCTTCTTTGAAGACGTTTCGCTTCTCATCCGAGAAGCTTCTTAGGCTCTGAAGAATTTCTCTGAAGAAGCTTCTCGGATGAGAAGCGAAATGTCTTCAAAGAAAAAACAGAAAATCCAGTTGCCTCTTGTGGGAATGCAGTGGCCATAGTATATGTGTAGACCAGTTTAATTGGTTGGACACATGTATGGAGCTTGGCACCGAAATAATCTGAGTGGAAAAAGCGGGTTCATATGGATACTCTCTGAAGGGCCCTATTCGTTCTCTCTTTGTTAATAACATAGGCTGTGCCTGCATAAGCAGAGACATCTCCTTGTAGAACATTCCTGAGGGTTGAGGTAATCTGATAACGGAAGATGGGCCCCTCGGCTAGCAGCAAATAGCCAGAGTTAAGTTTTGTTTTTACCTTTAGTATCGCTTTCCTAGAATTCACGTGATTTACTGTAAATTGTAGAATGTGAAACCTATATGGATGCGTTTCTATTTCATGTATGTAATATGAGATGTGTAGCATAATAACGCCTTCTGATGACGCTGTATTTTGATAACTGATAAAAGAGATGGCAGCCTTTTGTTCTCTGCTCTCTCATCCAGAGAAACACCTGTCCTTGTGTTATCTCTAATCTGAACTTCTCATGAGGAGCCCGCCAGGATGATCGCAACATATGGTGACCCCGACGTGATTCGTGGATCGAGCACGTCTCTTGACACCCTCATACTCATTCGGCTGGACATATGCAAGAGCCTCTGCAAACCAGGGCCGGTCGTCTGCGAACGAAGCACCCTCCCATAAATCGTGAGTATGGAGGCAGAATTCTCTAAGCCCCAGGTCAAGTACCTCCACGAACTTAGGGAATTGGCCAAGTCCTCAATCATTGTTTTTAAAAAGATAACGGGAAAGTCCTGCCCGTGAAAGAATTTGATTTACCTTCTAAAATACAATTGGCAATATTATCCGGCTTATCCAGAAAAGGGCTCTTTAAAAGTGAAAACGTGGCGACAGATGGGAACATGCCTCCACGAACCTCCCCAGCCCTGAAAAATTTTTTTGCACTCTGGAGATTAGTTATAGAGTGTTTAATGATGTATATATATAAAAAAAAACACCTTCAGGACACTGTTAATGGTTCCTTTTCAGACTTTGTTGAGAGACTGCAAGTTGCGCTCTCGCGTTAAATCACCCACGCAGACGCACGGCATGAAATTAAACATCAGCTTCTTCTGAAGGAGTCAGTTATACCCCCACTAAGCAGAATTTAAAGAAACAGTTAGACAAAAAAAAGGGGGGGGATGGAATATAGAATAAATTCTTGAAATGCTTTCTGTTTGTCCATCAGCTGCAACTTTGCAAGTTTCTTCTGAATGTGCTTATCAAACCTTCAGAAAAATGCCTGTTTCTGGCAAATGTCAACAAGCCTTCTCTAACATGAGGCAAATGGCAAAAAAACAACGCCACTTCTGAATGCCGAAAAACAATTGTTGGGCTGGGAAAAAATCTTGATTTGGCAGATATGATTAAAGTGTGTCAGGATATAGGAACATCGTATAAAACCAATTTGTTAGCACTGCTTTATCACTAGGCAGCAAACCTCAAGAAAACAACCTAATTGGCTTTTTGAAATACAAAATGATTTATGTGTAAATGAATTGCACATTGCCCCAGAAAAAATACAGCTGTACGCTTCTTATCAGTATGTAGGGCATAAAATATTGCAATCTCTTTCTGCTCCGGCTTTTAAAGTTACCCAAAGTTAAATTTGCAACAATTACTGGGTACTATTAATTGGGACTGCTCATATTTCTCTTTACCTATGCATTTACTTAGCCCATTATTTGAGTTATTGACTAAAAGAAAAAAGCCAGGAGATTTAATTCTGTTTTAGAACAGCAAAAAGTACATTGCTTTATTTGTCTCATTACCATCTAAAAATGTTTTACCCTTTATTTAAGCTATTGCTGAAATTATAACCTTGGGGCATAATCCAGACTGTCGAAGAAATGGAACTGATCTAATAAATATTATTCTTTCTATCTCAAAATCTGACTTTCACTTTTATCTTCAGAATAATTCATCTCTTCAGTGTGCTCTAACTGACTATGTAGGCTGTATTTCATATCATTTGCCTAAAGATCCTAGGTTTACTTGCTTAATGATTTCCTCCAGAGGAGCCATTGCTTACAAGGATACTCATGACGACATCTGGAAAGAATCTTACACTAATTGTCTGCGACTATTTTAGCTTTCACACTTTTTCTCAACAACCTTTTAGTCTAATCTCTGACTCTCAGTATTTGAACTGATCAACTTGAAGTGATTTCTGTTAAAAATATTTTGTTGATGTGCATCTATAATGATAGTGTGTGGAATTGTATGTGGTTGAAATAATTTTAATTATGATATTTTTGGCTGGCCAGCAAAAATTGACTGGGCTTGAACTTGAAACTGTGGAGAACCAGACAGTGGTTATGGGCCCAATGTCACCTTTTGTGATTATGACTCCTGCCTGTGTTTTCCGCGGTTTTTGGGAATAAGCTAGTTCATTGAAATAATTTGAATGACTGATTTTCATGAAGGACGTATTATACAAAAGGTCTGATTGCAGTACAGATGTGAATTGGATTGCATGAAATGTAATTTTGTGTATAAGCACCTTTTTTCTTTTCTCTCACCCCCTCCCTTTTTCCTGGGAGGTGAGAGGCACAAGAGGGGGGGCTATGAGTCTTTGTTCTTTTAACCATTTTTTTTTTCTCTCAGAGAACCAGCCAGAGAAAGGCGGGGGTAAAGGGTGATATCTGATACCTGCCTTTGCAGTTTCGGAGCATTGACTCAAAATACCTCATTTAGATTGTTTGTTTTATTTTTGAAGCTGTTTTTCTTACTTTTATGTTTTTATGTCTGCGTGCATTTTGCATATGGCACGTTTGTTCTTTGTTTGTCTGTTGTTTGTTTGTTTGTTTGTTTGTCAGCAGCATAAACTGCTGCCTTTTTAGGAATTATCACAGAGATGAGTTAGAAATTACAATATGTAGAAAGAGAGATAAAATACATAGGACATTTAATTAATGAAAGAAGATAACACCTGAAGAGTTGAGGAAATTTTTAGGATTGACTGGATATTGTAGGCTGTGAATAGATAATTGTGCTATTTTGTATGAAGACTAGTATGCAAAGAACCCAGTGTTACAGGGAATGTAAGAGAGAGTTAGTGAAGGAAAGCAGAAAGTTGACTTTTCGAAGTATGCTTGTTTTTTGTTTGAATCAAGCTCAGTTTACAAGGAGATTTAGAAGGACAATCAGAAAGGGGTTGAATTTTTATAGATGGGAAGACGTAAGACAAGAAGTTGGTTTGCACAGACTTGGGCTGGCTAGGAAGTCAGAATGGCAGAGGGAGAAGGACTTGAATGTTTAGTGTTATAAGGAGATTTGTTTATTGGAAGGTTATAGATATTGTGGGTGGTGGAGACAGAGATTGGAAGAGGGAAATGACAAAGCTGCAACTGCGCTCATGGTTATATCTTCCATCACACCATGGGACAGTCATGCCTATTTTCATCAAAATAAAAAGCATTAGCGAAACAATTTGGTCTCACGGCAGCCGAAGTGACTGCCATCATACAACAATGTCCTACCTGTAGTCAACGAGCTCATTCTACACCTATGGGTGTAAACCCTAGAGGACTCAAAGCTTGTGAAATCTGGCAAATGGATGTGACTCAATACCTTTCCTTTGCCCCATGGAAATATTTGCATGTTTCTGTGGATACTTATTCAGGATTTATTATTGGCATTCCCAAAAAGGGGAGAAGCAACCAAACATGTAATAAATCATTGTATTCGGACTTCTGCATCGATGGGACGCCCAATTGAACTTAAAACTGACAATGGACCTGCATACATCAGTACTGCCTTTGCAGACTTTTGTAACAAGTGGTCCATCACACACAAATTTGGCTTATAAATTGAAAGAGGAAAAATGCCTCGGCCTCCCAGCCATGCAAAACAAACTCAATCTTTGTTTATATACTTTGAAGTTCCTTAACCTGACTGGACAGACTCCCACATCGGCTGCGACCCGTCATTTTTCTGCTTATTCATCAGCTGCCCTAAAACCGAAGGTCTATTTCCACCAACTACCTGATCCTGCATGGAGAGGGCCTGCTGACCTTATTACCTGGGGCCGTGGATACGCTGCTGTCCAGGACAATGATCGCATCATTTGGATCCCCAGAAGACACGTAAGACCATTTCATTTACAACAAAAAGAAGGAGAAACCCCTGGTGCTGAGATTTAAGAAGAAAACATCTTGCTGAGTCCTCCCGGCAACAGACTCAACGCACGGTGGTGACCATCAGCTTTGCAGGACTACACCGGAAGCTAGTCCCCTGCGCACAGTGGAAGATTCATCAGGAGGAAACTACCTTCACATTGCACATATACATTTTAACACTTTCTTACACATACTAATGTTAGTAGAATTGTTTTTCTGATTTTGCTAGTAATTTTGTTTCACACGTATAAGTGACTATGATTTGTTTATGGCCTTGGACATTGTTGGCTTTGGGACTCTCAAGTGACCATGTAAGGAACATCAAATCCCCACATACATACACTTCAAGTCAAGTACGCTCCCGCCACAAACGCATTGTCTATGCACAAGGTCCTTACTTTCTACCTAAGTCTACTCCACCATCTAAGGTTCCCATATTGAGGTTTCCAGCTGAGGGGGGAGTGAATAAGGACAATGGGCCTCTGTAACAATTGCATAAAGGAGACTATATATCACAGATTCTGGAATTAAGTCATGATCTTGCATCTATTGCCCCTACATCTCATGATCCTTCATGTCAGCAGCCTCTACATTCAATCATAATGGGACAGTAATAAAAGACATTCAAATAGCTGCTAATCGGACAAACTCCACTACTCCTATTTACCAAACCACACCCATCACTGACACTGGGTGGCTCATTAAAAACTCAGATATCCAGAGACATCTTGCCCAATCTCGGGTGGCAATGAACTATCGGGATCTTCATTTATTATTTAACTGGACAGTACATATGTTCAACGAGACTATCAAGGTGCTGAAGCTGATGAACAAAGAACTGGTTGAAATCAGGGAGGTAGTCTTACAAAACCGATATGCCTTAGATATTGTGCTGGTAGTTAAAGGAGGCGATTGTGCCCTCATGCACTCACATTGTTGTACCTATGTATATTGTATCTATAATCATACTGTTTGTTTTGCTTTGTTGCTGTATCCTATGTCTCCCCTCCCTTCTGCAAATGTGCAAAGGTTTTATTCCCTCCAATAGGAAGGACGTCCTGAAAAGTGAAACCAAAGCCCTTCTGGAACTGGAGGAACAAATCAGGTGTGGTCAGAGAAGGTGCTCGGGACTTGCAAGATAGGGCTTCCAAGATAACTCAGAGGTTACAAACTCCTGACATGTGGTTTTCTTGGGTGTCTGGATTCGGATGGATTTACAATTTGTGTGAGCGATTCGTGGAAATGTATAACTGGAATACAGCTCAGAAACATGATGGCCTCCCTCGCTTGACATCTCCTGGCCACTTTTCCACTAACTTTGTTCACCGTAATAAAAGGATGGGTGAGCTAAAAACATTTGCAGAAACCAGATGGCTGAAGAACATATTGTCTACTGTACTCATGATCATTGCTTTGCTTATTTCTGTATGTTGTAGTATTCAATATATTCCTGCTTTGTTTGCTATGATGATAGGTATGTTTCCCAGGCATAAAGAGAACATCATAATTACAACACAGCTGAACCCTGTTGCAAAAAACAAAAACAGAGCAAATGTGGGAATGCAGTGGCCATAGTATATGTGTAGACCAGTTTAATTGGTTGGACACATGTATGGAGCTTGGCACCGAAATAATCTGAGTGGAAAAAGCGGGTTCATATGGATACTCTCTGAAGGGCCCTATTCGTTCTCTCTTTGTTAATAACATAGGCTGTGCCTGCATAAGCAGAGACATCTCCTTGTAGAACATTCCTGAGGGTTGAGGTAATCTGATAACGGAAGATGGGCCCCTCGGCTAGCAGCAAATAGCCAGAGTTAAGTTTTGTTTTTACCTTTAGTATCGCTTTCCTAGAATTCACGTGATTTACTGTAAATTGTAGAATGTGAAACCTATATGGACGCGTTTCTATTTCATGTATGTAATATGAGATGTGTAGCCATAATAACGCCTTCTGATGACGCTGTATTTTGATAACTAATAAAAGAGATGGCAGCCTTTTGTTCTCTGCTCTCTCATCCCAAGAAACACCTGTCCTTGTGTTATCTCTAATCTCAACCTCTCATGACGAGCCCGCCAGGATGATCGCAACACCTCTTGAAAAAAGCACCTTTGGGACAACCATGACCTGGATGACTGAGAATCTTCATAGAAATAAAGTTAGAGTAAGAAAAGAAAATTGAAAGAAAGAAATGCAAAAAAGGAAAAAAATAAAGAAAAATAAAAGAAAAATATAATAAACAAAAAGAAAACAAATATATAAAGAACCATCTTCCAACCTTCATAACAGTTAGAATAAATTTAATAACTATTCATCTCCATAAGAATAAAAAGATATATCTTTATTCCATATGCCATTCCCAGAAGTAATATAAGCAAACCAATAAAACATCAACTTTTCAATTTTGATGTTAGCAAAAAGAACATTGCAAAAAGTCTTATTTTAATCTTGATCAAATAAACCAATTTTATTTTCCTTTTACGTATAACAATCTTAATCTTTAATTCAATTAAATATTGTTGTAAGATTTGATTTTCCTTCCACTCTTCTTTATCCCATCAGACAGATGAAAAAATCTGATGGAATAAAGAAAAATTGAAGAAAATGATCTTCAAAATACTTTCTTATAGGAGCTACAAAACCAATTATTCTCTTGGTTTATCATTTGTTTTTCCTTTTTAATTTTTAAAACTTCAGCTTTAGTTTTTTTTGTATATCCAATAAATCATTCTCTTACCTCTCATTTGTAGTTCTACATTCTGTACTTTATCTTGTCAGATAAAATTTGTTCCACATCTGTCATTCCTTTATTGACATCTTTTTGACAGTCTATCCATAGAAACAGATATCATTACTGACAGTGCTGATAATATAGTTACTAGTTTCTGGCTCCATTTTTCAAAGATCTACTTTAATATACCTAAAATCATAAATGATTTGTTTCATTCAATGTGTCCTGATATTTCAGCACATCAAGCTTTGTAATTTTTTTATGTTTAAAATCCTTAACCACTCCAGTGTCCATTACTGGATCATTATTCATCTTCTGTTCTAATCTGCAATTGCTAGTCTGTTTTTCACAAGAAGTTTATTTTTATAGTTAATTCCAAAATATTATAGTAAAAGTCAACATTCCAAATTTATCTGGATAATCATCATCATCATCATCATCCTCTCTCTCTCTCTCTCTCTCTCTCTCTCTCTCTCTTTCTCTCTCTCTCTCTGTGTGTGTGTGTGTAGCAGGGCTCTGTGCAGTGTGTACAATTTAATTAATACAATAAAACATTAAAATCAAATAATTTGAGATTAAAAATGTGAAAGTATAAAACATTATAACATTGCAAAAGGTAGAGAGATCCAAGATAAGAAGACTAAGATGGTTAGTGCAGGTGGGGGGGGGAGGGCAGGGATTTTATGGGACCAACCAGTCCTATGGCTGTGTGGGCCCCTGAATCACCCATGCAAGGCTACACAATCAGATTTTGACCCTTTTGCTGAAGACAAGAAGATTGGGGGCTTTCCTCATCTCTGGGGGCAAGATGTTCCACAAAGCAGCAGCAGTGGAGAAAAAGCCCTTTTCCTTGACCCTGCCAATTGGAATATTCTGATTCACAAGGTCTGTAGCATGCCTTTCCTGCCTGAACTCATGAGATGGACTGATGTGATGGATCAAATGGCCCTATGCGACAAAGGGTTTTATAGGTCATGACTAACACCATGAATTGCACCAGAAGCAGACTGATACCTTGTGCCATTCATAGAGCAGAGGTTATATGTGCCCTTCTTTGGGCACTCAGTATAGCTCACTCAGTGCACCACTTGAAGCTGCCAGATATTTTTCAAGGGTAGTCCCATGCAGAGTATATTAGTCCAATCGGGATATGACTAGGCCATGAGTGACCAAGTTGAGGGCCTCCTTGTTCAGGAAGGGACATAACTGGCACATACAAACCAAAGTTGGGCAAAAGCCCTCCTGACTACAAATGCTACTTGCTCTTCAAGCAGGAGCTGTGAATCCAAAAAGTTCCCCAAGTGATGCGCCAGGTCTGTTTTCGGTACTGCAACCCTATCCAGGACTAAAATCTCTGGGACACCAAGGGGCCCACCCACAGCCACTCCATCTTAATAGGGTTCAATTGAAGCCTGTTACTTGCCATCCAGATCCCAAGAGCCTCCTGTCACTACGAAAGAGTGTTTAGTGCATCCAGATGATGGGTAATCTCACCCAGCAGTTTCATGTAGATGTTAAAGAGAAGCAGAGAATGTTGAGCCCTGTTGCATGCCACAAAGGAGGGGCTATGGGCTGGACCGCTTATTCCCAATTAACACCGATTGGGATTGACCTTGGAGGAAGGAGGTGAACCACTGAAAAACTGTGCCACCCAACCCCAACTCCCCAGCCCAAAAGGATACCAAGGTCTATGGTATCGAAAACCACTGAGATGTCAAGGAGAGCAAGGATGGATGCACAATCTCTAATCCTTTCCTGTCAAATAAAGTGTCAGTCCCATATTTGGCCCTAAAACCTGCCTGTAAAAGGTCTTTCCTAGAAAGGGAAAAAGGGAGACTGGACAAAAACTTATTTAGCTTAGCTTATTTACCTTTTTGCTGTTCATTTCAAAATCTTTAAATACTTAAGCCTGTAATTAATTTTTTTTTTTTTTTTTGTTTACAGCTGAAGATAAAATTGACCTGATGCAGACTTTGCAAAACTGTAGTTTTGAAGATCTCTAATAGCTTTAGAACACTTAAGAGGGAATTTCTGAAAGTGATTAGAAAATGAAGTTTGCAAACTTAGTGCCCTTTAAAAAGCTCCATCGTACATTGTGGATTTATATACTGTCATCAAGATAGCATGACATTCAATCGTTTGTGCATCCTTCTTTGAACAATGCTTCCATTATATAAATGATTATCCAGAAGAGCATATAGGGAACAGTTTTACAATTGCTTGCCTAGACTGATACATTTATTTTAAAATGCTGCTAATGATTGCCACATAGCCAGGTGTAATAACCTATTGCAGAGTTATCCTGGGATATAGCGTTCATCAACCCCATATTTTGTTCCATGGCTTATTCAGGGATGCTTTATAACAACAAAAAATAAGTGATTTATTATTTCAAACTCTTTCTCCACTTGTACAAAATTGTTATATTTTTATCCTGAGCAGTGGTGGGTTGCCCCCGGTTCACACCGGTTCTATAGAACTGGTAGTAAAACCGGTGAAAGGCTCCGCCCACCAACCCCGACATCATCAAAACGCTTCTGTGCATGCACACGGCCCCACTGCAAACCGATAGTAAAGGTAAGTAGAACCCACCCCTGATCCTGAGCTTACGACTCCAAGAAATGATTATGAGTCTTCTTATCTCCTGTGTCCTAGTACAGATATTTTTACTATAGTAGCTGAACATCTGTCTGTCTGTCTATCTATCTATCATCATCTAGCTAGCTAGCTGCTACCTAGAAATATCAGCATACATTAAAATTAAAATTTAAAATTCTGTTAAGAATATTCAAACGAGTCATACAAACCAATTTGTATATTAACAAGATGGCCTGAATACCAGATTCAATAAAATGAACTGTATTTTTGCTCTTGAATTTAGTAATGGTGGCATGTTTCCAAAATGATAAACATTGGCTTGGCATCAGAGGCAGTCTGTTTGGATAATCATGGAAAGCTCATAGACATTGAAGGACCCATCAGTTGAAACATCAACACTGACTCTTCTATAGATTTGCTCTGATATAAACTATAACCATTACCTACATAGCAATGACTTAATCTCTAACCTATATGAACTCTTAACCTGTATGAACTCTTAATTGCCTATAGTTTAGATACAAAACTCTATAAAATTCAGTTTGTGTTATTTTTATTTAGCATCTTGCTTGATTTATATGGCATTCTATCTTTTGTTGTTGCTATAATTCTGAAAACTCTGAGATGTGATTCAGAGGCATCAAGAATGAAAGGACATGAATAGCTTTTAAAAACACACTACTTAGCCAACTGAATTCTTGCCAAAGCCTGTTTGCAATGGACAAATATAGCTTGATACAACTTTTCAGAAATGAAATCTTCTAGCTTCTTTATTAAATTTCTTCCTACTCGGTTCCCCTCTTTTGCTATTTCTATCTTCACTTTCATTTCTTAAAAAAACATTATTCAGCTACTTATTGTAGGTGAGGTAGGGAGTTAATATATGAGGCATATATTTACCTTTTCATTATTGTAAAAAGAATTCAAGCTTAGTTGGACAACTGCCAGTAAGCTCAAACGTCTGCCTTGCATCTTATCAGTTTCTACTTTGTACTATTACTAATAATGCAATTTTAATACTTTCTGTAGATGAAAGTGAAGCTCTGTATAAAATTTAACCAGAACAGACCCAAATAACAGTATGCCAATCACAAAAAAAAAAAAAATGTCCATGCAGAAGTGACATTATTAAAATGCTACTAAGAATTAAGAAACTAATTACAGTATCTCAGTGGCAGATCTCAGATATAATTCTGAGAGGGAAAATAAAACTCCCCCAAAAGGGAGTTCACAACTACTGGACAACAATTCTCTGATGTAATAAGGGAACAAAAAATAAAAAAAACACTTCAACTCCATGGCTCGGTTAAATAAGGGCATATATCCAGGTTGATTGGATTTACTTCTAGACTTCTTACATAGCCAAAAGATGTGTGGTTTCTGGTGCTTCACCTTCCAAAAGGCCTCCGAAAACCTAGCTACCCTCAAGAATTAGGCCTTGGAAAGAAGCTACTTGGGAGCAATAATTTATATTGCCTGGTTCACCCCTGATGCCAGTCACTTACAAGATGCTGAGTAGAACTGCTCACTACAGAACTGGGAAAATCCACAAGCCATCTCTAAAAACCAGATGGTCCTTTAGGGACATACTATATTGATCAGTCCCACCTCTTTATGGCTACCAAATGCAACTGGACCAGAGCATGATTAACCATGGCAAAAGGATGATGACAATTCCCTCCAGTTCCATCAACTGTTGTTTTGAAACAAAAATGAAATTCAGAATATGAACACCAAATTGTTGAAGCCAAGGTGACCTGACACAAGCCAGTGGTTGCTATGAAAAACATGAACTCAACTTTTGTCCATACAAGTCCTAGAAGCTGTCAAATTGAAGTGACTCAGAGCACAATACATAGTGTTCCACTACTAATCCCAACACTATATGCAACAGAGAAGGAACCTACTGGACAAGAGACTGGTCAGCACACAAGCCAGCTTCTTTTTCTACAATACAGTATCACAAATAGATACCATATCCTGATATCCTCACAGCAGTGTCTCTGGTCATGGTCAAAATCGCTCTTATGATCATAGCCAGCCCCTTCAGAGTTATTCCTCAATTTCTTCAATCACAAAAACCACAATTTTTCTTCATGGAATAATTTAACACCTGAAACATTTACTTTTGAAATAGTCAATAGCAGGTAAAATCTGGAGTAAATGCACATTCAATAACAAAACCTAAACAGTCCTGATTTCAATAAGTATATTTTTGTCAGTCTTGCATTACTGAAAAGTAATTGGATATATTCCTACCTTTAATATTGCAACTGTCATTGTAATAAAATCAGTATAATACATTGCCCATTAACAATGTCACCAAGCTGTTGACACAGAGCCAAGTTAACAATTTCTAGGCAAGAGAACAAATGGTCATTAATCAGTTACAACAGATGGCAAAACAAGCAGAAGCATTTCAGATTCCTAAGACTGACTCACTGGAAAGGGAATTTAAAATATATTTTAAACATATTTTAAACATATTTAAAACAAAATTATTTTTGAAAGGAATATTGAATACAAAATTTATGAACAATGTAGTGTAACACCTGGTTTTGTATTATATATATATATATATGCTTTTGATTAACAATAATTTATGTTACAATGCTTTTGCCATTTCTCCGCAGTATTTCTCTCCAGTATAAATTTTGTAATTATGCTGAGAAAATATGGAGATATGGATAACATAAAAAAAGAAGAGGGAGGGGGACAAAAAAGACAGAATGCCACTTGAGCTACTTACTTATCCCTACCTTTTGTTAAAATAAGGCCTTCCTCTGATATGCAGCTGCTGAAAAACTACAAGGAAGAAAATGAAATCTTTGTTTCTATAAGAAATCTTTTTTACTGGGGCTGCTACACCTAATCTAAACACTCTGGAGTGAATATAACAATCACTCCTTTCCCTAGTGGTTTTTGCTATCAAATCAATGCCCTTTGTTTTTCTTTTATTGGTAGAAAATGGTAGCATTTCCTTCTTTCCTTAATCTGATATCCACAACCAACAGATTAAGGCTAGTGAAGGAAATGCTGTATTCTTCTACTAATAAAAGAATAACACTAGGCCACGTTAAGCCCAGGAACTGGTGACTGAATTGCAGAGACTGTCGCAGTTTGTAGAAATCCAGCTAGCATACAAGTAAATAATTCAGCAGGATTCATTTATAGAAGAAATTTCTTTATATACAATAATATAAAACATGATGCATGTATACAATACCCATGCAGCTCTAGCAACATGGTAGAGAGAAAAAGAACTAGCAAGTACAAGGACAAGAACTAGAAGCAAGCAAGCAAAGACAAGCAAACTCTTATATAAACAGAATAGTTAAGATAAGCCACGCCCAGGCTCCGAGCCGTCTGACATGGCTCACAACAAATCCTGTGTCTCAGTCACCAAACAGTTCCCATTGGCTGACTTGTTGTTATGGCTATTCCACTTCATAAAGTCTTATACACTGACAGAGACCTAGGGCCTAGGCCATATGTGTAGCAAGATTACAAACTGCAAGACATGGCACTAAAATTTCCCATTTGAAATATTTTTTTTTAGAATACTCAGTGAAAGCTATTTTGCTGTAGGTGTTAAGACAACACACTAGAAATGGGAGATTGTGAGTTCTAGTATCTACTAAGGCACAAACCTTCTGAACATCTTGCCAAGAAAACTTCAAGAATTAGTCTAAACAGTCAATGGAAGACAATAATGACTCAAATGCCCTCTACCCACTATGTATTATATATCAATAGTGAAAGAAATAAAAACAGATGTTAGAAAAAAGTTTTTGATTTGAAAGGGACAGTGGGTAGGTTCTTATAAATGGAGGCTAAGCCACAGGAAAAAAACAGCTATAGAAGTAGTCAGCAAGGCCTTGAACAGACCCAAATAAAATTAGATAGCACATTTTTATCTAATAATTTATTGTGCACAGAATCCTGAAATAATTTACTTGGAGTGAGGCATTTCTTCCAATGGATCCATTGCTCCAATGAAGCCTTTAGAAACAAAAGCACCTACCAAACTTCTTCCTAACTTCAAGGGGAGGAGGAGTTGTTTGCCCAACATTTTAGACAATTTGTCCTTCTGAGTTTCTTTACTGAAGCTAGAAATTACTAGATTACACTTGCGACAAGAACCTCTAAAGACTGGCTAGAGGGAGATATTATAAGGGTGAAAAAAGTTGTTAAGTTTTGAGAGCAGTACAATTCAGAAGTTCAACTTTTTGTTTATACTGTAGCTTTACATGAGAAAATATTTTACATCAGACATGTTGAGTTGTTGAGTCTAACGTGAGAGTATATGCCCAATTTCAAAGCTACAAAGCTACAATTATAAAAAAATGTTGTTGTTATTCTTGTAGAATCAAAACAAATAGCCATGCAGCTTTAGTCAAAACTACACCCCATTTATAGCCAACAGAATTCATTTGTACTTACAATTTAACCGAGATAGTATGCATGTTGCAACAAAACTCCCTGAGAATGATTTACAACTTACCTTTGAAATGTTACTTGATCGACTTGCTGAACGCCCTGGAGATTTTTCATTCTGTTTTTTAAAAAAATAAGATTTGTTTAGTTTGGACTATAAGAAAACTTACAAGTATTATTATTTCTTCATTTCTCCATTGTGAAGTTCATATAATTAGTTTGTTGTTGACTGGAATTCGAAGACATACTTTCAGCATGCTGAAGAACCAGAGAGTTTCTACTTGTGCACTCTTTTAACAATAAATCTTTATACTACATTATAAACTAAATTTTGAAAGTATCTGTAGTTCAGAAATGGCATCTCAGGGTATGGATTGCTACTGCCCAAGAAAACCAAATAAAGGGTTCATTTGTTCAATGAAATTAATTATGCATTTCTTTGGATCTTTGTCTTTATTTTAACAGATTTAACCATTGAGGTAAATGATACAAACAGAGAACATAAATGGATAAAAATACCCAAACTAGAAATAAAGAACATGTAGCTTTTATACTGGGGATGTCAAAGAAGAGAAAGCATATTCAGACTAAAATCTCATACAGATATCACAGTTGAAGAAGGATTACTTTAACCATTCATAAACTCATTCCAAATTAAGCCTTTTGTACAACACACATTTAGGGGAAAATATTGCATTAATGTTCATAAAATATGATTTCTTAACTGTATGTTAAGACTCCCCCAAGGAGTCTTAACATACATAAGGTAAAAACTAATTTCCTCCATGTCTCAGTTTTCTAGGTTTTGATGTTTTACATTCTGTTCCACTGAAAAGAAAGTATTTTTGGCACAAACTCTGTGTGTGAAAGATATAATTTGGACTGGTCTACTGTAATAAAAGCTAGTTACAAAAGTTAGCCCTTATTTTCATTGCAGTTATATAAAACACCTGCAGGATTACATTAAAACAGGAAGAAATAAAATCATAGTTGGGTTATTACCCTAAGCTAAGAAGATGATCTAAGCAGCTTGACCCTGTGCCTTATGAATAGAAGTTATCCCACATCATAAACTTGATACTAATTATAATAACTAATGTGTACCTGAGTCCCAATAACGATGAAACTAGTCAAAGTCTAGTTTACTATAACCTTATAATAAAAGAGGGATTAGCATGTATAAATTTTTGCTTTTTAGTCTGGGCTATTTTGGAGGACTGACAACAAATCTGAGTGCATTTCCTCCCCCCTCCTCCCATTATCTTCATGAGAATTAGGGAGGGTCTTGTCTGAGATTTATATACAGATCTGTCGCAGTGTCAGATTTTTTTTTTATCTGACTGCTGTCGGTTGCAGCTCTTGCTCCTGTTCCTCAAAGTTCTTTTTTTCCTCTCCTTTTCCTCAAGGTTATTCCACTACGTACTTTCAATCAGGTGAATAGATGAACTACTTGCTAAAGTATCTTCACCAGCAGGATCAGCAGTACTAACTCATGTCTAGTCTACCTGGGCTGGTCAAGAAATGACCTGGGGCACTCACATTGCAGCACTGGTCAAAAGGGCCCAGCAGAGATTATACTACCTGAGACTTCTCAGGAAACAACAACTGAATGAAAAACTGCTGGTGGCCTTCTACCGCTGCACCATAGAGAGTATTTTAACTTACTGCATCTGTGTATGTTTTGTAAATTGCACAACACTCCAGATGGTCAACCAGAGGTGGGTTTCAGCAGGTTCTGACCAGTTCTGGAGAACCGGTAGCAGAAATTTTGAATTGTTTGGAGAATCAGTAGTAAAAATTCTGACTGGCCCCGCCCCCATCTATTCTCTGCCTCCCAAGTCCCAGCTGATGGGGAGGAAATGCGGATTTTGCAGTAACCTTCCCCTGGAGTGGGGTGGGAATGGAGATTTTACATGGCATGCCACGCCCACCAAGGCATGCCATGCCCACCAAGCCACGCTCACAGAACTGGTAGTAAAAAAATTTGAAACCAACCACTGGGATCAATGTCATTGCCCAGAGGTTCATTGGCTGCCCTCTCCCCTCTTTGGAAGAGCTTTATAGTTCCCGCTGCCTTAAGAAAGTTCAAAATATTCTTTTTTTGAACTATTACCATCTGGCAGATGATACAGGATAATAAAAACAAGGACAAATAGGCTGAAAAACAGCTTCTATCCCAGGGCAATAACCATATTGAATTCTACGGTATAGTGTAATATTGGGTTTTCAATTTCAATTATATAGAATGTAAAGGATGTATGTTTGTGTTTTTATTTTTATAGTTATAATGTACACTGAAGACGGCATTTAATTTTGTTGTACCATGTGCAATGTCAATAAAGTAAACTAAACTAAACTAAATTCAAGTAGATTAGCAAGGGGAGGGGAAAATGCTACCAGTGGTGGCAGTAAAAAAAAAAATGCCTTCAACTGTTACAGATTAGAAATATAACAGAAAAAGCAACCTTTTTCTCATTGAGAAGGAAAGCTACTTGTAGTCTTAAGTTATTTAGCAGCATGGTATTTCCTCAAGATTGGAGGAAACAAGTATATATCTAGTAAATAATTCAAAATTTAAATTGACATCAGCTTTAGAAAGTCAAAGAGTAGAGACTGAATAAATATGTCTGTCTCTACTTCCATCCCAAAGCCCCAAGGGCTGGACTAAAACAGTGGCAACCAGTGTTTTTTCCCAGAACTATAATAATATTTGGCTTTTAGAGAACAAAAAATTATAAATCTTTATGTAATTCCATGGGTTTAGAATGTTTCTTGAAAATAAACTCAGTCTTTTATTTTTATTTTTTTCATTTCAAACAGATATTTCTACTTAGTATTCAGAGCCTTGGTGGCGCAGCGGACTAAAAACTGCTGTTAAAGTAGTACTTAGCTGCCAGCTGCCTGCAATTACTGCGAGTTCAATTCTCACCAGACTCAAGGTTGACTCAGCCTTCCATCCTTCCAAGGTAGGTAAAATGAGGACCCGGTTTGTGGGGGCAATAAGCTGACATTGTATAAAATAGAACACCGCTTAGGGAGGGCCAAAAAGCCCTACTAAGCAGGTATATACAAAAGTATGAAGGCTATTGCTTAAAGCATTGTAAGCCGCCCTGAATCTCCGGAGAAGGGTGGCATATAAATCGAACTAATAAATAAATAAATAATAAATATTTATAAATGTTTCATCTATGTTTTTTAAAAATTTGTTTAATATTAAATTTTTGACATATTTTATCCCCTTTCTAAAACAATTCTTTAAAAATTATCTATTTTACATCAGATTCTCTGAGTATTAAGTATTGTTCTTACTAGAAATAAATATATATATAGCAATTGAAAAGGGAAAGGAATCTTGCTTTCAGTATTAGTTGCCTACAGAAAAAACAATGATTATATTAATTTGTTCTTGATTTATTACAGATATTTTTATGCCACTTCATTCAATTTAATCTAAGGGGTTTACTGGATCATCAACATAAAAACATTATTAATACAAACTGTAATAAAATACATATTAAAATTATATAAAATCAAAACCTAATGCAATATAAAATGATATGTACATTGTATGTAATTCTCCCAAGTATATTTATACTTTAAATTTCTCAGTTCCAAAATGTTCCTTGCAAAACCTAGGGCTTAATTAGTTTTCTGAACATCAAAAGTGAGATTAGGGAATGGTCAAATGTATTGATTGCTTTCTTAGACATAGAAGATAGAAAGCAGTAGAGCCGGATGTAATCTGTATACTGATAGATTTCTATTCCAAAGTCCTGAATGACCTTCCCCAATAATTTCACATCAGTGTTAAACTACATAGGAGATAAAACAGACTTCTGTGGAAGATAAAGTCAGTATAGCATAGTATAATATAGCACCACCTGAAAGAAAACAGGATGTTATTTACAAAACAATGTTTCTGATAATTCGTAAGAAAACACAGAAGTCTATATTTGTTTAATATAGTAGCATAAGGCATCACACTGCTTAACGCAATATTCTGTATATGCTTAAAGGAAATATACCAGAAATGAACAGTGCTCAGAAAAAAAAGGATGTGATAGCTATTTATGTCTTAAACGAAGTTTGTAAGTAAGTGTGTTTCGATTGTTAGAACAAAAAGCCTGTTCAAAGGACCATGGAATACAAAAAATGCAAAAGTAGTAAAATACATTTTAGTATTTTTTTCCAGCTATAGCAGCCATTGGTAACTATTTACAGCGTGTTATATGTGTAAATTAAGCAATAATTTACACACATATTCTACATATACCACACACACACTTATATTTGACTTATGATTTTTTTGCCTACAACTTAGACTCAACATTTTGAAAAAAAATTGCTCAACTTCCCTCTTTTCAATTTTGATTCAGTTCCATTTAACATTATGTCGCAGAATACAATACAGAAAAAAATAAACAAAATACCGTATTTTCGACTGGGCATATAAGACAACCCCCGACTTTTCCTGTTAAAATATAGGGTTTGGGCTATACTCGCAGTATAAGACTACCCCTCTTCCAACGCACATCAAATAAAAATTAAAAAACATCAACTGGCTCAACCACAATGTAAAAGCAGCTGTGCTAGACCCAAAATGGCCCCTGCAACAAGCAGGAACCTCACACAGCCACAAAAAGCCCAAAAAAACAACTTTTACACTTTACACACACAAAATTCCACATACAACTTTGAGATTTTGTGTGTTTGTGTAGTTAGAGTGAAACACTACAGAAACACACTAAATCTCAGAGAGCTACACAAATATTATTTTATTTTATTTTTATTTTTATATGAAAACTAAATTTAAAATTTCCTAAACTTTAAATGGCTAGGTCTAAAAAAGAACAACTAAAAAAAACTCCAATTAACTATTTTTTTTAAAGCTCCCAAAGGGGGAAAAAACTTACCCAATAGAACAGGGGTCTCCAACCTTGGCAACTTTAAGACTTGTAGACTTCAACTCCCAGAATTCCTCAGACAGCTTTGTTTTGCTGGCTGAGGAATTCTGGGAGTTGAAGTCCACAACTCCCTGCCTGCTTGATTGCAGGCAGGGAGTGGCTTGCTGATGGAATGTATTCAGGCAAGCGAAGCAAGGCAAGCGTTGCGACTAGCAGCTTAGGTAAGCAAGCTGGAGGGGGAAAACTTTTTTCCTTTTACAGGGCTCTGGCGATCCCAGCTGCGTTGCCTGATTAGCAGGCAACTCAGCTGGGATCACCAGAGCTTGGATCACCAGAGTCATTTAAGGCTCGTCAGAGCCTTTCGGGCTGGTCTGCCTGGTTACAGGAGAACGACACCCGGCATATAAAATGACCCCCGACTTTTGAGAAGATTTTCATGTGTTAAAAAGTTGTCTTATACACCGGAAAATACGGTATTTCTTCCTCATGTATTTTATGCCTTATTGACTGCTTTACCGATGGGTGAAATGTTTATCTATGATCTGCAACGCAATAGCAATAGCATAGCACTTATATACCGTTTCATAGTGTGTTTCAATATACACAGTGACAGTATATTGGCTCCAGCAATCTGGGTCTTCATTTTATTGACCTCAGAGAGATGGAAAGCTCAATCAACCTTGAGCCCATCAGGATTTGACTCCAGGCTGTGGACAAAGATAGCCTGCAATACTGAATTCTAACCACTGCACCATCAGAAATCCTATTAGTGTTTACATTCTCTAACTGAAAAGAGAAATTAGAATAAATCAAACTGAAATCAACCAGTTCATATGTATTAATGAATATTCAATCAAACCTGTAGAAAGACTAGCCAAGTACTTGATTAATGGCCAAAAGCATTTGAAAAAGTAAAGAAGATTAATTAAATATGTAGATTTAAACTGAGCATACATGTTTAGCATTAAAGGAAACCTTGTCTTGCCCAATTCTTCTGCATACATACATTTTGGATCTTTTTATTCATTCATTTTTAACTGATGTTGTTTTGTGTTTTTAATAGGCTGTACACAGCCCTGAGTCCTTCGGGAGAAGGACGGTATAGAAATATAATAATAATAATAATAATAATAATAATAATAATAATAATAATAATAATAATAGTTGTTGTTGTTGTTGTTGTTGTTGTTGTTATTATTATTATTATTATTATTATTATTATTATTATTATACATAATTGGAGAAGCACAATCTTAAACTCCACTTGGTTGAATGACATCATTTAGAAAAGCAAACTGAGAAAAGAGAGAATCTACAAATGAGTTCTGTTCTGTTCAAGCTGAAAACAACTTTTTGCAACTTCTTTTTTTTTTATTGTAAAAGTTTTACAATTACATTTTCACCCCATTTTCACCCCCCTAACCCTCCCCAAACTCCCCAACCCCCCCTCCCAAACCCCCCTGACCCTCCCCTCCCCCCCAGACTTCCATAGAATATCATTATCCCCTATACAAAAACCTTAAACCTTAAACCCCCCCAACCCCCATGTCATTTTTCATCTTCACATAGTTCGACTATTTCTATTTAATATAATATAATACTATCAATGAAAAGCTATTTGATACTTCTTGGTTTGGTATTTGTTCTGCACATAATCTATCCACTTTTTCCATCCACATTCATAAGTCTCTTGTGAGCGATCTTTTAAGTATGCTGAAATCTTCGCCATCTCCGCAAAGCTAGCCATCTTCAAAATCCATTCTTCTACGATGGGCAGAGCTTCATTTTTCCAATATTTACCTATCAACAATCTCGCTGCTGTAATCATATACAAAATCAACTTTGTTTCATCCACTGTAAAACCCTCAACTATACCCAATAAAAGCAATTGTGGAGAAAATTGGATTTTTTTCTTTAAAACATTCTGCATGACCCACCAAATTTTTATCCAAAAAGCCTTAACTTTCTTACAAGTCCACCAAATATGATAATATGTAGCATCTAAACAATCACACCTCCAACATTTTGGCTGAACATTAGGGTACATACACGACAATTTCTTAGGATCTAAATGCCATCTATAAAACATTTTGTAAAAATTTTCCCTCAAATTCTGCGACTGTGTAAATTTAACATTCTGAACCCAAATTTTTTCCCATGTTTCCAACATCACTGGTTCTTCAAAATTTTGTGCCCACTTAATCATACAATCTTTAACTAATTCAGTTTCCGAATCCCTTTCTAACAAAACATTATAAAGCCTTTTAATATGCATTGGACCTTTCTCTTTTATATGTCTAACCAATTCTTCCTCATGCACCATAATACCAGTTCTTTGGTCCTCTTTCCATCTCAATTGCAATTGATTGTATTGTAACCAAGTTAAATTAATCCCTTCAGCCAACAATGTCTGTAATGTCTTCAGCTGCCATCTGCCCGCATCTGAAAAAAGAACCTCTTTGTATAAAAACCCCCCGAGTGACATTATATTTGTATTCCACAAAATATGACCAAGA
Organism: Arizona elegans; assembly: GCA_022577455.1. Classification (NCBI taxonomy): domain Eukaryota; kingdom Metazoa; phylum Chordata; class Lepidosauria; order Squamata; family Colubridae; genus Arizona; species Arizona elegans. The sequence goes on from JAKOOJ010000009.1 coordinate 62,252,750, forward strand.
TCCAGCCATAACGGTATTTTATAATCCCATTTGAGTCGGTGCTTCTTTCAAACTCTCAGCAAAGATTCTCTAAGTATATGGCTTTTAAATACTTTATCCACTTTGCTATCATAAAATAAATAAGCATGCCATCCAAATTCCAAATCAAAACTTTCTGCGTTTAGTATTCCAGTCTTTTTTCCTCCAAACCAATCACTTGTTAAAGTCAAAGCTGCTGCATCATAATATAACTGTAGGTTTGGAAGTTTAAGACCTCCCCTTTCTGGAACATCTTGCATAATTTTCAATTTTACTCTTGGTTTTTTCTCATTCCAGACAAACTTGTTCACTCCAGTTTGCCATACTTTTAGTTGTTTATCACTTTTAAGCACCGGAATCATTTGAAACAAAAAAAGAAATCTTGGCAAAATGTTCATCTTAACTGCTGCTATTCTTCCAAGTAAAGACAGCTGCAGTTTTTTCCAAGTCTCCATGTCTTTTTGCACCTCTCGCCACAACACCTCATAATTGTTTTGAAACAATTTCATATTTGATTCTGCAACCTGAACTCCTAGATATTTTACCTTTGGTACAATCTCAAAACCTGCCCTCCTTTCAAGCTCGTGTTTACGATCTTGTGTCATATTTTTGACTATCATCTTAGTTTTTTTCTGGTTCAGATTAAAACCTGAAACTTTACCATAGTCTTGTATAATGTCCTTCATCTGGATTATTGATTCCATTGGCTGTGTTAGGGTAACAACCAGATCATCTGCAAATGCCTTTATTCTGTAATCCTCTTGCCTTATCGTTATACCTTTCAAGATATTAGAGTCCCTTATTGTATTTAGCAAGACTTCTAGTGTTAAAATAAACAACAATGGGGACAACGGGCATCCCTGTCTTGTTCCTTTTTCGATTTTAAACTCTGATGTCAGACTTCCATTAATAATAATCTGTGCCTTTTGCTCTTGATAGATTGCTGAAACCGCCTGTATAAATTGATCTCCAAATCCCATTTTTTTTAAAGTCTTTAGTAGAAAATTCCAATCCACTCTATCGAAGGCCTTCTCCGCATCCAAAAAAACCAGCACTGCAGAGATCTGTTTATTCTTCTCAAGATATTCCAGTAAATCTATAACTTGCCTTACATTGTCCTTCATGTATCTACCCTCTATAAACCCAGCTTGGTCGTCATTAATCACCTCTTGAATTACTGGCATCAGTCTGTTGGCTAATACTTTTGCATAAATTTTATAGTCATTATTTAGAAGAGATATTGGTCTATAATTTTCCGGTTTTTTGGGACCTGCTTGTTCTTTTGGTATCAAAGTAATATATGCTGATTTCCATGATGGGGGTATTTTACCCCCTTGTTGTATATTACAAAATAAGTCTCTAAGTTGTTCCACCATTTCTGCTTGTAAAGTTTTATAATACACTGCTGTCAATCCATCTGTTCCAGGAGCTTTAGCTGTTTTCAATTGTTTAATTGCTGCAATTATTTCCTCAACTGTTATAGGATAATTCATTCTTTCTTTTTGTTGGCTAGTAATTTTTGGGACTCTTTTCTCTTCTAGATATTTTTCTATAAGTCCATTCTGTATGTCATCTTTAGCATATAATTTAACGTAGTAATCTACAAAGGCTTCTTTAATCAGTTTTTGTTGGAAAATTTCTTTCCCCCCAGTGTCAATACTCTCAATAGTCCGTATACTCTGCTTTTTCCTTAAAGTATAAGCCAACCATCTCCCCGGTTTGTTGGCATTACAAAACGTATTATGCTTCGCATATTGTAGATTTGTTGCAGCTTGTTCCGCCAAAAGCATTTGAAACTGATCTTTCAAAAGTTTTATAGCACCACGTATTCTTTCATCTGTTGGGTTTTTAATAAGTAACTGTTCCATATTCTTTATTTCTGCTTCCAGTTTGAGTCTTTTCCTTTGTCGATTCTGTTTATGTTTGAAGTTCATATGAATAAGTACCCCTCTCATATAAGCTTTGCTCGCGTCCCATACTATTTCAATTGGGGTACCCTTATTCAAATTCATTTCAAAAAATCCTTTCATCTGTTTTTTAAGTTCTATTATATTTTTTTCATATCTGAACAAATTTTCATTTAGTCTCCATGACCTTCTCTCAGACTTTCCCATCTCGATTTCTATCCATACAGAGCTATGATCAGTTAAAGTTCTTGGAAATATCTTTGTTCTTTTTGTTTTAATAAGTAAATCATCTGATAACAAAATAAAGTCAATCCTGGAGAAAGATCTGTGTCTATCAGAGAAAAAAGTATAGTCCAGTTCTTTTGGGTTATATATTCTCCAGATATCCTTTAATTCCAAATCTTCTTTCATATCAAAAAAAGTCTGTGGCAGTCTGATCCTTGATTTCGCCAAACTTTTTTTATCTAATTTAGAATCAATTACTCCATTCCAGTCTCTCATTATTAGAATAGATCTATAGTCCCATTGCAATATTTTATTATGTAGAGTCTTATAAAAATGATCCTGTTGTTGGTTCGGAGCATAAATTCCAATCAAAAGAATCTGGCCATTTACTGTGTGCAGTTCAATTGCAACAAACCTACCATCTTCATCTGCTTCTATAATTTTAGCGGACAGTCTTTTATTCACATAAATAACCACACCATTCTTTTTTTCCGAGGTTGAAGCTATAAAGTGTGTTCCTAATTTAGAATTTATCAAATATTTATGATCTTGAGTTCGAATATGAGTTTCTTGTAAACAAATTATATCATTATTAAATTGTCTCAAATATGTAAATAATTTCTTCCTTTTTTGTGGTGAATTTAGTCCATTAACATTCCAAGATAAGAGCCTAATTGTCATCTTGACCTTTCTGAAGCGATGAGCTGCTTAACTTTTTGCAACTTCTTTATCTAAATAAAGAATAAATAAGAAGAAGAAGAAGAATGTCTATGTGACATTCTTCATTAAATAGGTTCTGCCTCCCACCAGAATTCAAAGAAGCTAAAATAATGTGACTTCTAAAACCTGGCAAACCACTAGATAGAATTGAAAGCTACCGCCAAATCGTCCTTTTGAACTCCTGCCACAAATTCCTGGAAAGTTTAATTATAAACAGGATTGCTCCCATAATAAATGAGCATATGCCCATAGAAAAGCCGGCTTCTGACAAAAACAAAACTCTGTAGATCAGGTGCCAAGGCCACAGGCTATATTGAAGCAGGATTCCATCAAGACCTAAGAACAATGTCCATGTTCGTAGCTGTAACTGCGGCATACAACACAGTTAAGAAAGACTGTTGTGTAAACTGTGCCATATTATTCCCTGCAAAAATCTTTGTCAACTAATTAATAACATGCTGAGTCATTGGTCCTTCCAGTTAATCATGGGGGAAAACATAAGTAAGGTAAGAAGATTAAACAATGGCCTCTCACAAGGCTCTGTAAAGGTACCTACATTATTCAACTTACGTATCAGATACGCCGGCAACAAGGAGACACAAATTTGGACACACTGATGATTTGGCCATAGCAGTACAAGGAAAACACATGGAGGTGGCAGACATCTTCCTGTCCAAAGTTCTTAAGATCTTGGAGAAATTTTTCACTGACTGGAGGCTTACTCTTAGCAAAAGAGTAACTATGTGTTTCCACCTTAACAACAAACTATATGAAGTCCTGAAGATCTACTTAAACAAAAAATTACTCCTCTATAACCCCCATCCAAAGTACCTTGGACTACCAATGGACCAGAGTCTCTTCTATAAGATACATCTAGAGAATACGGCAGTATTCAATACTAGAAACAACATACTCCAACATACTCCAGAAATTATGCGGAATTAAATGGGAAGCTTCAGCTGCCACCCTGAGGTCATCAGCACTAGGGATAGCCTACTCACAGAAAAAAACTGTTCCCCTGTATGGCTTAACAGGTGTCATACTAAAAGCTACATGCCAGACTCAACAAAATCATGAGGATTATAAGCACTCCAACTTGCTGGTTTCCTGTCCTGGGCCATATAGCTCCACCAACTTTATGAAGGCAAGATGTACTAGTGAGAGAATACAGAAAAATTATGAACAACTCACTCCTACTGGTGCATGCCGACCTTCCTGATTTATTAGTTGGAAGACTCAAAAACAGGAAACCCTCACTGGCACCTGTACAACATCTGCTCAACAACTTTATCATCGATTCCCAATGGAAAGCCAAATGAGTCACTAACTAGCCAGACATAGAATGACCCCACAAAAATGGTGTCAGGCTTTGAACTATCACGTCAGCAATGGACAATTCTGAATAAAATTCTCACCTCACAAGGCATCTGCCAGGACTCAGTATATAAATAGGACATAGTATCTTCCCCTCAGTGTGACTGCAGGGGTCCCATGTCAAATTGTAGATCACATTGTGACTGACTGAAAGCTGATGGCATATACCAGTGCAGTATATGATTTTTTAATATAGATAAACTATGCTGCATTTTCATGGTTAGATGGCTTACACATTGGTATTTGAATAGAGATCTTTTTCACGTTTATATTTTATTGTGTTTTATTAATCTAGGTGAAATGTTAACGTATATTGCAAGTCCATGTATGATATACCATACACCAAACAAATAAATAATTGTATGCTTGTCACCTGTTAACAAAATATTTGTAGAACGTAATTTACCATTCTTTTCTTTAATTATTTCTATTCTTACTGATTAGCATCTCCTGTATCCCTACTTCCAAATTCTGGAAGTATCAAAGAACCATATTCATTTCAGAAAAGCATGGAGAAGAAAACTCTATGAAAGCTAGCATTGTAAAAAGAAAGTTCAAAAGAGAAATATCCATGGAAAGACATAACATTGGCAGAGTTAGTCTGACTACTTTAGCATGAATACACTTTTATATTCTAATAACCAATAGTTCCATAGAAAGCCAGCCAAATGTGAAGACTGATTTCATTTATAACAAATGGAAAGAGGAGCAGTTGGCAGCAAAAGCAGTTGGTGTCACAAGAAACAAGACAAGGAACTTTTTGCTTTTGTAGTGACCTTATGTATCTATTGCACATATTTTTAAAAAGCAGTATCTCTTTTGTAAGATGCGCTGATTTCATACTAGATCTTTCCAATGCCATCTGTATCTATTTGGCTTCTTTCTGTCTGGCTTAAAGATTTGGCAATAAATTCTTCCAAATTTCAAAATAGTGAAGCATTACTGTTTGTAACAGTTTTTAAAAGTCTGACATCTAAATATTCATATTTAGCTTTTTGCAATCTGCACTGTAATTATTTATACATATGAAATGAATCTTCATTGGGACATGCCACCAGTCATATAGTAAAGTATGGAAAATTCTAGAATGTTATGTAAATTGGTATAATCAAATCTGTTTTATCCTTTTTTTTCTGGGTATATACTGTGCTTGTCCAGATTTTGTCCAGATTTTAAATTTAATTTGCTTGTCTGTTTAATGGCAGAGGATGGTGAGACTTAGTTTTTAAAATGAACAAGTTAGATGGGTAAAAGTGCCATACATTCTATGATTACATATCTATTCCAACAAGCTTTGGAACTGACCTCTGACACAAATGTTTCTATTGACTTAGAAGGAACGTTTGTTCTAAAAAGAAGGGGGGAAAATCACCGTCTTGGCCATCTTATATATATGCAATTCTGAATCAACATTTTAATTTAATTTAATTTATTGAGCTGTGGTGGTGCAGTGGTTAGAATGCTGTACTGCAGGCTACTTCTGCTGACTGCCGGCTGGCTGCAGTTTGGCAGTTCTAGTCTCACTGGCTCATGGCTGATTCAGCCTTAAATCCTTCAGAGGTCAGTAAAATGAGGACCCAGATTGTTGGGGGCAAGATGCTGACTCTGTAAACCACTTAGAGAGGGCTGTAAAGTATGTGAAGCGGTATATGTCTAAGTGCTATTGCTATTGCTAATGTTTTTGCTAGCACTCATATGACTATTATTCCTTTTAGTAATGAAAAACCGGAATATGTTCCCAGCAGTTACTGAGGTAAAAAGCTTTGGTATTTCTATTTCTCAGTATTTCTAGTTTACTGAGTTCTATTGGACTTCCTTTCAGACAAATGTACATAAATTTTATTTAACTGATTTCCTTATTTTTAATAAAAATAAATACAGTAGGCATAATAAACAAAAAGCATCCATGTCCTTGTATGTCTCCATCGTGTTTTAAATAAGTTATATCTCAAATGTCCCCATATTTGATACTGATGTGAGGTTGTACCAACCCTCCTGACCTTCCGTAAGAGCTTAAAGACCTGGCTCTGCCAGTTAGCTTTGTTTTTCCTTGAAGATGTCTCATTTCTCAAAGAGGCCATCTACATTAAAATTGAACAGCCCTGCCTCAACAGAGAAGGAGGGATATGACACTACCTCTCTCCTGTTTACAATGCAGTCCTTTCAGCAGTTCCAAAAAGGTTCCACACCCATTTGCACTATTCAGGTGACCCTGAGGGCACAAATAAACCTCCAAGTGGCCTCAACAACTCTCAGAAAGAATGCTAACAACCAGAAGCAAGGAATATAAATTCTTCCATTCCCCACCATTCAATCAGAATTGAAGAAGCTTCTTGGATGAGATGTGAAACGTCTTCAAGAAAAAGTCTAGTTTTCCCGTTGCGAACCGGTATTAAAGGTAAGTAGAACCCACCCCTGGAAAACAGTGAAATATTTGGATATCACTATTATTTTAAGGTAGAAAACATAAATGGACATGTTAAAATGGGAGAAACTGCAATTGTCATTGGGGAGAATTTCTATGAAAAAGATGAATGTTCTGCCTAGAATTTTGACCTTTTTTCAGACAAACCTGATTTGCCAACTAGTACACCATTTAAACAAAAGACAAATTTATATATCTATTGCAAGAGGAAAGGACACAAGTTAAATATAAGGTGTTACAAGATGATATATTTGAAATGGAATTGTGTACAGATGATGAACATGTAATGAATAAACTTTATTGAAATTTGAAACAGAAGAACAGATGAATTTATGATAAACTGTGTTAAAAATGTTGTGTTTATAATACACAAATAAGAAAAACTTTATTGTCACATCTTCTTCTTGTGCCACATCTGTCATCGGAAGTCGGTGATTATGTTGGTGATCCTATTTTTATCAGAAGCCACACAAAGAAGTGCTGCTGAGTTTTGTCCAAACTAGTCCCTTAGGTTTTGATGCCATGATGTTCTTCTTCTGCCTGGACCTCGTTTGCCTTCAATCTTTCCTTGGTATGTGTATGTGAAGTGAAGTATGCCATATTTTTCTGGGTATCACATCACATGTCCAAAATATTCTAACTTTCGCTTTTTAATGGTTTTGATGATTTCCCTTGGCTTTCCCAGGCAGCTTATCCCCTCATTTCTGATTTTGTCAACCCAACTAATATGTAACAGCTGTCTGTAAATCCAAATGCTTTTAGTCTCTTCAAGTGGCTTTCAGTTAGAGACCAACTCTCTACTCCACAAGGAAAATAGAAAAGATGTAACATCTGACAAGCCTGATTTTCAGTTTTAGGCTTATGTCGTGACTGCAGAAGACCTTTTTCATTTTGAAGAATGCTGTTCGAGCTTTCTCTATCCTTGTCTTTACTTCAGTGGTCATGTCCCAGCTTTCATGTAAATTAGAATTGAGGTACATGATCCTTTCAACTTTTTCTAGTGGTATTCCTTCCAAATTTATCAGTGGTAAATTAATGGGTTGTTTGCTGATGATCATGATCTTGGTTTTTGAGGTGTTAAGCTTCAATCATATTTTTCTGATATTTCTGAGACTGTTGATGAAGAATGAAGGTCTTCATGCTTACTGGCGAAGAGAACTGTATCATCAGCATATCTTAAATTGTTGATTCAAACAATGTATATATTAAAGGTAAAGGTTCCCCTCGCAAAAATGTGCTAATCGTTCCCGACTCTAGGGGGCGGTGCTTATCTCTGCTTCAAAGCCAAAGAGCCAGTGCTGTCCGAAGATGTCTCTGTGGTCATGTGGGCGCCATGACTAAATGCCAAAGGTGCACAGAACGCTGTTACCTTCCCACCAAAGGTGGTCCCTATTTTTCTACTTGTATTTTTTACATGCTTTCAAACTGCTAGGTAAGCAGAAGCTGGGACAAGTAACGGGAGCTCACCCAGCTCAACTTTCGATCAACAAGCTTAGCATCTTAGCCACTGAGCCACCATGTCCCATTACATATATTAATATATGCATTAATAAATGCATTAGTATATGTATTAATACATATATGTATTAATCACAGTCTGTTTTGAATGCATAGCAGAAAAAATATCAATCAGAATAGAGCTGGAAGGGACCTTGAAGGTCTTCTAGTTCAAACACCAGCTCAATCAGGAAACCCTCTACCATTTCAGATAGGTGGTTGTCCAGTCTTTTCTTAAAAACATCCAGTGATGAAGCACCTACAACTTCTGAAGGCAAGCTTTTGTTGAAAGAATTGAAATTTATATTATGTTATATTATCTTAAGAAAAAAATTATAAAAAGATGTACTGTTGGTAAATGACACCAGAAAAATTAAGTAAAATATACCTTATATTTTTATTGAAAAGGTGACAAATAAGAAGCATCATTTTATTATGCTTGGTGAATATATAAAAAAGCTTGAAAATTATTTATTTATTTCATTTATATAGAACTCAATAAGTGACTTGAGACAGGTTAAAAGGGGCCTTGGTCTTACCATGAATGCCGTTTCTCCAAGGCTGCGGAGTGGGTCAGAAATGGGTTGATACAGTTGATCAGATACAGAGACTGAGTCATAATTTTGATGGCCATGCCTCCATATGTGAGGGGGAAATTGTCCCCCTCAGAACGGGCTCGCAATTTGGGTGTCCTACTAGACTCGCAGCTAAGATTAGAGCAACATCTGACAGCTGTGGCTAGGCAGGCCTTTGCACAGGTTCGCCTGGTGCACCAATTGCGACCCTACTTGGATCAGGAGGCTCTCCTCACAGTCACTCATGCCCTTGTCACCTCACGGTTAGATTATTGCAACGTGCTCTACATGGGGCTACCCTTAAAAAGTGTTTGGAGACTACAGTTGGTCCAGAACGCAGCTGTGTGAGCTGTTGTGGGTGCACCTAGGTACACCCACATTACACCAATTCTCCGTAAGCTGCATTGGCTCCCTATTGGTCTCCGGTCACAATTCAAGGTGTTGGTTATTACCTTTAAAGCCCTACATGGCTCAGGGCCAGGGTATCTTCGAGACCGCCTTTTACCGCATAGCTCCCAGCGACCGGTAAGATCCCACAGAGTTGGTCTCCTCCGGGTCCTGTCAGCTAAACAATGCCAGCTGGCGGGCCCACGGGGGAGGGCCTTCTCTGTGGCTGCCCCAGCTCTCTGGAACCAGTTATCTCCTGCGGTCCGGACCATCACCACACTATGGGCCTTCCGAAAAGCGGTGAAGACTTGGCTTTTCCGGCAGGCCTGGGGCCATTGATCTCACTTTATGATCTGACGAGATCCGGCTGTGAATGGTGTGAATGAGTTTTAATATTTTTAATGTTTTTAATTTTTAAGTCTTTTTATAGTGATTTTTTGATTGTATTGTGAGCCGCCCTGGGTCTTCAGAAAGGGGCGGCATATAAATTGAATAAATAAATAAATAAATAAATAAATAAATAAATAAATAAATAAATAAATAAATAAATAAATATGCCTCCATGTGATTGTTCTTATAGTGAAGAAAATCAGAAGCGACTTATCTTCTACAGTATATCTTTCTTTAGAAGATATTATTTGAAGCTCAGGGTTAAGCTGTGGGATCCTTGGTGTTCTCTGAGTTTAGTGGTTTCCTTGCAGATGTTTAATTACCAAACTAAGTAACATCATCAGTGCTAGTAGAGAGTGGAATTTGCTCTCAATATGTATTCTAATGGCTTGTCCTATGTTAGTGGGACTGATCTTGGTGGTTGGACTTTTGGTTGGACTTTTTACTATTAGCCTGTTTGGAAGTTCGTTGATTGGGGCATGGTTTGCTTCTTGATTGTTACTCTAAAATTAATCTTGGTGCTAAACTCTACTCATTTGGATTGCTGGTGAGGAGGTGTTTAGGTCTTTTTGTTCCCTTTTTGTCTTGTGGATTGTCTCTTTTGAATGGTAAGTGAATATTGTTTGCCTTAGTGCCTGATTAGTGCCACGCTTCTAGGAATTTTCTGGCATTGGTTACATTCTCTATTTGGAACATTTCTCCATTGGTTGAGAAGCTGCCTACCTGCCATAAATATTTTTAAAAATAACTAAGACAAATTTAAAAACTATTCAAGAATTGACAGATTATATGTATTTGTGTACAGTATCATCATCACTCACTCCTTCCAGTCTCTATCATCTAAAGTGTATGATGAAGGGTAAATGCAAATAAAGCTTCTCTTCCCCATTCATGGCTTGTGAAAGCTATTTATTATGATCAAACATTGACCTGACTTTCCATTAAGATGCTGCATTTACAGAGCTATTTCAGCAAATGAGTCACATAAGCAAACTGCATGCTGATCTCCATGGCAACCAGGTTACAGACTCTACCAATATAACTACTAAATCCAAGGTTATTCCTTCTGTACAGTTGGAATAAATGTAAAGAATGACTTAAAACTTCAATGATTAGCAATTCATTGTGAGATTAGCTTTAATAATAAGATGGCTACAGCTTGAAATATCATTAAATGAAAGATTAGGACACTATCACAGAAAATGTAATAGTATATCATTGTAGTTTGATTCTTCTTGATAATCTCAATCTTTGCAGTCAAGGGAATATTATTAAATTAAAATCTTTCTAATAGATAAACTATAATCCCAGTAATATATATTGTTATGTATTAGTAAATCCTTTTTTAACCTTACTGATTTTCAAAAACACAAAATTAAAAGATAAACAGACAGAAGAAGAAAAAATAAAGAAAGGAAATAGAAGTACAAAAAGGAATAAAAAATAAAGAAAATAGAAAAAGAATGATTTCTGACTTTTTTTTTTGCTTCAGATATCAATAAGTAACATACACAAAACTTTTATTCTAAAGTTAACATTTGATTAGATTATTTCTTGCCATGCAGGGGAATTCCTGGAGAAAGCAATCATGTTTGAAAGAGTCAGCAGTAAAAGGAAACCAGGCCAACAAAGAACCATCAAAGTATGGTAGGATACCATCGGTGACACCAGTCTGAGCATAGGAAAAAATCAACGAAATAGTGCAAGATTGGAAGATATAGACACCTGGCCCATAGAATCACTAAAATCTGGACATGACTGAATGGGTAATATCATCATCATCACATTATTTCTATATTCCCATGTAATTCTAATCAGATATGAAAATCAACATTTCATTTCTTTTTCTTGCAAAAATTCCAAGTGTTTTCTAAATAGAAACTTTAAAGTCTTTTCTTTAATCAAATTTTAACAGTTCCATCAGCTTCACCATCCATTATTCTACTGTAGTATTTGTGCATCTTTCAACTTTTGTGCATATAAAAGTCTTGCTGCTGTTATTATATATAAAAGGAAAGTTCCACAAAATGTTTCCGTTTGTTTGTCAGTTATACCCAAAATAAATGTTTCTGGTTTCAATTGTATATTTATACTTTTAAAACCCTTTGTATCAAAATACATATTGATTCCTTGAATGTCCACCAAAGATGAAAAAAATACCCTTAATTTGGTTATATTTCCAACAAATATTTGAAATTCCCTTATAAGTTTTTGACTATTTGTCCAGTGTCATATACCAGTGATACAGTTTCCCTATGATCAGAATTTTCTAATTTCTTCTCACTTGATATGAGCAAAGCAAGCATGTATTCTAGTAGTGTGAATCTATTTATGCTTGAGCTCTGGTGGCACAGTGGTTAAAATGCAGTATTCCAGACTACTTCTGCTGCCTGCCGGCTGCCTGCAATTTGGCAGTTTGAATCTCACCAGGCTCAAGGTTGACTCAACCTTCCATCCTTCTGAGGTCAGTTAAATGAGGACCCAGATTGTTGGGGGCAGTATGCTGATTCTGTAAACCACTTAGAGAGGACTGTATGGTACACCCATTTCAGGATTCGGCAGATTTCAGCAGAATTGTTCACCTGATCTCAGGGAAAACCCCAAACTCTCACTAAACCCAACCAAGTCCAGCAATTGTCTAATATGGGCCAAATTAACAAGAGTGGCAATAGTAGGTGGAAAAGCAATCAGAAAATGATTTAAGCAACTATTTATATCCTTCAAAATCACATTTCAACTGCCATGAGACAGTTCTACAGTCTCATGGCAGTTGCATAAATAGGTCTAATGTGCAACCTCCAATTTGTATCAAGACCCAAACACCTGGGATAAGTCCATGATTTTATCAGGTTCGCCTGATTCGCCAGTTGCAGCCCTTTCTGGATCGCGACGCCTTGCGCACAGTCACTCATGCCCTTTTCATCTCCCAACTGGACTACTGTAATGCTCTCTACATGGGACTCCCCTTGAAAAGCACCCGGAGGCTCCAACTGGTCCAGAATGTGGCCGTGCGGGTGGTTATGGGCGCAACTCGTTGTGCCCATGTGACACCCCTCCTGCGCGAGCTGCACTGGCTCCCAGTGGTCTTCCGGGTGCAATTCAAAGTGTTGGTTACCACCTTTAAAGCGCTCCATGGCATTGGACCTGGGTACCTTCGAGACCGTCTTCTGCCACCAGTAGCCTCCCACCGGCCAGTCCGCTCCCACAGAGAGGGTCTCCTCAGGTTGCCATTGGCCAAATTATGTCGGCTGGCGACACCCAGGTGGAGGGCCTTCTCTGTGGGAGCCCTGCCCTTTGGAATGAACTGCCCCCAGAAATGCGTAAGATCTCCAATCTCCGTGTATTTCGCTGTGCCCTCAAAACCTTGTTGTTCCGCCAGGCCGGGCTATCAATGTAAAGATTTTAATTGGTTTTAAATGTGGGATTTTAAATTTGGAGGTTTTATAATTGAGCCAATTATTTAATAATTTTAATTATTTTTAAATTTTGTCTGTCTTTGTGCTTTTAATCAGGCTGTACACCGCCCTGAGTCCTTCGGGAGAAGGGCGGTATAGAAATTAATTAATTAATCAATTAAATAATTAATTAAATAATTAATTAAATAATTAAATAATTAATTACTTAATCAAATAATCAAATAATTAAATAATTAAATAATTAATTAAATAAATAAATAAATAAATAAATAAATAAATAAATAAATAAATAAATAAATAATGTGTTTGCCACAAATTCCTAAGTTGCTCAGACTCAACAGAGACAGGTGGGAAACTGAAATCCCTGGTCAACCACCAGCCCAGCAATCCAGTATTACAGGCAGGCAACAATGAGAGCAGTAGAAAAGCAACAATCCCATCTGTTCTGTTGTGGGGGGGGGGGGGAATAGCAACCCTCTATAATATAAATCAAAGTAATAGAGATCCCAAACAGTTTCTTTATTAAATATCCTAAAACAGTGACCACTGAGTTCCTAACCAAACTGAGAGCCACAAAAATAGATTAATAAAAGATTATATAGCAGTTAAAAAAGTATTAATAGTCATGAATAAATATTTGTATTTGTATAAACAAGAAAAGACCCAACTCTATATTGGTAATAAGACTGTCAACTTGACCCAATCTTAAGGCTGTCATCTTAGTCTTGTCATTAACCCTGACACACTTTAAATCTACACACTTTTCTATTTTACAACGTTACTTTTTTCCATACTTCTCTCCAAAATATACTTTATCCAATTTTCTTGTCTCAGGGAAACTTTAAACTTTACAGAATTAAAGGACATTCTGAATTCCAAAAACTTTCTTAGTTCTACCAAAATTTCTATGGACTAAGTAAAGATTATTTCAACATAAAAAATATCAAAGTCTTAATTAAGCATTGGTAAAAAATATTGACTGTAGAAGTGAAATATCATTTATAGAGGAAAACAAAAATAGCATATCCACAGTTATACCTATCAGACCCAAAGCTATCAGCACATAATATTTCTTGATATTCGTTTGCTCACAAAAATATCAAGCAGGGTGGATTTGATTTAAATTGAGTTGATTTAAATCACAATTTAAATCATGATTTAAATCACTAGTAAAAAGGCTTGATTTAAATCAACTTGATTTAAATCATAATTTTTAAAGAGCAACTGTCATCTCTGCTACTCCTTTGACCCACTGTTGACTCACCGATAGTCCCAGTGTTGCAGAATATACAGCCTCATGCTACATAACTAAACTCCATTTCATGCTGAATAAACTAAATTATTTATGTATCTTAAATAGGAAACTATCTTACGATAGATTTTACCCCAAAAGTTTTTTACTAAAATAAATTTGATAAAAATCAAAAAAATCCAATTTAAATAAAAAAAAATCTGATTTTTTTTTATTTTTTTAAAAAAATCATTGATTTTTATCCACCCTGATATCAAGTCAAAGATAGTTCTTTAACCTCCAGGTTTTATGAATTTCAATGAGGCAAAAGCCATAAGCCAGTTAGACACACTTAAAAACACCGTAATATGAAAAGAGCAAGTAGAATGATCTAGCTGATTTCAATTGGACCTTGAACAGTAAGTTCTTATATTAATAATAAAGGGAATAAATTCTGTTATTAGGAACACTTTAGCCACAACAATTTTATATCAAAATATGTCAAATACCAATACTGTGATATCAAATATAAGCATCAGCTCATTGTAAGAAACAGCTAATATACCGCATGGATGTAATACCTGGGATGCAAAATCAACAAAGAAGGGAAAAAAAACAAGTAGTGCACTATCAATATGGAAGATCAGGCTGGAAAATAAGATCAGCATGTTAAGATGAGATTCAAGCAAGGTAGGATAGATGAAATAAAAGAAGCTGAAGACCAAAGAACACCCGATCTTGGGGAGAGAGGCGAAGAGGGGAAGCTTTTGTGTGAGGGGCAGGTGCACTTACAGCTTCACTAGTATGAGCAGTGGATGTACGCGCCCACTGCTTGTGCAAGTGGGGCTGCATGCGCGCCGACCGACCACTCACATGGCCTGGTTGCAAATAGGCCATGGCCCGATAGTGGATTGTAGCCCACAGGTTGGGACCCCCCCCCCCCCGTATAGGGTCTTCTGCTTGAGCAGTGGATTGAACTAAAAAACCTCGAAGGTCCCTCCCAACTCTGTTATTGTTATTCAATATGTGGTTTAAACATAAATCTATGAATATATATATAAATGAATTGAAAACTATGAATGATTTAATTGTTTTACATGAGAGAGAAATTAGTGAATAATGAGAAGTTCTGAATGTAGTAATGTCAGAATGAAGAGGAGAGGAAAGGATATAGTATAAAAAAGACAACTGTAGGAAGAAATAGTTCACGTTCTGTATGAAAACATCCTTTTAAAGATAGATTACTGGAAAGTGGATGTGTCAAAGCTCAACAAATGATCTGAAATGAACACCCAGAGAAACAAATCTCATTATTTGGATATATTAAGAACAGATGACAATGCACGAATTCCAACCAGTACCTTTGCTTTCCAATGTGATGTAAGTCTATGTAACACTTACTATCCTCTTTATCAGTGTGCAAATTTACTTCCCCAGTTTTTTAAAAAAAGAGGATGGGAAAGCAGAGAAGCTTCTCAGAGAAGTGTTTTGCCAATGGAAAATACAAGATAGGATCTACAGAAAAATGATGAGGTTAAAGAGGTTGTGAATGAGAAAAAAATGTTTGTGTGATAAAGACCACTGCTTAAAATGGATCAAAGGAATACATTGTATGCAAAGAGAAAAGATTGCAAAGAATGTAGTCAAAAGAAGCAAGTAAGAAACGCAGTCTCTACAGAGTGGGCGGGAAAAGGTCCAGAGCCTGGGGAGGGTGAAAAATGTCCCCCCCACTGTGATGCAGGAGGCTGTCTAGGCCCCGCCCACCATGGTCACGCCCACCCAGCAACGGGGCAGCAAACCAGTTGCTGAGATTTTTGAAGCCCACCCCTCTATCTATCTATCTATCTATCTATCTATCTATCTATCTATCTATCTATCATCTATCTATCTATCTATCTATCTATCTATCTATCTATCTATCTATCTGATTTCTATAGCCATCCATCTCAATCAATGACACTTGGTATCTTACAATTAAAAGAAATATAATTAAAATTCTAAAACATTGTAATACAATAAAAATAACAGAAACATCCAAATTAATTATACAAAGCAGCAAGATTTTTGTCCAGTTAGCAACAGAGCCAGGAAACGGGCCTTTTAACACATTCAGCACCTAGGCACAGGATCATAGCCAGGCATTTAGGTCCTTATGAAAGGCTAACAGGGTTAAGGGGGTCAGAGTTTCTAATCTCCAAAGGGAGAATGTTCCATAGAACAGGGACCACTTCAGAAAAAGCTCATCTTTTAGTCCCAATAGCCGAAACTCTTTTGCTGATGGGATCTTCAGGATGCCCATTCTGCTCAATCTAGTTGGATGGGTAGAGACTCTTGGAGAAAGGTGATCCTTCAAATACCCCCGGTCCCCAGCCATTTACAGCTTTAAAGGTAACAATCAGCATCTTTGCACATGGAAACAAAGCGGTAACCAATGCAGTTCATGCAGTAGTGGTGTTACATGTGTTGTGTATCTGGTACCATTTACTACCCACCCATCAGCATTGTGCAACAGTTGAAGTTTCTGAAGGGTCTTCAGGAACAGCCCTACGTAGAGCATATTACAATAGTTTAAGGGAGAGATTACAAAAACATGAATAATTTAGCATTTAGGATGAAACTAAGGAGAAGGAAAGCAATAGATCTGTAGGGGAAATGTAGTGATATGTTTATTAGTTTATTAATTGTACTTGGGAAATGTTTGGTAGAAATGTGATTGAAATGATAGAAGAGATGACAAATATGGTAATTTCAGTCTGGCTTCATGTTGAGCATATTTTTGGTGCTCAACCTGTAACTGAGATATGCATGAATGTGAGAACGGAGGGTTTTATTTTTGCTGATAAAATAAAATAAAAAGCTTTATGATATGGGATATTTTAGATGATTATTAATTACTGAATGTGGTAGGAGTGGTATAAAGTAGAAGTAGGGTGTACAGGAGAATCAATGGAATGCTCTGCAAATAGTTCAACACTAAGCAGAAAATGAATGCAGTCTATCCACTTGATAGTTTCCTGTGTTTATGAAGAAATGTATAAAGAATGCCTGTGATGGCTTTATATGTATATAGTTGGGAATATAAAAATAAATAAACATATATTTTTAAATGCAGACAATGTTATGTTATTGGCTGAAAACAAAAAATCATAATGAATGTTAGAAGAAATAGTATTATGAGATGAGTGAGGATATTTTCATTCCTAGTAAAGGCCCAAATAGGACACTTCATTAAACCTATTTTATATGAATATATATAAAAGTTCATTCCAATCAATATAATTATTAAGTGCTTTCTCCTCAAAAATAAAAGATATAAATAAATTGTGCCTTTCTGATTATTATCTAAAATTCCATTACCTTCCATTACAGTTATTACTAGGATTACTATCTGAAAGAAAGAAAGAAAGAAAGAAAGAAAGAAAGAAAGAAAGAAAGAAAGAAAGATGGATGGATGGATGAATCTAATTTTATAAAAGTGCTGTTTAATGTCCACATTAAACCATACAATATATTTGCAACTGTTAATAAATGGTTTACTGTTACCTTGTGAGAAACCTTTTCAGTTATCCAAACTAACCTGAGCCATGGCTTTCTCGAATAGTTTCCATTTCAAATAACCCATCATCTTGGTTTTTAGCTTTTCTATTCAACTCTCCTAATTTTAAATACCTTGTATTGTCTTTTATACTTTTTATTATATTGTAAGCTGTCTAGAGTCCTCGTATCAATTAGATGGACTGCATAAAAAAATTAAACAAATAAACTAGATGAAGTAATTACCCTCCCTGCTTAATCTTCAGCAGAGACGAGGTTGGACAAGTGCCATTCCTGTTGAAACACTATCATATATGTTTTATTCAAAAATAATTATAGACATATAAACTATAAAAATGATTCAAGGGTTGACCTGAGAAAAGCCTTTATTTAATAATGTAAATTTTGTTAATTTTCATGCATTCTAAAACTTTGTCTCCTTTTTCACTAGTTCTTACAAATGCTAACTGTGTGTGTATGTATGTATGTATGTATGCAGATATGTCTCTGCATATATTATACAATTTGGGAGCATCATTTAACTTTTTCATGATAGACAGTCTTCTGTAACTAGCAATAGCCTCAAAGGTCTCTCCTGCAGATCATAAATACTTCACTAGCAGTTTTTCACAAAGCCCTGTCCCCTTCTGTTTATTAAGTCTTTAAATATAAATAATGTATTTAAATATTTTAAATGACCTATGAATTCAAAGTCTTTCTTAAATGTTCTTTTTTTTTTTACTTTGTTCTCAGAAATTTTTATCTAACTTTTCCCCAAATCCCCAAATAATTAAAAAGAAGTGACAGAAAGCATTACATTGTTCATTTTGCCCAAAGGCTGTTGGCAGGTACCCTTTGTTCTCAGGTAGCAAATTACATTCAGCTTTCTCTCATCTCTGTTAAATGAGTAATAAAAGTTAAGTTCTAACACAAAGCCTGGGACTTGAAGGGTAACACTGTAAAAAGCAAGGAGTAAAAATGTAAAAATCAGTGGAAGCAGATGCTAACAAAAAGACCTACACACTTTATAGCAGAATATCAAAACTAAGACAATCAATAACTACAACATTATTCTCCTCTGGTACCAAGAAAATATCTGTGATAATTACACTTAACAGTTCTGAAGAAGAAACGTGCTTAGTATTCAGTAGAAATTAGTTGAAGATGTTAATGAGGGAAACTGAATTAGTTTTAAAGGCAAAGAGAAACTGTATTTCAGAATATGTTTAAGTACAGGCTATCTTTCTTCTTCTTAGTTCTATGACAAAATCATCACTCTAGACTTGTAAGCTAGTAGACCAAGACCCACCAATGAGCTTCATTTTCAGAGAGTATTATTGTTATATACTTCAGTAGTTGCTGCCCTTTAATGCCATCTATTTGTTGGAGATATAGCAGCTTCTTTCCTGCACAGTACCAAGGGATAGACTTACTGGAAAAGCATAAATAAGGACAACATGCAATGAAGGAACAAACAGCCTAAAAGCACAGCAGTGATTCATTGTGAAAAGAAAACAAAACACAGTGACAAGAAAGGAGTTTAAAGTTAATTGCTTTTATATTTTATTGTTTCAGACAAATAGTTTATCACTTTACAAATGATATAAAATATTTGAAATATATTATGTAGTGTTGGAGATGAAAAAGCATTAATTTAGTGTAAATCAGTTACTCCATCTCAGGATAACAAGATAATTAGGTGAATGCAGAAATAAAGAATGGAAGTGGGACTAAGTAAAAAATGTTATCCCAAAATGTCTTTCAATGGAGGGACTGAAGATACAGTATTTTTGTTTTGTGGGAAAAGAGGAAAAGAGTTTTGAAGATAATTAAACTACAGACAAATATTACAAGATAAAACTGGTAAGAAACAAGAGTGGAAAGATGTTAGAGGACAAAATGAATAAATTAAAAAAAGATTCCTGGCAATTTGCAACAATAAAAACCAAAACACACATTAAAAATACAAATAGATTATTTGTAAAACAAAACAAAACATTAAATTATCAATAATATCATTAGGCATGAGAAGACATCGATCTTCAAAAGTCCTCAGATTATCTGATTATTCTGTCAGTTATTGGGAAAGGGCTGTTTGATAAGATTGGGACTATATATGATTCCCTGTCCCTAGCCCCATCTTCATTGGTCTGACTCTATACTATGCTATTCTAGTTTCTTTAAATATTTACACAGCTCTGCCTAGACTGATTTGGAAGGGAAACAATTTTCAGCCTTGCCGAATAATCAGTCTTATAATTTGGTGTGGAAAAAGATCTTCCAGCTTTTCTGAAACTTGTGCATCATTGCCAATCAACGTTGTAATGGAACAGTTTAGAAATACAAGTAGTGTATTCATTAAAAGGAAGATTATTTTGTCCAGTAAATAATCTACATTAAAAGGGAGTTGGTTGACCAAGTTTAGCTGAGAATATGGGTATGGAGGCAGATGGAGGCTAACATCTTTCTTAGAAATAAGCAGTTGTCCAAAATGTCCAGTCTATATTTAGTCGTTTTGTATAACTATACCACTAGAAGAAAAGCCAGTGCTCCATGCAGAGTCAATACTGATAGTTTGAGCTGGTTAAGCACTTTTTAAATATTTAAATAAAACTGGAGGTTGATTACTTTAAGTCAGTTATAAGTGACACTTTATTCTTATCTTCAGACTATTACAAAAGGTCTGCAGAATACGGTGATCGAAAACTAATTCAGGATTTACTTCAGTCTAGTGCAAAAATTTACACCCAGATTTGTTTTGATCTAATTTAACTAATCTATAATTTTAAAAGGAAACTATTTTTCCTCTGTACTCAAAATGTCCTAGTTCACTCACTTTCTGACCAACTTGCCATTCTTTCTGAACAATGAGTTCTCAACTATGTTAGATACGAAAATTCAGTTCTGTGAAAAAAGATTCAACCCTTTTTAAATTTTCTGAATTTTTGCCATTATGTAATCAGAATTTTGTGGGGATCTAATTGATATATAAATGGAGTTTGGGTGATAAAATAGCATCAAAATTTGGCTCTTGTTTTATATTTCATAAGTAAAAAAATCTAACATGTAATATGGAAGTGTGAAAATGCAATTGCCAGTTTAGATCAAGCAGTTCAAGTGTCAAATTAATTAAGACTGTTCTGTCTGTTCTGACAACCTGTTTTATAAAAACCCACATAATACAGTTCTTATAATTCAGATTCTAGAAACATGCTATGTATGAAACAAATGGAAGAATTCTCCCATTTTGATGCCAATTATTCAGAAAAAAAATAATCTTTTTAGGTAAGCACTATGCTTGTCTTTCATAATTATTCTATAAAACAAAATAATTGGGAAAGATCTAAAGATCTACTAATCTATAGGAATATAGATTAGTACTTTTAGGAATATAACATTTTAGAGTTATGAGCTCTACAGTTCATATATCATAAAACAGCTTAGCCATTGAGTGTAAAATTGGTTTGACACTATAATAGAAATAAGAAATAGGAAGGTGCAAAGCATTTGAATTATGAAGCAGCCTTTTCTATTAGCAAGAAGGTAGAAGTTTATTATCATTGTGTGAAGGTTCATGATTATTAGCTGTGCCTGACACACCTGTGGACACTTACATTCTTTGCATTTGCCCAGATTGGTTTTCCAGTATTGATGCTGTTTCTTCTTCCCACCATATCATATTAGGAATGAGAGCTCAGTCAGATGGCCACCCCCTTGGTTATTAGTAGATGCCCTCTGCATATAAAAAATTCTTGGCAATGTTCTTTCAAGAGCCACTGAAATAATGTTCTACTACTGTTTTCAGTGTTCTTTGAGTTATGTAGGTTCTTTACCTTTTCACTAGTTTGCATGTATTATTGCTACTTTTGTTGTTGTTTGCAAAGTCTGCCAATGTAAATGGACCTGATCACAGATTAGATTAGATTAACAGAGTTGGAAGGGACCTTGTAGGTCATCTAGGCCAAGGGTCTCTAATCTTGGTAACTTTAAGCCTGGCAGACTTCAACTCCCAGAATTCCCCAGCCAGTTTTGCTGGCTGGGGAATTCTGGGAGTTGAAGTCCTCCAGGCTTACAATTGCCAAGGTTGGAGACCCCTGATCTAGTCCAACCTCCCACCCAAGCAGGAGACCCTACACAATTTCTGACAAATGGCAGTCCAAACTTTTCTTGAAAGCCTCCAGTGATGAAGCTCCCAAAGACAAGCTGTTCCATTGGTTGATTGTTCTCACTGTCAGAAAATTTATCCTTATTTCTAAGTTGAATCTCTTCTTGATCAGTTTCCATCTATTATTCCTTGTCTGGCCTTCAGGTGCCTTGGAAAATAGTTTGTCTCCTTCCTCTCTGTGGCAGCCCCTCAAATATTGGAACACTGCTATCATGTCTCCCCTGGTCCTTCTCTTCAATAGACTAGCCATGCCCAGTTCCTGCAACCACTCATCCTATGTCTTAGCCTCTAGTCCCCTAATCATCCTGGTTGCTCTCCACTGCACTTTTTTTAGAGTCTCAACATCTTTTTTATAGTGTGGCAACCAAAACTGGATGCCATACTCTAGATGTGGTCTTATTAAGGCTTTATAGAGTGGTATTAATATCCCACTTGATCTTGATTGGCTTTTTTGGCTGCCGCCGCACACTACTGGCTCATATTTAACTGGTGGTCCACTAAGACTCCAAGATCCCTCTCACAGTTACTGCTATTAAACCTGGTTTCACCCAGTCTATATGTGTACTTTTGGTTTTTCTTTCCTAAGTGTAAGACTTTACTTTTCTCTACATTGAACTTCATTTTGTTAGATAGGGCCCAGTGTTCAAGTCTGTCACGATCAGATCTTGAGCCTATCTTCTAGGGTGTTAGCTATTCCTGTCAGCCTAGTATCATCAACAGGGAAAAAGGGAAATCACAAGAACACTATACCTCTCAATTGACTAGAAAAATTCCTGATCAAAATATTAAAAGTTGTTGAGAGATCAAGTAGAACCAGATGCTACCGGAGGTTGAGAGGTATAAGTAATACCTCTCCATAGACTCAATTCTATGTCCAATGTGAAACCTGAAAGGTTTCAGATTGGAAAGCACTGGCTGGGGGATTCTGGGAGTTGAAGTCCACCCATCTTCAAGCTTCCAAGTTTGAGAAACACTGGTCTAGATAATACATATCCACCAAGACCTTTAGAGTTGTAACTAAACCACCTTCCCAACAACTTTCCCCAGAAAGGGAAGAGTGGAGATTGGATAAAATTTCTACCACTATAGAAGATAGCAGTGATGTTTATACAAACTTTTTCTACACTATGTTTGAAATTATCTCAAGATAAAGTGAAAAGTAACAAAGAAGAGGAAATGAATCTTTTTTCTCCATTTTCCTTTTTTGCTTCAAACATCTTTTACCATTTTAGTTATTACATGGGTACAGTGGGGGTTAGCTTGTTTTCTTTTACTTATCTTCTTTTCATAATTAGTATTACAAAAAGCCTGAAGAATGAAAACAAAATGGAAAGTGATATTATAAGGAACACATTCTCTAAGGGTTAAAAAAAAAGGGGAAATAAATATGTAAAAGAAAAGAAAAATAACTAGATATAACTTCTGTTATATCTATATCTATTTTCTCTTATTTTTTCTACAGTATTCAGGATACTAGAAGTAAGAATACACATTTGCACAATCATCTGTCCCCAAGCTTTAACTGAATTGTCTGAGTAGGTAGGAAAATCACTTTTCAACTTCTGAAAAAAGTAGACTGACCAACTATCATTCAAAACGTTTGCAGCTAAATTTTCTGATGAAATTTTAAAAAAATATTCTCACAAGGAGAAGAATTTAGAATACATTTAAAAAGCTTGCCTTGTTTTCTTCCATTCCCTACATTATATCTCAGCTTAGCTGAAAAACCTAATTTTAAACAATTATTCACTTCTCTTTTCATTTCAGGTCCATGTTTCATGACTGAAGGACTGTTCCTTTATTTCCTTTTTTGTGTTCCAAATGTTTCTTCTTGACAGCTCTTTAGTAATGCATAACTTAATATGTCAGCCTCATGTAAAACACTAAAAATGTTAAACATTTCCGAAGGTAAAAAAAATGAAGTATGAAGCTGACATAATATTGAAGCAGCAGTTCTCCATCATTTTAACATCACAATTTTGGTAAGAATTTTTACCAAAAGAATTTGGTAATATTTTTGATTTAAACTTACTAAATGCTAAGTAAGTAGCCAATATGCTTAAATGATATACACCTCAGGCATACTCCATGCTGTAAAATATTACAAAATAATCAGCCTACTATGTAGCTTAAAATACACAACATTTTTTTTCTACAACAACAGATACCTTATTTTAAAGAAAAGTAATCAAATGACATGATTATGTGTAAAGATTGGAAAATTTCTTTTGAAATAGTTAAGTAGTAGTATAGTATATTATAGTATAGTATTACAGTCAGGATACAACTTCAAGAAATGCTTCTAAGTTTTCTTCAAAATCCTAATTAAGCCAATAGATCCAATTAAATAGATGATCACAACAACAGAACAGAGATTCTTAGCAGATTCTTAGCATTCCTCATCCTTCCATTAACTTAATTTAAATACTTTTGGAGGAAAAAATGTGCTGGTGATTTAATAGTTCATTTTAAATCCAGTTAAATAAGTTGCAACTACGTAAGAGAGATAATCATAATAATCAAAAATGAAATATCAACATTTTGTTATGGTTAATTTTTTATTTTCATTGACAAAACATTAGGAGACAATATCTTTTTTGAAAATTAGAAGACAAATCATATATGAAATTCAGAATTTCAAGGCATGAGAGTATAAATTCACCTAAAAGTCTTTTTTTTTTTTAAGGTTGGCATATAAATATAGAAATTCTGGCAATTTATAATAATGATACAAGGATATTTGGTTCCATTCCTAGTACTGAAAATTCTAATAAACCTTGCATAGAAATATTAAAATGGAACTGAAGGACTACTATCTTTTTCGGTTACATATAAACGACTGCTAAGAGATTTGAAGTATCCATCAAGTAAATTAGATTGCAAAATAACAAAAAGAAAAAAATTTAAAATATCTTCAAGCTAAATAGATTAGCTAGATAATCATTTTTATTTTGACATATATTCTATGAGTGTAGTATTAAGTTTCAAAACAATATTCTTTCAACAAATAGCTGTCAATCTGGAAAAATGTACCTCATTCTGACAAATTTTATTTAAAACTAAAATGTAATTTAACTTACAGGTATTGTTTTGTTCTCAATCTCTTCACACCATGTAGGAAATGTGAAAAATGCAAGTTATTTGTAAAATTCAATTTTCTTGTTCATACCACAACTAACTTTACAATCAAGCAAAATAGTCCCTTTAAATAAGACCCTCCTACTCACATCATGCACAAAAGACTTATAAAGATATACAGAAAGCTATATATGTTGCCAATATTCTGAAAGGGGCAAAAGGAGGAAATATTAGCTTACAAACTTAAGAAAGCACATCACAAAACACCCCTCCCCCAAATTACTTTAACAGCCATCACCTAAAAGACAAGCAAACCAAAAATAAATGAACAAAAAATAGCAATGTTAGGAATGTGAACATGTAAACCGCTGCAGTGCATTCAGAACAAAACACAAAGGAGAATATAAAGTAAAAGTAGATTCAGATACTGGACAAGCTGTAAGACTATTGCTTGGACAGAGGGGATGGCACAAGGAATTTTCAATTTAGGTTTTTTCTGTACAAGCCATCATCATGAAATAGAACTTGCACTCACCAAGGCAGAGATATGTGAAGCATCACCTGTGACTTCGGGGGTTCTTGTGCTGTTTGGGAATCTGTGAGGATTACGAGCTATCGCTTGGCACCAGCCCAACATTTTCTCCTTCCACTTATCCCTTTTCAAATTCTGAAATTCTGAAAATAATTTACAAATCCCTGAAACAATGGTATCTTTAGTTTCTTGCAAATACGTGTCTGGGCATGCAATTACATATATTTGAACTGTACACAAATAAATTTAGCTGTTTTCAAGAAAGAGCAGAATTCATATCAGTCATAAGCAGTTCAGTTCAGAAACGAGTCCCCCAATAAATGATACAGCAGCTTCCTTCAAATTTCTAGAGTTCAAAAAATGGAAGCTACTTATTTATAGAAGTTAAATTATTTTAAAGGTAGTTGAAATACACCCAGGGGACAAAATACTCAGGCAAAAAACTGTGCATGCAACATTGCGATAATGCACTTATATTTAAATATAAGCTTTCCGCTGATTGAAAATGTCATATTAAATTGTGCCACCAGTCTAAGTAAGAAAAACCACTTAGTAAACTCTAATCTACATTTGCTAGAAATAAATTCTGTTATAGTCACATTATCTTATTTGAAAGCATCATTTTACATTTCATTTCAGAAAGAAAAAAACTTACTTCCAGGTAACCGAATCTGAATCTAAGATTCAGTCTTCAAATATGTATAACGTTTCTGTATGGCCTGTCTTTACATTATAACATATTTTTGGTATATTTATATTATAAATTATATAGCTTTAGATATACATTCTTGTGTATGCTTGGAAACAAAACATCATGACCTCTGAGAGATATGTTGACAGCCAATTATATTAACAGCTGATCAGTTTCAAGGCCATGAAGCAATAGCACTTGCTGTAGATAATAAGGAACTACTCATGATAACAGGGCAACCAACGTTTTGATATAACTTTATTTTTGTTTGCAACAAAAGAAATTATGTATCCTATTTTTTCATGCGGCTAATAAAGATTTTGCTGAGTTCAAGCCTAGCAGTTTAGTTAAGCCATATAGTTTGGGGGTCTGAGATTTACTGCTAAGATCTTATAGAGCGTAAAGAAGATGACTTTGATAATTATATGTATGCTCTATTGCCTAGGCGAAAGAGATTGAAGTACTTTTAAAGTCCAGAACTATGAGGTAATATTCAGAAGTTAGTCATATGACTTCCTAATTCCTAATGAACTATAAGGAGGAGGTGGTACAGCATAATCAGAAGATTCTATTCTTGTAGCTGATCTCAATAAAGATCGTTATAGTTTCCTGTGGAGTTTGATTTTCTGTTCTGTTCTGGTGGGGCTGAGTTTATGGTAAACTGTCAAAATGGTAATCTAAGTGTCATGAAGAAAAAGCAGCTGTTTCATCAAGCTCTATAATCTTTTCCAGCTGCTCAGTGTGGTAACATGATAACTTGATAAATGATATTTGCCAGACACAGTTCTAATTGTATTACAAATAGAAATGTAAAATCTACCCAAGATTTTTTTTAATAAAATAGAATTATATAACAATATGATTCTGTTGTAGCCTGTGGTTCTTAAAACTTCCATAGCAATAAGAGCATACTCAGAAAATGCACAATACAATACATACCCAGCTGGGTAAAATAGTTTATATAATACAAAATTGCACTAAAAGAAAATGTACCCCTTTCACTACAATTGGCAGGTCAGTTTGCTGCCTTCCAATAGGCAATCACTAAATATTTCTTCTTTGGGGAGTAATAGATGGCATCTGGTCTTCCTTTGTGGTCTGTGAAGACCAGGGCAGCTATTTTTTAAATTATGCACAAATGCTGTATTTGGAAAAGCCCCTAAACTACAGTCACATCTCTAATTCATTGCCTAGATGTTTATAAAATTATAGTGCGTGTCAAAATATAATAACTCCCTGAAAACACACTTCATTTTTCTATCCTGTCTGTCATTAATTCCCACTATATTTATTTTAACAGAAGATTATTGCTTTGATCCTTGTTCTATGTAGCAGTTAAGGGAATGCCATGCAGGATAGCATTATTGAACAGCTTCTGAACTCAAAGACTAATTAACAAATGAATGATTTAGAACTGAATTTAACTGTAAGTTTTATAATTTCTAGAATGTTTTGGCTTGAAGATTACAATTCCAAATTTACAAATATTAAATATTTCTTATGGTGAAGAAAAAGTCAGAAAACCTACACAAAATAGCAACATTTTGGATTTTGGGTCCTCATCATGCCTAGTCAGAAACCCAATAGCCAAGAGATGTTGTGAGTTGTGATCCAATATTTCTGGATAACACCAAGTTACCCATCTCTTGTCCTGGATTTAGTTCTGAATTTCTCAGAGAAAAATGTAGAAAAAAATTTATGTACTATAACAACAGCATAGACATTACGTCCTACTTGACATTACTGCCCTCTAGGCAGCTTTCAATACCATCAAACATGGTATCCTTCTGGATCAGTGGTGGGTTGCCCCCGGTTTGGACCAGTTTGCAAGAACCGGTAGCAAAACTGGTGGGAGGCCCCGCCCACCACCCCGGATGTTGTCATCAGTGATCTGCACATGTGCAGAAGGATCGTGCGTGCGATCCCATTATGAACCGGTAGGAAAGGTAAGTAGAACCCACCCATTCTGGATCTGCTAAGAGACTTAGAGACGGGTGGCACAGTGTTGTTCTAGTTCTCCTCCTTTTCACCTCATTCATTTGGTGATGATTTCTCCTCAGTCCCTTCTAAGTGGGGTACCATGGGGTACCATAGGGTTTGATGTTTTTTCCTAGGCCTACTCCATCAGATCTGGCAGAGGCAGCATTTTGTGGGTACCACTAGCTAGGGATTAACATTTGGTGGGTCCCGGGAGCGTGCCTTCTCTGCCATGGTATCAGGCTTATGGAACATCCTTTTCCCTAAAATTATATTCCTCCAATGATATTCTGGAAGGGCCTCCAGACCAGTTATCCAGCCTGGAAGCTCCTGGGTCATTAGAGATTTGCTATGGTAGCTCTATTGTTGAGATAGCCCTTTTTTATCTCTCACCGAGGGTTTGTAACTTGGTTTTTATGACATTTATTAATTTGGATTTTTACATTTTACATTTGTGTTTTTTATATTCTTTTATCTCATTGTTGTTATGGATCATCCAGAGTCATTTTGGTGAAAGGGTAGGCTACATAAATTAAATAAATAAATAAATTCCTACATAAATTTACTATTTTGAGCGTCATGGTGGCCTAGTGGTCAAGTTGCTCACCTCCTCCTCAAAAGGTTGAGAGTTCAATCCTAGGTAGATGTTTTTCTCATAGGACACAAAGAAAAATATCTGTTGCAAACTACACAATGTCAGGAAGGGCATCCGGCCTGTAAACGCTCAGCTCCATCCAGCTGCCCCAATTCTACTCCAAATTAAGGGACTACCTGGTTGTAAAAAGGGGATTTTACATATATTTACTATTAAATAATAAAGTTCAACAAGTTTACTTTCAGCTAGGAATATTGGACTGGAACAATTTCACTGGCTCAATACCAAATAAAAGTTAGAGAACTTGTATGAGTAATATATTCATTGACAAAATACATATTCATGGTTTGACAAAGAGAAGTTGATACCTTATGGCATTCTACTCATATGGACACTGCAATGAATAAGAATGGAGAGAAATGACCTTTGTTGTTTTAGGAAAATAACTGGAAAGAGGCCTGTGCTAAAGCTGCATTTGAAAAGGTGACAGAAAGTCCTACGGCAACATTGGCTTTTCTAGAAATCTGATAAAAAGCAGAATATGATAACAGTTTATAATTTTATAAATAGTTTTATAGTTAACCTGTATAAATGTGCAAATAAGATTATACCACTGAAATAGTCTATTTTTTTTTCCAAAGAAACTGAATTTCAAATAACTCAATAGTGGGACAAATTACAGTAAATATAACATACTGTAAGAAACTAGGGAACAGTTGCATTTGCCATTTTAAGATTATTAAAAATTTTACTAAGATTATGTTTCTAATTTTAAAGGTTTTTCAGTATTGTCTTCTCAATTTCAGAAGACGTGTGTGCACATATGTTTAAAATACAACACTATCAAAATAATGTTCATATTCTACCACTTATTTCAACAGTATTAAAAATTGTAGTCATAAAAATTGGAAGTCTTTTCAGACTAATGTCATTTCTGCTTTTCTCAGCTCTTAACATTTCTCAATGTATTCATAGCAAATGAAAGGAAAAAGAATGAAGACTTCTATTAGCAGTAGGCATGAAAATGAATATGCCTTTCTGGGGTATGAGAGAATCTTGTTCAAGTATAGCCAGTGTTTTCATCAATATGTGTTTTAAAATGAGATCAGATGTCTTAAATTATATTCTAATTTTATTATTTCCCCCGTAATTAAAGTTCAATTTAAAATAAAAAAGTGAAAATTCAGCTTTTATGCTTAAACTCCTTTGTTATTCTATCATCAACACTAGGAGTTGAAAGTAACTTGAACATTAGGCACCTAGCTAGATATATGGGTATATAAGATTATGTAAAATTATATTCACTCTAACACAGGGGTGTCAAACTCAAGGCCCGGGGGCCAGATCCGACCTGCAGGGTGCTTAGATCTGGCCCATGGGGCTGCCCTGGAAACAGTAAAGGACTGGTCCACCGTGCCTCTGCCAGTGAAAACAGAGCTCGCAAGGGCCATGTGCAGCCTCCAGAGCTCCATTTTCACTGGGAGAGGGTTGCAGGATGCTGTTGCAGTCGAAAATGGAGCTCGAGAGCCCATTTTCGCTGGCAGAGTGCACAGGCCTCCACAGGAGCCTTGACATGAGTGACGCCGAGCTGGCCATACTGACCCTGGCCACGTCCACCCTGGCCCCCCGAGCTCAAACACAACCCTGATGCGGCCCTCAATGAAATTGAGTTTGACACCGATGCTCTAACGTATCTTTCAAAAAGAAATCTACTTGCAATTTGCATTTGACCACCATATTAGATTTGTAAGCCGATCCTGCACTATCAAAGAGATGCACAGAGACCAATCTTAGAGTAGCACAGTATCACCAAAGAGGTTCTTTCTCTATTTTGCCAATATGCAAAAGATCATATGTTCTCTAGATTACCCATTACTTATACTAGTATTTCTCAATATTTATTATTTTCCATTCCCTCATGTTACTCAGTAGTAGAGCCTATACCCCCACCAATGATAGAAGTATACCAATATATAGGAACATACAGCGCAGCATTTTTCCAAGGACCTTTCTATAAACATAGAACATGAAAACATATTGTGTATTATTACAACACACATTTTTTTTGCTTTATTTATCATCTTTTAGCATATATTTTATATATCTTAAAAACTTTGGAAATATGAATTCTCTTCTTGCTCTGCCACATGGGAGTCAGGCTAGCAAAATGCAAAGGACACCAGAATGACTTTTCAGACTTTCTCCCATCTAGCTCACTTTCCAAAGCCATGATTACTCATATAAGCCTTATTTCCAAGTTCTGGGTTGGAGCTCAACGAAATAGCCCTTGGATCAGGGGTGAAATTCAGCCGGTTCTATCTGGCTCTGGCGAACCAGCAGTGGCAGCTGTGGGAGGCTCCACCCACCCATGCAGACATCATGACGTTGCTTTTTGAGACATTTTAAGCCTCTGCGCATGCACAAAAGGCTTTGTGCATGTGCAGATGACAGCACAAGCGAGCAAAGCGAGCATGCGTGCAGTGCACGCACATTTGTGAACCGGTAGGGAAGGTAAGTGAATTTCACCTCTGCCTTAGATGCACATAAGCTTCATTCTCTCCTTGTAGTAAATGGTTGCTCTGCAGAGCCAACAGTGCTGACTTTACTCCCCTCAACAGCCCATGTCTGCCCGGCCTCAATTCATTACCTCCCAAGTATGTTTCTCTACTTGACACAATTCAGTTTTATTACTCAGATATTTATAATACCAGCCAAGTAAGGATTTTTAGAAATGTATCAGAGCAAGACATTTGACATATCCAAATGTAGAAATGTACTGGGAGGATAAGAAAGAGAAATATTTCTCTGAATTGTACGTTTTAGTGTTTTAAGCACATCCTACAAATTATTTTAAAATCTCCCACAGGCAGCAACATCTGCTTCTGGAATTATGATCAATAGGAGTCAGCAGGAATTGGATATACCCAATGAAGACTTTTCCAATATCTTCATTTTCTGTCTGTCTGCCTGCCTGCCTGCCTGCCTATCATTCCCAAGATTAGTTTATGTTAATAAATGAATATTCCTCATTGGTAGCATTACTCTATACATCTATGCTTTCAGAAACTTAACACATTGGGAAATCTAGTGGAACTTCCTTTTATTGCTACTATTGTTACTTAACAATGCTACTTAATAGTACTATTTGAGTTCTGACCGTCTTTATCTCTTACTTAGTCTTTGTATTCCAGTTATTCTCTTTTGCTGAAGTTTATATTTTTGTTGGTATTATTTTAATCTGTGCAATTAACTGAATTAACACAAATTTGTTATCTTTCTAAACTGCTAGAAATCTAATTTGAGGTTTTTGATATTGAAATGTGAAACACAAGTTGTTAAAACAGCAAACCAGAATGAAGTATAATGAATTCCAGTATTCTATTAGTACTCAACATTTCTGGACATAACACTAGAGAATGCTGGCATTTTCATGTATAATCATATTCATTGTTCTTTTGTTTAAGATATTCACAAATACTAACAGGGATATGTTAGCATTTATTATAAATGTCAGCATTTGAAATATTTATTATAGTGTTATACATATTATAACATTGTACATTTACCTTGGAAAGTATTCTCCATCGAAACAATAGAAATAAACAGAGCATAAAGCTAACTATATTAGAAAAAACAGTTCTTTATTATCATCATGAAGGAAACCAAGATATTTAAATTTAATATTCAAAAGTGTGTTTTTGTTCATTAGTCTAGTCCAAAACTAATGTCATTTTGATCCAAATCCAGAATTAAACATGTTTGTATATAGACAAACAAAATGGTACATGGTAAGTGGGTGAGATTTGAAAATGGTTTTTTTGGACACTAGTAAATTTAGGGTTAAACTATATGGATTGTGTAATTATTATGTTATTATACATTAAAAAATCCATTATTGTATGTTTTTGTCAGGCAATAGATTGCTCCAATTCTGATCGTAACAACATATGGAACATAGAAAGAATTAGCAGTTTTTTGCTTATGAAATGTATGCTCTAGTGCAGTTATACACATATACACTTTTTATGTAAAGAGAGAGCATGGATAACTTGATAAATAGCAATTCTCTCTCTAATCAGCAGCCCAGGTTCAAGACCTGAGTTCCACATGGGGTGAACTGCCATCCTCATCCCAGTTACTGCCAACCTAGCAGTTTGAAAGCATGTGAATGCGAGTAGGTAAATAGGTACCATTTCAATGGGAAGGTAACAGCACTCCATGATGTCATGCTGGCCACATGACTGGAAATATCTTCATGCAGTACTGGCTCACTTGTCTTGAAATGGAGATGAGTTCAGTTCCTATAGTCAACAACAACTAGCTGGGTAAAATCCACAGGAATCCTTTAACTTTAAATATATAAACAGTCTCTTACTTTCCTTAATACAAATGATATGGCAAAAGATATGGGTAATGATTTGAAAGATTCATGATTTGATACAACAAGTTGTATTAAATTTCAGTTAGCCGTGCCTTCATTTGGAAGAAAAAGCAAGATAATGATTTAATGATGTCAGGAGACCTGTCTACTTCCTTAGTTTTTTCTTGCCTTCTTAATCAGTCTGCCTCAATCCAGCCAGGTAAGGTGAGCACGCACTGCTTTCAGTCTTTTTACAAGGAAAACCTACTGGTAATTAAGAAGCGGAAAACTACACTGGTAGTTTATTTTACATACCAATGCAAAATATTCAAATGGATCCTTGAAGGAAGGAAAACAGAGTAAAGATTTTAAGTATTGGGCGTATTGCTCCAATTTACAGGTGTCTAGAAGATGCACATTCACAATGACAAAAGGAGTACAGCAAGTTTTATTAAATATTTTCAGACAAATGGTAGGAATGCATACAAGCAATCCAAAACTTTTTAGAGAAAAATCCTTGGCCAAACTGTTATATGACACTCAGTTGAATAAATCCCTCACTATAAATCACTTGAAGCCATTAAAAAAGTTTTTGTGAAGTCTTTACAAGTGCCTAGATATGTATCCAATGTGATGTTCAGAAGTAAAACAAAAATAAAGCTTGAGAGCACGGCTATTAACATTTACCTATTATTTCAAATGCTATTGTTTTCCATCTATACTGATAGATTTGGGGCACCAATTTAAATCTTCATGGCAACATGCAATTTTGGCGAAAGTTAGTGTTTGAACAATTGATCCTTTTGGAAAGCACTCAGCCAAAAGAATAATTAAAGATAGGGTCTTTGAAGCAGAATTGCAGATTGAGGTCAGTCATATTTCAATCTATGTTAAGAGTTTTCACAACTTGTTCAGCTGGGAACTGAGAAGATACTTGATTACTTCAGTCTTGGCTGCACAACAAAGAGACTTTCTCAGAGGCAGACTTGATGTTTTACCTCTGAAAGTCATAAGGAAAAATTTACCAAAGTCCTCATTTGCCCAAAAACCTGTTAATGTAACATGAATGCTGTTGACCATCATGCATAAGCTTTTACACTTTCCCTGTTTACCAGTGTCATTAAATAAACTTTTGACCTTCCTTTATTGACACATATTATAGGTCGTAATGAAAGGGGGTTTTTTTGTTGTTGATTTTATCGTCTCAGACAAGGAACTATTTATTATAATTAGATTTTGCCTACCAGCAATTAAAATTAACAAACAGATCATTAAGAGTACTGCGTGGGTTACTGAGAATTCTTCTTTTATTTTTATCTTTATCTGTTTTTATATCCTTTTTGTGGCCTCCATAGTGCCCATCTTTAGTCCATTAGTAATAATATTAAGAATTTTATAGAGTTAGGTTAATGTTTTGATATCTCACCAGAGATTTGCTTGACGAGGCCTCCAGCAACGAAAAAAGGAGCCCTGCGCACGGCCTCCCGGGCCTTTCTTGCCGGAGATCCGCTTGACAAGGCCTCTGATGATGAAAAAGAAGGCCCGGAAGGCCACACAGAGTCATCCCAGCCTCCTTTTTCGTTGCCAGAGGCCTCTTCAAGCAAATCTCTGGTGAGAAAGGAGGCCTGGAGGGCCACATGAGCATCTCCGGGCCTCCTTTCTCAGTGGCAAAGCACTTGAGGATTGCGTCCTTGTAGGCCTTAGATTATGAATCTAAGGCATCATTTTCAAAAAGCCTTTGCCAGTAGGAACAGAGCTTCAGAGGGAGGCGCCTGCCCCTCGCAAGCTCTGCTGGTGCCAAACAGAGGCTTTTTGCAAAGGGCTGCGAAAGCCTACTGGAACACGATCTCCCTGCAGGCTTCAGCTAGGAAATGGCAAACAGAGGGAAGGACTGAAGGACTGAAGCTTTCCCTCTGTTTGCAAAAAACGAGATCTCACGCTACTGATCTCACATGATATTGTAGTACCTTAGGCCTCTGTTCTCTTTGAATGCACCGAAAGTCTGAAGCAACGAAGCAGGCAAAGAAACCGCGACAGAGAGGAGATCTTTGCAAGATAAGTGAGTCTCCACAGGCGAAATGCCTGTGAAGACCTGGCCAGGAGCAGGGGAATACGCGAGGCGAATGTTGCAGAATCTCTGTGGTTGTTCGTAAGAGGGAACAACTGCCGTGAAGATGCAATATTCATAATTTTGGCACTTGTTCATAAATGATAGAGGGCACTTATCACATAACTTCGAACATTCGCTAAAGGGAATGTTCTTAACCCGGGGATTTACCTGTATTGAAATGGGTATAACTTTTTCTTGTTTGCTGGTCCATAATAGAAATAAAGATTTTGATCTCCTTGTGCTGCTATATAATAGAAAAACTATTGTTCAGAAATTGTTATAAAAGTATAAGTCAATCATTAAAATTAGCTTATACAACATATGCAAAACATCAAGCAACTGAATTATCTTAACTTAAAATTTTAATTAACCAAGCTCCAAAGGACTGAAAGAACAAAATGTATTTCAGCTTTCTGAAATATGGCAATTGGCTTTTGAAATTATAATGGGATCTCAGAAAAAGAAAATCCAATAGCTATTCTTAGGAAATTTCTCAAGCTCTGTCAGTACATGTCTGTCTTCTATTGAAAGCAGCAGTCACATCTCTACATTTGACCAGAGATTTGACCAGATCTGACAAATGATTAAGTAATTTTAAAATATGAACAATAGGAAGACAGATATTAATCAGTTTAATATCTGGCTGTAAAACAAGGTTGGAGAGTATGAAATAAGATTGATTTACTGAATTTAACTGGTGTGGAGTCTGATCTAATTCCAAATAAAAAGTTGGTTCAAAATTTTATCTGTGACATGAAGGAAGAAAGGTGGTATGCATATAAAATAAATGTGCCAAATAACAGAGATGTGCCAAATGGTTCAAGTAAGAACAATTTTGAGTGTTCTATGCTCAGAATAAAACATGTTTCAAGAGAAATTAGCTTTAAGATATGCAGCTAATGCTTATGTTGCTAGGCAGAATTACTTAGGGGCTGGAGTATAGCAATGGAGGACTGACCATCTGGCAGCTGTTAATGAGAGACTTAGAAATAAAGGCAGGGGATTGCTATGACTGGGCTTGACTCACTGTAGATGCTTGTGTTGCTTGTTAAACTCATGTGCATATCTAATTGTCTGCTTATGAAACTGGTCATGGAAGTAGAAAATATGACATAGGACCTGCAGTCAGAGTTGTGCAGTCAGCTGGCTTTATGATGAAACTAAGAAAAGGAACAATGCTGCGGAAGGGACTTTTGAACTCTTTGCTGAGTTAACCTAGTTCCATCCATTAACCACCAAGGTACTGAGATCAGGAACGGTGATCCTGTATGAATCTAAGGCCATCATTGCTGGTGGTGGTGGCAGTAAATCAAATATTCCAGCAGACCGCTTATTTTCATGAATCAGAAAATACTGCAAGCCTGGATGTAGTATAACATACAATCACTTCAAACCACGTAGATTTACTTTCATGTGCATAAAGCAGCTTTCAAGGGCTGGTTGTCGGTGGAGGTTTGAAGTCATCTGTAATGCAGATGATGGCTTTGCACAACCAATCCTTCTTCATGGTGAAGGATGCAAGATTGCCAAATAGCTTACAAGTATAGCTTACAAAATAGCTTACAAAACCATTCTGCAGAGTCTATCTCTTTGAGCATGTGTGCAATGTCACATATAAAAATAGGGTGGGCTTTCATTGCAATAGTACGGTGCTGGTTTTACCCCTTCACACTTTGGGTCTCTTTAGATGTTCCTGCTACCATATTTCTAGTACCACCATCCTTATCAAGCAGACAATAATCTAACTGTATAAGTTACTCAGGGAACAAATGTTTGCTGCTAGTAGCAGAGTGCTCGATTTAAATTGCATTCACTTTAGACATCCGTACCACTAATAAGCATAGCAGCTTAGCCAACATGGTTTCATGATCATGGGTAGTGGGTCAAACTGAAGAGCAATCTGACAGGCACAGCGTGGCACCAGCAGCTGCAGTGCCTGCTAACAGAATCTGATTGTGTGTGAAAATGCTGTTGGTTTGGCTTCTTTGTTGATGATTTTTCTGTCCTTTGGCAGCTAAAAAAAATAAAAATAAATGAAAGTGCAGGCTCTATATTGGCTGGACCAAATATATCACATAGAATAGAATAACAGAGTTGGAAGGAACTTGGAGGTCTTATAGTTTAAGCCCTGCTCAGGCAGGAAACCCTACACCATTTCAGACAAATGGTTGTCCAATCTCTTCTTGAAAAGTTCCAGTGTTTGAACTTCTGGAGGCAAGTTGTTCCACTGATTAATTGTTC
Organism: Arizona elegans; assembly: GCA_022577455.1. Lineage (NCBI taxonomy): Eukaryota > Metazoa > Chordata > Lepidosauria > Squamata > Colubridae > Arizona > Arizona elegans. The sequence continues at coordinate 62,290,198 of JAKOOJ010000009.1, forward strand.
TAGATAAAGTATATCATTCTGGAATGAGCCTTTTTTTTTTCATTTAATGCATACCCCAATGAATATTTACTTATGCTACCAACAAAGCGTAAATTTGGAAAGTGTTGTGAAACAAAGTCATTATTTTTAAAAAACAATTAACTGATTTTTTTATTATATTGTTTTCCTGTGGATCTTAGGGATTCTTTTTATAACATATATGTAAACGATTCTAGATAGAGATGATGTCATTGGCCCATATAATCTAATTAGCTTCATAATTAAATGATTTGAATATAGTTCCCCTTGGGTCTTGTGCAAAAACATGCCTTGGGACTTTAGTTTTTCTTTTTTAAAAATATTAAGAAAAGTAACAAGTTTTATTTATGTGAAGGCCGTTTGTTCTTTGGTACAATTGAATTCCCTTAGCTTATTCTGAAAATAGGTCATTGAATGCTAGGATTTGCACTTATGACAACAGATTTATAAGGAAATCTTTTCTCTCACCATAAGCCAAAGTGCAGCATATAAATAGAATCTGCGGTGTCCATCATGTAAACCATTGCATATTTATTCTTTGGCTTAGAAAATTATCTAGATAGGCTTGTTGAATCTTATTGAGCTTGTCCACCCATCCCTTGAAAACTTTCCTTTCGGACTACTTGGGTATAGAAACTGTACTAAAAATAAATATAAAAAGCACCCACATCTATCTTCCCTATCTGTGTATGTACTAAATCTCATTTTGCCTTTCAAGCCGTGTTAGCAACTTTGAGAAAAATAATGTTGAATTCAATTGTTTCCAAGCTTACAAGCTAAGAAAATTTGTGATCCAAGCCAGATAATTACAAGTTTCAGTGACATCATTATACTGAATACATATATATCAAAACAGGATAATTAGGCTGATGTTATGGAAAAAAGCTGGCCTATCTCATTAAGAAAGGCTTTTAGTGGCACATTATTGAAGTAGCAATGTGATATAAAAATTAATGAATTTTCTTTTTCCAGAAAAAAGGAAGGAGTATCAAAATATAGTGTTAAGATTAAAGTTTCAGCAAATATACAGCATTTAAATATTATGTTCACCCTACGATAACACAGTTGGAAACCGCACTTTGGTATTTGGAAAGTATTGTTCATTTTTCATAAAATAAAGTTTACATTATAAGCACACTGAATTAATGAGAAACAATTTCCAATTAATAAAAGTACTCTTGGCTTCTAAAATTGATCTTTATGCAAAATATTTCAGAAGCACAGAAAAGAGTTTTGAGAGCAATAATTACTTTTAAACAATATATATAAGAATTAGGTGCTAAAAAAAACTTATTCCTTAAGATTAGTTAAACATAAAGCATATTTTTCCTTAGATTTTTAAGTATTTAAAAATCAGTAAAATTTTCAGTAGTTAACATGAATGATTTTGCATTTAATTTTTATAAACTTTGTGTAACTTATAAAACAGTTTTGTAGATTTTTACATAGAATTGAAATTGTTATTGCTGTTGTTATTCATCTAGCCTTTACGCATGTAGATGTTTTCTACATGCATAAAATTAATAAGTTTAAATAAATTAAAAATTATGCAACAGAAAAGACCAACATCTAAGTAAGTCAACTTTAAAGAATCTCTACAAATGCTCTACCACAAAAGGAGAATTGGTTGTATACCATTCCAGTGCAAATTATTTAATCCTTAGAATAAAGAATAAAACTAATGATGAAAATCAGTGTATTTTTACCACATATCTAGAAAATGACGGAAAACTCTAAATGAAGAGCATTATACATGAATATGCCTTATCAAAGAATCATGAAATGAAAATATTTGAGAACAAGAAAGCTGCTATAAACTACTCTCCCTGAATTTGAAGAACATAGTGAAAACAAAAGTAGACAGATCATATGAAGGGGAAAAATCAAAAGTGGGGAATTAAAAAAAATATGTAAATTAGTAATCATAATACCAGCAATTTAATCATTCTATAGTCTGTAGCTCAAATTGCTCAACATTATTTCTGAATTTAATTCTAACTCCAACCTGAGGATGATACTATTGTATAAATTGATTATTTTTTTAAATTTTCTGCCAAAGAGCAAAGTGTTTGCCACAAGTCTTCAACTCCTACTGTAAATGCAACTACACTGAATAAATCCTATTTCACTTCATGAATTTATTTTTAATATATATGGTTGGTATTGTTAGGCTTAAATGTCATACCAGGCAGAATTTCAGTATAGAAATATTCAGGTTTGCATTTTATGTGTTCAATCTTTGAGTTAGGTAGATGTCACATACAACAAGAAAAAACCTAGGAAGACACTTCAGCTTTCAATTTTAATTATGTATCATCACAGTGAAACCAGTAAAAAAGGTCTCCTACTCATCCCACATTCACACACAATGCCATACAAAATATGCATATATACTGTGTGTGTGTGTGTGTGTATGTGTATATGTGTATATATATATATATATATATATATATATATATATATATATATATGTGTGTGTGTGTGTGTGTGTGTGTGTGTGTGCGTGCGCACACACACACATGTGTATATTCATGTATAATCAAAAATAATTCAATAAAATCAAGAATATAGCAAAATAATGCCCTACTGATTCACCTTACATGTATTATTCAGGAACACAATTTGTATCTGGAAATAGAGCTTCACCATTCCCAACTAGAAGAAAATGAGTTGAAAAGATGGTATTGAGAAAGGAATAGTCTATTAACATCTATATTTCTATAGGAATAGGCTAAGCAGGAAATTTTCATATATATACATGAAATACATACATATATACAAACACATTTAAATATCTCTTCAAATATGTAAGCATCCATCTAAATTTTTCAAAATTTCCTTTGTGTATATGGATTCATTCTTATTTGTAACATACAGTCCACTTTAAGTGAGTTGTATCTTAGAGTCTACTGTGGAATAAACCATTTTCTAATGAGAGGTGCCAACATTTTCAGAAAAAACCTTATGTGAAATCTAGCAAAAACCACAGGAAGAATGTTATGAAGTTATGTTACAAGTAGTTATAGGATTCTTATCTCTTCTACCCTATCCACAGATGCTTGATTTCTTCTTCACTGCTACACAAATTTTATGTTGTCTTTTATTTAGGTTATGGCTGCTGGCATATGATTTATTGCATCCATACTCCATCCCATATTTCATTCTGCTGACACAAAGTGACATGAATTTCATTCTTCTTCCTCCAGCAAGCCACATGCCTTCAGGTCAGTTTAGCCAGCAAAATGCAAAAGCAATAACAGGTGCTGCTATATTTCAATGAATGCAAAAGTACATTACTAAGAGATGGTATTAAAATGTGTATTAGATAAGTATATTAATGGGGATAAAGAGTTACTTCACTCTGGGATAATTACATGTAATCTAATTTCCAGTAAATAGGTTACTGAAAACCAATTATAACAGCTCTTCCTTTTTAAGGATAACCTGGTTCCCAAGCATCCTGAAAAATATATTTACACATTAGTTTGCTGGAAGAGGAAGGGGTAACAGCTCTACTCAATCACCATGCTGTGATGAAGATGCTAGTATTAAAAATAACCTTCTAAAATTAAAGCCAGATTTATGTTATATATTTTTCCTCTCAACTCAAATGTACAGAATTATTTTGCTTCCTTATAATTAAAGCAGAAATAAATCTAAAGTTCATTTTGTCTTAGAAAAACTATTGCTCCAACAGAAAGGAAGCCAAGTAACTCATTCAAGGCTGCTGATGTTGGTTTCCAAGATATAAAACTCAATTAGGGAGAAACCACTGAAGTGTATTTGACATTCCACAACAATTTATGCTATCACAAAATCTGTGTCATTGTGGTATGCAATGGAAACTTTTTGGGAGAATTGTAGGTGGCATGCGCAGCATTAACCAGCAGTACCTGCTGTCATCCTGCATAACCCATGTTCATCCTCTAGAATACATCAACCATTGTCCAAATAGTCTGATTTGCCTTTTGCCAACTGGAGGATAAGCTTTTTAAAAACTCTCAGCTGAAAGTCTATAGAGATTCTCAGTCACCCAGGTCATGGTTGTCCCACAGGTGCTTTTTCAAGAGGCAACTGGACTTTCTTGTTTTTCTTTCAAGACATTTCACTTCTCATCCAAGAAGCTTCTTCAGCTCTGACTGGATGGTGGGGAATGGAAGGATTTATACTCCTTGCAGACAGCTGGTCATTTGCATTCTTTTAGCTGAAATTTGTATTTAATTGAATATTTTTGGTGTGCAATAACTAAACCAAGCTTAGAGAACTCCAGACTCCACCCTGAGCTACACATATTCTCTTATCTTTTATAACTAAAGATAAGTTTACACATGTGGGTTTGACTTTTTGCCCGAACAAAAGTAAAAAACAGGAAACTGTAGGGTCATTTCTAAACTATTTGCTGCCAGAATTCAGCAGCAGCAACTTAAAAGTTCTGGAGAACAAGGTAGAAAATACTTAAGTCAGTAACTGTATTTTATCTATCCACCTATTTCATGTACCACCTATTATAATTACATTTTTGCAATTAATTTTTTATACATAATATTAACATTGTAGAAATCTACAAGGCTAGCCAGAGGTCAAATTCAATGCCAAAAGATAATATGTATTTAATAATAATAATAATAATAATAATAATAATAATAATTATTATTATTATTATTATTATTATTATTATTATTATTATTATTATTATTATTATTTTATTTCTATACCGCCCTTCTCCCGAGGACTCAGGGCGGTGTACAGCCTATTTAAAAACACAGACAAAACAACAGTATAAAATTTAAAATAATTAAATAGGTGGCTCAAATTTAAAACCCCAATAAATTTAAATACCCAATTTAAAACTATTGTGTTGATAGTCCGGCCTGGCGGAACAACAGGGTCTTCAATGCGCAGCGAAACACCCGGAGGTCGGAGATCTTACGAATTTCCGGGGGCAGTTCATTCCACAGGGCTGGGGCTCCCACAGAGAAGGCCCTCCCACTGGGTGTCACCAGCCGACATAACTTGGCTGATGGCACCCTGAGGAGACCCTCTCTGTGGGAATGGACTGGTCGGTGGGAGGCTATTGGTGGCAGAAGAAGGTCTCGGAGGTACCCGGGTCCTATGCCATGGAGCGCTTTAAAGGTGGTAACCAACACCTTGAATCGCACCCGGAAGACCACTGGGAGCCAGTGCAGCTCGCGCAGGAGGGGTGTCACATGGGCACAACGGGTTGCGCCCATAACCACCCGCGCGGCCGCATTCTGGACCAGTTGGAGCCTCCGAGTGCTCTTCAAGGGGAGCCCCATGTAGAGAGCATTACAATAGTCCAACCGGGAAGTAACAAGGGCATGAGTGACCGTGCGCAGGGCGTCCCGATCCAGAAAGGGCTGCAACTGGCGAATCAGGCGAACCTGATAAAAGGCCCCCCTGGCCACGGCCGTCATATGCTCTTCCAAAGACAGCCGCGCATCCAGGAGGACACCCAGATTGCGAGCCCTCTCCGTGGGGGGCAAAGATTCACCCCCGATAGTCAGCGATGGCACCTGCTGACTATATCGGGGCGCCGGGAGCCACAGCCACTCGGTCTTGGAGGGGTTGAGTCTGAGCCTGTTCCTCCCCATCCAGATCCGCACGGCCTCCAGGCAGCGAGACATCACATCAAGGGCATCGTTGGAGTGGTCTGGGGTGGAGATGTACAGCTGAGTATCATCAGCGTACAGATGGCACTTCACCCCAAAACCACGGATGATCTCACCCAGCGGCTTCACATAAATGTTGAACAGGAGGGGCGAGAGGACCGACCCTTGCGGCACTCCCCATGCGAGACGCCTTGAGGTCGACCTCTGTCCCCCTGCCAACATGAACTGCGAGCGGTCGGAGAGGAAGGAGGAGAACCACCGCAAAACGGTGCCCCCTATTCCTAACCCCCTCAACCGCTGCAGCATGATACCATGGTCGATGGTATCAAAAGCCGCTGAGAGATCTAATAGGACTAGGACAGAGGAGCAACCCCTGTCCCGAGACCTCCAGAGATCATCCACCAATGCGACCAATGCCGTTTCTGTGCTGTACCCCTGCCTGAAGCCCGACTGGTACGGGTCTAGATAGATAGCTTCATCCAGGTGCCGGGGAAGTTGTTGTGCCACCACGCTCTCAACAATCTTCGCCACAAAACGAAGGTTGGAGACTGGACGATAGTTGGCTAATTCAGCCGGGTCCAGGGAAGGCTTCTTGAGAAGGGGCCTCACTACCGCCTCTTTCAAGGCGGCAGGAAAGGCACCCTCACTCAAAGAAGCACCTATAATCCCCTGGAGCCAGCCTCGTGTAACCTCCCGGGAGGCCAGTACCAACCAGGAGGGACACGGGTCCAATAAACACGTGGCGGCACTAATCTTACCCAGAACCCTGTCCACATCCTCGGGAGTCACAGGATCAAACTCCTCCCAGATAACATTCTCAAGACCTGCCCCGGTCTCCTCCCGTGGACTCATCCAATCGGAGTCCAAGCCATCCCGAATCCGAGCAACTTTATCGTGCAGGAATTGCACAAAGTCCTCAGCACGACCCTGCAAGGGATCTTCCCGCACTCCCCCCCGAAGAAGGGAGTGGGTCACCCTAAACAGGGCGGCTGGGCGGTTCTCTGCAGATGCGATAAGAGCGGAAAAATGGTTAGAGTTTGCCGCTTTTATCGCCACTAGGTAGGTCTTGATATAAGACCTCACCTGTGTCCGGTCGGAATTGGATTGACTAGTCCTCCAAGTGCTCTCTAGGCATCTTTTCCGACGCTTCATCTCTCTCAGCTCCTCAGAGAACCAAGGAGCTAATTGAGATCGGCATCGGGTCAGAGGCCGCAAAGGCACGACGCGGTCCAAAGCTCCAGCGGCCGCCCTTTCCCAGGCAGCCACCAGCTCTTCAGTCGAGTCGTGTGTTAGAGTCTCAGGAAACGGCCCAAGCTCCGTCAGGAACCTTTCAGGATCCATCAGGCGCCTGGGACGGAACCATCTGGTCGGTTCCGTCTCCCTGCGGTGGGGGCAGGCGGTAGGAAAGTCTAGTTGAAGGAGTGAATGATCTGTCCATGACAAGGGTTTAATATCTAGGTCCCCTCTACCAAGATCATTCAACCACTAACCAGAGATAAAAATCAGGTCCAGAGTGTGTCCCCCTATGTGAGTGGGGCCTTGAACTAACTGGGTCAGGTCCAAGGCCATCATGGAAGCCATGAACTCCCAAGCCACCTCTGACGCCTTACCTGCGGATGGAAGGTTGAAATCCCCCATGACAATAAGTCTGGGGGTGTCGACCGCCACCCCGGCAATGACGTCGAGTAGCTCGGGCAAGGTCGCTGCCACGTGGCAGGGAGCCAGGTACGTAGTCAGCAAACCCATCTGCACCCCACGGCCCCACTTCACACAAAGGGACTCACATCCGGCTATCTGAGGAACAGTGGTCTCCCTCGGACAAAGACTCTCCCTAATGATCACCGCCACTCCCCCACCCCTCCCCTGGGCCCTTGGCTGATGAAATGCACGGAAACCTGGCGGGCACATCTCTACGAGGGGGACCCCCCCTCTTGGCCCAACCAGGTCTCCGTAATACCTGCCAGGTCTGCACCCCCCTCCAAAATAAGATCACAGATGAGGGGGGCCTTGTTAACCACTGACCTGGCATTACATAACATCAGCCGTGGACCCTGGGCCTGAGGCTCTACACAACCCAGGACACGAGTTACGCATTGGGAGCCGGAGTGCGCAATCGCTCGGAGACAGCGCGTGCGCACCCCCGACACCTGATATGACCCCCTGCGCCCGTCATACCTGCCCCTCCCACTCAAGATTTTAATTACACAGCCCTTTCTATCGTCCCCCTGCCCCCCGGTTAAATTTCCTTTCGCGACCCCTCTGCTGCAGCTAATCAACCCATCATCTCGCACAGTCACTATCTGGACCCCCCCAGGTCCACTTTTACAACCCCCACCCGTCCTCCCGGGTCCCCTTAAAATTTTCCTTAAAAATTTTGCTAAAAAACCCCTCAGCCCCCTCTTTGCTGCATGCCATCTCTCGGGGTCCCAAAGCCCGTCATCAAGATAATCAATGATTTAATCAATCATATTTGTATAGCCACCAATCATACAAAGTTACTAAGTGGTTGTACATACTTGATTATACATACTACAATCAAGAATATATAAACCATTATAAACCATATATATATATGGTTACCATTAAGCAACCAATTTAAATTAAAACAAATGAATTTTAAGAAAACATACAGAGTGCATTCCATTCACTCTCATACAATCATCTAACAGGCTGCACTTAACCATGGACTCCCCAAACTAGTTGACAAGTTATGTTTCAAGGATCTTTTGGAAGGCCAACATGTTGGGTAAATTGGAAAAAGCAAACATTATTTTTTTTTTCTTGGATTCTGGCTGTTGTTTCCCTTTGAAGAAAAAGATACCTTCTTTTATTCATCTGCTTCACTATGTTTGCTGGTGGCTGCAGAGCTTCCAAAACATGTGTTTCCTGTTTCCTTCTACTCCTGTTTAAAAGTTGAGACCTTATTGGCAACTCTGCTGTGCCGTACAGGGGAAAAGGCTAAAATGGGAAGGGAGATCCTGCAGCACAAGTACTTGCAATTTTTCTAAACAGTCTACAAGTTTTCTTTTTTCAGTTCTTACTGAAAAGGAAAAACAAGAAATCCAAAAAGAAGCCAGAATGACTGCACAAATATCTGTGTGATAAACTGAAAGACAAAAAGCATAAGTACAAAAAATGGAAAGAGGGACACATAACTAAGGCAGAATATCAGCAGATAGCCTGAATCTGCAAAGATGAAGTCAGGAAAGCAAAGGCTCAGAATGAACAAAGACTTGCAACAAAAGTCGAAGATAATTTTTAAAAACTTTCTTTCAAAATATAAATAACAAGGAAACAATTAAGGAAACAGTCCACTAAAAAGAGAAGATGGTAAGGAAGTAACAGGCAGTAGAGAGAAAGCAGAGCTGCTTAACTCATTCTCTGCATCAGTCTTCACACAAAAAGAAACTATAGCCCAATCCCCCAAACACATAACTGTAAAAGACAGACTAGAAATAAAAGTTAAAATAACCAAGAAAATGGTTAGAAAACACCTGTCTGATCTTGATGAATATAAATCACCAGGACCTGATGGATTACATTTCAGAGTTCTGAAGAAGTTGGCAGATGTTATCTCAAAACCATTGTATTCTATCTATAAAAATTTTTGGAGCACTGGGGAACCACCAGAGGATTGGAAAAGAGCTGATGGTTCCCCTCTTCAAAAGAAAAGGAAAAAAACAGACTCAGGAAACTACAAACCAATCAGCTTAACATCAATACTGGGAAAGATACTGGAAAAAATAATCAAAAAACAGATCTATGAACATCTAGAAACAAATACAATTATAACTAGTATCCAACATGGGCTTGTTAAAAACAGATCATGCCAAACCTATCTTATTTCATTCTTTGACAGAGTGACTACGTTAGTAGACCAGCGAAATGCTGTGGACATTGAATACTTAGACTTTCAGCAAGGCATTAGACAAAGTAGACTACAACCTACTTCTTGGTAAACTATAAAAATGTGGGATAGACAGCATCACCACCAGATGGATTTGTAATTGGCTGACAAACCATACTCAAAGAGTAGTCCTTAATGGTATTATGTCTACATGGAAGAAAATAAGCAGTGGGGTACTACAAGGTTCCATCTTAGGCCCAGTACAGTACTCCTTCAATATTTTCATAAATGTCTTAGATAAGGGAACAGAAGGAGAACTCATCAAACTTGCAAGACACCAAACCTGAAGATATAGGCAATAGCCCAGAAGATAGATCCAAAAAGATCCAAAAAGACCTTAACAGACTTGAACAATGGGTCCTATCCAACAACATGAAACTTAATGTGGACAAAAGCAAGGTTTTACATCTAGGCAAAGGTACAAGTACAGATTAGGTGAAACCTGACTCAAAAACAGTAACATGCTCTGCTACATAATGTACTCATAGTATGAATCATATTTTGTACAAACCTATAAGTGACCAACTAAAAGTAGGACTGCATTATAAAAGCACCTTTAAAGTATTAATATAAAAGAAATTTAAAAATATATTAAAGAAATTGATGTACAGTATACATATATGAATGATCAGAATACTGCTACAGTAACTGCCACTACTTTAAGACTGAAATAAGATGGTAATATATACTTATTATGAACTTTCTGTTCCAAAGAAATATATTTGAACAGTGAAGATCCAGAAAGATGCTTTTTTCCTGTTGTATTATAATCAGTTAATTACAGGTAGTCTTCAACTTACAACAGTTCACTTAATGACCATTAGAAATTACAACAGCACAGAAGAAAGTGATTTATGATCATTTTTTATATTTATGACTGTTGCAGCTTCCCCATGGTCACATGATCAAAATTCAGACACTTAGCAACTGACTCATATTTATGACCGTTGCAGTGTCCTGGGGTCATGGTGACCTTCTGACAAACGAAGTCAATGGGGAAGCCAGATTCATTTAACATCCATGTTCCTAACTTAACATCTTCAGTGATTCACTTAACAACGGTGGCAAGAAAAGTCATAAAATAGAGAAAATTTACTTAACCAATGTTTCAATTGTGGTTGTAAGTCAAGGACTACCTGTATTTGGGAGGCTTTGCTTGTTGGTGAAAATGAACAATCATTTCTTCAGTATTTCAGCTTGAAGACTAAAAACTTTATGGCATACACTGTGAACATCCTTCATGCCCTTAATATTGAGTAGTACAGCAGACCAGAGCATTTTATTGCCCACAGGCCATATTTGACTGTCCCTGTCTGGCGTGCAATGGCTGGTGGATGAGGGCAGCAGTGGCAGTGGCATGAGAGGGTGGCAGCCCTCCAGAACAGTCCCAGATTTTCAGGTGGCCCCTTGGGAAAATTAATTGCCCATGCCTGAACTACGGGAATACCCAAATTTTTAAGCAATACTAATGTGTATTTTAAAGCTGTAACACTAAATCTCCAGCTGTGTTGTCTTTCCTTATACTGAGACGCAAACTAATTCTCCATCAAAGTCAATAAAGATTTGATTGGATTTATCCAATATTATTTAGAAGGAAATAACATCCTTCCAGTAGAACAGAAAGGAAATGAAAGAAAAAGCAGAGATACAAAAGATCAACTTCTGATTAATAAGATGTAAATGGAAACAACCAATTTACATATTATCAACATAGAAAATTAAGAAACTAAGAAAAAATTTCCTGTCATTTGGAACAATTAGTCAATGTAATGGCTCACCACAGTAAGTTGTAGATGCTACAACAGTCTAGGATTTTAAGAAGATATTGGACAACTATTTGTCTGAAATTGGTATAGAGCTTCTTCTTGAGCAGGGAGTTGGACTAGAAGACCTCCAAGGTTACTTCCAACTCTACTATTCTGTTATTTTAAAGTATCAAGATCTGAAAATCAAAGTTGAAAGATTATGGCATAAACCCGCTGTGGAGATCCCACTGGTGATCAACACACTGGGTGCAATACCAAAATATCTTGGACAGCACTTAGAAAATTTGCACGTTGATAGGAGTTTCCAACTAAAGTTCACAGTGCTTGGATTCACACATATACTACACTGATACATTTTGATATTCTTGTTTCTCAGGAAGAACTCAATGTGTATGAAGGCCAACACCAACTTAAATACTGGCAGCTGTGAATTCACATGTTTACATATCTATTTTAACCTTGGTCAAATAAAACTGCTTTATATTCCTTCCTTTTACTTTTAACAATCCTAATCTTTATTGTCTTCAAATAATGTTCTTTATTTTTTTTCATTTTTTTTCTTTGCCCCTTCTCAGAAAATTCTTCAAAGCTTGAACAAGTTTCTTTTGTAAATCCAATATAAGAAAATCATCAAAGTCACTTTCTTGGTTTCTTATTTTTATATCCCATTTAATTATTAAGACATCATCCAGATTTGTTTGTTTGTTTGTTTTATTGTTTTTGGTATCTCCAATGTAACATTGGAATGTATGAGGAAGAAATGGATAAAGGCAGACTCAACCATCACAGCAGAATGAAAAGCCAGCAAGTATATAATTCCTTTTCAGACAAAGAAAAGAGTTAAGACAACCCACAAATGCACCATATAGTTTCTGCTCAGAGGAGACCACAAGGCAGTGAGTTTAGGTATGAGAAACATGGAGATAACCATCTTTTGAGCACTTTCAAAAATATATTGGGTTTGCATACTTCCTTTTCTAATCACTTTCAGTAATTGCTTGTTAACTGATTTTCAGTTATGAGGTTGTGGATCAACATGTTGTAGACCACTGGTAAATTTCCTTCAACCCTTAGCAAAAGAAATTTTAAATACAAATTTAAGGACTAAGCAAAAAAATTCTTTGGAATATACACCAAAAGAGAGATTAGAACTTTTATTTCATATAGTTAAAAATGGACTAAAAATCCAGATGGATTTGAAATAAGATTTTGGATTTAATTATAAGAATCCTTCCTGTGGAAAATGTTTTTGTTTTGAATTCTCTTTAAAAAATAGTATGAGAGATTGAAGGCCACTAGAGGGAACCAGAAGGAATTAAAGACTACAATTGAAGGAGAACAACACATTTCATTAACTAATACAGAATGAAGCAAAATATTTTAACACTGAGCATATTGAAGAATATTTTTGAAGAATGGACTTAGAAGTTGATTTTAAGACTGTCTGCCTCTAGAGATACACTGTGTTTCAAAGATGTTATGAAAGGGATGTAAGCTTTATCTGACATTTTCTGACCTGAAAATGAATTTAAAAATGACAGCTACAAGAATGATATTGAAAAAGTCCAGGTCATTTCTTCAATTTCTATTACTTCCCATACATTCACTATTATTTGCTAATGTGGGAATGAAATACAGGTAGTCCTCAATTTATGACCACAATTCAGCCCAAAATTTATGTTGTTAAATGAGAAATTTAAGTGAATTTTGCCCAATTTTACAACCTTTATTGCCAGAGTTATTAAATAAATCACTGCAAATGTTAAATTAGTGACATGGTTGTTAAGTGAATCTGATTTCCCCATTGACTTTGCTTGTGAGAAGGTTGCAAAAGGTGGACATATGACCCTGGGACCCCATAACCATCATATATGAGTCAGTTGCCAAACTCTGAATTTTGATCACATGATCATGGAATGCTGCAATGGTTGTAAGTGTGAGAAATGGTCACAAGTCACTTTTTTCAGTACCGTTGTAACTTTGAACAATCACTGAACAAACTATTAAGTTGAAGACTACCTATACAGTACATATGTATTTTAGGTTTCCTTATTGTAACGACTCATTACAGTAAAGCATTTATAGAAAGGCATGCAATTTATAATTATATAGTTTATAAAGCACTTCAAAGCAACAAAACATTATATAAAGCAGATGACTTCAAACAAAAAAAGAACAAAAAAATTCATGCGTCACAATTCATACTAGTTTTTAAATGGTTAATTACAAATTATACAACAGTGACAGAATTCTTAATTTATAAATATACACTGTGTATCTTACACTTTATAAGGAAACTATAATTTGGAAGGTCTCCGCTTGTATGCTGTGCATAATTTTACACCACTGTAGCTAATTAAACATTTTAGTGTAATCATCTGTCTTGTTTTTAACATTGCGCCAAAAGAAACATGAAATCAAAGTGATTTACTCTTCATTAAGGATGGATATCTGAACTGCAAATATACAAATATAACATGTAAATCATGTCCAGTCCATCACTATGTGGATGGAGCCCATGGCAAATATTAGAAACAAGATAAAGTATTTAATGTAGGTTTCTGAAAACCGTTCAAAGCAATTCTTTAAAATGAATACTCAAGAGCTTTGAGGCAGCCACAATTTTCAAAGGATGAGCTTGGCTGCTTCACAGTACTTTACTGTTGTTGTTTTTTTACTTGAGCATGAATGCCATTGGATCAAAGCAAATCAAGGCAGTAATGCCTTGGGTACATGTACTTTCATACTGAGAAGACCAAGAAAAAGCATCAGTGTCAAAGTCAAGCCTTTGAAAGATGTGGATGCCTCTCTGCTCCAATTAGCAGGTTCAGAAGGTTGCTTTAAAAAGTGGCTCTCCAACAGCTTGTGCAAGCATCTCCAATACACAGACTGATACAGAGGAACAGCATTCTGCCAAGGGCCCTCAGCTGGAGTGCAATCCAGAGACAAATCCAGGAGACAGTATAAAAATATAAATTCAGGATCAGAGTTACAGAATAAGTCTGAATAAAGAAAATGAATCATGAATCATCCAAAGAAGGTCCATCAATTATTAATCAATTTGAATAGTATAATCAGTTTAAACTGATGAAAATTAGTGCAATATTGCAGTTTAAAGGGGATCAACCCTGTCAGGTAGAAAGGAAGCTTGGTTGTGCTAAGTATTTTAAATAAGGCAGGAATGCATGATTAATTATAACAGCAAATCCCACTGATAGAATAACGAACAACAATGAAGAGATTAACATTGTTCAGACATTCCATGTTTTCTCAAATGTGAGAAAATATCTTTTCCAGGGATAGATTGCTACCCTATTTCTTTGCTTGATCATCTTTCCTTAAAAATAATCCTAACAAATCAACTGGTTCGGAAAAAAAATCCTGTCTGTCTGGCTCACACACACCGGTTGCTCCAGCAGCGTGTGGTTCGGTAAACCAGTAGCAGCGGCAACACGTGACTCCGCCCACCCTTCCTGATGTCGTTACTTCCTGGTTTTAACCAGGAAGTAACCCATTTTTGACCCTCTGCGCATGCGCAGAAGGCTTTGCGCGTGCGCAGAGGGTCAAAAATCAGACGTGACGATGGCGCACACACTTCCAAACCAGTAGGAAAGGTAAATAGATTTCACCCCTGGACCACACTTAATATTTTTGGGGAATTGAATACCACCAAAGCAAATTATTCTGTATCATATAACAGATGGATTTAGGAAAAGCTTTAAGAGAGTATTCTTTACTTCTTAACTAAGATATGCCTATTTTGACGTCTGTTATAGGATTTTTCTCCCCACTTCATTCTCAAAGCAACATGAAATTCCAACTAAATTCCAACTGTGTGGTGGGAGGGAAACTAAGTAGCTTGAAAAAAGGATATTTAAGGGGATTCATATTATCTTATTCTTACTTATTTTAGAGCTTATGCAGCACTTCTGCTTCAAAGGAGAAAAGGTGCTTTGGGGCCGACAGAGGAGTACATGTTACCTCTCAGCAACTCCATACAGCAGCTGCACCTTTTACTGAGATTTTATAGTTGTTTTGACAGCACCACACAACTCAAAACTATTTTGATTACAAATGAGAATCAAATGAATATTTTACAAGTCACTGTGGACAAATATCAAACAAGTATGTTCTCTGTTACTCATCCCTGTAGATTTTATCCTTGCACAGGAATAACTGAAATTTATCCATTTAAATGGGCAAGCAGAGGCTTCAAAGCTCTCCAATGTATAAGCATTTCCAGTATTATAATTAGACAGCTCTACTTGTCCTTGTTTTTGTGGCACCATTTTTACAATCTCTTTATATCTGGCAATCAATTCTCAAGTTGAAAGTACACTTTAATTTATTGAATAATGGCTATATGTTAAAACTGTGGCTTATTAAATTTGTTAACCAATTATATCTTGAACGTGTTCAAGTTACAATGCACAGTCTGCTATTTCTCTACCTTTGTGGACTCAGAAATCAATTGCTGAACGTAATATAGGGTGAGGCCCTAAGTCAATAGTGAACAGTCACACTTATTTGATGAAACAGCTATGATATTTTAACCTCCCATGGTCTTCTCTTGCCTCTTTCTCTTGCTAAACGCTGCTTTTATGATATGTCTATATATAAAAAACAATTTGCTTTATGCAGCATTTGCTGCAAATGCAATAGTAGAATAGAAACCAATTCTCACTGAAATAGCAACTGAGTAATCTTACTGCATATTATAAAGCTTTTCTTTTTAAGAAAAACAATGTGGGAAAAAGACTGTGCAGAATCATTCTCACTTTAAAAGTAACAAAGATATATCACCTTAAGAACATTTTGCACCTGCATTTGAGAACTTTCATTTGGAAGTTCAAACTATTTAAAAATTCCTGTGATTTTTTTTTAATTTAAAATGGGCCTTCAGGATGAGAGATGTTTTGCTAAGTTCAGAAAATTCAAAGAAATAAGTGTTAAAGCAACAATTTCTAGTTATTAATTGCAACAATAATGTAGAAATCAAGGGTAATTGCTGTGCACTGATTTTTCCTTTCCTCGACCTTTTTATGTATAACATTACTTTTCCAACACTATTATTATTAAGATGACTTAATAGGATTGAAACATTTATCTCATAAACATGCAATAGAGTTGATGATATTTCAGTGGCATTTTATTTAAATATTGAAAATTTGATATATATGTGAATAGTAAAAAGTTTCCAAAAATTAAAAAATGCTAAATTATTGACTGTACAACAGGAGTCGATGGACCGGCACTGCTCCATGGCATGCCAGAAACCAGGCCACGCAAACAAGCAAACCCATCCACAGGATGCAGGTAGAATATGAAACGACGCCCCCTTCGGTCTGCAGAAAAGCCTGTCTCCTCAGAACCGGTCCCTGGTGCCCAAAAGATTGGGGACTGTGGCTGTACAATGTCAAAATAAGCAAATTATAGTGCTATATTGATAAGAGATTCTTATAATCTTATGATGGTGATGATCACATGCCATCAACTTGTGTTAGCCACCACATTCTATGTAGTTAACCAAGAATACAGTGTTTATTGGGAAGATAAGGAACTATTAAATTAATTTAATAATTAAATTTAACATATTAAGATTAAAGCTTTACTTTGTCTGATGCAGATTTAAAATTGCAGTTTTTAAAGTCTGTTTCAAAAATTATTCATAGATAAATTATTGCACATCAATGGAGAAAATTAACACCAAAAAGGTATTATTTATTTTTTAAAAAAGGAAATCCATTCAGACAGTAACCAAAAACCAAAAGTCTTTTAATTAAAAGACTCAAAGCACTATTGTTTGATAACACTAACATGAGTAAGGAAAAAAATGAAAGGATAAACAACCTGGAAGAAAAGAATCTGATCTTGCCAATGTCTAATATATAATTCTGGACTTTTGCTCTGATACATCATTATAAAGCTACATCAGAATCATGTGACTGCCAAGCGCAGCTGCCATTTCATTTCAGAAAATACATGGCTACTTTATAATGCTCCAAATAGATGCTATATTCATGCTTCTGCCATCTTCAAAGCACCTTTGGATGTTGAATCCAAAGTAATAGTACAGTTGTACAGTATAAGTTTTATTGATTCTTGTTAATACTCATTATTGTGTACCATATACAACAATGTAGAAAAATACTGTAACAAAATAGACCATCATGCTGTGCAATGCCAACACAATACGAGATATGTGTGATTTCCACAGCTGCAATATCTTTTGTTCCCCTGTTTATATGCCCTTATATCTCTTAGACCATAAGTATACAAATACGCCCTCTAAGGTCGAATTGTCCAAAATTATTTGAATTCAAATGCACAAATGCAAAAATCCAATTGAAAACCATTAAGCCTCTCAAGCTATTGTAAGGTGAACCATCAATGGGTCCGCGTACAAGATCAAATCCTTAATACAATTTTGCAAACCATAGAATATATTTAGAGTGGATAAAATCAAACTTTTTTGTGGATTGAGGAAGGTAAGAGGTAAATTCTTTTGTGTAAGCTTTTGCAATTCCTGAAAAAAGGTGTAGGTACTTTATTCAATAACAAAATAGTGTTGCATTTGTTCACATTTTGGGCTCTTATTTTACAAATCTTTTTGGAAATATTCAGTTCCAACTGAAACCATCAGTTATCAACTTTTCTCTATATCCACTTTCAAAGATATTCTAAATACAAACCATACCTGAGCTAATGCATAAATTGAACCTTACCATAAGTAGTCTATCTGATTATTCTTATCAACAAATGATAGAATCTTAATCCTAAATTTACAATGTATACAATGACCAAGCAGAAAATGACTAACAGGTCAAACGCACTGAGTACAATTTTGGTTACCTCAGTGTTTGTGTCTATAAAGTAATGTCTCTGTGTACTTTCTTATTCATTTTCTTGAAAACAAAAATAGGTCAGAGCCTCCAATCAAAAAAAGGGCAAAACCAGGCAGAATAAAAAGTTCAATTACTAGTGACTGAAAATATTTTACTATAAATTAAGTACCCAATTTTAGAAATCACTGATATCCAATCTGTCCAAATCGTAGTTGTTTTCTCACAAATTGTTTTCATATAAGTATGTATACACTTTTGAAGAGAAGGAGAAATTATACGTGAAGGGGAAGGATGAGAAACGGAAATTGTTCATGGAAATCTGGACTCAGTTATTATTAACTCTATATTAAGTTCTGTTGAATTTAATGTTTCATTAAAGAATTCATAGGATGCTGCTACTAAAAAGTTTTAGTATGTAGACCATCCTATAAGCCTATGGGTCTACAAGGACAAAAGAAACTCTTTGAGTTATTCTCAAGTAATTATGTTTAGGATTCAATCATGTCCAGCCAATCTGTGAAGTTTATTCCCCTCATACAGTTCTCCATTTTAAAAAGGTGAGTGTGTCCAGTGGAAAATATCTGTACCAATGAGACTATCCAACAATTCAGAATCTTTTTATGGAGACCCTATGTATGTAGACAGCCTTCAAGGTTATAGAAGGCTGTAAATTGTGAAAGAAGATAAGAAGATGACATAAGGCTCAAAGAAATCTGGGACCAGGACACCGACACGTTCTGTCTCTTGTATAAATCTTATTTGCTATGAGCCTTAGATCTACTACATGTACTCTGATTGACAGTCTAAAATAAGAATTTGAAAACACACAAGGAGCCAACAGTTTGTCACATTATTACCATTACAATTTTTATTCACCATTATAATCATCTAATATATTCTGTAGTCATCAGCCAGCATTGTGAATATTTTTCCCCATTATTAACCTTTTATAATTTGGCCAAAGTCACCCAGCTGGTTTTCATGCCTAAGGGAAGTCTAGAACTCAGTCTCCTAGTTTCTAGACCAGCATCTTAATCCCGGGACCAAACTGTCTCTGTAATATTCTATTTTGTTTATCAAAATGCAGTTTTGGAGACATATGTATCCAAATGTGCAGTTTTTATAGCTAATATCTAAAACAATGTACAACTTTTTCTATGAGCATGACCTACAACAACTTGGTCAAAAACTAACTCTTTAGTTTTTAAAAACAAATTAGTATAAATTCTCATAAGAATTTAATCAATGCAGATGTTCAGTTTCCATAGATTAGAAATTGAGTGTCCTTGTGACTATTTCCTTTCTGTCTGGAATATTTAAAGCAGTGTCCTTTAGATATTCACTGAAGACTTTGTATCTTCCCTCTGGACTTCCTTGTGTGAACATTATGAATAAATGCGTTTGCTTTATATTGCCTGGGATAATATAATGATGGAATGGATGGATGTTTATTTTTCCTTCTATACAAGTTGTGCAGCTGACTGCAAAATTGTTGTAATTTTTACATAGTGGCTATACTGACTATTTAAACCTTATAATAAACATATACAAAACGAACACAGATGTTGATGTCTTTATTAAGAGACTAAGTAATTACATGCACTAAAGTATCTAATGTGAAAATGAGCAACCAAGAATCTACCAAAAAAAAGGCACTATTAGTGCTACTTTTAACCACCTGCATCAGCTCAAATTACCTAAACAGGACATTAGCAAAAATTAATGTCATACTGTTCAACAATTCTGTTCTACCATCTTTTGCATAACAGTTATTGCACTGGAACAAATTCACCAATTAAATATAAGACACAAAGACCTAAGAGTAAATAGAATCAATGTTGTTTATCCTAAAACTTAAGAGGCAAAAAGCCTAACAGACTTATGAGAAGGTCATATAATATCTACAACAGTCGAAAGTCAAGACAATAAATTCTTTTTTAAAAGTTGTCTGGATCTTTTTTTCCCCTCCTCAGAAGAGCATGGAACAGAAATATATATTTTTGGAAGCTCTCTAGCACTGATTAGCACCTTGATGGAACTGTAGGAAAGTTTCTCAAATTTTATATAATTATCATAAAATGCTGAGGACCTTCTGTCACATTTGAAGAGGGATGTGACATATAGCAAATCACTCCAGCGTCTTCCCTTAAAAACAATTAATTTCCAAATTGTGCTCTGAGATAAACTACTTTCATGAAATACTTTTCTCAATAATTGTAGTAATTTGAAATGTTCCTTCTTCCCTTTTTCATCTTTTTTATCTGTGGATTTTTTCATAAATAAAAGCTTACCAAAATTTTAAATATTATAAGCTTGAACTATTACACCCCAATAGGGACCAATGCAATACATAATAAACCTTGATAACTGTCCAATGTGCTGAAATTATTCATATTGGTGTGCTCAGGTTGTAAGTTATGAAAAATTTAATATTTCTGATTTTAAAACCTAAACTTTTAAATGAACAATTCAATATATTTATTTCTAGATTAGATAACATTTCAAATTCTTTTGATGTAAATTAAACTATATATTTCACTTAAAGTTTGCTGTTCTTCAAATCAATTCAGATCTTATATGACTCCTTCAGAATTATTCTATCAAATGAAAAGTGTAAGATTATTTTCCAAATGTTTTATCATATTTATTATATCACCCAAGATATTTTAGACATGTACTTCTTTTTAAGTCTCAAACTTTCTTCACCATACTTTCAGTAACTGTTGAAAAAGGCAACAAATCTTAAATGGTATATGCTGGGAAAGCTAAACAAACCATTGATCATGCACCTTAAATATAATTTCTCCTACATTATGTAACCTTTTGAGTACTAATACTTGACTCTATTTAATGCAATTCCATCTGGCAAGTTAAGATGAGAGACAATGACTCTCAACCCACTTTATGACTTTTCTTTCTGTATTTCTTTCTGTACGCTAGGTAGGTAAATTACAGAATTCTTGAAGTATAATCTCTTCTGCTAAATTTTGAGAAATTTAATTTTCAGTCACCAAGTTCCAATTGCAAAATATAAATGAACAGCCATAGTTTTGAGGACTAAATAGGTCTTGTATAGCCTTCAGCCTAGTAAGACCTACAAACTTTCCAATCAGTATTTCATATTCAAACTACATCATTGAATTATTCACACTGATGAATTTTATTAATATTCATGTACTGGAATATATATCATTTACTTTTCAAAAGGCACTTTAAAGTGTTCAATCTACAGTAATTGATGTTTGGTCTCATTATTAAGCCAAGAAGTTAGGAAAAAATGCTGCAGTTCATCATAAACCAAAGAGCAGCAATTAATATTTTCTTACTTCAGCTCCATCAAAGAATGTTCTACATTTTGCAAGAATAATAAACAGCATGTATATACAAACACACACAAACACATGGAGGGGGAGGGAAAGAGTGAAAGAACCAAGAGAGAGAGAATATGCAATAAAAGTTAAGTGTTCCTTAAATAAGTTAAGCACAAGTATTTTGAGTATCAAATTGTTAAAATGATTATGTTTAGGATAAGCGGAAGACTGCATGGCAAAGATGGAAAACTAGTGGGGGAAGGTTTCAAAGAGATTTGGAGGAAACTTACCAGGAGGTTCTCAAAGAAAAGATTTTTAATTTCAGACAAAAGTTTTTCAAGAAAGCAATCTATCCTTCAGGGAAACACAAATTATAATTTTTATTCTCAATTTCTTCAGATCAGAGTAAGTTCCATTAGGCTTTCCAACATTCTCAAGAAAGTAAGCAAATGTTTTTGATTTGGGGACATGACATTTCCCCAGGCTTGAGCTTCTCCACTGTACAATTTTCATAATCCAGGTCTATGATGACTGAGAGTTTAATATATTTTGATGACATCAAGTTAGAGAAAGCAGTTTAGAGCATAATCTAAGAATTTTCAGTGTAAAAGATTTCTTTGGAAGACAAATTTATGTGGAAAGAATTTCCTGATGACAAAAGTTTAAGAGCCATTAGAAAGCAAAACCTAGATTAGGTTTTCACTTAAAGACAGGAATGACAGGAATGTATTCCCTTATTATGATATATATTTTAAAAGTATGAAAATGTCAAACAGAAAAATGACTATGAGATCATTTATGCCAATGAAAAAACAGTGTTCTAAATTTGCGCAGCCAGAATCTATTGATGTCATCCAAATAAAGAAAGACATTGAAAAAAAATGTCTATGGAGATTCTCAGTCATCCAGGTCATAGTTGTTCTAAAAGTGCTTTTTCAAAAGGCAACTGGACTTTCTTGTTTTTCCTTGAAAACATTTAGCTTCTCATCACTTTTTCAGTTCTGACTGAATGGTGGAGGATGGAAGGATTTATAAATGAGGAACATAAATCCTTCTATCTTCCACCATTCAGTCAGAACTGAAGCAGCTTCTTAGATGATGACCAAACTATCTTCAAGGGAAAAAAACCCAAGAAAGTCCAGTTGCCTTTTGAAAAAGCACCTTTGGGACAGTGAAGAAAATGGATCTTGAACTATATAGCCTCAAGCATAGTCTGACAAGAGTTTGAGGGGTAAGGAATGAAGCAACTCATCAATTTCCAGTTACAGACCTATATTAAAATAAAAGCACATAATTTTATTTAAGCATTCGCTAACACAGTTAAAATGCAATGATTTGTTAAATATACTTCTCTGTATGAGACAGCATAAAAACAGACTGTAAATCTGCAAGCATAAAGAATAAACTGAGGTGCAGCTTAGAAAATTGTGTAAGGCAAAGTATAATATAGCTTGAAGATGATTTCTTTGTCTTTGAGGGTAGAAAGGGGCTAATTCTCTGAAAATGTGGGAGTCAAGATTTTGGCATCTATTAAAATAAAGGATGTATAAAGGCTTTTTATATTCTTGAACTAAACTTAATTCTAGACTGAAAATACAAAGAATTCTCTATTCTTACTGATATTGTACAGGCATCGTTGTAGTGCAGTGGGTAAACAACTGAACAGGTAAGAAATTCAAAATAGCATATGACAGCCTTGCCACACATTTTTTTTATTGATGAAGTTTATCAAAACTTGTAATTCCTACAAAAAAGAAGAAAAGTAATTTTCAATGTTTTATTGTATTATATTTCTAAATCTTCCTGAATTATTTCTGTTGTCCCACCATGAGATCATACAGTATATGTGTATTGTATATGTATACAAGCAGCTCAAGCTTCCCAAAATAAATATTCCCAAATTAAACGTTCCTTTCAAAATAAAATAATAAGGAAAAACTTTTGAGGAATGTTCTAGTGTTCCATAATGGATTTTGATCAATATTAATTTTGTGAACCTCATACAGAGTTTATGGGTATCAAATTACTTATTAATTGTTTTATTAATGGCTTCTTTCTTAGACACCCTTTCCCTTGTTGATTTTCAGTTGATTCTCAGTAAGTGAAACTCTAATATGATACTTTACAATCATCAGTACTTTTTTAATATCATGACCACACCTGGTCTATCTGGGGAAAACAGCTTTTTTTTATAGAAACATAAGAATATTTGTAGCTGAAAATGGGACTCATAATCTCTACATTAGTAACAAGCCAACTGGCAGATGACAAAATTTAAGTCAGGGGTCAGTAAATCACCTGCTATTTTATACTAGTGCATAAATTGCTCTCTGGAAATCATATAAACTATGAAAAAGAGTTATAACAGGACACCAATAGAAAATGCAGGAAATCTTTCTCTATTAAATATCCCCATTTGTTTTGTTCTCAGACACGTTCATTCACAATTGAAAATGTATGTTAAAGGTCAATTAGGAACGTTTACAAAACAGCATAATTTTAAAAAACAAGCAGCTTTTTCTCCACATAGTATTAAAGCCTTCAGCCTGAACCACATTTATAGCATTTATTTTTCTTAGAGGAACCAAGATCATTGCTATAAAACATGCTTCCTTTCTTTATAAATATAATGTATAGGATGCTAGATACTTAGATCTCTAGAATGTCCTAATAAACAGTGACAGGATAGGGTTTGGGGATTTTTTTGTCTTTTTTTCTCTAAAAGAAAAGAAACAATGGGATGAAAAACAAGGGCAACTCAGAAGAAATAATAAATTGTGTATTTCGGAAAATTTGGTAGACTGATGCTATTATTACTGTCTGAATGCCTATACATGCCATGAAGATGTTTTGATACAATTCTCTTTTGAGACATTTCCCCTATAGTCTATGAAGAAGATGCTTGGTTGACTTTTAGCATGCCATCTGAAAAGACAGAAAGAACAGTCTCTATTGTTTGCAGAATCAATGGACTGTGTTTCTTCTTCTGTGCCTCCCCACCCCCTTCCTGTAAAAGTGCCCTTTCAAAATGTACAAAGCTGACAATTCACATTTTTTTTTAGTGTTGTCCCCTACACAAGTGCTTATTGCTTCCCAAATGTGGGGGGGGGGGGGGGCGGAGGGAGTTTGCATATGAGAAGCCTCTATTAGGAAAGCACCCAAAGAGAGCATTTCAACTTGCAACCATATATTGGATAGAAGGGATATTCCCCATCCTTATTCTTCCTGTTGAGCAAACGGGGATATTTCCACCTCCTCCCTCGCCCTTCCCACCATTATTTGTCATTATTTGTCACTCAAGCAAAAACCAAGGCTCCCTCCCTCCTCTTACCTCGACTTCCCTGTTCTTCTCTTTGTTTCTACCTATGGAACTTCTCCCATTGCTGGTCGTCTCTTGCGCTGGAATTACCGAGATCCGCCGGAGAGGCATTTGGACCAGGCTATGGGTTGCCTAAGCCTGATTGGACGCCTTTCAGCTTCGCTCCCTCTGAGTAGCCCACCTGGAAAATTGTTCATATCCTCGCGTGGCCGGAGCCTGTGCCTTGCGAAAAAGCGAAAGAGCGATTCGGAAGATTTCCTTTGAAAGAGGGCTGGGTGGAGGGGAAACGAAAAGCAAGCAAGAAGCAGCAGCAGCAGCAGCAGCAGCAGCAGCCCTGCCCGTGACTTTCAGGCAGAGCGCAGAAAGAGGCGGCCGAGAAAAGGCAGAATATTCCAGGAGTTTGAAATTCTCCGAAGAGGCAAGAGAGTTCCTGCGAGTCGGGAACTCCGCAAGCTTTGTCACTGGAGCAACCTCTTCCCCGCCCCCCACCCCTTCCTCCAGAGCATTGTGGGAGACAATTCAATGTCTCTGTTACCTAATAACTGTCATGGAAACGAAGGCAAAGCTGGGTCTTGATTAAAAGAAAAAAGAAAAAAGGCGTTCCTTTTCCTCTCACGGCTTCTCGGGCGCTTCCATTTTTTTGCACGGTCGCTTTGGTGACTCCTCGTTTGGCCGCCCGGCTGTTGCCTCCCCTCCCGAGACAGAGAGAGAGAAAAAGCAGCCAGCCGCAGCCCGCCTCGGCCGGTACCGCCTGGTGCTCTAGCGCTGCCTAGGTAATCAAATTAAGGGCACAGGCGAAAGGCGCTTAGCGTCCTATTTTGGAGCCAAATCTCTTCCCCGGAAGGCACCTCCTCGCCCTGTCCTTCAGTTAATCTGTTTAGGGTTCAAAGGAGCTGCCCCGAAGGGCAGGGGAAAAGGAATGCTTCATTCAACCTAAAATAACAAAAGTGGTGCCGACAGAAAAAGAGCAGCAATTGCAAACGGGCCTCCCCGGGGCAACCAGTAGAAAGAAAAAAAAAAACAATTTTTAACCCTTTCCTTCCGCATTTTCAGCAAAAGTCTTTAAATGGACAGGACCCGCTTGGCCGCTTTCTGGACAGTTTTGGAAAAGGGGAGACCCATGACAACAAGAGAAGAGGAGCAGTGCAGTTTAACCAGTAACTCCCTTGCTGAGGGAATTTTCATAGGGCAGCATAGTGCTTGGTTTTGTTTTTGTTTTTTTTTTTGCTATGAATGGGATTCTAATTTGGTGAATTTCAAATTTAATTAATTTTAATTTAATTTAATTAATTCAATTTATATGCCGCCCCTCTCCGAAGACTCAGGGCGGCTCACAATACATTTAAAAAAATCATTATAAAAATCATTTAAACATTAAAAACATTAAAAACTCATTCACGCCATTCATGGCCGGATCTCACCAGATCACAAGAGCGAGATCAACAGCCCCAGGCCTGCCAGAAAAGCCAGGTCTTCACTTTTCGGAAGGCCAATAGGCTGGGGGTGGTCCGGACCTCAGGAGGTAACTGGTTCCAGAGAGCTGGGCAGCCACAGAGAAGGCCCTCTGTGGACCCGCCAGCCGGCATTGTTTAGCTGACGGGACCCGGAGGAGGCCAACTCTGTGGGATCTTACCAGTCGCTGGGAGCTATGTGGCCTCAATTGATGCTGGGAGAGGAAATGCCAATTGTTTTTCCTTCCTAGGGCAGGGCACGTTGGTTTCTTGATAGACCTTTCCTTTCTGTCACCTATGCCATCTCACTCCCCTCGCTCTGCCATACGCACTGTGGACCCTTTCTTTCTCCTTTGTTCTTTTAGCTTCATGCGTCTCAAACAATTTCAAACTGCCTCTTTGAAGTTGAATCTATCTAGGCTTTTCTGGATTCCAACAACACTTCCAACTGGGTTCATACTGGAGCAGCTGAACTGCAGCCAAGTACCAGGGAGAAAGACTGGAAGATCTCTGCACTTTCTGGAGAAGGCTAGAACTTCACCTTCACATACCAGTGGGAGCTTCAATAAGATTACAGAGGGAAGACGTGTACTGTTTGAATGATGCAGAAAAAAATGCCACCTATTTTATGATTCCCCATCCCACAGCTTTCTTTGTATGGGGAAGCAGGTTTCCATCTGGCTGTTGGATTTCTAAGGAAGAAAGCATCAAAGGCCTGAAATGGCTTCTTCCATCCTCTAGTGCACGGGTGTCAAACTCGTGGTGTCACATTGGCGTCATGTTGCCATCACATGACATTTTGCAATGTTTTTCCCTTCACGGAGCTGGGATGGGCGTGGCCTGCATGTGACACATCAGGCCTGCAGGCTACCAGTTTGACACCCCTAGTCTAGTGAATGCTTTTGGCTGTGATTAGAAACTTGTTTGCTGTTTGCAAAACCATTGGCAAACAGTTGCAAAAGTTGTCAGTTTCTGGAAGCAGGAGAAAAGAGACATTTAGCTTGCCTCCTAATTACAAGGACAGTATACCAGTTCCCACCAGTATGGGAATGGTGAAGTTCCAGGCATCTCCAGGAACAGTTTATATGCTGTGCAATAATGGGACAATTGTCTTTCACCAGGAACTATATAATATAAAGGATCAAAATGGGTTACTTTAGACTTATAAGGGAACATAAGAGAGATATCCATTACTGTACTGCTTGCTTGCTCGTCCACCCAGAGAGTTGAAGAGTGCTGGAGGCAATCATACCTAACTAAACAGCGTTCCTACAGGTCAAGGCACAATTTTTCTGCTCTTACTTGAATTCTGCAAGTATCATCAGGTTCATCATTTTGACACGGGCTTTTAGTAGTCTCTTCTGGCTGCCCAGGTCTACACCATTGTCCTGGAAATCATTGCCTGACACTACCATCTCCTTCAAGGCATCCCAATAAGATTCAGAAAACCTCACCTGAGGGTTGGTCGCCCATTTCACCCCTCTGCTATCATTTTTAGTTCCTCCTACAAACAGAAGACCAGATCACTGAACTCTGAACTTTATTTCATGGCCAAATTTTAATCAACATTTAGCAGCATTCCACATAACTCCAGCCATGAAGTTTTACTTGAAGAAAAAGAAGAAGTATTTTATGTCATGCCCACAGTTCCATGTAACATCCAGCACTTTCATTGTGCTTATAGAAATCTTTTATTTTGCTGTCCATCCTTTTATTCCCATAGTGAGGTGTTCCTACCTATTTTTTATTTTCATGTCACACTGTGGTCCCTATATAGGATTCTGCTGGTATGCATGGAACATTAGGACTTGCTATGCTGCTAATTGGTCTTTTTGCTGGCATGCTGCCATATGGCTAAAGTCAGGATGAGGGAAGAATGTTTGACCAGGTATTTAATCCCATTCTGGTGCATGAATCACCTTTCTACTGCTGCAGACTGAACCTTGCACAATGTTTTCAGCAGGCACAAGAGACATCCACTAGCTGAACATTCTTTCGATTTCCATTCCCAGGACAGCCAGCTGACCTTTTCTGTCCTCCTTCATTAGTGGCATAACACAAATCTATCCTATCCAAGTTTTGCCAAATTCTGAAGAATGAAAAGAGAGATGTACAGAGTAAAATTTGCAATTCACTCCATTTTAGCTGATATGGTGTTCTTTAGTGGTCCTGGACTACCAATCAACCATTATGTGAAGAGTTGGTGAATTACACTACCACACAATAGCTACACTCAAGTTCAAGAAAGAGTTAATTCTTAGGCCTACTTTGTGGTAATTTCCAAGAATGATCTTTGCATGGATAAAAATGTGCTCAACAGCTAGGTAAACTTACACAAAAATCTCTCTCAGCTACCATTGTTAGTCCTAAATTGAATTAATGAACTATTACCAATTCACAATCCATGGGCTGTGTTGCCAACAGCAAACTGGGATAGCCCCTTGTAAGTATTGCTGGCTGCAGTATTTTATCCTGCTGTTAAGGTATGGTCACAGATTTTTGACATGTTGAGCAATTTCAAACAGGGCTGCCTGTGTCTTCTAGAAGTTGGCAAGGCAGCAGTAATCATTGCTGGCCCTAAACATAACCTCTTTCTACTAGTGGTCCTGTGCTAGATACATCCACTACCACAGACTGGCAGGGATCCAACACCATGCAGGGTGCAGCCATAATGTGTTCATGCCAAAGCTTGTCTGTTCAAAAATCCTGCACCTGGCAGGACAGAATACAAGTGCTGCAATCATGGCTTCCATCTCAGTGTTTGCTCTGTTGCCAACTGAGGCTCTCAGTTTACTTCTAATAACTGCAGCCAGAAGCAAGTCCTTGGAAGTAGCTCAAGAGTGATGACTGCTTACCATCCTGACTGTTACTGCTTTTGAAATGGTGGCAGTTCTCTGATGGTTGGTATTGAGTGCCAGCCTCGTTTCCTCCATGAGAGGAGTAGAGCCATTTTTCTACAAATGAAACTGATTGTGAGTGCTTGAACACTTGCATGTTGATTCTTCCGCGTTGCACCATGGCATATTTTCTTGGCGCCCACTTAGAGCTATCCTTATGGTCTATATCTCACAAGAAGCCACCAAACTTATACCTGTCTAAATTACTTGATATCCATCTTGAATTTTGAATCAATTGTTTGGTATTTTTTCCTGCAATTTGAATGTGGAACCAGTGGTATGACACTTTTCATGGCTTCCTAACATTGCAAAGTATTTTTGCTACCTATCATTGCTACATCGGTGACCAGGCCAAGAACACAACTCCTGGCAATATCAAGAATCTCATGACAAAGACCAGCTGGAGCTCACTGGAAGCTAGGAGCCTAGAGAGTGATATTGCCATTTTGCAGTTTCTTAAAGTCTTCTGGAAAAAATAAAAAAGAAATTGAAAAAGTGTGGGGATAGGATACAAACAGTTGCAGCTGTGAATTGGTCAAAGGAACTTACATACTCCCCCATAATCAGCCTGTGAGAGGGGAAAAAATTGTATGCTGTAGACCTCCCAATTAAATGGAATAAATTAAAGAACACTTTCTCAGCTTCCTTCACAATCACATCCTAGTCCAGGATCACCAGGATCTCACTTATGCTTATTCCCTGACCTATTGCTTTTTCTTCACTGCAGTTGCAATATACAGAAAAATTCAGGCCTGTTGCTCTTGATTCTCTTGCATCAAGAGGTTATTGCTATGATTGTTGGTCCAATATTCAACCAGTGATACTGTAATGGATAACTGAGCCAACTGAATATGCTGGCAACCAATGCATAAAAGAAAGGGTAGTGTATAGTTCTAGGACAAATACTGTAGTCAGCCCAGGGAAAATAAGAACTTGGAAAAGATGAAGTATCATTGTTAATGTAGATAACCAGCCATTGTCCCCAAAGGGTGACCTGTTCCAGTGGTGGAATTCAGCTGGTTCTGTCTGGTTCAGACGAATCAGTAGCGGCGACTGTGGTAGGACCCGCCCAGACGTAATTTCACCACGTTTTGGAGGCTGTGCACATGTGCAGAAGGCACGCACGCAAATAAAGAGCATGCACGGAAGGCTGAAAATGCTTGGAAGGTGGAGTGTGCACTCGCATTTGCAAACCGGTAGGGAAGGTAAGTGAATCCCACCTCTGACCTGTTCCCAAATGAAAATACATTCTGGAGTTCAGTGGTTAACTGAATTCAGTATTCAGGAATTAGGAAAATTATTGCCTAAAGCTCTGACTATTTACAGCCATTTTATTAGCATAACATTTTATTCAGTATAAGGCTCTTTAGATGCTGATTTCCATATTGTAATTCAGTTCTTGTAAATGTTCTGACAATTCAGACAATTAGGAATCCAAGAACTGCTTAGGGCAATAAAGAATAAAAAATGGAATTGCAGAACTCCACAAATGGAAGAGCTTTGGGACATGCTAAATGTGTATTTTACTGAACAGTGAATAATCACAGCCAATCCATGCACGTATGGCAATAATGATCATACAGTCTTAAATCTAGCTAGTTCTGGCTTTGGCAATTAAATCACACACAAGAATGTGTCACTTGCTGCTGAACTGAATTTATATTTACACATTTTTTAATCGGCAGAGGACAATAGCCCTATTTGCTCAAGTGATTTCATGCTTAATAGGCATCATAGACATTGTTGAGGAGCTACAAAGTGTGTCCTTATGACGTTGTTTTGGTATGATGGTTGGATGACTCTAAATCACTAGTAGGAAAGTTATTTATAATAATTTTATTTATAATAATATTTCATGGCCATACTGAGATCCCATTGACATTCTTAGACAATGAGAATGGTGGATAGCAGCACTTAAATATTTGGCATTTGGTGTTCCAACTGTCCAGAAAAAAAATATGAAGTGTATGTGAAAATGGTGGGGAACATTCAGGGAAGAGATTATAGGAGAGTGATAGGCAAGCAGTCTCAAAAATTGGTTTTTTAAAAACAAATAATTTGTATTTTGTACTGGTCATACCATCATTTGTTTTATGGTTAGGTGAACCGTCCACCATGAAATGTTTTCAGAATTTCAAATGTTTTCAACAACATCAAGGAGCTTTCTACTTTTGTTTATGAGCATAACATAATTTGTTTGGCTATATAATTTTGTAATTATTGGTGAAATTCATTAGTAATACCTTTTGTTTCTGTAGACATTAACATGTCTGCAGAAGTTTTCACTTTTGTTTGAGTAGCACAAGTTAGGAATATTATACATATTTTGTACACCTACAGAAATTCTCTTCATAACTGGCTTGTACCTGATGTATAGCATCAATGCTTCTTTTAAATGTTTTGATATTAAATATTTTGGTATTGGTAGTTTAAATCAACAGACTGTTTGAGTTAATGAAAAACAATATTCTATTATTTTATATATTTATTGAACAGTCCCAAGTAAATCCCATTACTGTATATAGTGGACTATGATTTCAGAGCAGGATATAGAGCACCATGTTTAAAATCAAAATAACCTCCAGCATTTAACATGTGGAAAATGAAGATGTTACCACTTTGTTTATGAACAAATTAGCCTCATATTTTATTTTATTTTTGGTTGGACTGAAATTCTTTTTTCCCTATGTACATTATCTTGAAAATAAATTTTGAAAATGACATCTTATTTTCATTTTAGTCTGTTTTTTAAAAGATATCAAAGCAGTTAATAAAGAGGAATTCCTCAAAGAAAGTGATTTATTGAAAAATTGTTTTGGTCTCTTCTGATTATTCTCTATTTCTATATGTTCTTATTTTCCTAATTTGTAAGCCTGAAGACATGGTTTGTCTTTTTTTTGAAATGTAGTCATGGATTAGTTAGTGATTCTTTTGAGAGTTTTATAGATAATAAATATTAGCAACTAATATAATATGTTATTCTATCAATAGTCAAATTATAGAAAAAATATGAACATATTATTATTCACAAAGTAAACCAGTACTTAAAGCAACACGTTTAATATTTTTAATTGGATGTATGACAAAACATTCAGCATAACAGAAATATCATCTAATAAATTAATGCCAATAGCATCTGAAGCCATACAATTTCAAATACTAGTTCCAGGAGCACCAATTAAACAGATCAACTCTGCAGAGGAAAAAAATAATACCTAATGACATGCTTTAAAATGGTAAAGTTACTACCACTGAAATACTTCTGAGGTGCTTCATGAATAGGCTTTCTCCAGTTTTCAGCATCTCTCAATTCACTTAACATTTGAAGGCAGAGGTATTGAGGTTGTAGTAGATTCATAAATTTCATAACTAGTAGTGTTACTAAACAGTTCATTTAGTGACCATTCAAAATTACAACGACACTGAAAAAAGTGATTTATGAGCGTTTTTCAGAGTTACAGCCTTTGCAGCATCCCCATGATCCTGTGATCAAAATTCAGATGTTTGCGAACTGATTCATACTTATGATGGTTGCTGGGTTCCGTGATCATGTGATCACCTTTTGTAACCTTCTGACAAGCGAAGTCAATGGGGAAGCCAGTTTCACTTAACCACTGTGTTACTAACTTATCAACTGCAGTGATTCACTTAACAATTGTGGCAAGAAATGTCACAAAATGGGATAAAATTTACTTAACAAATGTCTCACTTAGGAACAGAAATTTTGGGCTCAATTGTGGTCGTAAATCAAGGACAGCTGTTTCTTATAGCTGTTAAAATGTTCATGCACAGACCAAATAGGCTAGTTTCTGGCAGCAAGGAAGAGGCTCTTTTGGTGATCTAAGAAACGACAGGTTCATAATGTAAGAATTAGTCCCTTATATAGGAGCTACTTATATAAACAGGTCCTGGGTTCTTTGGGGTTTAAAGGTAGAGTGGAGTGGAGTGGAGTGGAGTGGAGTGGAGTAGAGTAGAGAAAAGTAGAGAAGAGTAGAGTAGAGTAGAGTAGAGTAGAGTAGAGTAGAGTAGAGTAGAGTAGAGTAGAGTACTTTATTGGCCAAGTGTGATTGGACACACAAGGAATGTGTCTTTGGTGCATATGCTCTCAGTGTACATAAAGAAAAATAAAATACATTCATCAAGAATCATAAGATACAACACTTAGTGATAGTCATAGGTTACTAAATAATCAAATCATAAGGTAAAGGTTCCCTTCGCACATATGTACTAGTCGTTCCTGACTCTAGGGGATGGTTAGGAAAAACATTTCTCTCGCAATGCAGGCTAACAAGTACCTCTGGCCAGAAGATGAATAGTTGTCTGCCACATCTATTCATCTCCGCCCCCTGCCTTTTATCCCCAGAACTAGGGTAGGGCTTCTTCATTAGCAGTGGTGGCTCTACCTTCTGAAGGGTTGGCCCACGGATTTCCACTGCTCTCCTCTTCTCTGCCTTCTGGGCATCCGCATGTCAGGCACTGGACTCAGCTGTTCCTCTTCTTCATCAACCACCTCCAGACCTGGGGGCTGTTGACTCTTCATCTGGGGGCTGACGGATAGCCCAGGCTCTGCCTCTGTCTCTCTCTCTCTCTGCCAGCTCCATTCCCTCTTCCTCCTCAGAGCTCTCAGGTTGCCTTGATGCTGATTCTGACTCCCATGCTCCTCCACCTCTAATTAGGCTGCTGGAGGGATCGGCAGCGGACAGGCTACAAAATGCATCCAGCGAGAGGTTGACTAGCTTGAAAGGACATATATGGTTCACACTTTTGGGATGAATAAAAATGCATTCTATTTCATTTCCAGGACTGCGTATTTCTATTTCAAATCCATTTGTCCCCTCCCACTCCCAACCCTCCCCCCCCACTCCATACCGTGAGGCAATAGTATACTACTACCCTGACATCCTGTCCAAAGCTTGTTGTGGTCCTTAAATCAGTGGACTTTGCACACTGCTGCCCTATAGTTTTATGTAGGGCATATATTCAATGGCATGATACTAATCACCTAGGTCAATGATGGCTAACCTTTTCTAGACTGAGTGCCCAAAGCATGCATGTGTGTGTGCGAATGCGCACGCAGGTGCCTGAACCCCCCAAATGCAATGCATGTGCGGCCCCCACACACATCCCACCCCCTACATGCACGTGGCCCCCTGCACACGCCCTGCCCCTTGTATGCATGCACAGCTTCCCATGCACTCTGCCCCCCCCATGCATGTGCAGCAGAGACCCGATGCCAAGCTATCCAGAGGGAGGCATGCATGCATGTGTGGCAGAGCTGAACTGGGGCGACAGTTTGCATGCCCACAGAGAGGGCACTGCATGCCACCTGTGGCACATGTGCCATAGGTTCGCCATCACGGACCTAGGTCATGTTATGTATTTTTTTAAAAACCATATTCATTAATATGAAACAACCTAAAAAAGGAACCTTTGTCTCTAGTAGGCTTATGTTTAAATGTGGTATCTCAGGTAGTAGATTCCTGAGTGAATGAGAGTAGAGAATACATCTGTATCAGATAAAATTGGAAGAGACTTTGGAATATATACCATGAGACCTTTCTATGAAAGAAAAATAGCTTTCTATCTGAATCTAAAAATCAATACATCTCTAAAAGTATATTTATTGCATTGTGCCAGCAACGTCTTGCAAAATCTTTTTACCAAGGGGGCTTAACATACAGCCATGTCATTCTTCAATAAAAATATTTAAATGAAAATGTGTCAACAATATTTCCTTACTTGATCAGGGATTAGATACAGTAGGTAGGCAACTGACAAAACAAAGCTAGGCTATATTCCATCTAAGCAGTAGGTGTTTAAATTGGCTGTCGCCTGCCTGCCAGATTTTAAAAGCAGTAAGATCAAAACATTTAACAGTTAAAAGTTAACACCAGTCAGGTTCTCAGAGAACATTAGCGCTTCCAAATGATGATGGCTTCTAAAAATTTAATACAAGTTTTTCTAAAAGGATCTTCCTGCTTAATTTTATCAGTCCCAGTTAAACTCTGTGATAATTCATATGGCCACATCAGAGGTGGGTTTCAGAAGGTTCTGATGAGTTCTGGAGAACCGGTAGCAGAAATTTTGAGTAGTTCGGAGAACCGGTAAATATCACCTCTAACTGGCCCTGTCCCCATCTATCCTCTGCCTCCCAAATCCCAGCTGATTGGGAGGAAATGAGGATTTTGCAGTAACCTTCCCCTGGAGCCAATATCCTTCCCCTGGAGAAGGGAGGGAATGGAGATTTTACAGTATCCTTCCACTGCCACACCCACCAAGCCACGCCCACCATGCCATGCCATGCCCACCAAGCCACATCCACAGAACTGGTAGAAAAAAAAGTTGAATCCCACCATTGGGCCACATCAAGATGTCTTGCTTTGTTTGATCTATTTTGTTGGTGACATTTAAATTATCTTACAGTTTTAAAACATTTTTGTAGAACTATGACCTGAAAACTCAAGCTCTTTCCTTTCTCCAGTATGCCTCTGATTAACTTAGGCCCAGAGGAATTATTTAGAAAGAAAAAGACTGCAGAGGTAAAAGTTCTGCTATTTAGCTTAAACTGAAACAAGAAAAGGAAGAGCTTCCTGGCTATGAAATTGCTGGGTAATAAGGAAAGGAAAGGAATGTAAAAAAAAAAAAGGAAAATAAAAATCAGGAAAGCTAACAAGATGTGTTAAAAAGAGATTTGGTGGCATCATATTAATATAGTGATCAATCAAAACCTTGAAGGCCAGATAGAATGCTCCAGTATTGTATATACAATTCCAAAATACCTCCAAGGTGGTAAGGCCAATCAGTTTGGCCCTTTTGAGGGAAAAATTTAGTGGTAGAATTAAGAGATGAAACAGGTGCTTTAAACTTTCTCTACCATAGGAAAAAATAAGACAAGAGGTCAAAAGCAACCAATAAAAGACAAATGTGTATGCATATATTTTGGGAGAGGCCAAATTTCCAGAGCAAATGATTTGTAATGATTTTTAGAACACTTTCAAAATTCTAGGTGTGATCACAACTTTTTCAAGATAGAAGAACTCCAATCCATAGTGAATATTATCCAGAAATTAGGAACATACCTATATTCTCATTATATCTTTTATCAATTGATTATTGATAAATAATCTGTGAGGGAGATGAGCAATTCAGTATTATCACAGACACATAATGGTAATACATGAGACCAGAATTCTTTTTTTCTTTTTTATTTAATTGTAGCCTAAATAGATTATATTTCTACCCAATGGTGAAATTCAAATTTTTTTACTACCGGTTCTATGGGCGTGGTGTGGCTTGGTGGGCATAGCAGGGAAAGGATACTGCAAAATCCCCATTCCCTCCCCACTCCTGGGGGAAGGTTATTACAAAATTTCCATTCGCGCCTCACTCTGGGGCCAGCCAGAG
This sequence comes from Arizona elegans, assembly GCA_022577455.1. NCBI lineage: Eukaryota > Metazoa > Chordata > Lepidosauria > Squamata > Colubridae > Arizona > Arizona elegans. The sequence continues at coordinate 62,326,746 of JAKOOJ010000009.1, forward strand.
GTGGTATTTGCCGGTTCTCCGAACTGCTCAAAATTTCCGCTACCTGTTCTCCAGAAACTGCCAGAGCTTACTGGATTTCACACCTGTTTCTACCCATTTTACATATGGTGATCTAAAGAGTCTTCTCCAACACCAAAGTTTGAAAGCGTCAATACTCTTTCTATCCTACTTCTTTCACTTCCATGGCTGGAGAATTCTGGGAGTTGAAGTCCACGTGTCTTAAAATTGCCAAGGTTGTATACCCCTTATTTAACTGAAAGGTGAGATTACACCTTGGGTAACCTTGTTGGAGTTATATACTGTTGGCATACACTACCAGCCTTCTTCAGTAATCCTCCCAGAAAACATCCCTATTCCCCTTTCATGATTAGGCAACACAGCAAGACTTGAAGGGAATGAGCATAGTTTCTCCCTGATGTTAATTAAAGTAGTTCATCCTCTTTACTTTGTTTAGAGAACCTTTTCACTAAGCTTTATAACACCTTTTTCCTTAGACTTCTGCAGAAGGCCAGGGGGGGGGGAAACAGGGTTTATTTATTTATTTATTACACTTCCCCTCCACTACATGAAAATTACACTTGGCACTTTGCATAGAATATAAAACAAGTTAAATCTTCCAGAGTGTGATTAAAAATTGAAAGCAAGTTTCACAACAAAGTAAAACAGTAATTACAAAAAAAAAAGAAGGGGGGGGAGTAAAAGAAAAAAAGATCATTTATAAACCTAAGAGAAAATATGCCCTCTGAAAATATCAGTGTTAACAATATCGGGGTGGGGGTGGGACAGTGAGGAGTGGGGTTCTACAGAAAAACAATGCCTTCTACCTTCAGCCTTCAATTCTCTCTTAATGTGGTTTAGTGAGCAATTTGGCTGCATGGCTGTTTTAATAAATCAGACTGATATTGGTTGAAACAGAAAGCCCTGGAGTCTTTTAAGAAGAGACTGGACAATCTCTTGTCTGGAATGGTACAGGGTAGGGGTCCCCAATACCTTGGCTGAGTCCCATTACCTGGCTGTGGCCTATTCAGAATTGGGCCACACAAATGATTGGATGGAATGCACGCTTGTGTGCATGCGCAGCTCAACTTGTACAAGTGGATGCATATGTATGTGGCCATGCACATGATTGTCAGCCCATTGGTCATGTGGCCAAGTTTCCCTCTTTCCCGGATGGGCCAGAAAGCCTCAAAGGTTGGGGACCGCTGGTATAGGATCACCTGCTTGAGCAGGTGGTTGGACTAGAAGGTCCCTTCCAACTTTGTTATTCTTTTATCCTGGAGGTACTCAATGAATAGTAGAGAGAATCTTCAATTATGTGAGGTCAAATTAATTTTAAACTATCCCTAGCCCTATTACTTAGTGATTTAATTGTATTGAATCTACACTATATATAAATGCTAACAGAAAACAGTCCAAATGGGGAAAAATGAATCTTTTCTATATAAAGTGAACAAAAAGCAAATCAATTAACTTGTTAACAGATCACACAAATCAGGATCCCTATTGCATTCTATTGAGTGCTGTATTTTTCACAAATCAAATTTACTAATTATATGTACAGTATGTAGAAAAATTCTAACAATAAATTATTTTGAACAGGTAGTCTCATGTTGAATATGACTTTATCATTTTATAGCACGAGTCTTGCATTTTATAACAATTTCATGATATATGTGAATGTGGGTGTGTGTGATATATTTGAAAAATATGTCATATCTTATGAATTAAACTGTACTCACATACACCAACTCTTTCTGAGGAAAAATGTAGTGAAAGTCTCAATTGTAATGGCAAAACAAAAATGTTTTCTGTAAACAGAAATGTACAGTTAAGGAAATTAATATATTATGGTTTTAAAAAACCCAAAATTGTTGACACATGACACAAATAAATGCAAAATATCCTTGTTATTGTTATTTCACCATATAGAAAAATGATCTGAAAAGGGATTAATATGAGAGAAAATAAGACAGAAATATTACTCATTTGCTATTTAATAATGTATTTTTATTCCAGGCAATTAAAATATTAAACACCAATAATGATTTTAAAAATTGTAAGAGACTCAATAGATAAACCAAAGAAATAAGTAATTAAACAACCAATGCATTGGGGAAATTTATTCAGGAATGTACTTTATGGCCATTAATAAGATAGCAAGGCATATACTGTACATCAACTGAAATTTTCTTTTTCTGTCATGAGTAGGAGATGACCAGGCTGAGCCCAAGGGAGGGGTAAAATTTGTCATAATTCATGAGTCCCTTCATGCCCACAAGCAATCTAAGTTCAGGCCACCTTGAATGCCTATCTTATCTTTCCTGAATTTCCTTTAATGGTCAATTGGCCAGATTCTTGTAGAAATCTTAAGCTTGCATTAAATCTTTATTCTCATTTGAATTGCTGAATCTCCTGTTTTCCCCAGTGCTTTACATCTTGTCCAGTTATTAAAGACAAAAATAGTAGAGAAAAACTGGGGAGGGAAAGAAACATTACTATGATATATAGACACTACATATGACTTTATCTTCTGTCACAGTTACTGAGATTATTGATGACCTATAGGTGCTAGAGGTTAATGGTAATCACAACTTCTTCTTTTGCTTAATGAAAGGTATTTTAGGAATTGTTTAAATGTGTCAGAGGATTTAAGCGATCTGATATACATATGAAAAGTTCATGTAAGAGAACATGTATCCCATTAATCCTATTAAAGGCAACAGGTGTTTGCTTCCTATTAAACATGCATTAATAAACAAACAAACAAACAAACAAACAAACTTTATTGTCATTGTATGTGTATACACAGTATACACATACAACGAAATTTACTTGACCCCCAAAGACCAGGTCCCACATACATAATCCCCAAACACACTCCCACCCACCACAATTCCCCAGCCCTAAACCACCCAAACATCCACACAACAGACCAAGTAATACTGTCCAACAGCTCACTGATGGTGGCCCTTTAGTTCATTGTTGAGTGCAATTATAGCTCTTTTACACTAGATAATGGTAAGATTAGAATGATCAGGAGTTTTGATGTTTTGAAATGCCACACATAAATTGCTTTCCTTCTACCAGCTTTGCTTGAATGATCAATCAAACCAACAAAGAAAGAAATACAAAATTGTCAGGTATTAACATCAAATTGAAAAAAAAAATCAGATAGCACAAGTATTCAAATTCAAGTTTGCTTAAAGTAATAGATGTGTCCATAAAAACTTGAATACTGGGAAAACAACTTTCACCGATTCGCCTGTTATGGACAATATGCATAATAATTTGATTATTCATCAGAGAATTATTTTTTTAAGAGATGAAAATAGATTTTAAAAAACTGTTCAGGAACAAATCATTATGATTCAACTACAGAAAACAATTTTTAGTATGATGTAAGGGTGAAAAAGGAATGATACTCTACTGCCTTTAATAAATCTACAAATATTACATTCAAACTGCTTCTGGCAAATAAAACCTGAGTGCTCAGTTCAGTTGAATAACATTTCCAATAATGAATGCAGTCAGTGGATTTATGGATGAAGCATCTATAAAGATTAGTTTGAAAAATTCAAATCAATTCACCTCAGTCAAGCCTACCAGCTGTGTAAGATAACATAAAAAAAACAAGTTTGCAGATATTCTTATTCTAACCTAGTTTTGAAATTAGTAAAATATGATTTGTAACAAATAAAAGAGACTATATTTAAATAGTAAATAGAAAACTATATAGCCGTGATGGTGAACCTATGGCACACATGCCACAGGTGGCACACAGAGCCATATCTGTGGGCACACGAGCATTGCTTTAGCTCAGTTCCAGCATGAATACACACGCCAGCCAGCTGATTTTTGAGCCTTCTGGGCCCACCAGAAGTCAGAAAACGGGCCATTTCTGGCCTCCAAAGGGCCTCTGGGAGGCTGTTTTCACCCTCCCAAGGCACCAAGAAAGCCTCTGGAGCCTGTGGAGGGCAAAAAACAGGCCTACCAGACCCATTAGTAACCTTTTTGCTGTTGCGTGCCAAAATTGGGGGGTAGAATGGGCGGTTCACATGTGCTTTCATGGGGGTGTGGGGGCATTGAATTATGGGTGTGGGCATGCATGTGTGCGACCACCCCGCGTTCCCCCGCTTTTGGCACACGATGGCAAAAAGGTTAGCCATCACTGCTACATACTGTGATATATGATCTAAGACAGGACTGTCAAACTCGCGGCCCATGGCCCGGATGCGTCACACATTGGCCACGCCCATGCCCAATTTAGCAAAAGGGAAAAAAAGTCATGAGATGTCATGTGATGCCGCTGTGATGACGTGAGTTTGACACCCCTGATCTGAGACACTAGGATATAATTAATAAACCATAGATGATAAATAGTTATGAGGTATAGTATATTTAGAAAGACAATTGTAGTAGGAAAATATTTTCTAATCAGCCTATGCACATATGGTCAGTTGTAAACCTCACTCATTCCAGGAAATTTGCTCCCAGGTAGGCATTATTTTAACTGGATTATGTTAAATAATAATTGAATATTAAATTTCCTCTTGCAAAGTTCAGAATTTTCTAATGTAGCCAAGATAGGTGAATAAAAAAATGAAGAATAATTTATTATAAATAGTAAATTCAAAGAAAATTAAAATATATGTTATTGAAAAAATCACTGAAAAGTAGACGAGAATGCTATAAAACTTCTTTACATGTTTTCTCTTGAAGGGCCAGTACCTAAATCTTTTAAAACTGAATGTTGAGATTTTGAGCATCATGAATAAACTGGGACAAATGAGCACAGATGCTCATGTATTTAATGTAAGTAAATGTATGTAGTCACAAAAGAGCCATGTTGCATTAAAAACAAGAACATCTCTGTTCTTGTTTTTGAAAGTTTGAGAAAACTTTCATTAAAAGAGCTTTGGTGATGCAGCGGACTAAAGTACTGTTAAGTAGCACTTAGCTGCCAGCTGCCTGCAATTACTGCGAGTTCAAATCTCACCAGGCTCAAGATTGACTCATCCTTCCATCCTTCCGAGGTAGGTAAAATGAGGACCCGGTTTGTGAGGGCAATAAGCTGACTGTATAAAAAAGAACACCGCTTGGGGGGGGGGCGAAAGCCCTACTAAGCAGGTATATACAAAAGTATGAAGGCTATTGTTTAACTCATTGTAAGCCGCCTTGAGTCTCCGGAGAAGGGCGGCATATAAATCGAACCAATAAATAAATAAATAAATAGGCTAAATATCTGCCTAGCCACATCTCTCCCCGTATCTTATATTCTAATTTTGGGGCTTTTAGAAGACTCAAAGGCCAAATTATTTATTTTCTCAGCTACAGAAAAATATGTGTAGAGCTATTGGCACCAAGAAAAACGAAAGCATTAAATGAATCAAATCAAACATCACAGGCCTTTGCGCAAACAAATCAAATTTCAACAGACTCACCTGCACACGCTGATATATAAAATCTTCAGAAGTATGAAGACCTTTGGATTCCTTTGCTGATTTGCTGTTTTCTTGCTTTAAATAAACAATATAATTATTTGGCATTCACTAATTTCAGAACCTGGTTACTATTTGAATGGGGGACTTCCACACAATTGCAGGCTGATGTCTAGATCAATAAAACTTTGGGTAAAGATTTCCATAGCGTCCCTCGAAAAATATAGATGCTACCTATTCTCTTAGAGTTCATCATCATCATAATTATCACCATCTTTATTAAAGTTGTAAGTTGCCCAAAGACCTGGCACTGTCCCCAAGCCTGGAATTAGGAAGTTAGTGGACCTCCTGTCATTTTTTATTGTTATAGCTGTTTTTGTCTGAACTATTATATTTTATTATTATATTTTTAATTATTTATTGGGTGCTGTAAGCCATCCAGAGTCTTTCAAATGAGATGCCCATAATAAATTTAGATGATGATGATGATGATGATGACGATGATGATGATGATGATGATTATAGCAATAGAATTTGGACTCATATACTTTTCCATAATCCTTTATAGACACTCTCTGGGTGGTTTACAATGTAGAAGCCAGTGGTGAGTTGCTCCCGGTTCTGTCCAGTTCTATAGAACTGGTAGTAAAACTGGCAGGAGGCTCCACCCACCCAGGATGATGTCATCATTGGTGATCTACGCATGCACAGAAAAGCACGCGTGTGCACGAGCGAAGCGAGCGCATGCATGTGATCCTGCTGCAAACCGGTAGTAAAGGTAAGTTGAACCACCCATGGTAGAAGCATTTTTATTTGTATATTGCCCCCAACAATCTGGGTCCTCATTTTACCAATCTCAAAAGGATGGAAGGCTGAGTCAACCTTAAGCCCCATCGGGATTGAATTCCAAAGTGTAGGCTGAGTTACCCTGCAATACTGCAGTTTAACAACTCCACCACCAGGGCTCATGATGATAGTGGTGGTGACTCCAGAATCAAGTCACAAATCACCAGAAGTTGACCTCACTTTGAGGGCTTATTTTTTAAACCAGGTTTTTTTCTTTTTCCACAGGATACAATCATTTAATAACTTTAAGTCTATATAGATCCCTGTAAGAAAGCTTGAAAACTTGTTGTTTCTTTTTCAATTGTATTAATTGTGCGCTGCCTAAGGTCTATTAGAAACATAATCCTAGTAACAGAAAGTTACTTCTAAGGAAATATATTTAGGTCTGCAATTCATGCAGACTATAAAAATAAAAATGCAAGTCAGTTGAATATGAAAAAAATTAGCATTAAATTTCTTAGGCAATATCTTTGATGTGGTAAAGAACAATAAGACCTTAGAATAAGATTAACTACATTTACACAATAAAGAAAAACATATTAAATTATGAAGCTAAAAACATTATACTTCTGCTAAAAGACTTGGAATGACAAAGACTATAAAATAAAATTAAAGGCTGATAGTATCTTTTTTATATTAAGAAATGAGGATGGGGAATATTTATAATATGAAACAAAAAAAAATTATTTAAGTTGCAACCTTCAATTGTTATATAGGAATAGGTTAGCTATAAGAATCTTGGAAGCATGATCAAAGACTACTGTAGATGTCCTCTCAATACCTGATAGGAAGGCTGGTTCTTTTTGAGACTAAGAAACCTTATCTTTGAACTGCCCTTTTAGGGATAGAATTATATTGTAAGCAGTGGTGGGATTCAGCCAGTTCGCACCAATTTGGGAGAACCGGTTGTTAAATTACCCATCCACTCCCCCGCTATCAAAGTGGATCCTGGCCGCTGTGCTGCAATGGAGAAAAGGGCAATGGAGCGACTGGCACAAGGGAAGGAGAAGGTTGCTTTTCTGCTTTCTTCTCCCTGCTCCTCCTCCTCCCCTCGTGCCAGCTGCTCCATTTCCCTTTGCACTGGATCCAGCAGCTGTGGATCCATTGCAGCACAGTGCCCAGAATCCACTTTGATAGCATGTGGGGGAGGGGGGAATTTAACAATTGGTTTGCCCAGAGTCAGGTTGGCCATTGTGGGAGGCTCGTCCTACATGTGTGGTAGAGCTCAAGGATGGGGATGGGCCACACCTCCCACGGCAGCCAATCTGACCCTGAGTGAACTGATTGTTAAATTATTTGAATCCCACCACTGATTGTAAGGCATTGTCCCTTCCAATGAGGGATAGGAATATAGAATCTAAGCTGACTAAAGCAGATTGGATTTCCATTTTTCCCTCCAATTTGCGCTATAAGATCCTGAAAGATGCAAAAAGTCTAGAAACAGCTCTAGTCAATGAAAGAATTGAAGTAAGGTCAAATTTGCAGCAAAGGGATAAGTAGAAGAATCAAGCATTTTTCCCATGCTTTGTCATTCTTTGAGCCCCTGTCTTTTTTCTTTGTTTGTTTGATCTATCGGTATATAAATTAATTAAACAAAGTAGGCCCATTAATCCTGATTAAAAGGGGAAAAAATGAAATTATTTTCTCACATGTTTTCTTCAGGTATTTTATTCATTTTTTAAAAAATTTAAGTCATCATGGGTTTGTATTAACATCAAATATCATGTAGCTTTACTTTACAGTGTTAAATATTGCTTTAGAGTCACTTTTGTTCTCCTGAAACTGCCTGGTTAAACAATAACAAACGCTGAAGAAAGGGGAAAGTGTTTTTTCCTATCTCACTACAATAATCTAAAGTAGTGTTCTGGTAGATAAAAATGTCTTTGGGCTGTTATTTTTAGAAAGGAAAAGAAAAACACTGTGTAAGAAAGATTGGAAATGATACAAAAGAAAATGAAATCCAAAGCAAGAAAGCAAGTAGTATTGATTAGCCTTTGTCAAAACACAGTGTTTTATATCTCTATATTAATTCTGTATATGTATCTCAAAGTTTCAGGTAGTACAATATTACAGAAAAATAAGCATTGCAATTGTGCTTTGTTCTATAATTCAGCTGTGACACACTCAAAAAAAGTGAATCACTTTCTAGCAGAGCTGGGTATTAACTATTTGGTTCACTAAGATGTCACTGCCAAAAGTTCACACCAACGAACACAACATTGTTTTAGATTCCAAGCCGAGAAATTTCATTGTGGTAGTAATGAGGAAGAGTGGTTTTGATGCCTCATTCTCTCATTCTGAATCCAATTAGTAGTGAGATTTGAGGTCACTGTCTGCAATTGTAAGAATGTAGATCCTTTGTTCCAGTGCTACCTTTGCCACTGCTATATGCTTCAAAAGAGAACTTTTCATTCCTTTCCTTGTGTCTTATTGAACACCTTCCCTGGGATTCAACTCTTAAACTGAGTTATTATTGCTGAGAACTGTTATCTTTAAACTAAATCTCTAAATAGCCCAATTCATTCAGCACTACAGCAACCAGACAAGTTAGATTACAGTGGATTGTTGTGTAAGCAGGAGGCATTTTGTTTCCGCTATTTTTTTTTATGCCTGTTATCAAATCAATAAACAGTAATACTCTTTGAATGTCTTCCTTATTCAAAATTAAGGGTAAAGTTATGACTTGAGAGGCGGATGTGCACTTGTATGCAATTATTTATCCTTTTTTGCCAGAGCTCATATAATGGATACTGTCTGTGTGCGCAAACATGCTTCTATTCAGATTTTATGAATCTTAGAATTGTAGAAGGCTATGTAAACCATCAAGTCCAACTTCCTGCTCAATGCAAGAATCCAAATTAAAGCAACCCCAAAAACTGACATTCTAATCTCTACTTGAACACTTTCAGTGAAGACAAGCTTACTGCCTTTCTGGGTAACACCTCCAATTTTTCTTATGTTAAGAAATTTTACCTAACAATCATTTAAGATCTCAAATACATTATTTTGTGTTCTACATTTTGGAATGACAAAGAACAAGTCTCAACCCTGCCTTTCAGGATTATATGCAACCCAGATCTTTTGTTCAAGAATAAAGATAACCAGTTGTTCTAACACCTTCTTTCTGCTGCTTTCAGCACATTTCTTGAATCCATTACAATATTTTTTTTTTTATTCTGTGGCTTCTAGGGTACTAGCTATCACAACCAATTTTGTATTGTTTGTCAAATTGATAAGCATTTCCTCCCTGTCTTCATCCAAATCAATAAAAGATCAAAGACTTCTCTCCAATTCAGAAGGAATCTGAATTGTCATGTGCAGGCCATGCCCACCAGGGTGGATTTAAGTCTCTTTCAGGAGTGGATGGACTCCTGACTAATGATCCATTTGACTCCGCCCTCAAGCACAGCCTGGTTATTTCCTACAAAACTGGGACAGGGAAAAATAAAGAAAGGGAAAAGAAACAATACAAATAGGGAGGAAAAGATGCAGTATGGTAAATATTTTGCACCTTACTTAATGTATTAAAATAATAAAATATTATTAAAAATAATAAAGTCATATTTATACGAATCATTAGAGTCAAATTTTGAATAATAAATTCATACATACTGACTTTTTCATCTTCGTCTCATGGGTATCTGCTTTATCTAGACATTTACTCACTCTCTCTCTTTCTCTCTCTCTCTCTCTCTCTCTCTCTCTCTCTCTCTCTATATATATATATATATATATATATATATATATATATATATGAATCTGCGTGTGCAGATTATTTCATGTTTACTAAGAAAAAAGGCAAGCCAAAATCAATAACAACAAAATGTCACTTATTCCAGGCAAGACAATCAACTTGCTCTTGTGATATTGAAAAATGAAATGTGTATGCTGTCATTTAATATTATAGCAATCCAAAATTAATCATGGTGATGTCAAAGGTCAAATAATCAAATGAAATGAATATATAGGCACCTATGAACACAGTTTAATTTCTCCCAGTAAAAATAGGAAACACCTCTGTTATCTTCATATTGTATTATATTTTATATAATTTTCAACACTGAATCAAAAAAGCCAACTTGGAAACATAAAAGCCAAATCTTGGAAAATACAATTGTTTTGGTGATTAATTTAACCCAAGAATTCATTAAGGCTAATTTCACAGTTACTATGCTCCTACAACTCTCACTCCTAGTTCTACTATAGGCAATCTGAAAATCCTATTATTCTTACTTAATAATTCCATGTTGAACATTCAGAACTGGCATATCTTACTGATTTGATTGTTCATTTTAGTACACCAATATTTAATACTTGTTTTCCACCACCAAAAGTAATGACTGAAATTAAACTAAAGCAACTAAGAAGGTTCTGAAAATATCTTTGACATTGTGTTGAAGCAATTTAGATGCCATTATCCCCGAATCCTGGATGAAACATTTGTGAGCCAAGTCCAAATATTAATGTTGTCTGTAGGCATTTAATTTTATTTTTAGTGAGTGAATCTTTCAGAAACATGTTTTGTCATGTATCTTTAATGGGATAACATTAATTTGTTCTTGAAACTTTTCCTTAAAATATTCTTTTCCAGTTCGTTTCTAAGAAGCCAAATATCTGACTATTTTATTGTTTCAATTCAATTATATTTATTCAAAGTCCCATGTGTCAGATGTCATCTAAAATAAACAATCCCATTTTAAAAAAGTAGAATATTTCGGTTTTAAGTATTATTTTAATTATTCTAAAAGAAGCAACTTAATTTCATTATTTCATTAAAAAATCATGTTCTTTGACTTAATGCTGGATTTTACTAGTTGGTTCATTTTCTCAACAAACCAATGAATACATCCCACTATCACCAAAATGGATAGATTTTCCAACCAACATAATTTTATATGTATTTTAAATGGATGGATTTTTTTAAAAAAGGCATAGTAAGGTTGGATGTAATGGAAGGCTTCTCTGCCCGATTAGGCAGTAAAATAAATTCAATATTTTTTAAATGATCTGCACTGCACAATTTTATATACAAAATGGATTGCTATCGAACAATCATTAGAACTAATAAAGAAATGCACATTCCATATCTTTTCAAACCACAGTTCCAAAATAATAGACTAGAAAAGCAGGTGCCAACATTTTTCTTTCCACAGCCCATTTCATTATCATTTAAAGCTTTTGAGATCAACCATATAAGCTAGGGATATTTATTAATTGCTCTTCACTATTCATTGGTTCATATGTGTTGTTCAGAAGAGCTATTAAGTCTTGGCTCTTTACTGAGGCCTTGTGAGGGAGAGTGAGGTCCTTCACTTATTGTGCTTGTCATCTTTTCTCTTTTGCAGTTTTTGTTGTAAATTTTTGTTTGTTTGATTATTGTGATCTCTCATTACAAGGACAGAAATCTCTCAAGAGTTTGATAATAACATGTAACATCCTTGCTTGACTGTTTGGATATTAAGCATCTGTTTGTAAATACTTCTGTTGGTCCATACAGCACACATATGCTCTGCTAAATATAGATCTCAAGGATCCAGCCAAGGTTGTTTCATTCCCCCTCCCATCTGATACACATCAGCTTTGATGAATAAAGTGCTTTTCAATAGTTCTTTTCCACTTATTCTTCCAAATGGAAACCCTACCTTTTTATTTACAGCTATATTATGCAAATCTCACCAACATAGGGTTTTAAAAAAAAAAACCTAAAAACACTTTGGATGAAATACAAAGTATATCTCTAAACATAGAGTGTAGTACACTGCAGAACCTTTCCTTTGTGTCTTTCACCCTAATCCAGTTACTTTACAATCATCTAGCTGAAAACTAGGTGTTCCCAACTGCATGCTATAGAATGTGGGGCTATTAAGTCCTTTAATATAGGAGTGTGGCTTATTAAGACTTTGTCTGCCTCTGGAATTACTCACTAGTATTATTCTATTTAACCATTTCCTTATATTTTTGAGCTTAAATTTATCTCTGTAATAGTAATTGTTGGAAGGAATATCCTTCTGGGTTCAGCTCCAAGTGGGGAAAAAGACACTGGAAACATGGAGACTGCTTGGAAAGATGGTTTAATGGTGGACAGGATCACATGGTTTGAGGTCCTGAACAGAAAAAAGGGACAAGATACAGCGAGTCCCCGGGTTTTTATGCTCTCTCTGGCTTTGAACTTCCTGGGATCCTGAAAGAATATGCTGATTGGTTGTCAGACTCCCAGGGGGTGGGGGTTTTAGCTAGCCTTGCTGGCTAATGTAATCTTCCCAGGTCACATGTGGTAAGTTTCTGTTGCTATTATGTTGCAGATGAGTCCTATTGTGTTGTGATGGTCCATTGACAAAGATTGAGTTTCTGCCTCTGGACCATAACAAAGGATGGGGGGGGGCAAGAAAGGGGGAGCTGCTTTAAAACATGCTTCTCCATTTCTCATCCAGGGAAATATAATATTCTGCCTTTTTAATATTTCCTAAAATATTTCATTCTTCCAGGAAAGGGGTGGGTGCTAACTTCCTACAAAATCATATGAAAGAAATTGGGTTGAGAAATAATTATTTTGAACCTTGCTTCTTTTTTTCCTTTGCTTTATTTGAAGCAAAAAATATTTGGTGCGCACTCTTCCTTGCTCATATCTGCGAAATAAAAGATAGATGTACACAAAGCTATAAATTTTACTCAGTGCCTGTTGGGCATAAGACAAATGGAACACAACTTTTTAATGTGTAACGTTCCAGTTTGCTAACCATGTCCTTCTCCCTCATACTTGATTAAATCTCCTCTTCCTGTAGTTTTTTTTTTTTTAATGCTACCATCACAGTCACGATTTTGTATCCTTTAACTAGGCTTCCTTGCTTGCTTCCCTGCCTGCTTCCTTGGCTATATTTACTTGCTTACTTGCTTGCTTGCTTACTTACTTACTTACTCATTTATGCATATCCCTGAGATAAATTAAGAGAAGCCATAAAAAGTGATCCTCTATCTCTAACAAGCTGCACAGAATTCCCTAGTGTTTTCTCCTCTAAATATTAACCTTTCTTCTGAATCCAATAAAGGAGACCAAAATAATGCCAAATTATTTAATATTACAAGTACACAAGCAGGATTATGTTTAATAATAATCCCCTAGCAGAGCTGTTCAGTTTTGCTGAATTTGGTCCATTGCTCCCAGCTGAAATCTGTCTCTGTAGGTACTAAGAATCGTTGGACATATAATGTTGCTCAGTGAAGTTCTAAACATATTAAGAGCTATTTGGCAGCTGAGAGCTACAGCAAATATTATATTTTAATAGCCATAATTATTTCAAGCAGACAAAATTTTCCAGTATCTTATTGTTAAAATATACTTCCTGTTAAGATCAAATGTTCTTAAAGTATACAAAAATTGTTTTCTCCATTGGAGCATATCCACTCATTTCACCTTCAGAAAGTCATCATTTCCATGTATTTTAATGAAGCATGAGATTATATTCTGAGTAAACTAAATTATACTTAGGAACACCAGGGACAGATGTTGAATTTCCAAGTGTCACTGATTTATTTATATCATTTTATATTCCCATTATATTCTGCATAAAAATCTGTATAATATATAATGAAGCAATAAATGGAAGACCTTTACAATAATTCACTTTTTTCTTGATGTGCTAGACAGGTTTATACCAGTTTATGATCAGAAAGATGTATGTAGAATATAGAGAAGAAAATTAAAATTGCCATAGAGTTCCACATCAAAGTTAAGAATAAACTATTTAGTTTACAATAATATAAACAAAGAAGACTTCAAAAATTGAACATATTCTGGTTGATTATTTGTCTTTACTTATTTAATTGGGATTAAGTTGCTTATCTTATTTCAATTATTTTAATGTAATAGAATAAATGAAATACATGTTAAATCCAAATAGTCAGTATATACAGTTATTCAACATAATATACATGTTTTTGTAATACAGATTTTTTTCCTGAGTAATTCTGTAAATATAAACATTACTTTAAAGCAGGTATAATGAAGGGCATGATCATAACAAATGAGATAAAACTTCCTTTAATTTATTACAATGCTAACACAGATAATAATTAGTTCATTCTTTATGAAACATTGTAGGTGGTACCTAGTAGACACCAAAAAGATGGTTTAATTTCACCTTTAATTCATAGATCATAAACTTAGTGTTATGTTTCTTCTTCAAGTTCATTCGTTGAAAAGAAACCAATATAAAGTAGTAGAAACACCAAGGTCTTAACCAATGAGTCAGATTGCAAGGCTAAATTAATTTACCAAAGTCTATTATAGAGAAAGAGGGACGGGGTGGCTCAGTGGCTAAGATGCTGAGCTTGTCGATTGAAAAATCAGCAGTTCAGAGGTTCAAATCCCTCGTGCCACGTAACGGGGTGAGCTCCAGTTACTTGTCCCAGCTTCTGCCACCCTAGCAGTTCGAAAGCATGTAAAAAATGCAAGTAGATTATTTTTAGTCAGATTTCTTAGAAATGGCTCAATATTAATCAGTATTGAGCTCTTAAGACATCTTGAGTTCATTTGATTATTTGTTTTGAACATATATATGGCTGTTCAACACAGACTCCATAACTCTGCACCTTGTACAGTTAGTGAATAAATATGGTAAACAGAAATACTAAATATGAGGTCTTCTGCTGTTCTTGGAAGTTTGGGAAGGAGATAATATAGCTGGTAAACAGAAGCAACAGTCTGGAACCCCATCTTCTCTGAATATAGGAAGACTTCTGGTGAGACTGTTAAAGAAATATGGCTTCAACTATGACATCCTATTTCTCCAGCAGAGGCTTTAACTTAAATTCCCAATTTAAATCTGAAATGTATAGAGAACCATTTAAATTTTGGAGATTTCTTCTAATATTGCTGCCAGAGACATAACTATCTTTATGTCACTGGTGATGTAAAAAGCAATTAATGAACATGACTTGAAATATGCAGTTAAAGTTGATATCCTGAGGAAAAAAGAAATATTTTTCTAAATATATATTGTTGGGTATATTTATTAATTAAACAGTGTATTGGAATGAAAACGTTACTGAATATTATCACCATGGGTGCAGATATCTAAGGTCAGGGAATGGCCTAGTTCCCATTACAGTAGCAATGGATTTTTTTTTAAAGCCCTCAAGATAATTCAAAATATTGGTGCTTTATTGGGGAAAAATTAAAATTTATTGTCATGCAAAACTGAAGCATTCGATTAATTTTTATTAAAAATGGAAGAAAAATGTTTTGAAAGTATAGTTTAAGATGGGATAATTACTCATGATCAGTTAACAAATATATATTTAAAATCTTTGAAAAATTGGAAAAGGAGTACAATTTCCCTAAAATGACAATATATACTATTAAAACATATGCTATTTTCTTGGTTGGGTATGTATGCTTTAAGAATTTCAAAACCTCTGTTCCTTCTCCTAGTTCTGGATGCATTAAGAAGTTTTTTTATGAATTAAACTAATTTGTGACATAAATTTACCAGTATAATTTGCTTTTTAAAATCCCTAACAGATGACTGATGAGCTAAATGAGAGTCCTCTCAAGAAAAAGAGATTAAGCACAAAAGGAAAGTATGTAGTATACAGCAGTTTAAGTCTATATATTTTATAATGTATTAATTCAAATTATTATTTCCTAGAATAAATATGGATCTATACAATTTTGGGTTTCAAAGGCCATGCTTAATTTGTGGCTGTAATGTAATGTGTGTCTTAAGATATGAGCTGCTTTGTTGTTGTTTAAACTGTAGAATTCAAAACGTGAATGCTTTTCAAGATGCCAGGAAAATCTCATTTGCAAAACTTTGATCTTTTGTGAATGTCTTGATGCATACATTTTGGGAAAGATTAAAAGCATCTTACAGACCTTCTATACTGCTTTGTTCCATTCTTCCTCTTATTACACCAAGATATTTTGCAGAAGTACTGTATATTTATATCTGTTTGCAAACTGTTCTGTCCTTTTAATTTTATAACTATTATAATCTTATTCTTTTTTATTATATTTTGAAGTTTGATTGTGTATAGTTCAGCCTGAAGATAAACTCTGGCAATGTTGAAACTTTGTAATTTAATTTACTGCTAATAAAATTATTAAAATGGATCAGTAAAAAAATTGTACATTTCTTGCTTATTGAAAGCGATGAAGAACATTAACATTAAAAACATTAAGTCAAAACATAAGCCCACTTAAGAATACAGCACTATGTTTATTCAGATTTTGAGAAATAAAAACTAGCTATTAATACAGACATTTCAATCTTTTTATAATTGGGAATATCTTAAATTTAGGAATGTGGTAGAGGCACATGATTACAACTTACATTGTTGAAAAATTAAATTAAACTTATATCTTTAAGACATGGAAGTGATTACATACTTTCAGAAGTCAAAAGCTTTTATCTTTGTTTTCAAAATTGCTAGTTCACAGAGAAAAGGAAGGTTTCAAACATTTTAACAGAATGATAATTATGATCAGAGAAGCAAATGTCACCCTAGTAATTTGCAGGAATTTTTAACTGTGAACTATTCATGGCAGTGATACTCATAACAAGTTAAATCTACAAATATAGCTAGCAGGAATGGGTTTCAAATATATTGCCACTAACCATGAACATCTTAATACAAAGTTGCAAGTTATTTGTGTACTATCTTAGTTTTTTGAAAGTAGCCAGAATATGAATTGCAGTATAAATAAACTATTTAATACAATTATATTGCAATCCCTTCTCAATTCTGTCCATCCTTTATTTAATAATTTAATTAACAAATTTATGCAACCATCCATCTCACAAGAAGTAGTTGGGATGGTATACAATCATCAGTGATAAAATATGTATATTTTGTGGTTGTTGAAAACACAAACAATTAAAAATAGAAAAATTAGCATTAAAACTAAACTAAAAATAATTAAAAATAAAAATAAATGCAAACCCTAAGCAAAGAGAGAGTACACCAATCTCAATAGGGAAGCCATCTAAACAAGTCCCATTTTTAATTGACATGCTCAGATCTTTCCTCCTCCATGAATTTGATTTTTTTTATATAAAAATCATTCTTTTCACTATGTACTTACAAAATAGTGACAGGAGTGTTGTGTCTTATGTGATGCTCATGGGTATTATTGACATATCAGATATAAAACAGATTGATTATTCAAAAGTATAAGTCAATAAATAGCATGTTACAGTTTCCATCATATAGGCCAGGAATCTCCAACCTTGGCAACTTTACGATTTGTGGACTTCAACTCCCAGAATTTCTCAGCCAGCTTCTTCCACAGTCAGTTGAAGTCCACAGGTCGTAATGTTGCCAAGGTTGGAGACCTCTGATATAGACAATTTCATTTGGCAGGCTGTTTTCTGGTGTGGCACCTGCATTGCACAAACTTTTCTACCAGAGATAAGATTGGCCTAATCATTTCCTCATCATCACCTCTCCTGCGTGAGCTGCACTGGCTTCCTGTGGTCTTCCAGGTGCTCTTCAAGGTGTTCTTGACCACCTTTAAAGCACTCCATGGCTTAGGGCCGGGTATTTACGAGACCGCCTTCTGCCGCCAATAACCTCCCACCGGCCAGTTTGCTCACACAGAGAGGGCCTCATCAGGGTGCCGTCGGCCAGACAATGTCGGCTGGTGACCCCCAGGGGGAGAGCCTTCTCTGTGGCAGCACCTGCCTTCTGGAACAACCTATCCCCAGAGATACGCATGATACCAGACCTCCGGACTTTTCATCGGGCCCTGAAAACACATCTATTCCATCTAGCCCACTCTTACGGTTTTAAATTTATAATTGGTTTTAATTGGGTTATTTTAAATTAATGTTTTTTTAATTCTTTTTAAATTTTATATGTTGTGTTTTTACCGTGGCTGTTCACCGTCCTGAGTCCTGTTGGAGAAGGGCGTATACAAATTAAATAAATAATAAAATAATAATAATTTCTGAATTTTTGACGGTCTTTCAAAACTTTATTATCCCAGCAGACCTGGGAACCCAAGTAGATGGATGAACAAATGAGGTGGCTCCTTTATTGTTAATACCCCTCCACATATTATTTTTTCTGTCGTCTATGCTTTTTAATAATTATTATGTAATGGCTGATAATGGCTGATTTATATTTCTATTATTCTATTGGATTGTTGTACACCCAACAGGGTTTCTTTCTATGAGATGGACAGTCATATAAATTTAATTAAATAAATAAATAGTTAATTGTTATAGTTAATTTTATTTAATCAAACTGATTTGATTTTACATTTAGACGCACCTTCACTTGGGCTAGATTTAGTCAAGCTGGACCATGATTGTACATAATTCTGGTTCATTGCATGTCAGAAATTGATCAGTTAAAAAAGAGGGAGGGAAGGACACAGAGAGAGAGAGACACACACACATATTCTCTTAATATTCTTTGACGAACAGCTTTTGAAATTTGGCTCACTTTCAAATGGACTTTGCCAGACTCCAGAGGGAATTGACATTCAGAAAATTAAATTAAATTTAAAGATCCCATCTTCTTATTGATAATTAGTATTTATAAGATAATTGAAAATTTTATTTTAATTCTGGGCAGGCCTTTTGTTTTGTTTTCCCCCACGTATATTGTAACTACCATGGGCAGTTGTTTTTCAGAATCCAACTGGGATGTTTGCAAATCCTTCTGCAGTTCTAACTGTGAAATATATTTTGCCAATTAGAGATCAAAGTTTCTTTGTACAACTCCTACATGAAATATTCCATGATACCAGGGAAGAATTTTGTTCATTTTGGTTATTATTTCAGGGAGAAAGTTCTTTCAAAATTCAGCTTAATGAAACATAACAGATACAATTTTAATTCTCACCTTTTCAAACATAGCTGTAGTGTTAAAAAAAAAGAAAGAAATTCTGATAGTTTCTCTCATTAAAAGTTACATGTAGATGCTTGATAAGGTCTAATAAAATAATAATGCAGGTGTGTTCCCATAATGAGTGCCTCAGATTTTTAGTCAGTAGATTAAACGTTTCTCCAGAATCTACAGTAGATTTTGATGATTCTGGCTGTAAGGATAAGAGCAACATATTTAAATGTTAAATACCCCTTCTCTTTGCCATTTTAGCCTTTTGAATTTTTAACTTTGAATTCCACTTTTACCGCGGAAGTTTTAACTTTGTTCTTAAACTCTATTTTTAATCTACGTTTTTCTTTGTGTGTTTATATCGTTTTATTATGTTGTTGTAAACAGCCCAGACCCACTTAGGTAAGATGGGTGATGCAGACGTTTAATAAATAAATAAATAAATACCTAAAATAAAGCCATATAAAATCACTTTTCTCAATCTTGGCAGTCTTCAACATCCAGAATTGCCCAGCTGAACATATGGAGTTGAAATTTACACATCCTAAAGTTGCTGAAGTTGAGAAAGACTGATGTAGATGAAGCTAAAATGAAAGGTTAAATTGATTCTTCCTTTACTTTTTTCATCATCGTAATATAATGTAAAATATAATCAATCTAACTTATGTAGAAAAATAACACTGTCTGACTGATTGTACTATATTGTATTATAATAAATTTCAATTTAAAAAAAGAAATAAAAATGAAAAACAAAAATGTGAAGAAATAGCAAACAGGTAGAAAGGAAAGGAACAGTGGCATAGTTGTAGTTCAGATATTGATAAAATCTTCACAAAAAAAGTGCTAGGAAGCATTAAGAAAGAATAAGGACCTATTTGTACGGCTGTGGCAGAAATGAGAATGATTTGTGGAACAGTATGAAGAAATCCTGAATGGTCTTGAGATTAGGTTTAATTACATTTTAGGTTTTATTTCTTATTTCATGCCTTTAGTTTATTTGGCTGATTGTCTCATTTTACACATTTTCCTTCAGCAGGTACATATGTATGAGAATTTTACAGTAATTCTTGAACAGGCGCATCTGCAATTACGTTAGGTTAATTGATGTACTTGATATATGTCTCTTCACTGTGCCAAGCACTTCCTGAGATTCAATTGTATTTTGTCTCATTTACAACTACATACTGAAAGATCAAATTGCTATATTTTAATGACATGACAAAGCATTAAGCCTCCTTTCTAATGGGAATATTATATCTACAGCCCCTGAAACATCTGTTTCAAAAATGTGGCTTGCTTACTAGGGGCATAAACTTCAGGGAATTTATCTTGAACATGCCTTGCTTCAATAAATAGGTAAAGTAGAAGAATTCTGTCTTGTCACCTTTTTCTCCTTTTTTCAGATAGTGACAACTGAGCCAAATAATCTCATGAAGGTGAAGAATAACCCATTCTTTATTGGCCGTCTGTCTTCTTGCTTTACCACACAAAGTTCTTAAATAATTTTTTTCCCCTCCTCTGGTTTTCTTCTTCTTCTTCTTTTGACTTCTGCTTTTCAGATGAAGCTCAATGTGCTTTGTTCTCTGTTTCCTTTTGACTGCATGGTTCCCCAGGATGGAAGGATGGAAGGTTGACTCAGCCTTCCATCCTTTCTAAGGTAGGTGAAATGAGGACCCAGATGTGGGGGCAATAAGCTGACTTTGTATAAATATACAAAAGGATGAAGGCTATTGCTGAGCACATTGTAAGCCGCCCTGAGTCTCCGGAGAAGGGCGGCATATAAATCAAATTAAAACAAACAAACAAACAAAAAAAAAACTCCAGTATAACATCATTGCTACATAGCTGCTAAAGTAAATCTATAAAAACCTAATAAGATTATAAAGCCATGGGTAAAAATATGTGAATATGTTACATGTAAATAAGGTGAAAGAAGTGTTTTTATATAGAAAGTACAATAAAGTTAGTGAAAAAAGTAATATGCAGAGCAAAAATTTCATATTTTAAAAATTAATTTTAAACATTACATATGGTTATTCAACCAGAACCGTTGCAGCGAGACAGTCAGGGAATAGCAGGCTCTGATGAGCCTTGCGAAATCCCAGGCTGACAAACCACTGCCGAGGGGTCTTTTGACTGGATCTGTCCTGTAGGGATGGAGAAGAAGGAGAGGCACCTCGGACGACCAAGAGGAACAGACAAGTTCCTCAGAGGTTGGAGAAAATTCTTGGATTCGGTGGCGGGAGCAGCCGCCATTGCAGCCACCATAAAGCTGGGGCTACCGGACCAAGTTCTAAGCAGGAGCGGTGATTTGGATGGAGTACTGATGCTGGGTGAGTGATTGCCAGGTCACAGGCAAAAAAGAATCATTTTTAAATTGTTAAAAGGTGCCCCAATGAAATAACAGCAGCTAATGGGCATGGGGGAATGTAAATGAAGGAAGGAGAATAAAGCAGAAGTTTAAAGTGGCAAAACCCGAAACAAAAACTGACTTTTGGATAAGAATGTGTGGAGATAATTAAAAAATTAGAAGAAGAAAACGCATAAATAGATGTGAAGAGGATTGGAAAGAACCAATCTTTCCAATTGGGGGTCATATCAAGTGTCGGGGGTGCGCGCGCGCTGTCTCCGAGTGATTGCGCACTCCGGCCCCCAATGCATGACTCGTGTCCTGGGTTGTGTAGAGCCACAGGCCCAGGGTCCGCGGCTGATGTTATGTAATGCCAGGTCGGTGGTTAATAAGGCCCCCCTCATCTGTGATCTTATTTTGGAGGGGGGTGCAGACCTGGCAGGTATTACGGAGACCTGGTTGGGCCAAGAGGGGGGGTCCCCCTCATTGAGATGTGCCCGCCAGGTTTCCGTGCATTTCATCAGCCAAGGGCCCAGGGGAGGGGTGGGGGAGTGGCGGTGATCATTAGGGAGAGTCTTTGTCCGAGGGAGACCACTGTTCCTCAGATAGCCGGATGTGAGTCCCTTTGTGTGAAGTGGGGCCGTGAGGTGCAGATGGGTTTGATGACTACGTACCTGGCTCCCTGCCACGTGGCAGCGACCCTGCCCGAGCTACTCAACGTCATTGCCGGGGTGGCGGTCGATACCCCCAGACTTATTGTCATGGGGGATTTCAACCTCCCATCCACAGGTGAGGCGTCAGAGGTGGCTCGTGAGTTCATGGCTTCCATGACAGCCTTGGACCTGACCAAGTTAGTTCAAGGCCCCACTCACACAGGGGGACACACTCTGGACCTGATTTTTATCTCTGGTCAGTGGTTGAATGATCTTGGTAGAGGGGACCAAGATATTAAACCCTTGTCATGGACAGATCATTCACTCCTTCAACTAGACTTTCCTACCGCCTGCCCCCGCTGCAGGGAGACGGAACTGACCAGATGGTTCCGTCCCAGGCGCCTGATGGATCCCGAAAGGTTCCTGACGGAACTTGGGCTGTTTCCTGAGACTCTAACACATGACTCGACTGAAGAGCTGGTGGCTGCCTGGGAGAGGGCGGCCGCTGGAGCTTTGGACCGTGTTGTGCCTTTGCGGCCTCTGACCCGATGCCGATCTCAATTAGCTCCTTGGTTCTCTGAGGAGCTGAGAGAGATGAAGCATCGGAAAAGACGCCTAGAGAGCATTTGGAGGACTAGTCAATCCGATTAGGACCAGACACAGGTGAGGTCTTATATCAAGACCTACCTAGTGGCAATAAAAGCAGCAAAATCTAACCATTTTCCCGCTCTTATCACATCTGCAGAGAACCGCCCAGCCACCCTGTTTAGGGTGACCCACTCCCTTCTTCGGGGGGGAGTGTGGGAAGATCCCTTGCAGGATCGTGCTGAGGATTTTGTGCAATTCCTGCACGATAAAGTCGCTCAGATTCGGGATGGCTTGGACTCCGATTGGATGTGTCCATGGGAGGAGACCGGGGCAGGTCTTGAGAATGTTATCTGGGAGGAGTTTGATCCTGTGACTCCCGAGGATGTGGACAGGGTTCTGAGTAAGATTAGTGCCGCCATGTGTTTATTGGACCCGTGTCCCTCCTGGTTGGTACTGGCCTCCCGGGAGGTTACACGAGGCTGGCTCCAGGGGATTATAGGTGCTTCTCTGAGTGAGGGTGCCTTTCCTGCCGCCTTGAAAGAGGCAGTAGTGAGGCCCCTCCTCAAGAAGCCTTCCCTGGACCCGGCTGAATTAGCCAAATATTGTCCAGTCTCCAACCTTCGTTTTGTGGCGAAGGTTGTTGAGAGCGTGGTGGCACGACAACTTCCCCGGCACCTGGATGAAGCTATCTATCTAGACCCGTACCAGTCGGGCTTCAGGCAGGGGTACAGCACAGAAACGGCATTGGTCGCGTTGGTGGATGATCTCTGGAGGGCTCGGGACAGGGGTTGCTCCTCTGTCCTAGTCCTATTAGATCTCTCAGCAGCTTTTGATACCATCGACCATGGTATCATGCTGCAGCGGTTGAGGGGGTTAGGAATAGGGGGCACCGTTTTGCGGTGGTTCTCCTCCTTCCTCTCTGACCGCTCGCAGTTCGTGTTGGCAGGGGGACAGAGGTCGATCTCGAGGCATCTCGCATGGAGAGTGCCGCAAGGGTCGGTCCTCTCGCCCCTCCTGTTCAACATTTATGTGAAGCCGCTGGGTGAGATCATCCGTGGTTTTGGGGTGAAGTGCCATCTGTACGCTGATGATACTCAGCTGTACATCTCCACCCCAGACCACCCCAACGATGCCCTTGATGTGATGTCTCGCTGCCTGGAGGCCGTGCGGGTCTGGATGGGGAGGAACAGGCTCAGACTCAACCCCTCCAAGACCGAGTGGCTGTGACTTCCGGCGCCCCGATATAGTCAGCAGGTGCCATTGCTGATTATTGGGGGTGAATCTCTGCCCCCCACGGAGAGGGCTCGCAATCTGGGTGTCCTCCTGGATGCATGGCTATCTTTAGAAGAGCATATGACAGCCGTGGCCAGGGGGGCCTTTTATCAGGTTCGCCTGATTCGCAGTTGCAGCCCTTTCTGGATCGGGACGCCCTGCACACGGTCACTCATGCCCTTGTTACTTCCCGGTTGGACTATTGTAATGCTCTCTACATGGGGCTCCCCTTGAAGAGCACTCGGAGGCTCCAACTGGTCCAGAATGCGGCCGCGCGGGTGGTTATGGGCGCAACCCATAACCATGTGACACCCCTCCTGCGCGAGCTGCACTGGCTCCCAGTGGTCTTCCGGGTGCGATTCAAGCTGTTGGTTACCACCTTTAAAGCGCTCCATGGCATAGGACCCGGGTACCTCCGAGACCGTCTTTTGCCACCGATAGCCTCCCACCGACCAGTCCGCTCCCACAGAGAGGGTCTCCTCAGGGTGCCATCGGCCAAGTTATGTTGGCTGGCGACACCCAGGGGGAGGGCCTTCTCTGTGGGAGCCCCAGCCCCTAGAAATTCGTAAGATCTCTGACCTCCGGGTGTTTCGCTGCGCATTGAAGACCCTGTTGTTCCGCCAGGTCGGACTATCAACACAATAGTTTTAAATTGGGGTATTTAAATTTTTGGGGGTTTTAAATCTGAGCCAATTTATTTAATTATTTTAAATTTTGCATTATTGTTTTGTTTGTGTTTTTAAATAGGCTGTACACTGCCCTGAGTCCTTAAGAAGAAGGGCGGTATAGAAATAAAATAATAATAATAATAATAATAATAATAATAATAATAATAATAATAATAATAATAATAATAAATTTCTGACCATTGAAGAAAGAACAAAGGAAAACTTAAAACTAAAGCCCTGTAACAGAAGATTTTTAAAATTAGATTTGAAATCTGGATTTGGAACTAGATCCTAAATTGGATTTTGGGAAATATAAAAATTAAGAAAAAGAGAAAATTGGCATATTGGTAATGTGGATTTAATAAATAAAATGGATATTTTCTTAGGCTGTTGATTGGAATTGTGGATTGGAGAGAGACATCTACAGGCAAAAAAATCCCATTACAATGCTTAACTTGTATTTTGTAAAGTGATAAGAGCTGTGAGAAATTTTAAGGACGATCTGTTTGCTTGCAAGCTGTTTGACCTTGACAACAAAGGAAGGGGGATTATAATAAAACTTAAAACTGGAATAATGACAACCAAGAAATAACAAAATGGTGCAGGAATTAAATGAAATGATTATAATGATGCATGGAAAACCTAAACATGATAAACCAAAAATCGTGTTAGATCATACCCAAGTGGATAAAGAAACTATGAATGAGAAGCAAGAAAATGATACTGAAGATAAAGACAAAGATAAAGATATTGATTATGAAAAATTAAATGAAGAGAGAAAAGGGATAAGATTAGTAACAAAGGTGAACTTTAAAGATTACACTGGGATTAACAGTGGGAAAATAAGAAAGAGGAAAAGAGGAAGGAGAGTTATTGGAAATACAGGGCAAAATAGAAAAAAGGGGGCAAAAAGAAGAAAAAAAATGGGAGAAAGGGAGAAAGAAGTAGCTGATGGAAAGGGGAAAGAAAAATATGTTTTATATACTTAGAATTATAAACGAATTGAAGTAAGATTTATAGATATACATGAATTTTAGAAAACTCAATATGTGAGATTGTAATACTTGGAATATATTTAATTGTAATAATGAATGTAACTAAAATATTTGAAATTAAGCTGAAAATCAACTCTGTTTATATTATGTACAAAGCAATGGAAAATTATTTAGAATAATAAATGAATTGAAGTAAGATTTATAAATATAAATAAGTTTAATACATGAGATTGTAATATTTGGAATATTTTTAATTGTAACTATAGAATTCAGCTAAAGCATTGGAAATTATATTGTATTGTGAAAATTAATTTGGTTTCCTGTTTAATAAGAAGAGATTAAGATACTGTTGACACAGAACTGAAATTAACTTTTAAGAGGGGGAAATATTAATTATGAAGAGATATAGAAAACATTTATATTTGAAAAAGCAATGGAAAATTGGGTTTATGTGAAAAAACAATGGGAACTGAGAAAAAGAAACAAATGATTGTAATATTATATATTTAAGTGAATTGTAGTAAGATATTTGATTGTAGAATTTGGATAAATTGACAAAGAAAAATATTTGTGATTGGAATAATGGGATTTAGAGAAAACACTTGAAATTATATTATGTTGTGAAAAGGGAGCAATGGGGAAATATTTGAATAGGATGATGTAGAGTTAAGGTTAACTATTAGAAAAATGATGGATTTCAAATTAAAGGGTTTTAAAAATAAGGGGGGAAATTAATTAAGATTCGACATTAGGGCGAATGGTAATATTGGTTATATATCAGAAGAAACAAGGAAAAGAAAATAAAAACTAGAGAGAAAGAATATTATGGCAAAATGTGAAATATATAAATTGTGTTGGAGATAACTAAAAGTTTTACAAATTTGTGACTTGGCCAATATTCTGTTCAGAAAAAATGCATTGTTTGTGTAAAAAATAAAAAAAAACTTTTATTAAAAAAAACATTAGTTAGTGAAAAATATAAAGTGAGAAAAAAGTTCATATTTTAAAAATTAGAGGTCTCATATCATGGATTCCATATCTAGCACTATTAAAAAGGTTGCTGATTACATACTTCATTCCAGTTTGTTGCTCCAATATTTACAATGTTGCCACAGTGCCTTGGTTTTATAAAGTTTGTCAGGAGGTATTTTCAATATTAAAAATAGCAAGATTAATTTTAAATTGTTAACTCTTTTTTTTTTACTTCTTCCTAAATGTTGTTCTAAGCATTACAGAATAAAAGAAATAAAAACCCATACTATTAAAATATAACAATCCAGATATATAAAAATTATCACATGGACTTAAAATAACCTCATTGTCAGGGTTCCAATGGATGCCCTAATTAAATCATGAGCCTTGAGCCAAGCTTCAAAAGAAATCCAGTCATTTATTAGGAGCTTCATGTAGGCACGTTCCAAGTGAAGCCAACTCTGATCCCATGTAATTTACAACCCAATCTTGACCCTGTTTCCCCCCTCCTCCCGAATGAATGTGTCATCAGTCACATTCACCAATGGAGCAATTTCGCGGTTTGTAGAGATCACTCTCCTCTGGCTGCTGTGGATAACCCTGGGAGACAGACTTGAGAGAGACTTGTGCTTTTGTTTTTGGCTGCCATGATGCTTTACCATTTTCCCATCCCCCTTGCCTATGGCAACTCGAGAGCAGGCCAGGGTTGCTTTGCGAGTTGACACTCATTTTACAGGAATATAAATAATATATTAATAGAATTGAAAGTATCACATCAAATTTTCATCTTAATTTAGCAAATCTTTTTACATTTATTGATTAAATGTATTTACATATATATACTGTTTAGTTGGAAAATAACAGAAAAAAACAGAAGCAAAAGATTCAGTTTTTTAAAAGAAATAATATTGGTTAGTCACAGCTAGACAGCACCAATATAAGATGCGCGCACACACATTTTATGTTAACATTGCCTATATACTATTTAATATTAGATAATAAATAAATATATTTATATATTATATTATATTTATATATAATATTTATTTATTAAATTTGTTTGTCATCCAGCTTACCACATCATACATGTATATGCACCATACTGTTTTTTCAGAATGGAGAAAATGTGTAAGAAATAGTAACCTAAAAAACATAAGGCATGAAATTTAAAAAAGAAAGGGAACATTCAAAAGACATGGACACCAACCTCATTCTATTTCTTTCTTTCCATCCTTATAAAAGTGGCATGGTGGCCTAGTGGTTAAGAGACTCACCTCCTACTCGGAAGTTTCAATCAGGTAGCAGTAGATGTTTGTCTTCAGGTAGCAGTAGATGTTTGTCTCTCAGGGCACAAAGAAAAAAATATCAGCTGCCAACTTCACATAGCATCAGGAAGAGTATCCAGCTCTGCTCCATCTAGTTGCCCCAACTCTATCCCAAATTAAGGGATTACAGGGTGATTAAAAGGGATTTTTCCCCATCCTTACAAACAATTCTCATTTCTACCACTTCCTTACACCATTCCATATATTTCTCTTCCTCTTTAAACTCTCTGAAAATTTCATAGCTGCACTCAGTGACAGTTTCCCAGTATTCCTCACTTTCATCTCATTCACTCTTTATCTTTAAAATACTTCAATGTCAGGCTCTAGAATAACACAGACGCCATTTCATAGGATAGGTATAACAATGGAAAAGGCACTGTGCCCTGTTGCCTGTAATTGCTGCAACTTGCAATATGAAAAGAAGGCTCTATCTGAATATTATGTCCCTGAAACCTATCATCTATTTGACTTCTTTCCCCAGATTTATTCATTGATAATCATTCTGCAAAAGAAGAAAGTGTAATCACATGTAGACATACAAAAAATATTTGCCATTTGTGTACATATGAGCATAAACTATACCCATGCAATTTTGCAAAAAGGTAAATTATAAAGTTAGTTGTTCAGTATTGAATCATGCAATTGATCCATATGTAGCAGTATTGTTGTTGGTAATTGGCAGTTTTAGGAAATGCCAGGGATTCAGTATGAGACTTATTAGAGAATTGGAGAAGGCATTATTCTTATTTTTTTAAAAAAATGAGGGACAGTTACATCCAATGGTGAAATTCAGCCGGTTCTATCTGGCTCGGGCAAACTGGTAGCACCGGCAGTGGGAGGCTCCGCCCACCCGTGGGGATGTCATCACGTCCCATTTTGACCCTCTGCGCATGGGCAGAAGGTCCTGCGCATATGCAGAGGTGTCACGCGCAAGCGTAGTGACCACATATGTGCTCACATTTGCAACCCAGTAGCGAAGGTAAGTAAATTTCAGCCCTGGGGACATCTATATAACTATAAACCGATCAATTTGATATTGATGTCTACACAAATTATTAAGGTCTTTACAAGTATTTAGAAGAAAATACATTGCTTGGCAAAAAATTGGCAGGAGATAACCAATAATAAACCATACCAAGGTTACCACAGTTTTAAAAATAAAGCAACTATTTTAACTGATGAAAAAATTCCATAGGCAAAGTATATTTTTGACTTCAACAAACTCACTCATGTGATTTTAATAGTGAACAAAAAAAAATGTTTATTGTATTACAGGTAGTTCTCGACATACGACTGGTTATAAGTCCAGGACTACCTTGATGTTATTATTCAATCACTACAGATATTCACAATTTGTAGTATATATTAATGTCTTTTCTGGAGTGAAGAATTGAATGCCATACTAGAGAATATCATTCTAGGCTGCATACTGTTCAATATAGTTACAGATGAGGGTAGAAAATATGTTAGCCAATTTTCAGAAAATACAAAAATTACACATAGTAAGTGTGATTCTTTGTTGTTATAAAATGGATTATGATTAATCATATATTCCATGAAGGATTTATACACTAATAATCACCAACACACCATCATCAAACAAACACCATCTGCCTATCCTAAATCCTCCAGAAGTTTATTCAGTAGGTGAATAAAAATTCCTAATCCAATCTAAAAGTCTGGTTGGCTGTAACAATGGAATTCAGACAATCACAGTAACCTGCCACATAACATCCCACACTTAACAATTGTCAATAAGAAAGAAAAAAAGTCTAGATAATGGATGTGGCAGTACTTGGAGACAGCAGAAGAGAAGAGAAAGACCTAGAGAAGGTGACAAAGGTGAAGGTGACCTGCAAATAAAAATAGAATGATTTTGGCAAAGGTAGTACCAATAGTAATAGGCACTTGGGGTGCAATCTCAAAACACCTTGGAGCACCACTTGAACCCCAGTGCATTGACAAATTCACCATCAGTGAACTGCAAAAGACAGTTTTACTCAGAACAACTTATATCCTGCAACAGTACCTCTAACACTATCAAACATAAACATCTTCCAATCCCAGATCCTGGGAAGGACTCAATAGGCAGATAGAAATCCAAATCTAGTTTAAACATCTGTCTTACTATATGATGAACCCCAATAAATAACAATTCAATCATGGGCAATATCAGTCTGTGAAAATGTGTTTTTCCCTATTGCAATTTTTCCTAGTATTCAAATTTTACCAGAATGCGGTTTCATCAAAATAGCACATAGATCGAAATATGATACCCAAACCCTTTCCATTTCAAACACATTTTCTCATTAGGTATGACTCAAAATGAAACTAAAAATATAAAATGCATTTATTTTTAAAAATGGCATTTTTCTTCATTTTTCTGCAAAGACTTTAATTTTTGCAGTTATTAGAAACCACTCAAAGAACTGCTAAGCAGCTAGTACTATATTCATTTATCCCTTTGTCCTTTTAAGCTTTCAGACTGCAATGTATCCATAGTAACTCAGTCTTTTCACTCTGAAATCCATTAACTGGATTCAGTTCTACTATAAAATCAAATCCAAGAGGGTTTTTTAAAAAGTTGGTTTAAAAATTTATAACAAATATTCCTGAAAGGGGAAAAAATCCTTTAAAGGCTGTTTTTCCCCATTGTAATTCAACTATAAGTGGGAAGTAATGTGTAAGAAAGAGCACATTTTAGGCTTTAATATCAAATATTTAATTGGCTATGTTTAAAATTATTTCAAAATAAATAAATTCAGTACAATTGTCATTCAGTACAATTGTCATTAATTTATCTAATCAAATGATAGGGCTATCATCAACCATTTCTGTGTCATTCAAACCCAAAGATCATTCATATGAGCATAAAATTCAGAATAACATACCCCCGCCCAAAGAATATCCTTTTATAAATAAATATCTTGTTCTTGTGGAAGATATTCATTACATTTATAAATATAAAAATGTCAAAGCCTGGCAAGGGTGGGCTGCTGGGGGTTCGCAGGGGTTCGGGACAACCTCTATTTATTTATTTTATTTTATTTTATTATTTTATTTTATTTTATTTTATTTTATTTTATTTTATTTTATTATTTTATTTTATTTTATTTTATTTTATTTTATTTTATTATTTTATTTTATTTTATTTTATTTTATTTTATTTTATTTTATTTTATTTTATTTTATTTTATTTTATTTTATTTTATTTTATTTTATTTTATTTTATTTTATTTTATTTTATTTTATTTTATTTTATTTTATTTTATTTTATTTCTATACCACCCTTCTCCCAAAGGACTCAGGGCGGTGTACAGCCTGATTAAAAGCACAAAGATAGACAAAATTTAAAAATAATTAAAATTATTAAATAATTGGCTCAATTATAAAACCCCCAAATTTAAAATCCCACATTTAAAACCAATTAAAATCTTTACATTGATAGCCCAGCCTGGCGGAACAACAAGGTTTTGAGGACACAGCGAAATACACGTAGATCGGAGATCTTATGCATTTCTGGGGCAGTTCATTCCAAAGGGCAGGGGCTCCCACAGAGAAGGCCCTCCCCCTGAGTGTCACCATCTGACATAATTTGGCTGATGGCACCCTGAGGAGACCCTCTCTGTGGGAGCAGACTGGCCGGTGGGAGGCTACTGGTGGCCGAAGACGGTCTCTAAAGTACCCAGGTCCAATGCCATGGAGCACTTTAAAGGTGGTAACCAGCACCTTGAATCGCACCCGGAAGACCACTGGGAGCCAGTGCAGCTCGCGCAGGAGGGGTGTTACATGGGCACAATGAGTTGCGCCCATAACTACCCGTGCGGCCGCATTCTGGACCAACTGGAGCCTCCGGGTGCACCCCAAGGGGAGCCCCATGTAGAGAGCATTGCAGTAGTCCAGTCGGGAGGTGACGAGGGCATGAGTGACCGTGCGCAAGGTGTCTCGATCCAGAAAGGGCTGCAACTGGCAAATCAGGCGAACCTGATAAAAAGCCTCCCTGGCCACGGCCGTCATATGTTCTTCTAAAGACAGCCGTGCGTCCAGGAGGACGCCCAGATTGCGAGCCCTCTCTGTAGGGAGCAAAGACTCATCCCCAATAGTCAGAGATGGCACCAGCTGACTATATCGCGATGCCACAGCCACTCAGTCTTGGAGGGGTTGAGTTTGAGCCTATTTCTCCCCATCCAGACCCGCACGGCTTCCAGGCAGCGAGACATCACATCAAGGGCATCGTTGGGGTGGTCTGGGGTGGAGATGTACAGCTGAGTATCATCAGCGTACAGGTGGACTCTTACCCCAAAACCACAGATGATCTCACCCAGCGGCTTCACATAAATGTTGAACAGAAGGGGCGAGAAGACTGACCCTTGCGGCACTCCCCATAAGCCTTCACAGGCTTATATAGCTAAGATTCTGTGCAGTTTGGAGAATTCCCAAATCCCACTCCTGGCTGGCCCCGCCTGCCTGCCCTGCCCCTCCCAGGAGTCCCCATGTGGCCAGTTTTGGATGCAGGTAAGTTCACGGCATGCGCGGAGGCTCAGGGAGGGCAAAAAATGGGCCTACTGGAAGTTCAGGAAGTCCGGAAGCCTAGAGAGGCTGTTTTTGTCCTCCTGAAGCCTCGAGGAAAGCCTCCGGAGCCCGGGGAGGGGGGTAGTGCAGGAGGCTGATTAGGTCACGCCCACTATGGCCATGCCCATCCAGCAGCCGAGCAGAGAATCCCTTGCTAAAATTTTGAAGCCCACCCCTGAAGCCTGGTCTCTTATTACTTGACTGCCTATAATAAATTGAATCAAAACCTGGATTGAATTCTGTAAACAACTTCCTAGGGAAGTTGTAAACCCCATTGAATTGAGTGAGAATGTTTTGCCCATATGTAATGGTTCAAATATCAGTTAAATACAGTTGTCCATTTAATCAGAGCTGTGAAATTGTAACGGAGACCAATTTTGATTCAGCACTTTTTGTGCTCTGTTATCAGAGGTCCTGCATCCAATTGGCTTTCTGTTTTTTGTTTATTTTGTCTCTCTCTTGTTGCACCTGCATTATGAGTTAGGGAAATGCATCTATCTAACAAAGTTTAGATAGATGCTCAGCCATCCTACACTGATCCGTGTTCCGGGCTATCTGAGATTGAGTTATATCAACTAAGGAAAGATGCATCTTCACAATTAATATGGAGGACACACTAAGTCATCTGAATTAGAATTCGTCAGATACAGGAAATTGATTTATATATATGATCACCAAGAGACGATGCTAACTTGGTGGAATATAAGCAATCAATCATTCAAAACCTGACGGACTGTTATCTCTTATATGAATGAAATTGCCAGTTCATGAAAGAAATGTGAAAATCCTAGCAGATGCTGAAGTCTACTGAAGACTGAGCATATAATTTAAAATATTATATTATAAACGAGGGGGTAATAATTGCTTGCAACCCTGTAAGGTGTCCAGTCCTTTTTAGTGAATAGGTAACCTTGGAAATATATCATACATACATACATACATACATACATACATACATACACACACACACACACACACACACACAGAGTGATGAATTACATTGAAGAGTTTTAAGATGGCTAAAATAACCCACAATCACTACCCTTTTGTAAATTGTTCCTTGACATAGAGCAACTATTTAATTAAGTCAATATGATGGAGTATGAAGTAATATTATAGCTGTTAGGAAACAATATTCTCGATGTAAAATTACAACAACAAAAAATAATTAAACTAGGATTTCAACAAAAACCATTGCATCCAACAAAAACCATTACATTCCAGAAACACCACTGCAGATACCTGCAACATTTCATATTACCCAGAGATATTCAATCTGGTAGCACTCAATTTATACAATGAGGAATTCCAATGGCATTCGCTTCAGTGTAACAAGCAAAGAAGATTAATCTTACCCCTTGCTTTATTTTCAACAGCTAGCATTGTGAACTATAAAGAGAGAGAGAGATGGATAGAAATATATACAGATACAGATACAGACACACATGTGCACATACACAAACATGCACATACAAAAAGTGTGCATGTGTACATGTGCGCATATGAACAATAGGGTAGAGGAAAGTAGTTTAGGGGAAAGTGTCTTTTTTCTCAAGTAAAGGTATATATTTTAAAACTTTAAAAACTCTAAAACTGCTCTGCTAATTACTGTTCCTAAAGGAGTAATTTATGAGTTGTCTGTGCCTTTCTTGCAATGTTCTGTAACGCTGCCCTTCTCTTTTCATTTAGAACAATGCCTTCTTCAAATGTCTTCTTTCTGCTTCAATAGGGCATCTTTATAATAAATTATGTTGAACCAGTGGTGGGTTCCTCCCAGCTTGGCCCGGTTCGCCGAGCCGGTAGCAGTGACGATATGATGTCACAATATGTTCTGCCCCCCCCACCCCCCCCATCTCCGGTGTTATTCTTCCCTTTTATTTGGCCCCACCTCCAAACTATTGCTGCCTCCTGAGTCCCAGCTGATGGCTAGAGGGAAAAAAACTGTTTAAACTCTTGCCGCAGGGCTTCAAAGGGCCGCCCTATAGCTGATCAGTGTTAAAAGAAAACAAATGAGTAGACCGGTGCCTGCAAAAATAAATGGGTAGACTGGTGCCTGCAAAAATAAATGAGTACACCGGTACAGCTCTGCAAGCAGTTAAAAGCCTGGTAGAACAGTACCTCTGCTAAATCCTAAATAATTGTCACATGACCATCAAGCCACGCCCACAAAATAAGCTTATGTTTATTAAATGCTATATTCTGTTTTTGCTCTGGGAAGTCGGAGGGGAGTCGGGGAGGGGGCGTTTTTTTGGGGGAAATGATGTATAATAATTCATTTTGTATTGTTTGGTTATTTGAACATAAAAAATAAAAACTTTTGTTGTAAAAAAAAAAAATAAGCCATGCCCACAGAACCGGTAGTAAAAAATTTTAGAACCGACTTCCAGTGGCACCGCAGGTGCTGAGGACGCTCTTTTCTTGAGCGCCAGCCCCGTGATCTTGTTAAGCCACTAGAACAGCGCAAATCAACTGTCTAGCGGCTGGAAAACTTTCTCCCCAGGAAAAGAGGAGGAAGAGAGCAGATGGGCATAGGTAGAGCTCCCCAAGAAGCCCCAGGAACAATTCCGTGGCTTGAAGGGTGAGAGCTCCCTGGAAGCCCGACAGAGCTTCGGATCCGGGACGTTTCTGCTTTAAGCAGAAGAAGACGCCGCGACCACCCCTGCAAACAACACTTGGAATAAACATCATTCGGAAGCAGGCTGAGCAAATTCAGGAGAGATTAGATCTGCAAGTACTGAACTTTAACTCCAAATGTGTATTACTTCCTTCTGACTTATTAAGGGAGAAAGTGAAACCAAGATGGTGATTGAGCTTTAATGGGACGTGAGAGGAAGTCTCAAAATGCCTAACTTAAGCCTATACTATGAGGCAGCTGTCCTATCAGCAATGAGTGATAGATGAGTGTTTTTTTTTAATTAAAAAATATTTTAGAACCCACCCCCGTGTTGAACAATGTTGCTCGTAGAATTCTGTCACCCTATTAGACCCTCACTTTCTGTTGCTGTCCTCTATGTTATCCTATGCACATCACATTTTATATCTAAACTATTACAGGCATCAAGCAAAAATCTTTAGTACAAGCAACTGTGCAAATTGGCATCACCTCAAATAGGTTAACATTGAATGATGAATGCCTAAGGAGTCCAAGACCTGGCATTACATTCAGGACTCAGACTCATTTTGTAAAATATGCCAACTTCTGGCTGTGTCCCATATTGTCCCTTCACCACATTGTTTTTTAAATAGAGCCAGAAAAGATATTTTTAAGACATTGAGGAACAACATTGAATCTGAGGCTTAACTAAGTTGATCTGAGGTATATATATTTATTGTAAGGTGAATTCCATTATGTTCAGCATGGTTTTCTACCTAATGGTATGTTATGACTGCAGAATCTGTTTGATCATTTTATTTTGATCTTTTATGCTGAAAAGAAAATATCACTATTATATCCTATGGAAAAGCCTGAAAAAACCCCTGAAATACACAATTGGTGACATATATGAATACAGATGACATTTTAGGAATCGATACAAAGTTTTGCATCTGTTGGATTGATTCAAACTTCAGTATTTTTCCTTCACCTAAGTTAATTTTGGTGTTATCAAGGATAGCACTGGTTAGAAGAGCAGAAGGAATATTTATTCCTGTTGTTCAATTTATGTCTTATCACTATTATTACTAACCCTCTGCATGTTACACTGCATTGACCTTGGGCTTTAACAGAGGTGCTAATATTACAGTTGTATTGGGAGCACCTAAGACCTTCTGGATTGAAAGGTTTGAACAGTGACATCACCATTGCTCATGGGACACCCAGTTGGGGGCTCCTTTCATATCCCTATTAAGTTGCCCACCAAAGTAGCACCCATTTATTTACCTGCGGTTGCCCACTTTCAAACGGCTGGGTCGGCAGGAGCCGGAATGTGTGATTGGAACTCACCCCATCCTGCAGCAGCAACTGGGCCTCTAACATGAGTTTGCCAATTATCAACCCAGCATTGTAACCTTGTGAGCCCCTGCACTCCTTTTAACAGTGGTGCTAAATGGGTAATATACACCATGTGATATTTTGGTACTTTGGCCTGATCTTGATAGACTGTTTTGGAATAAAGGAATAATTGAATAGCAAATGTGAGCTGAAATGGCTTAAATGAGAAGCATGTAATATTTTTCAAGAAGTGTGTGTCAAGCATATTAAGTATGGTGTTTCTTTTCTGCACACTTTCTATTATGGCATAACACATTTGGACATATGTGCTTGAAAGATTACATTCAAGCTTTTCCAATCTAACTCGAAACATATTGTGTAGTTTCTATTTTTTTTTTTTTTGTTATAGAATAGGAAAAGATATTATAATAACTTTACCTACAGAAATACCACAATCATCTTTGGTATTTCTAGTTCAAAGAATCAAGTAGTAAGAATCGAAGAGTTGCTACGAGTAGACAATGTTCAGATGACAGTTTAATTTTGAAATATATATATATGAGATCTCAACTAACAGTCAAGGGTGCTGTGATGCCTACCAGAATTCTTTCCCCTCTACAGCAGACAGATAATAATAGAGAATCTGAGAAAGCTGGGCCTGTAACACGAAGCCAAGCAGCTAGGAGGAGGAAGCAGCAAGAAAAACTGTTGTCCTCCAATCAGAACACAGAGTTGCAGGCTACCCAGCATACGTCAGCAGCAGCAAATATAGATAAGCGACAGCTCCGGCCCCGCAACAGAGAACCCATAGCTTCTACATGAAACAGAGCCTGAAGATGACAGGGTTGTGAGCCTGTCGAAACGTTGCTTTAAGAAAAACTGGTAGAATTTTAGCTGAGATTTTAAAGGACCTTGCAGAGTGCTCTGTAAGGATTTTTAGAAGATTTTAAGATGGGATTTTAACCAGGATTTTAAATATTTTAACCAACTTATTTATAATGATGCGGGAAAACACCCGAGATTTTAATTTTTTGCATATGCACACCCGCGAAAACTTAAGAAGATACACACACACACACACACACACACACACACACACACACACACACATATATATATATATATATATATATATATATATATATATATATATATATATATATATATATATATGTTTTTCTTCTAGCCAGGTTTTCCCTACGTAGCCAAGGTTTTTTTGGCTACGTAGGGAAAACCTGGCTAGAAGAAAAACACACATAAACCCTACGAAGAAGTAAGAAAATTTATATATATATACATACATACATACACACACACACACACATACATACATACATACATACATACATACATACATACAATTCTTAATGGGAAGGTTGAGAACCTCTGGCTTGGAAACATTACTTACAACACCCATTTATTTTTATTTTTGGCGGGGTAAGGCCTTTTGAACTACTCAACAGGGAACATCTCATCCTCTTCAAAGTTCCTGAATGTAAAGAACTTGAATGCAGAGACTTGAACGCATAGTTCTTACCTTTCTCAATGGAAAGGGGGAATAAAGGACTCCATCAGGGCCACCACCTCATAGGATGACACTTTGTAGAAAGGTCAGTTTACTTTCCAATAAGCTAAGCAGGGTGAAAAGTTTCTGTGGAGATGAGATTGCACTAAGGAGAAGCTTATAACTTACATATGTTCTTGGCCTCCATGCTGCATATCTCACTAAGAAAAGCAGAAGACCAAGAATGTCCAAAAGAGCCTTGGTGGCACAGCAGACTAAAGCACTGTTAAGTAACACCAGCTGCCTGCAATTACTGCAAGTTCAAATCTCACCAGGCTCAACCTTGACTCAACCTTCCATCCTTTCGAGGTAGGTAAAATGAGGACCCAGTTTGTGGGGGCAATAAGCTGACTTTGTATAAAAAAGAACACCGCTGGGGGGGAGGGGCGCGAAAGTCCTACTAAGCAGGTATATACAAAAGTATGAAGGCTATTGCTTAACGCATTGTAAGCCGCCCTGAGTCTCCGGAAAAGGGTGGCATATAAATCGAACCAATCAATCAATAAATAAAATGTAAACCTGATTGGCTGTTTTCTGCAATGCTGCATTTAAGTACAACATAGAAAGGCAGGAGGAAGAGAGGAAGAAGGATATGAATTCATGTATATCCCTTATGAGGAAAAAATTTTTTAGGGCAGCCCATCCACTGCCTGAGTTTCTTACCTGAGTCATCTACTTGAATATATTACAGCAATGCAGCTGTATAGCTAAAAATAATTCCTTCCTTTTTTAGGGCAAACTTAGAAGCCTCTGAAATGAATGCTGAACAATTTTTTTCTTGAGAGATGTTGAAATCTTAAGCAAAGGTAGCAAAACACCTTATTAATAACAGCAATTTACGAAATTCGGTTTGCCTTTGCCAAAAAATTATCTGTCTTTCAGACAGGGTTTCCTATTCTGTTGCTCCATCTATTAATATTCTAAAGTTCCATGAAATGACAACTTTCCTAAAATGCAATAACTGCTGGGATTTAAACATCAAAAGGATAAACTAAATAGACAGGTTTTCTTCTCTAATGCCTGCGTGAAAGGCTGTAGGCACATCACATTTATAGTAAATAGATCAGGCATAAGAAGTACTATCAAGCATTTTATTGCATGAGCACAACTTGCACAAACCTGTCATTTATAATGATGATGTCTTAAAAGTGTTAGCAGCATGTTTTTTATTTGAAATCAAGCAACCCTGCAAAACAGGTCATGTTCTTTCACAAAGAAGCAGTTAGCGACTCCTATTGCTTCTGCATACAGCGAGGACAGTAATAGCAACAAATATAACAATAACAGTATCATTTCTCTGGTGAAATACCTTGCTCTCACTTAAGCTGGATTTCCATATGTTTGCCATTGTTCTGTCATATTCCCTGAGTGCTCATATCCATGGGCAGGGGTGGGTTCTACTTACCTTTACTACCGGTTCGCATACGCAGATCAACTTTGATGACGTCCGGGTCAGTGGGTGGAGCCTCCCGCTGCTTTTACTACCAGTTCTTGTGAACCGGTTCGAACCGGGGGCAATCCATCACTGCCATGGGGCAAAAATCTAGTGGGTCATAGATTCACCACCTCGGTTCCATTGTGTTTTGATCTGTACCAACAGCTCATCTTGTAACTGGCATAGATAATTCATTTTTGCCACCTATTATTTTTTCTTCAGATCTCTGTTTTTATTGGACCGTTTTTACTGAACACCACCAACTGAAACCTTGAGTGAAACTGCAGTTCTCATTTCATTCTTAATAGCCTTCCTCCTACCTGCCATAATCTATTCCATACATTTATATTAGCAGTGTGTGTGTATATGTGTGAATTTTGCTGAATATTTTTAATCTAGCATGTGCTATGACACATACAATTATTGTTAAAAATAGTAAAAGCAGCCACACTAATATCTACTTTACCTATTTTAGCTGGTGTTTTTGGTTTTCATTTGTTTGCTCACTTCTGACTGTTCATCATCTGAAGAATACAATTTCATGCTGATTTTCGGTCAATAACTGCCTCTCTGAAGATTGTAAACTTCTGCTTGTATCACCAGTGAGAGTATCTAGCTATCTTGCTTTTTGTCAGCCTTTTGAGACTTTTCCAAGCCTCAATGTCTCCCCCAAATGAGTTTTGCTTCATGTCAGGTATTCAAGTTATTATTAATGCTTTCAATGAGTAGTCTAGTTTTACTTCATCTGGTGCTGAATGAAATGTTCTTCTTGTGAGCCAACAGTTTTTTCTACTGTCACAATTCAAAGGTATCTATTTTTCTTATTTAGCCTTCCTTTTAGTTCATCTTTCACACTGCATGCTTCCATTAGTAGATCCACCGTCTCAATAGTATGTGAATTTGTCTCTGTACTCTTTTCCTCCAAAACAAACTTTCATCCCTATGAATTTTTGAGCATGTAGGGAAATAAAGTCTGTTACACCTTCAACCAAGCCCCCAACCAATCAGAACACACCTCCACCCAATCAGAACACAGCCAAGCTCCCACCCAATCAGTTCTCACCCCCACTGGCAGTTAAAGGGAAGAAACAGCCGCAATCACACATTGCTCCTAGAAGCACGAAGCCGAAAACACCAGCCTGAAGATGACAAATGAGACTTCGTCGAAACGTCACCAAGACACTTCCAATTTGATGGAGAAAACCCGAATAACCAAAGACTAGGCCTCTCAGGGGTTTTTTTGAACCCCTAAGGCACCCCATGCTCCATTTAACGACCCGTGCAATCATTAATGCATGGGGAAAGCAGTCATTAATGAGGTGGTTCACTTAACAGCTGTCCTGACTTCTGTAATGAGCAGGTTCCATTATAGTTATAATTCGAGAACTATCTGTATGCAAGAGACAGATCCATCTATTTTCATCATATCTTTATTCATTCACTGCCATGCCTCACCCTCCCCAAAAATAGTGAATGAAGTCTGCAGCATGAAAGGGCTGCCATGCTACTTAAGTTCTAAGAGAAACTCCTACTGTACTCTTTCTTCATATATTGGAATAATTTTGAATACTTATTTCCAAAGACTACAAATTAAGTTGCCACAAGCTGTCCCTTTAAATAACGAGCATGGTGAAAATACAGTATTAGCAAGAACCAAGAAATTGAATTTAAAATATCAAAAAAGGTTCTACCCAAACTTTGCTTCCCAGCACATCTCTTCCAACCTAAATGTACTCCCATTATAACTGGAAGGAAGGAAAGAAGGAAGGAAGGAAGGAAGGGAGGAAGGGAGGAAGGAAGGAAGGGGAAAGTGGGAAAAAGAAGGGAGGAAAAGGAGGGGAAAGAAGGAAGTGGAAGTAAGGAAGAAGAAGGGAGAGAGGGAGAAAGAAAGGAAGAGGAAGGGGAGAAGGGAGGGAAGGAAAAAAGAAAAGATGAGGGAGGGAGGGAGGGAGCGAGGAGGGAAGGAAGGAAGGAAGGAAGGAAGGAAGGAAGGAAGGAAGGAAGGAAGGAAGGAAGGAAGGAAGGATTTCCAACACTCATTGCCAGCTTTCCACAAGGATATTAAATGAGGTAGCCAACAGGAAGTTGGAAGTCGCTCTCACTGACACTGGGTTTGCCTCCCTATAATCATTTGGCTTCGCTGTTTAGATAAGAAATATTTCTGAAATGTTGACCCAATCTATCACAAGTTGTATAGTGTTATTTAAAAGAACAGAAAATTTCAATCGGCTTCCAAATTGACAACTTTCTTCATTTAGCATAGTCTAAATGATTGTCAAATGGCAATTTGACAATCTGACAATCTTATCAGTCATCTTAAATAAAGCAAGGAAGAATGTAATACTCTTGGAGAATAAATAACATTTATTTTGAGAGAGATTTTGATCACCTCCAATTGTGTTTCAAGCATATAAATAAGATATCATGAAATATTAAGATACAGAAGGATGTTGACAGACTTGAACATTGGACACTATCTAACAAAATGTAATTCAACAGTGAAAAAAGTTAGGTTCTACATTTAGGGAAGAAAAGCAAAATGCATAGTATGTATATGTGGTACCTTGCTCAATAGTAGTAACTGTGAGAGGGATCTTGGAGTCCTAGTGGACAACCATTTAGATATGAGCCAGCAATGTGCAGCAGTTGCCAAAAAAGCCAACACAGTTCTAGGCTGCATAAACAGAGGGATAGAATCAAGATCATATGAAGTGTTAATACCACTTTATAATGCCTTGGTAAGGCCACACTTGGAATACTGCATCCATTTTTGGTTGCCACGATGTAAAAAGATGTTGGGAATCTAGAAAAAGTGCAGAGAAAAGCAACAAAGATGATTAGGGGACTTGAGGATAAAACATATAAAGAACGGTTGCTGGAATTGGATATGTCT
Organism: Arizona elegans; assembly: GCA_022577455.1. NCBI lineage: Eukaryota > Metazoa > Chordata > Lepidosauria > Squamata > Colubridae > Arizona > Arizona elegans. The sequence continues at coordinate 62,369,091 of JAKOOJ010000009.1, forward strand.
AGTCTTATGAAAGACTAGACATAATATGATATTATGCACATCAGACACCTGCACAATTAGCACAGAAGGCCCCCAGGGCTGTGTGCCCTCTCCACTACTCTTCTCTCTATACACCAATGACTGCATCTCAAAAGATCCCTCTATTAAAATATTGACGTTTGCAGATAATACAAATGATTGGTCTCATTCAAGACAATGATGAATCTGCGTACAGATGGGAGGTTGAACAACTAACTTGTGGTGCAACCAGAACAATCTTGAACTAAATACACTAAAAACTGTAGAAATGGTGGTGGATTTTAGAAGAAAGTCTCCTATACTACCACCTCTTGCAATACTAGGCAACACAGTGTCAACAATAGAGTCCTTCAAGTTTCTAGGTTCTATCATATCTCAAGACTTAATATGGACATCTAACATCAAAAACGTCATCAAAGAAGCTCAGCAAAGAATGTTCTTTCCGTGCCAACTCAGAAAGCTCAAACTGTCCAAAGAGCAACCTACAGATGAATTATTGAGTCCGTCATCTGCACCTCCATAACTGTCTGGTTTGGCTCTGCAACCAAACAAGACAAATACAGATTTCAAAGGATAATTAGAACTGCAGAAAAAACAATTGCTACCAACCTGCCTTCCATTGAAGATATGTATACTGCATGAGTCAAAAAGAGGGCTATGAAATATCTACAGACCCCTCACATCCTGGACATAAATTGTTTCAACTTCTACCCTCAAAACGACGCTATACGGCACTGCACATCAGAACAACTAGACACAAGGACAGGTTTTTCCTGAATGCTATCACTCTGCTAAACAATTAATTCCCACAACACTGTCAAACTATTTACTAAGACTGTATTTCTGTTATTCTTCTCATCCTCCCTATTACTTATCTCCTTTTCTACGTATGACTATAACCTTGTTGCTTGTATCTCTAGGATTTATATTGTTTTATTTGTTTCCTAGTATGATAAAAGGACATGGTGGCTCAGTGGCTAAGACACTGGCAGTTTAACGGTTCCAATCCCTAGTGTCGCGTAATGGGGCTAGCTCCCGTTACTTGTCCCAGCTTCTGCCAAACTAACAGTTCGAAAGCATGTAAAAAATGCAACTAGAAAAATAGGGACCGCCTTTTGTGGGAAGGTAACAGCGTTCCGTGTGCCTTTGGTGTTTAGTTATGCCATGGAGATATCTTTGGACAGCGCTGGCTCAGTATCTATCTCTTCCCACTTATTACTATAACCATGTTGCTTGTATTATTTATATTATATATTATATATATTATATTATATAATATATATATTATATTATATATTATAATATATATTATTTATTTTATTATATTTTTCAGATTTCTATACCGCCCTTCTCCTTTCGGACTCAGGGCGGTGAACAGCCAAGATAAAAAACATTTATACACAAAAATTAAAAATAGATTTAAAATAATTAAATAAATTTGGCCCGTAATTTAAAACAGCCCAATTAAAATCCATATCAAATTTTAAAACCAACCATAATAGTCCGGCTGCTATTAATGGTGCCATTGGGGGTGCGGACTCTGGGGGAAAGGGGACTGTTAGAATGCCCTCTAGTGAGGGCTTCTCTATTAACACGCTGAGTGGGAGGGGCAGGTATGGTGGGAGCAGGGGGCCAGATTATGTGGCGGGGGCACGTGCTCGCTATCTTCGAGCGATTCCATGCCCCGGTCCCCTTAGCTCTTCCCGTTCCCCAGGCTGATTAGAGTCTCAGCGCCCGAGTCTCCGGCTGATGTTATGTAATGCCAGGTCCGTAGTAAATAAAGCCCCCCTCATTTGTGATCTTATTCAGGAGGGGGGAGTGGACCTGGCAAGTATCACGGAGACCTGGTTGGGCCATGAGGGGGGAGTTCCCCTCGTGGAGATGTGCCCATCAGGCTTCCGTGCATTTCATCAGCCGAGAGCTCAGGGCAGGGGCGGGGGGGTGGCGGTAATTCTAAAAGAAGGTCTTGATCCGAGGGAGACCACTGTACCTCAGATAGCCGGATGTGAGTCCCTTTTTGTGAAGTGGGGTCGTGGGGTGCAGATGGGTCTGTTGATCACGTACCTGGCTCCCTGCCACGTGGCAACGACCCTGCCTGAACTCCTCAATGTTATAGCCGAGGTGGCGGCTGATACCCCCAGACTTGTGGTCATGGGGGATTTCAACCTGCCATCCATCGGTGAAACATCTGAGGTAGCTCGGGAGTTCATGGCTTCCATGACGGCCATGGACCTGACCCAAGTAATTCACGGCCCTACTCACATGGGGGGACACACCCTGGACTTAGTTTTTATCTCTGGTCAGTGGTTGAATGGCCTTGATATAGGGGATGTAGATATTGAACCCTTGTCATGGTCTGACCATTCGCTCCTTCGACTTGACTTTCTGACCACCGTACCCCGTCGTAGGGAGGCGGAACCGACCAGGTGGTTCCGCCCCAGGCGCCTGATGGACCCTGATAGGTTCCAGATGGAGCTTGGGCCATTTCCTGAGACTCTAGCTCACGACTCGGCTGATGACCTGGTGGCCGCCTGGGATGGGGCGGCTGCCGGGCCTTTGGACTGGGTCGTGCCTTTGCGGCCTCTGACCCGGCACCGAACTCACTTAGCTCCTTGGTTTTCCGAGGAGCTGAGGGAGATGAAGCGCCGGAAAAGACGCCTAGAGAGCGGTTGGAGGGCCAGTCGTTCCGAGTCTGACTTGACACTGGTAAGGTCTCATATTAAGACCTACCTAGTGGCGATAAAAGCGGCGAAATCTAGCTATTTTGCCGCTCTTATCGCGTCATCAGATAACCGCCCAGCCGCCCTGTTTAGGGTGACCCGCTCCCTTCTCCATCTGGGAGCGCGGAGGACCCCTTGCAGGGCCGAGCTGAGGATTTTGTACAATATCTGGATGATAAAATAACTCAGATTCGGGAAGACTTGGCCGCCGACTGGGTTAGTTCAGACGAGATGACTGAGGCAGGTCTTGAGAATGTTATCTGGGAGGAGTTCGATCCTGTGGCTCCCGAGGACGTGGACAGGATCTTGGGGCGGCTGAACGCAACCACATGTTTATTGGACCCATGTCCCTCCTGGTTGGTGCTGGCTTCCCGGGAGGTTACACGAGGCTGGCTCCAGGGAATTATTAACGCTTCTTTGAGCGAGGGTGTCCTGCCGGCCGCCTTGAAAGAGGCGGTGGTGAGGCCTCTCCTCAAGAAGCCATCCCTGGATCCGGCTGTTTTGGCTAACTACCGTCCAGTCTACAACCTTCGCTTTATTGCGAAGGTTGTTGAGAGTGTGGTGGCGCGACAGCTTCCCCAGTACCTGGATGAAGCTGTCTATCTGGATCCGCTCCAGTCCGGCTTCAGACCTGGGTACAGCACGGAAACGGCATTGGTCGCATTGGTGGATGATCTCTGGAGGGCCCAGGATAGGGGTTATTCCTCTATCCTGGTCCTATTAGACCTCTCAGCGGCTTTTGATACCATCGACCATGGTATCATGTTGCGCCGGCTGGAGGGACTGGGAGTGTGGGGCACCGTTTTGCGGTGGTTCTCCTCCTATCTCTCCAACCGGTCGCAATCCGTGTTGACAGGGGGGCAGCGGTCGACCCCAAGGCGCCTTGTTTGTGGGGTGCCGCAAGGGTCGGTCCTCTCGCCCCTTCTGTTCAACATTTATGTGAAGCCGCTGGGTGAGATCATCTGTGGTTTTGGGGTGGAGTTCCATCAGTACGTTGATGATACTCAGCTGTACATTTCCACCCCAGACCACCCCAATGATGCCTTGGAAGTGATGTCCCAGTGCCTGGAGGCCGTGCGGGTCTGGATGGGGAGAAACAGGCTTCGACTCAACCCTTCCAAGACCGAGTGGCTGTGGCTGCCGGCGTCCCGGTATAGCCAGTTGACGCCATCACTGGTTATTGGGGGCGAATCATTGGTCCCCACGGAGAGGGCCCGCAACTTGGGTGTCCTCCTGGATGCGCAGCTGTCCTTAGAAGGGCATATGACAGCTGTGGCCAGGGGGGCTTTTTGTCAGGTCCGCCTGATATGCCAGTTGCGCCCCTTTCTGGACCGGGACTCCCTACGCACGGTCACTCAAGCACTCATCACTTCTCGTCTGGACTATTGTAACGCTCTCTACATGGGGCTCCCCTTGGGGTACACCCGGAGGCTCCAACTGGTGCAGAATGCGGCTGAGCGGTGGATTACGGGAGTGACGGGGCGCTCCCATGTGACTCCTCTCCTGCGCGAGCTGCATTGGCTTCCGGTGGACTTCCGGGTGCGCTTCAAGGTGTTGGTGATCACCTTTAAAGCGCTCCATGGCTTAGGGCCAGGGTACTTATGGGACCGCCTTCTGCCACCAATAGCCTCCCACCGGCCGGTTCGCTCCCACAGAGAGGGCCTCCTCAGGGTGCCGTCGGCCAGACAATGCCGACTGACGACCCCCAGGAGGAGAGCCTTCTCTGTGGTGGCACCTGCCCTATGGAACAATCTACCCCCAGAGATACGAGTGATCTCCGACCTTCGGATTTTTCGTCAGGCCCTAAAAACTCATTTTATTCAGGTAGCCGGTCTGTCTTGATTTTAGGATTAGTTTTAATATTTTAATATTGATTTTAATTGACAAGTTTTTAAATTATAGGCCAAAATTTTATAAATTATTTTAACTTATTTTTTAACTGATATTTGTACAGATGTTTTTATCTTGGCTGTTCACCGCCCTGAGTCCGAAAGGAGAAGGGCGGTATAGAAATTTAAATAATAAATAAATAAAATAAATAAAATCAGGACAGCCCGGCTAACTGAAAAAAATAGGTTTTTAGGGCCCGACTAAAAGTCCGGAGGTCGGAGATCACTCGTATCTCTGGGGGTAGATTGTTCCAGAGGGTAGGTGCCACCACAGAGAAGGCTCTACCCCTGGGGGTCACAGCCGACATTGTCTGGCCGACGGCACCCTGAGGAGGCACTCTCTGTGGGAGCGAACCGGCCGGTGGGAGGCTATTGGTGGCAGAAGGCGGTCCCATAAGTACCCTGGCCCTAAGCCATGGAGCGCTTTAAAGGTGGTCACCAACACCTTGAAGCGCACCCAGAAGTCCACCGGAAGCCAATGTAGCTCGCGCAGGAGAGGAGTCACATGGGAGCACCCCGTCGCTCCCATAATCCCCCGCGCAGCCGCATTCTGCACCAGTTGGAGCCTCCGGGTGTACCGCAAGGGGAGCCCCATGTAGAGAGTGTTACAATAGTCCAGACGAGAAGTGATGAGTGCTTGAGTAACCATGCGTAGGGAGTCCCAATCCAGAAAGGGGCGCAACTGGCATATCAGGCGAACCTGATAAAAAGCCCCCCTGGCCACGGCCGTCATATGCTCTTCTAAAGACAGCCGTGCATCCAGGAGGACACCCAAGTTCGGGCCCTTTCCGTGGCGGCCAATGATTCACCCCCAATAACCAGCGATGGCACCAGCTGGCTATACCAGGTCGCCGGCAGCCACAGCCACTTGGTCTCGGAAGGGTTGAGTCGAAGCCTGTTTCTCTCCATCCAGACCCGCATGGCCTCTAGGCACTGGGACATCACTTCCAAGGCATCATTGGGATGGTCTGGGGTGGAGATGTACAGCTGAGTATCATCAGCGTACTGATGGAACTCCACCCCAAAACCACGGATGATCTCACCCAGCGGCTTCACATAAATGTTGAACAAGAGGGGCAAGAGGACCGACCCTTGTGGCACCCCACAAACAAGGTGCCTTGGGGTCAACCGCTGCCCCCCTGTCAACACAGATTGCGACCGGTCGGAGAGCTAGGAGGAAAACCACTGCAAAACGATGCCCCCCACTCCCAGTCCCTCCAGCCGACGCAACATGATACCATGGTCGATGGTATCAAAAGCCGCTGAGAGATCTAACTGCTGCTACTGACGACCTCCCAGCGACCCATGCGCTCCCACAGAGAGGGCCTCCTCAGGGTGCCATCAGCCAAACAATGTAGGCTGGTGACCCCCAGGGGAGGGCCTTCTCGGTGGGGTCTCCTACCCTCTGGAATCAGTTGCCCCCGGAGATAAGGAGAATCCATGACCTCAATGCCTTCCGTCGTTCCCTGAAAACCCATCTTTTCCAGCAAGCCGGGTTGGCTTAAGAAGAAATTTTTAAATTCTTTTAATCAGTCTGTGATTTTTTAACTTTCGGGCCAAAATTTATATATATATTTAAATGGTTTTTAATATTTGTATTCTATGTTTTTTATCTTGGCTGTACACTGCCCTGAGTCCTCAGGGAGAAGGGTGGTATATAAATTGGAAATTAAATTAAATTAAATTAAATTAAATTAAATTAAATTAAATTAAATTAAATTAAATTAAATTAAATTAAATTAAATTAAATTAAATTAAATTAAATTAAATTAAATTAAATTAAATTAAATTAAATTAAATTAAATTAAATTAAATTAAATTAAATTAAATTAAATTAAATTAAATTAAATTAAATTAAATTAAATTAAATTAAATTAAATTAAATTAAATTAAATTAAATTAAATTAAATTAAATTAAATTATTAAATTAAATTAAATAATTAAATTAAATTAAAACAGGACCAGGATAGAGGAGTAACCCCTATCCCGAGCCCTCCAGAGATCATCCATCAATGCGACCAATGCTGTTTCCGTGCCGTACCCAGGTCTGAAGCCAGACTGGAGCGGATCCAAATAGACAGCTTTATCCAGGTACTGGGGAAGCTGTCGCGCCACCACACTCTCAACAACCTTCGCAATAAAACAAAGGTTGGAGACTGGACGATAGTTAGCCAAAACAGCCAGATCCAGGGATGGCTTCTTGAGGAGGGGTCTCACAACCTCTTTCAAGGTGACCAGCAGGACACCCTCACTCAAAGAAGCGTTGATAATCTCCTGGAACCAGCCTCATGTAACCTCCCGGGAAACCAGCACCAGCCAGGAGGGACATGGGTCCAATAAACATGTGGTCACGTTCAGCCATCCCAAGATCCTGTCCATGTCCTCGGGAGCCACGGGATCGAACTCCTCCCAGATAACACTCTCAAGGCCTACCTCAGTCATCTCATTTGAACTAACCCAGTCAGCAGCCAAGTCTTCCTGAATCTGAGTTATTTTATCATACAGATACTGTACAAAATCCTCAGCTCGGCCCTGCAAGGGGTCATCCCGCGCTCCCAGATGGAGAAGGGAGCAGGTCACCCTGAACAGGGCGGCTGGGCGGTTATCTGATGATGCGATAAGAGTGGCAAAATAGCTAGATTTCGCCGCTTTTATCGCCACTAGGTAGGTCTTAATATGAGACCTTACTAGTGTCAAGTCAGATTCGGATCGGCTGGCCCTCCAACCGCTCTCTAGGCGTCTTTTCCGGCACTTCATCTCCCTCAGCTCCTCGGAGAACCAAGGAGCTAAGTGAGTTCGGTGCCAGGTCAGAGGCCGCAAAGGCAAGATCCGGTCCAAAGCCCCGGCGGCCGCGCTATCCCAGGCAGCCACCAGGTCTTCAGCCAAGTCATGAGCTAGAGTCTCAGGAAATGGCCCAAGCTCCATCTGAAACCTATCAGGATCCATCAGGTGCCTGGGGCGGAACCACCTGGTCGGCTCCGCCTCCCTGCGACGGGGTGCGGCAGTCAGAAATTTAAATTTATATTGTTTTTATTTTTTTCCTAGTACGATTTGATAGCTTATTAGTAACCTTGACTATCACTAAGTGTTGTATCTTTTTATTCTTGATGAATGCATTTTATTCATCAAGAATAAAAGAGCATATACACCAAAGACAAATTCCTTGTATGCCCAATCACACTTGGCCAATAAAGAATTCTATTCTATAGCAGTGTTCCGATATCTCTTCTCCCACAAAGAAGAGGGAGTCAAACTATTCTCCAAAGCACCTGAGGGTAGAACAAGAAGCAATGGGTGGAAACTAATCAAGGAGAGAAACAACTTAGAACTAAGGAGAAATTTCCTGACAGTTAGAACAATTAATCAGTGGAACAACTTGCCTCCAGGAGTTGTGAATGCTCCAACGCTGGAAGTTTTTAAAAAAGAGATTAGATAACCATTTGTCTGAAGTGGTGTAGGGATTGGACTAGAAGACCTCCAAGGTCCTTTCCAACTCTGTTAATAAAGTATTATGTTCTGTTCTATTCTATTCTATTCTATTCTATTCTAGTCTAGTCTAGTCTAGTCTAGTCTAGTCTAGTCTAGTCTAGTCTAGTCTAGTCTAGTCTAAGTGCTAAGTGTTAAGTGCTGTTTCTATAGGTATATGTATTACAAACCCAGTATGTGTTAAGAAGAGAAACTTGTACCTTCTTAGAAAAACTCATTAATATAAAGTCAGTAATTAAATATAAACATAGAGTTGGAAGTGCCATGTCATTAAGGATAACCTTATGCTCAATAGAAAAATCCAAATTAAAACTTTCCAGATAAATGAATGCCTAGCCTCAGCTTGAATATCCAATTATTCTTTTACAACAAATTATATCCTTTGATTATTATATTCCAGCCAAGGGGGTCCAATCTTTTCACATCAAATCGCCATGTTCATCTTTTTACCACAAGTTCTTCTTCACTTCCCATACTCTAAGCCAGGGGTCTCCAACCTTGGCAACTTGGTGGCACCAAGAGCCTTGGTGGCGCAGCAGACTAAAGTGCTGTTAAGTAACACCAGCTGCCTGAAATTACTGCAAGTTCAAATCTCACCAGGCTCAAGGTTGTCTCAGCTTTCCATCCTTTCGAGGTAGGTAAAATGAGGACCCAGATTGTGGGGGCAATAAGTTGACTTTGTATAAAAAAGAACACCGCTGGGGGAGGGGGGAAGCCCTACTAAGCAGGTATATAGAAAAGTATGAAGGCTATTGCTTAATGCATTGTAAGCCGCCCGGAGTCTCCGGAGAAGGGCGGCATATAAATCGAACCAATGAATAAATAAATAAATAATCTTTAAGACTTGTGGACTTCAGCTCCCAATTCTGGGTGTTGAAGTCCACAAGTCTTAAAGTTGCCAAGGTTCGAGACCCCTGCTCTAAGCAGCAACATGAAGGTTATGAAATTGTTGAGTCATTTTTTTCTGTTTTTTTTTTTAAATAGAGCTTTAAAGGCTCTACAACAAGACTCATTTCAACAAGACTCCTCATTTTTATAGTGCATTTTATCTGAAGTTCTTAATTAAGGATATTCATTTTTTTTCCTCTCCCCCAAACATCCTTTTGTCAAATACATTTTTACCTGTCCTTCTATGCAGCGGTGAAATCCGGCTGGATCTATCCGGCTCACCCGAGCTGGTAGGGCCAGCAGCGGAAGGCTCCGTCCACCCGCCGGGACGTCATTATGTCCCATTTTTACCCTCTGCACATGCGCAGAAGGCTCTCTGCATGTGCCAAAGAGGCATGCACACTCAAATTTCCGAACCTATAGCGAAGGTAAGTGCATTTCACCACTGCTTCTATGATGCTGTCCGTATTATGGCATGGTCTGTCATGAACCATGGTTTGCTCATCAGATTTATTCCAGTGACAACAATTATGTAACCAATCACTGATTTGCAGAATTATTCTTTCTCATTCTGTTTCCCACCCATGGAGTGGAAGAATGAATGAGAATGCCACCTGAGACCTGCAGGATGATTGTAAGAAGAGCAAAACAAAAAACAAAAACTGTTGTGTAGATAATGTGGATTTGCACAAAATGTTTTATATGGCAAATAATTGCAATATTTAAATAGAAATACAGCTCCTGTGAATGGGGTGTCTGTAGTCCCACTTAATGAGAGTTTTCAATCTTATAACCTCCCTCCTTATGATTTCATACCAACTCGGACTGGGCAACCTTTCAGACAGAAAACTGTCTTCTGTAAAATAAAATAAAAATGTCCATAGTTTAAAAGGGAAAGGGCAGAGAGAACTGTTAAGAACATTGATGGCAAATAGCCTGCTATGTATAATAAAAAAAGATTAAAATTCATCTAATAAATCTCTTAAATTTATGGGTTGTGTAGAAGTTTAGCTGCAAGAGCAAATGGGAGGGTAAATGAGAGGATGTCCAAAAGAAGGTCAAGATATGATCATCACTGACATGGTTTTAAGATGACACAGTGGGAGTTTTTGAAGAGAAATATAAATTGCATGTCAAGAAGCTGGTCTAATTGTTTATGACCTGTGAAGTAGCAAATCCTATCATTTCTCCAATCTTTTCTTCCAAAATAAATGTAACACACAGTATTAAAAACCTCCTGAATTTCAAAAGCTAGATATTTGTCCCTTTCAGCTCCCCTTTGCCTCTCTAAATCCTTTTTTTAAAGACATCCATGAGAAATAGCATAAATAAAATAGGAAAATTACAAATCCTCTGGGTTTCTTGTGACATCATATCCTAACAAACTGACCACTATACTACAGTATATCTCTATTCCATTATATTTCTTCCTCACTGTTTTATTGTGATCCAAGGCACTTAGAACAATTATCTAAAATTATATATGATAAAATACAATGAACTGGGCTGAAAAAGTCTGGATGGCATAAGAGTGATATAGAAATTTGACTTTTTTCACATGTAATGGGCAAGCAGAATTTTGCAGCCTATATGATAGGGGTTCTCAAACATTTTAAACAGGGGGCCAATTCACGGTCCCTCAGACTGTTGGAGGGCCAGACCAGCTGGGCGGGCATGGCTAGGTGGTCATGTGACTGGGTGGGTGTGACTAGGTGGTCATGTGACTGGGTGGCCAATTTAGCAGTCCAAACTATACACACAAATTAAACTTTAATTTGTTATGCTCCTGGGGGTGGAAAGCAGGTTAGTGAAAGGATGTGGCTGCCTTGGAGTGTGTATGACGGACTTCTGTTTGTTGTGTGTGTGTGTGTGTGTGTGTGTGTGTGTGTGTGTGTGTGTGTGTGTCTTCCTCTCTCTCTCTCTCTCCCTCTGTCTCTCTCTCTCTCTGGGCCCGAGGCTTTCAGGTGTCCTATTTTTGGCCTCCCCGGCCTCCAGAAGACAGTTGGGGGTTGGCAGGTAGGCAGGGTGGTGTGGGTGGGACAGCCTGCTGGTCCTGCATGGGCTGGATTAATGGCTTCGGCGGGCCATATCTGGCCAACGGGCTGTAGTTTGAGGACCCCTGTTATATGAGGTAGCCCTATAAACAACCTCAGGGACTAACATATTTAATTGCTGGCAAAAACTTCTTATTCTAATTAAGAGTTTCAAAATGATTTGAATGGGTACAAAGGTATAAATTGGACATTACCAGGTAAATCCATAAAATGTGTTATAATATTTAAACCTACACACAAATATTTACCTAATTCTTTAAGGATATTTAAAGCTCTTAAGCATTTACTTTTTTTTTTAATTCAGGCTATCTCAAATTAAAGAAGAGTTAACAGAAGAGAGCAGGACACAATTATCTGTCATGGTGGCACAAACTGAAAAATAAATGTTTCCTTTCATTAGAATCTGTGATTGAAAGATATTAGTGCTCTTATTTTTCTTATTCTGAAATTGGAAAAAACAATTCTGGAGAAAAAGGATTTAAAATTTTCAATGGATTACTAGTCTTACTGAGATGAGAAAATATATTGACTTCACACTTCACATTAAATTCTAGCTCCTCAGTATTATATATAAAGGCAAAAATGTGCACATCAAAATATTCCTTAGTGCTCAGCAAAATTCTGATCTTATTTAATTGTATGTTTTAGGCACTAGCCTAAATTATAACCTGCATTATGTAAGACTCTCTAGGGATATTCTAGAGGCAGGCTGTAGCCCAATATATTCTTTGCATCTTTGCTGCATGCATGATTTATGACTTCTCAGATCCACTATGGCAATTATTTTGTGAGTACCCACTGTAGGTTTTAAAGATTGCTCACTAATTCAAAAAGTTTGGAGAGTCTAAATCTAAGCCTTAATATAGCTTGTTTGGCTCACTGATGATTATAAAGGCCGATTTAGACCAGGATATGCTATGAGGCCCCTCCTTGATCTACATACAGCCCCTTTAACCATTTGGTGCAGACCCTGGAGCCTCCTCTGGCTATAATTGCTGACAACGTGTAGTTTCTGAAAATTTGGGGACACTGTAGTGGAAGCACTAATGTAGTTGCATTCATGTTGTCTGAAACAGCAAAACTTAATTTTCTTTTCTCTTAAAAATTCTGAGCCCAAGTTTTTTTGGCTTAGTGTGATACTTTATCCCAGCCAGTGGTAATTTAATTAACAAACAACAACTATTATTATTTACTTTATTCATTAAACATGAAATTCAGTCAACTGAACATTCAAAAATGCATCACAAATACCATTGACTGGTGCTAATGGTTGATATGGGTTGTTGCCAGTGTCCTAGGTATCAACCAAGTACAAACTGAAGTTGTACGATATTCCAAGTAGCACAGTTTTTTGCAGTTTGGCTGGTGTTATTGCAGGAAGTTGCAGTTTGTTGAGGTATCTTATAAAATTCTTGGACATGTACCAAGTGTCCCAATGACAATGGTATGTATCACTGTTACATGTTTTATCCATAGCTGTGTAGTTTCGATGGCCACTGATATTTCATGATTTTTTTCCAGTTCTTTTTCTTCGACTCTGGCATCTCCTGGTACCGCAATGTCAATAAATTATACGTTTCGTTTTCGACAACTGTGATATCTGGCGTGTTGTGTTCTAAGTGATGATCCGTCTGTATTCGAAAGTCCCACAAGATCTTTACCTTCTCATTTTCTATAACTTTTTCTACTTTATGTTCCCATGACTTTTTTGGTACAGGTAAGTCATATTTTTACATAATGACCAGTGGATTAATTTAGCAACTCTGTCGTGCCTAGCTTTGTAATCAGTTTGTGCGATTTTGCTGCATTCACATATTAAATGTGAAACAGTTTTGACTTTGTTGTTGCAAAGTCGGCAGTGGATTTTTGTATCTTTGCTTTCATGGCATTAGTTTGTAATGCTTGTTCTTGAGCAGCGAGTATTAAACCTTCCATTTCTTTCTTGATGGTTCCCATCTTAAGCCATGTCCATGTAAAGTTGTCATCACATTTTCCTTCCATGTTTTTCAAGTGCTGTCCATGCAAAGCTTTGGTTTTCCATCTATTTAATGTGTCATCCAGCTATTTTTCCTTATATTCTGCCTTTGTTTCTGTTGTTTTTATAATGTTCTCCGTTTTCACAGCCTGCAGCTGTGAAAGAGAGACTTGATAAACCTTCAGCAGTATTCCTTTAAAAATGTTTCCTGAAGTCTGCATTATTTTCTACTAAGTGAAATGGTTGTCAAGGGGTGGAACAGTGGGCAAATCCATATTGTTCAGCCTTTCATCTCAAAGCCACCACTGCTGACAGTACAATTATATGCCATCCCCAGAAGTAATGGGAAAAATCCATCCAACTGAATTCATTGAGGGATGGAGTAAAGTTGAGGACAAACTTGTTGAGAAATATACCAGAATAAACTCACTAAAACCAAAGCCGTTGAACAAAATAAGAAAGCACCCTGCCCATTTCAAAAAGTCTGCATTGTACACAAATTGGCAATGTGCCTCCAAGTATCTTTATCCCAGACAAACGTAACACAACAAAACATGAATAGAAATTTCATCCAGTTTCTCTGGTCAAGATGAATCTTACATATTTTATGCTAAACTCAGTGAATCAGTACAGTGGTGGGATTCTACTGGTTCGCACCGGTTCGGTAGAACCAGTTGTTTTTTTTTGTTTTGTTTTTTTATTGAAAAAGTTTTCAAATACAAGTTTTTCCCCCTTTTTCCCCCCCCCTTCCCTAACCCACCCTTTCCACCCAACCCCCCCTGTGACTTCTTCACAACAATAGGCTATTTCATAACTAGTTACATACATAATATCTTTCCTTTCCCTTAATCCCTTCTCAAAATACTGACCCTTAACATGTTAAGCTTATTGAGTATTATTACAATTTAACCTTTAATCTTTTATATATATTAATATAACATTTTAAATCGACCTTCTCCCTGCATCCAAATTTAACATTTATTCAATTCTGTCCAATTCCTCCACTCCTCTAAATATATGACTTAAAATCATACAGTACAATTCTAGATATAATCCACTACCCACTTTACTAAAATATACACATATCTATATATGCATCCCATTTTATAAAAAGAAGAAAAAAAAAGAAGAGAAAAAAATATATCTTCTTTAGTATCTTTCCACTGAATTATTAAGTCCTCCACTCCCCTAAATATATGACTTAAGAATCCTTTTTCTTAAACTAATCAATCAGTAAGCTAACCTATTTCAACCCTTCAATTCCTACAAAATCATGCAGTACAATTCTAGATATAATCCACTGCCCACATTACTAAGATATACACATATCTATATATGCATTCCATTTTGTAAAAAAGGAAAAAACAATAACTTTAAATTTATAATCCATATAGGGTAAAATAACATGCTGGTGCAACAGTTTGTTCAAAATCTCCAAACATCTTCTGCCCCCATCAGTAGTAAATATCCTCGCATCTGTATAAAAGCAAAAACAACCACCCGAGTGACATTATAATTATAATTATATCCATATGGTATAGTTGTGGTATTCATCAGGATTATTAATTCCCATCATCCTACTGAGTAACATCCAGATCTTCTGCATGCCCCGGCGAAACTCTCCTGCCTTATAGCTCAAAATAATTATAATATATTTACCAAAAAAAAAATAAAAAATAAATTTTTAGATGATTCAAATCCAACAAAGTGAGGCTCTTTTCACATCCCAAAATCATGGCCTTGCAGAGATCTGCCACAATCCTCAGGATAGTATCAAACAATTGTTCGCCTCCACTATCTTTTCAAATATTCATTCATTTTTTAAAGTCCCTGGCATCACTGTTGCATAGTTTAGAAATTGCTGTTTCTATGCGATCTATTTCTTTTCTTTTTCTTTTCCGGGTTGAATTTCCATCCTCGTTTCTTGCCTACCAATTGTGTGTCTGCTAGTTGATTTTCATTCTGCTTTATGTATTGTTCTTGTTGGGTTAGTTTTATCATCTCATCTTTCTTCTCCGTCACTTGTATATCAACTGATTGATTTGCGCACTTGTCTGTGACTTGATGGTTCATCACATTGGAGTCGGATGACACTGCTCTCTTATTTATAGACAGTCCAGCTGGGGTATCCAGGGAGTCCAAAGACAATTTATCCATCACAGCCTCTGTAATTTGATGTTTTCCTTTTGTTTCCAACTCCTTTTGCTTATCCTGTATTATGCCTAAAGGTGTTAAATTCATTTTTAAAATTTTTTGATAAAAATCTTCCGCTTTTTCAACAGTATGCAATTGATATCTTATTCCTTGATATCTCAATATTAGGCCAACTGGGGTGTCCCACCTGAATAAGATATTTCTTTTTTTTAATTCAGTCACTAGAAAGCCAAATTTCTTCCTCTCCATTAACATCTTGGGCGGGAGCTCCTTAAAAATCCAAATCTTTCTTCCATGAAATTGCAAGGTAGAATTAAAAGAGTTCTGCACAATATTATTCCTAATTTCTTTATCTGTAAAATAGATCACCACATCTCTAGGCAATTGCCTTTGCTTTGCCAACCAGGAGTTTATTCTGTAAATTCTATCAATCCTGCAAAACACTTCATCAGGTTGAACCTTTAAGATCCCAGCCAGAATTTCAGAAGATATTTTCCTTAGATCATCTCTATTATTTTCCTGCAAACCTCTCAGTCTAATTGCATATTCTGTAAAATTATATTGAATCATTAAAACTTCTCTTTCAATCCTCTGTTGTACATTTTCTTCATTACCAATCTTTTGGTCAGTCTCCATTTTAGATTTGTCTTCCGAGCTATTATCCTGAGTGTTAATCAAATCCTTTTTAATTTTTTGAGTCATGTCATCCAAATTCTCCTCAATTTCCTTCATTTTAGACTCTAATAATTTAGTCTTTGCATCCACCCGAATCAGAAAGCCTGATAAACCATTAGTAGCTTTTAAAATCTTTTGATTCAAAAAGTCAAACTTTGATTTCACCAATTCACCAATTTCTTTAATTTCCTGCTTAAATTTTTCAAGTTGCTGGTTCACAATCTCATCCCTTCTTACAATCTCTTCAAGGATAAATTCTAATATATTAAAATCGGGTTTCTGACGCTGGAGAGTTGAAATTTGTTGGCGCAATTTCTTGAGAGGGGAAGTTCCCCCCCCATTTGTCCAGCTGTGTAAGTCCCGATGCCATTTCCCACACAGACAAGATTTAGCAAAAAAGAGAGAAGAAATAGAAAACGAAAGGACTTTCCCTTAAAAAAAGAAAAAAAAAACTTCTTTTCAATCAACAGCACAGGAGCGAGGTTTTATCTACAAATGTAGCCAGTGATATTTATTCCACTACATTGTAGTAAGAAGAAACGGAAGGACTTTCCCTTTTAGCCCTTCTCCAGCCACAGCAGACGCCATTTTAAAAGGTTCTTTTTCCCTCTTTTCCTCTCCTCTTTTCTCTTAGATAGATTTTGGAAGGGTGAAATCCTTGCGGTTCAGTATTAAGGGTCCAGCTCGTCATTTCTTTAATTATTCTGTTGAATTCGCAGGCTTGCTCTTGACGCCTGGCTCTGCATAGGCAGAGGTCTCCCAAAGCCCGGAGCAACGGCAGGGGATATGGGGCTTCTCATCCGCTCCTTCCCAAAAGTTTAAAAAAAACTTTTGGGACTCTGCGGAGAGTTCTACCCACCCCTGCCGGCTCTATCTCCGTTTCCTCTTGGGAACGGAGTTTTTTCGAGCCGCCATCCGCTGTAACGGCGGCTCTGACAGGCAATGGAAGCTGACGATCCCAAAGGAACGTCTGGCGGCGGCCAGCAGCAAACCGGAAGCCTCGGTAGAACCAGTTGTTAAGTAGTTAAGTAGTTAAGCAGTTTGGAGAACCAGTTGTTAAAAGAAATCTCCTTTTGTTTTTTTCCACTTTACAGGGTTAATTCTGTAAGGTTTAATTACAACATTTGGTGTTGTTTCCTAGCCTAATCTTTATTACAGAAACTGCCTCTCCGGCAGTATGCCTAGACTTACTGTCACTTCCGGTTCCGGAGGTTCTCAGAGGCTATTTTTTTGCTTGACTTTCTTAAAGGGGAAGGGTTGTTTCAAGCTTTTTACACTGCTGTTGGGAGGAAATATTCCCCTGTTGGAGTTCTTCCAGCCAGGGTGCAATGATCAGCACTTTGAAGAAATAATTGAATAACGAAGCAGAAGCTTTTAATGACAAGGAACCAAGATGAGTGACATTCAGCAAGGCGTCTTGGCTAGCTAGAAAGATTGACATTCAAACGTGAGTTTACATACCCTTTCTGACTTTTGGTCTAAAACTGATTTTTGGTGAAGTTTAAGTCTGTGCTTGGTAATGTTTAATCCTGTGTTTAGTGATGGGATAATTTTCCCTATTCAGCTTTGTTTGGAAGGAAAAATGTTAATCTCTGTTCCTGAAAAGAAGCAGCTTTGGAAATCTGACTAGTTCTGTGTCTATTTGTTCTGGTAATTGGTTTAACAAGCAACAGATACTCTGCTCCTTTGCTTCATTCTGGAAAGCTTAAATGATCTCTCTGCTAAAGGGTTTCACTTTATGAGCAAGAATTGGCTGCTGATAGTTAACATTGCATTTTAACTATTTTAATTCCTCAAGGTGCTCTGGCACCCTCCCTGATTTGTAATCCAGTTTGGGTATTTCAGTATTAGGTATTTCTAATCTAATGATTGTTATTTAGGGCACCTTTTTGCAAGCAAAGAAACTTTTTGTATTTTTGTACAGGTAATCCTTGACTTACAACAGTTACAATGGCATTGGAAAAAGTGACTTATGACTGTTTTTCACACTTATGACCATTGCAGCAAACTGTCATTAGGGCAAAGAAGCGATGCCACATGACCACCTGGCCACGCCCACCCGGTCACATGAAGCACCGCAGTTGTGAAATAAGTGACATGGTTGTTAAGAATGCTGCAACGGGCATAAATGATGACCAGTCGTAAGTGCAAGGACCAGTCAAAAGTGTGAGGATCTGTCAGAAATCACTTTTTTCAGCCCTCTGGGTAGTCCTTTTGTGCATATGGATTAGTCAGAGGGCTGAAAGTTATTTTTGACTGGTCCTCGCACTTTTGACCAGTCCTTGCATTTATGACTGTCCTCACATTTTACGTTTTTTGTCCTATTTTGTCACCATGGTGAAGAGAAGCAGTTGTGAAATGAGTGACATGGTTGTTAAGAATGCTGCACGGGCATAAATGTGAGGATGGTCATAAGTGTGAGGACCAGTCAAAAGTGCGAGGACCGGTCAGAAATGACTCTTTTCAGCCTTCTGAATAGTCCCTATACACGTAGCCATGGCCACCCGGTCACATGACCAGCTAGCCACGCCCAGCCAGTCACATGACCTCCAAGCCATGCCCACCCAAATAAGCCATGCCTACAGAACCGGTTGTTAAAAAAATTGAATCCCACCACTGAATCAGTAGCTCTTCTTTATATAACCTGTGAAATAAAGGGGAAGCATAAAAAGCACAAAAAAAGAGCAAATAATAAAGCTTAGCATGGAAATGTCACTCAGTTATTATTGGCTTTATTTTTAATATCTTGAACAGAAGTTACTTTGAATGAGATCACCAAAAAGACAGTGGGAGATTAAATATGGAAAGAAGGAAATGATATAAAAATGATATAATAACTGAAAAATGATATAATAACTGATGGCAGCATAAATTTGGAGATTGATTATAGCTTGCATTTCATTAAGCTACATATGGTCTTCTAGTCCAGTAGTTCAAAACACAAATATATCATAATTAATTAATGTAAAGAGCCCTGGTGGTGCAGTTGTTAAAGTGCCCTATTGCAAGCAAACTCGACCTACAGTATATCATGGAATTCGATCAGGACTCAACATTTTCCGAGGTCAGTAAAATGAGGACCCAGATTATTGGGGGCAATATGCAAATTCAATATTGTAAACTGTTCAGAGAGTGCTGTAAATCACTGTGGGCAGTATATAAGCCTAAAAGCAGGGGTAAAATGCACCCGTTTCGGACTGGATTGCCTGATCCGGTAGCGATGGCGACGGGTGGTTTGGAGAACCGGTAGCAAAAATCCCTGCCCCCCCCCCATGGCCAGCTGAGCCGTGCGATCATCAGAGGGTTTTTTTTAACTTTTAAAAGCATTTTTTTACAACCTCTTCTGCCGAAAAAATGCTTTTTTTCAGCGGAAGAGGTTGTAGAAAAAATGCTTTTAAAAGTAAAAAAAAAAAAGTTGGCCACGCCCACTCAGTCACATTACCCCCCACCAAGCCATGCCCACAGAACTGGTAGTAACAAATTTTACATTTCACCACTGCCTAAATGCTATTGTTATTGCTAATTAATGAAAACTTCAATTAAAAACCAAAACTAATACAAAACATTGTCAGTAACATCCTGCATTGAGGAAAATACATTAGAGAGCAACAATGACTGTGATCTCCCAAAGGTGCTTTTTTAAAAGGCAACTGAACTTTCTTTGTTTTTCCTTGAAGGCATTTCGCTTCCCATCCAAGAAGCTTCTTCAGTTCTTTGGTCTGAACAAAAAGACAAACAAAAATAGTCCAGTTGCCTTTTGAAAAAGTACCTTTGGGACAATCATTATCTAGATGACTGAGAATCTCCATTGACATTTATGATTGTGATGTATTTATTTTAGTGAAAAAGATAAATGTTTCTGCCAATCTTTGATTTCTTTTGAAAGGAAAGTATGACTTCACAAAGGCCATTTAACAAATATCCTATCCTTGAGTCATTAAGTGAAACTGGAAAACACCATATACATTCATATTTGGAATGGACCGCCCCCAGAAACTCGTAAAATCTCTGATCTCCATGTATTTCGCTGTGCCCTCAAAACCTTGTTGTTCCGCCAGGCTGGGCTATCAATGTAAAGATTTTAATTGGTTTTAAATGGGATTTTAAATTTGGGGTTTTATAAATTGGGTCTATCATTTAATAATTTTAATTATTTTTAAATTTTGTGCTTTTAATCAGGCTGTACACCGTCCTGAGTCCTTCGGGAGAAGGGTGGTATAGAAATAAAATTAATAAATAATAATAATAAATAAATAAATAAATAAATAAATATTTAGATCGTATCTTTTTCTCTGTCTTTCTCTGTATGTGTATGTACACAATATATTGATCTGATGATCCCTTTTTAAGCAGTGAGATAACAAAATATCATGAGTTGTGGTATGAGAATACATAATCTTTTGAAATGTTGGCATCTTCAAGATTTCTATTTTTTTTAATAATGATTGCTTTGAAAATATTTATTTTAAATAGTTGAAGGATTCTGTGCATTATTTTCTGTTAGAGATGCCATCATTATTGATCATAAATCCATGGGTGAGATCTAGGCAATGTCATTATTCCCATTGAAATTAGATGGAAAAATTAATCATGATTTACCATAAAACAATTTATTTCAATGGGAATAAGTAAAACCAATGTTATTAGAATCCCTCGTTAGGTTTTTATATATTTCATATATTTTGCAGATATAATATTATATATTACATAACAAGTCAACTCTTGATCAGGGCAAGAGAAACATATGAGTATGTTTTGTGTCAGAAAATGCAAGCATCTGGCTGACCTTGTTTTGGTTAGTAAGACCAGCTAACATTTGGATAGAAGACCATGGAATATCAGCCTGTAAACCAAATTGGGAATGAATGAATGAATGAATGAATATCACAGAATAAGGTGGGGGCAAACCATCTGGAGACCAGCCCCACTTTAAGAATACTGTGTTTACTAATACTTTAAAAAAGAGATTTCATTTAAATCTTATTGAATTTTACATTTAAAATGTGTGACTATATCCTGAAAGAACTGGATGTTTTCATTTCAGTCATGCAAGATATTCCCAAATGTCATTGTCATAATAAAAGGTCAGAAGGGTCTGGCATTACTTTAGTTTCTTGAGTTTAATTGCAGCTTTCCTAATTTGCGATTACTTCATAGTTTCTTCTTGAACTTAATTATAGTTTTCCTATAATTTGTCAAATAAAAGAAAGTTGAATTTTATATCAGGAAGGGACACTATTGCTACAAAAAGTAAAGGGGAAAAAGTGTCCAGAAAGTATAATTTTTATTGCTGCTGGAAATGGAGGATTAGTTTTTTGTTTTTGTTTTTAATTTTGATTTATATGCCGCCCTTCTCCAGAGACTCAGGGCGGCTTACAAGGCGTTAGGCAATAGCCTTCATACTTTTGTATATTTTATACAAAGTCAGCTTATTGCCCGCACAAACTGGGTCCTCAATTTACCTACCTTAGAAAGGATGGAAGGCTGAGTCAACCTTGAGCCTGGTTGACTCAAGGTTTTGTTTTAATGTTGACTACAATAGGGCTACAAATCTTGACAGCTAACATCTTGGTCTGTTATTAGACTATATGATCATTATTGTGGAGCTTGGACATTTAATAGAACTGTTTTCTCCTTAAAAAAAATTCCTGTTTGTTAAAATATCTATAATTCATAGGCTGTTTTCTCTGATTAAAAATCATGTGGATATGGTCATCCAAACATTTGTGAACTCCTAACAGTTACATTATCTAACCGATGTTATATTTTTTTATTAAACAAGATATGATCTAATGTTTTGTAGAGGCCAACATATGCTATCTCTATGGCATTTCCCCAAATTCTTCAGCTAATAACTCTGTTAAAAAGAGAAATAAGATTAGCATGGCGTGACTTGTTTGTGACAAATCCATGCTGTTACTTATAAATTGTTGCAGTCCTATTAAAGTACTCACAAATATGTTAATTATACGTTTGAAGACCTTGAGTAGCATAGACAGCCACTGGGAGGTCTGTGCTTCCTTAATCCTTCTTCTTCTTCTTCTTTTTTTTTTTTTGAAGATAGGGAGATTTCTTATCCACCAATCTTCTGAGAAAATCTATCAATTTCCTAGAAATTCTCAAATCTTAAAATGAGTGTTTCTCCAATCATCCAATGCTAGTTCCAGGATGTAATTCATTTGACTTTGGACACCTGGATTCATTTAAATTGGCTAAGTAATGTTTTACTCTTGCCTTATATTACCAGTGGCAAAACTACAGCTAATCAGGGATTTGCTTCCTTTCTGAAAGAAGACAGATATAATTCCCAACTTGACAAACTCTGTTTTATTTTTCTGTTACACAATTTGGAACCAATGAATTAAGTCTTTGTTACCCAAGTAATGACAAATTAGGAAATGTTCTTCCAAAAGCGGCAATGTATTCCTTGCCACTTTGGGGAGAATATAGATCTTGAAACAGAGAAAATAATAGAGAATTGGCTTTTTGAGAGCTGTGGTGACACAGTGGTTAGAATGCAGTACTGCAGGCTATTTCTGCTGGCTGCTGGCTGCCTGCAGTTTGGCAGTTCGAGTCTCACTGGTTCAAGGTTGACTCAGCCTTCCATTCTTCCTAGGTCAGTAAAATGAGGACCTGGATTGTTGGGGGCAATAGGCTGACTCCGTAAACCGCTTAGAGAGAGCTGTAAAGCACTGTGAAAGTGATATATAAGTCTAAATGCTATTGCTATTGAAAGGGATGCTAATAAAGATGCCACTGTAGTACAATCATCCAAATTTTCATCTTTATAATTAAACATTATAAAAAAACATAAAAGTCTCTTCCAGTATATGGTTAACATAACCAGCGTTTCATTGAGAAGGACTTTAATTTCCCTTCACCTGAAGACCATGCTGTCCAAAGGAGATTATATAAATCCTCTGATGAACAACACTCCTGTCCTTGTGCTGTGTTGATCAAGTGGAAAACATAATCTCCTAGGCAGGGGTGGGTTCTACTTACCTTTACTACCGGTTCGCAATGGGGCCATGCACACGCACTCGCTTCTCTCTCTCACACACACACACTCTTCTGCGCATGCGCAGAAGCGTTTTGATGACGTCGCGGTGGGTAGGCAGAGCTTCCGTCCGGTTTTACTATTGGTTCTATAGAACCGGTCCAAACTGAGGGCAACCCACCACTGCTCCTAGGTTCTTCACTGTCCCAATTACAATGAGATCAGGGCCCAATTATTAATGGTAGATGAACTCAAGCACTCCAACCTTGAAAAATTGAACTCTCTCTCTGCAAAATAAAATTGTTATTTATTGTTATTGTTTTTGCTGTTTCTCTGGAATAAAAATAGTTTATTTCCTCATCATCTTACAGACTTGTTTCTACAACATATTAATGACTAATCTTTTAAAAAGATAACTTTGGTATATTGTCTTCAGCTCAAACACGTATACCTGAATAGTTTATTTCTCTTTATACGCTGCCTGGCCTACAGCATCTAATTAGATGAGTGGCATCAATATAATTGTTTTCCTGTCACTGCTGAATGCGTGTTATATAATTGTATTGATTAAATCTATGCTAAACAAAGAAGATAAATGTAACTTGTTTTGAATAATGCTATTGACTACGTCACAGGAAACAAAACTAGAAAATGACAGAAATTTTGTACCAGAAGAAAATAGTTACCATACAGTACATACTGCTTGTTCTCATCAGGTGAATGAGGAAGATTGCAATACTTATTCTTAAGGGGAGCAGAGATCTGGAGAACACCTTAACATGGGAAACATGATGTTTTTCTAGAGATGGTGCCTCCTAATAAATAAAAAATTTGACGCTGGGAGCAGTTATATAAATATTGTGTAAGGTCCCAGAAGTTCCCTGAGCCACTGAGATGCCAAAGAGAGTGAGACTCGAGATGAGGCTTGCAAAAAGAAGCAGATTTTATTTATGGCCAAAACAAAATACTGGGTAAAACTATATCCAGAAATACAGACAAAATGCATGGAAGGAATAACCTTTGTTATGGTCTGCCAGCAGCCTGCAGACCTGGCAGCAGAGTCGGAGAGTGAGGAGGCTGGGGAGGACTATGGGCCAGTCCTGGAATCGGGGAAATGAATGAAGGCTCTGCATCAGAGGCAGAGATGGGGCAGGGCTATCTGGGAGTGATGCGCGGACTCTGGGGCCTCTAGAGACAGACAGCAGAGAGGCAGAGGAACAGGAGGAGCCTGTTCCTAGTGCACGCATGCGAAGAGCTGCCAGAAGGCAAGAGCAGCTGAAGAAAAAAGGACGACTCAGGAGTAAGGCCAGAAGATGATTGGCCCCTCACATAAGGCTTAAAAGAGCAGCAACAAGCCATTGGATTCTTTGTAGAAAAATAAGTTTTTTCAGGACTGAATTGCATTTGGTAATCACTATGTGAGCCTCAGGGGAAAGTAGGGTGTCCTTTTATACCTTCAGACATCAGCTTAGTACCCAATTCTGGCCTCCTGGTCCATGCCTTCCTTGTAGCTCTGCACTGGCCATGCAGCAAGGAATTGGGGGGCTGAGTGTTTAGCAACACAGGTATTTGCCAGATGTAACCGTGCCAAACCATGACATACCCCGCTTCTTGAGATATCCACCAGGTGCAAAGTTGTACAAAAAATCAAGATAACAGAAGTTAGATCACTGGTAGAAGCAAATGGCAGAGGCAATTCCAATTCTTAGCAAAGCAATTCTTACAGAAGCAAAACAGCAAGTCAAACTAATTCTACTGAAGACGAATAATGTGTGTTGGAGGAGGGAGTGGAAAAGTATATCTTTCAGGCATATCTAACATAATTTTTTTTTAAAAAAGTAATCTCTATAAACTAAAATCATTAATTTTTTCTATCTTGAGATATACAAATTAGTAGCATACTAAGGAAGAGTTGCCTGGTTTGAAAAGCATCTTTCCCCCAACTTGACTGAAGAGATCAGATGGGGTAAATATAAATTGAGATATTCAGCCAAATATCAGTGCCTGTTGTTTGTCAGATAAATTCTGATGCTATCTTCAGATTGCAAACAATAGTTTAATACTTTTGTATGTATAGTGTTGTGGCTCCGTCCTATATTATCGGAGGAAGAAGGCTCTGAACATGAAGGAGAGGAGACAGCCAGGCCTCCCTCTCCAGGACCCTCCTCTCTGGCAATGCCTCAGGTGTCTCCCAAAGGAGAAGAGATTGGCCAGGAGTCAGGTGTTTCGGATAGTGATGAAGAAACATTGTGGTTGGACCCACGTCAGCATCAGAGAGACAAGCGTGAGCAGCAGAAAAGGAGGTGTGCCAGAGATTAAGCTGAGTCACTGGACCACACCCCACAGGCTATAAAAGGGAGTGTGGTGGCCATTCGGATTCTGTGACGGACAAAGCTAATCTCTGGCGAGGCACTTGCACCTTCGGACACAACATCTATTTGCCGTGGATTTAATTCAAACTGTGTGTATTTTTGCCTGTGTTATCGGAGTAAAAGCTTTTGGCAGGCAGCCACGGAGTTGCTGCCAAGTTCCTTATCACTGACGTTGTGGGTTTGAAGAGTTTATTTAACCCTCGGCTGGCTGGTTGGGTGTGTGCATGGTACGGGGACAGAACATATATTTGCTTTCAAGTCTTTTTTGACTCTTTGTGATTAACTGGACAAGTCCATGCAGGGATATTTTGGAGGGGGGCTTAGGGAGGGCACAACATTTTTGGAATTCTTCTAAGAGCTGGAAGAGAATGATAATACAAAGCCATCAGTCTCAAAGCAGGTTATTGAACTTAGTTTTCTGGTTTCTAGCCTGGGCCCTTAATAACAATAAATATCGGCTCTTGGTTAATAGGGTCAGAAATCACTATAAAAAAATAAATCATACCTGAGATAGAACTGGATTTGTATTGCTGTTTTCGGCCAGTTGCTAGGGAGGGGTGGGGAGGAAGGCCTGATCCTTCCTGTTGGTGTGTTTTGTTTTGTTTTGTACTAGGTAAATATGGGAAGGTAGCTAAAATGCTATGCATTATGCCCTTAAGTTCAAACAGTCAATTCTTGGAGACTAAAAAATGACTCGGTTCTGTCTTCAAAATCTGTTCTAGATTTGATATATCCTAATAAAATGTGATAGAAATGGTATTATTGTGATGGGCAAACATACTTTGGTTTTTAATTTGCAGCTTTTTCTAATGTGGGGTTTTTTTCTTGCTTCTACAGGCTATTATTACATGTTATTTAAGAAAGCCCGTACAACAGTCTCAAAATTAATAGCAATAAATGCTTTCCCAATTAGGTGAAATGTTTGCATTAGAGACAGATAACTAAACTGAAAATGCATCATGGGAAAAAGATTCTAAGCAGTTGAACTTTTTCCTCACATTTTTCATTCTCTTTGAACTGTCTTCATTCTATTATACGATAGTGTTTATCTGGAAAGCTTTTGGGTCACATATGAATTAGACTATTAGACTAGTTAAGAGAATAGAACTACACTGCCCAAGGATCTTCTCTGGGATGAAATCATTTGAAATGTATCAGATGGCATGTAGTGAAATGAAAAATGGAATAAAAACTACACCCAAATTCTAGAAAAGCATGGTTACCATAGTAACCAGGTGGACACAAAGAACTAGGCTTGTTAATGCAATATTGCCTTTGTGGTTTTGTCATTTTCAGTATCTTCTGTGCCAAAGACAGAATGATGGAATCTGGTCTGAAGTCAGAATTTTTGGGGCTCACTTGATAAGTCAAAACAAGCACTTGTTTTTACCTCAGATCCCCACTGAAATGGAACAACCATTTATTCATTCCAATAGAATGGGAAGTATTTTTTTTTCATTCTCTCCCCCCTAATTCTTATGGTTGTGTATGAGTTCTTGCACCCTTTTTTAAATTCTGGGCACACTGAGAAATCCATATGAGTGACTACTACTCTATAGCAGTCTGTAGCTTCTCTAGTTTCCTGTAATTTAATAAATCCAGAGAGAACATACCATTTATTTATTTATTTATTTATTTATTTATTTATTTATTTATTTATTTATTATATTTCTATACCGCCTTTCTCCCGTAGGACTCAAGGCGGTGTACAGTCAAGAAAAATATAGACACACAAACATCATAAAATTGCTAATTAAAATTATTACTTAGTTTGGTCAATTAAATAAAACCCAGAATTAGATAACATTTAAAAAATCATTCACATGTTCGTATGTTTAGCCACGCCTGTTGGAACATCAGGGTCTTGAGGGCACGGTGGAAAGCACGGAGATCAGGGATATTCCGTATCTCCGGGGTCAGTTCATTCCAAAGGGTTGGAGCTCCCACAGAGAAGGTCCTCCCCCTGGGAGTCGCCAGTCGACATAATTTGACTGACGGTACCCTGAGTAGTCCCTCCCTGTGAGAACGAACTGGTCAGTGGGAGGCTATTGGTAGCAAAAGACGGTCTCGTAGGTACCCAGGTCCTAAGCCATGGAGCGCTTTAAAGGTGATAACTAACACCCTGAATCGCACCAGGAAGACCACCGGGAGCCAGTGCAGCTCGCGTAGGAGAGGTGTTACATGGGCGTAACGAGCTGCGCCCATAATCACCCGTGCGGCTACGTTCTGACCAGTTGGAGTCTCCGGGTGCTTTTCAAGGGGAGCCCCATGTAGAGAGCATTACAGTAGTCCATACGGGACGTAACTAGGGCATGAGTGACCGTGTGCAAGGCATCCCGATCCAGAAAGGGACGCAACTGGCGGATCAGGCGAACCTGATAAAAGGCACCCCTGGACACAGCCGTCAAATGATCTTCTAAAGATAACCGTGAATCCAGGAGGACACCCAAGTTGCGGGCCCTCTCTGTGGGGAGCAAGATCTCATCCCCTATTGTCAGTGATGGTACCAGCTGACTATACGGGACGCCGGAAGACACAGCCACTCAGTCTTGGAGGGGTTGAGTCTGAGCTTGTTTCTCCCCATCCAGATCCGCACGGCCTCCAGGCAACGGGACATCACAGCAAGGGCATCATTGGGGTGGTCTGGGGTGGAGATGTATAGTTGTGTGTCATCAGCATACTGATGAACACTCACCCAAAAACCACGGATGATCTCGCCTAGCGGTTTTACATAAATGTTGAACAGAAGGGGTGAGAGGACTGACCCTTGCGGAACCCCACAAATAAGGTGCCTCGAGGTCGACCTCTGCCCTCCTGCCAACACAAACTGCGAACGGTCAGAGAGGAAGGAGGAGAACCACCGAAGCACGGTGCCCCCTATTCCTAACCCCTCCAGCTGGTGCAGTAAGATACCATGGTCGATGGTATCAAAAGCTGCTGAGAGATCTAATAGGACCAGGATAGAGGAGCAACCTGTGTCCCGAGCCCTCCAGAGATCATCCACCAATGCGACCAATGCTGTTTCTGTGCTGTATCGTGACCTGAAGCCCGACTGGAATGGATCCAGATAGACAACTTCATCCAGGTATCGGGGTAGTTGTCGCGCCACCACACTCTCAACAACCTTCGCAACAAAGCGAAAATTGGAGACTGGACGATAATTTGATAATATAGCCGGGTCCAGGGAAGGCTTCTTGAGGAGCGGCTTCACAACCGCCTCTTTCAAGGCGGCGGGAAAGACACCCTCACTCAGAGAAGCATTTATAATCCCCTGGAGCCAGCCTCGTCTAACCTCCCGAGAGGCCAGTACCAACCAGGAGGTAAACATGTGGCAGTGTTAAGCTTGCCCAGAATCCTGTCCACGTCCTCAGGAGCCACAGAGTCAAACTCTTCCCAGATAACGCTCTCAAGACCTGCCCCCGTCTCCTCCCCTGGATCTACCCAATCGGAGTCCAAGCCTTCCCGAATCTGAGCGACTTTATCATGCAGGAATTGTACAAAATCCTCAGCTCGACCCTTTAAGAGATCTTCCCGTACCTCCACCTGAAGTAGGGAGCAGGCCACCCTAAACAGCGCAGCTAGGCGGTTCTCTGCAGATGCAATAAGAGCGGAGAAGTAGCTAGACTTTGCCGTTCTTATTGCCACTAGGTAGGTCTTAATATAAGATCTCACCTGTGTTCGGTCAGATTCAGATCGGCTTGTCCTCCAATCGCTCTCCAGGCGTCTTTTCCGATGCTTCATCTCTCTCAGCTCCTCGGAAAACCAAGGAGCTAGACGAGATCGGCATTGGGTCAGAGGCCACAAAGGCACGACGCGGTCCAAGGCCCCAGTAGCCGCCCTGTCCCAGGCGACCACCAGGTCCTCAGTCGAGTCATGAGCCAGAGTCTCAGGAAATGGCCCAAGCTCCATCAGGAACCTTTCGGGGTCCATCAGGCGCCTGAGACGGAACCATTTGGTTGGTTCCGTCTCCCTGCGGTGGGTGGAAGTGACTTGAAAGTCCACGTGAAGGAGAGAATGATCAGACCATGACAAGGGCTTGATGTCTATATCCCCTATTCTTAGATCATTCAGCCACTGATCAGAGACAAAAATCAAGTCCAGAGTGTGATTCCCCAAGTGGATGGGGCCTTGAACTACCTGGGTCAGGTCCATAGCCATCATGGAAGCCATGAACTCCCGAGCCGTCTCCGACATCTCACCAGCAGATGGCAGGTTAAAATCCCCCATAACAATAAGTCTGGGGGTTTCCACCGCCACCCCGGCTATAATGTCGAGCAGCTCAGGCAGGACCGCTGTTACGTGACAGGGAGCCAGGTACGCAATCAGTAGGCCCATCTGAATCCCCTGACCCCACTTCACAAGGAGGGACTCACATCCGGCTATCTGAGGAACAGTGGCCTCCCTCGGGCAAAGACTTTCTCTAATGATTGCTGCCACTCCCCCACCCCTTCCCTGAGTCCTTGGCTGATGGAATGCACAGAAACCTGGCGGGCACATTTCCACAAGGGGAACTCCTCCCTCCTGGCCTAACCAGGTCTCCGTAATCCCTGCCAGGTCAGCACCCCCCTCTGAAATAAGATCATGAATGAGGGGGGCTTTATTTACCACTGACCTGGCATTACATAACATCAGCTGTAGACCCAGGGTCTGAGACTCTGAACAACCCGGGAAATGAGCAGTGCTTTGTGGGTCGGAGTGGGCAATCGCTCGTAAACAACGAGTGCGCACTCCCGAAACATAATATGGCCCCCTGCAGCCGTCATATCTGCCCCTCCCACTTACTATACTAATGCCCATCGCTTCATCCCCCTGCATCCTTGTCAGATTTCTGTCCCCATCCTCCCCACCATGATTATCAGAACCATTACCCCTTTCAGTGGATTTATGGATCCCCCCAGATCCATTCCCACAATCCCTCCCAGAACCTCTTAAAATAGAACTTAAAGATTTATCTAAAAACCCCCAAAGCTGTCGGTTTTTTGCAAACCACCTCTCAGGGTTCCAAAACCTGTCCTCAAGGGCGGCCCTTGATAACTGAGAGGGCCAGACATGCGAGAGGGGGGAATCTCGCAGTGCAAGGAGCTCCGCAGTTGAATACATCAAAGATAGGAGCGAGTTGAAGGAGATGAAGGATCATTTTCTTCTAAGAGTGTTAGAGATGGTTAAGACAGGTAATTTAAAATAAGGGAGGAAATAGATGTAAAAGGGAGACCAGTATGTTACAAATATCAATACATCGGAACATCATCGCCCTCTCATGACGATGGGAAGTCTTGTGGTTGTAGTAAGTCCATCCAAAGGAGGTGGGGGTAGAGGTTTCAAAGGGTTGTCCTCTCACAGCGACCAAACCATTTGAAACAAACAAAGAGAAGGTGGTCTATCTCCCCATAATCCAAGACTCTCAATGTCTGTATCTCCTCCAGTCCTGATACCAGCGATGGCCGAGGATTAGATAAAAAAAGTAAGGCAGAGCTACTGGACAAAGTATTTAGGGTTAAATAATCAGGGTAATCTTGGAGAATAGGTGGTAAATAAAGCTGCAGATCGATCTAAGGCTGCAAGTTAACGCTGAGTGGTCATAATAGATCTAGATCTGATAAAGGAGAGAGGGACAGTTGAGGGGGAGAGTAAATCATCATCTCCTGTTTTTAATCCTCAGTCCCTATCCATCACCTTGCTCAGGCTACTTAGTTCAATTAGTTTAATAAGTCCTCAAGAGTTTCAAGAAAGAGGAATGCAACAGATCCCTAGAGGTTGAAGGGATCCTAACATTTATAGCCTTTGCAGCATTGCCCTCTCCTCTATTAACAACGAGGGCTTCCTTGCAGCCTCCTGGTGTTGCCGTCACCGTTGCTGCCATTAGCGCCATTCCCCTCGCCATTGTGGTAACCCCCCTTGCCATAGACATCATTGCCGCCGTGTTGCTACATGCAGCGCCTATTAGCCCAGGCATCATTATCAACACCCTATCCGGAGTCGCTGTTGCCACCGTCTCGCCAACCATTTCATCAGCTGTATTAGACTCAGTGGTTGACCCGGTCATGACAGCCAGGCTTTGATGTTGACATCCTCCCCACCGCCCTCAGTCTTTTTACTGACAAACAGCTGATCTTCGGGCTCGGCTTGGGTTTTATCCTTGGGCTCCATCCACAGCTCTATTGAGCCGAAAATACCTCAGCTTGCTGGGAGGTGGGGGGTCTGTGGATGGTTAATTGACCCCCACACTCTTGAAAATGTCGAAACATCTCCCTCCTAGCCTCGGAGTTTCAGCTCTGAGCTGCCATTTTGTTTTGCAACTGTCAACAGAATACCATGAAGGAACTATTCCCAGAAAGCCATTTTTCAGGCCAAGAAACATAGACAGTCAGGTAGACAGATGAATAGCAGAAAATGGTGTACCTGAAAACAATAGAACTTCTTGCTATGTTAATAACATGTACATAAATGGAATAATCAACAAAAAAAATTCTAAAGAAATTCACAAGCAAACTGAGAGCAAGGTAAAAAAAAAAAACCCACAGCACACTCACCTTTAAAGAATAGAGATTTTCAGCAAATATTTTATTTACTTTGATAATGAAAGGTAAATAAAAGAAAAAGCATTGGAATTTTAATTAATGAATGAATTAGTGTGACCATCAGGTACCTGTTCATCAAATATGTCAAAATTGAACGAAATAATAAATAAATGGTTTATTACTCATTCATAAAACTGACAATAAACAATAATGCAGGTTTCTGACTTTTAAACTGTATACAGGTTATATTGACTATTATAGTTGTATCTCTTAAAGGCTTTAACAACATGAACCAACATAAGTTTTTATGATTCCAGATATACAAGAACATTTTGAACACACGTTAGGACACTCAGTGATTTCTAATTAATGCTTTTCACATCAACAAGCAATCAGTGCTGGGCACAAGATGCACGTGGTGTTTACACGAATAAACCTTATTTCCTCCTGTTCTTCATCTGAATAAAAAAATGAAAGTGATTAGAACTTCCAAGTGAATGCCCATATGGTAATGTTTGGAAAATTTCTGGATGGCAGTTGTTGTTTTTATATACACTGTAAATCTCATTTCTGTGGATGACATTTCTTTCACTGAGATCCCAATATCTTTCTTTTATACACGTTCTGACAAATAAGTCTATCTCCTAGAAATTCCATACCTCTCTCTCCAAGTTTGTGCTAAGGACAGATTGTCCATCATATCAAAATAAGACTTTGGTAATTTGCTTTGGTTAAATTTAATTTCCTTATCTGAAATTCTGCCAAACTGTGAAACAACTACTCCATTCCAATCCCCCATCATACACCACTTCCCATTTGGAAAAAAAATATATACACATTTTCGTTGTTTTTCTCAGAAAATGTCCTGAAGCATTTTTTGTTGTTTGTTGCAGCAAAACATGAATTTATGTAATAGACTTTGTCCACTTCTCCCTCCATTCATTCATCTTCCCAGATCAATAAATCCACTAATGCCTGAATATTTGCTGATCGTTAGCTTTCCATATATTTTTGGAAGGATACTTCAGAATAAACTTAAACTCCTTTGGTCTGAGTTCCAGCATAGCCAAATTGTATAGCCCTCTTTTTAAGAGAAAATTCCTAGTTTCTGACTTTTTTCTCTAAAAGTTCTTTCCTATCCTTAACTTGTTTAATTTCCTCTGGAATCTTGTTCAGTCTTTTATCTAGTTTGCCCCAAAATCTCAAATTTAACTTCTAAAGTTTGGGTTAGTGTTTTATCCCAGTCATCAAACATCACCTTCATAAGAGACAAAGAAATCTCCTGATTATTTCCAGAATATAAGTCAACTAATAAATTGCATGGATATACAGCAAGACTAATCATAATGTTAAACATGTTAAACTGAACCACAATGTTTTTTTATGATACACTAAACCAAAAATCAGGCAAACTGTCTGTTCACATTATGTGAATCAGGCTGTTGAAAAGCTGCAACATTTCCTTAACTCTGTCTTTGAGTAACTAACAACAGACAGATACTGGGATTGCTATAGTTCAGGGTTGAAATGTAAAATTTGTTACTACCGGTTCTGTGAGCGTGGCTTGGTGGGAGGGGTAATGTGACTGGGTGGGCCTGGCCAACTTTAAAAAAAAAAACTTTTCAAAGCATTTTTTTCTAATGCTTTGAAAAGCCTGCGGATCAGGCAACTCAGCTGGGATCGTCAGAGACTTTTCAAAGCATTTTTTAAACCACCTCTTCGGCCAAGAGGTTGCAGAAAAAAATGCTTTGAAAAGCCTCTGATGATCCCAGCTGAGTCATGCGATCATCAGATGCTTTTTTTTTTTTACTTTTAAAAGCATTTTTTTGTCGGAAGAGGTTGTAGAAAAAAATGCTTTTAAAAGTAAAAAAAAAAGCCTCTGATGATCATGTGGCTCAGGTGAGCATGGTGTGTGTGTGTGTGTGTGTGTGTGTGTGTGTGCAGGGATTTTTGCTACCGGTTCTCCGAACCACCCGCCGCCATTGCTACCGGATCGGGTGATCCACTCCGAACTGGGAGCATTTCACCCCTGCTATAGTTGCAATATACCCGGCTAATATTTATGAATAGTGTTATTCCTATTTGGGCAGGTGAAGGCTTATGTTGAATGGGATCTGATTTCTAAACTCCTCAGTTCACAAATGCTAATAGGGAATGCTACACAGAATAATTTTTCAGTGTCATTGGAGTCTTTATTGCTGTAAAAGATTAAGGCCTTTCCCTACCACTAAGATAAGGTGCTTCTCACCTATCTTTGAATTGGTAGAAAACTGTGCCACCGTGCATTTATTTAATACCCACTGCCAATCCACATTCTGCCTTTATATTCCGTTTTTCCTCAACAGTATCACACACCAAGCTTGTCTCTCTCCAAAGTCATAGCTGACAAAGCCTAACAGTGTTTGCATACCTTGGTTGCTGTCCAAATAACAGGAAATATACTGCTTACATGGATAGTTAAGGATAACTTAGTTTAAGGTTTCTTCACCTGCGGGCTGGGAATGAGATGAAAACATCATGGGAACAAAGGAAAATGAGTATAGCCAGGAGATAAATGTGTCAATACAAGGGATTGTGGTCTGCAAGGCCACCTTATTGAAAACGAAGCATTACACAGTCTTTTATATTCAGCATTCTTAGAGTTCTATATATCTTAAAACAACAAACCATAGCTGTAAATAAATGTTGTATGCATAAGAAATCAACCAAAGAGAAGAACAGATCTAAAAGCTAAATATTAATCAGACAAATTCTAAAATGTGGGATTCATATCTCATCTCTCATATTAATTTTACCAGGCAATTTTTTTTGAGTGGGAGGGAGAATAATTTGCTGTAAACTAATAGATTTTCAGTTGGAAAAATTAAAGCTTTCATGTTGTTTCTACTGAATGTTGAAGTGTCACTAAGCGGAATATCTTGCAGAGAAAGATATGGCACTTTTGCAAGAAGCAGAATAGTCAAATGGTCTGAATATTTTATTATGTTTTATAATACTGATTGATAGAACAAGTTACTGAGCAGTTATCTCCTCATGAAGAAAAATGCAGCAGCCAAGCATTCAAAACAAAACAAAAAATACCCCCCTACAAATGATAATTCTGCTAAAATGTAGTTTTTAATTTTATTTTTATTGCTGTTTCGTCTGATATCACATCGATATTGGGAATTGTCATTAAAATAGGAATGGAATCACATGGTGCAGCAAGATATAAAAGCTGACTTTGTATGCTTCAAAGAGGGCTTTCATTAGATAAGCAAAGACAAATGTGCACAAGGAATTATTACCAAGTTTATATCACTTTTTTTAAAAAAACAATATGTTTACTTGAAAAAACTCATTCATGACACTATTTGTGTCAAGATTCTGAAGGGTTATTGCTTTCTTTTTAATGTCCATGTATTTAGTAATAGCTTGGCATGGGAAATATCAGCTCTACATAGAAATTTTCCTTTTATGAAAAAAAAATCCCTGGCAATCTGGCATTTCTGGAAAAGCAATATTGAACAAAAGACCAGACCAGAAAAAGGAGCCAGTGAATTATTTGGCTCCTTGAAATTATCTCTGGATGAAATAGACAATTTGGGATTGCCCATAGGATTCCATGCAGATGCTCTCCAGGACCAGACCAAATGTTTAGCAACCTCACCC
Source organism: Arizona elegans (assembly GCA_022577455.1). Classification (NCBI taxonomy): domain Eukaryota; kingdom Metazoa; phylum Chordata; class Lepidosauria; order Squamata; family Colubridae; genus Arizona; species Arizona elegans. The sequence goes on from JAKOOJ010000009.1 coordinate 62,404,488, forward strand.
AGGTTTCAGAGCTCCGGGTATGTCAGCTTAGCTAAACCATGGTACAGAGCCTCCAAAGGACACTGGGGTGGGTGCCCACTTCCTTTATTCCTTTATTAATTGCTTTACTGGAAATTGCTTGTAAGTTGCTTTTTATAAGCTGTGGTGGCACAGTGGTTAGAATGCAGTACTGCAGGCTACCTCTGCTGACTGCCAGCTGACTTGCGATTCAGCAGTTTGATTCTCATCGGCTCATAGTTGTCTCAGCCTTCCATCCTTCCAAGGTTGGTAAACGAAGATCCAGATTGTTGGGGGCAATATGCTGACTCTGTAAAGAGAGGGATGTAAAGCATTGTGAAGCAGTATATAAGTCTAAATGCTATTGCTATATATCCGTGATGGCGAACCTATGGAACGTGTACCAGAGGTGGCACGCAGAGTCTTCTCTGGGGCACACACACTGTCAGCAGAGCTGCTCTTCTGGCTTCCAGCGCACATGGTCTTCGTGGGCGCCGAACCACCAGAAAATGGCCTGAAAACAGCCAAAAACTGCCCAAAAAATGGCCTGAAAATGACCTGAAAAATGGCCAAAAACAGCCAAAAAACAGGCATCACGTGCCAGCCAGCTGGTCTTTGGGTTTCCAGTGCTCTGGCACATGCGAAGACCAGCTGGCCACTGCACATGTGAGTGCCAGAAACCTGAAGATCAACTGGCTGGCACACGCACATGTACACACATGCACATGTATTCCAGTTTGGGCACTCGGTGCTGAAAAGGTTCGCCATCACTGCTATATATTAAGGGCATTCAGAAGGACAGGTTTTATTACACTGGATGGTTTTTCTTCAGCCCATAGTGAAAAAAGTTTTATATGATTTTAAAACTAAAAAAACCCTTCAACCCAATCAGCAAAAAATGATTGGAATATTGATTTTGGAAGGATTTTAAATGAAGGCAAATATACGTGTCCCAGGATAATGATGCGAGATTAAGTCGGTCACCGAGCTAATGATTTTAAATAGATTAAGAAGCCAGATCCACTGCGATATTTTTTGGCTGTTTTGGATATGGTCTTTTTCTATTTTTTCTATTCTATGTATATTTTTCTCCTGCCCCACCGTTTTTGTTTTTGTTTTTTGCTTACTGAAGAGGCGATCATGCGCGAAGCGCGCGCACAAAGAGAACCGGTAGTAAAGCAGGTTAGAACCCACCCCTGGGGAGGGGGGGATCAATAAAACTTCTTTAAAATAAATAAATAAATAAATAATAAAATTATTATTAAAAAAAGAAAAGAAAAACTCTAGCAGTCAGAACATAACCTAAATGCCTTTTATTTATTTGAAATATTAAAGTGTATGAGAAATTAGATGATACAACTTAACCGCCTTTTACTAAAAATATAGTTTCATGATGTGGGTTAATTAAGGTCAATCAAGAATGACTCTAATTTTCCTTAAGACAGTTCCATATTAATACTCATCTATAAATAATCTTCCACTATTTTAAAAAAAACCCAGGAAAACTAATAGTTAAAAATCTAGCCAAAGATATAAGCCTTGATATCTTCTTATTACAGTATCAAGACTTTCTCAAAATTTACTTGGGATAACAACTGAATAGAATGTACCATAGATGATTATAAGATTTCTCAATCAGGAAGTTATTGTTAGAAGATGTGATGAGATAAGGTGCAATAAGAGTCCCTTCTGGAGAAAAAGGACATTATAATCTTATCAGGTGAGCCATCATAGTGAGCCTGAATATTGAAAGTTTTGCTTTCAAGTTTAAGAAAAATAAAAATGAAAAACAACTCACACATTTAATTTTAAGAATTAAAATATACGTTCATCCCAAAAACAGTTAAGATGATAACTTTCAGTTGCACCAACAAATAATAACAGCAGGAAACTATTCTTATAGAAGAAACAACTGATGAATTGCCACTTGCTATCTCGTTTCTTTATCTTCATTCAGGACAAGTCCACATTTTCTGATAGGCCCATCACCCGTGTAGGCCATTGACACTTTCTGAATGCAGGAATGGATGAATCAAAGAACAACCTATTCTCTGTTTATTTGATTATTGTAGCATCAGAGTAATGATGAGATCCTAAAACAAAAAAGAAAAGATCTGTGTTAGTATGGGAAAAATGGGGATGAGGCGTGAAAACTGTGAGCTTTATAATTAATGTTGAACTTGGGTCCAACCTGCTGTGCACAGCCTTGTTTTGATTCAACTGAATCTAATGCAATACTTTCCTTCATAGAAAACATTTCTTCATAGACATTGATCTTAAAATAAAAATATTATGTTTTCATAAATAGGACTGAAATATCATTAGAATTCAGAATAGATTAATAATTGTACAACACAGTCCTGCAAATATTTAGTGGTGTTTATTTCCAACTCCTAGTGCATCATTTCAGAAACATTATTTTAATTGAAACAAAGACACAGATTCTCATGCAATTTCTGATTTTGAATTACTACATAGAAGGTACTCTTAATTTTAATTTAAATTAAAGTTAAATTTAAAGCTTAACCTTAGGTGATTTTCCTCATTTGGATTTATTACTGTAAACACTGTGGAAGTACTTCTATTGCTGACACTCTCTGAATTTAATAACTTCTGTATGATTCCATGCCTGAATGTACACTAAATTCTATAGATGTCAGGTAAAACAGACAGAAGAAAAGGAAAATAAATTTCTGCTGATGTAAGTCCTCTGGGCAATAAAGCCAAGATCAGGGAGGTCAGGGATAGAAAGCTGCACCGCTATCATTTAAGGGCCTTGTAAAAAGTTTATATATTTGCTTTCCGTCTGCTAACATATAACCTTACAGAGTGCATTGTAGTAAATATTTCTCCTTAGTCACAATTTTACTATCCTCTAAACTGAAAAATTTGGCTCTATACAGAGTTCTGGAAGTGAAGAATTTGTCAATGATATGATATCCACTCTCTCCAGATGCCTTTCTTGCTTCTTTCTACCTGACAGCTTGTTCTTCACAGCTCTACTGATAGTCACAATTTAAACAAGCTAATCAGAGGTGAAATCCAGCAGGTTCTGACAGGTTCTGGAGAACCAGAAGCGGAAATTTTGACCAGTTCGGAGAACCGGCAAATACCACCTCTGGCTGGCCTCAGAGCGGGGTGGGAATGGAGATTTTGCAGTATCCTTCCCCTGGAGTAGGGTGGGAATGGAGATTTTGCAGTATCCTTCCCCTGGAGTGGGGTGGAAATGGAGATTTTGCAGTATCCTTCCCCTGCCACGCCCACCAAGCCACATCACACCCACCAAGCCACGCCCACAGAACTGGTAGTAAAAAGAGTTTGGATTTCACCACTGAAGCTAATGGAATGTACAATGTATTAATAATCCCTTTCACATGAAAACAGTAACACTCAATACTCAATTCAGCCAAAAGTTGTGTTTACTGACTTCCGTATCCAAAGATTCTACATCCAAAGGCTGCAAATAAACAATCCCCTTAAATAGATATTGAAATATCTATTTAAATAACCACCACCAATGTTATTTTATTGCTATGTTTCTCCAGTACTGTTCCCACTGCTAGTCTGACCATTTGTTCTAGTCTGGTGATCAGACTTCAAGAACAAGAAATATGAGGGTTTAAAAACTGTGCAGATAACATGCTAATTAAAAATGTAAAAATTGAAATGCATTATCCATTTGGACACAAAAATACTGAATTGAATGTTACCGATTTAGTAAATCAGATCCCTGAAGAAATTTTGAAGCAATTAATTGTGAAAGACTACAAGAATGACTCATATCAGATTCTTTTCTTCCAAACATCTATCATTGACCCAGATTGCTACACTGATTAATTTAGGTTAAAACCTTATCTTCCTCTCCCCTCAATTTTAAACTAAATTCTCTATGGTTTCATTATATTGGTTTAGGTAATCTCAATGCATATGAAACTGGAACACACATTTCAATATAAACCCTGATGAAAGGCAATATGATTTTGCTTCGAAATGAACCTTAAAAAGGCATGAGATTGGAATCCATACCGGGAAAACCTAGAGCATAACCAATGTTAGTATATCATCTTGGAACTGCAGAAATAAAATAAATTTAAAAATCTGCATAAAAAAGAAAGATGAGGTTCCAGGATGGTGACAGTATTTCATTAAATATGCTCTCTACATGGGGCTCCCCTTGAAGGGAGCAACGCTCTCTACATGGGGCTCCCCTTGAAGGGCACCCGGAGGCTCCAACTGGTCCAGAATGCGGCCGCGTGGGTAGTCACAGGAGCTGCATGGTGCTCCCATATAACACTACTCCTGCGTGAGCTGCACTGGCTCCCAGTGGTCTTCCGGGTGCGCTTCAAGGTGTTGGTTATCACCTTTAAAGCACTCCATGGCATAGACCTAGTTATCTTCGAGACCGCCTGCTGCTACAGACGGCCTCCCATCGACCTGTGCGCTCCCACAGAGAGGGCCTCTTCGGGGTGCCATCAGCCAAACAATGTAGACTGCTGACCCCCAGGGGGAGGGCCTTCTCTGTGGGGGCACTTACCCTCTGGAATCAGCTGCCCCCAGAGATAAGGAGAATCCAAGACCTCGGTGCTATCCACCGTGCCCTTAAAGCCTTCTTTTTCCAGCAAGCCGGACTGGCCTAACACTTTTTAAAAATGTTTTTAATTGTTTTGTTTATCGTTTTTAATGAATGGGGCCAAATTTATATATGTCTTTTTAATTGTATTTTAATATTTGTACTTTATGTTTTTTACTTGGCTGTTCACCGCCGTGAGTCCTCAGGGAGTAGGGCAGTATACAAATTCAAAATAAAATAAAATAAAATAAAAATAAATAAAATAAATTTATAAATAGCCAGGAGTGCTACATTTAAATAAATAGAAAGATTTTTCAAGACTCTCCTTCTTAGTGCATTGACACATACTACAATGCAGTAGTATGCATTGCCCACTAGACATAATCACAGTCCTTATATATCCATCCAGTTCTTCCCCTAAAAAGAGGGTTAGAAATCTAGAAGAATAGTTCCTTTGGAATAACCAATTCCAAAATTTGTTAACACATCACACTACAAGACAATGCTATAGCTGTGCTTCAAACACACATAACAGTCTTGTAATGAAAATAATTGATAAAATAATAAAAGAAATAAAATACTGAATGATGAAAACAACAAATCATGGATTAATTTATAAATTAAAATAATGTATAAATGAATAAAAATAAATTATATATTTATTAAATAATGAATTAATACGCTTACTAAATAATGAATTAATAAATAATAAAATAAAATAATGAACAAAGGAAGGTTAATAATGAAAAGTGAAGTATAACTTTATTCTCTGGTTAAACTCCTGTATTCAAATAGTATGAAAAACTTGGGAGCAGTATTTATTCAGAGGCAGAAGCAGTAAGTTTCTTTAGACTAATTTGCTGTTAAACTATGTTTAGTGAGATATGGGCATCTGATCTGTAGAGTGACTCCATCATAAATCTACCAGAGTGACTCCATCATATATCTACCAAGTGGTAGATGAAGTTTTCCATGCTTTGATGAGCCTTTCCTCTTATGCCCAAGCAATTGCATCTTTTTCCATAGAGAAAAATAAAAGATAGTACATGAATTATTCAATTATCCAATTATCCGCATAAATGCAAACAAATAAATGGATCTTAGCAAAGTTAATCAATATATTGAAATCCATTATATTGACTAATTAAATGATACTTTCGATCCTATTATTATTGTAGCATTACTAGGTTTGAAAAACACTCAGGAGAAAAAAGTCATATTAATATACAAAATTTTCCATTTTTAATAATGAAAGGGATAAATTTAAAGCATATTTGAAATCAAAGTGCCTTACAGAAACAAACTCCACTGATAAGTTCCCTGGTGAAACAAAGGAAATTGCTGTTGTTTTCTACTGCGGATGAGTTTGCCATCCTGCAGCCTTCCCAGCTATCTAGATTTCCTGATTTGAAAAAGCTCCAAAACATTTTTGCATAACATATTCCTTGATTTTCTACTAACTAAAGTTAAGAGCAAGAATCTCACATTCAATCAGAAATATGTCTGTGACATTTTTCTACTCCTTTCATTAAAAAGCATCCTCAGTGCAGCACTTGCCACATATGCAGTTTACAGATTAACAAAGTTGGAAGGGACCTTGTAGGTCATCTAGTACAACCCATCCCCCGCCCAAGCAGATCCTCCACCATTTTTGACAACTGTCAGAGGCAATTAGCCCCATTACCTTCCTGGGGTAATTGCCTGGATCGTGGCATTTTCCTTGTGTATACTTTTGAAAAATAAAACCGGAATACATCTTCTAATTAAACTCATATTTATTGTAAAGAAGAAAATAAAACATCTTACTAATCTAAAATAATTAAATTGTTACATTTTAGTAAAGTTCCTACCGGCTACATCTCTGCAGCCAGACTTCTCTTGGCAAGAGAACAAAGAAAAAAAGTGAAGTAGAAAGAAAGGAATGCGGATATACGTAGTTAGTTACTGATAACAAAATTGGCAAGCTACGTAAAGTCTGACAGTCCAGAAATAATGAGCTCTGCTGGTAAATACAAAAACTCAGTGACAAGGTGGCAGTCCAGTCTCTTCTTGAAAGTTTCCAGTGATGAAGCTCCCACAACCTCTGAAGGCAATTTCTATTTCATTGTTTGATGGACTTTCTCTTCTGAATACAGTATTCTTTTTTTTTCTGACTCTACTTGTATCTGTTTGTAAAAAAAGAGAGATGGAATGTAGTTCAAAGGATTCAAGGTCAGTCCTTGACATCCCCAATAAAAGAGAACAGAAATGGCTTAAATAATATTCTGAAGAGCTATTACCAGTTAGAGAAAAAATACTAGGCAAGATGCCCGTGTAAGTTTACATTGTATAATGCAGTATTTTATATTCCTATTTGAAACGTTCAGGGTGAGAATGTGACACAATAAGTAAAATTGTATAAAATCAGGGCAAAATTTTGATATTCCACCTTCCCCGAAAACTGTTTTCTAGAAATAGAGACATTTAGTAAACAACTTTCACAGAACGCCCATTTTATGCAGTCCTTCCAGCATCACAAAAAGCAAGTCACTGGTTTTTAACTTTTTCCAGCTGTTCTGAAGTCTGCTACCTTCAAAACTAAATAAGAGGGATTAGACACATTTTCTAAAAAACCAAGCACAAATTTATTTTGCAAAGCAACCAATTATCTCTACACTGAATGGCTCAGTTGGCTAAATTGAAGTTTTATATTAGATGACAAGAAATTCAGGAAATGTGAATGGTAAGAGAAAAAAGAATACCACCTATAAATAATTTTCATTTTTTAAAAAACATAATAATAACAGCCTCTGAATCATAGTCAAATTGAATTAATCATCCTTTTAAAGCTGTTATGAGAGAAATAGAATGTGCTATTTGATAGGACTGTAAATTTTGTATGAGTACAGTATAAGAAAATTACCATTTAAAAAAATTAAAAGCCATTAATTCAATAAATACAAAAAATACAAAAAAACCCAAAAACCTCATCTCTAGAATAAATCTGAAAATTGGCATTGTAACTCTACGTTTAATATTAAATATAATTATTGTTAATTAATGTTCTCTCTGATTGCTGTATCACTATATTACTTGTATTATAGACTTGCAGATAATATTTTGATTCGTAATTCATTTTAAAGTACATAATGTAACATAAACTACATAAACTCGTCAATTCCCTAATAAATGTGTATTGTGGTATGCCAACTCCATACATATGAAATTGACCACAGTCCATGATACTTATGTCTGAATAAATCTGTTAATATTTATTTATTTACTTACTTTGTTGTTGCTGTTATGAAGTAGTGTCCAACCCATTGCGACCCCATGGACAATGTTCTTTCAGGCCTTCCTGTCGTCTACCATCCTCTGGAGTCCATTTAAGCTCATGCCTACTGCTTCAGTGACTCCATCCAGCCACCTCGTTTTCTTTCATTCCCTCTTTCTTTTGCCCTCAATCTTTCCCAGCATTAGGCTTTTCTCCAGTGAGTCCTTCCTTCTCATTAGGTGGCCAAAGTATTTGAGTTTCATCTTCAGGATCTGGCCTTCTAAAGAGCAGTCAGGGTTGATCTCCTCTAGGACTGACCAGTTTGATCACTTTGCAGTCCAAGGGACTCGCAGAAATCTTCTCCAGCAATATACTGTATATATATATTGTATCTTTCCTTGCCTTGCTGGATAATAAGGAGCCTGAGTGGTGTAGGAGGCTAATGCCTCCTACTAAGGCAGCATTTAACATCCAGCTGCCTGCAATTACTGTGAGTTCAATTCTCACCAGGCTCAAGGTCGACTCAGCCTTCCATCCTTTCTAAGGTGGGTAAAATGAGGACCCGGTTTGTGGGGGCAATAAGCTGACTTTGTATAACATATACAAAAGTATGAAGGCTATTGCTTAATGCATTGTAAGCCGCCCTGAGTCTCCAGAGAAGGGTGGCATATAAAAATAAATAAAAATAAAAAATAAAATAAAATAAATAATGTCAATCAAAATAGATGTTCTGCCCCAGCTCTGGATCCCAAGGAGTGTGACACACACGAGGCTCCAAAAACGTTTATTACAAACAGACCCCTTTCAAAATGCAGACTATCAGTGCAAATGTCCTTATCAGCCTACTATAAAGTACAAAGAATAAACAAAGTCTGATAAAGGTTGGCAACCAGCCCAGAAACCAAGATGTGTTAAGAAACTCACTCTCCAAAATGCTCTGCGTAATAATTAATTGCTAACTGTGTGTGACTTAAATAGGCTAAGGGAGTGGCCAATTCTTTATTTATTTTTTTATTTTATTTATTTAATATAATTTGTATGCTGCCCTATCTCCGTAGGACTCAGGGCGGCTCACAACAAATAAAAACAAACCCAATAAAACATAAAATACATAAATATACATACATAAAATACATAAATGTATAAATATATAATTTAACATATATTAAAACCTATTAAAATAATCAAAAAACCCCTCAGTCCAGGCTGGGTGATGTGAACAGCCATGTTTTTAATTTGCGGCGGAAGGTGCGAAGGTCAGGAGCCAACCGAAGCCCCAGGGGGAGTTGATTCCAAAGAGTGGGTGTGTCCATAGAGAAAGCTCTACCCCAAGCCTTACTCTCGAGGAGACCTCCTCCTCCTCCTGAGTAGCCACTCCTGCCTTTTGGCAGCCCTACGTGCTTGGGCATTGAGGAGAGGTTCCTCCTCTCTGCACTTGAAGGAGCCTCTGGAGGTTCTGAAGGCCCTGGCTGAGCCTCTGCCTCTGGCACCACATCCTCTTCAGCCTCCTTGCTGTCCGACGCGAGCGCCGGCTGCACAGGCTGCTGGCGTGACACCACACCAGCCTCCTCGTCGTCAGGATCAGCCACAAGCCGCGCAGGCCGCTGGCGGGCCACAACAATACAGGTCCTGGAAGGACCTTGGATGTCTTCTAATACAACTCCCTGCTCAAGCAGGAGACCCCATACCATTCCAAACAAATGACACTATCCAAGGTCTTTTTGAAAGCCTCCAGTGATAGAGCACCCACAATCTCTGAAGGCAAGCTGTTCCACTGATTAATTGTTGTCACTGTTGCATATTCCTGCTTGAATTTGATTAAACCTCTGCTGTAAACACTGTATTTACTGTCTATTTTTCTTTTCCTGCGTATTCTCCAATTTTAGTCTTCAATCCAGCATTGGTGGCAACGTTTCTCTTTCCAGTGTTGTGTCAGATTGATTCTTATCCCTGTCAGTATATACTGTATCTTAATAAAATATGTTCCTTTTCAAATATATTCTCTGAGAGCATACTGAATAAAACATTTGAAGCTTAAATTTTAATTTTGAACTTTTCTGGACTTTTTGGTATATTTCTTTCCAATACTTTGGATTGTAGCTCAGTGTAAATTTTATTGATTCCCTCCCCTCCCCCATAATTTTTCCCATTGGTCTGCAGATCAATCTATGAGTTTGCAAATACAAAGTAATATGACTATGAATTATGAATTTAGAAATAATTTCCTTCCTGTGTTCATTCTCTTCTTTGACTGGACACGCCTGAAGGTTAATAGAAATGCTTGGATACACACTGGAATGCAGTTTTCTTTTGTTTTTGCACATTTGTAACTCCGGATTTTTTTTTTTTATTTGATTTATATGCCGCCCTTCTCCGAAGACTCAGGGCGGCTTACAATGTGCTCAGCAATAGCCTTCATCCTTTTGTATATTTATACAAAGTCAGCTTATTGCCACCACAACTGGGTCCTCATTTCACCTACCTTAGAAAGGATGGAAGGCTGAGTCAACCTTGAGCCTTGGCGAGATTCGAACCCTGCAGTAATTGCAGGCAGCTGGTCTTAATAACTAGCTTAATAACAGGGTGCCTTAAACCCCTGTACCACCAAGGATTGCAGATATTGATGAAGAAAAGGAAGGTATTCAGACAGAATGGTTTAGGTTTCCATGACAGCTGTAGAACAGAACAGAACAGAACAGAACAGAACAGAACAGAACAGAATAACAGAGTTGGAAGGGACCTTGGAGGTCTTCTAGTCCAACCCCCTGCTTAGGCAGAAACCCTGCACCACTTCAGACAAATGGTTATCCAACATCTTCTTAAAAACTTCCATTGTTAAGAGCCTTGGTGGCGCAGCAGACTAAAGTGCTGTTAAGTAACACCAGCTGCCTGCAATTACTGCAAGTTCAAATCTCACCAGGCTCAAGGTTGACTCAGCCTTCCATTCTTTCGAGGTAGGTAAAATGAGGACCCGGTTTGTGGGGACAATAAGCTGACTTTGTATAAAAAAAGAACATCACTTTTCCCTATTTTACCTTTTTCTTTATACTTGTTTATAGTAATAGATGTTGTTTTACATAATTTTTATGTGACACAGAAAGCCCTCCTTGAAAGACAGTATATCTATCTAGATCTATATCTATATCATCTACATCTATATCATCTATATCTATATCTATCTATCTATCTATCTATCTATCTATCTATCATCTATCATCTATCTATCTATCATTTTTCTTTCTTTTTCTGTCTTCCCACAACAGCTGGGTCCATGGGTTCTTTTTTTTTTTTTTTATGGAATTCAACTGTTAATCCATTTGATAGCTAACATCAAGACAGATGTCTGGGCTGACCAATAATGACTGTAATGATCTATATCAAAAAAATTCTATACCAAATAAATACATTGATATAAAAGTGGATTGTTTCATGCATTTGATCATAGTCTTACAGCATCTAACTAAAATAAATGTATAGAATTTTAGACATGGATTCCAGATAATAATATTGCTGTGCATGATGCTAATTTCAAAAGTACATGCATTGTCAGAAACTGTAGTCATAATTGCTAAAAGTTGTGAGAACCTACGACATTTTAAACTAGAGCGCTCTCAATACATTTCATGTCTTTTATACTATTACAATAATAAAAAGTATGTTATATATGAAAACATATGTTACAGATACTAATAGGGTTTCTATAGGAGAAAATTATTTAAACATTTAGAGTCTTCCACTAAAGAAAATTTCAAATATATATATATATATATATATATATATATATATATATATATATATGTATGTATATGGAATATATGCTGTATATATATACATCATTATAAAACCAATAGATGAGGAACTAGATTAAAACACAAGCTAATTTTTAGTGATTGCTCTTGCATATTTGTAGCATTAGTAATATAGCTGAAGGTACACTACTAAACTAACAGGTTCACATTTACATTTGTGAATGGTAAGAAGGATGTTGTGGGCATTGAAAATATGAGGTGATCATAGTTCAGTATGTACAAATAATACAGATTTCTTGTCTTCTACTCAATCTTCTGTGCGCCGTTCAAATCTGTTCCAGCTGAGCAGTAGATTTCAGATGTTCAGGGTAGAAGAGAGCAAATGAATGTTCTATTGCATAAACAGAAATCCATTGCTTAATGTGACTGCCATTCGTTTTTCTTGGATTAAAAGGATGCTGCAGTATGTTGCTTTGAACATACTGGCTACCAGTACTTTGCAATGAAAAGCACCCACAAATTATACACAGGAAATGCCAAAATAGGCTCTACCTGAAAATGTGAAGTTTATTTATCGTTCAAGCAATTTGTTCTCATTCCACAGCACCAGTCTCTTTAACAAATTGTCATGACTGATGAAATGACTTTCTGACAAGTACAAAAAACAGTTGGCATTTTAAGGCATACTAATGCTATAATTACGAGGGTGATAATGGAGAGCAATAATCTTTTCAGATTTTAAAAGTCTTAAATGTCAGAACCTAGAATAGATAGTCTTATTTAGCATTATTTTAACTATATTGAAATTGCAGCCCAAAATATATCTTGGTCTAAGCATATATTTGTTTAAAAATATATATATTTTTACTTTTAATATATTTGGCAATACGTGGAGATATATGTCTCCATATATTCATTTATTGCCAATTCTATATATTTCATTACCCAAGACTAGTTAGGAGAAATAGACACATATTTTTACATAAATATTAACCTTTTTGAGCTGAGATAAATGTCATAAGTTTGACTGTCTCTGTAGGACTTGATAGTCAAAACATTAGGAAATTCAAAGCAAGTTCATAAAGCAGAAACATGAAATATGCAGCACAGTATTCCCTTAGATATAGTAGATAACACAATATGAATATTACATGGAAATAAAACTGAACAGTAGAGAGATCAAAACAATTATAAGATTTAAAGGACTAAAACTAATGTGAGCTTTTGGCGCTACTACTTTAATTTTGTATCAAATAAGTCTCTTCTTTTATTGAATATATTATAGTAATAAAGAAGGTCACATTTACATTTGGAAATATTATTTACTACTATGTAGATCAACTATTATTGTAGATACTTTCACTTTTTTTATATCGAACATCTTGATGAATAACATATTGTAAACCTAGAGCCCTTTCTTTTTGTCTAAGCTAAGTGACAAATATTATAGAGCAACTTGATTTATTTAATATTTGTTTTATAGTCTCTGCCTTTATGCTTTGATTTTTTTCCCCTACATATTTTCTTATCCTAGCTTCTTTTCTCTCCATCCCTATTTCTTACCAAAGCATCAACTTATGTATATAGTCAGTGCCCATATGTCACTTAATGTTCTATACTGAAGGATAAAAGCATTACTTTTGGATTATATGAAATTTAGAAATTTTATAGTTCATTTCATTAGCAATGCATTCAAAGATGTATTGGGGATTTAGACATTATTTCTTCAAAGGTATAATATTTTAGCATTAAAAAAAAATAGTTTACCCCCCTAATCAATGGTAAAAGAATTATTCTAAATCTAACTTAATGTAGATGGACATATAGAATATGGTCACAATCACATTTGTTGTATAACATTGTTCATATAATGATGAGTCAACTTAAAAATATTTTGAATATTTAAATGAGGATTTTTTTTTAAAATGTTATTTTGATAGGAACACCATTTTATATCCTTCTAACATGAGATAATCTCATGAATTAGCAAGCTTCTTCACCTCTTAATTTAATATAGAAATAAAACTTCTCTGCTTCATATATCTTCAGATAACTGGATGCAATTAATTTTAATAAATTGAAAGTCTGATCTGGTTCAGTTTTAAATCAAGTTTCTACTGCATCAGTTTGGTTTCTGATAAGTGTGTTTTGTTTTTTTTAAGGTTGCATAATTGCTGAAAAATTTGTATCTTTTCAATTTATCTTGCAGGGCATCCACAAAATGCCAAAACATTGTAGATGACAATTTAGAAATAGAAAAAGAGCTATGGTTAGAAAATCCTGAATTGTTATTCAGTATGAAAAACAACAGGGCATCAGTAACAACAACAATAGGGCATCTGCAACATGAAAGGAAGAGAAATGAAAGATTAGTACTACTGCTGTCAGATTTGGAACCATTTCAGTTCTTGTTCAGACATGCTTCATTACTGTTCTCCTTGCTTTCCTTGTAATCGTGTCTTGGTGGACAAAATTCTGTCTTTGCTACTGTTTGCTTTCTTGATCTCAGGTTACTCATCTATAGACAACTGAAAACAGCTGGGCAGCTTCTCCATAGAGATTAATTTCTTTATCTGCTGACCCTTCAGAAATCTTGCCTTCTCTGATTCTAATCAGTATCCAGTCAAGCTAATTTAGACACAATCAGATTTTCTTCCTGGCGTGGCAGCAAAGATTCTATGGTGTGAAGATTCAGTAAATCTTAACTCTCTAAAAATAGGTTTACTCAACAAAAGACACAGGTGGAACTAGGTTAGATTAGAGTCTTTACTGAAGATAGAAATTAAGCCTTATACCCACAGTTTATGTGCCCTCTTCGATTTAGATTTTTAAAGCCTTTTTATAAGCCTATATTTCAAAATAGTTTCAATTCTGCATATGCTTTCTTCCCATCTTTGTGAGTTACAAGCTGCTTAGCAGTTTGCCTAGTGGGCTCAGATGCCCAAAACATATTATGCAATGATTATCTATAGCCTAGGACAGTGATGGCTAACCTTTTCTGGATCAAGTGCCTAAAGCGCATGTCAGCACAAATGCTCACACGTGCGCCAAACCCCCCAAATGCAATGCATGTGTGACCCTGCACATGCACCCCACCGCCCCACGCATTCAAGTGCATTGCCCCCCACATGTGCCCTGCCCCTCCGCATATGTGCGGCAGAGACCCAAAGACCAGCTGGCCAGTGGGAGGTACATGCACATGCACGGTGGAGCTGAACTGGGGTGATGGCTCATGTGCCCACAGAGAGGGCGCTGCATGCCACCTCTGGCACGCCATCACAGACCTAGGAGCTGCTGGTTCCACCTCTTAGATTCAGCCATGATAATAGGCACACAAGAAAAACCAAATAGGAGAAGCACTAAGTCTCACTGAAAATCCTACAAAAGCAAAATGTATGAGATTACTGTAGAGGACAGAATTACTTTTGATAATCCTAATCACTCAAGGTATTTGCATATATAGAGAAGAGCATATGATGAACTTACATATCAGTTTCTCTCTACAAAGAAATTCTCTTTCATGTTTGAATGTAAGGTTTCAAATGTGAGAACTATATTTATATGAATCACATGCTCTATTCCATAGGCAAATTATAGGTTGGCATGTCCTTTGTAGAAGATTCAGTCCCTGTGTTAGGAAAAATAATCTGCTGAATTCACTTTGAAGACATCAGAAGAAAAAGAAGCTTAGATAGATTGCTTTTGATGGTTCATCTTTGTTTAGCTTCTTCCCAAATGTCTTGTTCAATTAATAAATATCTATGTTCAATTTTGTCATTGATCACAATGCCTATTTCACTCAAGGCAATATTTCATTCGAAAGGTCATAGCATCCTAGCATGTCTGTGAACTTCATTCCAGAGATCAGTAATTTTGAAGGGGCAATTGTTCCTTCCTGAATTAAACTGAAGCAATTCTCTAGATACTTAAGAAGTCGTGCAGGAACAAATTGACATCTTAAAATGTTAATTGTATTAATGACAGCATCTAAATGGCATTATATTGTGCCCAACTTTTGAGGTGATAGGGCAGCTCACATTACATGCACAAGGAAGCATGCAATCTTGATGAGCACCCAGTGAGGTATTGAGTTTAATGTCTTCTTGTAATTCATGATTTGAAAAATGTATGGAGGTTTTCTCATCTAGTTTGTTAATTAATGAAGAAATACTGTCTCCCAATTGATTGCATTGTGACATTATTTGCCAACTTTAATAAAATTTCTTTGAAAATCAATTGTATGAAGGTACATGACAGATAAAATGTTTTTCTCTTCTCCTCCTTAAGATTAACAAAGCATATTTGAAAAAATATTATGAATGTAGGTACATTTTTCATTAGTTCTTTTGTGAAAGTTTTATTATGTGTTTTACTAGGGTTAACTTTATCCCTAGTATCAGCATAGAAATGTCAATGGTAGAAAAAATTGCTGTAAACTAAATAGTCCTACTTTTAATATTTAGAGAAGAGGAATTTTGTTGCTTTGCTTTTCTTCTATTCTTCATTGGTTTTAATCAAGTAGCAGTTCATTAAAAGACTTGTATTTTTGCCTTGTGATTTAAATTCCTAAATTGACACTCTTTATCTAAAGCTTTTTGGATACCCAGAATATAATATATATCGGATTGTCTATTAACATGCTTCTTAATACTTGTTGGGATGTTGAGTTTCAGTTCTGGATTTTCTTTTTTCCATAGGTGAAGCAAGATTCATCTCTGCAGACAATATATTCATTTGGCTTCACCAGAAATGGTTCTTCTATGTATTTCACAATTTTAATTTTAACAGTACTTTCTACCAAACTTATCTGGCAGAGATGTTAATTGACAGGCCTTCTTTCTGACTTGCCCTCTGGTTCCTTTTTCTTAAAATGTTGTACTGCTGGCTTTCCTCCAAACTTCTCTCCACTATGTCTATACTCCAATTTTTTGTTACAAGTTCAAAAAATTATGTATTCGAGTTTCTAAAAGAGAACTCTTGGATAAATGCCATACAACCGCAGTTGACTTGTGAATTTGTAATATGCCAATTAACTCTAAAACATCGTCTTTTTCATCTTTATATGACATATAGAGGACAAAGTATTATTATAACTACAAATATTTCTGCATAGCAGAGTAACAAGCTTAAACTCCAAAAATTATATGAATAAAAATAACAA
Organism: Arizona elegans; assembly: GCA_022577455.1. Taxonomy (NCBI): domain Eukaryota; kingdom Metazoa; phylum Chordata; class Lepidosauria; order Squamata; family Colubridae; genus Arizona; species Arizona elegans. The sequence goes on from JAKOOJ010000009.1 coordinate 62,421,218, forward strand.
GCAAAATTATTTGATTGCAAATCAACTTTTTTTCCCCCTTATTGCTATCATATAGGCACTTTCACAAAGAACCCTCTCCCACTCACATAAGTAACAGGCAAGCCAAATAATAATAATAATAATAATAATAATAATAATAATAATAATGAGAAGGGGAAAGTAAAATCAGAAATCTGTTCTCAAAACTGCTACAATTAAGATTTCAAAAAGTAGGTTTCTTCACCAGAGGCATCTATAAGGAATGACATGATAAATAATTAACATATACACCTCTAATATTTTAGGGGAGGGGGGAATGTAATTATTATGAAATCTCAACATAAACAAAAATGTGTTTACAATATATCTGCATAATCAATGTGCCTGCTTAATATTTTGTTCTTCTATAAAAGATTATATCTATGAATACAATTATGTCATAGGAACAATGTTTTCTAAATGATTTTTTTTCCTATTTACTGTGTTAATCCCCAAGGTAGCTAGTATGTACCTTCATATTTTCAAAACAAAGAATTGCAGACAATTATCATTTGTTAAAATATGCACATTTTTTATTATTGCTGTTGTTTATTAAATATAAATCTGACATAGAGCGTTGGCCATTTGGAGCTATTCCCAGACAATCAGTTATTACATGCAGCTTTGTCTCCAGTTAAACTTGGCTCAATGGTTAATGAATTTATCTATGGACAGAGAATTGTGATTCTCTGAAGTAGCCCCTGAGCTAGCAATAAAATGCAGCTTCAATTCAAGCCTAAATCAATTTCCCTTGGTAAATCCTCTTTGGAATCAGCTATTGAAGATTTAAAGGTCAAATATTCATCAGATATTTGGCATTCAGCATTCAATGCTTGTAAATATTTTATATTTAACACCCAATATTTGATAGTAGTCAATATTTGATGCTGAACATTTTCTGACATTTCAAAACTAATGATAGTGAATAACGTATTTTCACTTTTTGTAATTAGGTGGAAATAATTCACTACCTTGTTCTCCTATCTATTAGAGCTAACTTAAATCCCTCCTAATTTTAATTTTTCTTAGACTGCATTTCTAGTACATTTTCCAGCAAATTCAGTTACCATCGAAGTGGCCTATAAGCCTGAGTAAAATAGATAAAATTAAAATAAATACATTTTCTAGATCTTTCAAGGATGAATTATGACTTATTTTGCCTTTTTGACAGAGTTTTCAGTACAGTGAGAATGCCAGTACTTTCTCTGCAGTTATTAAATTCTTTCTGTAGAATGATAAGTCTACACCATTTTTCAATTTAGAGTTTTTTCTCAAAGCAAATTTCACTGAATTTATTCTTCAGCAGACATGATTAACAAGCAGGCAATTGAAGCCTGATTCATTCACTGATCTCCCAAACAGAACAACTTAGTGAACTCCATAGATTTCTTTTTTCTTTAGGAGACCTGTAATGTTTATGTCGAAAAGATCAAACTAATTGATCACAGATTAAACGCTTCCATCTGGAATCGGAAGGGGACAACTTGCCACAGCAATTTGCCATGAGGCAACTCACTATGGAACAATTTAACAATTCTATTTAATTATTTAAAATAAATAAAAATATTTTAATTTTTCCCATTCACATTTCATTCTGTCCTCCTTTTGCATCCTTTCTTTAATTATTTTATTCCACTATTTCTTTGATATTAGTGTAACTCTTTTCCCACAGTGCATTATCCTGTGGCAAGTTGGGTGTGGTGAATTGTCCTGCAGCGAGTTGGCTGTGACAAGCTGCTCATCGCCAGTTAGCATGGTGATTTGGCCATCGCATGTTGGCTGTGGTGCGCTGGCTGTGGCGAATTGTCATAGATCTGGAAAACAGCTGTGCATCATCTAATCCAACTTTAGATGATGGAACTGAATTTAAATTTTTCTCTCTGCCCAATTTTCTCTTTGAAAATATTCCATGTCCCAAAACTTCTCAGGATAAGCAGCATTTTTGGAGGTGGCTGAATGGGTTCCGAATGGGGAAAAATTACTGGAAATTTTCACTGGAAAAATTACATTGTAATGTAGAGGTAAACAGAGTCTAAGGGAAATAGGGTTAGCCAAGATCTCATTCTTGAAATTATATGTTGCATTGTTTTTCAATGTCAGAGACAATGCAGCTAGCCCAATATTATGTTTTGTATAGCATTTAGCCATTATAGAAAAATGAATTAAGAAAAAGCACAATAAAATTAATTGTATTTGGTTACAATCATGAATAGTTTGAATTTGTTTTCTTAATTTACTGTTGAAGCAGCGGTTGCATACAAAGAACGTTTATGGGTACATATAGTCTATCGATATCCCTTATGCAAACCTGAAAGCCTACATCATTAAGAAACCCCATATATATATTTAAAAGGTCATCCATTGCTAGAGGTACCAAATAGTGATTTAAATAAAATTAACACACATCTAATAAGACATTTCTTTTTAATAACCATCTAAAATTCCGGGACCATCATAAGCTGCCTAGGTAGATATAAACTTTTTACAAACAGGAAAATACCAAAGGTGATATGGTTTGAATGATCACCTTTAAAAAATCATTTTGAGAAAGTAATAAGATTTATGAATACCCACTTCTTCAATAGACAACTGAGCTACTATACAATATCTTTTTGCAAAGTACTGATAGGAATTTTAGATCATACATTTAGTGTTCATATCCCTTTTACTTTAAATTGCTATGTTATATTATTTCAGTTGTGATTGGGTAGCACAGAACTACTGTATATATTTTATTCCTACTACTCTGCCATTAGATGTAACAAGTATCCAGTTCCTTTTAAGTTCAGCAGACAGGAAGGAAAGGACTATCTTACCTCTATCAATCCTGTTCTTAATTTAAAAAAAAAAACACAGCCTGATCATATTTAATTTTAAATTTATATATAAGGTTAACCACATGATGTCTATCAGAATACAATGGAGTTTCCTATTAATCTTCTGGTGCTAAACATAGTTATTTGGGAACAAACTAGACAGGCAAGCAGACAGACAGACAAATAGATGCATATTGGTGATAGACAGATTTAAAAGCAAAACAATTACATCTGAAATCATGAAGCTAACACCATCCTGCTCCCTAACAACCACACATTTTAAATTCTGCAGAATATAAAATGTTTGATTATTCAGAAGTAGAGATAGTTAAAGAGAACAAAACTATGCCTATAAAGTTGTAACTTCATAGGCTTTGTGCAGGAGAGGCAATTTTATGCTGGAGGGGAGTGCTTGATTAATTCATAGCATCATTACATTTATTGAATATACTTTGACATGATTTTACTATCCTTATCCCTTAGCATGTGTACTACAATCCTCCACACCTACAAATTGCTGGATAGGAATTCTCATAATTCAAAGGTTGACTGAGAATTGTGGGAGTGAAATCCAAAGTATATAGGCAGACCTAATCCCTGGGGATCTTATTTCTAAGTATTACAAAGTCCACCCTACCTAATTTCCTAGTTCAGGCACAGTTATAGAAGTCATATTCAGCAAGTTCTGACCAGTTCGAGAGAACCGCTAGTGAAAATTTTGAGTAGTTCGGAGAACCAGTAAATACCACTTCTGACTGGCCCCGTCCCCATCTATTCTCTGCCTCCTGAGTCCCAGCTGATCGGCAGGAAATGGGGATTTTGCAGTATCCTTTCCCTGCCACGCCCACCAAGCCATGCCCACCAAGCCACACCACACTTACCAAGCCACACCCACAGAACCGATAGTAAAAATTTTTGACTCCCATTACTGCCCAGTTATGTCAATGTTGGCACAAGTTAGCTACACACAGAGCAACACACACACACACACACACTCTCTCTCTCACACACACACAATCTCTCTTCTGTGTCCTTTGCAGATACAGCTAAAGGCATGTGAGATTCTTTTCACTTCATCACGTAGGATAAATTTTGGACATTTTATTTTAAACTATGACCAAACTATGCAGATCCTGCATGTGGGAAATCTCCCAGAAAGCTTTTTTGAAATGTTTGTAATGGTAATTCTGCTCCCAAAAGATTTAAATATTGATTTAAACATCTCTAGAACAGCCACATTTTATCTTTTTTTCCTGCACAAATTTTACATTCACATTTTCAAATCTGCTTTACTGTGATCTAAAATCAAGAAAGTAACATTTTTTGGGAGTTTCAACCACTCTGCTCAAAATGTTACCATGTATAAAGTACTCTGAAAAATGTGAGAAGCAAAATATAAAGTGATTACCTAGCCTAGAGTGGGCCCTAGAGAATCCACTCTTTGAAGATCTAGAAGGAAACTGACCTTTAAAATCTGAGCTCTTATGATGGAACAATTGTATGTTAGTATTTTCAGAACTGCCCACATTTAAAGAAATGTAAAAAGACAGTCTCGTGTGAAAAATGTACAGAATCAGTACAATTTTGCTTTCCCTTCCTTTTACAGACCGACTTTGTGATGCTTTGTGTAAGATTTCGTTTTACAAATCTGTGGTTGCAAAGGATAATAAATACTATTCAACCTTAGAGAACACTGCAAACCATAACAAAGCAGATTTATATGCTTTCGTATTATAACATTATGTTAGGAATGCAATTTTCAAGGCTGGGATCTCTTACTGTATCATACTGAGTGGCTGTGGATTCAGTGCAAAATCTCTCTAGAGGGGACTGTGGGTAAATTAGTCCAAAAACTAATTCTGGTACTTGCATTTTTTAATTAATGAAACTTGATATGTATACAAAATATGGCTCTGAGGCAAAAGTAACTGAGTAGGATGATCTCACCAAGCTAATTAATAGAACAAATGAACTTTTTTCAATCTTATCCACCAACATTTAAGACAATTGCAATACTTCAGCTGTAATTTCTGACAAAATTGTACACCAAAAAAACCAGGAACTCAAAAACAGTTGGAGTGGGGGAAAGGGACTACCACTCAGCAAAGAAAACATGTCAGTTGTACTTTCCCTTGACATCCTAGTTTTCTTCACATTGAAGGGAAAAAAAACAAAAGCTAATGTGAAATTAGCTTCTGCAATAAATGACATAATTGTGAGAAGTTTTGGTCTGAGATTATTCTGTCTCTTTGATCTTTCCAATTTTTTGTCCAGGCTATGAATTTGAATGTGTTCTATAAAGAAATGGATGCTACCAGATTTGTTTCTCAAAATTATTTATTTGTATAAAATATTTATCCGATCTCTAATGTAGATACACTATACTTTTTGGGGTCACCGACAACAAACCTAGTACAAAAGTTATAATTGCTTAAAAGAGGTAAAATTAACCAAGGCTAAAGTAATACCCCTTTCCCCCAAGGCTAAATCAACAGTTTTATTTTTGCTTTTTCTTTAGGAGTAAATGATTTCTTAAATAACACTTGGTATTTTTTGACAATTCAATAGTCCATGTTGTTTATTACATTTATCATTTATTTTATAAAGACCAGAGTATTATTGATCTTTCTTTCACTTGAGTCTGCGTTAGAGGAATGAAAGAGAACTAATAACAATTTTTCTATTTGAATATGAAAATCACACATTGGAAATAAGTATTGCCAGTCCTTTGAAAAGTTCTCTTTATTACGGGTTTTGGGTGCAGTATAAAAATATGAATTTAGGAAAAAATATCAGCAGCAATTACATGAAGCATACTTCTGCAACACACAATTGCAGAATAAATTTAGAAAGGTCATATTTGCAAAAAGAATAACTTGAGGATTCTGTTTTTATGAATGTCAGTGTTTTAAAAATATTGACTGACTCATGGGGTTGAATTAATATGTGGCTAATTTATTCAGTTCCTGTGACAAGCATAATCCAAAAACCAAAGGCACAATAGATATACCTTCAGATCTCTTCCTTCCTGTGTCCTAAGCATATTTTTTGTCAATTGATTCAATTTAATTAAAAATGTCCTCTAATGCTGGATGAAGGTGACTGAAGAAATGCAGATTAAAAAAAACACACACACCCAAAAAAATCCAGACTCATATTGCGTGTGTACGTACGGCAAGAATAAATATAAAATAAAACCTAAAGAACAATCATTACATAGGTTATAAATAGTAGCAAAGTTATTTAAAATAGGAAGGAGAGAGGGGGGAAGAGAAGGAAGGAAGGACAGACTCTGGATTTTGTTTTTCCTTGAAAACATATAGTTTTTCATCCAAGAAGCTTCTTCAGTTCTAGATGACCAGTGGGGATAAGAAGTATTATATTCCTTAGCAATCACTGAACGTTATCACTCTGAAGGTCTGTCATTAACTCTCTAAGAATTGTGGAGGCCACTTTATCTGGGTTTACTAATACTAATCTTTTTAGTATATATATATATATATATATATATATATATATATATATATATATATATATATATATGTAGGTCTTTGGTTATTCGGGTCTTCTCCCACGTAAAATTGGAAGTGTCTTGGCGACGTTTCGACGAAGTCTCATTCGTCATCTTCAGGCTGGTGTTCTCGGCTTCGTGCTTCCAGGAGCAATTTTACGTGGGAGAAGACCCGAATAACCAAAGACCTACATACAAACACCCGCGAAAACCTGAGAAAACATATATATATATATATATATATATATATATATATATATATATATATATATATATATATATATATATATATATATATATATATATATATATATAAGCAGACCAGGCAACATTAAGGGTAGATACCCATTAGCACATTGCTCTGCAATAGCACCAATTTATTTACTTCTGGTCTGTACATACAGATACTTTGTAAAGTGCAGTTATTGTTGCCACTTAGTAAACACCTACTTAAGACCTTACCTCTGACTCCAAGATAAGTTGCCATTGCTGAGCAGGCAGGCAGGAGTAAGGATGTTGAGGATAAGAATCCATGCTTCATATATTGTAAGTATCACACTAAACAGGAATGGGGGTGGAAATGCAATTCATGAGCCATAAATATTTACCAGTATCTTTATAGCTGACATAATATCTTAGAATAGGAAAACCAAAATCTATCACCTTTTTTTTTGTATTTAGGGGATTTATTTATTTATTATTTAGTTAGTTAGTTTGTCAAACATGTACAACATAACAGGTATAAGTATACCTGTTACATTGTACATGTTTGACAAGCTAAATATCCACAGGAAATGGATACGAATAAATGGGGACAGTAGGACAGGGACGATAGGCGCATTGGTGTGCTTATGCATGCCCCTTACAGACCTCTTAGGAATAAGGTGAGGTCAACAGTAGACAGTCTAAAGTTAAAGTTATGGGGGTTTGGGGATGTAACCATAGAGTCTGGTAGTGCATTCCAGGCATTGACCACTCTATTGCTGAAGTCATATTTTCTGCAATCGAGTTTGGAGCAGTTTAACTTGAGTTTGTATATATTGGTTTGTATATATTTAATTGGTTTTAAATGTGGGATTTTAAATATGGGGGTTTTATAACTTAGCCAATTATTTAATAATTTTAATTATTTTTTAAATTTTGTCTGTCTTTCTGCTTTTAATCAGGCTGTACACCATCCTGAGTCCTTCAGGAGAAGGGCGGTATAGAAATAAAATAATAATAATAATAATAATAATAATAATAATAATAATAATAATAATAATCTCGTGTATTATTGCAGTGGAAGCTGAAATAGTCATTGACAAGTAAGACGCTGTATCAGATAATTTTGTGTACTACAAAGAGGCCAAATTGAATACCTTTAGTCTCACTCACTGAACAATAAGAAGAGTTAATGTATTTCAACAGAAGGAAAAGAAACAGAATTATTTTAAAAAAGCAGGCAGAGAAACTAGATTTTTCAAGAGATCGTGTTCTTATTTCCAAAGGACTGAAAACATCATCTCTTATATAGCGCCTGACTGCAAGGGGTGTATCGAGGGAGCTGCTGATGGCTGCTGTGGATGTATGAGTGATTGCTTCTTTCCAAATAAGCAACAGCTGCTGCAGAGGTTAGTTAAGGTATATAATGCAGCCACTTTCTAGGGATCAAGTTCACTGAGTGAGCAAATAGAACAAAAAGGACTTTGGCAGCCAAAGACAAAGGAGAATCCAATGGGATGTCTTTAATAAATTGACTAACCTGAGGCTTTAATATTAGAACAAGAGGAAATTAGGTCTTCCTACCAGAGAAACTATAATAGGTATAGCTCTGTTGGAAGAAAAATCCATCTGGTTCAGTTCCAAGCTGGGAGAAAAGATGCTGAAACAACATGGAGGCTGGAGGCTTGATTGGAAAGAAAGTCCATTTATTGATGAACAGAACCACCAGGGTTTGTGGTTCTTGTGCACCTGACCAACTGGTTATAAATTCAAACGCTGCTATAGAAAACCCCAAATAACTTATGTAAGCGCAATGCTGCATACACTCTTATTGGCAGGAAAACAAAAGCTATTCGCAACCAGAATGGTCCATTTCTAAAAACAGGGCCCTTCTGTACATTTTGGAAAACTGTTGTCCCAATGACCTCAGGCCTGTGGTTATGGGTTAATCTTATTATGTCCTGAAGGGTCATGTCCTGTTCTTCTTAAACCCATCATCCTGGAGCTTTTGGGTGTTTTGTTTTGTAGATAGGTTGGCCCAGTCTTTCTTAATGGGCACAAAATATCTGCTGGTGGGGGCGGAGGTATTAAGAAAGACTACTTTCTGTCTTTAAGAGTATGTTTCTCCATTTTTCCCTTTGGAGAAATATAATATTCTGCCTTTTTAATATTTTTTCCGAAATATTTCATTCTTGGAGGGGCAGGGGCTTCTCACAGCTCTGATCTGAAATGTTTTTGACTAGCATATATTTGTACAATGTTAAAAAACCTCAGAATATGGGAAATAAATGAAATAGATTTTAAGGGGTAAATGAGCCTGTGGTAGGAGAGAATCCCTTTCCCCAAATGCTAAAAATATAATGCAAATAATTCTAATGAAGAAATATGTTAGCAGCTATCAATGAAACTACACAAAATATTCAATAACAATCTTAAATTGAGAAATGACAGATACAGGAGATGTACAGTCCAGAATTTTAGAGATGTTGTAAGAATGAATAAAGCTCATAATGAGCAGCACTTAAAGGATGCTAAGAACAACAAAAAGATTTTGCTTTATTCTTCAAAATTAAATAAAGAAAATAATAACATTGCAGATGCTTTGTGAAGATGGCAAAAGGATAACAGATAACAAAGAAAAGGTAGAGCTACTCAACTGTCTTTGCAGTTTAGCCATTTCTGAGATATAAATATTTCTACTTCAGTGCAACAAAGCCAGAGAAAAATCTATTGACCCAGACTTAGTTTGAATCTCCAAGCAGAATATTTCATAAAATACTGAAGGAACGTGTTAATAAAGAAGGCCAATATGAGATTGATATTTTAGAAGCAAGCATATCATCATCTTATTCCTTTTCGGGATAAGCAGTACTACATAGAAAAGGAGCAAGAAATAGTATGTCAAAGAAATTAAAATTTGAGATAAGAAAAAGTAAAGGAGATGCAGATAAAACTAATTTACATCAACATTATTAATGGTATCTCTCCATATCTCTTTCCTACCAGCATCTGCACATCTTAAAATTACTCTTTCCATTTTCCCATCTTCAGTAAACATTCTGTTAAAATACACATATTCATCTATTTCCTCTTGGGTTTTTGTTTTTGCCATTTTTTTTGTATTGCATTGTTTAACATTTAGAAAGTTTTTAAATAGATAATAAAGTAATCAGTTTGTAAATACCTTGAAATTAATTCTGTGAGAAGAATTAATTCTGTGTCAGCACTGATTTGTCAAGAAAAAGCTGTCAGCATGATCTTTTTTTAAAAAATGAGTATATTATTAGATTTTTAAACTATGGACTGGAAAGCATGTTATTTAGATAAATCCACAGTTGGTTTAAAAGCTATATTCAAAGATTGCTTGTCAATATTTCTTATCAAATTGCAATGAAATATCAACTGAAAGAAATGAGTTCAAGCACAGGCTAATCAGAAATAACTTAATTTGGATTTTTGGCCTAAGCAAAAGAAGGGACTCAAATATTCTTTCCAACTCTGTGACTTTATGGTTTTGGTTTTTTTTTTTTTAAAAAAAGCTCAAACTCCCAATTCAGTTCTGATTTTATCAAATTATGGAATGTACAGTATTGTACAAAATGTACATGCTTCACAAATCTTATTAACAGTGCTTGAGTTTGTGGCAGTTATGCACTTTCACACTAATCTATGTTAATTGATCTATTTCTTTTTTTTTATTTCTTTGTTTGTATACCTTTTCCTTCCCATAAATCTTATTTTCAGATTTATGTGGTCTTCTTTTGGCATTTTGTGTGAACCCAACCTTATGTCTTATTCATGAAGTCAAAGTTAAAACAAATCAGTATGGATCTCTAATGCCACAAGAAAGAAATTACTTTGAAGATAATTTTATTTCAGACCACATAAGTGATTATCTGAATTTGGAGAACTTTGCCACCGTTAAATCACTTTTTTGTTATACAAGATGGTCTGGATTTCTGCAAGAGCAGAAGACAGATTGGGAAGGTCTGCCCTATTTCCAGAGGGCACTTGGAAAGTGTCCTGACAATTTGGCAGGCAGTTCTGCCTCATGCCTTGTTGGTCTTTGGAAATTGAGGCAGATGGAATATTTAATGAAATTGTTCCTATGAGGTTTTTGCACAGTCAGCAATCTCAGATCACTCCTGGGTTTACTGAGATGTTGAGGGAAATGAAGTGAGTAAAAAAAAAGAAGAAAAAATGTAGTTTGGTTATGATCAAAAAAACCAAAAATCCAGATCTTTTTGGGGAAAGATCGGCAAGACATAATGTCTGCAGGCATGTAAGATGAATTTGTATGTTTTTAAGCATGTAAGAAGCAAGAAAAGTTGTTTAGATAATGACGAGGAACCAACTAAAGAGGATCCCGGAGGATTGCAGATTATCTAGATCCTTTTCAATCAGGATTCAACAATGGCATTGTTCACTGTATTATATGACATTCGTCACAATCTTGATATAAGGGGGACTCCTATTATATGTCCCAGAAGCTTTTCATATTATTGACTATGATAACTATCTGCTCTATCTACAAAGGATAGGAGTTGGGAGCACTCTGCTCTTACCGAGTGGGAAATTCTACTTGGTAGTCACAGGAGACAGAAGGCAAGGGTATATATCCATGAGAGTTCCAATAAGGAGTCCCACAACAGTCTCTCATTGCTATTTAATATCTACACAAAGCTATTTTGTGTTTGGATGTTTGGGTGGTTTCGGGGTGGGGAATTTGTGGTGGGTGGGAGTGTGTTTGGGGATTGTTGTGTGTGTTGGACCTGGTCTTTGGGTGTTAAGTGAATTTCGTTGTATGGGTATACTGTGTATACACATACAATGACAATAAAGTTATTATTATAATTATTTACTTTATTCATTAAACATGAAACTCAGTCAACTGAACATTATTATTATTATTATCATTATTCATTAAATATGAATCTCAGTCAACTGGATATTCAAAAATGCATCACAAATACCATTGACTGGTGCTAATGGTTGATACAGGTTTCTGCCAGCATCCTAGGTATCAACCAAGTATCTTCTTAAGATGTATGATGTTCCAAGTAGCACAGTTTTTTGCAGTTCCGCTGGTGTTATTGCAGGAAGCTGCAATTTGCTGATGTATGTTATAAAATTCTTGGACATGGTACCAAGTGCCCCAATGACAATGAGTATCACTGTTACATGTTTCATCCATACCTTGTAGTTTCAATGGCCAGGTCACAATATTTCATGATTTTTTCCAGTACTTTTTCTTTGACTCTGGCATCTCCTGGTACCACAATGTCAATAAATTGTATGTTTTGGTTTTCGACAACTGTGATATCTGGCATGTTGTGTTCCAAGTGACGATCCGTCTGTATTCAAAAGCCCCACAAGATCTTCACCTTCTCATTTTCTATAACTTTTTCCACTTTATGTTCCCATGACTTTTTGGATACAGGGAAGTCGTATTTTTTACATAATGACCAGTGGACTAAAATTAGCAACTTGGTTGTGTCTAGCTTTGTAATCAGTTGTTGTTGTTGTTGTTGTTGTTGGTTAATCTTTAGTGAGATTCACAGCCTTTGAGGCTGGTTAATATCTCAGCAGCTCAAGTCCTAACCAAGGACCTAGGAACTGTTAAGGTATCCTAAAGTTGAATCCTAAAGTCCCACAAGATCTTGAGTTTCTCATTCTCTAAAACTTTCTCAACCTGATGTTCCCAGTGGTTTTTGCTGTACTCAAATCCAAACTTCTGGCACAATTTCCAGTGAATGATCTTAGCAACACGGTCATGGCATTGAAGGTAGTCAGTTTGTGAAATTTTGCTGTACCCACTGATCAGGTGGTCGACTATCTCGTCTTTCTCATTGCAGAAGCGGCATTTGCTGTTGGTGGTAACATGTTGAACTTTTACCTTCATGCAGTTTGTGGCTAGGGCTTTTTCTTGAGCTGCCAAAATAAAGCTTTCTGTTTCTTTTTTCAGTACTCTTGATCTTAACCAGTTCCAAGTTAGGTTGTTGATGTTATTATTATTATTATTTTCAATATTTATACTATCACATCAGGTCAAGGCAAAGATAATGTGGAAATATTGAATTGGTACCAAGATTTGGTTGGAGAATCTAAATGGAGTAGATCTATTAGAAGCCCTATTAAGATTATTAATAATATTTGAGAGCCAATTATTCTGAATGTAGCTGTTCTGCTCACAAAGAAGGTGGTTTGTGACATGAGAGGCTGCTCTGGCTATGGCTTTTGGCTCCTGTTGAAACAGCAGGCGGAAGCTGTAACTTGAAAACTTTCTTCAGTTCTGGCTGCTATGCCAGCTATCACCAGCCTAAAACAGGTTGTCCTGACTACAGCAAACAAACCAAACATTATCATGGTAACAGACCAGCAGAATGGAATGGGCTACAGTATTTTTTTTCTCAGTATGTGTGCTTGTTTGTGTGTATGTGGGTTTAGTTGTAAAAAGCTAGAAAGCATAAAAGATATATAAATTGATCCCTATACCAGGAATCAGTAACCCACGGCCCGGGAGCCACATGTGGCTCTTTCATCCCTCTGCTGCAGTTCCCTGTCAACAGTTGGCTCCATAATTGATAGGGCTTTTGGTTAGGACAGGTAGAGGAAAAAGGATGCTGTGCTAGGAGGAGACTCTATGGTGGGGGAACTGGACTTCCAATTGGCTCCAGAATTGAACAGTGGGCTTCTGGTTAGCACTTTTTTGGCTCTTTGAGTGTTTAAGGTTGCTGACCCCTGCCCTATACATACAGTATACACTGCAAAAGGTACAAAAGTTATAAAAAGGAGGTGTGGAAGCTTTATATGAATATAAGGGTCCATAAAAAGTTAATATATGTGGAAGACAATAGGTATATATAAACTAAGTGCACACTGAATCTAATTTGTAATAGTGAGACACAAAGCTAAAGGTCATCTGACAAATTTTGTTTAATCAACTTATTCAATACTAGAATAGAATAGAATAGAATAGAATAGAATAGAATAGAATAGAATAGAATAGAATAGAATAATAGAATAGAATTTTTATTGGCCAAGTGTGATTGGACACACAAGGAATTTGTCTTGGTGCATATGCTCTGAGTGTACATAAAATAAAATATCCGTTCATCAAGAATCATAAGGTACAACACTTAATGATAGTCATAGGTTACAAATAAGGAATCAGGAAACAATATCAAAATAAATCGTAAGTATACCAGCAACAAGGTTACAGTCATACAGTCATAAGTGGGAGGAGATGGGTGATGGGAACGATGAGAAGATGAGAAGATGAGAAGATGAGAAGATTAATAGTAGTGCAGACTTAGTAAATAGTTTGACAGTGTTCAGGAAATTATTTGTTTAGCAGAATGATGACATTTGGGAAAAAACTGTTCTTGTGTCTAGTTATTCTGGTGTGCAGTGCTCTATAGTTTTGAGGGTAGGAGTTGAAACAGTTTATGTCCAGGATGTGAGAAGTCTGTCAATATTTTCACAGCCCTTTTTTTGACTCGTGCAATATACAGGTCCTCAATGGAAAATGTCTAATGAGAATCTTCCTCTCCTTGGGAAGGTCATGGGTCATGGGTTATTGTAATAGGCTATAATAGAATAAAGTTGAAAGCAGGAAGAAAGTCTATAATCAAAATATCAGCCAGTTAGAAGAAAGGTAGACTTGACCCTTCCTAAAGAAGAGGGGAGAAGTACATTCAGACTTGCAAGATTCTTGTTATTGTAATTCTATAATAAAGTAATAATAGCATTCATAACATTGTTTTCTAGTTTGGTTTAGCTTGAAGAACTGACAACCATAGATCTTCCTCCATGATATTTTCCACTTTGTAACATCTGTCCCAAGGCATGTGATGCCTCTACCCTGTTAATATTCTGCAAACAGGTTAAATTTGTATTGTTCCAGCAAGCCATGAGAATCTGAGGTGATTTGTATGAGGGCCTCTGTCTTAGATATTTAATCTATGTTTTTATTATTGTGGATTGTAGAACAACTGATTTTGCTGTTGTACATTGTTTGGAATCTTTTGGGACTGAGAAAGGTATAAACATTGCAAATTAAGAAATAAATCAGGTTTGAGATTTATTAGAAGTATTTTCATTAGTATTTTCAAAAATCTTTCTCCTGAGGCTACATAATAAATATACACTCTTATGACTATTTACCAAGCATTAAATCACATGTTTATACTAGGCCTTTATACTACATGTTTATACTACATTCAGAAAATGTACTTGGTACTAGATACAAAAAATATTTCCCTTTGTTCGTCATTTATATATATATTAAAGGAAATGATAAGTGGTATATAAGTTAATATCCATTTTCCATCTCTGGTGAAATCCTATCATTTTTTTAATTTCAATTCTAACTGTAGGAAGGCACCAAGTATATTTTCTTCTACATTACTCCTTCATGTCATCATTATTTAGTTCAGAGTTCTAGTCTCCCTCCCAAAACAGATGTGAAAAAAGTCATTTTGCCTTCAGATACATGAAATGTGAAAAATCCAGATGCCTTTCTCATTCGAGAATTATGTCATTATGTAAACTGAACAATTGAAGAATTTCAAAAAATAAAGAGAGAATTACAAGATTGTATATCAACCTTGCATCTGAGGCCATATTCGGGGTACAGTCTCGTCACAATGTCAGTTTGTCCTTTTTTTCTGTTACTGTTGATACATCTTCTGAAGAAATCTATGTCAAGAAATACATAAAAACAAGGGCAGATCCTATTAAATTCCACAAAAAATGCTATTAATATAATTCACTGTCTTACTTTAATTGAAATATGTGAATGAATATCTCCTTTCCTCTTTGTTCTTCAGTGGATTATAGATTTTTAACTATTTTTACTGACTCCTAGAAAGAAAGATAAATGCACCTAACCAGATTGCTTTATTGTGTGCTAAAAAAAAAATCATGTAGCCTCAAAGAAATGTGAAAATGTTAACTGTGATACAAAGAAGAACGGTTCTTATTTCACTTTATATATGTGGATACTACTGGCTGATTTATGTGTCTATAATGCAGTCCTTCAGTGCAAGCACTGAGACACTGTTTTCTGAAAGTATTTTGTGAACAGTGGAGACAATATGAATTTTAGCTTATTTCTAGAAATTGCACTTTCAGTGCAAGAATCCTTCAGTTATTTTTTTTTTCTAGGTGCAATAAAAAGTAATATTCCTCCAAATCATCTATATGTGATAGTAAAACTATATATTTTTGTGATAAAGCTTTGGTTGAAACATGGTGGATCTTTGATTATGTTTTTGATTTCTCCCCATCTTCAATAACATAATTTTAGAATAATAAAGTTGGAAGGGACCTTGGTTTTAGATACTGACACTGAAGATTTTCTCTCAGGTCCATTGTTTGAGCAGGAAGAATACTCAAACATGATTGGTTGAACTCCCTGACAGCTCCCTATATAAGGGCAAGCTGTTAGACCAGCAAGCTGCTGGATTGTACATAGTAAACAAATAAAGTGCTGTTGTCTGAAGCCTGTTTCCAGTCTCTTCACTCACCCAACTTAACACTTGGAGGTCAGCTAATCCACCTCTGCACAAGCAGGAGATCCTATACCAGTGTTGGCAAACCTTTTCGGCACTGAGTGCCGAAACGAGAGTGTGAGCGCCAAAAACTGGTAGAGCAGCTTCCCGGTACGCACACGCAGGAGCACAAGAAACCAGAAGAGGAGTTCCCCAGCGCTCATGCACACGCGGGGAAGCTGAGCTACCAGTTTCCAAAGTGCGCATGCGCGCTGATCATCTGGTCTTTTGGTTTCTGGCATACATGGCCGTGTGAAGACCATCTGGCCAGCATGCATGTGTGCGCCAGAACCCGGAAGAACAACGAGTGATGGCTGGTGCGCCCAGAGAGATGGCTCTACATGCCACTTCTGGCATGCGTGCCATAGGTTCGCCATCACAGTCCTATACCATTCCAAACAAGTGGCTGCCCGGTCTCTTCTTAAAATCCTCCAGTGATGGGCACCCACAACTTCTGAAAGCAAGTTGTTGCACTGGTTAATTGTTCTCACTGTTAGGTTGCTTTACTTCTTGATTAGTTTCCATCTATTGTTTCTTGCCTTGCCTTCTGGTGCTTTGGAAAATAGGTTGACCCCCCCACTTCTTTGTGGCAACTTCAAATTGTCAAGATTGCAAGTAATAAATTCCCAGAATGAATAATCCAAGGCAGTCATATTCAATCAAAGTCAGATTATTAGGAATTTATCAAATTGGCAAGTTCTTGGTGTAATTCTAGCTCTGACCAAACCGCAGAATTACACCCAGTAAAAAGCAAAAGTGGCTACACGTATGTCAGTTTCAGGATCGACACAAATATTGGAATACTGCTATCATGTTATTTTAAGGGCATCACAACCTTTTATTGAATAGATGCTAATAGGTATTATTTTATTGCTGCTGTTTGCACATAGTTCTGGTAGAGTTTTTTGGCTGATAATTAAGCTAAGCAAAGCATAAATCCTTACATTTATATTGACTATTTCCTGATATGATTTGATTGCTTATTTGTACCCTATGACTATCATTAAGTGTATTTGTATTTGTTTATTGAATAGCCCGAAGGCCTTTTCAAACAAAACAGAAAAGAAAAAGGGAAAAAGATAAAACAGTTACAAAAATAACAATCTAAAAATATATGATATATGACATTAAAATTTTACAATATCAAATTTCAATAGCTAAATTGCCAAGACTAGATAACCCAAATAAGATAGCTCCTCTCTAACTCAGCTCATCTTTCTTGCAATCAATGAAATTTTTTTCGATATAACTGGCTCGTATTGCTGTCATCCTTTTAAGATAGCGAGTGATAGCTCTTACCAGGGGAGGAGAGTCAGCCCTCAACAGAAATGCTAATTTATATCTTATATTCCAGTGGGGAAATTTATTTATAATTGAGGACAGATATTGTTTTCTTACTTCCTCATACAGCCTACATTCAAATATTATATGCGCCATGTCCTCCACGACGTTTACCCCACATATGCATATTCTTTTGTCATACAGGATTTTCCGGTAACGGCCGAATCTAACATTTGTATCTAGAAGTTCGAATCTAAACTTAACAAACAACTGTCTCTCCACTGATGGCATTTCTAGATGTAAATACTTTTCCAGAGTGAAAGTTGTTTTAACTGGTGTCAGCAGTTTAAGGGAATGATTAGTTGAAAGGGTTGCCATGTCCATTTGCCCATGTATATCTTTAATCCGTTGTTTAACTTGCTTCAGTGTGTCACACAACGGGAACCCTACGCCATATCGGTTCAATATTTCTGACAGCCGGGTTAGCCAGGAATACCTTTGAGGATTTGAAATCTGCTGTTCCTCAAGGCAGATTTTGGGGAGTCTGCTGGCTTCCATCTGGGTCATTTTTAGCCAGTAGGCTACTGCCCTAGTGATTGTATAGGTGTACAGTGAGAAATGTCCCAATTCAGCTCTGACGGCTGCAGATGAAGTGGAATTGTTTACCCCAAGCATCATCCTTAACAAATTATTTTGAGTTCTCTCTAATATGGGGGCCTCTGTAAGACCCCAAATTTTAGCACCATAGAGCATGATCGGAACAAGTTTAGCCTGAAAGACTTTACAAAGAGGTAAAATGGAGGTTGGTTGGATTCGTTTACTTAATTTGGATACAAGGCTTGCTCCTGCTCTGACCTTTTGAGAAAGGTATTGATGGTGCGGAGTCCAACCTCCTGCACTGGAAAAAACAATTCCAAGATAAGTATATTGGGTAACTTGCTCAATCTTTGTATCATTAATCTGCCAATTGTGCTTTTTATTCTTATTGCCAAAGACTAAAACTTTTGATTTAGCTACATTTATAGTCAAGTGGTTTGCAGTACAATAATGTGTGAGCTTGTCAAGAAGTCTCCTCATTCCTATTTGGGTTCTAGAAAACAGCACTAAGTCATCGGCATACATTAATACATTAATAAATCTAGAGCCTATTTGGGGGCTGTGCATCAAAAGATCATCCAGCTGCGCTAGGATATAGTTTATATAAAGGTTAAAAAGAGTAGGGCCCAGCAGGCAGCCCTGCCTCACTCCTCTAGTTGTCGGTATGCTGTTTGTTGAGGCCCCATTTGCTGCATATCTGACTCTAATTGCCGTATTAGTATAGAGAGTCCTGATCAACAAAATAAGTCTGGGGTCCATCCCCATAACTTGTAGTTTCCTCCACAAATGGTTCCTATCTATAGAATCAAAAGCCGCAGTAAGGTCAGTAAAGGCGGTATACAGCTTTTTCCCCTGGGTCTTGTATTTATTAATTAAATGGGAAAGGACAAAACAATTGTCAATGGTAGACCTACCTGATCTAAAACCTGCCTGCTCATTTGCCAGAATTTCCTTATCCAAGCACCAGTCCTCTATTTTATTTAGCAGATGTTTCGTATACATTTTTGAAATTATATTAAGAAGACTGATGGGGCGGTAGTTGGATGGGGCGGCTCTGTCACTTTTCTTGAAAATTGGAAAAACTATAGCTAACTTCCACCTTTCAGGGATTATCCCTACTTTATTGATATAAGTAAACAGTGCTACCAGCACCGGTACCCAATAGTCAATGTTGGACCTAAAGAGTTCAGGAGGCAGCAAGTCCTCTCCAGGGGCCTTCCCGGCAATCATTAAGTGTTGTACCTTATGATTCTTGACGAATGTATCTTGTCTTTTTATGTACACTGAGAGCATATGCACCAAAGACAAATTCCTTGTGTGTCCAATCACAATAAATAAAGAATAATCACAATAAGTAACGAAAAGCCAATAAAGAATTCTATCTATCTATCTAACTGAATCTACAGTTCCTAAGAAAAATAAATGGCTTGCTTTAGAGTGGTGATCAGGAATATTGCTTGACATCTATTTCAATCAGGTTAGTTGCCTCCACTAGTATCATCAGTTATGAGAATTCAGCTTGTGTCTATGCTCTGAACATATATTCAGAAACAATGAGAATTTGATCAATAAGTGTGGTGAGATCAGCATACCAAAGAAACCTGTACTTAACAAAGCATGTATCTGTTCCCATTAAACAAAAATTAAAAAGATATATATTCCTTCTGAATAGAGAACAGAAGCAGGACCATGTCTGCAACCTCTGTAATGATAGTATATTTACTTGTTTCATATTCATATCTATATTTTTAGTATTAATATAGAAAAATCTTATATAAAACTTACTGACATATACTTGACTAATCAACAAGAACCTATTGCAATTCAATTGTAAAAATAATAATAATCGCAACTCAACCTCAGTTTACATAAATTGAAATTATTGGGAGAATAGTATTTTAGTAGTTCTGCCTATATTTTTGAACTGCAGTTGCAAAGAAAATACGATCATATGCTATCATTATTAGTTAAGATAGTAGGACAGCTTTTAACTGTGATCCTTATGATTCTAGCCCTAATGGCAGTCTGCATATGTATCAAAGTACTATCTTACAAACTATATTTTAAAATAAATACAGTTACTACATCTCTTCATTGATACAGGTATGAAAAATCAATAAAATTGGTCAACTCTCAAACACTAAAAAATCATGATACCTGAGTTAGGACAGGTGTTTCCACCAACCAAACTTCAAGCTCTGAGAAAAGGTTTAGGTGGAGGCCATAATCAATTAATATAATCTGATGTGGCTAATCTTAACTAGATTGTGCCTAGGTACTTTTCATCAATTCTGGTTGTTGAATATATGGAGTGTGTCAACACAGCTAATCTTAAGGGTGCGTGAATTCTGAAACCAAGTTTTTCTGAAGTTAAAAAGCCTACATCCCAAATTACACTTTTCCCTCAAAGGTGAGGGTAATTCCCAATCTCATGGCCCTCAGGAAGCTTGCCAAAATATAGCTGTTCTGGAAGGCTTTAGGGACACAATTGGTAGGGAGGTATCAGCACCAGATATGCAAGTTTATTTCTTTATATTATTTTTACAAATAACTCAAGGTGGTGAATATATCCAACACCTTCCTCCTATTCCTCCACAGTGGTGCAGTGGTTAGAGTGCAGGCTACTTCTGCTGCTGCTGGTACCTGCAATTTGGCAGTTCAAATCTCACCAGACTCAAGGCTGACTCAGCCTTCCATCCTTCCAAGGTGGGTAAAATGAGGGCCCAAATTGTTGGGGACAATATGCGGACTCTAAACCACTTAGAGAGGGCTGTAAAGCAGTATATACGTCTAAGTGCTATTGCTATTGCTATTTTCCCCACAACAACAATCTGTTATTGTTATCCTGTGCAATGCCTAGAGACTTTTAAATTTTCTTTTTTTTAACGACCCTGTAGTCCCTTAATTTGGGGCATCTTAAACATTTTATAAACGAACATTTATAAGCAATTAAACTTTTCATGAATAGAATCCATAAAAAGAAAGTACCGTATTTTTCGGAGTATAAGACGCAGTTTCCCCCCCATAAAAGAGGGTGAAAATTTGGGTGTGACTTATACACCGATTATAGCCCCACCCTTTGGCTTCTCCGTCCCAGCAATTTACCCCCTTGCAGCAAACAGCCCATTTCAGCTTCAGCACAGCCTGATTAGCACAAGCAGTTGATTGTTGGTGGGGTCAGCCTCCCAACCATCAGCTGTTTCTGGCTGCAGGGATTGCCATTGCCTATTGCTGCGCGGGCCTCCTCTGTTTGCTGCAAGGAGGCAAATAGTTGGGAGGCAGATTTTTCTTCTTCTGCCAATTAGGTTGTGCTGAAAATGAAAATGAAACTGAAATAGGCTGTTTGCTGTTTGCTGCAAGGAGGAAAATTGCTGGGAGGCAGAGGCAGATTTTTTTTTCTTGTTTTCCTCCCAAAAAAGGTAGGTGCGTCTTATAGTCCAGAGCATCTTATACTCTGAAAAATACGGTGAACTGTTTTTTTTTTAAAGTAAAAAGAACAAAAGGAAAAAGTCTTTGCTTATATAGATAGTTTTCTACCATGTGTCAGTCACAGAAGCTATCTGTTTTTTAACTACCTGCAAAAAAGTCTCTTTGTCTCTCTTTCTCTCTCTTTTCTGTTTCTCATTTATACTCTTATCAGCACACTGAAAAACAGTCAGAAGCAATCCAGCTCTGCCTGAAGTAACAAGAAATTAATGTCATGTTTCAAGTTATCAAAATGGAGTTTCCCACTGGAATAGTGATTGTGATCATGATAGAGAGAATGCTTTAAGGGTAAGACTAGAGATGAAAAAGAGACAGCAAACTTTTAAATAAAAGTTTGGATGAATGAAAGAAAAATATGCCAGAAATTAGGAGTGATTATTCCAATTCACAGTACTCAAAAGTTAATTCTACTCTTGAAGAGAGTGAGTTTCCTGCTGCTTTTCTTATGTTAACATATTTAATCAGGAAAGCAAGAATCCTTGTCTTCCTTTATGAGTTTACGTTAAATATTTTTTAACATTCTGTTTCACTTTCTTTACTCCGGGAATAATGGAAATGCTGAAAACATTCACAATGAAACACTGCTTCTTCATTTATCCAGTTTGAAAAAGTGTGGGAAGGAAATCAAGTCCTCCCACTATACATTCAGGACCAAATGTTGAAAATCACAAATTAGAATAAACTCTATATAAAGATTAAAATGCAAGAGAGAGCATCAATGTAACCTGGTGTGCTTAACCTGAGATTTATTTGATCCAATAAGAAACAATGTCCTTCCTCTGAATAGTTCACTGTTTTCAATCAACAAATGCTAAAGAAAGGGAAACCACAATTTAGCAGGGTGCCTGACTAAACACTCTGTCTGGGAGCACCAGCTAAGCACACTTTTGCCCAAATTGGGCTTAAACACAGTGCAATTGTAGCTTTAGAGGTATTTAGTGGCATGGTGAAAATTAGAAGGAGAAGCAAATCTTCACAATTCTGCTTCACACATCATGTGTACTAAGAACAGCTTTTCCAAAGGATGTAACCGCTGGTTATAAATACAACAGTATTAGCTTCAACAGCATTTTTGGCATTGTCTGTGCATGGGCACTCGTTTGCATTGAATTTATGATTACCAATTCCATTTCAGTTTAATCTCCTTTTTTTCTAATAAACCTGCTATTCTCACAGAGGAAACACCTTTTTCAGAGGAAAGTATGTCACAGGTACATTAGATTACTGAAGGGACAATTCATTTAGAAAATCTATCGCATCTTGGCCGAAGATATGTGCTTGAAGCCAGTCAAAGGATGGACTCATCTGTTGGCTATTCAACAGTTTCATTTATAGTACAAAATGAGCTACTAAACAATCCAGCTCTTAAAGTGACAAACAAGTTATTGTCTTCTTAAACTCTACCAGAAAATCAAAAGGAATGAAAAATAAAATCTGATTTCTTGCTTTTGCAGATGGTCAATGTAGGCTCAATTCAATCTTTGAACTGAGTGGACACTTTGGAAATTTTGGTTGACCTAATAGGTCACAAGACAACAATATATGAGAAGCTGGCGAACACTGTGTTTCAGCCTCCTTATTCTGTGTTTGAGAATGTGTCTGGTATCTATATAAGATTCAGATGAATTGTTGAAAAGGCCGATTGTGTTGTTTTGCTTTGTGACATTCTAGCTTCTCAAATGCTTCCCAGCCTCTGAAATAAATAAAATTAGCTAGCACTGAGGGTTGAATGAGTGTCTAGACACATACTATTGGATGCACTGTCACTCCTGAGGGCCAACTTGGGATAGAGGGTAAGATCAGTGGTGACATTCAATTTTTTTCCTATCTGTTCTGTGGACATGGCTTGGTGGTGGTGGGACCTGTGACTGAGTGGGCATGGCTAACTTGATGTCACTCATGCCCACACCCATTCAGTCACATGACCCTCTCACAAAGCCACGTCCTCTGGACCCGGTAGGAAAAAATGTTTGTATGAGCACCAGAAGGGCTCATAGTGAATGCTGTGGCAGAGAGAAGATGAACTTTCCATTCACAGTGAAGCTGCTGCTCCCTTTATGGTTCCCCCGGCCCCTTCCCTCCCGGGGGTCGAAGTACCTTAAAGGGACAGGCTTCAGCAGCTCTGCTGTGAATGGAGGGAGAAAAATTCGGATTTTCTCTGCTGCAGCATTTAATGTTGAATGGGTCAAGCAGCCGGAATATGCAAGCGAGCGGGCAGAAGCGGTGATCTGCGAGCGGGCGGGCACGGGAAGGGCCAACCAGGGGTGGTTTTTACCAATTCAGCAAACCAATTCAAATTCATCCCTACTGGTTCGCCCGAGCCAGTCCGAACTATCAAATTTCACCCCTAGTTAAGATATACAAAAGAACTGGCCTGTTTTGAATTTTTAAGCTTCAGATGCAAACTCAAAACACTCATTTGTATACTCTGAACAAAGTAATAGAATTCATTCCATAATATAATATCCTTTTCATTAGAACAATCCCATGTGTATTTACTCAGAAATAACATAGGACTTTATTTTACCTGAGTCAACTAACTGTAAGATTGATTTATATTGAATCTGCCTATATTGCTAATGCATTCATGCTAAAAGATGTAGTGGTAATTTTAAGATAACGGATACTCATGTAACTATAGGCAAAAGCACTAGCCCCTCCCCTTTTTTACAGTTTAAGATAGGACTTGTTACCTGTAATCTTCAAGAGTTATAGAAAATTTACTTTTAATTTACTTTAAAATTACTTTTAAAAAAAGTAAGATGAAGTACAACTGAGTCTACATAACATGAAGCATAGAATCAAAATGAGTAAATTAACTGAATAAGCAATGTGAACTTATTCAAGGTACAGAGTAAAAATATGCACTTATAAGTTTCCATATAACAGGACAAAATCTTGGCTAAAGAGCCTTGGTGGTGCAGCAGACTAATGCACTGTTAAGTAACACCAGCTGCCTGCAATTACTGCAAGTTCAAATCTCACCAGGCTCAAGGTTGACTCAGTCTTCCATCCTTTCGAGGTAGGTAAAATGAGGACCCAGTTTGTGGGGGCAATAAGCTGACTTTGTATAAAAAAAGAACACCGCTTTGGGGGGGCCCCGAAAGCCCTACTAAACAGCTATATACAAAAGTATGAAGGCTATTGCTTAACCATTGTAAGCCGCCCTGAGTCTCCAGAAAAGGGCAGCATATAAATCGAACCAATAAATAAATAAATAAATAAAATTATTGATTGATTTTAGTTTGATATTCTTAAATGTGTTAACAGGGCATTACAAAACTACAGTTTAAAGGTTGTAGGTTTTGTATTTGTATTTCAGATATATTTGCTTTCTCTTTATGAGCTATTTTTTTCTAAACGTATTGAAAAGCTAATAATATTTTGGGCAACCAAGATTTTATAAGTTGTTTTAAAATTTAGATTGAGTCATTTTAATGTGTAATATATTTTATTACTTTTCCTTTTTTTTTTTTTTTTTTGCTTTTGTGTTTTTAACTTTTCCATTCTAGTCAGTAGTCAGGGTAACCAAATTTACAAAACAAAAAGCAAGCTAAGAAATTAGAGAAAGTCAACCTCACAAATTTATCTTGTTAAAGATGAATGAAAACCAATCAGAAGAACATATTTAATGCACTAAAGGCTGAAATGAATGCTTAAAAACTATTTTAAAAGTTTTTATTTGCTCAAAGAACATATTTGAAGGTGTGCCTTTTTAAAAGCCCCAAATAAAACATCCCTGGATGGTGGTGGCCTTCAATGAAAGCACAAGGGAATCAAAGATGTATCTTCCTATTTTCAATCTTTCAACTGCTACCAATTTTCAGTTTCTCTCATTCCCACAATACAGTATTTTTACTAGTGATGAACTGTCGTATGTGTGCAATTTATTTTACAGGACATGCACCATTGAATTTCAAATTAGATTTCCTTCACAAATTATCTGCCAATAAAGATATATTCTATGCTGCTGTCAAAGCATCATATTCAAATAAATTGGTGTAGAAGAAAACCAATATTTTTTTTCTGTAAGAGTGCAGTATTTGCTTCTCAATCTTGTTTTTGTCTACAAGTAAATAGATCTCTTCCTTATTTAGAAATAATTTGTAGTTTAGCTCTACATTACTGTGTTATATACACAGATATTACCAGTGGTGGGATTCAGCTGGTTCGGGCCTGTTCAAGCGAACCAGTAGTTAAATTGCTGGCTGGCCCCTCCCCTCCCCGCCCCTTCCATGAGTCCCCACATGATCCATTTTGGCTTCCAGGTAAGTGCAGGAAGGCCTCCTAGGCCCAAAACGGGGCATGGGGGTGCGGTGCAGCCCCCCACATGGCCCATTTTTGCTCCAAGGAGGCTACAGGGAGACCTACCAGGCCCAAAATGGGGTCCTGGGGGGCAGCACCCCCCATGGCCCATTTTTGCTCCCAGGGAGGTGCAGGAGGCTGAGTGCTGCCTGTCACACCTCCTGGCCACACTCACCATGGCCACACCCATCCAGCCAGTCATTAGGGCAGAGAACCAGTTGTTAAATTATTTGAATCCCACCATTGGATATTACTATATTATATACAGTATCTGGTAATTATTGTTTAAATAACTCTTGGTAAACATTTTTAGGAATTAGAAAATAGTTAACAGATAAAAGAAAAATTCAAAAATATTCTCCCTTAAGTCAATTCAGAGGGCCTCTAATGCGCACTTTCTATTGGCAAAATACAAAAGTGATTTGCCATAGCAGGAAATTCTCCATCTTTACAGCCTCACTTACAACTCACGGTTTTCCTGGCAATCAGCCAACCAGTGTTAATCAGATTCAATGCTGCTCAGCTTTTTTCAAGGCCAATCAAAGTCAGGTAGATGCTGCCATGTAAGTGTGTGCACAAATTCACTGCAAAGTACTGGTTATATTGCATTTACCAAATAATAATGTATAACAATAATACAATACAAAGGAACAAGCAACAAAGTTTTTAACATTCTTTAATGTGAAAGGAAATATGGCTCAACTTCTAGTATTCCAACTTGATCAAATTATTAAAGAAATTCTGAGTTTAACATTGAAATAAGCATTAACAAAAAAGGAAAGAATTCATACATTAACCTATGACATAATGTTTGCTTGGTTTTAAATTACTATGCTTGGTAACTTAAAGTATGAGTCATTTAGTGAAGTATAATTAGATTTTAAAAAGCTTAGTATGATGTGTGAATTTATTCTACCTAGCTAAGGTGTAGAAATATGAAGAAGATTATAACTCATGTAAGCAAACTGCAGATGAAATGACACACCTGGAACTAGATCAATCTTCTCCAGCCTGATGCCTTTGAGATGTGCTGAAAAACTAATCATGAATTTCCAATTAGAGAATTACGATAGCAGAAGTATTTTTATGGTGGGTTTTGTTAGAGTTTTATTAGAGGTATAATCCAATACATCTGAAGGACATTAGAAAGGCCAGTCTAGACTAGCGAGAATGTAGACAGAAGCTTATATGAAGGTGTGTTTCTCATGGAAAGGGGGAATGTTTTCTGTACAGAATCATATCTGGTTGAACTCTGATTGTTACACTATTAAATTTGAGTATTTTTTTCATATGCAAGATTGTTCAAAAAGAGGTTGATAAAACTCACTGTTCATTTGCCTGTAGGAATCAGATTTGTAATTCAAGCCCCACATTTTTTTTAAAAAAAGACAACTCATAATTCAGCAATAAAATAAATGGTTTGATGTTGACTCTATGACACTATAATGCATCTGTTACCTATACTTTAAAAAATAAGGATATTTGGATTTCAATATGTTGCACTATAATGCAATTTTTTTTTCAAATCTCATGCTGGATCAGATTAATACTGTGTTTCTCCAAAAATACTCACTCAGAAAATAAGTTATAGCTTGATTTTTACATATGTGCCCAATATAAGCCCTACCCCCCTCCCAAAATAAGCCGTAATTAAGACCCTGCCCACTCCAGGGTGCATGGGTAAAAATTAAGCTGGGGGGTGCAGTTGCCCTACTACTTACCTTTGGATAGTTGCAGCCACGCCTCGCACACCGCCCATTTCTTCTGCAGCCAGCAAGGCTTTCCTCTGTACCCAATAACAGAGCTTTGGATCGATCCAGAGTTCTGTGATCAGTACAGAGGCAATTCCTAAAGGCCTTCCCTAAAGGCGTCTCTAGCCAATGACAGAGCTAGGGATCAATCCAGAGCGGTGTTATTGGCTACAGAAGCCTTCAGGAAAGCCTTGATGGCCAAATAAGTTCCTGAAGGCCTCTGACAGTGAAAAGGAGGCCAGGGGTGACATGTGCAAGTGAGGTGAGTCAGTGGACAACATTTCTCCCCAAAAATAAGACCTTGTGCCTTTTTTGGTGGCAAAAAAAAATATATAAAACAGGGTCTTATTTTCAGGAAAACAAGGTAGACTACTAGTGTCTAAGCACCAAAGCTGAGCACAATTTCACTACAATAATTGTATTTTTGAAACATAATTTGTTTGGTTAGCATTCGGATGATATTTTATTTATATTTTTATGTAATACAGATCAATATGATTATACTGAAATTTCTTCATGCTTTGCACTTTTAAGTGAAAAGATTCAGTGAGCACATATTTGAGATGCTTGCATCAAACTTGAACTGTGAATAGATATAACCCCTTATTAAAGTAAAAGTAAAGGTTCCCCTGCACATGAGTGCTAGTCGTTTCTGGCTCTAGGTGTGGTGCTCATCTCCATTTCTAAGATGAGGAGCCAGCGTCTGAAGACTTCTTCGTGGTCATGTGGCCGGCATGACTAAACGCCAAAGGCACACGGAATACTGTTATCTTCCTATCCAAGTGGTCCCTGTTTTATTACTTGCTTTCGAACTGCTAGGTTGGCAGAAGCTGGTACAAATAACGGGAGCTCACTCTGTTATGCGGCGCTAGGGATTCGAACCGCTGAACTGCCGACCTTCTGATCGACAAACTCAGCGTCTTGGCCACTGAGCCACTGTATCCCTTATTAATACATGTTTAATCTGTGTTTTAATCTGTGCCATATATAAAATAGATCCTAATGACTTGTTTGTGCTAAGTCTCTATTTACCTTTACTCATAATGAAGTTATGTTGGATGCAACTTTTTCATGATATATACAGAAGCTCATCCATTATTAGAAAGGCTTGTGGGAGCTAATCATCTGATCCCAAAACTATTCCAGTTTGTTCAACCTTGTTGATTTTTTTTTTTTAAATTTGATTTATATGCCGCCCTTCTCCGAAGACTCAGGGCGGCTTACAATGTGCTCAGCAATAGCCTTCATCCTTTTGTATATTTATACAAAGTCAGCTTATTGCCCCCACAACTGGGTCCTCATTTCACCTACCTTAGAAAGGATGGAAGGCTGAGTCAACCTTGAGCCTTGGCGAGATTCGAACCCTGCAGTAATTGCAGGCAGCTGGTCTTAATAACCAGCTTAATAACAGGGTGCCTTAAACCCCTGTACTACCAAGGCTCTTTTATTTCATTCTCTATTAAATATCCACCTTCTAATTATTTGTTTCATTAGCAGTCATATGATTCAAATTGTGTTCTTTCAATTTAATGTAGGTTAGTGAACTTCTGTTAAAGTCTACAGTTGTAAGGATCGCCTCTCCTTCCAACTTAAGAAAGTACGAACTCTTGAAACGTAGTTGTTCAAAAGGATTCTTTTATTAAGCAGAAGTGAAAACCATCCAGCTAAAGCACAATCTGAATGCCCTTAGGCAAAGCAGTAGGATTAAAGTGGTAGAGACCCCTCCCTTTAGGTCAGAATGCAGATTTCAGCCAATACACAAGTGTGAAGATGTTTTCTTTACTATTTCCTTTGAGAACCCGAACAAACATGCATTCCCACCACTTCCCTTTAAAGTGAGACAACCCACATGGCTATCATATAAATTTCTGCAGGTAAAGGGAATCTCAGGCTTCCTTGGCGCCAGGATATAAGTTGTAAAATATCTGATGACACAGGCCATGCTAGTAAATCGAATCCACGTCCCCACTTCCTTCACTTGAATGGCAGTATCACTTTTAGGGATCTGACATGCTACCCTCCTTAGAAAACAAAAGGGTCCACCTGTAAAAAAAAACAAATATACACAAGATTTCAAGATTTCATGATAGTATATCAACAAGGTTTGTTAGGGTATTGGGAGTGAAATTTTCTCAGTAAGATTGGAGCCCTAACATGGTGTTTAGCGACCCATTCATTGTGTGCTGATGGTAAATGTTTCCAAGCAACTAAGTATTGGACTTTCCCTCTGTGGATCCTAGAGTCAAGGATTTCCTTGATTTCAAAGTGTTGTTCACCTTCAATCATGATGGGAACAGGTGGTGTAGATGCAGGTGGTCTGAGGGATGAGATTACTTCTCGTTTGAGTAAACTGATATGGAATACTGGGTGGATCTGCCTGAGTGTATTTGGAAGAAGTAGTTCAACGGCTACTGGATTGATGATTCTAGTAATGGGGAAAGGTCCAATGAACTTTGGCCCTAGTTTCTTTGATGGTTGTAATGATTTCAAGAATTTTGTAGATAAGTATACTCTGTCTCCAATATGAAAAGGTTTGGGTTCCATCCTTTTCTTGTCAGCTTGAATCTTAAAAGCTTCTCTAGCTTCCTGTAAGGCTAATCTAACCACTGGCCATGTGTTTTGCAAATTATCCATCCACTCCTTAAGTGAGGGGATGGTGGGTTCTTCTGTGGGTAGTTCAGGCATGGGGCTGAAATCCTGGCCTGTTGCTATTCTAAAAGGGGTAAAACCAGTGCTTGAATGGACAGCATTATTAAATGCAACTTCAGCAAAAGGCAAAAGTTCGGTCCAGTTATCCTGTTGAAAATTAATGAAACATCTTAAATATTGTTCTAGTACCGAGTTCAAAATTTCAGAATTGCCATTAGTACACGGATGAAAAGATGTGCTCAACCCCTGGCCAGTACCAAGTAAACCCAAAAACGCCCTCCAAAAGTTGGAGGTGAATTGAGCCCCTCTGTCGGAGATGATCCTTTGTGGAGCCCCATGAAGTCGGTAAATGTGTATTAGGAATAATTTGGCTAAACTTTTAGCGGTTGGGATCTTTTGGCAGGGTATAAAATGTGCCTGTTTTGAAAATAGGTCTGTCACAACCCAAATAACAGTATTTCCCTCACTGTTTGGCAATTCCATGATGAAATCCATAGCGATCTCTCTCCAAGGCGCTGCAGTTTCAGCTACCTTCTGCAATAGACCTGGGGATTTCCCCTGGCGTCTTTTTGCTGCTGCACAAATGGGGCAGCTAGCTACATAGCTTTCTATGTCCTTTTTTAGTGATGGCCACCAAAATTGTCTTTTAATCAGGTATAAAGTTTTCACAAACCCAAAATGTCCAGCTAATTTGGAGTCATGGCACCGTACCATTAAGCATAGTCTTTGGCTTGCAGGGACATACAACTTCCCCCCCACCCAAGCCAAGTCTTCTTTCATCAGACAGCTGGATTTGTTGTTCAAAAACCATTCATCAGTGGCCAATGCTTGTTTAAAATTTTGGGTGATGTCATTGTCTGTCACTGTTTCTTGTTTTTCCTGGGATCTGGTGACTACTTTAGTGGCTAGTTGACTGTTTTGTACTATAGGTTTGATTACATCTGACCTTGCACGAATGTATTGCGGTTTTCTGGATAGCACATCCGCCAGAAAGTTCCCCCCCCCCCGGGAGGTATTTTAGAGTAAAATCAAACCATTTAAAGTACTGAGCCCATCGTACTTGTTTTGGGGAGAGTTTCCTTGGGGTCTTTAGGGCTTCTAGATTTTTATGATCAGTCCAGACTTCAAAAGGGGTCTTACTGCCTTCTAGGAAGTGCCGCCAGGTTAACAATGCCCAACGAACTGCATACGCCTCTTTCTCCCAAATAGCCCACCTTTGCTCAGTCTCATTCAACTTTTTGGATGTGTAAGCGCAGGGTTGTAGTTGGTCTTGCTCATTCTTCTGAAGCAGGACCGCTCCTATTGCCACATCGCTGGCATCTGCTTGTATGACAAATGGTTTCTCTGTGTCCGGGTGTTGTAGAATTGGTTCTGCTAAGAACAGCCGTTTAAGTTTTTCAAATGCTGCCTGGCATTCCATAGTCCAGTTCAATGGTTGCTTTGGTTTAGGGTTGTCCTCCCCCTTTGTTTTTAAGAGCTTGGTGATGGGGAGGGCAATCTGAGCAAACGCAGGGATAAACTGGCGGTAAAAGTTGGCAAACCCCAGGAAGCTCTGTAACTGTTTACGTGTGCGTGGAGGGTCCCAATCAAGTACAGCCTGCACTTTTAGAGGATCCATCTCAACCCCCTGGTGTGAAATGCGGTATCCCAAATAGTCAATCTTCTCTTGATGGAATTCACATTTGGAAAGTTTGGCATAAAGTTTGGCAGCGCGGAGTTTGTTTAAAACTGCCCTGACTAGTTTTACATGTTCTGCTTTGGTCTCGGTATAGATTAAAATGTCGTCCAAATAGACCAGAACCCCCTTATATAAATGCTGATGCAGCACTTCATTTATTAACTGCATAAACACTGCAGGGGCTCCTTGTAACCCAAAGGGGAGCACCTTGAATTGGTAGCAGCCGAGGGGGGTGTTAAATGCCGTTTTCCACTCATCCCCTTCCTTAATTCTGACATGGTAGTAAGCCTCCCTTAAGTCCAGCTTTGAAAATTTTTTCCCTTTAGCGAGGTGTGCTAACATATCTTTCATAAGGGGGAGAGGATATACGTTCTGCACACTGATAGTATTAAGGTTTCGATAGTCAACACATAAGCGTTTTGAACCATCTTTCTTCTCTCTAAACAACACTGGGGCTGCAATTTTTGGTTGGGCTGGCTCGATGAAACCCCTTGCTAGGTTTTTCTTAATGAATGTTCTCAGCTCTTCCAACTCCCTCGGTGACATGCTGTACATCTTGGGTTTAGGGAGTTTCGCACCGGGTAAGATTTTTATTGCACAGTCAGTGGCAC
Source organism: Arizona elegans (assembly GCA_022577455.1). Classification (NCBI taxonomy): domain Eukaryota; kingdom Metazoa; phylum Chordata; class Lepidosauria; order Squamata; family Colubridae; genus Arizona; species Arizona elegans. Next base: position 62,453,679 of record JAKOOJ010000009.1, read on the forward strand.
GGTGGGGGGGGGAGAGCTCATCTGAGGCTTTTTCACTAAAAACCTCAGCTAAATCCTTGTATTCTATAGGTATGCCCTCAGTTGGTGTGGCATGATCAGGCATGGCTGTTTCTCGATTCTCTGCCCCCTCAAGTCCTTTATGTGGATACTCAGCAAAAGTCACCTTCCTCTGAAATTTTATGATGCCTTGATTCCAATTGATTTGTGGGTTCCATCTTTTTAGCCACGCAAGGCCCAGAACCAACGGCCATTCCATGCCAGGTGCCACTATAAAGGTAAGCCTTTCCTCGTGGCTTCCAATGCCTATATGTAGAGGCACGGTGGCCAGAGAAGCTGGCTCCCCTCCTACTATTGACCCATCTAGCTGGCAGAAATCAATGGAGGTTTTCAGCTTTCTTACGTTAATCCCTAACTTCCCTACTAAGGTTGGGCTGATCAAACAACGGGTGCACCCCGAATCCACTAGGGTGGGGATACTTATCTCCCTGTCCTGGTTTGGGATAAATAGTCTTAAGGGGAGGGTAAGCGGTTTAATTGGTTTGCTTACCAGTGGCTCATCATCTGGATCGCTTCCAAACGAGTGTGATTCCTCCTGTTCAGATGCCAGGGTTTCTTCCCCAAAGAGGGGAGTGGATGGGGCTTCTACGGTCTCCCTGCTCCTCAGGGCAGTCTCCTTCCCACGCTGACCCAGTTTTCCAGGACCCTCCCCCAGTGGGTGGTTCCGGGCGGGTGTGTGCAAATGACACTCTGCAGCTCGGTGCCCTTCTTTCCCACATTTGAAACAGGCTGAAGATCTCGGGGAGAATGCAGTTTGTGGTTTGTGGGGCTCTTGCTTCCATTGGAGTGAGGATTTCTTCCATGCTCGCCCCGCTCGATACTGGTTTCTGGCCATATCGATCTCAGCTTCTTCGGCGGTGACATACCATTCATGTAGGTCATTCGGTGCCCCTCGGGCCACGCAGGCATTGTATAGATCATCACTCAGTCCGTCCTTAAAACAGCTCACCAAAATATCTTCCGGCCAGTGCACACGACACGCGAGGTCCCGGAATTCTTCAGTATACTCTGCTACTGGCCGTCGCCCCTGCCTCACCACCTTAATGCGGTCACGTGCTTTGCGATCTGCCAGTGGGTCCTCGAACCGACGTCGCAGGGCCATCATGAAATGGTCGAAATTCCGCAGTTCTGGTGCGTTGGCATTATGTAGGGTCACCATCCATCTGGCTGCGGCACCCTCTAGGGCTAGGGTCACAACTCGCACTCGGGAGCCTTGGGTTTGGAAATCACGCCCATATTCTTGCATGTAGGTGAGCACATGTGCCACAAAGAATCCTAATTGTTGCGGATTCCCATCAAACTTCACCCCAAGAGGGGGAGTTTCTCTTTCCAGCTGAGGAGCCCGGGGTTGATTGGGAATGGGCGCCGGTGTGCGTGCTGCCTGCGGGGGAGGGTTCGCTGGGTGTTCTCCCGCAGCTGCTGCACCATCTGCTCGATAGGCGGCCTCCAGGAGGGGGGTGCCTCCCCTGGCATCATCCATGACTGCTGCCCTTTCAGTGCTCAGTAGAGCAAAGATTGCTTCTCTGGGTTGACCGTTTTGCAGATTGTGCTTTCTGTAAGGATCGCCTCTCCTTCCAACTTAAGAAAGTACGAACTCTTGAAACGTAGTTGTTCAAAAGGATTCTTTTATTAAGCAGAAGTGAAAACCATCCAGCTAAAGCACAATCTGAATGCCCTTAGGCAAAGCAGTAGGATTGAAGTGGTAGAGACCCCTCCCTTTAGGTCAGAATGCAGATTTCAGCCAATACACAAGTGTGAAGATGTTTTCTTTACTATTTCCTTTGAGAACCCGAACAAACATGCATTCCCACCACTTCCCTTTAAAGTGAGACAACCCACATGGCTATCATATAAATTCCTGCAGGTAAAGGGAATCTCAGGCTTCCTTGGCGCCAGGATATAGGTTGTAAAATATCTGATGACACAGGCCATGCTAGTAAATCGAATCCACGTGCCCCCTTCCTTCACTTGAATGGCAGTATAACTTTTAGGGATCTGACAACAGTATTTATTCATACGTATTTGAGATATTATGTGCTTTATTGTGCTCGGTTGCTATTGGGACACAATATACGGCTTGTTAGGTCTCCGATTTATTGAGCATCATGTTTAATTCTATCTTTGTTAATTTTATTCCCTCTTGAAGTATGTGGTTCCTGTTCCACTCTTGACAACCTGACAGTTTGGATAACATTATATAGAAGCTGGAAATATAACAAGCTTACACAAGGGGCAACTTTTATTTGGAGTGTATTTGCAAGACATAATTGAATTTCTACAATTTAAGTTTCCAGGTATAATGTTTATGACATGTGAATTGTTAACTATTTTGGAAGATCTCATGTTAGAGTTAATGCCCAAAATATAGTGAATATTAAAAATTGATACATTGATAATTCTTGGTGAATTTGGGGAATCTCAAAATATATTTTCAACACAATGTAACCCACCCCTTTCAGAAGTTATTCTCATATTTTGTGGGTATATGATCAAAGATATCAGTGGTTGCCAATGCAGTTGTAATTTTCAAGGACATATACATGAATAATGAGAAATTATGGATGGATTGATATCAGATATTCACAATATTTCTTTGGGATTAATGATAGTTAAATGAGGATTTCAAAAGTGTTTTAGATAAACGCGAATGCATATTACATTTGCTTTAAATATTTACATAATATAAATATTAACACATTTCATTTTAAACTGCATATGTTCTGTGAATTTGTCCCATGCAAAATTAAAAAGGGGGCAACTTCTCTGTTTATATATCTTGACATTCAGGAAAAAGTACTTATCTTACACAATTATTAAAGAATGGCCAGGTTTGAATTAACTATAATTTATTATGTCCAAAATATGTTTTAAAATGGTAGATGACGGACACCTTTTCTCTGATAAAACAGGGTTGTCACTAAAGATTGATTTAAAAATGATAGGCTAAAAGAATGATATGGAAAAAGATGTTTCATCAGGATACAAAACAAATTGGTTGATTCATTAAACATCAAAAGGGAATTACAATAATAAAATAAGAGAGTGACCTAGATAATTCTTTTATATTAGATTTACAAACAAGGTTTATTAAATCTCGGATGAATCTTGTGGGAAGGATAAAAAAGAAATGAAATCAAATTCCATGACATTACTTGAATGGACTGAAAATTAAGATTGTTAGAGGTAAAAAGAAGAAATAAAAATTGGTTTATTTGTTCAAGGTTAAAATAGATATGTTGTATTTCTGGCAATAAAATTTTGCTGACTGAAGAACTGAAATAGGGATTTGTTTATAGGTAAGAGATCATTCGATATAAATTAAGAAGTAGTAAAAAGTTATTTTTACTTGATCTTTTCAAACAACACGTGTGTGTGTGTGTGTGTGTGTTACTTTTAACCTTGTTGAAAGAGATCAACAATTTAGGTAACTTTTTAACTCTTTTAATTTATATCCAATGATCTCTTCATCCCATATCCTATCTCTTACCTATAAACAAATCCCTGTTTCAGTTACTGTGTATATATAACCTATATTTCCTTTACATGCTATTTATTTACTTTTTTCCATACTTTATGCTTTCTACCATTCTTTCTTTTAGTTTGCATTAGCTTTTACTATTACAATTATAATTTTAAATACAAGATTAAATTTAAATTAAATATATTTTCAACATGTGGCTACATCACATGACTCAAAAGCTAAGGAGGAGCAGATGTGGATAGGAAACCTTCAGGAAACACTAGAGCTGTAAGCTAAATTTGCAAAAATTCATGAGAAAAGTAGTAACAAACCATTTCTGTACTACAGCCAAGAAGTTCTCAGAGATTAATATCAACTTGGAGATTTCATTCTGAGCCTCATTTTTGAGTGAGTCTTGCCTATGTTCTTTTTAAAATGACATTTTAAAATATCCATTCCTTTTTCTTCATATATTTTATCATGTGGATTTACTTTTCTTTGACATTTTATTTTTTATAAGTCACATTTTGACAACTTGAGTTATAATAATTGCTCTTGTAATTTCACATTCCACATAATCTGACTACATAGTTATATGCAAGGTTTAAGCACGACATGTTTCAATGATTATCTCCAGTGAAAAGAAGCTGAGCTAACCCCAACATTATATGAAATTCAATGCAACATAATTTTGCAAACGTAAATGTGCAGGGTTTTTTTACATATTCAAATTAAGGAAAGAAAGGGAGAATATGGCAGATGGATAAGCAGTTTATCTTCTCCTTCCTAAAGCTGTAAATAAGACACAAATGTCATTATTTCACTAGGTCTACAATTAGATAGGTAAGACAATTTCATGGGTGAACAAAGACTCTGTCCCTGCTTAATTTCAACCACTGCAGGCAATTTTAAGCAACTATCAAAGGATCTGAAAAATGAAGTCAACTTGTTCCTACAGAGCATATTTTTAAAACTCTCTAAATACTTCTAGCGATTTCAATTTTGTTTAAGTAATAGAAGTTAAATTATTCAAGTCAAAGCAAAATCTGAAAAAGCAAGCAACTGAGCTGAATTTTTGTTTTACCTTAAATTACAGTAACTTTTTGAAACTTCAATTGATGAATAATACTTTTAAGCTTGGTGTGTTATTTAGCTTTTCTAAAAGAATATATGTTATTTATACAACCAAAGTATATTGTAATAGGATAGATTACAGTATTTCTACCTGTCGCAAACAGACATGCTTTCCAACACTTAGGAACACTTGATATATTTAATTATGTCCTCCCTAATCTTTCTTTTCAATAGGATAGAAATACTCAACTCCCTCAAACATTTATCCTCCAAGACCCTTTACCATGTCTATGACTTTTCACACTTTCTAGGGCAGGGATCAGCAACCTGCAGCTCTGGAGCTGCATGTGGCTCTTTCATCCTCTGCTGCAGCTCCCTGTTGCCAGTCGGCTCCACAACTGATAGGGTTTTCGTTTAGGACAAAGAATGCCATGCTAGGAGGAGACTATGGTGGGGGAACCAGACTTCCAGTGGGCTTCAGAATTGAATGGGGAGCTTCCAGGTAGGACCTTTGTGGCTCTTTGAGTGTTTAAGGTTGCCGACCCCTGTTCTACGGTATCTTTTATGTACAGTGGTGACCAGAACTACTAGTATATGCAGAATTCCAAATGTAGCTTCGCTAGTGTGATATAAAATGGTATTATCACTTCTGGTGATCTTGATACTATTTCTTTGTTGTTGTAACCCAGGACTGCATGTTTTTCTCTGGGCAACGCAAAGAATTAGGACACCTTTGGTAACTGTTTTTAACTCTAATACCAAATAAAAGTATATAAGGATGTAAATTCTAAACGTAAATATCTGGGAATAAGATCTGATGGTTTCATATTTGAGTAGCCATGTATACAACCCTACTATCTATCATGACTGCTAGATATGCACACTCATGTATTCAGCTATAGGTTTGGAAGATTTCCATCTTATAGATCAGAGGTGCTATTAGCAGGTTCTGACCACTTCCGGAGAACCGGTAGCAGAAATTTTGAGTAGTTTGGATAACCAGTAAATACCACCTCTGACTGGCCCCACCCCCATCTATTCTCTGCCCCATTTCCTCCCGATCAGTCCCAGCTGATCGGGAGGAAATGGGGATTTTGCAGTAACTTCCCCTGGAGTGGGAAGGGAATGGAAATTTTACAGTATCCTTCCCATGCCACACCCACCAAGCCATGCCCACCACACTTACCAAGCCATGCCACACCCACCAAGCCACGCCCACAGAACTGATAGTAAAAAATTTTGAATCCCACCACTGTTATAGATTTATAAGGGTCAACCTTACTGGCTTCATAAATGCCTTTGAAGTATGTGGATGACTCAGTTACTATATGCATTAAATAACCCACAGGTATTAAATGTAGTTAAAGAACGTAGTTCAAACGTATGCTAATTCACTTGTCCAGATCCCTTGGTGATGGAAGCCCTGCCTTGTTCAAGTTACTTCTACTCTTCTAAGTGGTACTTAACAGGCTCACTCTTCTCAACGTCTTTTTGTAAAGATTGAGACTTAACATTTTTTTTAAAAAAAATATATGTTTCATTAAAAACAAAAGAAAATTATTCATATTTATATTTACTGAAGAGAAAAGGTAGTTAAAGTAGTTAGTTTGACTGGCAAACCCAAGGCTGAAATCTTATGTGGGATGGGAGAGGGAGAAGGGGATGACTACTGTAGTTTTTACGATTATTTTTTTGCATATTCCCAAATTTGGTTAAGTTATTCCAGCATTTTCTAAGCCTGTGTCAAATAGGGTTGCTCTGTCTTTTATCCGTTTATAGAAAGGAGGATTGAAATGATGGAAAAAATATGAATAGACTAGAATTGACTGTAGAATTCATTGTGTGGAGGGATGAGGGATGAAAAGAATTAATGCAAGCAATAGTAATTGCTTCGTTATAACAATTCAACCAAATACCTACATTTTCAGTTCAGCATTTTGTTAATGCATGCAGCAAATTGCTAGGGCTGTACTCCTGGATTTTTCTCTTTAGTGAACACAATGGTACTGATAATACCAAATCATTACCTTGCCAACAACAGATTCAATCCACATAATGAACAATATTGGAATAATAACCGTTCTCCACTCAAAACTATGGTAGACCTTTTTCTTTTCAGCAAATTAAAATTAGATAATTTAAATAGAAAGAAATAGTACAAAATGGGAATATTCTGAGCATTGACTAACATGTCAAACATAGAAATGAATTGCTTTCCTAAAGTACAAGAGTTGTATTTTTCAGGTATCCTTTTTTTTTTATTCTCCCCTTGTGTCACCCTGTCAATAATATTACTGTAAAATGCAATCGGATTTCTGGGCATTTCTTTTAGTTTTTAGGAAGAAAAATAAGAAAAAAGTTGATTGGCAGGTGGATAGGCCTCTGGGAATACCCCGTATCAGCTGTTCCCAGAAGTGAATTTTAGCAACAGGTTGGTTGTAAGCTCTGTGCCTTGCTTTTTTTTGCTTTTTTTTCTGCCTCTGAAACTTCTGAAACTCCATTTCAGAAAAAACTTTATTTTCTGCCTCCGAAAGCCTCCAAAACAGAGCTTCAGAAAAAAAGCCTCTGAAGCTCTGTTTGGGGGCTTCTTTTCTGAAGCTCTGTTTGCGGGCTTTTTTTCTGAAGCTTTTTTTATGATACTTTTTTCAGCCTCTGAAACCTCCGTTTGAGAAACTAGGCGGGGCTACATTCGGAGTATAAGATGCACCCAGATTTTCATCCTCTTTTTGGGTGAAATACGGTATATGAACCCTCCAAAAAATACTGTATATGAAAAAGGATTAATATTGCAATTATTTTTTCATATTAGAGATGAGGTGATTTTTTTTTATTTTAATTGATTTTCTATTAAGTACATTTCTTAGTGCTTTATAAACATCGTGTTGTTTGGGAATTTAATTTTCTTAACAATACAAATTACATTCTTAATCTCCAGCCCTTTAACCATTGGTAAAATAAATTCCATGTTTGATAATATTCTACGTCCTCTTTCTGCTTAATTTTCAATGTCAATCTATCCATTTCTGCACAATCAGATATCTTCTTAACTATTTCGTCATCTTGTGGTATTTCTTGATTTTTCCAGTATTGTGCGAAAATAATGCTCGCTGCTGTTAAGATATGTAATATTAAATACATTTGTTTTTTATCAAGTTTATTATACCTAATAAAAGCAATTCAGGTTTATAATCTATATGTTTCTCTAACATCTTTTCTAATCACCTGTGTATCTTTGTCCAAAATTGTTTTGCTTTGATCTTAGGTGATGAGGTGATTTTTGTGGGTGTTTGCATTTTAATGTAAACTTGTTTCACTTGCCTTTCCCAAATCAACAAGAAACCTTACATGAATAAGGTTATAATTCAGTATTTACCTTTCCCCAATTTTACCATGTAGCACCATTTTTAGCAAAAATCTTTTGTTAGCTAAAATAAAACAAACATTAATGTTATTAACCGATAATTATACAAACATATTTCACCAGAAATATAAAGTTGATTTATAAATAAATAAAAAAGCAAAGGTTCTAAGAAGTCACCAATCAGGATACTCTTTATTGAGGAATCTTTAACAAGGAACATTGTCAAAGATGTTTTAAAAAATCTATGTACTGGCAAAGTTACCTTCATCCATCTGCATTGGATATTGAAACAAACTCTAAAATATTGTGAAGCAGGATTTATTTTTGCAGAAGCCATGCCAATTTCCACCCAGTAAAGCTTGTTCATTCATTGTTGCACTGGATTTATGTCAGCTATGATCAATAAGACTCTTAACAATTTACAAGGTCATATAAAACAGTACAATGAAGCATCCACAGTAAAAAAAAAAAAATTGAATAAAAAATAAAAGCAGTAGAATTATAAAGCCACATAAATGTGCTATGAAATAATTCTGCTTTCAATGACTAATGGAAAGCCAGCAATGTGGAAGCAATCAAATTTTCATGTGGATTCTGCAGCAGATTTCAACTCTCAATGTGGAAATATTTTAGAAGTATTCCATTGACTGCAGATATGCACATGTACCCATGTCTTCAGCATATTTGAAATCTAAATTGCATTCTCTGGATACCTCCAGAGGGCTATAAGTATATTTGAATCTGTAAGAGTCCATGCACGCTATTCAGAACAAGAGTTTAGTACCCACCGCCCTCCTAGGAAAAAGAGACATTTTGGGAAATATTAAAAGGACAGAATATTTCCCCTAAAAAGGAGGCAAAAACTCAGCCCCCCCCCCACCTTTGTCAATGGGCCAGTAAGGCTTGGGCCAGTCTATTCTACATAGCAAAGATCTACCTTCTTCAAGCAGAGCCATAATGGGAATTGCCCAAAGCCCCGTCATTATATCATCACCCCGCAAGGCTCAACCAAGCCTTGGACTCAAGACACAACCTGCATGGCCCCATGGGAGTCTGACAACCAATCAGAATACAAGCTCAAATTCAAAGCCGATCAGAGGGTATAAATGTCTCTCCCTCTCCCTCTCCCTCTCCCTCTCCCTCTCCTCTCCCTCTCCCTCCCTCCCTCCCTCTCTCTCTCTCTCTCTCTCTCTCCCTCTCTCTCCCCCGTGTGCTTTTTGCCCAGGACCTCAAACCATGTGGTCCTGTCCACCATTAAAAACCATCTTTCCAATCAGCCACCATGTTTCCAGTGTCTTTGTCCCCACTTGAAACTGAACCCAGAAGAGTATTTCTTCCAACAGTATCTTAACAGTATCTTAACAAAGGCAGAAAGCTGTCCTAGTCTTCCTGCCGTAGGGGAAAAAAAGCCTCAAGCAGAAGCTTGAAGAGGCTGATCTTTAGGAATGGAGATTTTGTATCCATTCAGAAAGCCTGGGCCAATCTATTCATAAGCAAGGAGACTCCAAATAAACAACACAATAGGCAAGGAACCAAAGCTGATAAGATTAGCTTGGACAAACACCCAAGATTTGCATTTCTCCTTTTGCTTGTAGAGCCAGCCATGACCCCTACATAACCCCATAGTAACCTGGCAATGGACATTAAAATATTGAAGGACATATTCTTGCACAGGAACAGGCATCTCAATCACAAAGCCCAAAGAATGTATAAAAGACCACTACTTTCATCTCCATTTTGTCAGCCATCCCAGAAACATGCTACTGTCACTAGTTTCTGGCTACCAAATAAACAGACTTCCTTTTCCTCAGCCTGCCTCCATTTTATTTCTGGCGTTTTCTCCTGGCTTGATAGGTCACAGTATAAACCAGGTTTGAGGAAAACAGTACTGCAGATAATAAAAGCGTCTTTGACAGATTAACTGATACAAGCTGCAGATGAGAAAATAACAGAACCTAACTGACAAGGAGGAAACAAAATGCACTAAATAGGATGGAAAAAATAAGCTCAAGCAGTTAGTAATAAAGGGTATACTTTTGTAAAGGCTACTGTAATTACAAGAAGTACCTTTTTTTTTTTTTTTTACTATCTCGAGTCTATTTTGCAAGTAGCATGCTGAGAGAACATTGGAAAAATGCCTCTAGTTGCTAGTTACTAGGCTGGAACATTTTTCCACATTCCAGCTGCTTTAGGCTAAACGTTATGGTGCCTGATACAACAGTGATTTGAGGCCTTAAAATGGAAGAATCATCATCCCTGAGAGGTTACAACCGGTGAGCGAGCAATATCAATAAATCATTGGAAGACTGAGCTATATGTTTGCTATAAAGTCCATGCTTTGTTCCTAAACTATTTTATTGACTTCATGTGCAGTGAACAATACTGCTCTCTTACCAGTGGTGGGATTCAGCTGGTTCTCTCTGGATTGCGCAAACCGGTAGCGGTGACTGCGGGAGGCTCCGCCCACCTGCCCAGGCATAATGTGCGACTACTGTGCATGCAATCACATTTGCAAACTGGTAGGGAAGGTAAGTGAATCCCACCTTTGTCTCTTACTAATCTGAAGCCCTGTTGATCTCTGTATGTGGAAGGATGGTGATTTATCCTTCATGTTTATGCATAGTTTGAGATAGAGGGGGAAAACATCAACAGATTGTTGATAATTTCCAGAAGACATTTCAGCAACAGCAACTAAACCTAGAAATCTGTATCTTCAAAAATCTTTTTTTGACACAATACTCCTCATGGAGAAGCAGAAGAGAAGAGAAATATGGACAGCTATTAAAAGCATGTACCCATCAACCAGCCAAATCTAAATTAGCTCCCTCCTTTATAGTCAGATGTCTGTTTTTATTTTTAATTACAGTATTTTTCAATAACTTCTTATTCCCCATTATACAATGAGCTATCAGAAAAAGCTTTTATAAAATTTCAAGCCTCAGGCAGAAGGGATTTCCCCCCCCCCTTTTTTTCCCCCTATAATAGGAAGACAAATGGCTGGAAATGCACAATGAACTGAAATGCAATATGATAGTTTTTTGAAGTCTGCTGAGTGATGCATGTTATATATATTAGGCAGGCTACAGACAGCTTGGATGACATTTTAGAGGAAAGCATTATTTCCACTGTTAAAAATAAAAGCATATCTGAAGAAGATTTTTATTTACCCATGCTAATATATACTAATTGACAATTTTCTGGCTATACATTGATATATTATGAATTTAAATGATTAAGAAGGACCCGTAAAAGAAAATTCCTAAATATGGGATAACAGTGGATGTAGTTTTACTCAAAGGCCTTCTCACAGCTGAAATATCTATCATTGTGATATCTACTCTCAAACAAAGGATACTTGAGTCAGGACTAGGTTTTTCTGCTGCTCGTTTTGCTGGAATTCCCAGAACTAATGTTGGCGAATCTGTAATTGAAGCATATACAGCGGGCCCAAGGTAATTGAATAACACTAGATCACAACCATGAATCAACCTAAAACAATAATGGTAAATTGCATAGAGAACCTCTCTTCAGCTACAAAGCATTGCAATATTAACCAGGAATTAGCTATATTTATAATCTGCTGGGCTATCTTCCCTGCTGTTATATTTCTTAATATGCCAATAAAATCAAGATTTTCCTCAATCCTTACATATCTGGTTAAAATTAAGCAATTATTCCTACCATAAAATAATATTTTGAGTCATCCAAGATTAAATGAATATTACAAATGGGATTTCTTTATTTAAACAATTTAAAAAATAATCTGAAGAATTTATAAATGGGAAACATAATTCATTGAGCAGAATTAAGGAAGAGGGGAAAAGGCCCAGGCTTCCTACTTTGATTAGATTCACATATTTTTAAGGTAAATTACCTTAGCTGGAAAGTCCACACAACCTCCTGAATCCTTTTCTGGAGCTTCTCAGAGCATCCAGGTTTCTTTCTCCGACATTTCTTAAAACTAAAGCATAGTTATCTCAGCAGAGCAACTGAAAGTTAACCATCTCCTAGTCTCCTTTCTAGCTGCCTTCAACAACTGGAGTTGGAGGGCAGGGACATGGCAAAATGTAGAGAGAATGGATAACTTCATCTCCTTTTTCAAAATCACAAGTTCAAAAATGTTTCTCTCAAACCATTGCTTCAGTCTCTTACTTGATATTGTCCATCTGATTTCCATCTCAGAGTGCAAGCAGTTTTAAAATTCAGTTACTTTATTATGGCCAGTAATAAAATTAGATTTGGCAAATGATAGGAAAAAAGAGGTTCATCCTTTTTTATTTTTCCTATTTGATTCCAAAGCATATTTGAGGAAAGATTTTTTATCTAGAACTTGTGTGAAAGTGAAATATATATTGTCTACTATATAAAAAGCCAGTTTTCTGTTCTAAAAATTTCCACATACATTGGGATTAGATTTTTGGACTTTGAAAAACAAAAGGACTTCATGAAGTTTGCCATGGGAAATAATTGACGTACACACTGCACCCTGAACTTCTCAGTTTAGTTGTTTAGGCATAGCTATTTCCCGTTGAAACATTTCTGAAGGCACTATGAAAACAGAATCACTCACTCATAGATTTTTTTTGAAAAGCATATAAAACAGTAAAAGGAATCTCTACTGAGAACACATTTAATAGGAAACATACAAATAATCCTCAGAGTTTCAGATTATGCTTGCTTGAATATTTAATGCCGAATAAAACAACCAGCTCTGCACCAGCTGGTCTCGATGTGTTTGCCAACTTTTACTTTAACAAACTCACCACAAGCAAATATTATGTGACTTTGATTCAAAAGAGATTTCATTCAGTTTTTAAACTAAATTAAAAATATGATTTATGAGCATGTTCAAAGTAACTTTCTCAATTTTTCTTTTCTTTTTTTCAAAAAAAATGTTCTGAGAAAAGAAAAAGTAACACACATTTCTTTAGAGCATGGGTGTTATATAGCCCAGTGTTCTTCAACCTCAGGAGAATTTTAGGAGTTGATATCCATACATCTTAAAGTTGCCAATGTTGAGAATCATTGATCTCTCCATTCAGTCTTGCTATGCAATCTAATGGTTATTTTCCTCCCATGCAACTTGGTCATGTTCTAATAGAACCAAAAGCCACATTAAAACTGCAAAAACGTGGACTTCTTGCAGATTTATTTATTTATTATTTATTTATTTATTTATTTATTTAATTTGTATACCGCCCTTCTCCCAGAGGGACTCAGGGCGGTGAACAGCCAAAATTAAAAAACATACGAATACAAAAGTTAAGATAATTAAAAGAATTAAATCATTGGCTACCCAATTTAAAACCCCAAATCCATAAAATTTAAGATCCCAATTAAAAACCATTTAGGTTAGGCCGGCTTGATGAAATAAAAACATCTTCAGGGCTTTACGGAAGGTCTGGAGGTCCGGGATCAATCGTATTCCAGGAGGCAGCTCATTCCACAGGGCGGGTGCCCCCACAGAGAAGGCTCGCTCCCTGGGGGCCGCCAGCCGACATTGCCTGACCGACGGCACCCCGAGGAGGCCCTCTCTGTGAGAGCGTATTGGCCGGTGGGAGGTTATCGGTAGCAGCAGGTGGTCTCGCAAATACCCTGGCCCTAAGCCATGGAGCGCTTTAAAGATGAGAACCAACACCCTAAAGAGCACCCGGAAGACCACCGGGAGCCAATGCAGCTCGCGCAGGAGAGGTGTTACGTGGGAGCGCCACGTCGCTCCCATAATCACCCGCGCGGCCGCACTCTGCACCAGCTGGAGCCTCCGGGTGCTCCTCAGGGGGAGCCCCATGTAGAGAGCGTTACAGTAGTCCAGGCGTGACGTAACCAAGGCATGAGTGACTGTGCACAAGGAGTCCCGATCCAGAAAGGGGCGCAACTGGCGTATCAGGTGAACCTGATAAAAAGCCCCCCTGGCCACGGCCGTCATATGCTCTTCTAAAGACAGCCGTGTGTCCAGGAGGATGCCCAAGTTGCGAGCCCCCTCTGTGGGGGTCAGTGACTCGCCCCCAATAGCCAGCGATGGCACCAGCTGGCTATACCGGGACGCCGGCATCCACAGCCACTCGGTGTTGGAAGGGTTGAGCCGAAGCCTGTTCCTCCCCATCCAGACCCGCACGGCCTCCAGACACTGGGACATCACTTCGAGGGCATCATTGGGGTGGTCTGGGGTGGATATCCATATCTAATTTTTGTAATTTTTTGAATGTGTGTGTTCTTTTAGTTGGTATGTTTAATCCATTTATGTTAATTGAAATCAACCTTAATTCCTGTTCCATTCTTCTTTCTTATCTGTTCGTTGTCCTGAGCCTTCTTGTGTTTCTTGTTATGATTTGTGTTTTTTCGCCCGCTCCCTCTCTTTCGATCTTCTCTCTTTCCAATCTTGTCTTTTCTTCTTGCTCTCTTTCCATTTCTTCTGTAGAATGTTCCTGGGCCTTGTTGTCTGGTTCTGGTCTGGAACCAGACAACAAGTTTTGGAAAATGGTTAAAAACCAAATAGAAGAAATTACAAGCAGACAATGCCAATGAAACCAGAAACCTATCTATTAGGAATATTTACAACCCATTATGAAAAAGAAATAAAATACTTAATTACACACATCTTAACGGCAGCAAGAATTGTTTTCGCTCAGAGTTGGAAATCGGGAGACACACGCCCAGAAAATAAAATAATTCTAAAAGTAATGGAGTGCGCAGAGATGGATAAACTTACGAAAGAAATACAAGAAAAAGAGGAAACAAAGTATTACTGGTATGGCAAAAATGGTATGATTGGTTAGAGAAAAGAAAAATAAAATAAACATAGGATTACAAAAAAAGGAAATGGAATAGTTAGATAGGAATTGAGTACCAACCAAGGAAACAATAAATTAAAAAAAGGAATTTAAGATACTGTTATATAAGTAAAGACATAGAGATATATATTGATGAATATAGTTTACTGATGTGACTATTTAAAATACAAGTTGTAAGACTTGATCCATGTTTATTTGTTGTGTATATTGTATTGTTATATCTGTGTTTGTTTTCGTCAAAAAATAAAAAAAATTGCAAAAACGAGTGGTCACACTGCCTTCTTCTCACATAGTGGCTTCATATCCTTCAAGATAAATTGTGCAGACCATCTCAGCTGTTCCAGTTAAACAAATTCTAATCTTATCTAATCTAACCTAATTTAGGTTCAGTTGGTAAACAGTTTAGGATAACAAATTTAAATGAGGCATTCAATAGTTCCTGAATGGTGCAAAGGGATGTGGAACCTACTTGGAACTGCTGAAAGGACTGTGTTGTAAATTGCTGAAAGGACTGTGTGGTTACAACAGTCCTTTCAGCAGATCCAAGAACGTTCCACACTCATTTGCGCTACTCAGGTGATTCTGAGAGCACAGATAAACCTCCAAGTGGCCTCCATGACTCTCAGAAAGAGTGCTAATGGCCAGATTGTGGCAAGGAATATAAACCCTTCCATTCTCCACCATTCATTCAAAAGTGAACAAGCTTCTTATATTAGAAACGAAACATGTTCAAGGGGGAGAAAGTCCAGTTGCCTTTTGAAAAAAACACCTTTGGGACAAAATGAGATGGGGGATTTATATCTCTCTATCTGCCAGGGCCAAATTAGTATGTGAATCATGTCATGGGCTGCATATGCATAATACCGTTAACCTTGGCCAGTTTTAATTTGATGCTACTGAACTGACAAAATATCTTGATTCACACAACATATTGAACAGCTAACCACACTGAGAGTTTCTCACAATGCAGGGACGAGAAAAAACCTAACCAAAGTTAAAAGTATTTGAAACATTTGCCTTATTAATAAATGAGAGAATACTGCCTGGAGTTGGAGTTAGCAGAAAGATATGGCTAAACTATTACTTTCTCATAAACATAGTAGTAAGCAATAATCATAACAGTTGCAGTAACAATGCTAAAACTATCAGCATGATGATGGTGGTGGTGATGATGATGATATCCTTGATCACCACTCTATCAATCTATCCACAGGATAAAGTTAGTTAGCACATTTCAAACATCACACATTCATCTCCTCTCTAAAATGAAAAATGAAAAGAGGGGGATGCTTCCTCAATTATCATAAGAATCCATTTTTGCCTGTTTTACATACCACCCCTATCTTGATAGTATTTGAAAAATTGGTCATCTCAGTGACAGTCAGCCTCATGATTATGCTGTTAAAAGTGCATTTTATTGTCCTTTAAAACAAAGACGTGGCACTAAAACTCTGAAATCTTTTTTTGGGACAAATAATTTGCAGTCTCTTCCATAAGGATAAAAACTGAAATGGAACTTGGGGCAAAACAATCACATTAAGAGAATATTAGAAAACTAAGGGCAAGATTAACCCGCCAAAAAGGAGATATGAAAATAAAATAAAAATGGACACACCTTTTGTGGAATTTGATTTTCATTCTCATTTCAGAAAGAATTTCTTTATTAAAATAAATTAAAGATACTCTTTCTGAAATAAGAATGAAAATCAAATAGAGACTCTTATCAGTTTGTCCTCCACTCAGCCTTTGTCTTTTAAAAAGAACTTAGAACAATAGATCTGTCAGGTGGGAGCATTGTGCTTAGATTGGAGCATATGAAGAGCAGGAATCAGTCCCCCTCCCCTCGGGTTGCCCTGGCATCTACAGCAGGAGTATTTGTTGCACATGGGCCTCCATGTGAGCTCTTTCATTATCTTTGCTGCAGACAGCTATGCTGCACCCATGGAGACCAGCTCTTCGCTGATGTCACCAGTTGTGGTTTGGGAGAGGAGGAGCTGCTCACACTCTTCACGGTTGAAACCTTCATGAAAGACATCATTTGAAGAGGGATATTCATATTGTTTAGAATCAAAAAGAAATAGGAAAATCAGAGTACGGAAAATAATCACTATTTTCTGTTGTTTGGAGAAAGAATTTGAATAGAGTAGGGATTTTATTTTGTGTTTTTTAAGGTGTGTGTGATTTCCTCTACTCTGAACTTATAGGAACATTATATGTATGCTATGTTACACACAATACAGTTGGTGGTTTTTGTTTCAGTTGGTGGTTTTGTTGAGGCAGGATAGGAGTGCCTAACTTACCTTATCAATAGTTTATCATCATTCATAGAGATTATATATATATATACATATACATATACATATACATATACATATACATATACATATACATATATATATATATATATATATATATATATATATATATATATATATATATATATTTATGTAAGTTTTCACGGGTATGTATGTGTGTATAGTTAATATTTCGGGTTTCTTTCCGTGTAATTGTGGATATATCCCTAAAAGGGTAGAAGCGACGTTTCGACAGAATCCCATCTGCCATCATCAGGCTTATGTCAGCAGTCATTTTGTACTAACTGCCGTTGGTATTTCAAATCTGGTGCTGGTATTCTGGGATGGCTCCACTTTTCATTCTGATTGGTTGGGAGTCCCAGTATGTGTTTATTGGCTTGGCTTCGGGTGTATGGTCGGTTTTTCTCCACTAGGTGGCAGGGCTTCATCTTTGTGGCTGGTTTGAATATGATTTGGTTGGGATTTTTTTGATTAATGTTTGGTTTATGTTTTATATATGGTGTTAAGATTCGTCTATCTATGAGAGCAGGTTTCCAAATAGTAGGCAGACATGAAGTGTCATCCTGTTTATTCATGCAATATGGTCTTTTTTCCATTTCTATTGCTTCTCTGATTATCCTGCCATTGAGATGTTCTATTTTTGCAACTGTTTTTGTTTTATTAAAATTAATGTTGTGTCCTGTTGTATTTATATGTTGAACTAATGATGATGTGTGTTCTTGTTTTTGTATTGAGTTTTTGTGTTCCTCGATGCGCACACTCATTCTTCTGTTGGTCTGTCCAATGTATGTTGATGGGCAGGAAGCACATGGGATTTCGTATATGCCTTGATCTTTTAATTCTATCTTGTCTTTGGGGTTTCTGAGAATGGACGATATCTTTCTATCTGTGCAAAATACGGTTTTGATGTTGTGTTTATGTAGTACTTTGCTAATTTTGTCTGTTGTTCCCCTTATATAGGGCAAGATGGCTTTCCCATTGTTTTGTTCCTCTTGTTGTTTTTTATTATGTCTTGGTGTTGTATGTTTGATCATATTGATGACTTTATTTCTACAGAACCCATTTGATGTCAGTACATTAGTTAGTGTATATAATTCTGTTTGTAAATGTGCTTCATCAGCCAGACGTTTAGTTCTTGTGGTTAATGTTTTGGCAACAGAGTTTATTTGTGCTGGATGGTGGTGTGATTTGGCATTGAGATAGCGGTTCGTATGTGTCTTCTTTTGATAGATGGTATGTCCTAAGGTGCCATCAGATTTTTTATAAATTAATACATCGAGGAAAGGTAACTGGTTTTCTGATTCTATCTCCATGGTGAACTTTATTTTGGGATGGAGGCTGTTCAAATATACTAAGAAGTTTTCCAATTTGTCTCTTCCATGTGGCCAGATCACAAAGGTGTCATCAACGTATCTGAGCCATAATTTTGGTTTGTTAACAGTTTTTTCTAAGGCATTGGATTCGAATTCTTCCATGAAAAGATTAGCGATGACTGGTAATAATGGTGATCCCATTGGTGCACCTTCTACTTGTTTATATCTTTGTCCTCTGTGTATGAAATATGTGTTGGATAAACAATGTTCTGTTAAATTTGTTTACCAAAACATATCACAAACTTAACAGAACATTGTTTATCCAACACATATTTCATACACAGAGGACAAAGATATAAACAAGTAGAAGGTGCACCAATGGGATCACCATTATCACCAGTCATCGCTAATCTTTTCATGGAAGAATTTGAATCCAATGCCTTAGAAAAAACTGTTAACAAACCAAAATTATGGCTCAGATACGTTGATGACACCTTTGTGATCTGGCCACATGGAAGAGACAAATTGGAAAACTTCTTAGTATATTTGAACAGCCTCCATCCCAAAATAAAGTTCACCATGGAGATAGAATCAGAAAACCAGTTACCTTTCCTCGATGTATTAATTTATAAAAAATCTGATGGCACCTTAGGACATACCATCTATCAAAAGAAGACACATACGAACCGCTATCTCAATGCCAAATCACACCACCATCCAGCACAAATAAACTCTGTTGCCAAAACATTAACCACAAGAACTAAACGTCTGGCTGATGAAGCACATTTACAAACAGAATTATATACACTAACTAATGTACTGACATCAAATGGGTTCTGTAGAAATAAAGTCATCAATATGATCAAACATACAACACCAAGACATAATAAAAAACAACAAGAGGAACAAAACAATGGGAAAGCCATCTTGCCCTATATAAGGGGAACAACAGACAAAATTAGCAAAGTACTACATAAACACAACATCAAAACCGTATTTTGCACAGATAGAAAGATATCGTCCATTCTCAGAAACCCCAAAGACAAGATAGAATTAAAAGATCAAGGCATATACGAAATCCCATGTGCTTCCTGCCCATCAACATACATTGGACAGACCAACAGAAGAATGAGTGTGCGCATCGAGGAACACAAAAACTCAATACAAAAACAAGAACACACATCATCATTAGTTCAACATATAAATACAACAGGACACAACATTAATTTTAATAAAACAAAAACAGTTGCAAAAATAGAACATCTCAATGGCAGGATAATCAGAGAAGCAATAGAAATGGAAAAAAGACCATATTGCATGAATAAACAGGATGACACTTCATGTCTGCCTACTATTTGGAAACCTGCTCTCATAGATAGACGAATCTTAACACCATATATAAAACATAAACCAAACATTAATCAAAAAAATCCCAACCAAATCATATTCAAACCAGCCACAAAGATGAAGCCCTGCCACCTAGTGGAGAAAAACCGACCATACACCCGAAGCCAAGCTAATAAACACATACTGGGACTCCCAACCAATCAGAATGAAAAGGTGGAGCCATCCCAGAATACCAGCACCAGATTTGAAATACCAACGGCAGTTAGTACAAAATGACTGCTGACATAAGCCTGATGATGGCAGATGGGATTCTGTCGAAACGTCGCTTCTAGCCTTTTAGGGATATATCCACAATTACACGGAAAGAAACCCGAAATATTAACTATACACACACACACACACACACACACACACACACACACACATATATATATATATGCTGTCACTGCAATCATTTGTTGCTCAATCCCCTACCCTGTGTGTGTGTGTGTGTGTGCGTGTGTGAGTGTGTGTGAAGTTGTAGGCAGAACAGAGTTTTGTCTCACAAACAGCTCAATTTTTATTTCCACTAAACTCATTCTTTCTTGGTCTTGTTTCCAATTGTTAGCTGGTTTGTTCAAGTTTCCATTTTCCATTTTCCCTACACTAGCCAGAATTGTGAAAATGTTCCCCAGTAATTCCCAAAATGTTGGAAGTACAAGACTAGTTATGGAACATTCTACCATCAATGGTGGACTTGCCCGATTGCACAGGAATTCTGGACGAAAATTAAAACTTGGATAGAAGAAATAACTCAGAATTCAATAGAGGGAGAACCAGAACAGTTTTTGTTAGGAATCTCGATAGAAAATTATACCAAAGAAATACAGTACTTCATACTGCATATACTGACTACAGCCCGTATTGTATATGCACAATATTGTAAGAAAGAAAACTTACCATCAGAAGAGGATTTAATTAAGAAAATTCTGGAATGTGCAGAATTAGATAAATTAACTAAAGTAATTAAGGGGAAAGAAGAATCAAAGTACTATAAGGTATGGAATAGATGGTATGAATGGTTGAAAAATAAGGAAACAAGATAAATGAATGAAGAAAGGAGGGGGAAAATGTGTACGATCAATTGATAGAAGGAATGATAGAAAGTAGAAAATGAACGTCAAATAAGTTAATACTAAAATATCTGTAAATATTGATGTATAGAAAGAATGGACTGCTGCACCTAACTGAAAAGAAAAGTGATATTATTTTATTTTATTTTATTTTTTTTATTATTCTATAAATGTTGTATGTCTATGTTTGGTTTTTATTGTGTTTAAAATAAAAAACTTTTTATATATAAAAAGAAAAAGAAAAGAAAAATTTGAAAACCAGCAGATCCTGGAGCAGTGTTCTATTTCAAAATTTTCATTGCCACCTTATTTTGGTTTTCTGTTTTTGGTCAATTGAAAATTTCTTTTTCCTAATCGTCAGTTTTTTGTATTAATATTCCATTTAACTATTCTTCAATTTTTGCCGAGTCTCTGTTGCTGTTATTGTAGAGTTTCAAAACTTAAGAAATTGCTAAATAATGTCCTTCATTGTACAGACTTATTTAGTTCCCTCATACAGTGATAATACCTTATTTTTTTCCTTGCACAATTGATAAGATAGCACTTTCTCAATGTTATTGTCTTTTTCAACATATTATTGTCTAGTGAAGTTCAATTTAGATTTCATTTAGTTTTAATAAGTCAAGCTGTTTCCTTATTGCCTTTATCATTTGCTGTACATCTAAAATTGGATTGAATTTATGACCTAGTTCTAAATGTTTCAGATCGTTCAATAAAGTATCTTTCTGTTTTGGCTTGGCTTTCTTTCTGTTTGATGCTAGAGAAGTAAACAAACCACTTATAAATGCTTTACTTGCTTTAAATTTTAGAAGTTAAATTGGACTGAGAGCAGCTCTTCAGTTCCTGAAAACAGTTTGATTTGATATCCCTTTGTGATAACAGTTCATTGAATCTCCATTGGGTCAATCTTGAAATATCTTTGTTTAGTCTTTCTTTCTTTCTTTCTTTCTTTCTTTCTTTCTTTCTTTCTTTCTTTCTTTCTTACTTTATTTATTTATTTATTTATTTATTTATTTATTTATTTATTTATTTATTTATTTATCAAATTTCTATGCCACCCTACTCCCAAAGGACTCAGGGCGGTGAACAGCCAAGATAAAATACAGATAATACAAACATTAAAAGTCCATTAAAATTATTAAATATTTTGGCCGAAAACAAATTTAAAACACCCAATTTATAAAACAGATTAAAACAATTTAAAAATTTTAAAAAAATCTTACTTTTATTGGATTTGGTCTGCATACACTGAAACTGCCACATCAATAATATTTGTCAACAATTAATTAGAAGTATAATATGTACCTATTCCACAATGTACTTTAGAAATTAAAGAAGAGCAGGCATACTCCCGTTCTCTCTCTACAAAATGCTTACAGTATATCTCCATGCAAACAAGTGGGATAATAATGTCATATAATCAAAACATTTTGAGAGTGTTTAGCAACATTTTCTTTACTAAAGAAAAACCCATTCATACTAAAGTATATCTTGTCTGCAATTTCAGTAAGAATGTAAAAAGTCTTTCATAAAATTATGTCTTATTATAATTTGAAACATAAACTGATATCATTATTGACTTCATTCCTCTTCTTTTATGTTTCTCTAAACATGTTGTGGTTACATGGCTACTCCATTTTGTCCCATCTGCCCAAGGCTATTAATTTTTGTCCAAGATACTTGCATTCCAGAAGTTTCACATCATTATTTTAAAATTAATTCTCTTGTAAAAAATATAATACATGTTTTCTTTTTCTTTTTTTTTCACTTATATTTTTTTTCTTTTTAAATAGGCTATTCAAGCCATTAATAATGGTTGAGAATATCTTGAGTTTATCCATTACTGCAATTCTGAATTAATTTTATAAATTTTAGGTGCTTGAACAGCATGTTGATTGTCCTCCCATTCTCGGTCTTCATTCCCAGAAATGCCAATTAGGTGAACAAATGTTAATCTCTTAGTTTTTTCTATTCTTTGAATTTATTTAAATAAAGTTAGCTTTCTATCACCCTCTCCTTGTCTATACTAAACTGTAGCTCCTTCCTGCCTTTCCTCAGTGATATAACAGTAACCGACTAGGAATACATTGTAGTTTCAGGAATTCATTTCATAGAAATTCTCATCCTTCCTGGACACTTTTCTCTTTCAGTATTACAAACTATTGGGTCTCACCTACCTTTTCTCAGACTTCTTTTCAAGTCTGCTAAGCAAACTTTTCAGTTCCTCTGTCCAGAAATCATGAGTTAAAAAATAACACAACTGCATATTGTCATCTTCATTTGGTCAACCAATTATTCCTTGTGGATGATGATTACCTTCATTATAATAAACACCCTATTTTTTCCCCCTTCCATCTTCTAACAAATAAAGGCAGCTATAGAGGACAACCTCAGAGTCTTCACTGAGTTAGATTCTCAGGAGATGTCAAGTTAATTGAAATCTCTCATTATCATCATTGTATGCATCTTTGAAATCCTGGTTACCTGGTTACACAGAAAGGTTTCTCACATTTTCTGCCTATCCAGGCAATCTATTTTCTTTATATACCCTTTCTCTAACTCTTTCTTTCAAATGAATTGTTACTCCAAGGTTTAACAAATGTTTATTACATCATAATAATTTTCCTGAACTAGAATTTCCAGTTCTTGTTTATTTTCCATAGTCTTTAACAAGATATAGAAACATCTGAAATGTATGATTTTGAGTGGATCTACTTACAAGCCTCAATGTTTCACATCTTCCTGCAAAATTCTGAGTCCCTATATAACTTTCCTGATTTTCCCTTTGAATATTGTTTCCTTGAACCCAGTTCCTGGCTGCAAATTCAGTTTTGGCTTTTACTACCATCCTCATTTGGTCTTGTTTAACATCTTTTGCCAAATATTTTTTCACAAGATGGCCCCCGACCTCTGCTCTTTCCGCGGTGAGCTGAAGACATGGCTTTTCCAACAAATTTGCTGATCTGATGGGAGTTTTTAACTTTAATCCTTTGGGGATTTTAATTGAGTATTTTAGTTGTAATTTTACTGTTTTATTGTTTTATCTTTGTGAGCCGCCCTGAGTCCTTCAGGAGAAGGGCGGCATATAAATATAAATAAGCTAAACTAAACTAAACTAAACAAGGTATAGTATGTTTTTCCCAAGGACTTCTTCATGAATGTAACATAGATCATTCTTGTAGAATTCAAATTCTTCTTGTAGCCTGTGATGAACTATCAGAACCGCTCCTTTTTTTTTCAGGTTTTTGTTTCAGGTGTCTGACTTACACACAAACAATTGCTAGGTGAAAATAGCAATTTACTCAAGGGAGAGTAGATAAATAACAAACAGGAAAAGAAATATAAATCAAAACAAAGTCTCAAGGGAAGGAAAGCTTTCCTGGGTAGATTTGCTTTCAACAGGAACACACACAGAAGAGAAGTCGAAATCCAATCCAAAGCTCAGAGAGCCAAATCAGCTTTGTCAGTCCGTCAAAAAGTCAGAGTTTTAAAGTTTTTACATGAGCAGGATATACAGAAACAACAGGGCAGAGCACCAGATCAGACAGTTCTCTCCAATGGAGAAACATGGGTGAGAATTGCCTCTTAAATCAGGCTGCAGCCAGCTATTTTTATTAAGAGTTCCTTGCTTGGCAAGGAGCTTTAGTGAGCATCTCCACTCTACTTGCTAAGTCTAAGGACTTGGATGACTCTGATCATCTGACTGTTCCAGCTGTTCTGATGATATCTGTATTTGATCAGTCTCAGGTTATTTTAGCTTAGTGTCTCTTGAGCACTGGATACCTCCAGGAAAGTTTCAGCTGTCTCATTCAGGAAATTTTTGTGAAATTCTCATAGAAATTCTCTCATCAATCACCAACTTCTTCACTAAGAACTTAAACTTGTACTTGCATCAAAGATAGCTTGGGTTTGTTTCAGACAATAAGATAAATACTTTTTATACTCCTTGCAGAGCACAACATTGTTTCTACCATAGCCCATATTGCACAGAGGCTTATTCACTGACCACCATCAACAAACAGCCAAACTCCATGCAAAACTCACTCCCCCCTCCCCCGCCCAATCATGTATTCCCAAAAGATAACTCTCTGAATGAGAAACTAGCCTTGATAGAAAAAGAAGCACCAAAAGAAGAAGAAGGTCCTCATTGACCTTCCCTAACAAACTCCTCTGATAGATACCTATTTTGCTTTCCTTATTTGCTCACTCATTGGTGACAATTTATGGCACTCTTGCCATTTTGCAAATCCTATGAGCCTCAGCTAGAAAAGCCAATGCAGGAATATTGGGACTTTTGATTCCAGTACTATCTGGAATTCCAAGTTGCTTATTCCTTACATAGCATTCTAGGTCCATATTTCCAACAAAAAATGCTTGCAAGTAGAACTAGGATACAACTATTTGATCCTAGTTTTCTGCATCATCTCTCTTATCCCAATCATGGGGCCACATGTTCATCCTTTTTGTTTTATCCACAATATAACTTTTAAATCCCTGAGTTTACTTTTTTTTTCTTCCTTTCCAAAATTGCTCTGTCATATTGGTTAATTATTGTTTCTCACACTGAACTCCTGCAGATCCAACTTACATTTTCATAATTAAGTGCATCTGCTTGGAAATTAAGTTACATCCTTGTTAAGACATTTGTTATCCCTCACTTCACCAAAGCTATTAGCCTTCACCTTGACATCTATCATTGTATGGGCTAGCTTTCATGCAGATTACATAAAGAATATCAAAGGATAGCAGTTTGTTAGCCCATGGATAAAATGTGCTACTGTGACAAGGTAGTGACAAGTTCTCCTGAGTAGAGGAGAACTATGTTTAAATTTAGAACTATGTTCAGCCATAGGTCAGCTTCATATTATTTACAACCAAAATGATTACCCCAGTCTGTTTGTTTATATATAACTCCATATGTCTGAAAGACACAAAGCATCGTTCAAGGCTTTTGAGAGGCCTGGGGTCTCTCAATATATAATTTTTCCTCCACTGAATTCAATGGCCAGTAATGGGGGTGTGGGGTAAATCCAAAATTCTGAATTAATTCTCATGATTATCAAGGAGAGAACCAATCTAGAAATAGGAGAAATTTCCTGACAATCAGATCAACTAATCAGTGAAACAGTTTGCCTTCAGAAGTTGTGGGTGCTCCATCATTGGAGGCTTTTAAGAAGAGACTGGGCAGCCACTTATCTGGAATGGTATAAGAGGGGGTTGAACTAGAGATCTTCATCTCTGTTGTTTGAAATTTAATAGATGAAGGACATGATGCTTTTCATTAAAAATGATGATTTATAGGATCATTTAAAATATTGAACCATACATAGAATAGACATCTTCCAAGTGTGGATTCTTGGACTACAGTGCCCAACCTCATCCCAAATGGCTCTATTTTCACTCTGAAGTTGTGAAAGAGCTTGAATCTGGTTGGAGAGTATATATTTTGCATGTCAAGTCTTTAGTTCTGATAACATGTTCAAGCATCACATGTTTGAACAGCTATAATAAGTCAGAGTAGAAGTTTTTTTTCCAACTCTTTCATCCTCTCTCCTACCTAATAACTATTCCATTTCCATCCAGATTACTTTTGATCTACTGTCTTTTTTTCTTCTTCACACTAGTCAAGACTAAAATATGAGAATTCAGTGGTTATGGCTGAACTGAGAATGTACAAGTTTTGATTGAAGCTTATGCACATGTAAAACTAGGGATTTACAAATATTAACATTTCCCTATCACAACATAGCAATTAACTTCATAAAATAAATTTTATGATAAAAATAAAATAAATTTTATTCATAAAAATAAAAAAGCCATTTTAAAGTAAATTATTTCCACCATTTTTCTTTACTAATCCATTTTATAGAGAAACCCCCCCCCCCATATATATTAAACCAGTGGCTGTAACTGTTAAAAGACATTACCATGCTTCTAGACAGAGCTGGAATTATAAAATCATTTGGCAATACATTTCACTTGCCTTTCACACTAAAATAATTGCTAAAAGATTTATTCTTGTTTAGTTTCTTCTGAACAAATGGATGCCAAGTGAAATCTTGAAAGCTAAGGGCATAAGCTTATACAAATATATTCAGGCTGAAGATGATCATAGTTTCTATTATTCAGCTGCAGATGTTGAGATTCACAGACATTCAATACCCCTTTCCCTACAGCATTAATTCAGTATCAGGAGAACCAGCAAGAGATTTCAAATAAAAGACCTAATAATTTCTTTTAGAATGTAGGGTAAAATATTGCCCACAACCATGTGGTTACAACACTTATCACTCGTATAGTAGCAATCATTTCATTCTTTTCTCAGTGGTGTTGCAGAAACAATTTTTGGCTGGGCTCTTTCTTTTAGAAAGCAATTTTAACCCTATTGAATATGAGAAAGATGAGCTGACTCCTGCATCTGGCAAAACATATCTTCTGCATGTCTTTGCTGAGGTTTGTTGAGCATGTCCTCGCCAAGGAACAACTAAACATATCCCAATTCTAGGTGTGTATATTTAAAGTGGGTTTAAGCAATCCTCCCTTCCCACCTCACTCTTTTTTGTGGTTTCTTTGAAAGGAAGAGGATGAGTTGTCCTTCTTTCTCCAAACTGTTTTTGTTCTATCCCTTTGCAATTGGGTGTAGCACAGTATGACACCTCAGTCACAGTCACACCTCAGCTATAATATGGTACCTATGCAGATCCATTGATTCAGCTACATTAAAAGCTGCCCTTAATGGAGTCTAGCATTCTGAATGATCTTTCACTGCTCTCACTAACCTTTCTACATCAGCTGCCCATCCTGATCTTTATCGGTGGTGACTACTATCACTATTGCTATGAATGGCAGGGGTAAATTTGGCTGCAGTAAAGATGTTATTTCTGGCAGATGCTGCTGAACACTCCTGCTAATAACAGTGGGAGGCAAGCTATTCATATATTTATGAAGTGTGGACAATGGTCAAAGAGTAGGTGGTTCCATTGGTACGTCCTCTTTAGTGGGTACACAGCTGATTCAATAGTGGTTTAAATGTTTGATTAGGACTTGGTATTTGAGTCAGTCATGAAGCTCATTGGATATCTCTGGCAAGTGACTATTCAGCTCAGACTACATTTATTTATATTTCCTATTTCTAAACCATCTCAGAGATCTGAAGACCTAAAGATCATTTCTCAGAGATCTAAAGATCTTCCTCCCAGGGGTGGGCTGCTGGGGGTTCACAGGGGTTCGGGAGAACCTCTAGCTAAGATTCTGTGCAGTTCAGAGAACCCCCAAATCCCACTCTTGGCTGGCCTCGCCCCACCCACCCTGCCTATCCCAGGAGTCCCCATGAAACCCAATTTGGATGCAGGTAAGTGCAGGGCACACATGGAGGCTTGGGGAGGGTGAAAAACAGGCCTACCGAAAGTTCGGGAAAGTCAGAAACAAGCCAGTTTCCAGCCTCCAGAGGGCCTCCGGAGCTTGGGGAGGGCAAAAACATCCCCCCACACACCCACACTGTGGTGCAGGAGGACAACTAGGCCACACACACCATGGTCCTGCCCATCCACAACCGGGCAGAGAACCCCTTGCTAAAATTTTTGAAGCCTACCCTTGCTCCCTCCCCTGCATCTCAAGGTTATAACTGTAAAAAATAAACAAAAGAAGGAGCATTATGAAAATGCATATAAGGAGAAAGTATTTTCTGCTCTCCACTAAGGCCATCAGATTGCTTGTTGGCTCCTAACCTTTACCACAAACAGTGAACAAAATGAGGTAAGTCAGATTCTGGAGCCTGCTTTCTGTGAGCGGGGGTGGGGTAGGGTGGGAGAGTAAATATACAAACTTTAAGAAGAGATCATATTCTTTATGTAGGTATGGTAAACCTACAAACCTCTATTTCTTTTGACAGTACATAATGTTTTTATTCCTTGCTAGCTTTTCTGACTGATTTCAAAACTAAAAAAAGAAGTATAGATATTTCTTTGTTAGACTTAGCATGCAGTTTAAAGGATAAATTTTAAATAATTATAACTGCGGTGTATATCAGAATCCATATACATTTTTATTCACACTGCATTTGAACAACTCTTAAGACTATAGAAAATAAAGGTAGCACAACCAAGTACTTCAAAACTAAACTCAATTTGACATTATTTTCTTTTCTCTTTTTTTTTGGTAGTAATTTTATTAAAGATTATAATTACAAAAGTAAAAGACTAATGCAAACTAAAAGAAAAAAGAGAACAGAAGTGCAGAAAACAAAAAAGAAAAAGAAAATCAAGAATATAGTAAAGAAAAAGAGAAATATATGAAAAAATGACCCCACATTCATTATATATAAAAAAAGTAACTTATGATGTCCCTCTCAAAATACAATGATTTCTTCTTCCCATGTCCCATTGCTTATCTATAAACAAATTTGTAAAGCCTCATCATTTTAGTCCTTGTGTCAGCAAAAGTCCATTGTTACCAGAAATAACAAGGTATCTATATTAACAACCTTAATATTTATTCCATTTAGAGAGGAGCTATCCTATTTGGGTTATCTAGTCTTGGCAACTTAGCTATTGAAAATTGATATTGTAAAATTTTAATGTCATCTATCATATATTTTTAGATTGCTATTTTTGTAACTGTTTTACCTTTTTCTCTTTTTCTTTTCTGTTTTGTTTGAAAAGGCCTTCGGGCTATTCAATAAACTATACTATACTATACTATTCCATTCAATAACATTATAGAGCCTGATTTCTTTTTAATTTTTCTTTATCCTTTCTCACAAGATTCTTTAGCAAACTTCTTTTGTAAATTGAATATAACAAAATTATCCAGATTACTCTTAGTTTCTTTGTCCTTTTTAGTTATTAAAACATCAGCCAATTTCTTTTGTATGTCCAATATAACATCTTTTTCCTATGACATTCTTGTAGCCTGACATTTGTAAATCCAATATTCCACTTAGTTTCCATTTTTTCAGGTAAAATTTGTTACTCTTCTATGTCATCTTTTAGATAGTTTTTCCATAGAGACAGATGTTTCTGTTTCTCTTGACACTATTAATATTAATCTCTGTGTTAGTTTTTTAAAATATCAATTTGTCCAATATTATAATATTTTGCTACATTATGTATGTCAAGTTTATGTGTTCTTTTTTAAGTGTAATCATTACTTCCCTTTAATGACTAATTTTAAAATTTTATTATTTTTCTTGAAAAACAAATCATAGCAAAAGCAGGCAGGTTTATACCTAATAACTAATAAACAGTTAGTTTATAATTAATTCCAAAATCTTATTTCAAATTTATCTGGACCTTTAGTCCATTTGTAACTTTCTAAAATCAAAGTTTTAATCACCTTCTTGCTGCCTATTTAAAAAAATTAAGTTCTTAAACTTATAGTTAAAATTGTCTTTTGCTAAGGATTTGAGGAAAAGAAGACAACTGGATGCTTTTTCTTCAGCACACCATTTATTTCTAAGCTTGCTAGGACAGAATTTCTACATCAGCCATAGTGGCACAGTGGTTAGATTGCAGTATTGCAGGCTAACTCACTGCTCACTGCCAGGAGTAATTTTAATTATCCTACCTAGCTAAAAGTTTATTCACATTCTTCCAAGGTGGGTAAAATGAGGACCCAGAGGGTTGGGACAATATGCTGACTCTGTAAACCGCTTAGAGAGGACTGTAAAGCACTGTGAAATGGTATATACAGTAAGTCTAAATGCTGTTGCTGTTGCTATTTAATTTAACAATCTTTTGATGGATAGGAGAGTTATTATCAGTTTTTCCTGTATTGGAAAAATATGCAGATATTCCAAGCTTGTAATTTTTCTAAGGTACTATCCTCTTTCCTAGGCTCTGAAAAGACATAACAGTTAGTCTTACTAGCTCTAGATCAGGGTGAAATCCAGCAGGTTCTGACAGGTTCTGGAGAACTGGTAGTGGAAATTTTGTGTAGTTCAGAGAACCGGCAAATACCACCTCTGGTTGGCCCCAGAGTGGGGTGGGAATGGAGATTTTGCAGTATCCTTTCCCTGCCACGTCCACCAAGCCACACCACACCCACCAAGCCATGCCCACAGAACCAGTAGTAAAAAAAATTTGGATTTCACCACTGCTCTAGATTTATCATAGAAATCTAACAATCAGTCATAAGGCACAAATGTTATTCTTTCTCTACAGCAAGAAAAAGAACTAAACGAAATCCATCTCATTTATTACTATGTCCTCTGCCACTTAGTAACTAAACTGTACAGTGACATAATCCACATATTAAAAATGCAGTCTTGGATGTAGGAACTCTGAAAGGCTGCTTAGTTTTCCTTTTGGTGTATTCTCAGTCTGTTAATGTGCTAAGTTGTCATACAAGCCTGGGTGCCGAACATTCTTATATATCTCCAACATTCTATGTAACATGTCTTTATTTATTGAACTAATTTGCATTGCCACACACCTTAATCAAGTAACTCTGAACACTAACAAAGTAGCATAATATAAAGGCCATAAGATCTATGATCTGAAATGTTGAAGGTTAGAGTTCATTCCTGCTCTAATTACAAAGTCACGAGTTCACTCACATATGGAAATTATGTTCTACTTTCTAAATGACCAAGAGCAGTAAGTCTCTATAATCACTGTATCCAAATTATGTCCCATCACTATGACAATTAGAACAGTTTAAACTGATCTTTTCCCCAGGTGTATCTGGTATAGGCATGAATTAGTTTTGATTGGATACTATCTAAGGACTATGTTTTAATTTTATTTGATTTCTGCATGTTTGGTCTATGACCACATATATGACCACATAAAGCAAGCCATAAAGCAACACAGATATCTATACTCAAAGTTTATGATTTTTATAAGTTCATATTGAGCAGAATGTATTTTCCTTTGAAAAAAGCACTTGCTGAAAATCTGCTTAAGCCTTTCCATCAAATTTTAAAGTTCCTATAAAAAAAATAACTGGTGGCAGGACAGTTTGTGATCATTTCATTTTAGAAGCAAGACATACCCACTTTTATTCACTCTAATAATCCCAACAATCTGGGTATATTCTGTGAAGGATTTAAAATCGTCTCATGTTTAATTAAAAATAAACTCAACATTCTCAGTTAAAGAATTTGGAAGTAAAATGTCTCTCAGCTTTGTTCTCATCCCTTTAATTATTGCAGTGGTGTTTGATCACCTAGACAGCATGTTTTTTTTAGTGTGAAAAGAGAATTTTCTCCTGCTAAAGGCCAGATTGTGTGTGGTATTGGATAGAAACTTCAATCTAGATTTCTGTAGTGTCAACATCTAATTAATTTTACTCTAAATCTCCGATTTCATTGTGCACTTATTATACAAGTTACCATTGGTTACTATGTTCTCATTCTATTATTCACAATGCAAATGACGACTTACAGCTTGAAAGCTGCCTAGTGATAAATCCTATAAAGTCTCAAGATGAGTGTGAAATTAGCATGTATCTCTCAGCTGTTCCACACAAAGCACCATGATGTAAGTCACTGCCCTAGTTTCTGGAGACACAGATAATTTTGAAATAGATTGTCTTCCGCTAGTAGAATTGCAGAAATATTTATCAAGGGAAAATGTAAGTGCTATACATGAGATTTCCAATGAAATGGAATGAAATAACAGCACGTTTGCAGAACAGTTATCCATTCTCTTTACTAGTGAGGCTCTGCTAGTAGAACTGGGTATGTGAAGCTCACTCCCATGAGTGCTGGAATTCTGACAGTGTGGATCCAGGATCATGTGAAAGCTTATGTGTATATAGATCCTACATGAAGGATTCCTACCTTACAGATTGTGCCCTACTCGTTGTTGTGACCTAGGCTTCCTGAGTCATTAAAATACACGAGTCGTCCCAAAAACATCTTTTATTGCAACATCTGTGAATTACGTTAATTCAAAGCTGAGTCCCAATTAGTTACAGAAAGTCCTTCAGGAGAAGTCCTTCAGGATAATCACCAACCTAAATCTCCCTTGACACTCTGCCAAAGACCTACTTGGCAAAGCCACACGGATTCCAGAATCAAATCAGGATGACGACTGGGAACAGAATTAACAATGTTGCTTTCCTGCAAAGTGCCCACATGCCTTTGCTCCTCTTTTAAGCCTTATGGGAGGGGCCAATCATCTCCAGGTCTTACTCCTGAGTTGTCCCTTTTGTTTTAACTGTCTGTCTTCTGGCAGCTCTGCGCATGCGCACACTAGGAAAAGGAGGAGCCTGTTCCTCTGCCTCTCTGCTGTCTGACTCCAGAGGCTCCGAAGTCCGCGCATCACTCCCAAATGGTCCTGGGCCCATCTCTGCCTCCGATGCAGTGCCCTCTTCCAGGCCTTCCCCAGCCTCCAGGACTGGCCCATGTTCCTCCCCAGCCTCCTCACTGTCTGACTCCACTGCCAGCTCCGCAGGCTGCTGGTGGACCACAACATTCATGGGCAATAGTTCTTCTCTAAAGTCACAGTGCCTTACAATCAATCACATAGTGAGCTGTGCATTTCTTTGTAATACCCGAAAGAACATTCCTGAATGAACACTTCACAATCTATGCGATTTTTAGAGTTATCATTAACATTATGGAGGGAGCCCCATAGACATTGAAACGATCTGAAGATATTAAAAACTGGTATGTGAACTGTGTGCCAACTGTCAGGGCAATGATCAGGTGCCCAGACAATTGGCTCTTTTGAACCAAGAGACAATGAGCACTACAATAAATAAAGGGATTTTAAGCTTTATTATCAGCTCAAGCAAACAGATTGAAAAGCATAACATAAAAAGCATGCATTCCAAGCAAGATAATACCCAAATCTCTTCTAGGCTGCCAGGAGCTACACAATAACGACAGCAGGGATACCCCCAGGGTTGCCAATTTACACAATACCTAATGCTGGGTTGCATGCAGAACACACAACAACCATCTGAAGGTTTTTATCAAAACCTGACACCATGACTTCACGGCCCTGCTATGTTAGGAGATTGCAAGACATGATCTTGACTGTATGGCACATGTTGGGATGGGAATTCAACGTCTGAAACTTTCACAGTGGAAAAAGCTTTGAAGCTATGTGAAGATTCTCTTCCCCTTCTCCTGCTTTATTCAGTAAATAAGAGAAAAAAACCCCAAGCAGGTTAACTCAGAGTGAGCTCCAAATCTCTAGAGCCGTGATGGCAAACCTATGGCACACACAGAGCCTTCTCTGCAGGCACACCAGCCATTGCCCCAACCCCATGCCTCCTGCCAGCCAGCTGGTCTTCGGGTCTCTGCCACACATGTGCGGGGGACACATGAACACATGCATGGGGATGTGTGCGCCCATGCACAAAGTGCAGGAAGCTTTCCAGGCCTGAAATGGGGCATGGGAGGCCCCCGTGCCCCATTTTATTTATTTATTTATTAGTTCGATTTATATGCCGCCCTTCTCCAGAGACTCAGGGTGGCTTACAATGCGTTAAGCAATGGCCTTCATACTTTTGTATATACCTGCTTAGTAGGGCTTTTTGCCCCCCCACTAAGCGGTGTTCTATTTTATACAAAGTCAGCTTATTGCCCCCACAATCCGGGTCCTCATTTTACCTACCTTGGAAGGATGGAAGGCTGAGTCAACCTTGAGCCTGGTGAGAATTGAACTCGCAGTAATTGCAGGCAACTGGCAGCTAAGTGCTACTTTAATAGCAGTTTAGTCCGCTGTGCCACCAAGGCTCCTTTTGGGCCTGGAAAGCCTCCTGGAAAACCTGGAAGCCAAAAACAGGATGTGGGGGGGAGGGGGGCATGTGCGAGGGCCAGTGGGCATGCACAAAGGGGAGATCGCATTGCATTTTGGGGGTTGAGGCACATGCATGCATATTTTTGCGTGTGTGCATGCACTTTGGGCACCTGGCACCAAAAAGGTTAACTATCACTGCTCTAAAGTTTCCTTAATTATTTATTTATTTAACATATGGCATACCATACATGGACTTGCAGTATACATTAACATTTCAATTTAGATTAATAAAACACAATCTATATATATATAAGCAAAAACCACTCACGCATTAATCACAAAATCTCCAGAACTGTAAAGCCTAAAAACTTGAAATTTGCCACGTATGTTCCTCTTGACTTCTAGGTGCTCACTAAGAAAGGATTTTTTGAAATGACCATCAGAGCATTAGTATTTCCTATATTATTATAACATGTTCTAATGCTAATTAGTTAGACATTCTACTCCTCCTATTCTATTCCCAACTTGAAAATAACTCTGGAGAGAATGGGATAGCATAAAACAGGCTTCTGTGGGGCAAGCCTCATGGATAGAAGGGGCTAGAAAGCCTGAGAGAAGGGGATAAAATAGGACACATTTCTGTGGGGCAAGGTTGAGGGAGAGAAGGGAATAGGATAGGGGAGGATTCAAGTTGTAAGTGTTGATTTATCAAGCCCAATCACATAGTTTTGTAGCAAAGCACGGGGATCCAGCTAGTTAAATATAAATGTTTAAAACATCTACAGTATATTCAAACACCATGTCTAGGCCATCTAACTATTGAAGTGTAGCATTGGTTATAGGAGGAAAAAACCCAGATACTGGACCGGCATATGCCCTCATCTTATAGCCAGTCATGATGGTATCTGAGTCCCGGCAGATGCCATGTGAGATATGAATCCTATTCAGGATTGTCCATTGCTGGCATGGTAGTTCAAAGCCTGGCACCATTTTTGTGGAGTTATTGATATGTCTTCCTACAACTGGATGTTCAGCAACAAATTTGGTTTTCCATTGGAAATTGATGTTAAAGTTGTTGGGCAGATTTGATCTTTCCAGCTGATAAATGAGGAGTGAGTTGTTCATAATTTTTCTGTATTTTCTCATTAGTGCATCTTCCTTTCGTAAAGCAGGTGGTGCTATATGGCTCAGAACAAGAAGCCAGCAAGATGCTGTGGTTTGATATATCTGCTTATAATTCTTACGTTTTTTTTTTAAAAAAAACTTTTCTTAATATGAAGGAGAAATCAAAATACATGACCAAACTCCTCAAAATAACAATGGTCTTCTGCATTGCCACTACTTGAACATACACAGTTTTCAAGTCAATATACTGATAAGAATAAAATTATCTTTATGACTAATAAGAATCTTTTTTCAAAAAACACAAATTTATTCTCATAAACTGGGAAATATGTTTTGTGGATCCAAGGTCTTCAGTCTTTCCTACAAATTAAAGAAGCTGAAAATTATGGTACACCAATTTAGTACAGATAGAAAAGAATGGGAAAATGGGTATTTCTGTTGAATGTGTCTACCAAGCCTTACAAATATAATGTAATGTAAGCTGCTCATGCAATGTAATGGCTAATATATCACAGGAAGACTCACATTTAAGTCCTTGTATTATTAAATGGCAAATTGGGTAACTTTGGCCAGTCATAACCTCCATCACATCTGATCACTATTATTGCCAAAAAAGAAGAAGAAGAAGAAGAAGAATTCCACCCCTTATATATTGCTTAGGAAATGTTGGGTTTAATAAATAAAGGAGTAATGAAAGGTTTTTTTTTAAAAAAAAACCAGCAGATATATTTGGACTATTATGATTACTGCACTTTAAATCTTTTATCAATTAGCATCATCACAAAATATCAATTTTATAGCACTGAGATTGGGAAACGGATAAAAGATGGTAAACGATTTTAATCTCTGTAAAGAGGTAGTTGGTATTTTAAAAAACAGTCACCCTTAAATAGGCCTGAAATTCCTTTAACAAAACAAAGCAAAACAAATACTTAAATACATTAGCAAATTTTTAACTTCTGACAACTGAAGTGGAAAAAGCATAATGCAATTCCCTATTGCTTAATTAGCTCTAATTTTGCGCTATGAACAATTGCACATTTTATATGAAATCACAGAGAGCTTTGCTGATTCCACTGCCTCCTTCCGTTTTCATTTTCAAGGTCTCAAATGACAAGATTGCTGGCATTTGGTATGGGATCTCTTGATAACAGAGACACAAAGAAGCAGGGAGATAGATCCTGGTTATTTTGTTACAGATTGGACAATTATAATGAATATAAAGCTGGTTTATAACTCAGAGCCAGAATAATTATTTATCTAATCTAGCACTGCATTCTCAGATGAAGTTTGTGCCAGCTCTTCTCTTTTATGTCTGGATGTTGTATACATATAAAAAAATCAATTATTATTTTTTTTAAAGGTATGGTTCTTTCCATTTGAAGGAAAAAAATTAAAAAGTACCCTTAGTGTTTAACAGCTATCTA
The DNA here is from genome assembly GCA_022577455.1 of Arizona elegans. Lineage (NCBI taxonomy): Eukaryota > Metazoa > Chordata > Lepidosauria > Squamata > Colubridae > Arizona > Arizona elegans. The sequence continues at coordinate 62,490,755 of JAKOOJ010000009.1, forward strand.
AAGGCATCTTTATAAGGTTAATTTAGAATAGAATAGAATTCTTTACTGGCCAAGTGTGATTGGACACACAAGGAATTTGCCTTTGGTGCATATGCTCTCAGTGTACATAAAAAGACAAGATACATTTGTCAAGAATCATAAGGTACAACACTTAATGATAGTCACAGGATACAAATAAGCAATCGAATCATACGAGGAAACGATCAATATAGGATACAGCAACAAGTTACAGTCATACAGTTATAAGTGGGAGGAGATGGGTGATAGAAACGAGAAGATTAATAGTAATAGTAATGCAGACTTAGTGAACAGTTTGACAGTGTTGAGGGAATTATTTGTTTAGCAGAGTGATGGTATTCAGGGAAAAACTGTTCTTGTGTTTAGTTGTTCTGGTGTGCAGTGCTCTATAGCGTCATTTTGAGGGTAGGAGTTGAAGCAATTTATGTCCAGGATGTGAGGGGTCTTAAATATTTTCACAGCCCTCTTTTTGACTCGTGCAGTATACAGGTCCACAATGGAAGGCAGGTTGGTAGTAATTGTTTTTTCTGCAGTTCTAATTATCCTCTGAAGTCGGTGTCTTAGCTGATTTAGCTGATAATTGCATTGCTAAATCCCATAGTGAGCCATCCCATGAGCCACGGTGATACAGTGATTAGAGTGCATTATTGCAGGCTACTTCTGCTGCCTGCCTGCAATTTGGCAGTTGAAATCTCACCAGGCTCAAGATTGACTCAGCCTTCTATCCTTCCGATGTGGGTAAAATGAAGGCCCAAATTGTTGGGGGCTATAGGCTGACTCTGTAAACCATTTAAAGAGGGCTGTGAAAGCACTGTGAAGTGGTATATAAACTTTAAAAAAAAAGACTGATATTGAACGGTTGCCATAGGATGGAATTCTATCTATTAAATGTGTCTAGCCTTTACACATAAGCAAGGTACTAAATGCACTAACTCCCTGCATTGCCTTCATTGGCTTCCATCTATATGCACTAATTGTATCAACCAAAGAGAAGCAACTCATAGAAGCAGCATGACAAGCAGATATGGGTCAATATTTAGGAAAATTCTTCTGGCAGAAGCACACAGATACTGCACATAACAGTATTAGAGTAAACTAATTTGGGGCACTTTGGTGATTCTAGCACTTATCATTCCCCCCACCTGGATTTGGATGTGAAAGGCTTCCTTTAATGAACAACTGAAGTACAATAGCCACCTTTGAAAGAAATGGAAACTTGTAAAATAAAAACTGTAATATATTTCAATATAGATTTTCTCCTACAGATCAAGAGTGAACAGTTTGTTTAAACATTTAATGTACTTTAAATGTTTAAATGATTGTGATTGGTATTAGAAGTGCACATTGAGATATTGAATAATGAAAGAGTGAAGGATGAAACTTTAATATAAATAGATATGAAGAGCTAAATAAGGGAAATATGAATAATAAAACAGGTGAAAGATGGGAAATAGAAAAGAAACGTCTTTGAATATTATAGTGATAAGGGGAAAAAGTTAAAATAGAGAAAGAAATAAGAGGGCGAAATGTTGCCAAAATACTCCCCCCCTCTCTCTCTCTCTCTCTCTCTCTCTCTCTCTCTCTATATATATATATATATATATATATATATATATATATGTGTGTGTGTGTGTGTGTGTGTGTGTGTGAGAGAGAGAGAGAGAGAGAGAGAGAGAGTAGTTAATATTTCGGGTTTCTTCCCGTGTAATTGTGGATATATCCCTAAAAGGGTAGAAGCGACGTTTCGACAGAATCCCATCTGCCATCATCAGGCTTATGTCAGCAGTCTTTTGCAGTAACTGCCGTTGCTATTTGAAATCTGGTGCTGGTATTCTGGGATGGCTCCACCTTTTCATTCTGATTGGTTGGGAGTCCCAGTATGTGTTTATTGGCTTGGCTTCGGGTGTATGGTCGGTTTTTCTCCACTAGGTGGCAGGGCTTCATCTTTGTGGCTGGTTTGAATATGATTTGGTTGGGATTTGTTTTTTGATTAATGTTTGGTCTATGTTTTATATTTGGTGTTAAGATTCGTCTATCTATAAGGGCAGGTTTCCAAATAGTAGGCAGACGTGAAGTGTCATCCCGTTTATTCATGCAATATGGTCTTTTTTCTATTTCAATTGCTTCTCTGATTATCCTGCCATTGAGATGTTCTATTTTTGCAACTGTTTTTGTGTTATTAAAATTAATATTGTGTCCTGTTGTATTTATGTGTTGAACTAATGATGATGTGTGTTCTTGTTTTTGTATTGAGTTTTTGTGTTCCTCGATGCGCACACTCATTCTTCTGTTGGCCTGTCCAATGTATGTTGATGGGCAGGAAACACAAGGGATTTCGTATATGCCTTGATCTTCTAATTCTATTTTGTCTTTAGGGTTTCTCAGAATGGATGATATCTTTCTATCTGTGCAAAATATGGTTTTGATGTTGTGTTTATGTAGTACTTTGCTAATTTTATCTGTTTATCTGTAGCATACAGATAATACACACATACATACCCATGAAAACTTACATAAATATATATATGTGTGTGTGTGTGTGTGTGTTTGTGTTTGTGTGTGTGTGTGTGTATATATATATATATATATAGATACATATATCAAATTTATATTTTGCTGATAAAGAAATAAAAAAAGAAATTTATCAGCAAAATATAAATTTGGTATAAAATGGTTTGTCGTGAATGCGACTGCTTGAGGGCTCCTGGATTGGAGCTGAAAGGCAAAAGGGAGCAGAATGCCCCCTCCCACGTGTTGGGGTAGACCAGGTCTCTCGGTAAACACTTATATAAAGATATTAAGATATACGAAAGAATAAGAAGGAGGTTTAGGGTTTCAGCAGGTTTGAACCAGTTGTGGAGAATCAGTAGCAGAAATTTTGAGTAGTTCAGAGAACCGGTAGTAAAAATTCTGACTGGCCCCACCCCCATCTATTTTCTGCCTCCCAAGTCCCAGCTATCGGGAGGAAAAGGGGATTTTGCAGTAACGTTCCCCTGGATTGGGAGGGAATGGAGATTTTACAGTATCCTTCCCCTGCCACGCCCACCAAGCCATGCCATGCCCATCAAGTCACACCCACAGAACCGGTAGCAAAAAAGTTTGAAACCCACCACTGTAGTAAGGGTATGTGTAAATAATACAAAATAATGAAAATGAAATGTAATAACTATGAGTAACAATATTATGTTTATTTGTATTGAAAAGTATGATACCCAGGTATCACACCATTCACACCTTGATATGTATAAATAACATAAAATAAAAAAATTGATTAAAAAAAAAGAGTGAACAGTTTGTGACCCAAGGTCCACTAATGGCTTTTAACTTCATTTCATGCAGTTTTCAATTGAATTTCAAAAATCCTAGGCAAGTAATCTATTCAGACCCTAGTGGAATCTGTCCCTTCTCTTGCAGGAGAAAACAGTATCAGAAAAGAAAAGAAAAGGAAATTGAATATGGGGTGGCAAAATAAACAGAGAGGAAAAAAAGAGGGGGCTTCTCGTCTCATTAATATGTAGCCTCAGTATACCTGCCACATCTCTGAGGGAACATCACTGTAAATAAAATGATTGCCCATCCTTTATATATATCCTTTATATATATCGTGCATGGAAATCTTGCCAGGCTCAAGACTGACTCAGCCTTCCATCCTTTTTAAGGTAGGTAAATTGAGGATCCAGTTTGTGGGGGCAATAAGCTGACTTTGTAAAAATATACAAAAGTATGAAGGCTATTGCTTAATGCATTGTAAGCCGCCCTGAGTCTCCGGAGAAGGGCAGCATATAAATCAAATTAAATAATAATAATAATGATCAGAGAACAGGAGATGGATGGATGCTTGTATCCTTTTCCCATAATCAATTATTTTGCCCTATATTTGTACTGGTCAATTTAGCATGTTTCTAGCAGATAGGAAATATATCCTTAGGGTCAGTGGTGGGTTGCCCCCGGTTCAGACCAGTTCGCAAGAACTGGTAGTAAAACCAGTGGAGGCTCCGCCCCCCACCCCCTGCCCCCCGCCCCCGCCCCAGATGTTGTCATTGGTGATCCGCGCATGCGCAGAAGCGTGATCCCATTGTGAACCAGTAGTAAAGGTAAGTAGAACACACCCATGCTTAGGGTGGCCTGCCATGCTCAGACACTATATTTTCATTGCTCTATATGAGAAGGAGTTTAGATTTCTTTGCAATGATCAGACGATTGCATTAAAACTTATACACATGGCAAGGAAAAGGAGAGAGAGAGAGTAGAATTTTTAAAAGTTGTTACACTTTTGCATAATAGTAAAATCAAAACTGGATCTCATTCAAAATAAGCAGATGCCTGTTTTGTCAAGGCAATCTATGCTATAGTATCCTTTGTTTTATTTATTTTTTTTTGTATAATGAGAAAATATCATGGACACAACAGAAGAAATCATGTATTGCACAGAGAGAAGATTGTACACTACTAAAAATGCTGGAGTCTTGCTAACCACCAAAAAATCCACTTTGCCCTGTGGCCAAATTTCCCTGGTGGTGTAAGTGGATGCAATAATCAAATTATGCAGTGAGTGAGATCACAAGGGTTCCTATGAGTAAATGTAATCAGATTTCAAGACTGCAGTATATTTCTCAGAAAGCTTAACCCTGTTTCATAAATGATAATATTAGCTAAAATAAAGCAACAGTTTCCCTATTAGTTATACACCATGTTGTTAGATAATTCTTTTGACAAGATTAGAAGAGAGAGAAAGCTCACTGACTAAGAATGAATAGAAACAAATCTTTCTAATTACAGTAATTATGATTTCTTGCTTGGTAAAATGCATAGCAGAATTGGTATCAAACTCGCTGCTCCCAAACTCCCAGAATACAAAGTCCATAACAATCCATAATGACAGCGGGGTGTTCAAAGTAGAATAGTACAAAAGACTATTTGAATCCAAATGGTTCTACAAGTACAAAACAGAAGATTTTCTGTTCTTTGTTTTTCATTCATTTATATTGGTTATAGGATTTAAATTTGATATCCACCTCAGAGTAAGTGCAATCATTAACTATTAAGTCATGACCTCAGTTGGAGAAAGTTTGTCCAATCAGAAAGTTACAATGGCTGCTTAATATAAGGACTTCTTCTCCTTCTGTTTCTTTCCTCAGTTTAGAGAAGCCAAACAAGAATTAAGAAAATTGGAAAGGGAAAAAATATACCACATCAAAAATTGCAGTATTTTATCAGTGGGTGAGAACTCTTGCTATATTAGACAACTGGGAAAGCATGTGAGATAGATAACCCTATGAAGACATTTCATAGTCACCGGGACTCTCACAAAATGGCAGCAAGGAAAAGATGACAAAATGACCCCTATAGTGAATGTTGCCACTGACAAAAAATATTCACCGGAAAATAAGCTGAAAAATTTGTTCCCTGACACTCCATTTAGTCCCTATCATATCCTATTTGGAGAAGTGGGTACATTTTCAGATAGAAAAACCCAATCATTATTTTTTTATTTTTTAAGGATGCTTATAGAGCCTATAGAATGGAATGGAATGGAATGGAATGGAATGGAATGGAATGGAATAGAATAGAATAGAATAGAATAGAATAGAATAGAATAGAATTCTTTATTGGCCAAGTGTGATTGGACACGCAAGGAATTTGTCTTTGGTGCATAAAAAGACAAGATACATTCATCAAGAATCATAAGGTACAACACTTAAGGTACAAGACTAGTGATAGTCTAAGGGTACAAATAAGCAATCAAATCATACTAGGAAACAATCTATATCAACATAAATCATAAGGATACAAGCAACAAATTTACAGTCATGCAGTCATAAGTGGGAGGAGATGGGTGATAGGAACGATGAGAAGATTAATAGTAATAGTAATGCAGCCTAATGTGAATACTTTGACAGTGTTGAGGGAATTATTTGTTTAGCAGAGTGATGGCATTCGGGAAAAAACTGTTCTTGTGTCTAGTTGTCTTGGTGTGCAGTGCTCTATAGCGTCATTTTGAGGGTAGAAGTTGAAACAATTTGGGTGGTCTAAAAATAATTTTAGAAATATATGATAGTACAGGCTGACATTTTGTTTTGCTGTGTGTGCCAGCAGCCTATTTATTTATTTGATAAGTAAAAGAATCTAAATAAATAGCTGAGGCTGGAAGCCTGATGAGCAGGCTGCCCCAACTATTTATTCTGCCTATCTCTGGCTTAAATGATGGGGACTGCGGAACTGTCAAGAAAGCCAAGAAGGGGGAGAAAGTAGCAATTAGGATAGCAATGATAATGGTGAAGCAACAATGACAAATTGTAAAAAAAAGAGCCAGATGGCAAGGTGAGCCACTGCTGGCCTTTTCAATTAAAATTAACATTTGAGAATGTGCACAATAGTCCATGGTTCTAGGCATTTGCTGAATGGGAACTATAATAGTGAAATTTGTTTACCCAGTGGCAATGTGATACTGAATACCAGTTTCTAGAGGCACCACAACAGTCTAGAAATCGTGGAGGTATTATTTATGCCTCTTCAAGGAAGGTGTGCTTTGTGGCAAGAAGATTCTTGCTTCTTGTTATGGAGACCACGTTATTGGTATCATTCAGGCATACCAATAACACAATTGCCCTTCTTGAAACTTTTCGAGTCACTTTGCATGCTTTTTCCACACTTCCAGTAGGTGGGAAAAGCTTTGTACGTATGTAAAAGGTTTTTCTGTCACTTTCAATAAGTGTGAGACAGTAAATGTGAAATGAATCAATGTGGCAGGGTTTGTTTGGGTTTTTTTTTTTTTTTTTGCTTTAGAAGCATTGCTTCATAAAACAATTTCAAAAAGATATTGTCAAATATTGTCAAAGAGAAATGCTTCCTTTGTTTGGCTGCTATGAAGCAGGGAAGGGCAAGCAGTTGGATTAGATGCAGTCTTAATTTAATCAATCATTTTGAGTTTCATCAGCCAAACAAACTCAATATTCAATATTGACTTCAATATATCATCTAATAAATAGGATAACTAGTTATTGACTTTTCCCTATTCAACAGAGATTCTATATTTCTATAACATATGCAGCAGCTTTTTCTTAGCCTAGTTTAGTTTACTGACGTATTTAATGTCAGAGGTATTTTTATAATAATTGATTATTTGGATATGCATTCGTTTATGCATTGGTTTTCACCATACAGAATTATTCTGTTCAATAAAATTCCTTCGTCTATTAAATTAAAAAAGAAGCATCCTGTTGAAGGGGCATATAAATACTCGAAGGTCTTATCATTTTCATGGAGAATGAGAATTATTACCAAGTATGTCTGGATAGTAGGCAGTTAAAAGTGGCCTTAAAACTAATGACACAGGGTATAGGTCCTGGAAGAGTTGCCATGTAATTTTTCATTGGCTGTGACAGCACATAAAAATGTAGTCAACCATAACATCCTAATGTATAGATCCAGCCAATTCAGAATGGTGAGGAGATTATGAGTAACAGAGTAAAGAGTAAAGTGGACAGAGAATACTGGTACATAAATTCTCCTTGCTTTTCTAAATTAACATATCCCACCCCCCTGTTTTTAGGCTTAATCATTTTCCTGTTTCAGTGGCAAAACTAAATACAAATAAACTATGTATATTTGCTACTCATAAATTTTCTTGAAGATAGTTCACCCACACTATATTAGATGAGGCCATATCCACTTCTAATTACACTGATTCTCGTAGACTGATCTTAAATCAAACTCAAGCTTAAAGCTTGAATTAAGGAGTAACTTCCTAACAGTAAGGACAATTAACCAGTGGAACAGCTTGCCTTCAGAAATTGTGGGTGCTCAATCACTGGATGTTTTTAAGAAGAGACTAGACAGTCACTTGTCTGAAATGGTATAGGTTCTCCTGCTTGAGCAGGGCGCTGGACTAGAAGACCTCCAAGGTCCCTTCCAGATCTATTCTATTCTATTCTATTCTATTCTATTCTATTCTATTCTATTCTATTCTATTCTATTCTATTCTATTCTATTCTATTCTATTCTATTCCATTCCATTCCATTCCATTCCATTCCATTCCATTCCATTCCATTCTTGTTTCTGAGCTTCAAAGTCTCTCTTCTCAGTTCCCCACGAGATTCAAATGGTCCCCACACTACTGATTTTTTAAAGGCCCTGAAGATCTGGATTTTTGCCCAGCCCTTTGGAGCATGATTGAAGATCCCTTATCTTTATTTCTTTCTTCCCATCTGGAATTGTTCTCTCTGCCATTTTTGCTCTTCTTTGATTTTATTGTTTTCTTGTTTGAATGCTTTTACCAATTTGAAAACTGCCTGGAATCACTGGGAATCAGGCAGCGTGTACATGTCAACAACAACAATAATGATAATGATAGTGGGTTAATAATTGGCTTAATTGTCAAATGAAGAAGAAAGCCTTTTTCATACAATACCTTCTAATTGTATGAAGATGCTTATAGGGAAGAGGTGAAGCTTCTGGTGGACTGGTGCAATAAAAGTAACCTGGTTCTAAATGTTGATAAAACAAAGGAGATTATTGTAGATTTTAAAAAGATCCGATATAGTCATTCTCCACTCAGTATAAAGGATGCAGCTGTAGAGGTGGTCAACAGTATTAAGTATCTGGGGGTGCAGATAACTAACAATATGAATTGGTCATCCTTAGTCAGTGGTGGGATTCAAATAATTTAACAACCGGTTCTCTGCCCTAATGATTTCTTCCAACAACCAGTTTGCCAGACTGCTCAGAAAATTAACAACCGGTTCTCCTGAAGTGGTGCGAACTGGCTGAATCCCACTACTGTCCTTAGTGAAGCGTGCAAACCAGCCTCTGCATTTCCTGCATCTGATGAGGAGAGCACATCTTTCTCCTTCTGTCTTGGCCCCTTTTTACAGAAACACGATTGAGAGTTTTTAAACAAACTTCATCACTGTTTCGTTTGTTACCAGCAGTGTCTCAGATAGAAAGTCCATTCAGAGAGTGGTAAGGACAGCCGAGAAGATTATAGGAAGCTCGCATCCTGTTATTCAGGATACTGCTTATAAGTGCTACATAAAAGCACTGTTAGAGATCTCACACACTCACTTTATGGTCTGTTTCTGTTGCTCCCTTCTGGGAGGAGGTTCAAAGTATTCCTAGCAGGACTACCAGATTCTGTAACAGCTTTGTTCCCTATGCCATCTGCCTGGTAAACTCGTAAGATTCATTTTTCTTATCATGTACATATATACATCTGAACTAGACTATGTTGTTTCTCTGTGTCATATAATATATGTCGGTATATGCATAATTTTGTATTTATTTATTTATTTATTTTGTCATGTTTATGTAATGTCTATTGAAGGTGGTGACCCTTTGAGAGCTTGTATGCAACCAAATTTCAGTTTAATGTATGCCAATTAGTGTACATTCAAAGTAATAATAAAGTTATTCTATTCTATTCTATTCTATTCTACTCTACTCTACTCTACTCTACTCTACTCTACTCTACTCTACTCTACCCTATATTGTCCTAGACCCCATAATGTATCCACTGATGTCATTGGTTAAGCCTAATTCTTGTGTGAAAGGAAGTGTTTTTTCAGATGGTTTCTGACCAATTTCAGCAGATCCATAAATCCACATGTCCATATAATAAAAGTCCATAAATTCAGAAGCAAGGCTATTCTAGACATCTAAATAGGAGTAGGAATGCTGTTCTCCACTGCACATACTGGCTAAATACTTTCTTATTTACACCTTAGATTACATCTAAAACTGGCATTAAATATAAGTAAGGCATTACATTTAGAATAATGCAAGATAATGTTTGTTGTTACTAACTGGACAAGAAACTGAGTCAGCTTCCATTCTGAATTAGAGGTGACACCATTTTCTTACCTTTTTTATCTTGATCAGTTTGGTAAGTTTTGTGAAGTAAAACAGTTTTCTAAGCAAGAAACAATGTGATTTAACGAGAGGAGAAAACCTGAGTCTGAGTCTAAATTTAAGGGTTAAATTTAATCCTAAATTTAAAACTAAATTTAAAATTGCTGGGAAAAAATATACTGAGAAGTACTATGGACTAATATCGGGATCAAAGTATCAGAATATTTGTCCCTATTGGTTCCATGATTGAACAAGGAAAAATTAACATCAAGGTGTTTGAGTTCTGGCAAGGAACACAAAGGTGACAATGATTTTGGGACAATACGGTACATTTCTCTGGAAAGAACAGCAGCATTTCAGATATTTGTGATTCCTTGACTGTCATAGAGTTTCCTGGTTAACCATTACAAAACACATTTCAGATAGAAATCCCTACAATATAAGGAGGTTATGCTAACTAGACACCTGCATAGTCACTACAGTGGTGTCCACAATAATTACTAGTCATATCCCAAATCAGATTTTTCATAACAACTGAGAAAACAGACCTGATACATTGTAACAGTTACACAACATACATTGAAATGTGAGTAATCAAGTGATGAAAGCCATAAAATAAGTTGCATTAAGTGCATGAAATACAGATTGTTGCAAGAAAGTTGATAAAAACAGCTTCTCTACAATAGCTGTAATATACATAAGTATTTGCTATGTGAATAAATGCTGCCATGTTGTGATATATCATGGCTGCTTGAATATAATGAACAGTTATTCATAACTTGTTTACTCAGTCCACATTGGCAATTGTTCCTTTCTGTGCCACGTACTTAACACGTACTCATATTCCCATTCTTCACAATATTTTGTCCTGGAGAGCAAATGTACAGTATGAAATTTCAAACTTGCTGTGAAATATTTCTGCCTTGGTTACAGTTAATGTAATGCCTAGAAAGGTCGTGTATTTCAAGATATGCAATAATTAATACTATATAGTTGTGTGACACTGAGTTTGGGATATTTTTGCCATGACCATCCAATCAGCTGCTCTCCCAATTAATGAACCCTTGTCATTCGTAGTACACAATGTCCAGTGACTCAGCCAACCAGGAAAATAGTCATTTTCTAAGTTCAAAGGAAGTTGGGAGCATCACTTCCTGGTATTAATTGTCTCCTTTTCCAAGGTTCTGCTTCCTCCTCCTTCTCAACAGAATCAGGTTAAACAAGCCAACTGATTTCTTTCTAACTTTCAGTAGCAATTTCCCCTTATGCTGTAATGAAGCAGACAGCAACTAAAATTATTACAACAAAATTCCATCCTGTTATACTTTTCAGTCAGTGGCCAGGAAGAAAAGATTAAAGACTCAAAGAAGAAAAATATGTGCCAGATTCCCAGCAGTTAAATTTACTAAATACTCTGCAGGTGTTCAACTACAAGTATATCTAGTTTGATCTTTTTCTGTGTTTAAAAAGCCATTTTAAAAAATCCATTCAGCATAGCATACATTTTGGTAATTAGCATATCCTTAGTCAAACTAAATAAACTAATAAAACATCCTAGCACCATTTAGAAGTTGTCCCCTCAAGAAATGTGGTTGCTATTTATTCATGTATTTATTTATTTTGGACTTGATTCATTTTGGGCCTCATAAAAAGTTAATGTTGCCAAGGCCAAGCCATTCCTCTTTATCTGTAGAAAAACAATCACTTTTAATAAAAATGACCAGGAAAAAAACCTGCCGCTGTGCATCTGAAATGTATACTTTTAGCGCCTGTTAACCTGTAATTCTCCTACATTGACATAACTAATTATGCCAATTTGTGTTTTGATTGTTCAGGCAAAAATGCCAGGGAACCAATTTGTCCTACTAGATAATCACAGAATTCATTCTCAGTTGTACATATAGGAAATTATCAGAGGACATCTCAGTTATTATCCATATTCAATCCTTTTACAAACAAGCTATTTTAAAGCATTCTATTCTATTTACTAACTTGTTTAAATGTATATAAATGTAACACTGAAATAAAAATGGAAAAAGGAATGTTTAATTCATACTGTATATACATGCCACACTAGCACAAAGTGTTAAATCACACTTCCAATGTAATCTACCAAATCCCTGCATGGATTGCCCCTGTGACTATGTAGAACAGATGGGGGGATGGGGAAGCTTCTGGAATCTGTATCTTTTGACAGCTGTGACTAGGGGGGGCTTTCTATCGCCTGATTTACCAGTTACGTCCCTTTCTGGTTTGGGACTCCTTATGCGCAGTCACTCATGCCCTAGTCACATCCCGTCTGGACTATTGTAACGCTCTCTACATGGGGCTCCCCTTGAAGAGCATCCGGAGGCTCCAACTGGTCCAGAATGTGGCCGCGTGGGTAATTATGAGAGCGACCCGACGCTCCCATGTAACACCGCTCCTGCCCGAGCTACACTGGCTCCCGGTGGTCTTTCGGGTGCGATTCAAGGTGTTGGTTGCCACCTTTAAAGCGCTCCATGGCATCGACCCTGGGTATCTACGAGACCGCCTTCTGCCACCGATAGCCTCCCATTGACCGGTACTCTCCCACAGAGAGGGGCTCCTCCGGGTGCTGTCAGCTAGACAATGCTGACTGATGACCCCCAGGGGGAGAGCATTCTCTGTGGGGGCCCCTACCTTCTGGAATGAGCTGCCCCTGGAAATTCATAGGATTACCGACCTGCGTATCTTTCGCCGTGCCCTAAAAACATTACTATTCCAACAAGCAGGGCTGGCCTAAATAATAATAATAATAATATTTTTACTTTTTTTAATGGGTTGTTTTATTAGAATTTTTGGCCAATTGATTTAATTGTTTTAACTTGTTTTTAATTTTTCTATTGTCATGGTTTTATTTCTGGCTGTACACCGCCCTGAGTCCTTTGGGAGAAGGGCGGTATAGAAATTTAATAAAATAAAATAAAATAAATAAATATTTTGTACAATTAAGAAAAATTCAGCTATAACTTTTTTCCCCCAATAACACCAATTGGATCAGACTTGGGTAACATTCAGGGCTGAACTGGAGCAATTAAATCCTGAAAAGAATACAATGGCAAACCCAGTGATACGGTGTTGTGCAGAAATATTAATTGTCTGTGTGTAACTGTGATTATCATACCTATAATTTTATTTTTAAAAATTGCCTTTTCTCTAAAGAAAGGCAACATTCTAAATTCAATTGTCAGAGCACTTGTCCCAAATAGATAATTGCGATTTGTTTTAATTTTTACAGATACTTGCAGGGCAAATCCCACTTAATACATAATGAAATGAAAAGCTTGAATTTTACTTTATTCTTCATGATATGCGTTGAACTCATCTATAGAGGATTGCTTAAACTCATTTCAAAAGCTATAAAAATGGCTGAACTAAATTCCTTGTTCCCGAATGATATACTAATCTACTGCTGATAAATGTTTTTTATTATGCTATTTTATATGCAATTGTAAAAAACAAAAAAACAAAAACCCAACCAAAATCATATACTCAAACCTTTTCAATCCAGTCAATGCCTTTGGGCATAACCACATAAAGCTGCAGAATTAATAGGATCAAATATCCAAGTTAGCTCCCATTGCTTCCTAAATTTCTGACTTCGGAATTATATGACAAATATTAGTCACAAACTCTAAGAGCAGCTGAGGAGGACATTGAAAATGGAAAGACAGTACCAAAGTTTAACTTTGCTTCACAATGTGCTTCTTTGTTCCTCCACCACATGTAGGAAAAAGCCACATGTCAAACAGATGTTTTGAAAGACTTGATATCTTAGATAAGGGTGATTTCATAACTACCCATAGGGAGAGGTTTAGTATTTCCTCCTCTTCTCAGCATGGATTCCTATCCAGAGCTGTTTATTCTGGAGAATGCACAGTACCTATTGTGCTACCTACACATTATGGAGGTATTTTACTCCAAAATATATAGAGCTGCCATTCCAATTTCTTTTCATAAAAGCCCCTAAGACCATTTTGTTTGGCAGGTTTTGAAAGTTAGTGATGAGGATGGATATCTTGAGAAAATTATTATTTTCTTATCTATGTAAGCAACTTAATTAGATGAGGTTTGCTTGATTATTTTTGTTAGGATTAATATACATATATATATATATATGTAGGTCTTTGATTATTCGGGTCTTCTCCCACGTAAACTTGGAAGTGTCTTGGCGACGTTTCGACGAAGTCTCATTCGTCATCTTCAGGCTGGTGTTCTCGACGAATGAGACTTCGTCGAAACGTCGCCAAGACACTTCCAAGTTTACGTGGGAGAAGACCCGAATAACCAAAGACCTACATACAAACACCCGCGAAAACCTGAGAGAATATATATAAATATATATATATATATATTTGTTGTTTCATTATAAAGTGTTTTTTCATTGAATCTCTGAAGTGTAGTGATATAAGCACAATTATTAGAAGAATAGAGTTGAAGGGGACCTTGGAGGTCTTCTAATCCAACCCATAGTCCTACCCTATACTATTGTATTTTATTGCAATAAATGTTTTTCATAAGAAAGATGTTAGAGGTGAATTTTTTATTTCACCTCAGAAAAACTTTGCAGTTATGCGGCTTCTCCACTAGATAAAAATGTTTAGTACATATTAGCATTCAACCTATGTTCTTTAAAATAGTGTTCCTCAACCTTTCCAGCTTTGTGGACGGGCATGTGGGGGATGGAGAGGGGATGGTTTCATGCTAATGGTGGACAAGCACACACATGCATGTAGCTCCATTTGGCCATCCTCCAAATGGAGCATGCATGCATATGCTTGCTCATTGCTTGTGCAAGGGGAGATGCATGCACACGCACTCACCCACTGCTTCAGGTGGCCTGGTTTTGAACAGCTCACAGCACGGTAGTGGGCCACAGTTTGGGGGTTGGGGACTCCTGTTTTAAAATATATAATTTGTATCAGGTTGAGACTGATAAGTAATACATTTAGTTACATGAAGAGTGAACTTGTGACTGGTAAGAAGCCCCTTATAATTAGTTTTCATTCTCTTGCCTCAGTTTTGGTGGCCCTCCTGAGCTCCCTTTTCGCTGGTAGAGGGTTTCAGGAGGCCATCCGATCTGAAAATGGAGTTCGGGAGCCCGTATTCAGTGGCAGAGCACTTGGGCCACCACAGGTGCCCCTGGCCATGCCCACCCTTGCCACTGAGGTCAAACACAAACCTGATCCAGCCCTCAATGAAATCGAGTTTGACACCCTTGGTGTATGTTATCTCACTTATAGTAGCAAGTCCTCCAGGGTAGTAAATCAAAATACTTCTACCATGCCCTCCTGAATTATCATCTAGGACAGCTGCCATGTAAGTGACTTGGTATTCAGAAATCATTGTTAACAAAACAGATAATCACTTTAATTATTTCCAAAAGAATGATTAGCGAAAACCTAAGTCCCTATCCTTGTCCACTGCTTTGCAAAATGTGTACAACTTTGATAGATGAAAAACCATAAGTTTAGATTTTGATTCAGAACTAGTCAGACACTGCATGCAAGGAAATCAAGTATTTCCAGAGAGAAAGAGAAATAGGTATACTATTAAAATGGCCAATAATTATTGCTGCTAACTATATATAAGAGTCGAGGTGGTGCAGTGGTTAGAGTGTAGTACTGCAGCTACTTCAGCTGACTGCTAGTTCAGGAGATCAGCGGATCAAATCTCACCGACTCAAGGTTGACTCAGCATTCCATCCTTCTGAGGTGGGTAAAATGAGGATCCAGATTGTTAGGGGGCAATATGCTATTTAGTATACTGTCTTTGGTGTAAGCCACCCAAAGTCCTTGGAGAGTGGGCGGCATAGAAATATGACAAACAAACAAACAAACAAATAAATAAATAAATAAATATTCCTGTAATCCAATAATCTCCTTCAGTAATGCATTCAATTTGTCTATCCAGCAATGGTGGATTGGCTCCACTTTCGCAAATTCAAACACGTTTGGCTAGTTAACAATTCCATGAAATTCATTCTGATCTTTTGCATGTGTACAAGAATTGACAGTATACAAGAATAGACAATTCCAAAATAGCATTACTAGCAAATTAAAACTTAAGATGCTGTCAAACTCTGTGATAAATGATGTAAAATTCATAGGATAAATAAAGATATAAAGATTATATCAGACGTCTGCATGCAATAAACAGTTCAAAGGTTGACTTTCAGACATATGGTAAAATGTTCATTGTAAAATCATGCAAAAACAGCATTTACAAAGGAGAGGAAAACTATGACCCAGATGTGATGATATAAACACATGAATGCTGCAACTTATGTATTTGAGTCTGATATCCTGACACAAGTATGTGGTGTTTATTTAATTACATCATTGTGTGTGTGTGTGTGTGTGTGTGTTGTCATGTCAGCATTGTTGCAGTTTGTTATAGACAATACTGAGGGAGATAAAACTCCAATTCCAGAGTTGCTAAGCAATCTGGTGTCCTGAATCACGCGTATCATGTAACATGCTTTACTTCTCTAAAGCAATTGAAATATAAACTTTCCTTAAAGCTAACTAATACAAAATTTTCTCATATTAAGTATAGTCTCAGCGAAACTTAACCCAATAATAAACCATATAAAACATCCTATTAAACAGGATCATTAATCATTAGTCAAATGATTAATTCTTTCCCCTCTCAAAATGTGTATCTCTTCTGTGGAACGTGTGCTTTACTTATGCCATAGGCTAGGAGATTTTAATGACATACTGAAAAATCATTACTGGACTAATGTGTCAAAACTCTGCTCTATGCTATCTCATGTTTCAGAAAGCCCCAGCCAGACTTTAGCGTGGTTATTCTAAGAAAGATAAAAAAATTAGCAATTACAAAATTCAAATAATAGTAATAACACTTGAGGATTCCTAACTCTCAGAAATCCATTCAATTCTGAAATTTATATAGTGTAACTATTATGGTAGTACAGGCCAAATTTAAAGATAATAAATCCACAAGCCTGAATTTATAAAACAACAGATATATTTTGATGAGAACCAAAATATTTCAGGTTCAAAGACTCAAAACTTTTTTTTAAATAAAGTCTCTTCAAATGACTGTTTCACATAATACCTTTTTCTTTTTACATGAAGGTGAGTAAATAGTGGAACATTTGAAGAATGAGGACTGTATTATTTCATCATAAAGATATGAAAGGGAAGGTTATTTGCATAGTAATTAGTCTATAAATGGGCTTAGAGCAGGAAATGTACAGATATGTTCCTATTGAGAAATTAAAATGATGCAGGAAGAAAGAAGAGTGCATTATGACACTTACTGAATACTGAAACTTAATTCTGTTTGGAAAAGGGAAATTAAAAATGGATATATTTCCCATAAAGAGCATCTTAATTAAGAATCTTACTCTTCAAATAATTAAAATATTTTAAAATGCATAATATATAAATATGTAACATGTTGCATATGTATGTATTGTGTATACATTTTAGCTAGCCTGCCGCAAACATACTTCTGAACAACTGTCTTTGAAGCAAGGTTACAATCCTCCTTTCTTATACCTCCCTCTTTGTTTCCTAAAACAACCCAGCTTTGATCAACTTGTGACAACCAGATGAAGAAATATATGTTCACTGCATGCTATTGATCCATTATGCCTGTGTGTGATTTTCAACTTTTTCATACAAAATTGTTCTTGAAACTGAATACTCTAACATGAAAGACAAGGCAGATAGACATCAAAGAAGTTATTACATGTTAATTTCCTTGCTTGATCACCCCAATACACGGAAACATTCTTGTATTTCTATAGGAATATCCATAAAAGCTACTTATAATTCTGTAGGAGTGTCCATAAAAGCCTCTTGCTTAAGACCATTAGCTTTTTTTCTGTCAGTCAATGTAAGAATTCCAAACAGAGAAGAGACAGAAGGCAACTGGTCTCCATTCCCATTCTTCGTTTTGCCACTATAGCTTTACACAATGAAATCATGTTAAAAGAAGTAAGTTGGTCTTCATGAAAAGAGCCATGATCCTGATCCTCTTGCTGGTGGAGAATGTTTGAGGGTTTGGCTTCTAGAGGAGATCATCTAAGAGGTGTGGAGTTAAACTTTTTTTAAATTTAGTTTGTCAAACATGTACAAGATAACAGGTATAAGTATAAACATGGACATGAACACAGGAAATGAATACGAATAAATGGGGACAGTAGGACAGGGATGGTAGGCACGCTTGTGCCCTTATGCACGCCCTCTTTACAGATTTCTTAGGAATGGGGTGAGGTCCACAGTGAACAGTTTAGGGTTGAAGCTGTGAGGGTTTGAGGATGTAACAATGGAGTCAGGTAGAGCATTCCAGGCATTGACCACTCTGTTGCTGAAGTCGTTTTTTCTTCAATCAAGTTTGGAGAGGTTTACCTTGAGTTTGTATCTATTGTTTGCCCGTGTATTAATGAGGCTAAAGCTGAAGTAGTCATTGACAGGCAGGACGTTGTAGCAGACAATTTTGTGTACTATGCTTAGGTCAGACCGTAGGCAGTGTAGTTCCAGGTTGTCCAAGCCCAAAATTTTGAGCCTAGTGGCATAAGGGATTTTATTATGAGCAGAGGAGTGGAGTACTCTTCTCGTGAAATACCTCTGGACCCGCTCAATTGTATTAATATCCAATATACAGTGTGGATCCCAGACAGATGAGCTGTATTTGAGAATTGGTCTGGCAAAGGTTTTTTATGCCCTAGTTTGCAGTATAATGTTACCAGAGAAGAAGCTTCACAAAATAAAGTTAACAACTTTTAATGTCTTTTTGGCAATGCTGTTACAATGAGCTCTGGGGCTTAGATCATTTGAGACGAGGGTCATCTACGAAGTCGTATCCGCCCAACATGTTTTTGGTGTTCTGATTTTTGTTGCCAATGTGTAAGACAGAGCATTTGTTAGTTGAGATTTGGAGTTGCCAAATGCGCAACCGTTCTGACACATAATCAAGATCACTTTGTAGGGCAGCAGCATTGTTGGTGGTGTTGAATATTTTTATGTCATCAATCTTGTTATGTAATTTGCGATTTGGTTCATGCAATGGTATTAAACTTTTGAGAGGCCTTGGAGGAAGCTATGGTGTACCCTCTCTTCAAGAAGTCATCCAATAGTCTTGGCTAACTATCTTCCTTTTTTAAGAAAGGTGTTAGAGAAGATGGATGGACTTTAGCTCTAGACATCCCTGGAAGATTGTCTACGGAGATTCTCAATTATCCAATTGCATTCACTCACTTTATTCATTGATCATCTGTAGTGAAGCTGGAGTAGAAGTTCATCCTTGTGCTCTTTGATGTCTCACTGTGTTTTGATAACTGTTGACCATGTATCATTTTTGTGCAATTCCAGGTTTTGTTTCTGATGGTTGTTTGTTGCCTCTCGGACAATATTCTCCCATGTATCCCCCACCCTTATGGCATTCCATAAATTACTCAAACCTGTTTGCTCTCCAAGATCTTGGGTTAAGTTGGTTGTGTAGTCTCTTTTAGGAAGTTTAGTTTTATTTAATTTAAGACTAGGTGTTTTTTCTACTGGGCAGTTGTGTTTATGTGTATTGTTTTATTTTATGTGTAAGCTATAGTCCTATAGTCACTGAAGTATAGAATTGCCTTATGATTTAAATAAATAAATCTATAAATAAATAAGTTTTATATTTGGAAATAAATAAGTTTTATATTTGGAAATAAATAAGTTTTAAATTTATAAATAAATAAGTTTTAAGTTTTAAATTTGCAACCATATGGATTCTAAAGCTAAGCCATTATAAAAAAAGACACACTATGTTTTTGCAATTCAGCTACTACAGTATCACATTATTCACACAGTTGGTGAAATGAAAAACTTCATTATAGCTTTCAAAATTACAAAATGACTGCTGACTCTCTGGAGGTTTTGCCTTTTCTCTAAACACCTAATTCATCAACTCACTAATTTATATGCAGTTTGAGAAACATCTTCTTTTATTTAGCTCTAACTTGGCTGCAGAGTATTTTGTAAAAGTATCCTGCCTTTAATTTGCATGTTTAAAATAATTAGGAAAATCATTGGCTAATATGATTTGTTTGTAGAAATATTTCCTACTAATTGTTACTTTTCTGTTGCTGAGATTATATATATATATATATATATATATATATATATATATATATATATATATATATATATATATATATATATACATACATACATACATACATACATACATACATATATATATATATATATATATATATATATATATATATATATTTACACTGACATTGCTGATACACACACATATATATCGACATCAGTCATGTATGGCCAAAGTATTTAATCAGCAGTGTCTTGTGGCCCGCCAGTGGCCTGCGTGGATTGTGGCTGATCCCAATGACGAGGAGGCTGGTGTGGTGTCGCACTAGCAGCCAGCACAGCCGGCGCTCATGTCGGACAGTGAGGAGGCCGAAGAGGATGTGATGCCAGAGGCAGAGACTCAGCCAGGGCCTCAGAACCTCCAAAGGCTCCTTCTAGTGGAGAGAGCGAAGTGGAGGAGCCTCTCCTCAATGCTCGGGCATGCAGGGCTGCCAAAAGGCAGGAGTGGCTACTCAGGAGGAGGAGGTCTACTCGAGAGTAGGATTTGAGGATAAATGGCCACTCCCTTAGCCTATTTCAGTTGCACGCAGTTAGTGCTTTCTTGCGTCTCATTAGTACAGAGCATCTTGGAGAGCGAGCAACTTCTCATATCTGGTTTTCTGGGCTTTGTCGGACTTTGTTCTTAATAACTTTGATAAGGACCCTTTGCAAGGGAAGCCTGCATTCTTGAAAGGGGTTTGTTTGGAATTAAACAGTGTTTGCGAAGCTTGGTGTGTGTTACATTCTCTGGGAATCCGAAGCTGGGGCAGAACACAGGGTCTAGGTACAGGGTCTCCTGCTCAAGCAGGAGATTGGACTAGAAGACCTCCAAAGTCCCTTCCAACTCGGTTATTAATCTATTATCTCAGATTCATGTCACACAACTGGGAAATATATAGATTCATTCCAAGGTTTGTGTATATACATATATATCAGCACTGCTGCCACAAAGGCTCCTTCTGCTAATGGTGTGACAAAATTTTTTCAGTAGTGTTTGAACCCTTGTTTCAGCAGGTCATAGGATGCTATGTAAATGCAGTACTGTTTTTCTGATGACATGTGATAGGTATCTCAAGATGTCATTTTGGAGGGGGAGGGATTGTAGTGTCTTTACCTTCCCATCCAAAACTAAAAGCGTGCACACACACACACGTACACACACAATATGTGTACGTGTGTGTGTGTGTGCAGGAAATGTAATACATATAATACATGCAACAAATTTTCATATTCAGTGATACCTCAATTATATATATAAACCGATTAAACTAGTTCCATTTAATTCTTTCTAATTCTATCCTGCACGAACATATAACTTTTCTACTAAGCAGAAACGTGAAGCATTTCTCAGCTAAGTAACAGAAAAACAGAAACGTGTTGACCTATGAGAAAGTAATTGCTAAAACAGATTTTTGCAAAATTGCTTTTGAACATTACATTAATTCTGGATCAGCAAGTCTATTTCTTAGCAATTTCCCAGTGATGGCATTTATACATTCCTTAAATTTTATGAGTATCTTTAGATACTAAAGTAGTCCAAAACCTCAGTTAAATGCACATCTCTCTCTCCCCCTTTTCTCTCTCCCTCTCCCTCCCCCTCCCTTCCTCCCTCCCTCTCTCTCTCTGTTCATGTATTATTGGAATTCAATTTAGTTTAGACAAATAAGAGTAGAAAAAAGAAAGGGAATCAGAAAGCTATATGATTTTAGTGTGGGAGAACTCAGTTGGGCATATGCAATACAAGAAATAGTTTTCTTCTCTCTCCTTTCTTCCTTCCCCGCATAACACACCATAAATTGATATCAGTTTTTTTATTATTAATAATAAAGCATTTAATAATAAGTTATAGTTTGGCTTTCAGAGAAAATATATTAAAAGTATTAGAACATAACTAAAGATTGCTATTCAGTTTTGAGCACGGTATTATAAAAATGTATATGTTTGATGCCTTTAACAACTTAAGGCTTAGAGAGCCAAAATGTATGACTCCTAATAAAAATACACTGAAGATCATGGGGTCATTTATACTGTAGCCACATGTAGACATTTTATTTTCTCTTTCTCTTTTCTGGAGCATCTGGAATCAGGAACACTATTATTACAAGTAGAGGTAATAAGGTACAGGTTTCAGGTTCCAACTGGTAACAAATAAATTAAGGGGGAAAAACCTTAATGTCACCCTGAAAATAGCAAATTCATCACGAAGGCAAAATATTGATATCCTGCTCATTTGGAAAAAGGAGAAAACACATTCACTTCTAATCACAATAATTGCTCAAATTTATGGCAGAAGGAAAAAAAGTCTTTCAAGAAAATGGCCATAGGAGAATTGTAAAAGAAGAATATGAGGGAAATTATATAATTTATAACAGTGGCAAGCTAAAGAAGACGATACAGGGAAATGTATTTTTCATTACTTCTTGATTATCTCTTTTGTGCTTTTGTTTAAGATTCTCTTAATTTTGCTTTTACCTGGATTGTTTTTCTCTGTCCATTTACTATTCAACCCTAATGCTGGATAAAGAAGAGTAACCATATCTTTTTAATGCAAAATAAACTTGTCAAAATTATGCTCAGAAGCCTTGAAGCCTTCTTTATAACACCAGTGGTAAATAGCAAAGATAAATGAAAAGAAAGCTTTCATCTAATAAATCTCACATTGTATTTCATTAATGAGAGAAAGATCAAGGCAAAATGTATGCAATTAACTTTTATTGAAATTGAATGACAATTTTTTTTTTAGAGGTGCTTAGATTTAATACGAATGAAAAATGTGACATTAAAAAACTGGGAATACCATATGTTCTAACACAAGGATCTCCAACCTTGGCAACTTTAAGCCTGGTGGACTTCAACTCCCAGAATTCAAAAGCAAAGCTGGCTGGGGAATTCTGGGAATTGAAGTCCTCCAGGCTTAAAGTTACCAAGGTTGGAGGCCCCTGTTCTCACGGATCAAATTGTAGATCATTATAACCAATAATGTCCTAAAGAGAGCCCAGCAACATTCTGACAATATACAAATACTGAGTATTGAAATCTAGGCTTGTTGGTTTGCACTCTCTTTCTTTCTGGAATGGAAGTTCTACTTGTTGACAAAAATAGGCTATTTAGGATAATAAGTGTTTGGTGGAAGAGACTGGAAGGGATAAGCTTATCTTTGCTGAATGCCTTCTGGTTGGCTGCTCCCTCCATGTCGATCATGTTAAGAATTGCAACATTCTCCCCATTATCCCCACAACACTATTTTGTTAAAGCACCTAGAAAATGCTATAAATAGTCCAAAAGTGCCCAACAGCTACAAAAGTTTGACTCTTCTTTTAATATAGTGAGGCTAGGTATACCAGTCATCCATGTATTATTATGTGATTACACAGCCATCACGAGGAGCATTGTGTCAGATAAGACTACAAGCCAATATAATCCAGGTATTCCATTCACCTGCTCATCTATACTGTTAATCATTTGAACTGGTAGCCAGAATCACTCCATTACGATAAAGAAAATGACAATAAGCTATGAAAGTCAATAGGGAGTATAGAAAGAACTACTATATCCTGGCATTTTGATTTCTCTTACAAAAGATTGTAGAATCTTCTCCTTTTACTGACCCACTATAGTTTTAAACAAACATACCAAATTCCTTGTAGAGTTTGATCAATGCTTAGGTACAATGTATATTGATGATTTGAAATTAAGTACCGGTATGTTTGAAATCAAATGCAGATGCTCAAAGACTGCCTTAATGCTTCAGGCAGGGGTATGCAATTCCACAGTTCATGAAATGTTATTAAATTGTGCATATCCAACTATGGATATTTAATAGCTTCATGAAAAAGATTCAGAAATATTTGATTAAATATAGAAATTTTATAAGTGAAATGTCTTATTACAGTTAAATAAGCAGACTATGACTACAGTTTTGGGAAAAACCTGGATTGGTTACCAGTGGTGGTATTCAATTTTTTTTACTGCGGGTTCTGTGGGTGTGGATTGGTGGGCATGGCAGGGGAAGGATACTATAAAATCCCCATTCCCACCCCACTCCAGGGGAAGGATACTGCTGCCTCCCGAGTCCCAGCTGATTGGAGTACCAGCTGATTGTCTGGGTCTTCTTTTATTGCCCTGCACAGGAGAATGGAGCTGGAAAGCAGGTTAGTGGGGTGGGGAAGGAATGGGTATTTTACAGTATCCTTCCCCTGGAGTGGGGTGGGAGTGGGGATTTTATAGTATTTTATAGATGGGGGTGGGGTGGTATTTACCGGTTGTCCAAACTACTCAAAATTTCCGCTACTGGTTCTTCAGAACCTGTCAGAACTGGCTGAATACCAACTCTGCTGATTACACATGATTTGAATTTATAAACTTATCTATATATACAAATGAAACACATTACAGAAACAATAATTGTATGTATATGCATTTAATGCACTCCCACAAACCTGCAATGTGTAAGCTAGTTTAATCTTATAGCACTTAATTCTTTTCCTGAGTAGGCATATTATGGGTATGGTATGGGTATAATCTGAAAAATTTCAATTCATGATGGAATATAGTACTAATTAGCGCAGCATATAACATAATGATATAACATAATGTTATACACATACACACACAGATCCTTAAGTATCCTTAGTGCAAGGTAATGCAGACCTGCATTTGGTTTTGTGAAATGTTGAATTTTAAACAAAAAGTTAAAGGCTAGGATTTTATAGCATATTGTAATAGTAATAGAGTTGGACGGGACCTCCAACTCTATTACTATTACAATATGCTATAAAATCCTAGCCTCACACAGGAGACCTCTACTAGGGATTCGAACCACCAAACTGCCAATGTTTCTGATCGACAAGCTCAGTGTCTTAGCCACTGAGCCACCTAGTCAGAATTAAAGTTGTATTAAAGTCTAGAGCTTGTTTTCAAGAATTCAGTTCAAAGATGATGATCAGATTTCAAGTCTGAATTGGTTTTCCACAATAAAATTGACTCAAAGAATTGATTTGAAGCTCTGATTAGACTTAATTTTCTGGATCAAACTAATAGTTTGAAGGGAATCCTCTTGATTGCCTTGTTGGCTCATCATAGCAAACTATACAGAAGCAGTGACTTTCAGATTTTGTCTGAAGTATAAGGCAATGGAATTTAACTATAAAAACCGCTTAAATTTTCAACTGTAAGCATCAATAACTCCCTGTCAAAACTTCTGCTGCTCCACAGAGATAGCAAACTATCCTGACTTCTACAAGCAAGTTAGCTGTAGTGAAACAGGTTAACAATCAGGAGATGCAAATTCTAGTCTGTCCAGTTGGGTGACCTTTGTTTGGACATTCTCTCTGAGCCTTCGGAAGAAGGCAATGGCAAAATACTTCTGAAAATCTTGCCAAGAAAACTGCAGTGACTTATCTACATAGTTGCCTGGAGTTAAGACTGACTTGAAGGCACGTACGCACGTGCACATACATACATACATACATACATACATACATACATACACAGAGAGATCCGGAGCTCTATAAAGGTAAAGGTTCCCCTCGCATATATGTGCTAGTCGTTCCCGACTCTAGGGGGCGGTGCTCATCTACATTTCAAAGCCAAAGAGCCAGTGCTGTCCAAAGATGTCTCTGTGATCATGTGGCCGGCATGACTAAATGCCAAAGGTGCATGGAATGCTGTTACCCTATTTTTCTACTTGCATTTTTTATGTGCTTTTGAACTGCTAGGTTGGCAGAAGCTGGAACAAGTAACAGGAGCTCACCCCATTACGCGGCACTAGGGATTCAAACCGCCGAACTTTCGATCGACAAGCTCAGCATCTTAGCCACTGAGCCATCACGTCCCTTTTTTAGGAGTTCTATAACAATATGTAAATACAACTTTTAATTCAATCATTTACTTTCCTAGTTTATAATCCATGTTCCTTGACAAGGTATCAAATTGAATTCAGTTTTTAAATGGCAAAATGCTACTTTCCTCCATAGGGAATATCCTTTGGTCTTGCAGATTTTGGCTTTCAAAGTCTGAGGCAACTTGTCTCTGCTGGTTCTCGCTCATGCTTATGACAGTGGCTTCACACCAGAAGGCAGGTATAGCAAATGTACTGAAAACTGCTTTCCTCAATTCTTAATAATTTTCAGCAGGCTTTTCCCCTCTTCCAGTTATCACAAGTGCTGGTTGAGGCACAGGAAGCAATTTAGAGTATCATCCATAGAACCATATCACCATTTTCTTTCAACAAAGAGAACTGCCTTGCTTCCACAGCGTGAGATTCTTTGCTGAGGCAAATCCAAACAAGTCCTCACAATGATATTAGAAAATCAGTGCCACTTTTTCCTGCTTCTTTTATTTCTTACTTCCTTGTAATTTACAGGTCGAGGAATCCCAGCTCTCTCTAGCTTAATCATGTTGTTCTTTCAACACCCTTTGACTTTTTTAAAAAATATTATTATGTTCAATCATGTCTGAATCTCAGAGACTGTCCTAACAAGTCCCTGCAGTTTCCTGGCAAGATTTTTCAGAAGTGGTTTGCCATTTCCTCCTTCCTAAGGATGAGAGTGGGATGCAGTGGCTCAGTGGCTAAGATGCTGAGCTTGTCAATCGAAAGGTCGGCAGTTCAGTGGTTTGAATTCATAGCGTCACATAATGGAGTGAGCTCCCATTACTTGTCCCAGCTTCTCCCAACGTAGCAGTTTGAAATCACGTAAAAAAAAATGCAAGTAGAAAAATAGGGGTCACCTTTGGTGGGAAGGTGCACCTTTGGCATTTAGTCATGCCGACCACATGGCCACGGAGACGTCTTCGGACAGCGCTGGCTCTTCGGCTTTTAAATGGAGATGAGCACTGTCCCCTAGAGTTGGGAACAACTAGCACATATGTGCGAGGGGAACCTTTACCTGTAAGGATGAGAGAAAGTGCCTGGCCGATGGTCACTCAGGTGGCTTTGAGCCCGAGGCAAGACTAAAAACTTCCAGCCTCATGCTTTAACCACTCACTGACTCTCTTGCCTTTCATAGTAAGGTTTATTCTTCTTCTTGTTCCCTTTCTGTATTACCATTACTGTTTTTATTAGGACTACCAAACTTAATAAATTAAAATCATACAGCTCCTGAAACACATTTATTTAGTTATTAAATTTGTTTGCTGCCCATCTCATATTGAAACAACTGTGGGTGGCTTACAACATTAAAACATTAAGGTCCTAAAAGATAAATATTTCTAAAACAATAACAATGGAAATCACAATCAAATTAACATTAGGGGAGGGAGGGAACAGGATGTGTTGGCAGGAGGTGGGATTGCCTCTTAAATCATCAATCATCTCCAGCGGGATGCTCTCCCATTGGGGCTTCAAATCATTTAGCAGAACTAGGTCTTCAGCTTCTTGAAGAACATCAGAAAGATGGAAGCCAATCTTACCTCAGGGAGTCAGAGATTCAAAAAAACAGGAGCCATGGCAGAGAAAGCCTTTCTCCTGGACTCCACCAGCTGAAATTCCTTGACCAATGGGGCCGACAGCATGTCTCCTTTGCTGATGTAGAAGGTGCAGGCCAGTCCCAGTTGGATGAGATGGTGAAGTGATTTAAAGGTTATAAACCAACACTTTGAATTGCTCCCAGAAGCAGCCAGTTCAGGTCATGGATCATTAGTGTAACATGAGTCACCATAGGAACCTCATAGTATAAAATGTCATATAAAATGATAGATAGATAAAAGTTAGATCTTTGAAGAATATCCTGATCCTTGGAAAAAATGAAATCAATATAAAAAGAAGACAAAGCGGATAAACACTATCACTGATAAAGATGATGAGGCAAAAAATGGTTACTGATGGATAATCTTGACAAACTATTCTCAAAGGGATCAGGAAAATTTAGGGAAAAGCAACTATACAACAAAATTAGACCTGGCTACAAAAAAAACCCCTAGAAATCCAGAAGATACCAAAATGTTGGTTGAGGCAGGAAAAATAACCTATTATAAATAATACAACATAAAGCAATCATGCCATGATTTTACCTCAAGGGGGAAAAAGTGCAAACCATCAAGTCTCTGGGTTGCTACTGACTTATTTAAAATACTCTGCCCTGTGTTAACCAGTAAGGACATGGATCTCATTTTCAAGTGGCTGAACTCATTCACAAAGAACCATGTCTCCTTAATTAGATGCATAGACTTGAAAGATTACCGGATAATTTCACAAGACATTCCCTCTCGTATCAGGAGTCCTCACCATCTAGCAACCAACTCAAAGTCAATGTGAGCAACTATATTCAGTAAATGCTAAATACCCTATCGACTATGGTAGGAAGCTGACTAGGTGGCTCAGTGGCTAAGACACTGAACTTGTCGATAAGAAAGGTCAGCAATTCAGTGATTCAAATCCCTAGTACAAGTCTCCTGCGTAAGCAGGGGGTTGGACGAGATGACCTCCAAGGTCCCTTCCAACTAAGTTACTGTTACTGTTACTGCTTTTCCAAGCTGACAGGCCCTAAAACAATGCCACGGCCAGCATTCCACTGCACAAGAAGTCCAGAGATACCCCTCTACCTCTGGTGTGGATTTAAAAGTCACCATAAATGTAATAAATATGATTAATAATAAATAATATTTTATTTGTAGTAGAAGGAATGACACTCAGAATATGGTGATTGGCATAAAAATAACATTTTGAAATATTGAATAATTAAATAATGAAAGATTATAATTTAACATAAATATGTGTACTATTACCAGAATTATATAAGCTTGTCAAACGTAGTAAATATGATGAATATTATTTTATTTGTACTAAAATGTAAGACACTCAGGTGCCACATGGTTCACGCATTGATATGTTTGTAAAAAAATAAAAAAAATAAAAAACTTGGGGGGGAGGAGTGATTGTATATCTACCAAATTAAACCCCAACATATAAATGTATCACAGATATACCCTATAATAAAAATGATTTAAAATTTATATTTATATAAACAAAGGCTGTCAAACTCTTGGCTGTGGGCTGGATGCATCACACGCTGGCCCAACCCATGCTCATTTTAGTGAAGAGGGGAAAAGTCATGATATGTCACGTGACACTGCTGTAATGACATAAGTTTGACACCCTTGATATAAACCAACTAGATGCTTTTAGCAGACTCATAGTAATTAATAAATGCAGCATAGTCACACTATTTTTGACAATGATATCAGTGGTGGGTTTAAAAATTTTTTACTACCGGTTCTGTGGATGTGGCTTGGTGTGCGTGGCATGGCTTGGTGGGTATGGCTTGGTGTGCATGGCAGGGGAAGGATGCTGTAAAATCTCCATTCCCTCCCTAATCAGCTGGGACTTGGGAAGCAGAGAATAGATGGGGGCAGGGCCAGTCAGAATTTTTACTACCAGTTCTCCAAACTACTCAAAATTTCCGCTACCGACTCTCCAGAACTGGTCAGAACCTGCTGAAACCCACCTCTGAATGATATGTATATGAATATATGTGGGAGTTTATACATGCACACACATCCACAAGCGTTGGTGCATTTTTAGAAAAGTTATTCCTAGTAACTCAAAAAAAAAATGTAACCCTTGTGGGGTTGATAGAAAATATGAAGCAGGATGAAGCAACTGAACAAACGAAGCAGAAGCAAAATGGTGGAGGATCATATGTACGTGGTGTCCAGCCTGCCCTGCTACTGCTAAAGTCTTTAGTTATGGAGATATGGCATAATTCAGAGGGCAGTTGAATTAATTTTTGTATATTAAATGTGAGGAGTACCATTTTATCCTTATCTTGAGGCACCAAAATCCCTTAAATTGTCTTGATGTTATTTGCTTTGAGTACAATAAAAAAAAACCGAAAAAGGAAAAAAATGGATAGAAGTCGGATTGAAGAAAATTAATGAGAAGTTATACACTGAATTATATTAAAGGGTAATTTGTGTCATGAAGACCCATCCTCTTTCAGGGATTCAAATTAAATGATTCTCAACAAATATATAACTAGCTCCCACTTAAACACATCCAGAAAAAGAAACCTACCGTTTTTCTGGGTAAATGATTCCACAGTCAAACATTGTTACTATTAACAATTTTTTCTCTAACATTAAGTTGGAATATTTGAAGTTTGGAAAGCTCTTCTGACTTTAATCTGTTACTTTTGGTTGGTGTTAGTAATGACAGGAAACAGGTCTTTTATATCAGTGGTCACCAACTGGTGGTCTGCGAGAAAGTTTTGATGGTCCTCAGAAAAATTATTTGCATTATGTGGAGTGCACTAAATCAGAGGTCCTCAAACTACAACCCCTGGGACAGATTTGAGTAATGAACGCTTGTGTTACTGCAGAAAGTATCTCCTTTTGGGGTCTTTTTGTGCAGAGGGGGCAGAAATTCCAACTTGGGGTCTGCTTTGGCCTCCTGGTGCAGGGCTTTGGCCAAAGGCTGGAGGGAAGTGCCACTGGTGGCAAGGAGCTGGAGGGCCTTGTTCCAGTGAGACCGCATCATAGTCTGGAACTGTCTGATCAACTCAGCCTGCTGAGCCTCCAGGCACCGGTACCTGGCCTTGCACTCTTGCAGGTCTTCCCTCTGCTTGGAAAGCCTATTCTCGTAGTCCTCAATTTAGGTGCTTCTGCTGAGCCTCCTTCTCCATCAGATCCAATTTGAACTGAGCTGTTTTGCCAACTCTTTCTCATGGTGGCTGCTTAGCTCCAACAACTGCTTCCTGTTGGGACCCTAAGGAGCCCAGGCAGGCAGGAAAGGAGTGGCTGGGAGGGGAGGGGTGAGTAGAGGCCGGCTAAGCAGACCTCAACATGAGTGACATCAAGTTGGCCATCCCCACCCAGTCACATGCCCACCTAGCCATGACCACCCAGCCAGTCAGTAAGGAGATCATATTAGCGGTCCACAGGATTTAAAATTATGAATGTAGTGGTCTCTGAAGTCCGAAAGGTTGGTGACCCTGTTTTATATGACTTCGTTTCAAGTTTTTAAAGAATGCTATCATCATAATCTCTTCCTAGATTAAACACAACAAAATCTCTTTTTCATGAGATTTATGAAACTGATAATATTAATTCCTCTTTTTTATTTATTTTAAGTGTTCTTAAAGCATGTTGCTCAGAAGAAGACATAATATTCAAGATGGAGTTTAGTAAAGAAATCTTTCCTTGATTTGAAAAATATATTTCTGCTGATGCAGTCTAAACTTCTACTGGCATTTCTGGGGGGTGGGGAGTGGAAGGACTGTGAGATCATACTGTTGAATTTAGCTACATTTGCAATTTGGCCATTACAAGTTTTCTTATCAAGCCATCTACTCCCTGTACGACATCTGTGTATGTGATTTTTGTTTCCTACATGAAGGCATTTGTTTGACTCTGATGTTTTGAGCTCATTTCCTACTCTATATTAAATGTTAATTTTGTCATCAATATTAACTATCACACTGAATATTGTACTTCTTTAAATTTATTATATATTGTCTTCATCTAAATTATTAATTGGAACATTGAGTACAGGATCCAGGAATGAATCTTGTAAACTCTTACTCCGTCTTATTCTAGTCTGATGGAGAACTGTTGAGCCCCTTTGAATAGGGTAGTAACGTATTCACTTAATTATTATGCAATTAAGTCTACACTTAACTAACTTGTTATTTGGAATTTCATGGATAACTTTATTAAATATTTTGTGGCAATCAAATATATATTACATCTACACCTTCACACAAGCTATTAAATAAGTTAATCAATCAGAAAAAATGAGATTGAGTTAGTATGGCTACATTTGTTCTTGATAAATTAATATGATAGGTTTTAAGATGTTTACAGTCTTTACAATCTATTCAAGAATCTTCCCAGATATTGATGATAAACTGTACTCCCCTGGATCATCCTTTCTCCCCTTTTAAAGATAGAGACAACTGAATATATATATTCCTTTTAATTCATAGGTATAAATGTGTGATATTTTTGCAATCAGGGTTTTTTCCTATGTTGAAAGATGTTAAATGGCCATGGTGGGATGAAATCTCTAATCATCGCTTTCAGGCCTGTCAGACATTTTATGTTGTTTCTTCTGAGACTTATGGGAGACTGGGATAGCACTATTTGACCTCTACAGGGAGGAGTCATAAAATATGGGTGTGTCTGGCTGAAGAGGTCCAAGAAGGCCGAAATAGTGCTATCCCAGTCTCCCATAAGTCTCAGAAGAAACAACATAAAATGTCTGACAGGCCTGAAAGTGATGATTAGAGATTTCATCCCACCATGGCCATTTAACATCTTTCAACATAGGAAAAACCCTGATTGCAAAAATATCACATAGATAGATAGATAGATAGATAGATAGATAGATAGATAGATAGATAGATGTAGATGTATATACATACATATATATATATATATATATATATATATATATATATATATATATATATATTCTCCGATGACATTTTCAAGTTTTAGTTTGATCATATTATCCTGTTGTTCATGAATACCGTGCATATGGTCTGATGCATTTGTAATAAAGGGATAAAGGCAGTGGTGGGACTCAGCCGGTTTGCACCACTTCGGGAGAACCCGTTGTTAACTTTCTGAGCAGTTTGGCAAACTGGTTGTTGGAAGAAATCATTAGGGCAGAGAACCGGTTGTTAAATTACTTGAATCCCATCACTGGATAAAGGTGTCTGACTTCCTTTTGATTTAGTTAATCTAGTAGATTATAATGTACTACTTATGTTACCACTAGTAACCCATATATTAAAAGCAGTGAAAAAAAGGAAAATTGTGATCTTTTAAAACTCTATTGGAAGTACCTGAGGGTCGCTAACAAAACACAACCATTAAGCAAGGAAAGACCTTACCAGTGGTGGGATTCAGCCGGTTCTCTCTGGATCGCACGAACAGGTAGCGGCGACCGAGGGAAGCTACGCCAACCCACCCAGATGTAATGCATGACTACTGCGCATACACAGAAGGCCTTGCACATGCACAGAGGTGGCGTGTACGAATGAAGCAATTCACATTTGTGAACCAGTAGGGAGGGTAAGTGAATCCCACCTCTAGACCTTACCACCACATCTCTGTCTACTGTAATTGTTCTGAGGGATGACTTTGCTATTGAACAATAGTTACTTTTCTCTTTGCTGTGAAAAGCAAATACAGTGAGGAGAAATGAGAGCTGGGGTTGGAACACAACTGGCTGTTACTTTTTGATAGATAAAATGTTGATTGCTTATATTGTATGAGAAAATGATCATCAGCAGTCAGGACAATAATGTAGTACCCCAAGTGCAACTAAATATATACTGTATAGTACAAGAAAAGGTTACTGGTAGTATACAGTAGAAGTTCCTTACCTGAAAACAGCAGCTGTCTGGGTTCCAGCAATTCTGTTAGAAATGTTAACTTCTTGATTGGTGCTACCTCCAGCTTATTGTACTAAAGCTACTGCTAATTGGCTTTTGTTTGCTCATACTTCATAGTTTTCCTATTTTTGTTTTACTTTACTGTCTCTTTTTTGGTTACTCTTTTCCTGTCCTCTTGGAACCAGCCCTAATTTCCAACTATGGATGTTTAGTATTACAACATCTGTTTTTTAAACTGAATTAATGCAAGCACAAAATTTAAAATATTATTTAATTTGCAATAAGTAGGTCCTTCTACATTCTCAGTTTATTTGTAAAATAAATTTTATTTGGAAAACAATAAATATTATTTGGAACCAAACACCAAGTAGGTAAAAATGTGAATTAATTTAACACTTCAGTTGATATTAGCAGTATACATTTATTTGATTTAAATATACTGGCCACCCAATTCTGGTGGATTCTAGCCAATCTCCAATCTTGACTGGGGATGTGCAGCCCCATCCGAGATCAAAGATGGTACAATCTCCAGCCAGAGAGTCCAAACAGCCACAGCCAATCAGTCTTGTGAGAATTGAGTCAAATTCTGTCCTGTATATGTTGAACAGGACAATGGAGAACATAAAAACCTAGGCACCCCATACATGAGAGGTTGCAGATATACTCTCTCTCCCCTTCGCACACAAATAGATTTGCTTTCTCTTGGTTTGCTAATGCAAACACTTTATGTCTCAGGCTCCTATTCCCCCCTTTTTCTACTGAAATCATGCTTCGATTTCATTCTTAAAGTAAAAGATCTCTAAGTGGAGTTCTTCAGTTAGAGAATGTAGGTGATTCAGCAATTTAGCCTCCTGCTAGCACATCATAGGCACAAGGCAAATAGCAAGAAATATATAATTACATGTCAAATGAAGAAAAGGAGGTCATAACAGTTGTTAACAGAGAAAGAAGGCCAACAATGTAATCATTAAATGTATAGTACCAAAGTTAAATAATAGGAATCATGATTTTCAGAAATTCAGGATAGAATTGTGACTATATAAATATACAATTTAAGACAAAGTACCAGCTGAAAATCCTGCAGATATACCAAAATATTCTTCAGCTTTCTTATTGATAAATCCACACATATAAGGAAAGGTAACATTGCTAAATGATAAATGGGGTAGACTAGTCTCTAAAATAATACAAATGTTTCTATCTAAACCATAAGTTATATTTTAAATGTAAATTGAAAATATTTGGCATTGAATGAAAAATGCATCAGGATATAAATGTCAGAACAAATGCTGTAAAATTAGTGCATAGGACTGGAAAATAATAGAAATATACTTATAAAGCATCTTATTCTTGCATAATCTTCTCAAAGTATATAGGTATTCAAATAAATAAAGTCAGTGTCAGATCAGATACTAGAATGTGTCAAAGACAAACTAATAAATCATTAGATTTATATTCAAGGGCAATGAACACCACTGAAATAACAAAATCAGTCTTCACAGTGAGTGACAAGATTAGGCAAAGGAAAAATCAGGGGTCTGTAGGGTTGCCAGGTCTGCTTCCAAAAAATAGCGGACAAGCGGGGGGGAGGGGTTAAGTAGTAAAAAAATAAAGAAAATTTTTACAATTAAATTATATATTTTCTTACAATCATTTTAACATGTATGAAAATAATCACTTCAAAACTTTACTTAAAATTCAAAACATCAAATATATTATAATAATATGTAAAATATTAGATTACATTTACTTTGCTGTCATGTGTATTTTTTATTTGACTGCGCAGCTTTGATAAATTCTTTGTGTTTAAGGAATAATTCTTTAATTTCAGTACAATGTTGAGAAATATTAAAAAATATACAAAGTTCACTTTGAACTGATGGTACAAGCAGTCGGTTATGTTCGTCAGTCCACAAATTTCCCATGATGCTGAAAATTCGTTCAACGTTTGCATTTGATCCGGAATTGATGCACAATACTGGAACAGTTTCAGTAAACTCGGAGCTGGCTCTTTCTTGAAAAAGTACGTCCACTTATCAAGGGATGAATCACCCTGCAGATGAACATAAACTTTGGTGTATTTGCACACTCCTCTCTTTCGTTTTAAAGAATTCGAAATCTCGCCGCTGTCACTCTCATCACTCTACGCCATTTTAGGTCAGTCGACACAAGCTACAATACATTTTAAAAATGTGAACTGTACATAATTTTATAATATATTTTTATTTTAATCTCATCATTAATTTTTTCGGAGAATCGAGTTCAATGGATATTTGATCTTTGTCTCATTCTAACTTATGAAAAAAAAGACAAAACGCGATTCTCCTATCCTTATTCTCTTAGACTGTACAGCTTTAGATGATGTACCATTTCATCATAAAGCTTTTGAATAAAAAAATGTCCACTATTTTGTGAAAAATAATAGTGAACATAATGTGAAAAAAGCGGACTGTCCACTCAAATAGTGGACACCTGGCAAGCCTGTGCAAAGAACCCAGGCATAGAAACCCAACCTTCATCATAGAAAAGCCAAACAAACATGGAAAGTGTGCAGCTGACATGAATGCAATTGAACTATGGAGAACTATCAGGCAAAGAGAGCAATTGACTACATAGACAGGCCCTGCAGAGTATTATAGTGGTTTTAAAAGGTATGTTGACAACACGGTGTTAGAATTACAAATCTTGTTCATTGGAAAATGTCCTTTGTAATCAGCCCGAGCTGCTTTTCTTTTGAATAAAATACATCAATACTTTTAAAGGCAAGATATGCTTATAAAGTGTTCAATCACGTCCATTGGGAAATGGTCGCTCTGGATACCATTAAAGATACTTGCTTTCCCTGTAATGCCACAGAGCATCAGACTTTCTAAAATGTTCCCATTCTATCCAAATAAAATCTAAAAGCCTATTTAACATAGGTCAGATCTGTGAATATATGGCCATAGGCGAAATGAGGAGCTATTTTAAAATACATGAGAGAAAATGGTGACTAGAGATTAAAGTCTGTTATATTGTAAAAAGCATTGGCCATGAAGATAAGAGGCTTTTAACTATTCAAAATTTGTTAAATCTCACTCCCTGATGTTACTTTTGTCTTCTAAATGCTTAACAGTAATTCAGTTATTTTACTTTCCATTTTTACTTTTATGATGACCCCTTTTAAACTACTTTACGTTTAGTAAATAAAGTGGTGTCATCAGCATATCTCATATTGTGAAAGTTTTATTCTCGAAATTTGATTCCAACTATCGTCTCTTCTAATTCTACTGTTTTATAATATAATTGCTGTATAAGTTAACCAGATGTGGACACAATATGCATTCTAATCTCATATCCATTAACTCCCTTTCCTATCCAGAAACAGTGTTTTTATAAATTAAATTATGTAGCTTCTTGTTCTTAAGAAAAAATTGTGAGAAGAATTTTTAGATATATTGGATCATATCAGTCTTAATAAATTCCACATTTTGGCATGATCTGCACAACTGAAAACTTTCATAGGTGTACTTTCTTACTAAATTCCCTTGATTTTTTTTTCATTTTACATTTTTAGCTTACTAACATGTTAACAATCTGATTTACTTCATGCCACATTTTCTTTAGTACTTACTATATCTCTCCTTGAATGGATTTTTTTTTCTCTTTGGTAAAATTTGCTTACATGATTCATGCAATAATTTAATATTTCACACCTGTTCCTCTCTCTCTTACCTGCAGTAAAGATGTATACACTGATATTTCCCAACCTCTGGATCACAGGGTCTATATTTGTTAACATAGAACTTTTATTGGCTTAAAAAAGTCCAATAAGTATTTCATTTACATTTTGTATTTTCCTATTTGGAAATCTGTCTATTATTAATTCAGGAACTAGTACCTCTAGAAATTAAGGTACCATCTTTTGTACTATACTACAATTCCATTTAATTGGGATGCAGTGGCACAATGGCTAAGACACTGACCTTGTCGATTGAAAGGTCAGCAGTTCAGTGGTTCAAATCCCTAGTGCTGCATAACAAGTTGAGCTCCCGTTACTTGACCCAGCTTCTGCCAACCTAGAAGTTCGAAAGCACACAAAAAATGCAAGTAGAAAAATAGGGACCACATTTGGTGGGAAGGTAACAGCATTCCATGCGCCTTTGGCCTTTAGTCATGCTGACCACATGACCATGGAGATGTCTTCAGACAGCGCTGGCTTTTTGGCTTTGAAACAGAGATGAACACCACGCTCTAGAGTCGGGAACGACTAGCACATATGTGCAAGGGGAACCTTTACCTTTACAATTCCATTTATTAAGGATTTGTTTATTTATTCAGGATTTCTTTAACCTCATTTACTGTATTGGATCTCTTATATAATGGGTTTTCAATACAAAAGGTATTCAGGTCTACAAAAGTCCAGACAGTTAGTAGATGGCAGCAAAAGGTTATGATTTCCTATAGCCCCAGCAAAAGTACAAAAGTGATTTCCCATTGCAGTTTTCCTGAAGAATTTTTTTTTTTTTCCTCAGAGGTCAATTGGTTCTTCCTGTATTTAGTGAGCCTCAAGTCTCCTCAGTTTCTTTGTGGATTATTCTTAGTTTCACCTCTCTCAATTTTATCAATAATGAGGATTCCATCAAAAATTCTTGCTGTTAGAGGACTTCCGGTTTGTTTCGCCACCAGCGAAGACGGTCTCTTCTTAAGGACCGCCAGCCCCGCTGTCCGTAGAGCCGCTTCGACATCGAGAAGCGGCTTGAAAACTCCAAAATCCGAAGGATTGTAGGAGAAGATAAGGCAAGGCACTGGTCGAGCCCCTGTGAGCCCCCAGAGATTCGCTGCTGGGGAGGAAACAGGCGCAGGTCCCTTCCAACTTGCCAGACTCCGGACGGCGTGGGACGATTCTGCTTTCCGCAGAACAAGCTGGCTGCTGCAAACGTTCTATCTGAATGAAACCAACCTTAATAAACAGCGGAAGTATCAACTTGAACCCCCAAACTTGAGAATTGCAAGTATTGATGTTTTTGGTGACTTTTTAAATTAAGAGAACGTGCGATCGAGTGAAATTGATTTGAAAAAAAATGGCGCCCAGCAACTGAGTTAACGAGCTAGTGAAAGTGATTCTGTGAAGCTACTTTGATCTGTTACAAAGTAACTCTGCCTGTAATACAGAGGAATAGGACAAGAGGAAAAACTTTTTCATTAAAATCTGAGTTTGCTTCAGCCTAGCTTCTACTTGATTAAACCTGGGGGACTTTTTTAGAAGCTTTTGTGGAGGTGGAAAAGGAAAAAGGATTTCCCTTTTCAGAAAAACTAAATCACGTGGCAGGATGGCTTCAAAGAAGCAGGAAGGAAAGGCAGCAGGGGGGGGATCCCCCACACACAAACATGAATCACAGTCTCCTTCTGCCCAACAGACTCAGAAAAAAGACTTTGATCTTGAAAATTTAAAAGAATTTATTTCTAAAGTATTGGATGATAAATT
This sequence comes from Arizona elegans, assembly GCA_022577455.1. Lineage (NCBI taxonomy): Eukaryota > Metazoa > Chordata > Lepidosauria > Squamata > Colubridae > Arizona > Arizona elegans. Next base: position 62,529,554 of record JAKOOJ010000009.1, read on the forward strand.
TCAAAAATCTCAACAGGAAATAGATGATAAACTTCAAAAATCCCGACAGGAAATTATGCAGGAAATTAATGAAATTAAAGATATGGTGAAACAGGATTATGGCAAGGTGACTAAAAAAATATCAGATGTGGCGTCTGGCCTCGCAGAATTCATTATTAAAGTTGATACTAAACTGGATGAACTTAAATCAGAAGTCAATGTTAAGATGAAAGATAATGACTATAAAATTTCTGATGTTGATGAGAAAATGCAAAGAGTTGAAAACGAAGTTGTTATGATGCAATTCAGGTCAATGGAATTTGCTATAAGGCTTCGAGGAATTAAAGAGGGTGACAGGCAGGACCTGAGACAGATCTGTGCTGAGGCTTTGGCAGTTCTTTTAAAAATTAATCCTGACGTGGTTTTTTACAAAATAGATAAAATCTACAGAGTGAATTCTTGGGTGGCCAGACAAAGACAATTGCCTAGAGATGTGGTCATGTATTTTACGGATAGAATAATAAGAAATGATATCCTGCAAAAATCCTTTCTTACTTCTGTGCAAGTGGAGGGTGCACAAATAGGAGTTTACAAAGAACTACCACCTAAAATGTTGAAAGCAAGAAAAGATTTTGGCTTTCTTGTAAAAGAATTGCAAAAACAAGAGATACCATTTCGGTGGGATGCCCCAACTGGCATAATTTTGAAATACAAGGGAGAAAGACATCGTTTGAATACCGTGGAGAAGGCGGAGTATTTCTATACTACTATTTTCAAAGAAAGAACACCATCTCCACGTTCATCTACAGTCCTGGAAATTAAGGAGAGTGATAAGAAGCAACTTCAACAAGAACTGCAAGAACAGTCTAAGCAGGTGGAGCTAGAGAAAATGCAGGGTGCTGAAGGAGGTTTCTTGGATGAGCCCTTGTTGGAATCTTCTCTAATCCTGGATTTGGTTTGGATGGCCGAAGTCAAGGATCAGCGCATAACTCGTGCAAAATCCAAGCAACTTAAAGAAAAGCAACAACAGGAAAGACAAGAAAAGGGAGCTAAGAGTGCTACACAAGAGACTGGAGCCATGGGGGGGGGGGGCGAGACCGAAGATTCCGGAAGATATTTGGTTATTTTGCTCGATGCTTCAGGAAGATAAAGATGACAATTAAGTGTTTATCTTGGAACGTGAATGGGTTGAATTCAGCACAGAAAAGGAAGAAATTATTCGCATACTTGAGACAATTTAATAATGATATAATTTGTTTATAGGAAATGCATATCACAACTCAAGATCAAAAATACTTGATAAATTCTAAATTAGGAACACATTTTATATCTTCAACTTTGCAAAAAAAGAATGGTGTGGTTATTTATGTAAACAAAAGATTAACAGCTAAAATTATAGAAGCAGATGAAGATGGTAGGTTTGTAGCCATCGAATTGCTTACAGTAAATGGCCAAATTCTTCTGATTGGAATTTATGCTCCTAATCAACAACAGGACCATTTCTATAAAATGTTACACACTAAAATATTGCAATGGGACTATAGATCTATTCTAATTATGGGAGACTGGAATGGAGTAATTGATTCTAAACTAGATAAAAAGAGTTTGGCGAAATCTAGGATTAGGTTACCACAGACTTTTTTTGATATGAAAGAAGACTTGGAATTAAAAGATATTTGGAGAATACATAATCCAAAAGAATCAGATTATACTTTTTTTTTCTGACAGACATAGATCCTTCTCTAGGATTGACTTTATTTTGTTGTCAGATGATCTACTTGTTAAGACAAAAAGAACAAAGATTCTTCCAAGAACCTTGACCGACCATAGCCCTGTATGGATAGAAATTGAGATGGGTAAGACTGAGCGACATTCTTGGAGAATAAATGAAAACTTGTTCAGATATGAAAAAAATATAATAGAACTTAAAAAGCATTTGAAAGAATTTTTTCAAATAAATTTGAATAAAGGTACCCCAATTGAAATTGTGTGGGATGCGAGCAAAGCTTATATGAGAGGGGTGCTCATTTATATGAACTCTAAACATAGAATGATTTGACAAAAGAAAAGATCTGAATTGGAAGTAGAAATAAAGAATAAAGAACAGTTACTTATCAAAAACCCAACAGATGAAAGAATACGTGGTGTTATAAAACTTTTGAAAGACCAATTTCAGATGCTTATGGCGGAACAAGTTGCAACAAACTTACAATATGCAAAGCATAATACATTTTGTAATGCCAATAAACCGGGCAGATGGTTGGCCTACACATTAAGGAAAAAGCAGAGTACACGGACTATTGATAGTATTGATATTGGAGGGAAAGAAATCTTTCAACAAAAATTAATTAAAGAAGCTTTTGTGGACTATTATACTAAACTATATGCTAAAGATGATGTGCAGAATGGACTTATAGAAAAATATTTAGATAATAAAAGAGTTACAAAAATTACTGATCAACAAAAGGAAAGAATGAATTATCCTATAACAGAGGAGGAGATAATAGTAGCAATTAAACAATTAAAAATAGCCAAAGCTCCTGGAACGGATGGCTTGACTGCAGTGTATTATAAAAATTTGCAAGCAGAAATGGTGGAACAACTTAGAGATCTGTTTTGTAATATTCAACAAGGGGGTAAAATACCCCCATCATGGACAACAGCTTATATTTCTTTGATACCAAAAGAGCAAGCAGGTCCAAAAAACCCGGAGAATTATAGACCAATATCTCTTCTGAATACTGATTATAAAATTTATGCAAAAGTATTAGCCAACAGGTTGATGCCAGTAATTCAAAAGGTGATTCATGATGATCAAGCGGGATTTATCGAGGGTAGATATATGAAGGACAATGTAAGGCAAGTAATAGATTTATTGGAATATCTTGAGAAGAATAAACAGATCCCTGCAGTGCTGGTTTTCCTGGATGCAGAGAAGGCCTTTGATAGAGTGGATTGGAATTTTCTACTAAAGACTTTAAAAAAGATGGACTTTGGGGATCAATTTATATAGGCGGTTTCAGCAATTTACCAAGAGCAAAAGGCACAGATCATTATTAATGGAAGTTTGACAACAGAGTTTAAAATTGAAAAAGGAACAAGACAGGGATGTCCGCTGTCTCCATTGTTATTTATTTTAACATTAGAAGTCTTGTTAAATACAATACGGGACTCTAATATCTTGAAAGGTATAATGATAAGGCAAGAGGATTATAGAATAAAGGCATTTGCAGATGATCTGGTCGTTACCCTAACACAGCCAATGGAATCAATAATCCAGATGAAGGACATTATACAAGACTATGGTAAAGTTTCAGGTTTTAGACTGAATCAGAAGAAAACTAAGATGATAGTTAAAAATATGACACAAGATCGTAAACACGAGCTTGAAAGGAGAGCAGGTTTTGAGATTGTACCAAAGGTAAAATATCTAGGAGTTCAGGTTGCAGAATCAAACATGAAATTGTTTCAAAATAATTATGAGGTGTTGTGGCGAGAGGTGCAGAAAGATATGGAGACTTGGAAAAAACTGCAGCTGTCTTTACTTGGAAGAATAGCAGCAGTTAAGATGAACATTTTGCCAAGTTTTCGTTTTTTGTTTCAAATGATTCCGGTGCTCAAAAGTGAAAAACAACTGAAAAACTGGCAAACTGGAGTGAATAAGTTTGTCTGGAGCAAGAAAAACCGAGAGTGAAATTGAAAATCATGCAAGATGTTCCAGAAAGGGGAGGTCTCAAACTTCCAAACCTACAGTTATATTATGAAGCAGCAGCTTTGACTTTAGCAAGTGATTGGTTTGGAAGGAAAAAGACTGGAATACTGAATATAGAAAGTTTTGATCTTGAATTTGGATGGCATGCCTACTTATTCTATGACAACAAAGTGGATAAAGTATTTAAAAGCCATATACTTAGAGACTCTTTGATGAGAGTTTGGAAGAAGCACCGAATCAATTGGGATTATAAAATACCGCTATGGCTGGATCTTGGTCATATTATGTGAAATACAAATATAATGTCACTCGGGGGGGGGGGTTTATACAAAGAGGTTCTTTTTACAGATGCGGGCAGATGGCAGCTGAAGACATTACAGACACTGTTGGACGAAGGGATTAACTTAACTTGGTTACAATATAATCAATTACAATTGAGATGGAAAGAGGACCAAAAAACTGGTATTATGTTGCATGAGGAAGAATTGGTTAGACATATAAAAGAGAAAGGTCCAATGCATATTAAAAGGCTTTATAATGTTTTGTTAGAAAGGGATTCAGAAACTGAATTGGTTAAAGATTGTATGATTAAGTGGGCACAAAATTTTGAGGAGCCAGTGATGTTGGAAACATGGGAAAAAATTTGGGTTCAGAATGTTAAATTTACACAGTCGCAGAATTTGAGGGAAAATTTTTATAAAATGTTTTATAGATGGCATTTAGACCCCAAAAAATTGTCGTGCATGTACCCTAATGTTCAGCCAAAATGCTGGAGATGTGAGTGTTTAGATGCTACATATTATCATGTTTGGTGGACCTGTAGGAAAGTTAAGGCTTTTTGGATAAAAATTTGGTGGGTCATGCAGAATGTTTTGAAGAAAAAAATTCAATTTTCTCCACAATTGTTTTTATTGGGTATAGTTAAGGGTTTTACTTCGGGTGAAACAAAGTTGATATTGTACATGATAACAGCTGCGAGACTATTGATAGGTAAATACTGGAAGAATGAAGTTTTGCCCACGATCGAGGAATGGACTTTGAAGATGGCCAGTTTTGCAGAGATGGCGAAGATTTCAGCATATTTAAAAGACTGTTCACAAGAGACTTATGAATGGGAATGGAAAAAGTGGATAGATTATGTTCAGAACAAATATCAAACTAGGAAGTATCAAATAGCTTTTATTTAAAAATGATATATTAAGATAGAAATATTTCAATGTAATGCAGATTAAAAAATTATAAGGGGGAGGGAGGGGTTCAAGTTTTATATAAGTTTTATACTAAGGGGTTTTTTTTACTTGATATGAGTATATTGTGTGGAAGTCCGGGGGGAGGGGAGGGTTAGGGAGGGTTAGGGAGGTTGGGAAGTTTGGGGTGGGATGAGAGGGGGGGAAAAGGGGTGAAAATGTAATTGTAAAACTTTTGCAATAAAAAAAAATTCTTGCTGTTAGTGACATCACTCTTGGAATAATAGAAGTTGCTTGTTGTTGTTAGTTGCGAAGTTGTGTCTGACCCATCGCGACCCCATGGACAACGTTCCTCCAGGCTATCCTGTCCTCTACCATCTGGAGTCCATTTAAGCTCACACCTACTGCTTCAGTGATTCCATCCAGCCACCTCGTTCTCTGTCGTCCCCTTCTTCTTTTGCCCTCAATCTTTCCCAGCATTAGGCTCTTCTCCAGTGAGTCCTTCCTTCTCATTAGGTGGCCAGAGTTTCAGAAGCTGCTTAGACCTCCTATAAATCAAAGTGATAATCCCTTTGGAAAAAGCATGAATTATGTTGTCTTTATTTAAGAGGGAAATTTTGAAAGTTTTTCCATGTCACAATTCTTTCAATGATGCTTTTCTTTCTTATTGTAGTGCATGCTGCACTACAAAAACATTTATTTAGGGAAGATGATAAAGGCTAACCAATGGAGGGAAAAAAGTTTGCTTCTGCCTCCTAAGGCTTTTACTTCCTACTTTCATGTGGCTGAGTATAACAAATAATGACTATTCATACGGTGATATGAAAAAAAAAAAGTTCATGGGATAAGTGATTGTGGAATGTTGCTTGAATCAGTTTGTCTTGATGATACATGGCTGCAATATATAATATAAAATGCATTTCTCTGAAAATGCCTGATACCAAAAATGACATTACTTAAAATAAATAGGGTACCTTAACCTGGCTAATGGATTTGAAGATTCTAAATAAGACTTAGATACCAGTTACATATATTTTGAAACAGCTTTGTAATCATGTGGTGAGGAGTTTGGCTGTATGGCTTGAGTGAAAATTGGCAAAAGAACTCTGAAATTGAAATAGGGTATCAGTTCAGCAACTAGACTTTCTCTATCAAAATCATCACTAGCACTATAGCAATTTGATTATATTGTTTTTAAAAGTTACTACTTTGAAATATTTTGGATGAATGAATGATTACCATATTTTTGGAGTATAAGACGCACCTTCCCCCCCAAAAAAAGAGGCTGAAAATTTGGTTGCGTCTTATACTCCAAATGTAGCTTTTTTAAAGCTTTTTTTCAGCCCTAACGGGGTGCTAATGACGCACTAGCAGATGAAGTGATCTTCCCAGCTTTGCCTGCTCCCTTGATTCTCCACTGTGCTTTAACAAGGCGCTAGTGAGTGAATCTATCTCGATGCTTTGCTCTGAATGTCAGCTGTTCTTTAGAAGCTTCTTTTCAGCCCTAACTAGGCGCTAGCCGAGTGAAGCGATCTCCCCGTGCTTTGCCTGCTTTTCTCATTGCTGCTTCCTCTCAGCTGTGCCCTAGAAGCTGTTTTTTATCCCCAAGCAGGGGATAAAAAACCTGCAAACTAATGTGCTGAAGCTGACCAGACTAAGGACTCTAGCCAGATGAATACCTGCTAGGCAGATTTTTTTTCCTATTTTCTTCCCAAAAAACTAAGCTGCGTCTTATACTCCGGTGCATCTTATACGCCAAAAAATATGGTAGTTACAATAACTAAATTACATTGGTGAAACTATTTCAGGTAATTTCCCAAGTATCTGTGATTATAGTGTAAGTCTTAGTCTGCGCACCTTACAGTAATATAGTTTTATAGCATCGAAGTCTAATATTCTTTTGGCCCATCAATATACTGGGCAAAGCAATCATTGGTTGCTTTCATCAAGATACTGTCAGCCAATGTTTTTGAAAAGCATTTGTTTGTCATTAAATGTGTCGCCTGTCAAGTTTCGAGGTCGTCGAATAAAATGCATTTCAAACAAAATCTTTGAAGAAAAAACTCCTATTTATTGAGCACGACATCCTAACCTGACTCCAAACGAAGCCAACACTGACTTCCAGCCCCAAAACTCTCCCTTTCCGTTCCCCACTCCCCTGCACTCAATGGCTATCTTCCAAGTCATTCTACCCCTAATCTACTCCAGCTCAAAGAAATTCCCCCCTCCCATATCATCTCCTAGGGGACATTATCTCCAGGGAAAATAAGTAGGTGAAAAGTCACCCGTCCCTTTCCAGATGCCTTCGCTTCTCCTTCTTATGTCAGCACTAGAGTAAATGCAGGTTGAAGTGCTCACATCGCCTTCTTCTTTTCCTTATGATAAAATATTAAAACTTGGTTTCTTTATATTGTTCTGATGAATATACAAAAGTGGATGTTCCCTTGCATATGCATTTGAAAAATATCTCTCATTGCAAGATGTAATATGGCATCTAAATATTGTGCTACTTGAGTTGACCTCAACCACTTTGTATGCTTTGTATTTGGTGTTTAGGAAGCACTATGATTCAGATGACTGGAGGACTAAATATCTTCCATGCTGAATAAACTTCTTGGTCCAAGAAAAAAAATTACGTGGGAATCTTTTCCCTCAAAGTCCACCAAAAGGACATTAAACTGTAATTTTTAATATTTTTATTGGATATCTATGATTCCCAAACCTCATTTATTTTCAACATTTAACTTTGACCATAGTGTAGGGAATTCTGGGATAGGGTATTCTGGTAGTGGAATATGGAAAGATCTTTATAATTGGAACTATGAGGGAAAATCCCTGTTGGATGTAGAAGAATTCAATGTGAACATTTTTAAAATCAGTAAACTGACTCAAACATTGATTTGTGAACCAAGTGAATTAATGAAGTAATTAGTGAATGAAATTAGCAATGATTAATGAAGCAAAAAGGAAATCTATTTAAGGAAATTTATTAGAGAAATAGGCAAAGCTTACCACCTAATTAGCTACATTTTATCAAAAGGAAAGCCCAAGAGACTTCAAATAATTTTGCATATTTGCTTAAACTAATATTTTCCTCGAATAATTATACAAATATAGTTTCATTTTATTAATTTATTTTATTTACATTTAAGAAATATTTATTTCTTCCTCTCATCCATTTTTCTCTGCAAATAAACTTCCCTTATCCACTTCCTCACATGTAAGACTACTAAGCAACCTTGTCTGTTTTCAGTATTTGCACAATAATTTATTAGAATAGAATAGAATGACAGAGTTGGAAGGGACCTTGGAGGTCTTCTAGTCCAACCACCTGCCCAGGCAGGAAACCCTACACCACTTCAGACAAATGGTTATCCAACATCTTCTTAAAAATTTCCAGTGTTGGGGCATTCACAACTTCTGCAGGCAAGTTGTTCCACTTATTAATTGGTGTGGTTGCGCGACAGCTCCCCCAGTACCTGGATGAAACGACGTATCTGGATCCGTTCCAGTCGGGCTTCAGGCCTGGGTACAGCACGGAAGTGGCATTGGTCGCGTTGGTTGATGATCTCTGGAGGGCTCGGGACAGGGGTTGCTCCTCTGTCCTGGTCCTATTAGATCTCTCAGCGGCTTTTGATACCATCGACCATGGTATCATGCTGCACCGACTGGAAGAGTTAGGGGTGGGGGGCACTGTTCTACAGTGGTTCTCCTCCTTTCTCTCTGACCGGTTGCAGTCTGTGTTGGAAGGGGGGCAGAGGTCGCCCCCGAGGCCCCTCGTATGTGGGGTGCCACAAGGGTCGGTCCTCTCGCCCGTTCTGTTCAACATTTATGTAAAGCCGCTGGGTGAGATCATCCGTGGTTTCGGGGTGAAGTTCCATCAGTACGCTGATGATACTCAGCTGTACATCTCCACACCGGACCACCCCAACGATGCCCTTGAAGTGATGTCCCGGTGTCTGGAGGCCGTGCGGATCTGGATGGGGAGGAACAGGCTCAGGCTCAACCCATCCAAGACCGAGTGGCTGTGGTTTCCGACGTCCCGATATAGTCAGTTGACGCCATCGCTGACTATTGGGGGCGAATCGCTGGCCCCCACGGAGAGGGCTCACAACTTGGGTGTCCTCCTGGATTCACGGCTGTCTTTAGAAGAGCACTTGACGGCCGTGACCGGGGGGATTTTTCATCAGGTTCGCCTGATCCGCCAGTTGCGTCCCTTTCTGGATCAGGACTCCCTACACACAGTCACTCATGCCCTCATCACCTCCCGCCTGGACTATTGTAATGCTCTCTACATGGGGCTCCCCTTGAGGAGCACGCGGAGGCTCCAACTGGCGCAGAGTGCGGCCGCGCCGGTGGTTATGGGAGCAACATGGCGCTCCCGTGTAACACCTCTCCTGCGTGAGCTGCACTGGCTCCCGGTGGTCTTCCATGTGCGCTTCAAGGTTTTGGTGACCACCTTTAAAGCGCTCCATGGCTTAGGACCTGGTTATTTACGGGACCGCCTACTACCACAAATAGCCTCCCACCGGCCGGTACGCTCTCATAGAGAGGTCTCCTCCGAGTGCCATCAGCCAAGCAGTGTCGACGGGCGGCCCCCAGGGGGAGGGCCTTCTCTGTGGGGGCACTCACTATCTGGAACGAGCTCCCCCCGGAGATACGGAGGATCCTGGATCTGCGCACCTTCCGCTGTGCTCTTAAGACCCTCTTATTCCAGCAAGCTGGCCTGGCCTAATTTTTTCTCCCCTTTCTTTTAAATTTTAAATTTTAAATTTTAATTTGTTTTAAATTTATCGGGATTTTAATTGTCGTGGGCCAATATTATTTAATTTGGTTTTAAATTGTTCTTAACTTTTGTATTTCTGTATTTTATCTTGTGCCTGTTCACCGCCCTGAGTCCTTCAGGAGTAGGGCGGTATACAAATTTAATAAAACAAACAAACAAACAAACAATTGTTCTAACTGTCAGGAAATTTCTCCTTAGTTCTAAATTGCTTCTCTCCTTGATTAGTTTCCACCCATTGCTTCTTGTTTACCCTCAGGTGCTTTGAAGAATAGTTTGACTCCCTCTTCTTTGTGGCAACCCCTGAGATATTGGAATACTGCTATCATGTCTCCCCTAGTCCTTCTCTTCATTAAACTAGACATACCCAGTTCCTGCAACCGTTCTTCATATGTTTTAGCCTCCAGTCCCCTAATCATCTTTGTTGCTCTTCTCTGCACTCTTTCTAGAGTCTCAACATCTTTTTTACATCGTGGCAACCAAAACTGAATGCAATATTCCAAGTGTGGCCTTACCAAGGCATTATAAAGTGGTATTAACACTTCACGTGATCTTGATTCTATCCCTCTGTTTATGCAGCCCAGAACTGTGTTGGCTTTTTTGGCAACTGCTGCACACTGCTGGCTCATATCTAAATGGTTGTCCACTAGGACTCCAAGATCCCTCTCACAGTTACTACTATTGAGCAAGGTACCACATATACGGTACCTGTGCATTTTGTTTTTCTTCCCTAAATGTAGAACCTTACTTTTTTCACTGTTGAATTTCATTTTGTTAAATAGCACCCAATGTTCAAGTCTGTCAAGATCCTTCTGTATCTTGAGCCTATCTTCTGGAGTGTTGGCTATTCCTGCCAGCTTGGTGTCATCTGCAAATTTGATGAGTTCCTCATCTATCTCCTCGTCCAAGTCATTGATAAAGATGTTGAAGAGCACTGGGCCTAAAACCGAGCCCTGGAGTACTCCACTGCATACTTCCCTCTATGTAGATGCAATTTCATTGAGGACTACACGTTGTTAGTTTTAATATATTCTGGACATTGGATAAGAAAACTCAAAGCTTCTAGCTTGATAGTTTTATGTCCTCAAGGACATGTTGAAGAATAGGGGGTCTAAATTTGGGCATAGGCATCCAGAGAGGGAAACAAAAGATGAAAGAACTATGGTGACATCTTCCATGCAATCTTTGACATATGTACTTGCATTAAACATTGCAATGCATAATGCAATCACTGCATTTCTGAAATGACATCACTACAACTGTACTATTGTTTTGGCGTCCTGAAATTTTCGGAGGATACTACTGATGCTGTCTTCTTGTAAAATGTAACAACCTTTAGAAACATGAGAGCTAAAATAAAAATAAGTTTTATCTGATGCAAAAAAAGTACAGTGACATTAAAATATAAAACTAAATTTAATCTGATATATGGTGTTAATAATGCATGCATGCAGTAATAATTTGTACACTGTCAGGTTCCATCACTATAGGCATTTTTTACTGCCTCCTTATAAATATATACAAGAGTAGTAAAATTGCCTTGTCTAGCAATTTTATTCTTCCCAGAGTTCTTCCGTGTGTCTCTGAACTGCCCTGTGGAAGGCTTAGCCTGATGATTGAAACAACCATGCTTCTAAAAAACATTCTTAAAACCTGCAGAGCTTTAGTTCTCTCCGTAGTTACAAAATTGTTTACAATCACATATATTTTGTGTTCATTACTTACACATACAAATCTATAGAAGCAGAACTTGTACTTATTGCAAGAAATGCACAGCTGTCATATTTAAAGATTGCCCCATAATTCTACTTCCCTTGTGTGTCTTGTGTGTTCTCCACACGCACTTATCATTGGAACATAATAATAAAAAATGTATATGATGTTCACAGGAGACACAATTACCTATAATTGTGCAGACTCTCGGCCTTGTTCCTTTTTTCCATCAGCTGGTGTAAGACAAGCAATACAGGACTGTCCAAGCAAAGGCAGTGAAAGTAATAGAAATGATCTGGATTTTCCCCTTGCTTACAAGAAACAGCAAATGGAGAAAGAGAGCAAGAGTTATACAGCACAGCCTTCTCTGCACATTTATGAATCATTGTGTGGCCCTTTGTGATTAAATAGCCTTAGATGAATTGAGAGTTTGTTCTTGAAATTTATGAGTACACCCCAGGGGTGAAATGCTCCCGGTTTGGACCGGATCGGTTGATCTGGTAGCAATTCTGGCAGGTGGTTCGGAGAACCGGTAGCGATGGCGGAGTGAAACTCCGCCCACCCACCTAGGTGTCGTTACTTCCTGCTTTTAAAAAGTAAAAAAAAGACCCTGATGATCACAGCTGTGGCGCGCAATTGTCAGAGCCTTTTTTTTACTTTTAAAAGCATTTTTAACAACTATTCAGCCGAATAGGTTGTAAAAGAATGCTTTTAAAAGGTAAAAAAAAGGCTCTGACGATCGTGAGGCACAGCTATGATCGTCAGAGCCTATTTTTAACTTTTTAAAAACATTTTTCACAACCTATTCGCCTGAATAGGTTGTAAAAAAATGCTTTAAAAAAGTAAAAAAAAAAGTTGGCCACGCCCACCCAGTCACATTATCACCATCCCCACCAAGCCATGCCCACAGAACCGGTAGAAACAAGTTTTACATTTTACCACTGGTACACCCCTGAAAAGAACAGAGTGCTCAAAGTTATTCATAGCTTAATGTTCTGGATGAGATGCCTGTGGAATTTCAGATATTGGTTATTTAATTCTGATCTACGGTGATAGAGAACCTGGAGATTGGTGTGTGCATGTGAGAATGAATTTTCTAGTTCTCTAATCTTGAGGAGTTTGGATTCATTTCTCATTGAAGGCGGACAAAAATATGGCCTAACTGTCTCCAGCAGATATAAACTACCATTGATACACTGTATATTTTACAAGTAAGCAGTATACCTTTCTTAATAAAGATCCTGTGACACTTGCTTTAATAAATCTTATCAGTCAGCTCCCAGGTATGATGAATAGAGGTTTTTTCCAAACACAGAAAAATGGGAATAATTGAAAATCTGTACTCTATTTAATTTATGTTGCATCCTCAAATTTTCAAAGGCTGTGATGGGATGTTTTGTTCAATCTAGATTGGGGATCAGTGTGAAAGGAATTATTTGGTTTTAACTCTCAACATAGCTCAGTACTTCACATATATCCCAAGGTGTCCTTAGAATATAAAATAACGTAGTATGAATCTTTTTTTAAAAAAGAAATGAAATAGTGATGCACAAAAATGTGTTGTTCTATGTAATATATTTCTATTTTTACTTGCATTCTAATGAGTTTTCTCCAAATTCTGGGTTGCTTTAGGTGGATGACATGAAGGAAACAAAAAAGCAATACAGATGATTGTGCTTGTATGGAGAACATCAGGAAGGATATATTTCAGCAATCCAGCATATGTTTGCTGATCTGTTGTCTGTCTGTCTATTTATGATCTATGATTTATTATTATTTATTGTATTAATTACATTGGCATTATGTGTTCTCCTTTTACCCCTACAAATAAAAATATACACACATAGACACATTCACAAACACTGCACCTAGATGTGAACTTTAAACACTACAGGTAGTTCTTAACTAATTACTGTCAACAAACGACTGTACTAAGTTACAACAGCCTTGTAAAAAGTGCCTTATGTACCATTTTTTTATTTTTTTATTATCAAATTTATAGACCGCCCTTCTCCCGAAGGACTCAGGGCGGTGTACAGCCAAAGTAAAAAACATAAATATAAACATTAAAAACAATTTAAAAAGATATATATAAATTTGGCCCCAAAATTAAAAAACAGTAACAAAACATATTAAAAACATTTAAAAAGCATTAAGCCAGCCTGGCTTGCTGAAAAAGGAAGGTCTTCAGGGCACGGCAGAAGGCACCGAGGTCTTGAATTCTTCGTATCTCTGGGGGCAGTTGATTCCAGAGAGCAGGTGCCCCCACAGAGAAGGCCCTCCCCCTGGGGGCCACCAGTCTACATTGCTTGGCCGATGGCACCCTGAGGAGGCCCTCCCTGTGGGAGCGCACTGGTCGGTGGGAGGTCGTTGGTGGCAGCAGATGGTCTCGAAGGTATCCAGGTCCTATGCCATGGAGCGCTTTAAAGGTGATAACCAACACCTTGAAGCGCACCTGGAAGACCATAAAGTGCTTCTGGCCATCATAAAATGTTCCATTGCTCCCCCCCCTCAAGTCACATGATCTCATTTCAGGTTCTTGGCAATCTGTTTGTAAGCAGCTTGTGACCATAACATTACCACTTGCAGCCTTCTCTGATGGCCTCCCAAGAACATCAGCGGGGAAGCCATTGACAAACTACTCATGTTGTTCTCAGTGGTTTTCCTAGCTCAGTGTAAGCACATATTGGCAATAGATCTTCAGTATTTTGGATAGGTTTTCTTCTTCTGTCTTCCTAGAAATGTCAAAAATCATCCTTGGGATTATTCAGCTTCTGAAGTATATGCTATATCTATTAGTTACAGTCCTGCTCCTGTGTAATAGTAATTTTATAGTAGGATAAACTGTGCCACATGCTATCTTGGTATAAAGACCTGCAGATTTTTCCTTTTTGCTATCATCAACATTACCATAATCTTTTTTTAAAAAATCCAGCTCCTTGAGAATATTGTTTCCTTATTTTACACTTGGGAAGTGTAAATCTTCTGTAGTTTCAGATAATTCAGAAGCTATAAAAAATACAGCCCTGTGTACATTGCTTTAGAGGAAAAACAAAAACAGCATCAAGTAATAAAATGGTGGAAATATATCTTCAAATACTGTATTCCTTTGGGGCTCATGGAAGCATTTTACTATTTAAACTATTTAAAATAATATTTTTGACGAAGTTATGTTCCTTGAGGGAGAAGGGGGAAAAAAGTAATATATATTGAACCTGCTATAGAGTAATTTTAAGATTCCCTAACATTCTGCTTTAAAGTTTCAGAACAAATGCTGCAAATGAATGAGATTAAAGGCGCTAAAATGAAAAGCTATTCAATTTTTACCCCCTCTATTCATTGTCAATTAAGAATCCCTACTGCAAATGACTCTTGCTTTGAAAAACAAAGCTGTTCAGTCTCTTTTACTCTTTGTATGAGAACCAGATGACAGCATTTGTTCTTAGTAACTTTTATTCCAACGGGGAATGACATCAGAATAGAGAGCTATTGTCATTTGACAATGTTTTATAGGTCTCACTCATCGGAATATAATTGCTAATCTTAGCCGTACAGAAGAAATACTTCCTTGACATAAAAGTGGCAGGTGGCATGAATAATTTTATTGTTTACTTCTCTGCTCAGCACTACAATTTCAATTCTTAGAATTAAAAGAACTTTATGTTTTTAACACATCATTGTTTCAGGTGTTTTACTACAACAATGGATTTCATGCTTTAAAGGCAATTACTAGTTTTTTAAAAAAGAGATCTCTCTTGCTGAGAAATATATTAGACACTGTAATCGCTATTACGCTTATTGCGGTTATTCTTATTTTTATATTGTATTAATAATATAAATGGTTATGACCGTTGCTGTGTTCCAAAGTCATGTGATCACCTTTTGCGCTTTCTGACGAGCAAAGACAATGGGGAAGCCAGATTCACTTAACAACCAGGTTACTAACTAATCAAGCAGTGATTCACTTAACAACTGTGGCAAGAAAGGTCATAAAATGGGACAAAACTCACTTAACAAACGTTTTACTTACCAACAGAAATTTTGGCCTCAATTGTGGTTGTAATTGTGGTCGAGGATTGTGGTCGAGGATTACCTGCAATAGGTAACAAGAAATGTTTAAGTCAGGATCTGCATGTTCTGTTAGTCCTATTACCAGTATAAGCTTCCCTCAAGCACAGGAGTAAATGACATTGTTCTCCGCTCATGCCCAGCCCATCACAAATGCATTCCCATCTGAGTTTTGTAACTCTGCCTATTCAAAAGTACTATTTTCTATCCTAAACTAAGACCTTCCAAATGATTGGCATATTATTCTTCATTCCAGTCTAATCACATCTTCAATATTAATTGGCTACAACAATGGTTGGCAATAGTGCTCCCCTTCTCAAAAAGTCATTCCTTGGCCCTATCATGTTTGAAAAACTATCTGCCAGTATCTGATTTAATATGCCTTAGTAAGGTTGTTGAAAAAGCGGTTGGACTCCTGGTCATAAGGTATATTTAGATCTCTTTCAGTCAGGCTTCAAGCCTGGGCATGAGGTGTAGACAGCATAAATTGTTCACATAGATGATGTCAGCATTTCAACCTGCATTTACTCTAGTGCTGACATAAGAAGGAGAAGAGGGGGCAGCTGGCAAGAGGACGCTTGACTTCTCACCTATTTATTTTCCCTGAAGATAATATCACCTAGGAGATGAGATGGGAGGGGGGACATTCCTGGGAGCTGAAGTAATAGATATGGGGAGAGTGATTTGGAAGAGGCCAATGAGACACAGAGAATTGGGGAACAGAAAGGGAAGGTTTGGGGTCAGGAAGTCAGAGTTGGCTACGCCACAATCGGAGACAGGTTGTCGTGCTTAATAAAATGAAAGATTTTTCAAAGACTATGTGTTTGGAAATGCAATTTATTTTAATTGAGACGACATCGAAACCTGACAGATAACTTATAGTGTGATCTTGAAGAGTGTGCTGTTTCTATCATTGCTAGACATTAGGAGATAGATAGGTAGATAGATAGATAGATAGATAGATAGATAGATAGATAGATAGATAGATAATAGATATATACTGTGTTTCCCTGAAAATAAGAACCAGTCTTATATTTTTTTCCCACCAAAAAAAGGCACCAGGTCTTATTTTTGAGGGATGTCTTCCACTGAATCACCTTGTGGTGGCAGCACTGACAGCCCCACCCAGCAGGAGCCCACTGTCATCTCACTTTTTCTGCAGCTGCTTGCCTCCGCTCGTGTGTGGCACCTCCGGTGTCTGTTTTATTATCAGAGGCCTTCGGGAAAGAAACAAGGTTCATATTGATGCGTATGTCAATCTGGAGCTCTTTTATTGGTAGCAGAGGCCTTTCCTGAAGGCCTCTTATGGTGAAACAGAGGCCAGGAGGTACTGCGCGCATCAATCTGGAGAGCTTTTATCACCTGCAGAGGCCTTTTCTGAAGGCCTCTGACAGCGAAACAGAGGCCAGGGGAGATTCACGCAAGCAGCAGCAAGCAACCGCAGAAGAAGTGGGGCCGGCAAGACAGGTGTCAGGGTGTGTGAGGCCTGACTGCAACTGTCTGAAAGTAAGAAGCTCCACCACCACCATCTAAACCCTCGCTTGATTTTTACCTGTGCGCCTCACCCCATCCTGTGCAATCAGGTGCAACAGAGTGGGCAAGGTCTTAACTAGGGCTTATTTTGAGGGGGTAATGCTTATATTGTGCACATGGGTAAAAATCAAATTAGGGCTTATTTTCAGGATAGGGCTTATTTTCACAGAAACATAGTAGAAAGACAGACAGACAGAAAAAATTCAGAAGGAAACAGACTCCATAAGAAGACAAAAATATACTTTATTGAGATATTGCTAGAATGACAGAAACTGGAAAGTCTGCTTGTAATAGAATAGAATAATATAATAATTAGGTTGGACAGGACCTAGGAGGTCTTTTACTCCAACCCCCTGCTCGAGCAGGAGACCCTATACCATTTCAGACAAATGATTGTCCAATCCCTTTTTGAAAGTCTCCAGTGAATTGCTCTCATCCTTGTGCTTTATAAGAAGGAATTTACCTTAGTCTCTTCCACATGCTGACTTGTTTCTCAAGACTTAAGGAATATTTCAGCTCTCTTTGCACATGCACGCATGTGCACGCACACACACACACACAAACACACACACACATATTCTTACCTATTTTCCCTAAGTTCATCAGTCTGATTCTCGTCATCCTATATCATTTAATATCATTGATCATGATATCTTTTTGGATTGCCTGTGACACTGGGTGTTGGAAGCATTATGTTGCTATAGCTCCATACTACTCTAAGCAAATCATTGTTTGCTTTCTATCCCATTTTGATTAACATATACATGAAATGATGGGGAAAGATATTTATTCATTTGGGCATTATTCATATGATGATATCTAGTTTTATATATTTAATCAGGGCTGAATGGGATGTGATTGAAACTTTGATGTGGTGCTGAGAGATTCTAAGGGATGAAATCCACATAAAATACTGAAATTGATGGTGGCAAGATGGTGGGGCTTAATAACAGGATTGCATTTCTTCTAAAGAACTGGTGCACTTGGACTAAAGACTCCTACTGGAGTCGTAGTGGAAGACATGCCCAAGAGAACTGTTGACCAGTTTTAGTAGGGTCACCAATTGAGTCCTTTCCTGGACCTGGATGCTAAGGACAATATATATAATATAATGATATAACCTATATATGAAATAATACTTGAGCAGATGGTTGGATTAGAAGACCTCTAAGGTCCCTTCCAACTCTGTTATCTGTTATTCTGATTAGAATACTGCATCTAGTTTTGGTCACCACAATATAAAAAAGATGTTGAGACTCTGGAAAGACTGCAGAGAACAACAAAAAACTTGATTTGGGGGCTGGAGCTAAAACATATGAAAAAGTGTTGCAGGAATTGGGTATGTATAGTCTAGTGCAGTGATGGCTAACCTTTTTGCCATCGCGTGCCAGGAGAGGGGGGGCAGGGGAGGTTTGCGCGCATGCCCACACCGATAATTCTATGTGCCCTGCCCTGCGCATGCGCACGCAACCTCCCCTCCCCCGTTCCTGGCATGCGATGGCTCGGTAGGCCCATTTTTTCTTTCTTATCTGGTTCCAGATCCTCTCTCTTTATCTGGGAAGGGCAAAAACAGCCATTCCCACTCCCTCAGAGGCCTTCTGGAGGTCTGAAATGGCCCATTTCCCAACTCCTGGTGGGACAGGAAGTGACTTTTTTGCTGTCCCCTGCCTCCAGAGCCTCTCTAGGAGTCTCTGGAGGCTGGGAACAGCAAAAAACATCACTTTCTGTCCCACCAGGAGTTAGAAAATGGGCCGTTTCAGGCCTTTGGAGGACCTCCGAGAGAGTGGGAAAGACTGTTTTCGCCCTCCGCAGATGCATAGAAAGGATCTAGAGCCAGGTAAGAAAGAAAAGTGGGCCTTCCCCATGCCCCCTCCGGAGGAAGGAAACACCTTGTTTCCCTACTTCTGGTGGGCCCAGAAGGCCCGAAAATCAGCTGGCCGGCGCGTGCATGCACACCAGAGCTGAGCTGGCGTGCTCACTGATATGGCTATGTGGGCCACCTGTGGCACGCATACCATAGGTTTGCCATCATGGGTATAGTGGATGGAAGGGTTAGGGGTGTCATGACAGCAGTGTTCCAATATTTGAAGGGCTGCCACAAAGAATGGGGGTCAGCCTATTTTCCAAAACACTGCAAAGCAAGGCAAGAAGCAATGGATTGAAATTAATGAATAATAGAAGCAACCTAGAACTAAGGAGAAATTGATCTATAATTTGTGAGTTTTTATCTTACAATAAATCAATGTATCAAGAATGTTTACAAATGTTCAAAGACAGATAAAACAAGACTTTGCCAGGGAGCTTATGCAGAATTCTATTGTTTGGCTTGTCTGTCTTACAACTTATTACTAACAAATATGTTATGCAGGCAATCTGTTAACATATATATTTATACCAAAAAGCTATAAATGCATTTTCATGACTTTAACTATGACAAAATGTCTTTAAAAATCCCAAAGTTTATATCTACACTTTTAACATTTACTTGTCAGTAATAAAATGAATACATTTCAAGATGCTAAGTTGCCCTGAAATTTCACTGCAATAAATAGAACCTTGTATACAAGTTGAGGAAAATAATCTTAACTTATTGAATGGAATTATTTAACAGTGCTTCAACCCTTTCAAAATATATACAATAAAATGGAAAGCATTGCTTCGAAGAATAATACAGTATGTGCAATTGTTGTCATATTTGCCCACCAAATTTAACATGTTAAAAACAAAATGTAAGACATCATATACTGCTTTTAAAGTGTATCTTCTTTGATACATTTTCTGTGATCTCTTCTCCACAGACAGTGCCTGCTTTTCAATTAGAAAAAAACTAATACTGAGATAAGGTCTAAAAGAGCTTGATTCCAAGCATATCTAAATTAACCACCATCTTTATTAACTTACATTATTTTTCTTTGCACTCCAGACTCAGGCATTGTTCATTTTTACAGCTGTTTTATGACAGAAAAATGCTGGACCATATGCTATGACTTGATAAGTATTCCTTTCAAATAAACCACATGCTTGGAAAAAGCTTTCTCGCTTAGTATTTCCAACTTCCCAACAGACATCTGTAAATCTCCCAACATGTTGCATAATAGAATAACAACCACAATTGGACATTTGTGATGCTCAAAACGATAACAGGGTTGTACAATGGTATTACATTGTCCAAGTGCTGTCAAAGAAGGAGAATCAGCTTGATGTACTCAAGCGCAAGCAATCTGCCAGAGTAATAAACTGAAATTGCCTGAAAAATTGCTTGAACACAATCCGTGACCCCAAACTTTCAATAACTATTGAGAAAGACATATTGTGGATGTACCTTCACTGACTTGACACCCTTAGCTACTGCAAACACATCTATCAAATAGATACTTCCAGAAAACATTTTCTCTCTGGAGCTCTTAAAAAGTAAAGTGCTACGGACATATTTGAAAGTGTAACAATCTTATGCTCATGGCTTTGTGCTCCAATACACTAAAAATGCTACAAACACTTGAAAACATTGTATCCTACGTCAGAAAACTTGAATATATGTAAATTATAAAGTGAAGCATTAGAAAAACTGTAGACTATGACGGGGTGAAATGTAAAATTTGTTACTATTCTGTTACTAATTTGTACGGTTCTATGGGTGTGGCTTGGTGGGGTAATGTGACTGGGTGGGCATGGCCAACTTTTTAAAAGAAAACTTTTCAAAGCATTTTTTCTACAACTTCTTCAGCTGAGGAGGTTGCAAAAAATGCTTTGAAAAGCCTCTCTGACAATCAGGCAACTCAGCTGGATCGTTAGAGAGGCTTTTAAAAAAAATGCTTTGAAAAGCCTCTCTGCCGATCAGGCAACACAGCAGGGATCGTCAGAGGCTTTTCAAAGCATTTTTTTTACCACCTCTTTGGCCGAAGAGGTTGCAGAAAAAAAATGCTTTGAAAAGGCTCTGTTGATCCCAGCTGAACCACGCAATCATCAGAGACTTTTTTTTTTACTTTTAAAAGCATTTTTTCGGTGGAAGAGGTTGTAGAAAAAAATGCTTTTAAAAGTTAAAAAAAAGCCTCTGATGATTGCGCGACTCAGCTGGGCAATGGGGGGGGCAGGGATTTTTTGCTACCGGTTCTCCGAACCACCCGCCGTTATCGCTACCGGATCGGGCGATCCGGTCCAAACCAGGAGCATTTCACCCCTGGACTATGATCTGTGAGTCGGCAACATCTCATCTCATTCTCTACATTATCACTATTTATTTATTTGAGAAATTTAAACAGCCACTCATGGCACTGTAGAAGACCACTGTATGTCAAGGAATGTAGAAATCACATGTTTTGATTTCTCCCTCCTATTAAATAAATTCTTGAAGTTTAGAATTCATCCTGAGCTAGTCTGCTTCTTTTCACTGTTGTTTGTTGAATAAGAAAATGTTCACACAGCTGTAAAGCTATCTCTAAAGTTCCCAGAGCTATGCACTATCCAATGTCCTTCAGATTCATTGCCATAGAAGCAAAGTTATGAGGTTTGGGACTAGATTTTAATAAAAACCCTTAATATTGAGCTTTGAATTTTGAGCTTCAGCACAGGTCTGAGTGTTTGGGCCTTTGGGATCTCTCTATTATTGTTATTGAGACTCCCAGCAGCTGAACTAAGATAATTTTTTCTAGGTATATTATGCTATTATGCTATATATTATGTTTCTGTTTACAGCTCTCTGCTAAAGTTATTAATAAAGTTTAAAATCTCCTTACCTGCTAGTGTGTTCATTGACCCGGAATCCTCAAAGAACCAATTGTCGGGGTCCTGACTGGTGCACATAGGTAAAGTAAAAACATCTGTGACACCATCAATTTCTCTTGTACAACAATTTTGCACCAACATTAGTGGATCCCCAGGCCAGATAACAAAGTCAAGTCTTGAGACTCTTCTAGAAGACCAGCCAATCTCACCTCTGGGGGAAATGACATTCCAAAGGGTAAGTGCTGAGGCAGAAAAGGCTGTCTTCTTGGGTCTCATCAGATGACTTTCCTTTGTGGATGGGAACCATACCATGTCCTTCATGCCAAGCTTGATGGGATGGGTAGATTTGATTGGGGAGAGTCTGTCCCTCAAATAATCCACATTACAAAAGGCTTATTTCAATTTGCCAGATTTATAAAATTTAACTAACCTAGGTTATATCCCCAAGTTGGAACCAAAACGGCAACATCTCTAGTCGGAAACTCCATAAATCTTCCTTCTTTCAATGGTTTAGTTTCCTTTAATTGTAATGTTTTAGAGACATTTGTGTTTCAAAATGGATTTGTCTGTTAGATTAAATTTTAATTCATCCAGTTTTCTCTGAGTAAATATTTATGTTCCTCTGTAAGGCATACATGAGTAAACTGAAGAGTTTTGGAGGAAACTTGGCCAGTATATTGGATATTGTCTGACCTCCTTTCTTATTGTACATGGTATTTTGGCCAGATAGTATTATTGTAAAAATGGGTTTTTTAAAGTCAATATCAACATTTTCCTCTTAACTTTGAGGACACTTCTACATTTCCAATTTATAATTTTAGGGCTGTACAGGACCCTGCTTTTCTCAAAAAGTGAATATTTCACTTACTATAATTTAATTTTCTAATGGTTCTTACTTACTGGCCAGGGAAAATACTATCTACATTGATTATTGATCTCATGTGATTTAATTTTCTCAAATGTTCTTTTTTTTTAAAGAGCCTTCTAAACCTGATAGTGATAATTTCCTCTTACTAGCTTCTTTTACTCTTTGTTACATAGAACAGACCATCTATGCTCCGTTGCAGTAAATGAAGCTAGCCTTACAAGAATTAAATGGAGTGATCAAATGAGCTGTGTTACAGCTATTTGGGTTCTTTGGTTCAGCTTGGTCCTTCAGGAGTAATGATCTCAGCAACAATATGCATTAGATACATACAAAAAGCTTCTATCTTTCTGATTAACAAACTATAAAATAGTATTGCTTTTTAGTGATTATTGTATGCAGTCCAGAGTCACTTATCATGAAATGAATGATTAATTTAATGAACAAATAAGTAAACTTTTCTTGTTAGGACCAGCAATAATAATCAAATCTCTTTTAACCACAACTAGTGGTGGGTTCCTCCCGGTTTGGCCTGATTCGGCCGAGCCGGTAGCGGTGACGATATGATGTCACCGAACCAGTTCTCTTTGTTTGGGAGCTGGGCCTTCCCGCCCCCCCGGCGTTATTCTTACCTTTTATTTGGCCCCACCTCCAATCTATTTGCTGCTTCCCGAGTCCCAGCTGATTGGCTAGAAGGAAAAAAACTGTTTAAACTCTTGCCGTGGGGCTTCAAAAGGCTGCCCTACAGCTGATCAGTGTTAAAAGGCAGTGTGGTGGTAGACCAGTGTGCTCGAAAAACAAATGGGTAGACAGGTGCCCCCAAAAACAAATGAGTAGACCAGTGCCTCCAAAAACAAATGGGTAGACCAGAACGCTCCAAGAACAATGGGTAGACTGGTAAAAGCTCTGCAAGCAGTTAAAAGCTTGCAGACCAGTAGCTCTGCTAAATCCTAAAGAATTGTCACATGACCATCAAGCCACACCCACAAAAAAAGCCACACTCACAGAACCGGTAATAAAAAAAATTTAGAACCCACCCCTGACCACAACCCTAGCTTTACCAGTATATTTTAGCTAGGATATCTATATATCTATATATCTATAAACATACATACACATACATACACATATATACACATATATATATACATATACATACATATGGTTTTTCATGTTCATCCTATATTAAGTAGTTTTTTTTTTCTTTTTCTGCTTGTCTATTTGCTTGTTATATGGGCCTTTTTCTGTAATTTTTTTTTAAAAAAATGATTCTATATATGACCTCACTTTGGGATTCTTTGAACAATGAAAATGTGGGCTATAAATGATTTGATAATCGGAAGTCATGGGGAGAGGGGAGGGTTTGGGGGGGTTAGGGAGGGATGCGGGGGAAATGGGGGAAAATTGATATTTGTAAAACTTTTTCAATAAAAAAAATTAGATAATTTATATTATTTATACCAATAAATAATCTTTAGATGGGCTTGTTGAAGGGGCATCAGTGTTTTTGATATTTAACTGCTAATTTGATCCTTTGATAATTAAGTAATTAGCCACACATAAATTGGCAACCTAGGACATCATCTATGGTTTATTGTAATGCCATTATGATATCATATTTATTTATTATTTATATTTCCTATTTCTTAACCACCCATCCTCCACAGAGAGGAATTCTGGACAGTATACAATATAATCAATAAAATTAATATTAAAATCAGAAATAATTTAAGATTTAAAAGTTTTAAAATTATAAAAATAACATAACATTCAAAAAGTGAAAAATTTCAAGATGGGGAGGTTGTAGTTGTTAATACAAGGAGTGGGGTCTTTATGCAGCCAGTCAGCCCCACCATTCTCTGAACCTTTGTGTCTACTGTCCTCTTCTACTGTCCTCCTCACCTCTGAGGACACCTCTGAGGACACCTCTACTGTCCTCCTCACCTTTCCTCACTTCCGAGGGCAGAATGTTCTACAATGCAAGGGCAGTGGCAAAGATGGCCCTCCTCTTAAGACCCCTAGTGGAAATTATTTGACTGATGGGGTCTGCAGTATACTTTCCTTGCCTAAATGAGCTTGGCAGACTGATGTGATGGGGCAAAGCGGGTTCCACTGGTAGCCTGGTTCTATGCCATGATGGGTGTGATAGGTGATGACCAATTTCTTGAATTGGACCCAGAAGCAAACTAGCATCTGCTGCAATTCACAGAGCACAGGTGTTCTATATGCCAGTATAGCTCTCATGGCCACATTCTGCACCAGCTGCAGCTTCTGAATACTCTTCAAGGGTAGCACCATGTACTGCATGTTGCAATAGTCTAGTTGGGAGATGATAAGGGCCTCCTGATAGAGGGCCTCCCTATCCAGGAAGGGATGTAACTGGTGCACAATCTGGAGTTGGACATAAAGCCTCCTGGCCCCAGCTTCTCTTTAAGCAGGAGCCATGGGTCCACGAGGACCCCCAAGTTACACACTGCCTGGGGAGTACAATCCCATTCAGAACCAAAGATGATAAACTCCTGGACAAACAGGGGTGTGACGATATCTTAAAGAGTTACTTAGGCCCATTCCTGAATAAGGAAAACTGGCATAGTTTACATGGTTGCACTAGGAACCAAAAACATATTTTGATCATCCTAGTATGTATGCCATACCATACGCTTTCATAGGCTATATTGTCATGGTCCTCCAGCTGCCAGCAGAGCTGGCGGAAGACTCAGATGATGAGGATGTTGGGCAAGAACTTGGACCAGTTCTGGAGCCTGGGGAAGGCTCTGATGGATGCTCAGCATAGGACACAGAAATAGAGCCAAGGCCGTCTGGCATTTTCCATCCAGAGAGGCAGCTGCCTTTGGAGTCAGAGATGAGTGAGGAGGAGGAACAGCTGGGGCCTGTTCCAGATGCGCATATGCACAGACCAGATAGAAGAGATGAACAATGGAGGACAATGAGCTGGCTCGGGAAGCAAAACAAACATGGACGCTGACTGGCCCCTCCCTGCCTGGGAAATAAATAGGAGGAAAGGGGAATGGTTTGGTTGTTGCAGTCAACTGTTTGCATTTCTGGAAAGTATGATCCTTGTGTGTTTCGTGCGACAAAGACTGCCTTGCCAGAACTGACGCTTGTCTAGTTCTCTGTTTCAACTGACTTAATTTGCAGCCTCCCAGCTGGGAGCTCACAACCTTGCATTTATCATAACAAGCTGATAAAGACTATTGTTTCAGTTAACTTCTTACAGGACTCTTGCTTGGACTTTCGGTTGGTGAATGCAGTTAATTCCCAATGTGTAAATAAAGAGGGGGTTTTCTTTGCAGGGAGTCTGTTTCTTGCTTCTCCAAAGGCCAGGTCAGAACCAGTGGTGAAATCCATTTTTTTTTACTACCAGTTCTGTGGGCGTGGCTTGGTGGGTGTGGCAGGGGAAGGATACTGCAAAATCTCCATTCCCACCCCACTCTGGGGCCAGCCAGAGGTGGTATTTGCCGGTTCTCAAAACTACTCAAAATTTCCGCTACCGGTTCTCCAGAACCTGTCAGAACCTGATGGATTTCACCTCTGGTCAGAATATACATATACATCCTAGTCTCAGATGTCTACGCAGAGGACAGTTCAGAAAAAAAACCTATTTGATAAAGCCTTATCTTTTTTACATGTGTTGCATGCATGAAAACACTACATAGAATTCGGACTTAGAATTAGCATAGTCACAAACCATAAAATTTCTAAAACTGCCTACTCATTAAAAACTCTGGGAGACTTAACTTAAAAGCAATTTTTAAAACCTAAACATTGAATATTAAAAGATAACTAGACTAAAGAAGAGGAACCAAATCAAATTATTATAATTGACGGTGGTGATAACTCCAAGTCAGTATCAGCTTTTGGTTACTGCCTGGACAAATCCCTGCAGTTCTTTTGGCAAAATTTCAGAAGTGGTTTGCCATTGCCTCCTTCCTAGGGCTAAGGGAGAGGGACTGGCCTAAGGTCAGCCAGTTGGCTTTGGGCCTAAAATGGAGCTAGAACTCAAGATCCCCAGGTTGCTAGTCTGATGCCGTAAGCATTACAGTATCAAACCAAAATTATTGTATTTTCCAGTGGTGGGTTTCAAATTTTTTTACTACCGGTTCTGTGGGTGTGGCTTGGTGGGCGTGGCTTGGTGGGCATTTCAGGGGAAGGATACTGTAAAATCTCCATTCCCACCCCACTCCAGGGGAAGAATACTGTAAAATCTCCATTCCCTCCCCAATCCAGGGGAAGGTTACTGCAAAATCCCCATTTCTTCCCAATCAGCTGGGACTTGGGAGGCAGAGAATAGATGGGGATGGGGCCAGTCAGAATTTTTACTACCAGTTCTCCGAACTACTCAAAATTTCCACTACCAGTTTTCCAGAACTGGTCAGAACCTGTTGAAACCCACCTCTGGTACTTTCCCAATCATTAATATAGCAACAGGATCCTGGCACAGAGATGTAGGAAAAGCTAGATTTTAATGGCCTTCCCAAAAACTAGCAGGGTCAAAGAAATAGGAAGCTCAGAGTTGGGGATATTATTTCTTGAGCATGGCTGTGCCCTAACTTTATAATTTCTGAAAATATGAAACCAAATGCAGCTGTACAATATAAAATATTGTATTATAAAAATGGGCTTCTTGAGACTTAATAAGCTACCTTCACTCTCCGTTTGTACTATTAGTACTATTCAGAAATTTAGTTAAAAACATTTAGTTAAGATGGTTTGTGGTATTTTGCAAATGGGGCATCATTACCATTCGCTCAAAAAACAGTAACTGGATTTCACAAATTTATTCTGGTCTCATCTTCCAGTTAAATATATTTCACTACTAAAAGTTTTAAAAGCAAACATATTTGACCAAGAGCCCTTGGAAACCAATTACTTCTAAAGATGTATGGTGCCAAAAGACTCTCTGCTAGTCCCAGTGTGGAAAGCATGACACCAGAGGCTATCCGTTTAATTCAACAGGAATGTGGTGAGCTCTCTCGTTTCACACACAAACTATAGATTGTCTTCTGCATATTGTTGTGATTCAGAAAGATTTTCTTTCTGTATTAAAAATAGTGATAGCTAAGTCTGTAGCCAATTAGAAACTGTAAATACTAACACTTTGACATGGCCCCAAATGGTTTCATTATTTGTAAATTCACATGTTCTGTGGTAATCATCTTGCCCCATCCATATGTTGTTGTTGTTGTTGTTACTATTATTATTATTGGTTAATCTTTAGTGACATTCACAGCCTTTGAGGCTGGTTAATAGCTCAGCAGCTCCAGTCCTAACCAAGGACCTAGGAACTATTAAGGTATCGTCGGAGGATGTAAGTTGTTCTGAGTAAGGTGGGTTTTTGTAGAGTCAAAATGTTCAAGTCCGGCAAATTTAGAATTTCTAAATAGTGGGGTAGCCCTTTGGGTATTGCTCCAAGGGCTCCAATTACAATCAGGACAACACACGATTTCTTTTTCCACAGTCGCTCAACTTCAATTTGCAAGTCCCAGTACTTTGTGATTTTTCTTGCTGCTTATCTTCAATCCGTGCATCACCAGGTATTGCAATGTCAATGAACCATACTTTTTTCTTTTCAACTATTGTTATGTCAGGTGTGTTGTGGACCAAGTGCCTGTCAGTCTGAATCCTAAAGTCCCACAAGATCTTGAGTTTCTCCTTCTCTAAAACTTTCTCAACCTGATGTTCCCAGTGGTTTTTGCTGTACTCAAATCCAAACTTCTGGCACAATTTCCAGTGAATGATCTTAGCAACGCAGTCATGGCGTTGTAGGTAGTCAGTTTGTGAAATTTTGCTGCATTATTATTATTATTATTATTATTATTATTATTATTATTATTATTCATATTTCTATGCAACCCACTCTCCGAGGACTCTGGGCGGCTTATACCAAAGACAGTATACTAAATAGCATATTGCCCCCAACAATCTGGGTCCTCATTTTACCCACCTCAGAAGGATGGAAGGCTGAGTCAACCTTGAGTCGGTGAGATTTGATCCACTGATCTGTTGAACTAGCAGTCAGCTGAAGTAGCTGCAGTACTGCACCCTAACCTCTGTGCCACCTCGGTTGCTGAAAGGTACTATGAAAAGCACATTAAGATTGATGTTGTCATCACAGCTCATATTTGTTGGTGTTAATAGTTTTTTCACTATTATAATACAGAGGATATAATCCTATCTCTAGTGTAGTTAATTGTAAGTCCTGTCAATCATAAGTTCATCTTGAGACTGGAAGACACTCAGATTGTTAAAGGTTTCCAAGTCGGCCTGAAGGGACATTTTATCTTATCTCAGTGTAGGATGATGGATTTTATTTATATATTCATCAAATTTAGAATCCCGCCATTCACAGAGTGGCTCTGGGTGATGCAGAATTATGGATGTTTGAGATATGTGATTTGTGTTAACTTTTTAATTTTAATTGCCTCAGGTGAATGTGGGGAGCAAAACAAAAGATGTTTTTTTTAAAATGAACTTAAGTATAGCTATAAAGTTTCTTTTTAGAGCAGGTATAATTATATCATCTGTCAGAATTCTAACATGATTGATAGAATTTCCTTTTCTCTGGGCAGTCATTACTGAATAGCTTAGATATTGTGGCTTTCGGAATACTGTATGTATACTGTATGTATGTATACTGTATGTGCAGCTGTGATATATATATGTATGTATACATATACATACATACCAGGGGTGGTGGGTTCTAAATATTTTTACTACTGGTTCTGTGGGCGTGGCTTATTTTGTGGGTGTGGCTTGGAGGTCATGTGACTAGGTGGGCGTGGCTATCTGGTCAGAGTCATTTCTGGAAGGTCCTCGCACTTACGACCCAACTCATTTGTTTGCTTTTAACACTGATCAGCTGTAGGACGGCCCTTTGAAGCCCCGCGGCAAGAGTTTAAACATTTTTTTTCCCTCTAGTCATCAGCTGGGACTCGGGAGGCAGCAATAGATTGGGGGTGGAACCAAATAAAAGGTAAGAATAATGTGGGTGGGTGGGGAGGTGGGAGGGCGGGGGGGAGAACCGGTTCGGTGACATCATATCGTCAACGCTACTGGCTCGGCCGAACCGGACCGAACCAGAAGGAACCCACCACTGATACATACACACATACACACACACACACACACACACACACACACTGGTCAGTTTTGATCACCACTAAAAAAGAGATGTTGAGACTCTAGAAAGAGTGCAGAGAAGAGTAACCAAGATGAATGGGGGACTGAAGGCTAAAACATATAAAGAACCGTTGCTGGAACTAATTATGTCTAGTCTAGTGAAGGACCAGAGGAGACATGATAGCAGTGTTCCAGTATTTGAGGGGCTGCCACAGAGAGGAAGGGGTCAAGCTATTTTCCAAAGCACCTGAAGGCCAGACAAGGAATAATGGATTGAAACTGAAAAAGGAGAGATCCAATCTGGAAATAAGGAGAAATTTTCTGACAGTGAGAGCAATCAACCAATGGAACAGCTTGCCTTCAGAAGTTGTGGGAGCTTCATCACTGGAAACTTTCAAGAAGAGACTTGACTGCCATCTGTCAAAAATGGTGTAGGGTCTACTGCTTGGGTGGGGGTTGGACTAGATGACCTACAAGATCCCATCTGACTCTGTTAATCTGTTAATATTGATGGCCTTGGTGGCGCAGCAGACTAAAGTGCTGTTAAGTAACACCAGCTGCCTGCAATTACTGCAAGTTCAAATCTCACCAGGCTCAAGGTTGACTTAGCCTTCCATCTTTTTGAGCTAGGTAAAATGAGGACCCGGTTTGTGGGGGCAATAAATTGACTTTGTATAAAAAAGAACACTAATGATGATGTGTGTTCTTGCTTTTGTATTGAGTTTCCTGCCCATCAACATACATTGGACAGACCAACAGAAGAATGAGTGTGCGCATCGGGGAACACAAAGACTCAATACAAAAGCAAGTTCAACACATAAATACATTAGTTCAACACATAAATACAACAGGACACAATATTAATTTTAATAACACAAAAACAGTTGCAAAAATAGAACATCTCAATGGCAGAATAATCAGAGAAGCAATTGAAATAGAGAAAAGACCATATTGCGTGAATAAACGGGATGACATTTCACGTCTGCCTACTATTTGGAAACCTGCTGTCATAGATAGACAAATCTTAACATCAAATATAAAACATAGATCAAGCATTAATCAAAAAACATGTACAAATCCCAACCAAATCATATTCAAACCAGCCACAAAGATGAAGCCCTGCCACCTAGTGGAGAAAAACCGACCATACACCCGAAGCCAAGCCAATAAACACATATTGGGACTCCCAACCAATCAGAATGAAAAGGTGGAGCCATCCCAGACTACCAGCACCAGATTTGAAATAGTAACGGCAGTTACTGCAAAAGACTCCTCACATAAGCCTGATGATGGCAGATGAGATTCTGTCGAAACGTCGCTTCTACCCTTTTAGGGATATATCCACAATTACGTAGGAAGAAACCCGAAATATTAACTACACACACACACACACACACATACACACATATATATATACTATATATACATATCCATAATCATATTCTGAATATGAATAACTTTTCCCAACAAAAGAAATCAAATCAGAGGCTTGAAAAACTGTAAGAATTAAAATAATGCTAGAGTGAGAATAATGACTTTGATGACATAACAGAATTTAGAACTAATACTACTTGATACATTAAAGAGGTTTCCTTTCTAGGAATATAACTGTGAAATCACAGTGCAAGAAGCAATCTACAAAATCTTATTAAGGATTTTATAAATAGGACAGCCCAATGTCTTGTCAAGGAAAACATCCCATATCTGAGGTGCTTTCACCTGGGTAACACTTGAAATACCTTGTGTTGTCCACACTGATACTTTCTTGCCAGCATGGCTTTAGTATTATTCGTTCAATCAGCTTTAATTCAGTGAAATAGTTAGAATCCACTATGACAGGGGTCTCCAACCTTGGAGGGGGGGAAAAGGGGACAGTTCCACGCAAGCGGTTTGTGCACGCACTCACCATTTGCACAAATGGAGTTTCCTGCACTCACGTGAGTGCCCGCCACTCATGCAAATAGAGCTTCCTGCACTCAAATGTACACCCGCTGCTAACACAAATGGAGCTGTGCACACTTACCTGCCACGTGCGCAGCCTCGGGACTCTGAGGTATATTTTCGAAAAGAGCAATATTGTTACTCTAGTCTTCTTTATCCATAGTTCTTTAGGCTGTGTAATTGTTCTTGAATTTAGGTGCTAGGGAGTTGTGATGCATGCAAAATGGATGGCCTAACTGAACTCCACAACTGAATCACCATAAATTCCTGTTCCTTCCATACTGCCTTTGACTAAAACCCGTTTATAGTTCCTGAAGAGTATATTGCAAACAGTGTCTAGGTATTTGTTCCTTTTTGTATATTTAAGTAAAAGGTGGGAAGTTAGAAAATAGCCAGTAACAATAAAGGAGAATATTCTTGCTCATCGTTGAAGTGAGGGGTCCTTGGTGCTCTTTGAGCTTGGTTGTTTTGCAGATATTTCATTACCCAAAGTACGTAACATTATCAGTGCTAGTCAGATTAGCACTGACGATGTTACCTAGTTTGGGTAATGAAACATCTGCAAGAAAACAACCAAGGACCAGAGGTGGGTTTCAGCAGGTTCTGACCAGTTCTGGAGAACCGGTAGTGGAAATTTTGAGTAGTTCAGAGAACCAGTAGTAAAAATTCTGACTGGCCCTGCCCTCATCTATTTGCTGCCTCCCAAGTCCCAGCTGATCGGGAGGGAATGGGGATTTTGTAGTAACCTTCCCCTGGATTGGAGAGGGAATGGAGATTTTACAGTATCCTTCCCCTGCCATGCCTACCAAGCCATGCCCACCAAGCCATGCCATGCCCACCAAGCCACACCCACAGAACCGGTAGTAAAAAAATTTGAAACCCACCACTGCCAAGGACCCCTCAAAATAGCCAGTGTCTACATTAGTTTAAATTTTTGAATAAAGGAAACAGAAAAGACTTAAACTGTTATTCTAAAGTGACTTCACTTTTCACCTAGACCCATTACTCTGGACCAGGTAACTTTAACAATATATCCTACTTTTAGCTGGCAGATCTTCTCAACAATTCCTTCAATGCTCTATATGTCCCAATTTTTGAACTACTGGATGATCACCTCATTTTGATAGTTAAAAAGTAATAGATTTCATATAATACCCTATTTTCTTGATAGGTTCTTTTATTTTTCTGGAGTGTATTTCCTTTAGTTTTGAAAATGGCAAAATGTTATTCTGCAGGATAATAACTACAGCTTTGTATATAACACTAAAGTTATGAACAAGTTTTTTCATTTCTTTCTGTACAACCAAGTAGTTCTTTGCTTCCAGGAAACGAATGTAGTAAATGCACATTTTTCTCAAGAGATCCTCACCTGAAGATTAGAATGAATGAAAACATTCTTTTATCTTGTTCTAAATGGGCTTAAATTCCCAGCTTATTTTCCCTCATGCAAAGTATAGATTTTTGTTAGATAAAACATCCATTGAACAGCCATTGTGAATACTTAGGAAAAGAGCTTTAAAAAAACTATTTTTTTCTTGGATTCTTTGTCAAAATGAATACTGGATGTTGAATCATCATTAAAAAAATACTAAGATTCTCCACAATGCACTTTAAGCAGTGACCTATTTTTAAACTGAAAAATACAATTCTCTATCTTTTCTGTTCTTATAAATAACTTAAGGCAGCAAATATATATCTAATATTTCTTCCTTCTCCTATTTGCCCCTCAACAACAACTCTGTGAGGTGACTTGGGCTGAGAGAAAGTGCCTGGGCCAAAGTAACCCAGCTGGCTTTCATACCTAAAGCAGAACTAGAACTCACAATCTCCTGGTTTATACTCTGGTCGGTTTCTACTCTAGTATCTTAACCAGAAGACCGAATTAAATAAAATAATTTATTGTGTAAACAATCTCATTGCTCATCTCTGTTTCAAAACCGAAGAACCAGCGCTGTCCGAAGACTGCTCCGTGGTCATGTGGCCGGCATGATTAAACGCCAAGGGCACATGGAACCTTCCCACCAAATGTGGTCCTTATTTTTCTACTTGCATTTTTTACATGCTTTTGAACTGCTAGGTTGGCAGAAGCTGGGACAAGTAATGGGAGCTTACCCCATTACATGGCACTAGGGATTTGAACCGCTGACCTGCCAACCTTTCAATCAACAAGCTCAGCTTCTTAGCCACTGAATCACCAAGTCCCTCATAATCTATAATAAATAAAATAATTATATAAAATAATCTATATTTTGCTTTAAAAACTACCCCATTGTGATGACTCCCTCAAACAATCCCAGATACCACTCTAGATGTCAGCTCAGGAGAGGATGAATCGGTTCTTGGCACGTCAGGAGCTGAGTTAATTAATGGCTCCGAGAAGCCATCTGGAAGGGATTTGGCTGAAGTTCCAGCTAGGGAAAGTATGCAGTTGCAGATGGTCAGTGATGAGGGAGAGGAACTGCCTTCTGTTGCTGATCCAAGAACACGTAGGGCAGAGAAAAGGCAGGAGCAGAGAATGTCTTCCAGACTACTCAGGAGGAGATAGCCTCGCCCTTCTTGATGGGCTGCACCGGAGGCTGGCTATTTAGCACAGCAGACAATGGAGGGATTGCTGGGAACAAGGTGTTTGTTTCCTAGCTGTGTGTTTTCTGGTCGTGGTGATTTCTGCCTCACTTTGGATTGACACTGTGCCTTGACTTGAATTGTGCCTTGGAAACTCTGGACTTTTCTTGACTCATGAGTTCACTTGTGTTGTAGATCTAAGTTTGCCTGGTGCATTTATTTTGTTTGAGAAACTTTAAATTGCTTTTTGGACTCTTTTGCCATTGCTCTGTGGACTAACCTTGGTCTGCTCATGGCTTCACTTAAACTGGACAGTTTTGGGGGTTTTGGCAAAGGGAATTGCTGGGGAATATTAATAAACTCACTAAACTAGAGTTACATGTGTGTGTGAATGAGTGGGGCAGAATACTCATATGGTAATACAGCACCCACCATTCTTTAGCCAAAATGTCAAGGAGTAACAATATTTTATTTTGGCATTGTATGTCAAGATTGTTCCTTAGATAATAGATTGCAAAACTAATTAAATATCCCTAAACTTGGATTGTGAATTCTCTTTTCATGGTATAATGTAAGCAATTCTGACTGCTTTATATTTATGTTTATAAGTCCTTTATCATTTAAATTTTGGAATCTAAAGATATTTTCATACATAAAGCTCAATTACTTTACATGTCAATCACATATGCTTTAAACTATGCAAATGGAACTTTAAATAAACTTGAAATATATTTCAAGCCTCTTTTGCCATCTCTCACCTCAATGACTATCTTTAAATTTCGCTGACATCCAAGGTTCCCCTTTTCCATCTCATCATACTTGTATGGCTTATACCTCGGCAGATTTGCTCGCGCTGCGAGTTGCCCCCCTCTCGCGGCGATGGCCTTCCACCCTATCAAAGGCCTACCTTAAGGACAGGCTTTGGAGCCCCGAGAGGTGGCATGTTTTAAAGCGGGGATTGAGGGGTTTTTTAATTAGGGTTTTTAATAATCTTTTAAGGGGAACTGGGAGGGTGACCAA
This sequence comes from Arizona elegans, assembly GCA_022577455.1. NCBI lineage: Eukaryota > Metazoa > Chordata > Lepidosauria > Squamata > Colubridae > Arizona > Arizona elegans. Next base: position 62,564,779 of record JAKOOJ010000009.1, read on the forward strand.
AGGGGATGGGGGGGGTAATCCACCTAGGTCAGGGTCCAGCCCGGCACAGGGTAATGGTTTGGAGGGCACAGGACGAGTGATTGGGAATATCATCAGCACGGTGGATGGGAGGGGCAGATATGGTGGGAGCAGAGGACCTTATCTTGTGCCGGGGGTGCGCACTCGCTACTTGAGAGCGATTGCACATCCCGGTCCCCAAGGCTCCCCTCGGATACTAGGTGGCTCAGATACTTAGGACCTGGGCCTCCGGCTGATGCTGTGCAACGCCAGGTCCGTGGTAAATAAGGCCCCCCTCATTTACGATCTTATCCAAGAGGGGGGAGCGGACCTGGTGGGTATTACGGAGACCTGGTTGGGCCCGGAGGGAGGGGTCCCTCTGGTTGAGATGTGCCCACCAGGCTTCAGAGCATTCCATCAGCTGAGGGCCCAGGGGAGGGGCGGGGGGTTGGCGGTTATTATTAACGAAGGTCTTGGTTTGAGGGAGAACACTGTGCCACAGATTGCCGGATGTGAGTCCCTCTTTGTGAGATGGGGTCATCGGGTTCAGATGGGCTTGCTGCTCACGTACCTGGCTCCCTGCCGCGTGGCAACGGCCCTGCCCGAGCTACTCGACGTGATAGCCACGGTGGCAGTTGATACACCCAGGCTTATGGTCATGGGTGATTTCAACCTGCCATCCGTTGGTGAAACGTCGGAGGTGGCTCGGGAGTTCATGGCTTCCATGACGGCCATGGACCTGACCCAGTTAGTTCATGGCCCCACTCACAGGGGGGGACACACGCTGGACCTGATTTTTGTCTCTGGCCAGTGGTTGAGTGGTCTTATTATAGGGGATATAGACATGAAACCCTTGTCATGGTCAGATCACTCACTCCTTTGTCTGGACCTTCGAACCGCTACACCCCACTGCAGGGAGGCGGACCCAATTAGATGGATCCGCCCCAGGCGCCTGATGGATCCTGATAGGTTCCAGACGGAGCTTGGACCAATTCCTGAAGATCTGGCACACGACTCGGCCGAGGACCTGGTAGCTGCCTGGGATCGGGCGGCTGGTCGGGCCTTGGATCGAGTCATGCCTTTGCGGCCTCTGACCCGGTGTCGATCCCTCGTGGCTCCTTGGTTTACCGAGGAGCTGAGGGAGATGAAACGCCAGAAAAGATGCCTAGAGAGCGGTTGGAGGGCCAGTCTTGCTGAATCTGACCGAACACTGGTAAGGTCGCATATTAAGACCTACCTAGTGGCGATAAAGACGGCAAAGTTTAATTACTTTTCTGCCTCTATTGCATCATCAGGGAATCGTCCGGCTGCCCTGTTCAGGGTAACCTGCTCCCTGCTCCATCCGGGAGCATGGGAGGATCCCTTGGAAAGCAGGGCGGAGGATTTCGGACAATACCTGTATGACAAAATCGCTCAGATCCGGGGGGATTTGGACTCTGACTGGGTAGATCAGGGCAGGGTGATGAGGAATAGTCTTGAGAATGTTACCTGGGAGGAGTTTGATGCTGTGACTCCCGATGATGTGGACAGGATTTTGGGGAGACTTAGTGCAGCCACATGTTTACTGGACCCGTGTCCCTCCTGGTTGGTACTGGCCTCCCGGGAGGTTACACGAAGCTGGCTCCAGGGTGTTATCAACGCTTCGTTGAGTGAGGGTCACTTCCCCACCGCCTTGAAAGAGGTGGTGGTGAGGCCTCTCCTCAAGAAGCCGTCCCTGGATCCAGCAATATTGGCCAACTATCGTCCTGTCTCCAACCTTCGCTTCCTGGCGAAGGTTGTTGAGAGTGTGGTCGCGCGACAGTTTCCGCAATTCCTGGAGGAAACATCCTATCTAGATCCGTTCCAGTCGGGTTTCAGGCCTGGGCACAGCACGGAAACGGCATTGGTCGCGTTGGTTGATGATCTCTGGAGGGCTCGGGACAGGGGTTGCTCCTCTGTTCTGGTCCTGTTAGACCTCTCAGCGGCTTTTGATACCATCGACCATGGTATCATGCTGCACCGGTTGGAAGAGTTGGGGATGGGGGGCACCGTATTACGGTGGTTCTCCTCCTTTCTCTCCGACCGGTCACAGTTCGTGTTGGCAGGGGGGCAGAGGTCAACCTCAAGGCCTCTTATATGTGGAGTGCCTCAGGGGTCAGTCCTCTCACCCCTCCTGTTCAACATTTATGTGAAGCCGCTGGGTGAGATCATCCGTGGCTTTGGGGTGAGATACCACCAGTACGCTGATGACACCCAGCTGTACATCTCCACCCCAGGCCACCCCAACAATGCCCTTGAAGTGATGTCCCAGTGTCTGGAGGCTGTGCGGATCTGGATGGGGAAGAACAAGCTCAGGCTCAACCCTTCCAAGACCGAGTGGCTGTGGCTCCCGGCATCCCGATATAGTCAGTTGACTCCATCACTGACTATTGGGGGCGAGTCATTGGCCCCCACTGAGAGGGCTCACAATCTGGGAGTCCTCCTGGATATGCAGCTGTCCTTGGAGGAACATCTGACGGCTGTAACCAGGGGGACCTTTTGTCAGGTTCGCCTGATTCGCCAGTTGCGGCCCTTTCTTGATCGGGATTCCCTGTGCACAGTCACTCATGCCCTCGTCACCTCTCGCCTTGACTACTGCAATGCTCTCTACATGGGGCTCCCCTTGAAGAGCACCCGGAGGCTCCAACTGGTCCAGAACGCAGCAGCGCAGGTAGTGATGGGAGCAGCTTGGCGCTCCCATGTAACACCGCTCCTGTGTGAGCTGCACTGGCTCCCAGTGGTCTTCCAGGTGCGCTTCAAGGTTGGTTATCACCTTTAAAGTGCTCCATGGCATAGGGCCTAGCTATCTTCGAGACTGCCTGCTGCCACCGACGACCTCCCATCGACCCGTGCGCTCCCACAGAGAGGGCCTCCTCGGGGTGCCATCAGCCAAACAGTGTAGGCTGGTGACCCCCAGGGGGAGGGCCTTCTCTGTGGTGGCACCTACCCTCTGGAACCAACTGCCTCCAGAGATAAGGAGAATCCAAGACCTCAGTGCCTTCCGCCGTGCCCTTAAAACCTTCCTTTTCCAGCAAGCCGGGCTGGCCTAATTTTTTTTAAGTGTTTTTAAGTGTTTTATTTATTGTTTTTAATTAACGGGGCCAAATTTATATATGTATATTTTTAACTGTATTTTAATATTTGTACTTGATGTTTTTACTTGGCTGTTCACCGCCCTGAGTCCTCAGGGAGAAGGGCGGTATACAAATTCAAAATAAAATAAAATAAAATAAAATAAAATAAAATAAAATAAAATAAAATAAAATAAAATAAAATAAAATAAAATAAAATAAAATAAAATAAAATAAAATAAAATAAATAAAATAAAATAAAATAAAATAAAATAAAATAAAATAAAATAAAATAAAATAAAATAAAATAAAATAAAATAAAATAAAATAAAATAAAATAAAATAATAAAATAAAATAAAATAAAATAAAATAATAAAATAAAATAAAATAAAATAAAATAAAATAAAATAAAATAAAATAAAATAAAATAAAATAATAAAATAAAATAAAATAAAATAAAATAAAATAAAATAAAATAATAAAATAAAATAAAATAAAATAAAATAATAAAATAATATAAAATAAAATAAATAAAATAAAATAAAATAAAATATAAAATAAAATGCGACATCGTTTTTTTTTCAGTTTGTAATATGAATACAATCCTTGTTTGTAATGCTAGAATGTTTATTCAGATCACAAAAACTTTTGATATCAAATTTATATAATTGAACAAAGGAGTATATTGAAGCTAATAGTTAGCTAACTTTTTTATAGTGACACTTTTTTAATTTTCAAAAAAACCTTTATTAAAATTTAAAATATTAAAATACTAATACAAATACATCTGTAACAAAAATACATCCATGATAGTTGTACTATTCAACGTCGTTCCAACAGTACACAAATCTTAACTCTATTCATATATTCTCAGATATTCCTTCTTGATCAAATATATGTAAACATAATTTATGTCTTATTTTGATCTATATATTTCCTATTTTTATTTTCTATCCATTGATACCAGTTTTCCCAGGTTGAATAATATTCTGAGTCTTCCTTGTTATTTAATTCTATAGTAAGTTAATCCATTTCTGCACACTCAAAAATTTTTCAGATTATTACACAATCTGTCGGTGTGGTATAGTGACACTTTTAAAAAGTGGATAAACAATTAGTAAAATCTAAATTACTGGCAGAAACCTTCCTACAACTAGTCCACATTTTCTTGAATCCATGCCATGATAATCAATGAATGGTTTGTAGCAATTATGCAGGTAACAATTAACTATATGTTTATGGTGATAAATGTATTTCTTATAACCTATGGAAACTGAAAACAACCATATTAACTTTACCCTTTTTTGAATTTTTGTTATTTATTATCATAATCCATCATGAGATTTCTACTAACTGCTTTCAGCTTCTCTCTTTCCTGGGAGTATTGGGTTTTTAAATTACAAAATTGGGGAATTAAATCTTGGGGAGATTTAATGCTCTTTTGGGCATATTTTTAGAGCAATAAAAGGAAGAGGATTCACACAGTCAAAAAATGAGTTTTTTGTTGCTAAATGATGGGGAAGGATAGAAAGGAGGATGGTGAAACTACAACTCTAGAGCTCTGTTTGAAAGAAATATATGTGGTATGGAAGAAGGGCATCAGGAGCTTGGGTACCAACAACAAAATAACAGAGTTGGAAGGGACCTTAGAGGTCTTCTACTCCAACTCCCTGCACAAGCAGAAGATCCTATATCATTCTGAACAAATGGCTGTCCAATCTCTTATTAAATATCTCCAGTAATGAAGCATCCACAACTTCTGAAGGCAACCCATTTCACTGGTTAATTGTTCTCATTGTCAGAAAATTTCTTCTTAGTTCTAGATTGCTTCTCCTTGATTAGTTTCCATCCATTGCTTCTTGTCTTGCCCTCTGGTGCTTTGGTAAATAGATTGACCTCCTCTGCTTTGTGGCCCCCTAATCATCTTTGCTGTTCATCTATGTACTCTTCCCAGAGCCTCAGCATCTTTTTTATATTGTGGCAATCAAAACTGGATGAAATATTCAAAGCGTGATCTTACCAAGGCATTATAAAGTGGTACTAACAGTTCACATAATCTTGATTCTATTCCTCTGTTAATGCAGTTTAGGACTTTGTTGACTTTTTTGGCAGCTGCAGCACACTGCTGGCTCATATTTAAGTGATTGTCCACTAGGACTCCAATATCTCTCTTGCAGTTACTGCTATTGAGCCAGGTTTCCACCTATTTTATACCTGTACATATTAAGATAAGTACATACTACCCAGTGGTGGGATTCAGCCAGTTCGCACCACTTCGAGAGAACTGGTTGTTAACTTTCTGAGCAGTTTGGCAAACTGGCTGTTGGAAGAAACTATTAGGGCAGAGAACCGGTTGTTAAATTACTTGAATCCCACCACTGATACTACCTGTACAATATTAAGATCAATCATCCCCAATAGAAAGTCTGCTGCACTTATGATGTATCCATTCATGCATTCCATGGGCAAAATCTCAACTAGTTAATTAAAACACTATTTTAGCCATAGTTAAAGCAAATCATCATCTGGCAACATCTAGTTTCAATGAAAACAATATAAAGCCTAAACTCATCATTACCATTTGGGTAAAAACTACAGCTGACGGTGCTATAAATAGTCTGATCAAATGTCCTAGTTTATATCTGTTGCCCTGGGATCCCAGCTGATTTAGCATTGTCCCAGATTTTCATTTTTTAATGAAGCATTATTATTTATAGTAGTTACGGGCAAAGCTAGGCCAGTGCTACTAGTCCTACATTTTATATTCTTCTTTTAACCTGCATATGTGCATGGAAAGCAAGTCCAGGTACTTTCCCGCCACTGTACCTCCCTGCAACTGTTGCCTTTTTTTCATGCAGCAGTCAGTTTATGTGCCTTGAATTTTTGGGCTAAACCATTGTCCCCAGTTCTGCACTATTAATTGGACGTGGTTTGGAGGATAAATTAGCTAGTCATCCTAGCTGTAAGTCACTAGAGATCCTGTCTTTGATTAGGAAACTTTGATTATTACAAGTCATTGATTTCCAAAAAAAAAAAAAAAACCCCATTAAAGTAGCATAGTGATCTAAAATGGAATGGAAGATTTAAAACAATATTTTCAGAGAAGGAATTTAAGCATTTATATTTAATTTAATTTAATTTAATTATTTAAATTTATATGCCGCCCCTCTCCGAAGACTCAGGGCAGCTCACAATATATTCTAAAAAATAATCATTAAAAAACATTGAAAAATTAAAAACATTAAAAACTCATTCACGCCATTCATGGCCGGATCTCACCAGATCACAAGAGTGAGATCAACGGCCCCAGGCTTTTTTGAAAAGCCAGGTCTTCACCGCTTTTCGGAAGGCCAATAGGGTGGGGATGGTCCGGACCTCAGGAGGTAACTGGTTCCAGAAAGCTGGTAGGCAGCCACAGAGAAGGCCCTCCCCCACGGGCCCACCAGACGGCATTGTTTAGCTGATGGGACCCGGAGGAGACGAAGTCTGTGGGATCTTACCGTTCGCTGGGAGCTATGCAGCAGAAGGCGGTCTCAAAGATATATATATCCGGTCTCGAAGATATATATATATAAATCCATTATATATTCAACCCTACATGTACCTTGGCCAATGGATCTCAATGGAAGGCAATACAATAAAGGAAGTTGAATGCTGTGCTAAATGTGGTTGGCAGGCATTCAGCAAGCTAAGCATAAATTTCAAGAACAACCTCCCCCTATGCATGCCTGAAGATAGAAGTTTTCTATCAGTATGTGCTACCTGTTCTAACATATGCTGGTGAAACATGGACATTAACCTCACAATTGATACAAAAGCTACAAATGGTGCAAAGAGCCATGGAAAGATACATGTTCAGCATTACAAGACAAGACAGAAAGACCTGCACATGGATTAGGCAACAAACGAAAGTATACAATATCATCAAGAGAGTAAAAGAATTGAACTGAAAATGGGCTGGTCACATAGCAAGAAGAACTGAGGGCAGGTGGACCAAGGCAGTCATAGAAAGGATCCTGCTTGATAAAAAGCGTCCATGAAACAGACCTAAAACAAGATGGATTGACAACAACAGCAAGTATTGCAGGCCCAATTAGCAAAAGAAAGCTCAGGACCGTATTGGTTGGAAACATGCGGAAGAGGCCTTCATCCTAAAGTGGATAAGCAATGGCTAAAAATGATGATATTCATTTGCTTCATTGCTATATTTTCAGTTAATATATTTATTAATATTCTCAGTATTCTCAATATATTCTCTAATATATTCTCAATGTATTAGAAAATATATTAATATTCTCTATATTCTCAATTATATATATATTCTTTTTGCTTCCTTGTTATATACTCAATTAATCAATGTTGACTCTTTTATTTTAAAGTTTCATTATTTAAGAAAAAGGTCTCTGGTCTTTCTTTCAGATAAACCCAGCAATATGATTTCAGTTTTATAATTCCCCACTTACTTTGAGATGTTCTGTCATTATTACAGTAGATTTTTAAACATATATGTGAAAGTAGAATTATAGAAATATTGAGCAAGAGAGGATGTGAATGACAGTCATTATGCAAACATGGAACTCAAGTGGTTTATCTGAATTTTCTTGCTTAAAAGACTTTCTGTCTATCATTATGGCTGGAAATTACCAGCTTTATAACTGGGCCAGATTATATCACTTTTGATGATGGGAAAAGTCTGTGGTCCATCTTGTGAACTCTTGTCATGGGATTCATTAAGTAAGGATGCTTTTGAGAATAACTAAGAATATTATTTGTCTAGATGACAGTTTCTTTAACGATTTGCCATTATCTATGAACACAAAGGGGGCTTGGGGCCCAAAGCAATCTCCTGTTAATAATCCGAGTTTTTAGATACCATGTTTCATAAAGTAGATTACAGGCATTCTGGTACCCAAAAGAGCATCTGGATCAAGGCATAATAAAGCACAAGCCTAGTTTAGCAGCGAGGAGATTAATTTTTAAAAATAAGAATTTATTCTAGATATAGAAATAAACTTCTGTCAACCTAGCAGTTTAAAAGCATGCAAATGCAAATAGATAAATAAATACCACTTTGATGGGAAGATAACAGCATTCTGTGTGCCTTAGCATTTAGTCATGCTGGTCACATGAAGAATCTTCAGACAATGCTGGATCCCTAGGCTAAGAAACGGGGATGAAGACTGCCTCCAAGAGTCTAACATGACTGGACAGGAGACCGTTACTTTCATCTTTATGGAAATAAGTTTTTTTTATTACAGCTTCAGTGATAACACACAAATCTATTCTATTCTAACCCTTCTATTCTGCGTGAAGTATGTCATGTTGGTCTCATAGTGGTGCAGGCAGGCTGAGTTGCAGTAATGTTTTATTGATCATGGCCATACATTTGTCCTCAAGAATATTCAAAGCCTTGTTGAAAATTTCCAGAGCAAACCTAATTTCTAATGTTGAATTTTTCCCCTTACCAGAGGGAGCCCTCTTGTGGAGTATTGTGAAGCCGTTACCATGGTAACTCCATTGTGCTGTACAGTAGAAGCCATTTTAAGGCACAACAGGCTGTAACTTAACAGAACACACACACCGAGGGGTGTAGGGGTGTCTTACCCCCACAGTATTTCTTTCCAGAGAGTAAGTCATCTGTGTACCAAGTTTGGTTGAAACTGCTCGAAGCATTCCAGAGTTATGCTGGAACATAGACACACACACAGAGAGAGAGAGCTATATATATATATAACTCAGGATGTTACAACATAGCCAACTACCCAGGATATTGCAGCACAGGACTCAGGATGTCACAACACTAGAGCTCAGGATGCTACCACACAACCCATTACCCACATTGTTACAACACAAAAGACTAATGGGCACACAGCTAGGACCTATAGAAAATCTACGAAAACAAATATGTATATCTGTATATCTGTATATATATATATCCAGCTGCAGCTGAAGAGAATAGAAAAATTGACAAATAGACAGCACTACTGTTCAGCCAGGGAAGCTGCAGTAACTAGCCCATGGACGGTGATGAAGGCAATCAATAAGCCCTATCTAGAGTTTTTGGGATGAGGACTTGAAAAGAAAGCCGAGCCTGATCATGACTCTTAGAAGGGTGCAACTGAAACAACCAATTAAAACCAGATTGCTGTGGATGAGAAGCCACACATACGTATCTGAAAAATGAAGGCTACATTTTTTTAATATTTTGATAACAATAAAATGAAGATATATTTATACTAATTTTTGACTGATTTGAAGAAAATTAATATACCAATTATATAGTTGTCACAATTCAGAAGATGTGGTCTATGTATTGGTATCCAATATGCCCCAACTAGTCCCTCAGGAAGAAAAATCAGAAAAGGTCTCTCTGTGCTAATGACATCACTGGTATCCATCAGGCTTAACGTTTGTCACCATAGGAATCTACAGGCATGACACAAAAGATAAACAATTTTAGAAAAACAGGCTGCATCAAATATCCAGAGGCAGTAGATAAACTGAATAAATTTATGATAGACTATATGCAAATGTTAATCAGCTAATGTATATAAAACCAAAAATTTTGAGGAAGGTGTTTTCAGGCATAATGTAAACCATTATATTCTCTCTTTTCCACAGGTTCAATTCAGCTCCCCAATCAGTGGTGGGTTTCTACTGGTTCGCCCCAGTTCGGGCGAATCGATAGCGGTGGTGGTGGGAGGGTCTGCCCACCCGCCCAGACGTCATCCCGGACGCAGAAGAGCCATGCACAAACGAAGCAAGCACACACACATGCTCACAGTTCCAAACCGGTAGCAAAAGTAAGTGAAAACCACTACTGTCCCCAATCATGTTTAGTTAAAATTTCTCTTTTTATTTCCAGACTTTTACTTCTATTCCTTTTATGTTACTCTCCAATTTGCCACACCTGGCAAAGGGAGGCTGTTATGAAACTCATGCCTAAAGATACGTATAACAGGGCATATTTTATTTCTAGTTCCCCCTGTCTAGCAAAAGTCATTTTTATTCATTGCAGACAACCTGGTTCATCTGATTATTTGTATCCTGGAAATCATTCTTGTAACTGGGTCCTATTTGTCACTTCCCAATTTTGTCATATTTCTGGTCTATGATCATGAGCATTGGATCTCATTCAGGGATGAAATACTCCCGGTTCGGACTGGATCGCCCAATCTGGTAGTGATGGCGGTGGGTGGTTCAGAGAACCGATAGCAAAAATCCCTGTCTCCCCCCCCCATGCCCAGGTGAGCCGCACGATCATCAGAGGCTTTTTTTTTTATTTTTAAAAACATTTTTTCTACAACTCCTTCAGCCGAAAAAATGCTTTTAAAAGTAAAATAAAGCCTCTGATGATCACGCGGCTCAGCTGGGATCGTCAGAGGCTTTTAAAAGCATTTTTTCTACAACCTCTTTGGCTGAAAAGGTTGTAGAAAAAATGTTTCTTAAAAAAAAAGCCTCTGCTGATCAGGGAAGTCAGCTTGGATCATCAGAGGCTTTTAAAAGCATTTTTTTACAACCGAAGAGTTGTAGAAAAAATGATTTTAAAAGTAAAAAAAAAAAAAGCTGGCCATGCCCACTCAATCATATTACTGCCTCTCCCCCAAGCCATCCCCACAGAACCGGCAGTAACAAATTTTATATTTCACCACTGATCTCATTTAATGTATTAGCCAAAAGTTTTACAAAATGCAATATCGAATTATAACAGTTTCATATAAAATATTAGTTTGTAAATTAAAAATTAGATTACATTTTTCAAAGGTGACATTATTTCAAAGCATAAATTTCTCATTCATGAAAGGACTTATGCCTTTTCCCAACTTTTACTTATTTCATTTTCCTTGCCTTTTCATTTATTGACTGCTTCCCAATGTCTTTCCATCCACCAATTTCCTTTTGGGATTGAGAAAGGGAAGATAGTCCCACTTCTCTAAACCTCTGCCATCTGCCACACTTCTGTGGCTGCAAGCCAGTAGCCAGGAAGACTGTGAAATATGTTTTCTCAGCATTATTGATAGAACTTTCAAACTATAATACTTGTATTTGAAGCAAGCAACTCATATTTCTGAGACACAAAAGCTGAAATTGGATACTACCATTGCAACTGGTTTAAGCAGACTCAGACTTGGGCACATTCTGAGCAGTGGTGGGTTTCCAATATTCTTACCACTGGTTTGCCACATATGCACATGCTCACTTTGCATGCACGCCTTCTGTACATGCACCCAGCCTTCTATGTATGCATTTTGCTCGTGCATGCGCCTGGCCTCAAAAACATACTAAATAGGACAGCATTACGCCGGGGTGGGGGCCATCTGCAGTTGTTGCTACCAGTTTGCCTGAATTGGTCCAAACCGGCTGAATACCACCTCTGATTCCGAGTAGTAAATACCAAACTTATATTTCAACACTTGAGACCACTGTTTCCCATAGATTTAAATCTTATTGAACACACATTGAAATGCAAATGAAATGATTTGAACTGTGCCAGATGACTCACAGCACCCAGAAAGCCACATTTTACAGGAGAAAAGGGGAAAGCAGAAAAAGAAATCACACCCACACAATTTCAGAAGCCAAATGCAAAGGAGTTGCCTTGCAGATGGAGTCCTGTTGTATCAGTATGTCCACAAAGATTAAGAAGCCTGGAATAATTAGGTTGTCAATTTGCAAAGCTTTCAAATTGCCATGAGCAGGAGGGAGGGAGAACTGAAGTGAATTCCATACATTCTTTCTGACCGCAATCAGAAGGAGGGTGTTAGTTTCACAGCCAGCCAAAGTGGTTAATTGGAGAATGTGATTTATGACATGAGCAGGAGAGAGGGAAGAGACAGGGTCATAGGGGAACGTAAATCTACGTGGGATCAGTCCTGACTGCATCCGAGTATTGTCGGAATGTTGCTCCCAATAAATCACTATATTTCCTTTGAAGTTTGGATCATGGCTCATGAATTAATTAGGGCATCTTTCAGAAACTTGACATAGGTTGAGTCCCAGCTCAGATAATCTCTATGACTTTTCAATAGCTTGCTTTACAGATTTTTTTAATAGAGTGGCAACTATATTTCTTACTATGCTGGTTTTCCTTCATTTACAGTATTTGAAATGTTTACCAAAAGTTTTACTCCTTATAGTATGAAAAGTGTTCAGTTTATATTCTGCCTTCAAAAAAAAGTTCAAGGAAACCATTCTTGGGGACTCAGCTTTTTATAATATACACAAGAGCTTTCTAAAAGATAATTGGATGTGAAAGCCATCTAGGAAACCAAGTACTCAGTTGAACCTGGATCTCTCCTACCTCGGTCTAATATTTAAAACTTTTTACCACATTGAGAGCTTTTCCACATATTCCACATGGAACCCTTACACTTCTATTCTCCAACACCCTCAAAAGCTGGAAAGTGAGGTCAAGCAAGAGCTCAGTTCATATTGCTTTCATAAGCAAAGAAAATCAAGGACAGATTCTTACTATGGCTGTGAAACTTACCAAAATAATTAATATTGATTTTGCTGGTGAGGATGCCTGTAAAAATACTAAACAACTAGCAGAGGAAGCAGGAAGTAGGTGAGGTAAGAATCTTGAAATGTCACAAGTAGAATTTGAACAAGTACAAGAACCAGTTTGAATCTGATTTGGATAGTTTGTCAATGCAGGTCTCAGAATAGTATGGGAAGATATTTCTTTTTAGTAGAATTGCTAGAATAAGCCAGGTTTGGTGGTATAGAATATCTTTACATTACCGACATTCTGCACTTCTAAAAATCAAGAACTGCAACAGTGAAAAGCTGAGAGTTCCATCATTCAGGACACTCTTGTTCTTCTTGACCTCTTAGTAATTTTCAGTGCCATCAACCATGGTATCCTTTTGGGCTGACTTGGGGAGTTCAGGGTTGGGCAGCACAGTTGTGTCCTGCCCAACCCTGCCCACAGTTGTGTGCTAGTTCACCTTCTTCCTCTGATGCTGGACCCAAATGGTATTAATAGGGAATGAGAGGTACAGCTAACTGACCCTCCTTTGTGGATGCCACAGGGCTCGGTGCTCTCTCCACTCCTTTTTAACAACTGCATGAAACTGCTGGACAAGATAATTTGCCCATATAACATCTTTGCTCTGCGAACTACACTGCATTCCAGTTTGCTTCTGGGTCTTAGTCAAAGGTTGGTCATCAACTATAAAACCCTACTTGGCATAAGCCTGGCTACCTACAGAACCAGCTTTAACCCATTACATCAACCTGTTCCACCTGTTCAGATGGGACAAGTATGCTGCAGACACCATCAGTGAAAGAATTTCCTCTAGCAGGGTCTAGGAGAAGGGCCTTCTCTGCCACTGCCCTTGCATTGTGGACCATTCTTCCCTCAGAGGTGTACAAAGCCCCCAATCTCTTGGCCTTCCACAAAGGGGTCAAAACTTCTGTGTGTGGGACACAGAAGCCCACACTACTGTGGGGCAGGCTCAGTGGTGGGTTGCCCCTGGTTCAGACCGGTTCGTAAGAACTGGTAGTAAAACTGGCGGGAGGCCCTGCCCACCACCCTGTTCTGTCCCCATCCCACACACGCACCCCCACGGATGGCCCGGAGTTAATAAGCCACACAACAAAATCTTTGAATATAAAGCTGGCAGAAACCCAGTGGCTAGCTGCCAATTCAGACTTTACTCACACAAAACAAAGATTAGACTGCAAGCATTCCGATAAAGCAGGCAGAGTTTCAACAATACAAGGATTAGTCCAAATGCAGTCCCACAAGGCAGGCAGAAGTCCAATAACGCAGAGATCATGGATTATTTCTAGTTTTTGCTCGTCACAAACTGAACCGGCCACAACACCCACATTTATACCCTGTGGGGTGTGGTCCAGTGACTCAGCTAATCTCTGGCACGCCTTCCCCTCTGCTGCGCATGCTTCTCCCTGCGCCACTGCTGAGGATCCAGCCAGCACTTATCTACTTCTTCACTGTCCACCTGTGGCTGCGGGGACGTGCTTGGCTCTGGGCCTATCTCTTGGCCTTCGGTGTCAACCGGAGGCATTGCCAGAGAGGAGGGTCCTGGAAAGGGAGGCCTTGCCCACTCCTCTCCCTCACTCTCAGAGTCTGCATCTGTCGATAGCCCAGGCTCAGGCAATGGAGCCACAACACACCCCGAATGTCGTCATTGGTGATCTGTGCATGTGCAGAAGCAAGGAGCAACGAGCGAAGTGAGCGCGCACGGGCGATCCTGTTGCGAACCGGTAGTAAAGGTAAGTAGAACCCACCCCTGGGTGGGCTGGCCCAATAAGAGCCTCCCTTCTCCTCCATCTTGGAATTTTTCATCTTTTGAAATGTTATAATATTATTTTTATAACTTTAAAACTTTTTAAACTTAAATTAATTCTGATTTTAATGTAATTTTTACTGATTGCATTGTGCACTGCCGAGAGCTACTCTCTGATATTACAGCTAGAGAGAAAAGACAAATTAGATCTTTTGTCAGACAACATTCCACAAGGATCTCAGTTCATTGTAGCTGCAAATAAATGAGTCGGTAAGTCAGCTGTTAATTAAAAATAATTTATGACATTCATTGGACCTCAATTAGAGATACATTTGGCCTATTAAAAAGTAGTGAGATGGAAATCATCATATTTTAATGCCTATAATCTTATTTTTATTACAGATGCAGGACAGAAACTAAAACATCTGAAGCAGAATCAGTTAATGTATGACTTGAATATTCTTCTGGGATGATCAGCATTTTGGACTAATAGCCAAGAATTTTCTGAAAATGACAGATAATTTTTTTAAAAATCATCTTCAAAGTTCACAACATTATGTAAAACAAGAATAATAAGAATTGAGGATATTTTAATTACATCTTCTTGATTTCTTTCCTTGCTCATTTTAGAAAAGAAGCAAAGCTGAAGGTACTCAGTTATGTGAACATGATTTATTAATTCACAACAAAGGTAGCCAGTGTAATAGTTAAGTTGTTGCACAGATGGCAAGAATTCCTAGGTCCACATTCACAGAGGTTCAACAGGTAATTTGACAAATCTGTTCACCCAACCAACTTCACAGGGTTTTGGATGTAGAGAAAAGTGGGAGGAGAAAGTGTTATGTTGTATCCAGGCTTTCATGCTTATTTTATGAATAAAATAAATAGATACATTTATAATTTATTTATTTTATAAATAAAATAATTTTAGGGAAGGGGGGACCTGAACAACATGTTGTTTGGACGTGAGAGGAATACATGGAAAATGTATTTCATAAAACAAGACAGGGCAATTTGAAAGTGAATTTAAAAATCACAGGCTACAAGAATTATATGGAAAAGGTGCTATACTCGATATTCAAATGAAAGCAGATCTCTCTCTCTCTCTCTCTCTCTCTCTCTCTCTCTCTATATATATATATATATATATATATATATACACACACACACACACACACACACACACACACACACACATATACACACACATACATATATACATACTTGTGTGTGTGTGTGTGTGTATGTATGTATGTATGTATGTATGTATGTATAGGCTCCCCTCACACATACGTGCTTGTCATTCCTGACTCTAGGGGGCGGTGCTCATCTCCGTTTCAAAGCCAAAGAGCCAGCACTGTCCGAAGACGTCTCCATGGTCATGTGGCTAGCATGACTAAATACCAAAGGCGCATGGAATGTTGTCACCTTTCCACCAAACGTGGTCCCTATTTTTCTACTTTCATTTTTTACATGCTTTCGAACTGCTAAGTTGGCAGAAGCTGGGACAAGTAACAGGAGTTCACCCTGTTACGTGGCACTAGGGATTTGAACCACTGAACTGCCAAACTTTTGATCAACAATCTCCGAGTCTTAGCTACTGAGTCACCGTATCCCTATTTTTGTGTGTGTGTGTGTGTGTGTGTGTGTAAATCAAAATATTGACTGGATTACTTTCCTATGTTGAGTTTACAAAAGAGACTTGTTAAGTTTTGAAGAAGTTTGTGAAAAGAAACAGTGAAGAAATGAAAAGAAGTCAAATTCTAAGGCATTATTTGAAGGGGCTAAAGATCAAAATTGTTAAAAATAAAAGGAAGGAATCTAGAATTGGTTTATTTGATTAGAGTTAAAATACACATACCCTTCATGGATTACTGCTTTGTCATGGCGAAGGGGCTTGCATAGCTCAATGAGGCTATGAGCTATGTCATGCAAGGCCACCCAAGATGGACAGGTCATAGCAGAGAGTTCTGACAAAACGTGATCCACTGGAGAAGGAAATGGCAACCCACTCCAGTATCTTTGCAATGAAAACCCCATGGACAGTACCAAAAGGAAAAAAGATATGACACCGGAAGATGAGTCCCTCAGATCGGAAGGTGTCCAATATGCTACTGGGGAGGAGCAGAGGGCTAGTACTAGTAGCGCCAGAAAGAGTGAAGCAACTGGGCCAAAGACAAAAAAATGCTCAGCTGTGAATGCATCTGGTGGTGAAAGGAAAGTCCAATGCTGTAAAGATTTTTTTCTCCATAGGAACCTGGAATGTAAGATCCATGAATCAAGGCAAACTGGATGTGGTCAAACAAGAGATAACAAGACTGAACATCGACATCTTAGGAATCAGCGAACTAAAATGGTCAGGAACGGGTGAATTTAATTCCGATCACCATCAGGCATACTACTGCAGGCAAGAATCTCTCAGAAGAAACGGAGTAGCCTTCATAATGAATAAAAGAGTAGGAAAAGCAATACTGGGATACAATCCCCAAAATGATAGAATGATCTCAGCTCAAATTCAAGGCAAACCATTCAATATCACAATAATCCAAGTCTATGCGCCAACCACTGGTGCTGAAGAGGATGAAATTGACCGGTTCTGTGAAGCCCTACAGCATCTTATAGAATTAACATCAAAAAATGATATCCTTATCTTCCTGGGGGATTGGAATGCTAAAGTAGGAAGCCAAAAGATAACCGGGATAACAGGCAAGTTTGGCCTTGGAGTACAAAATGAAGCGGGACACAGGCTGATAGAATTTTGTCAAGAGAATATGATGGTCATAGCAAACACTCTTTTCTAACAACCCAAGAGACGACTCTACACATGGAACTCCCCAGACGGTCAATAAAGAAATCAGATTCACTATGCTCTGCAGCCAAAGATGGAGAAGCTCTATACAGTCAGTAAAAACATGATCAGGATCTGACTTGACTCGGATCATGAGCGTCTTGTTGCAAAATTTAGGCTTAAATTAAAGAAAGTAGGGAAAAGCACTAGGCCACTCAGGTATGAACTAAATCATATCCCTGAAACCCTCCCATACTACCACCTCTTACAATACTAGACAACACAGAGTCAACAGTAGAGACCTTCAAATTTCTAGGTTCTACCATATCTCAAGATCTAAAATGGACACCTAACATCAAAAACATCATCAAAAAAGCACAACAAAAATGTTCTTTCTGCGCCAACTCAGAAAGCTCAAACTGCCCAAGGAGTTGCTGATACAGTTCTACAGAGGAATTTTTGAGTCTGTCATCTGCACCTCTATAACTGTCTGGTTTGATCTGCAACCCAACAAGACAGACACAGACTTCAGAGGATAAATAGAACTGCAGAAAAAAAAAACAACTACCAACCTGCCTTCTATTGAGGACCTGTATACGGCACGAGTCAAAAGAGGGCTGTGAAAATATTTACAAACCCCTCACATCCTGGACATAAACTGTTTCAACTCCTACCCTCAAAACGACGCTATAGAGCACTGCACACCAGAACAACTAGACACAAGAATAGTTTTCTTCCCGAACACCATCACTCTGCTAAACAAATAATTCCCTCAACACTGTCATACTATTTACTAAGTCTGTACTGCTATTAATCTTCTCATCGTTCCTATCACCCATCTCCTCCCACTTATGACTCTATGACTGTAACCTTGTTGCTGGTATCCTTACAATTCATATTGACTGTTTCCTAATATGATTTGATTGCTTATTTGTTCCCTATGATTATCATTAAGTGTTGTACCTTATGTTTCTTGATGAATGTATCTTTTCTTTTATGTACACTGAGAGCATATGCACCAAGACAAATTCCTTGTGGGTCCAATTACACTTGGCCAATAAAAATTCTATTCTATTCTGATGAATATACAGTAGAGGTAACAAATAGATTTAAGGAATTAGATCTGATAGACAGAGTGCCTGAAGAACTCTGGACGGAGATTCGCAACATTGTACAAGAGGTAGCAACTAAAATCATCCCAAAGAAAAAAAATGCAAGAAAGCAAAATGGCTGTCTGAAGAAGCTTTGCAAATAGCTTAGGAAAGAAGGGAAGCAAAAGGCAAGGGAGAAAGAGAAAGATACACCCAATTGAATGCAGAATTCCAGAGAATAGCTAGAAGAGATAAGAATACCTTCTTAAATGAACAGTGCAAAGAAATAGAAGAAAACAATAGAATAGGGAGGACTAGAGATCTCTTCAAGAAAATTAGAGATATGAAGGGAACATTTCATGCAAAGATCAGCATGATAAAGGACCAAAATGGCAGGGACCTAACAGAGGCAGAAGTGATTAAGAAGAGATAGCAAAATTACACAGAAGAACTATACAACAATGAGCTTAACGTCCCTGGTAACCACAATGGGGTGGTCACAGACCTCAAGCCAGACATCCTGGAATGTGAAGTCAAATGGGCCTTAGGAAATCTGAGCAACAACAAAGTTAGTGGAGGTGACAGTATTCCAGCTGAGCTATTCAAAATCTTAAAAGACAATGCAGTAAAAGCGCACTCAATTTGCCAGCAAATTTGGAAAACTCAACAGTGGCCACAGAATTGGAAAGGTCAGTTTACATTTCAATTCCAAAGAAAGGCAATGCCAAGGAATGTTCGAACTATCGCACCATTGCACTCATTTCACATGCTAGTAAAGTTATGCTTAAAATCCTACAAGCTAGGCTCCAGCAGTATGGAGCCTAGTTTATAGGATTATCCTCCCCTGTTTTATGCAAATAACATGTTTCCTCCAATATCCTCTGAATTCATTCTTACATAGAGAAAAATCTATTTCACTAGAAAGAGGTCTGCTCCCAGCCTGAATGGTGCCCCTTGGGCTACACTCCAATAGAATAGGTGAGATCAAAGTTACAATTAAATATATTTTAATTAAAAAATATAAATGTACTTAATGAGGACACTTTTCATATAAGTTAGCCTAAGCTTTGGGGGAACTTTGGTGATGATAGCAACTGTTCTGACCTAGGCTCCCTTAAAAATCAGGAAGCAGAGTCTTGATTCTGGCAAAACCTCTTTTATTTACACAACAGTGAATTACTTTCATTCACAGTCAGCAAGGCCTGTCCAAACAGTCTTTCAGAGGAATATTTATCAACACATTTATCTCGCTTGGCAAGCTGCCATGTAAGTTGTTTCCAAATGCAATACAAGGCAAAACTTGGCACAGAGTCTCTCAGAGTCATGGAACGAACGAATTGTTTCCTGCAAAAGCCCACTCCCTGTTTGCTCCTCTTTTCCTCGTTTCCTATGGGAGGAGCCAATCACTTCCAAGGTGTGGCTTTACTCCCAAGTTGACCCTGCTTTCTGAGTTGTTCTTGTCTTCTGGCAGCTCTGCGCATGTGCACACTGGGAACAGGCTACAGCTGTTCCTCTGCCTCGCTGCTGTCTAGCTCCCTCTCTGCCTCCAATGCAGAGCCCTCGTCCGAGCTTTCCCCAGCCCCCAGGACTGGCCCAAGTTCCTCCCCAACCTCCTTATTGTCCGACTCTGCTGCCAGCTCTGCTGGCCACCGGCGGGCCACAACAGCAACCAATGATCAGAGCTCTTTTTCTTTTCTCCCTTATTACAATGTATTATGCTAGATAGGTATAAATTAGGGGATGTTATTACTTTCTTTCCTATTAAAGGGTTCCAGATTCTTGTATCTTGTTTCTTGGGTATATTCACTATTCACTGAGAGCTGTTCCCCATTCACTGAGTTACAGAAAGTTGCTCTGCGAGTTTGCACTTAAGGCTTCTCTATGGTATTCTTGCTCTTGCCACAGGTTCTTCCTAGGTCTTATATCCAAGGAGCTACGTAGGTGCTCTGCAATGTTGAAGTTTTAAAACAACCTTTCAATATGAAGGAGCCTGTCTGTATCAGTGGAATGCACTTCTTTATAAAGTACATATGGCCTAATGTGTTCCTCTTTAGCCAAGATTTCCAGTTTGAATTAGATTATAAGGACTGTTAATGTTTTGACGATATTATCATTGTTTATCCTAACCTCTTAAGCTAATTTCCCACTGCTAATGTCCTCAACCATAAGTTTTTACTGGTGAGGAAGGGCAAGGCCAAATATGGTGATGATTGCCTCTAATTTCAAAGCAATGGCATTCCTGGACCCAATATGCTGCCAAGTATTACATAATAACAGACAGGAGAACATTATTGTCATTCATTAGTTTCTGGAAACATACAATCCAAGTTAGGTGCATGAAATGTTATCTGCAATGGAAAACAACAAAAAAGCAAATCAGTCAGAATGAGCTATAAATGTTATAAAAACATCTTTCCCAATTTTAAAAGATGTGTGATTTCTTCACTGTCACAAAGCATTGCCAAAAAACTCTCTAATGCTGCTTTCAATTTGAGTCTACATAATCTCTCCAGCCCTCAAACCTCCCATTTGTTGCCAAAACATCCTCAATCAACCAAGGAAATAGTTTTGTTCTACTTAGGTTGTTAGCAAGTTCTCAGGAATGTATGTAAATTCAACTCTAAACTCAAGAGATCCACAAGAGTCTTTTTTTTTTATTGAAAAAGTTTTAAAACAAACACAATTTCCCCACAACCCTCCCACCCAACCCCCTCCCCCTCCCCGACTTCCCAGAGCAGAACACAAGGTATTTCTATTAACTTTTAACAATAAACTAAATTGCTTAACCAATCATTAAACTAACACCCCCTAAAAAAAATTCTTAACCCCCCATAGGTAAAATCCTGCTTCTTAGATATAAAACTTCTAATATCACTTATATAGCGCTTATACAGATAAAAGAAATCATTCATAAGCTATTTGATATTTTTTGGTCTGATACTTATTTTGTATATAATCGATCCATCTTCTCCAGTCCTGTATATACCTTTCTTGTGTGTGATCCTTCAAATATGCTGAAATTTTAGCCATTTCAGCTAAATTAGTTACTTTCAATATCCAGTCATCGATAGTAGGCAAAAAGTCCTTCTTCCACTGTTGTGTTATCAACAAGCTTGCTGCTGTTATCAAGTTCAAAATCAGTTTAGTCTCTGCAACTGTACAGTCCGTAGTTATACCCAGTAAGAACAACTGTGGAGTAAATTTCAGTCTCTTTTTAAGAATATTCTGCATCACCCACCAAATCTTTATCCAAAATGCTTTGATTTTTCTACAAGTCCGCCATATATGATAATAAGTTGCATCATCACAGTCACATCTCCAACATTTAGCTTGCACATTAGGATACATACATGATAATTTTTTTGGATCTAAATGCCATCTATAAAACATTTTATAAAAGTTTTCTCTTAAATTTTGTGCTTGTGTAAATTTCACATTTCTAATCCAAATCTTTTCCCAAGTCTCCATCATTACTGGCTCTTGAAAGTTTTGTGCCCATTTAATCATACAGTCTTTAACCAGTTCCGGAACTGGTTAAAGAGATCCACAAGAGTCTTGACTGAAGTAAAATCTCCCAAAGTAATAATTAATCCATCCAGATCCATCAGTCTCTGAGAACTGATGATCCTATTTAGTCCCCTACTTAGAAATTCAAAGGAATCTCATCTCAAAAAAATTATGATCTCAGGTAATATTTTTTCTGTATTCAGCTCATCCTCCAAACTAGCAGGAAATACCAGATTGAAGTTTATTTGTTCAACATGCTAGTCTATGATTAATTGAATCATGATCTACTTATTATCTCAATTGGCTAAGGTTACACAACACACTGAATATTAAGCACACTGGCTGGGAACTTCTAGCCAATCCTACTTTAGTCTATCATATTAGATCCATATCAGATTCTGTTGCAGGGACATCAACATTTTCCTTGAAACAGAGATTCCAATGGTAACTTATTGCCACTTGACCAGGGTGAAATCCAGCAGGTTCTGACAGGTTCTGGAGAGCCGGTAGTGGAAATTTTGAGCAGTTCGGAGAATCGGCAAATACCACCTCCGGCTGGCCCTAGAGTGGGGTGGGAATGGAGATTTTGCAATAACCTTCCCCTAGGAGTAGGAGGGAATGGGGATTTTGCAGTATCCTTCCTCTGGAGTGGGGTGGGAATGGAGATTTTGCAGTATCCTTCCCCTGCCATGCCCACCAAGCCACACCCACAGAACCAGTAGTAAAAAAATTTGGATTTCACCACTGCACTTGACCATCCAGTAGTCCAGTTAAGAATTCTGTTTAATAGAGTAACAGTTGGAAGTGACTTTGGGGGTCTTCTAATCCAATACTCTGCTCAAGCAAGAGACCTTGTACCATTTCATGCAAATAGTTGTCCTATTCTCCTTAAAAACCTCTAGTGATGGAACACTCACAACTTCTGGAGGCAAACTGTTCCACTGATTGATTGTTCCAACTGACTATTTGTAGGTTGGTTCTCTCCTTGAGTAGAATACTTTATTGACCAAGTGTGATTAGATACACACAAAGCAATAAGGGTAGCAATAATTATAATAATGATACCAATAAGAGGGGGTAGTAGAAAAGATGAGGATAATAACACTACAGCCATATAATATGAGTAAATATATTTAGACATAAGACAGAAATGTGGGAATTAGCAGAGTGATGGCACAAAAGGAAATGGTGCAAAGTGGCTACTTGTTTCAGCATGCAATGGCATGTAGCGGCAATCCCAAGAGGAGGAATGGAAACAGTTTATGTCCAGGATGTGAGGAGTAAGTAGATATTTTTTCAACCCTCTTTCTAACCTGCACAATATACAGGTTCTCTATAGAAGACATGCTGGTTGCAATTATTTTTTTTGCAGTCCTAACTATCCATTGGACTCTGTATCTTCCCTATTTGGGACCAAATCAGACAGTCATAGAAGAACAAATAACAGACTCAATAATTTTTCTGTAGAACTGTATCAACAGCTCCTGGGACAGTCAGAGCTTTTTGAGTTGACACAGGAAGAATTGGTGTGCCTTTTTAATGATGGTTCTAATGTTAGGTGTCCATTTCAAATCCTGGTTAGTTTCCATCCTTTGCTTATTGTTCTGCCTTCAGGTGCTTTGGAAAATAGGTTGATGCCTTCTTCTTTGTGGCAGCCCCTTAGATAAGACTGCTGTCATATCGACTTCCGGTTTCCTCGTCTTCGGTGACGACGGTGCCTTTTTAAGCACCGCCAGCCCAGCCGCTCGTAGAGCCGCTTCTCGATTGTGAAGCGGCTTGAAAGCTTCAAAATCCTTAGGATTCTTGAAGAAGAGGCAGCAGGGTACAGGTCGAGCCCCTGCAACCCCCCCAGGGAATTGTTTCTGGGGAGGAAACAGGCGCGGCTCCCTCCCAACCTGCTGAGACTCCGGGCGGCGTGGGACGTCTCTGCTTTCGCAGAACAAGCCAGCTGCAGGAAACTTCAAAAGAGAAAGGAAACAACCCAAACAAGCAGCCGAAATCTACTTGAACGCTGAAATTCTGAACTGCAAGTATTAGCACTTTGCTGATCTTTTATATTGAAGGGAAAACTTCTGAATGAGTGAAAGTGACTGGAAAAAATATGGCGCTCAGCATTAGAGTAAATGAATCAGCGAGTGTGGATTGGTGAAGTCATCTTGCTTTGTTACAAAGTTAATAAGTTGCTACAAAGTTGCTCCAGCTGTAACAGGAACAAGAGGAAAATCTCTCCCTTTTACTTGACTTTGCTGCATTACAGTTTTGCCCTGATTAAATCTGGGGGACCTTTTTAGAAGGCTTTGTGGAGGTGGCAGAAGAAGCGGAACCTCCCTCTTTAGAAAAGCTAGCCTACGTGGCAGGATGGCTTCAAAGAAGCAGGAAGGCAAAACAGGGGGGGGATCCCCCACACGCAAACAGGACATGCAGTCACAAGCTCAGAAAAAAGATTTTGATATGGGAGATTTAAAAGAATTTATTTCAAAAATCCTGGATGACAAATTTCAAAAAGCTCAACAGGAAATAGATGATAAAATAAATAAAATAGATGATAAAATCCAAAAGTCTCAACAGGAAATTATGCAGGAAATGCAGCAGAACCAAAAGAAGGTGACCAAAAAAATAACAGATGTGGCGTCTGGCCTGGCAGGATTTATTATGAAAGTTGAGTCAAAAATGGATGAATTTAAATTAGAAGTTAATGCTAAGATGAAAAATAATGATCATAAATTTTTTGATGTTGATGATAAGATGCAGAGAGTTGAGAACGAGATTGTCATGATGCAATTCCGGGCAATGGAATTTGCTATACGGCTTCGAGGAATTAGAGAAGAGGAGAGACAAGATTTGAGACAGGTCTGTGCTGAAGCCCTAGCCGTGATCTTAAAAATTAATCCTGATATGGTTTTCTGTAAAATAGACAAAATTTACAGAGTCAATTCTTGGGTGGCCAGACAAAGACAATTGCCTAGAGATGTGGTCATATATTTTACAGACAGAGCAATAAGAAATGATATCCTGCAAAAATCTTTTCTTACTTCTGTGCAAGTGGGTGGATCGAAGATCACAGTTTACAAGGAGCTTCCACCTAAGATGTTGAAATCCAGAAAAGACTTTGGCTTTCTTGTTAAAGAATTGCAAAATAATCAGATCCCATTTCGTTGGGACACTCCAACTGGCATAATTTTGAGATATAAGGGAGAGAAACACCGTTTGAATACTGTGGAGAAGGCGGAGCAATTTTATACTGATATCTTTAAAGAAAGAACACCATCCCCACGTACATCTACAGTTTTGGAGATTAAGGAGAGTGATAAGAAGCAACTTCAAGAACCGCAACAACAATCTAAGCAGGAATCAGAGGAGTTGAAGGGCGCTGAAGGAGGTTTCCTGGATGAGCCTTTGCTGAAACCTTCTCCAATCTTGGAGCCGGCTTGGATGGCTGAAGTCAAGGACCAGCGTATAACCCGAGCAAAATCCAAGCAACTTAAAGAAAAGTTACAGCAGGAAAGACAAGATGAAAAGACTGGGGCCGTGGGGAAGGCAGGACAGAAGATTTCGGATGAAATCCGATTATTCTGTTCTCTGCTCCAGAAAGAGAATAATGATGATTAAATGTTTATCTTGGAATGTGAATGGGTTGAATGCAACACAGAAAAGGAAGAAAGTATTTGCATATTTAAAACAACATAATAATGATATAATCTGTCTACAAGAAACGCATATTACAGTTCAAGATCAAAACTATTTGAAAAATTCCAAATTAGGAACACATTTTATATCTTCAACTAACCAAAAAAAGAATGGTGTGGTTATTTATGTAAATAAAAAATTAACAGCCAAACTTATAGAAGCTGATCAAGATGGCAGGTTTGTAGCAATTGAATTACTTTCTGCTAATAGTCAAATTCTTTTGATAGGAATTTATGCTCCTAATCAACAACAGGACTATTTTTATAAAATGCTACATACTAAAATACTACAATGGGATTATAGATCTATTTTAATTATGGGAGATTGGAATGGAGTAATTGATTCTAAATTAGATAAAAAGACTTTGGCGAAGTCAAGGATTAGATTACCACAGACCTTTTTTGATATGAAAGAAGACTTGGAATTAAAAGATATTTGGAGAATACATAACCCAAAAGAACTGGATTATACTTTCTTTTCTGATAGACATAGGTCCTTCTCTAGGATTGATTTCATTTTGTTGTCAGATGACTTACTTGTTAGGACAAAAAGAGCAAAGATTCTGCCAAGAACTTTGACTGATCATAGCCCAGTGTGGATAGAAATTGAGACATGCAAGACTGAGAGACGCTCTTGGAGATTAAATGAAAACTTGTTCAGATATGAAAAAAATATAATAGAACTTAAAAAGTATTTGAAAGAGTTTTTTGAAATGAATTTGAATAAAGGCATCCCAATGGAAATTGTGTGGGACGCAAGCAAAGCTTACATGAGAGGGGTGCTTATTCATATGAACTCTAAACATAGATTGACCCGACAAAAGAAAAGACTTGAATTGGAAGCAGAAATAAAGAACAAAGAACAGTTACTTATCAAAAACCCAACAGATGAAAGAATACGTGGTGTCATAAAACTTTTGAAAGATCAATTCCAAATGCTTATAGCGGAACAAGTTGCAACAAATCTACAATACGCGAAGCATAACACATTCTGCAACGCCAATAAACCAGGCAGGTGGTTGGCCTACACATTGAGGAAGAAACAGAGCATACGGACTATTGATAGTATTGATATCGGAGGGGAAGAAGTTTTTCAACAGAAATTAATAAAAGAAGTCTTTCTTGAATATTACACTAAACTATATGCCAGAGAGGAGGTGCAGAATGGACTTATAGAAAAATACTTAGACAATAAAAGAGTTACAAAAATTACTGAGCAACAAAAGGAAAGAATGAACTATCCTATAACAGAGGAGGAGATAATAGCAGCAATAAAACAATTAAAAACAGCTAAAGCTCCTGGAACGGATGGTCTGACTGCAGTGTACTATAAAACTTTGCAGGCAGAAATGGTGGAACAACTTAGAGACTTATTTTGTAATATACAACAAGGGGGAAAAGTACCCCCATCATGGACTACAGCTTATATTTCTTTGATACCAAAAGAACAAGGTGGTCCCAAAAAACCAGAGAATTACAGACCAATATCTCTTTTGAATACGGATTATAAAATTTATGCAAAAGTACTAGCCAACAGATTGATGCCAGTAATTCAAAAGGTGATTCATGATGATCAAGCGGGATTTATTGAGGGTAGGCACATGAATGACAATGTAAGGCAAGTAATAGATTTATTGGAATATCTTGAGAAGAATAAACAGATCCCTGCAGTGCTGGTTTTTCTGGATGCAGAGAAGGCCTTTGATAAAGTGGACTGGAATTTTCTACTCAAGACTTTAAAAAGGATGGACTTTGGGGACCAATTTATACAGGCGGTCTCAGCAATTTATCAAGATCAAAAGGCACAGATTATTATTAATGGAAGTTTGACAACAGAGTTTAAAATCGAAAAAGGAACAAGACAGGGATGTCCGTTGTCCCCATTGTTGTTTATTTTAACACTAGAAGTCTTGTTAAACACAATAAGGGACTCTAATACCTTGAAAGGTATAATGATAAGGCAAGAGGATTACAGAATAAAGCCATTTGCAGATGATCTGGTTGTTACCCTAACACAGCCAATGGAATCAATAATCCAGATGAAGGACATTATACAAGACTATGGTAAAGTTTCAGGTTTTAGATTGAACCAGAAAAAAACTAAGATGGTAGTCAAAAATATGACACAAGATCGTAAACATGAGCTTGAAAGGAGGGCAGGTTTTGAGATTGTACCAAAGGTAAAATATCTAGGAGTTCAGGTTGCAGAATCAAATATGAAATTGTTTCAAAATAATTATGAGGTGTTGTGGCGAGAGGTGCAAAAAGATATGGAGACTTGGAAAAAACTGCAGCTGTCTTTACTTGGAAGAATAGCAGCAGTTAAGATGAATATTTTGCCAAGATTTCTTTTTTTGTTTCAAATGATTCCGGTGCTCAAAAATGATAAACAACTAAAAGTATGGCAAACTGGAGTGAACAAGTTTGTCTGGAACGAGAAAAAACCAAGAGTAAAATTGAAAATTATGCAAGACGTTCCAGAAAGGGTCTCAAACTTCCAAACCTACAGTTATATTATGATGCAGCAGCTTTGACTTTAGCAAGTGATTGGTTTGGAGGAAAAAAGACTGGAATATTAAATGCAGAAAGTTTTGATTTGGAACTTGGATGGCACGCCTACTTATTTTATGATAGTAAAGTGGATAAAGTATTCAAAAGCCATATACTTAGAGATTCTTTGTTGAGAGTTTGGAAGAAGCACCGAATCAATTGGGATTATAAAATACCGCTATGGCTGGATCTTGGTCATACTTTGTGGAATACAAATATAATGTCACTCGGGGGGTTTTTATATAAAGAGGTTCTTTTTACAGATGCGGGCAGATGGCAGCTGAAGACCTTACAGACATTGTTGGCTGAAGGGATTAATCTAACTTGGTTACAATATAATCAATTGCAATTGAGATGGAAAGAGGACCAAAAAACTGGTATTATGGAGTATGAGGAAGAATTGGTCAGACATATAAAAGAGAAAGGTCCAATGCATATTAAAAGACTTTATAATGTTCTGTTAGAAAGGGATTCAGAAACTGAACTAGTTAAAGATTGTATGATTAAGTGGGCACAAAATTTTGAGGAACTAGTGATGTTGGAAACATGGGAAAAAATTTGGGTTCAGAATGTTAAATTTACACAGTCGCAGAATTTGAGGGAAAATTTTTATAAAATGTTTTACAGATGGCATTTAGACCCCCAAAAATTGTCGTGTATGTACCCTAATGTGCAGCCTAAATGTTGGAGATGTGATTGTCTAGATGCTACATATTATCACGTTTGGTGGACCTGTAAGAAAGTTAAGGCCTTTTGGATAAAAATTTGGTGGGTCATGCAAAATGTTTTGAAGAAAAAAATTCAATTTTCTCCACAATTGTTTTTATTGGGTATAGCTAAGGGTTTTACATTGGGTGAAACAAAACTGATATTGCATATGATAACAGCAGCAAGATTGTTGATAGGTAAATACTGGAAAAATGAAGCGCTGCCTACGATTGAGGAATGGACTTTGAAGATGGCCAGTTTCGCAGAGATGGCGAAGATTTCAGCATATCTAAAAGATTGTTCACAAGAGACTTATGAATGGGAATGGAAGAGGTGGATAGATTATGTTCAGAACAAATATCAAACTAGGAAGTATCAAATAGCTTTTATTTGAGAATGTTATATTAAGATAGAAATATTTTAAGGTAAAGAGGATGAAAAATTTATTTCAAAATGTTATATTAAGATAGAAATATTTTAAGGTAATGAAGATGAAAATTTTTAAGGGGGAGGGAGGGGTTCAAGTTTTATATACAAATGAGGGTTTTTCCTTCTACTTGATATGAGTATACTGTGTGAAAGTCTGGGGGAGAGGGGAGGTTTAGGGTGGGTTAGGGAGGTTGGGAAGTTTGGGGTGGGATGAGGGGGAAAAAAAGGGGTGAAAATGTAATTGTAAAACTTTTGCAATAAAAAAAAAAAGACTGCTGTCATATCATCCCAGTCCTTCTTTTCATTAAACTAGACATACCCAATTCCGGCAACTGTTTTTCATATGTTTTAGCCATCAGTCCCCTAATCATCTTTGTGCTTTTCTCTGCACTCTTTCTAGAGTCTCGACATCTTTTTTGTATTGCGGTGACCAAATACAATATTCCAAGTGTGCTCTTACCAAGTGTTATAAAGCGATTTTAACACTTCATGTAACCTTGATTCTATTTCTCTGTTAATGCAGCCTAGGACTGCATTGACTTTTTTGGTGGCTGCAGAACACTGCTGGTTCATATTTAAGTGATTGCCCACTAGGACTCCAAGAGCCCTCTCAAATTGCTACTATCGAGGGCAAGTACCATATATTCTATACCTGTGTATTTGGTTTTTCTTGCCTAAATGTAGATATTACTTTTCTCGTTACTGAATTTTATTTTGTTAGATAAGATCCAGTGTTCAAATCTATCAAGATTTTTCTATATCTTTAGCCTATCTTCTGGAGCAGTGGTGTCAAACTGTCCACACCCAAGATCTGTGAATGGGAAAAACATTGTGAAGCATCACATCACGGCAACGTGGCAAGTTTGACTCCCATGTTCTAGAGTGTCGACTATTCTTGCCAGCTTAGTATCATTTGCATATCTGATGAGTTCCCCTTCCACACCCTTGTCTAAATCATTTACAAAGGTATTGAAGAATACTGGGCCTAAGACAGAACATTGAGGTATCCCAATGCATACTTCTCTCCATGTAGTTGTAGTTCTATTAAGGACTACACATTGAGTGAGGTTTGGCAAAAAAAGATCCTCAATTCCTTTGTCTCACTCATTATTCTTAGCAGCCAACAGTTGTTTTCTGGTGCCAGGTATGGTGGGTCTCAAGCAGGGCTGCTATTCAGCAGGTTCTGACAGGTTCTGGAGAACCAGTAGCGGAAATTTTAAGTAGTTCAGAGAACCGGCAAATACCACTTCTGGCTGGCCCCAGAGTGGGTTGGGATTGGAGATTTTGCAATATCCTTCCCCCAGGAGTGGGGAGGGAATGGGGATTTTGCAATATCCTTCCCCTGGAGTGGGGTGGGAATGGAGATTTTGCTGTATCCTTCCCCTGCCACACCCACCAAGCCATGCCCACCAAACCACACCACGCCCACCAAGCCACGCCTACAGAACCAGCAGTAAAAAAATTTGAATTCCACCACTGGTCTCAAGGAAAAGAATTTTGCCCCTCCATCCTTGATGATGAGGCCCATTGGAAAACCATGAAGCTTAGATGTCAAGCTTCAATTATTTTCACCCTGTAGTTATACCAAGAATTTATGTTTCTCTTTAACCTGACAGAAAGGATGAAAACAAAGGTTTCCCTTCATAATTTATAGCATTATTCTTTCAAACTCATATTTTCAAATCAGCATTGTATAAACTGTTCACATAATAAACAGCCAGTGCAGCCAAAACCCAGGTGATTCCTTCTGTATTCTGCACCAAGAAAGAAACAATCTGGTAAACAGAACTATGTATTTTACAGATATAAGATTGCTACCCACACTCCAAGCAAGCAACATTTACAACTGCTCTTCTTGCTGTTATTTTCAGAGTATATTTGTTCCTATGCCAGTCCAACGGGGAAAAGGGACACAGAGTGCAAAAACATATGCAAAAATAACCAAAGATGTTTCAGTAGTTTCAGAAGTTTGTGATATGTTTAGACTAAGAATTGTCACATATTCTAATGTGATTAAGCAGATTTTCTGCAACATCATTATTATACAACTCATATTTAAGCCATCTGTCTTGAAGGCAAAATTATCATAATACCCTAAGGCAGAGGTGAAATCCAGCAGGTTTTGATAGGTTCTGGAGAACTGGTAGTGGAAATTTTGAGCAGTTTGGAGAACCGGTAGCAGAAAATTTGAGTAGTTCGAAGACCCAACAAATA
Organism: Arizona elegans; assembly: GCA_022577455.1. Taxonomy (NCBI): domain Eukaryota; kingdom Metazoa; phylum Chordata; class Lepidosauria; order Squamata; family Colubridae; genus Arizona; species Arizona elegans. Next base: position 62,596,094 of record JAKOOJ010000009.1, read on the forward strand.
CCACCTCTGGCTGGTCCCAGAGTGGGGTGGGAATGGAGGTTTTGCAATATCCTTACCCCAGTAGTGGGGAGGGAATGGAGATTTTGCAATATCCTTACCCTGGAGTGGGGTAGGAATGGAGATGTTGCAGTATCCTTCCCCTGCCACGCCCACCAAGCCATGCCCACCAAGCCACACCACGCCCACCAAGCCACACCCACAGAACCGGTAGTAAAAAAAAATTGGATTTAACCACTGCCCTAAGGTCATTTATAAATTAAGCCAATTCTATTTTGTGCATTTGAAGTTATAATTGCAATAGGTAATGTAGTAGGTAAATGTTGAGGCTATGAATATTATATTCACCAGGATTCAGTTCTAAAATGAATACATAGGCATTATAAGTTTGAGCAGTTTCTGGACAATATTACAGGTTGTCCTGTAATATTCATTTAGTGAAGTTATAACAAAAAAGTGATTTATGACTCTTTTTTACACTGTTGCAGCATCCCTGTGGTCATGTGATCAAAATTCTGACACTTGGCAGCTAGCATGTATTTATGAGGGTTTGCCGTGTTCCAGGATCAAGTGATCATCTTTTGCGAACTTCTGACAAGCAAAATCAATGGGCAGACTAGATTTTCTTATCAGCTATGCTACTAATCAACAACTGCAGTGTTTCACTTAACTGTGGAAAGAAAGGTCGTAAAATTGGGCAAAAATTCGCTTAACAACTGTCTTGCTTAGCAATGGAAGCTTTGAGCTTAGCTGTAGTCATAAATTGAGGATTATCTGTACTTCATTTTGAGCACAATGCAATCATGGAGCAAAATCCAAGACTCAGACACAGTAGATAATATTATTTCATAGCTACTGTAAAATTACAGTTTGACCTTTGCAGTCCAAATCAAAAGGATTATTTCAATCAACCCAACAGTTATGCTAGTAGTTTTTTGGCATCCTCTTGTCAAAAACATCCTGGTAGCCTAAGCTGCCCTACAATTATTGCGTTAAGGCAGGGGTCGGGAACCTTAAACACTCAAAGAGCCATTTGGACTCATTTTCCAAAGAAAAGAAAAAACCGGGAGCCACAAAACCCTTCCCATGCCTGACTATTTCCTGAGCGGCCACAAAACTAACATATGTAGTTGAATTAAACATTCTGTTTTCTTCTGAAAGTTTTCTTTTCTTGGATTTATCCATGGTTGGTCTACTGGGATTCAAAAAGCTCAATAAATTGTGTGCCGGCGGGTGTCGCACATTGGCCCATTGTGATGCATATTTTGAGTGACAGGGAGCCACAGCAGAGGGATGAAAGAGCCACATGCGGCTCCAGAGCTGCAGGTTGCTGACCCCTACGTTAAGGCATCTACATTCTCTGTTTTAAAACTCTAAATCATGTTTTCATGGAATTTCTCTCTTCTAGGATATTAGCTATCTATCCAATTTTGGGTGATCTACAAATTTATCCAAATGCCTTCCATATCTTCATCCAGGTATTTTTCAAAACATTGAAGAATCTAGAACCCAAGAGTGAACATCCACACAATATTTCCTTACAGTTTAATGAGTACAAGTGTTGAGCCTTGACAGGAGTCCACAATCTTGTCCTTTGCCTTCATAAGCAGAATATAATTCTGGATTGCTATATATATTACAGTGGCAAAGACAAGGTAAACAGAATATATAGAATTTACTTTAAGAATGAATGGAGGATTTTTTAAAAAAAAATTCAGAAAAATGCCGTAGTTGTACAGTATACTACAAAAAATGAATAGTCTCTCTTGAGCACACTATTTCAGCAGCATCTTGCCTCACAAAGCAGCATTCCCAGATAAAGTACATCTCTATATGCTATGTGTCCAAGTTACAGTTGCTGTGGCAACTGAGACATGAAATTTCTGTAACATGTATGAGTATGAGATCTCAATACTGAACCTGCTTCTGTAAGAAAAGCTTGGGAGGTGAATTGTTTTATTCACTCTTTTACAATGGTTTTAAAAAAAGAAAAGGGAGAAAATAATTTAAAAAGCTAGATAGATTGTTCATCTAGAACAGCATCCATTTAGTTGCTTTACTTCATACATACATATATACATACCTGTTTCAATATTCCTTTTGGGTTAAGCAGCTTTATACAGAAGGCAGAAAGGCAGTAATAAAAGGCAAAATATTTTTTTAAAAAATAGCTGAAACAATTTATAATACTATTGCTTACACATCTCCCTGCCTATAAATCCTTGCAAATCCACTCCATACCATATACTGCTTTGTATGTTTACCTTTTGCTCTTAAACTGTTTGCTTCTGTTCTTGAGCATTTATCTACTCTCTATAGCCACGACTTTCTTTTTATTTCTCTTCCTATTTCTCTATCCATTCTTCCATATATATTTGTTTTACACTCCTTATTCATTCTTTCCATATAATTCAAATACTTCAATGTATTTTTTTCATTCTAATCACTCACTTCCATATTCAATTCACAGACATTCAATGTTCCTGACATTGTATCCTTGTTTTATTGTGCATTATCTTAAATAGCCTATTCCCACTAGATTAAACATTTATTTTTCTCCCTACATACTATACTCTTACTTTGATGTAATAAATTGGACAGAAATATGCTTTTAGATATGGCTCCCACAACTAGTGTTCATTCCCTGCAGCAGACAATGTCTATTTCAGTACAATTTAAACACAAGAGTTACAATATATATATTTTTTAATTTGATTTATATGCTGCCCTTCTCCAGAGACTCAGGGTGGCTTACAATGCGTTAAGCAATAGCCTTCATTCTTTTGTATATTTTATACAAAGTCAGCTTATTGCCCCCACAAACTGGGTCCTCATTTCACCTACCTTAGAAAGGATGGAAGGCTGAGTCAACCTTGAGCCTTGGAGAGATTCGAACCAGCAGAAATTGCAGGCAGCTGTGTTAATAACAGGGTGCATTAAACCACTTAAACCAATATATTTTGTTTACTCATGTTCCCATCTCACATAAACATTCCTTAATCTCTCATAAAATACACAAATGTACTTTGACTCTATCACAACTTTATCTCTATCTTTATCTCTATCACAACTCTATCACAATTTCTCTACTAACTTGCAATTGGCCACCTCATTTTCCTTTCCAAACACAGGTACTTTGGTCTCAAGACATTAATTTCAAAAGCATTCTCATTGCATCCTACACTGCAAATCATTGGACTCTCAGCCAAGGGAACATTATACATCTTCGTGTTATTCCCTGCTCTACAACAAACCATTGTACGAGAAACAGAACGAGAAAAAACCAAGAGTAAAATTGAAAATTATGCAAGACGTTCCAGAAAGGGTCTCAAACTTCCAAACCTACAGTTATATTATGATGCAGCAGCTTTGACTTTAGCAAGTGATTGGTTTGGAGGAAAAAAGACTGGAATATTAAATGCAGAAAGTTTTGATTTGGAACTTGGATGGCACGCCTACTTATTTTATGATAGTAAAGTGGATAAAGTATTCAAAAGCCATATACTTAGAGATTCTTTGTTGAGAGTTTGGAAGAAGCACCGAATCAATTGGGATTATAAAATACCGCTATGGCTGGATCTTGGTCATACTTTGTGGAATACAAATATAATGTCACTCGGGGGGTTTTTATATAAAGAGGTTCTTTTTACAGATGCGGGCAGATGGCAGCTGAAGACCTTACAGACATTGTTGGCTGAAGGGATTAATCTAACTTGGTTACAATATAATCAATTGCAATTGAGATGGAAAGAGGACCAAAAAACTGGTATTATGGAGTATGAGGAAGAATTGGTCAGACATATAAAAGAGAAAGGTCCAATGCATATTAAAAGACTTTATAATGTTCTGTTAGAAAGGGATTCAGAAACTGAACTAGTTAAAGATTGTATGATTAAGTGGGCACAAAATTTTGAGGAACTAGTGATGTTGGAAACATGGGAAAAAATTTGGGTTCAGAATGTTAAATTTACACAGTCGCAGAATTTGAGGGAAAATTTTTATAAAATGTTTTACAGATGGCATTTAGACCCCCAAAAATTGTCGTGTATGTACCCTAATGTGCAGCCTAAATGTTGGAGATGTGATTGTCTAGATGCTACATATTATCACGTTTGGTGGACCTGTAAGAAAGTTAAGGCCTTTTGGATAAAAATTTGGTGGGTCATGCAAAATGTTTTGAAGAAAAAAATTCAATTTTCTCCACAATTGTTTTTATTGGGTATAGCTAAGGGTTTTACATTGGGTGAAACAAAACTGATATTGCATATGATAACAGCAGCAAGATTGTTGATAGGTAAATACTGGAAAAATGAAGCGCTGCCTACGATTGAGGAATGGACTTTGAAGATGGCCAGTTTCGCAGAGATGGCGAAGATTTCAGCATATCTAAAAGATTGTTCACAAGAGACTTATGAATGGGAATGGAAGAGGTGGATAGATTATGTTCAGAACAAATATCAAACTAGGAAGTATCAAATAGCTTTTATTTGAGAATGTTATATTAAGATAGAAATATTTTAAGGTAAAGAGGATGAAAAATTTATTTCAAAATGTTATATTAAGATAGAAATATTTTAAGGTAATGAAGATGAAAATTTTTAAGGGGGAGGGAGGGGTTCAAGTTTTATATACAAATGAGGGTTTTTCCTTCTACTTGATATGAGTATACTGTGTGAAAGTCTGGGGGAGAGGGGAGGTTTAGGGTGGGTTAGGGAGGTTGGGAAGTTTGGGGTGGGATGAGGGGGAAAAAAAGGGGTGAAAATGTAATTGTAAAACTTTTGCAATAAAAAAAAAAAGACTGCTGTCATATCATCCCAGTCCTTCTTTTCATTAAACTAGACATACCCAATTCCGGCAACTGTTTTTCATATGTTTTAGCCATCAGTCCCCTAATCATCTTTGTGCTTTTCTCTGCACTCTTTCTAGAGTCTCGACATCTTTTTTGTATTGCGGTGACCAAATACAATATTCCAAGTGTGCTCTTACCAAGTGTTATAAAGCGATTTTAACACTTCATGTAACCTTGATTCTATTTCTCTGTTAATGCAGCCTAGGACTGCATTGACTTTTTTGGTGGCTGCAGAACACTGCTGGTTCATATTTAAGTGATTGCCCACTAGGACTCCAAGAGCCCTCTCAAATTGCTACTATCGAGGGCAAGTACCATATATTCTATACCTGTGTATTTGGTTTTTCTTGCCTAAATGTAGATATTACTTTTCTCGTTACTGAATTTTATTTTGTTAGATAAGATCCAGTGTTCAAATCTATCAAGATTTTTCTATATCTTTAGCCTATCTTCTGGAGCAGTGGTGTCAAACTGTCCACACCCAAGATCTGTGAATGGGAAAAACATTGTGAAGCATCACATCACGGCAACGTGGCAAGTTTGACTCCCATGTTCTAGAGTGTCGACTATTCTTGCCAGCTTAGTATCATTTGCATATCTGATGAGTTCCCCTTCCACACCCTTGTCTAAATCATTTACAAAGGTATTGAAGAATACTGGGCCTAAGACAGAACATTGAGGTATCCCAATGCATACTTCTCTCCATGTAGTTGTAGTTCTATTAAGGACTACACATTGAGTGAGGTTTGGCAAAAAAAGATCCTCAATTCCTTTGTCTCACTCATTATTCTTAGCAGCCAACAGTTGTTTTCTGGTGCCAGGTATGGTGGGTCTCAAGCAGGGCTGCTATTCAGCAGGTTCTGACAGGTTCTGGAGAACCAGTAGCGGAAATTTTAAGTAGTTCAGAGAACCGGCAAATACCACTTCTGGCTGGCCCCAGAGTGGGTTGGGATTGGAGATTTTGCAATATCCTTCCCCCAGGAGTGGGGAGGGAATGGGGATTTTGCAATATCCTTCCCCTGGAGTGGGGTGGGAATGGAGATTTTGCTGTATCCTTCCCCTGCCACACCCACCAAGCCATGCCCACCAAACCACACCACGCCCACCAAGCCACGCCTACAGAACCAGCAGTAAAAAAATTTGAATTCCACCACTGGTCTCAAGGAAAAGAATTTTGCCCCTCCATCCTTGATGATGAGGCCCATTGGAAAACCATGAAGCTTAGATGTCAAGCTTCAATTATTTTCACCCTGTAGTTATACCAAGAATTTATGTTTCTCTTTAACCTGACAGAAAGGATGAAAACAAAGGTTTCCCTTCATAATTTATAGCATTATTCTTTCAAACTCATATTTTCAAATCAGCATTGTATAAACTGTTCACATAATAAACAGCCAGTGCAGCCAAAACCCAGGTGATTCCTTCTGTATTCTGCACCAAGAAAGAAACAATCTGGTAAACAGAACTATGTATTTTACAGATATAAGATTGCTACCCACACTCCAAGCAAGCAACATTTACAACTGCTCTTCTTGCTGTTATTTTCAGAGTATATTTGTTCCTATGCCAGTCCAACGGGGAAAAGGGACACAGAGTGCAAAAACATATGCAAAAATAACCAAAGATGTTTCAGTAGTTTCAGAAGTTTGTGATATGTTTAGACTAAGAATTGTCACATATTCTAATGTGATTAAGCAGATTTTCTGCAACATCATTATTATACAACTCATATTTAAGCCATCTGTCTTGAAGGCAAAATTATCATAATACCCTAAGGCAGAGGTGAAATCCAGCAGGTTTTGATAGGTTCTGGAGAACTGGTAGTGGAAATTTTGAGCAGTTTGGAGAACCGGTAGCAGAAAATTTGAGTAGTTCGAAGACCCAACAAATACCACCTCTGGCTGGTCCCAGAGTGGGGTGGGAATGGAGGTTTTGCAATATCCTTACCCCAGTAGTGGGGAGGGAATGGAGATTTTGCAATATCCTTACCCTGGAGTGGGGTAGGAATGGAGATGTTGCAGTATCCTTCCCCTGCCACGCCCACCAAGCCATGCCCACCAAGCCACACCACGCCCACCAAGCCACACCCACAGAACCGGTAGTAAAAAAAAATTGGATTTAACCACTGCCCTAAGGTCATTTATAAATTAAGCCAATTCTATTTTGTGCATTTGAAGTTATAATTGCAATAGGTAATGTAGTAGGTAAATGTTGAGGCTATGAATATTATATTCACCAGGATTCAGTTCTAAAATGAATACATAGGCATTATAAGTTTGAGCAGTTTCTGGACAATATTACAGGTTGTCCTGTAATATTCATTTAGTGAAGTTATAACAAAAAAGTGATTTATGACTCTTTTTTACACTGTTGCAGCATCCCTGTGGTCATGTGATCAAAATTCTGACACTTGGCAGCTAGCATGTATTTATGAGGGTTTGCCGTGTTCCAGGATCAAGTGATCATCTTTTGCGAACTTCTGACAAGCAAAATCAATGGGCAGACTAGATTTTCTTATCAGCTATGCTACTAATCAACAACTGCAGTGTTTCACTTAACTGTGGAAAGAAAGGTCGTAAAATTGGGCAAAAATTCGCTTAACAACTGTCTTGCTTAGCAATGGAAGCTTTGAGCTTAGCTGTAGTCATAAATTGAGGATTATCTGTACTTCATTTTGAGCACAATGCAATCATGGAGCAAAATCCAAGACTCAGACACAGTAGATAATATTATTTCATAGCTACTGTAAAATTACAGTTTGACCTTTGCAGTCCAAATCAAAAGGATTATTTCAATCAACCCAACAGTTATGCTAGTAGTTTTTTGGCATCCTCTTGTCAAAAACATCCTGGTAGCCTAAGCTGCCCTACAATTATTGCGTTAAGGCAGGGGTCGGGAACCTTAAACACTCAAAGAGCCATTTGGACTCATTTTCCAAAGAAAAGAAAAAACCGGGAGCCACAAAACCCTTCCCATGCCTGACTATTTCCTGAGCGGCCACAAAACTAACATATGTAGTTGAATTAAACATTCTGTTTTCTTCTGAAAGTTTTCTTTTCTTGGATTTATCCATGGTTGGTCTACTGGGATTCAAAAAGCTCAATAAATTGTGTGCCGGCGGGTGTCGCACATTGGCCCATTGTGATGCATATTTTGAGTGACAGGGAGCCACAGCAGAGGGATGAAAGAGCCACATGCGGCTCCAGAGCTGCAGGTTGCTGACCCCTACGTTAAGGCATCTACATTCTCTGTTTTAAAACTCTAAATCATGTTTTCATGGAATTTCTCTCTTCTAGGATATTAGCTATCTATCCAATTTTGGGTGATCTACAAATTTATCCAAATGCCTTCCATATCTTCATCCAGGTATTTTTCAAAACATTGAAGAATCTAGAACCCAAGAGTGAACATCCACACAATATTTCCTTACAGTTTAATGAGTACAAGTGTTGAGCCTTGACAGGAGTCCACAATCTTGTCCTTTGCCTTCATAAGCAGAATATAATTCTGGATTGCTATATATATTACAGTGGCAAAGACAAGGTAAACAGAATATATAGAATTTACTTTAAGAATGAATGGAGGATTTTTTAAAAAAAAATTCAGAAAAATGCCGTAGTTGTACAGTATACTACAAAAAATGAATAGTCTCTCTTGAGCACACTATTTCAGCAGCATCTTGCCTCACAAAGCAGCATTCCCAGATAAAGTACATCTCTATATGCTATGTGTCCAAGTTACAGTTGCTGTGGCAACTGAGACATGAAATTTCTGTAACATGTATGAGTATGAGATCTCAATACTGAACCTGCTTCTGTAAGAAAAGCTTGGGAGGTGAATTGTTTTATTCACTCTTTTACAATGGTTTTAAAAAAAGAAAAGGGAGAAAATAATTTAAAAAGCTAGATAGATTGTTCATCTAGAACAGCATCCATTTAGTTGCTTTACTTCATACATACATATATACATACCTGTTTCAATATTCCTTTTGGGTTAAGCAGCTTTATACAGAAGGCAGAAAGGCAGTAATAAAAGGCAAAATATTTTTTTAAAAAATAGCTGAAACAATTTATAATACTATTGCTTACACATCTCCCTGCCTATAAATCCTTGCAAATCCACTCCATACCATATACTGCTTTGTATGTTTACCTTTTGCTCTTAAACTGTTTGCTTCTGTTCTTGAGCATTTATCTACTCTCTATAGCCACGACTTTCTTTTTATTTCTCTTCCTATTTCTCTATCCATTCTTCCATATATATTTGTTTTACACTCCTTATTCATTCTTTCCATATAATTCAAATACTTCAATGTATTTTTTTCATTCTAATCACTCACTTCCATATTCAATTCACAGACATTCAATGTTCCTGACATTGTATCCTTGTTTTATTGTGCATTATCTTAAATAGCCTATTCCCACTAGATTAAACATTTATTTTTCTCCCTACATACTATACTCTTACTTTGATGTAATAAATTGGACAGAAATATGCTTTTAGATATGGCTCCCACAACTAGTGTTCATTCCCTGCAGCAGACAATGTCTATTTCAGTACAATTTAAACACAAGAGTTACAATATATATATTTTTTAATTTGATTTATATGCTGCCCTTCTCCAGAGACTCAGGGTGGCTTACAATGCGTTAAGCAATAGCCTTCATTCTTTTGTATATTTTATACAAAGTCAGCTTATTGCCCCCACAAACTGGGTCCTCATTTCACCTACCTTAGAAAGGATGGAAGGCTGAGTCAACCTTGAGCCTTGGAGAGATTCGAACCAGCAGAAATTGCAGGCAGCTGTGTTAATAACAGGGTGCATTAAACCACTTAAACCAATATATTTTGTTTACTCATGTTCCCATCTCACATAAACATTCCTTAATCTCTCATAAAATACACAAATGTACTTTGACTCTATCACAACTTTATCTCTATCTTTATCTCTATCACAACTCTATCACAATTTCTCTACTAACTTGCAATTGGCCACCTCATTTTCCTTTCCAAACACAGGTACTTTGGTCTCAAGACATTAATTTCAAAAGCATTCTCATTGCATCCTACACTGCAAATCATTGGACTCTCAGCCAAGGGAACATTATACATCTTCGTGTTATTCCCTGCTCTACAACAAACCATTGTCTAAGCATTCTATATATTCCTGACATTTATTTCTATACCACTCTTTTTAAATTTAATACCCAACCATCAACTATTTTCATGAAATTTACAATTCTGCCTTATTCACATTATTATATATATTTTACAAATCAGAAAATGTACAATAAACATTCTCGTATTCTCACATTTTCCAACAAGCTGTAGAAAAGCAAAAATCTGCTTTTGCATCTCCTGTCCTACATATAGCCACATTAGATTTCCCAATTTTAGTCACTGACACGTCTCATAATTTTTCAGTCTGCCAATAACAATCCCATATTAATTTAGCTACCTCTTCCTGTAGTTTTTGTATTCATTCTTGTTACTTTTCCCTATGGCCAAGGGAACAATAACAAAACTTTTCTAATTGTTAGGCATACATGAGCTCTTTATATCTCTAGCCAACAGTTAAGCAAGCCTCATCCACATTTCAACATTTTTTCTATTCATGCAGCCTTATCATTTTTCAACACAATATTTATGCACAAAATACATGATTTCTTTTATTATTGTTTTTTTCTTGGACTCTAGCATTTAGATGAATTTAGATGAATTCAACTCTTTAAAATATTGCTATAATTCTATCAGTCCTTGAAGGTAGACCAGATTCGAAAGCCAAGACTAGGAATGCTAATACTACTTTTATTATAAGTTTACAGTAACAGAATCTTGTAGGTCTGAATACGTTTCCCACTTAATCTTCATGAGAAGTAAGGTGCGTCAAGTCTGAGACATTTTCTCAAATTACATTTCTGCCTCAGATTCTAATTTCTTTTATCTCTCCATTATTCTTACTTTCCCATTACAAATTCCCCTCCCCACACACACACAAATGCTGAACATTTTCTCTCACTTCAGTTTCGTCCCAAAACATTTTATCACCTTCTATTTTTAATTCATTCATTGTACCCAATGTCACTCATTCCCTAACAGCATTCTTTATTTTCTATCAAAACTGCTTTGTATGTTCTCCACCTCTTGTTAGCTGTTCCCTGCTCTGTCTGACTACCTTCTTTCCATCTTTTTTTGTATATATCCATTATGCAATATCTATTAGCCAATATTATTTTCTCATCCTTATTTTTCTGCAGCATGTTCTTATCTATTTTTCTTCATCCACAACTTCTTTCACTTCATCATTCCACCAGGCTCCACATAAAGCTTTTGGAATTCACCAATGATGATTTTGTCAAGGTATTGTTATTATGGTTCATCACATATTCAGCCAGATGTTCAGACTGGATTTGGCATTTTTATTCATATAGAGTCCTTTCCAAGAATCTGGAATAGGCAGGTGGTATTAAAGGTACCATCACAGGATGTAAGCTGTTCAGAGTAAAGCTACGTTCACAATTGGCTGACTTTTGCATTGATAATGTTCAAGGGATTCTCCCATTGTTTTGAGATTGCACCCAAGACACCCTATTACTATTAATACTATTTTTGCCACAATTTTTCTATTTCTCTTTGCAGGTTTTTGTATTTTGTTATCTTCTCCAGTTCTTTCTCTTCTATTCTGGTGTCTCCAGATACTGCCACATCCACGCTCCAGAATTTTATTTATTTTTTTATTCATGGATTGTCTTAATTCAGAACATTGCAGCATTACTTTCCAATCTCAACTTTTTCATTATCACCATTCACTAGAGAAAAACACATAACTATCACCAGCCTGCTAATTCCTACTTAAATAATACCAGTTAGTGTTGTTTGACATACATGTTATCTTTTCCCTTCGCAATTAAATCAACACCTACACTTCTTTGTACATATTCAACATTTCAACTCCATAATACCAGATCATTTTCATTCAGTTCAGTTACATCCTTCTCTTTCATAGACCACATAACTCCCAGCGACCGGTAAGATCCCACAGAGTCGGTCTCCTCCGGGTCCCGTCAGCTAAACAATATTGGCCCATGGGGGAGGACCTTCTCTGTGGCTGCCCTGGCTCTCTGGAACCAATTACCTCCTGAAGTCCGGACCACCCCCCACCCTATTGGCCTTCCAGAAAAGGGTGAAGACCTGGCTCTTCTGGCAGGCCTGGGGCCGTTGATCTCATTATAGTGATCTTGCGAGACCCGGCCACAAATTGGAGTGTATGTGTTTTAACGTTTTAATGTTTTAATGTCTTCTTTTAACTTTTTTATGGGATATTGTTGCATTGTTTTATTCTCTGTTGTAAGCCGCCCAGAGTCCCTTGGGAGTTGGGCGGCATAGAAATGTGACAAAACAAACAAACAAACAAACAAACAAACAAACAAATAATCTACTCCCATATTTTTTTTTGCATTTTCATTTTATTCATTTGTTAATGTACTTTGCTATTTATTTTTCTTACATACAACTCAATATCTTCCATATGCCATAGCTGTTGCTAGATGGGTCCATAAATATTGACCTCAGTCTGTCATTATATTTTAGTCAATTGAGGCTGTCACTTAACACTTTTTTTATGTACAGTGGTTGAACAAGTCACTAGCTTTAGTGTATCTGTGAGCAGCATACTCTGCTAACAATAAGCAGTTTTCAACAGTAGGCCACAAATATAGCAAATTCCAGTTTTATCTAAACAAATCCTCATTATTCCATATGTAGGATCACCAACTACCTTGCAAAACAACACACCCACCGACTACAAGCTATAGCAGTGTACCAACACAAACTTCGGATGCAAATTATTTTATTGTTTTGGAATACTAAGAGTTGCATACATTCCCTTATTTAAAATTCAAATATATCAAGCTTTATCTCAATATTAGGCAGCTAATATTAATATACAATAAAATATGTTGCACAGAATTTGATCATTCCACAGGACAACTGCAGATGGACGAACAGCATCAAAGTAATAGATGTACCAAGATGGTCCAAGTCTCTTTTTATGTGCATGTGATGTAACCTTTAATTGTCCAACCATGGCCATCATTTTGATATTGTTGAACCACTCACAGGCACCTTAATATTTCATATCCAAAAGTTTAATTGACCAAGCCAGAGAAATTTACTTCAAATCATTATTAAAACTATCTCATCTATCAAAGATATATTGCTTCTTCATAGCCAAGCCATAAGACAAAATATTCATGTACAATACATACTAAATTAGTACTAATTTAGTATGTGTAAAACCAGCATTTTTCTTTCTTTGATACATCATTTACAACACTGGTAATCTTCTGGTTTTATTTGTATCATATCTACCACTGTGGAAAGCTAACTTTTATACAACTAAATGTCATTAAGATGGATCACAAACCATGATCTCAGTTTAATGTCAAATCAAGAGTGTTTTATGCAGATACAAGATTCCTTCTAAGGGTGAATCCAATAAATATTATAGAATTAAATGCAAAAGATTTGAGACTATAATTTAAAGACACCCCCCCCCAAACCTCATATTTTCACAAATGAGACGATATATGAAAAATGCAAGAAAGTCATAATCACTAACTGCTGATGTGAAATGTTAAGGTGCAAACATGCTTACATATGCTGCTTTGTTAACTTCACACAAAAATCTAACACTCTCTCAGCTTCTCAAAGAAATACGGTATCTAAATGTCAGGACAAAAGTAAAGGTATAACAGGGGGCCGACTTCAAGCTGAAAGTTTGTATATTCCTCATATCTTGAGTTAGCATGCTGAAGCAGAAAAAATGCAACTTCTTATGTTTATCAACGTCATTTAGTTTAACTGTGGCAGGTTGCAACTCCTATAAACCTGGTGGATTATTTGAATTCCCCCAATTGGAGTTCACTGAATAAATCTTTATTTTTAACAATAAATCATTTTAGCAGTATGCTGTAAGTATAAACCTATGACTAATAATAATGTAAAAGCAGTGTTAACAATTTATTTATTTATTTATTCATTTATTTATTTATTTATTTATTTATTTATTTATTTATTGCGATTTATATGCCGCCTTTCTCCCTAGGGACTCAAGGCGGCTTACAAAATGACAACTTCAATACAAATCACAATACAATACCAAATTAAAATCAGTAACCCAATTAAAAAACAATTTAAAATTATCCCAGTGTACCCCAAACGGATCAGTTTAGTTGGCGGAAGAGCCACGTCTTCAGCTCACGACGGAAGGAAAGAAGGTCGGGGGCTGTCCTGAGCTCAGTGGGCAATCCATTCCAGAGGGTCGGGGCTCCCACAGAGAACGCCCTCCCCCTGGGGGTCGTCAGCCGACATTGTTTGGCCGACGGCACCCTGAGGAGGCCGACTCTGTGAAAGCGCACAGGACGATGGGAGAACGGCTGGAGATGGTCCTGCAAGTACCCTGGGCCTAAGCCATGAAGGGCTTTATAGGTGAGCACCAGCACCTTGAAACGTATCTGCAGTGCCACCGGTAGCCAATGCAGCTCACGCAGGAGAGGTGTTACACGGGAGTATCTAGATGCCCCCGTAACTACCCGCGCGGCTGCATTTTGGACTAGCTGAAGCCTCCGGACACATCCCAAGGGCAGCCCCATGCAGAGGGTGTTACAGTAGTCCAACCTAGAGGTAACAAGGGCGTGAGTGACCATGGCGAGGGCATCCCGGTCTAGGAACGGGTGCAACTGGCGCACAAGACGGACCTGTGCGAAGGCTCCCCTGGTTACGGCTGTCAGATGGTCATCTAATCCAGGAGGACACCCAAGTTGCAGACCCTATCGGAGGGAGCAAGGGTTTCACCTCCGATCATTAAGGATGGAACCTCCAGATCCCGGGATGCCGGCATCCACAGCCACTCAGTCTTGGAAGGGTTGAGTCTAAGCCTGTTCCTCCCCATCCAAACCCGCACCGCTTCCAGGCAGTGGGACATCACGGAAAGGGCATCCCTAGGGTGGTCAGGGGTGGAGATGTAGAGCTGGGTATCATCAGCATATTGATGATACCTCACCCCAAAACCACGGATGATCTCACCCAGCGGTTTCATATAGATGTTAAAGAGCAGAGGAGAGAGAACCGAGCCCTGAGGCACCCCACAAGTGAGAGGCCTCCGGGAGGATCCCTGACCCCCTGCCCAAACAGACTGCAGACGGCCCGAGAGATAGGAGGAGAACCACCGTAAAACGGTGCCTCCTAACCCCATCCCCCTGAGCCGCTGCAGCAGGATACCATGGTCGATGGTATCGAACGCCGCTGAGAGGTCAAGAAGGACCAGGATGGAAGAGCAACCCCCATCCCTGGCCCGCCAGAGATCATTTACTAGGGCGACCAATGCCGTTTCCGTGCTGTGGCCATGCCTGAAACCAGATTGGTAAGGATCCAGGTAGTCAGTTTCCTCCAGGAATTGAGGGAATTGCTGTGCCACCACGGACTCAACAACCTTCGCTAAAAAGCGAAGGTTGGAGACTGGACGGTAGTTGTTAAGTACGTCAGGATCCAGGTTAGGCTTCTTAAGGAGGGGTCAAACCATCGCCTCTTTAAGCGCAGCGGGAAAGACCCGTTCCTTTAATGAAGCATTGACAATAGCCTGGATCCAGTCTCCAGTCACCTCCCTGGCTGCCAAAACAAGCCAGGAGGGACAAGGGTCCAGTAAACATGTGGAAGACCCCAGCCTACCCATAATCCTGTCCACGTCATCCAATGAAACAGGCTCAAACTCAACCCAGATGTCTCCACCGACACTAGGCCCTGTCACCTCAACGGACTCTGTCCAGTCGGAGTCCAACCCGGTCCGAATCTGAGTGATTTTATCTTGCAGAAACTGTGCAAAGTCCTCAGCACGGCCCTGTAAGGGGTCCTCCCTCGCTCCCTGATTAAGGAGGGAGCGGGTCACTCTAAACAGGGCTGCTGGGCGATTTTCTGCAGATGCAATGAGAGTGGCGAAATAGTTACGTTTCGCCACTTCCATCGCCACAAGATAAGACCTAATATGGGTTCTTAGTTGTGTTCGGTCGGACTCGGATCGGGAGGATCTCCAACCACCCTCCAGGCGTCTTTTCCGATGCTTCATTTCCCTGAGCTCTGCGGTAAACCAAGGAGCCGCCCGGGATCTGCGTCGGATCAGAGGCCGCAAAGGCGCGATTCGATCCAAGGCCCCCACCGCAGCCTGTTCCCAGGGTCTCAGATGAATCGTGGGCTAAGGAGGCGGGAAATGACCCAAGCTCCATCAGGAAACTTTCGGTTCCATCAGGCGCCTGGGGCGGAACCATCTTACTGGTTCTGCACCCCTGCGACGGGGGATGGTGGAGGAAAAGTCGAGTCTAAGGAGGGAATAATCAGTCCATGACAGAGGGTCAATAGATAGAGTCCCCTCCCCACGATCATTTATCCACTGTCCAGAGAGAAAAATAAGGTCGAGTGTGTGTCCTCCAATATGAGTTGGGCCCTGTACAATCTGAGTCAGGTCCATGGCCGTCATGGAGGTCATGAACTCCCGCACCAACTCAGATGACTCACCGGCCGATGGCAAATTGAAATCTCCCACCACCAAAAGGTTGGGGAGTTCCACCGTCAATTCGGCTAAGACATCTAGTAGTGCGGGCAGGGCTGAGGCCACGCAGCTGGGGGAGAGGTACGTGATCAACAGCCCAGACTGAACTCCAGGGTCCCAATGTCATATCTGCAAACTGAGAGTTTATAGCAAATAAAATTCTAAGTCTAGCACTTAATACAACTTTTCCCAACCTGGTGCCTTTTGTATGTATTTGAATATAACTCCCATTATCTCTAAAATACAGATGGGAATCATGGAAGCAATAGTCTAACATATATTGTATGTACAAGGTCAGGTTGGAACTGGCTGATCTGAAGTGACTGGGCTTGACACAATTTTCCTCAGCCTTATCTGACCCTTCCTTACTCTTCCATTAAGTATGCCTCCTCCTGAATGGTTGATCAATCAAAATGCCTGTGATCAAGATCTCAAGTTACACCTAAGGACTCTATTACATATAAATAGAAAGAGATTCTCTATGACAGCATTTTGTTGGAGATGTAAGAAGGACAATACTTCTTTAAAACACATGTCTTTACAATGTCCTTTAATTGCTAAATTTTAGGAGACAGTAGTAGATTGTATAAATTTGAGTATGTAATAGAACCTATAATTTTCAGAATATTTTTTTTGAACTACATACTTAGTACTTGGAATTTGTGAACTGGACAACATGAATGAATTCCTATGACCTTATTATGGCCAAAGACTGATAGTGCAGCATTGAAAAAAATAAATGTACAGCCCCTTTTTGCTCAATGGATTGAAGACATGATTGCACTTGCCACCTATAAGCAGATGGCCTATAGATGTACACTTTTTTTAAAAAAAATTTTTTGATTTATATGCCGCCCTTCTCCGGAGACTCAGGGCGGCTTACAATGTGCTCAGCAATAGCCTTCATCCTTTTGTATATTTATACAAAGTCAGCTTATTGCCCCCACAACTGGGTCCTCAATTTACCTACCTTAGAAAGGATGGAAGGCTGAGTCAACCTTGAGCCTTGGAGAGATTCGAACCTGCAGTAATTGCAGGCAGCTGGTCTTAATAACCAGCTTAATAACAGGGTGCCTTAGACCACTGTACTACCAAGGCTGTACTACCAAGGCTACCAAGACTTGATATATTTTACTATTTTTTTCTCTTGTATTTTTTTTAAAAAAATCACTTTTTATGTCCCACCTCCACTTGTATGTTTTACCTTTGCATTTGGTTGGGTCTTTTGTTACTTTTTGCAACTATTTTAAAGACAATAAAATATTTTTTAAATATATATATATATCAGTTTTCTCAGGCTGTTTCATGCCAGTGCATGTTGTTTTTACCAGCAGGGATCAAAGAAGTTTTATACTCTCAGAGTTATTTCTCTGGGATTGTATCAAATAACCCTATAAACATAGTAATATTTTCTTTCTCTCCCAGATCAACCTGGGCGGGATTAGACTGATTAAATGTGTTTCAGAAAATTAAATCAAAAAAATTATCTTCACTTTTGCAAGCCATATCAGAAAAGTAAAGTGTGTGGAGCTTTATTGTAACCTGACTAATTTTCTAAATTTAAAGAAACATTTTATTTATTTATTTATTTATTGGTTCGATTTATATGCTGCCCTTCTCCGGAGACTCAGGGCGGTTTACAATGCGTTAAGCAAAGCCTTCATACTTTTGTATATACTGGCTTAGTAGGACTTTCGGGGGCCCCCTAAGCGGTGTTCTTTTTATACAAAGTCAGCTTATTGCCCCCACAATCCGGGTCCTCATTTTACCTACCTCGGAAGGATGGAAGGCTGAGTCAACCTTGAGCCTGGTGAGATTTGAACTTGCAATAATTGCAGGCAGCTGGTGTTACTTAACAGTGCTTTAATCTGCTGCGCCACCAAGGCTCTAACATAACACACAAACACGTACACACAGAGTGAGGGAGGGAGGGAAGGAGGGAGGGAGGATACATACACTTGAAAATGGAAATAGCCAATTCTGAAGCACATAATTCTTTCACCTGCATAATGGAATTTTATGTTGTAATCCTTTTCTTGCCTTCTCACAAAAGCAGGTCCCAATACTGCCTTCCATGATGGCAATAAAAATACACACTAGATTAACGCCACAATCCAAAATTAGTTCCATAGGGCACAAATGTTGATGGTATTGGGCAGAGAGCACAGAGCAACATGGATAAGGTCCGTTTTATTGCATATTATTATCAGCATCCGTAAATGCATAACTCAATTCTTTTGGCAAAGTCATATGAATTTCAACAATATTTTACCGTATGAAATGCTCCTATTATAGCCATGTCCTTTTCCTATTTCATTTCCTACTTCACTTCTTTCCTGGGCAACAAAAACATCTCATGCTTCAGTTGGGCTATTCTGGGAATTCTCATTACATTGTTTTAAACATAGTTTTAAGACTTCTGCAGAACTGAAGATTTCCTGATTCTGTTGATTCTTATAGATAGAAAATAATGGCTAGAAAACCTGCTGTGCTTGCACCTGAATTTCCATACTGAAGGAAAGATTATTTGACAGTCACCTGCTAGACTACACTGGAAAAAAAATAAACACTCGTATCATTATGTGGAATAAAAAATGGAGTGCTTTCACTAAGAAGACTCAATCCAATACTATTCAGATCCACAATTAAAATAAGTCTCCTGATGCTATTGACAATGGCTCCCTCTTGTGATGAATTTACTGAATGATATGGCTTTTGATTTGACCGTGAAATCTAATGGCATTAAAGGAGTAAACTGGTTCTTTTGAAAAGAGGGTTGCTATATCTGGTTTGAAATCATTTGGATTCCCACTAGATTGAAGGAAAGAAGTTGTGACTGAACATGAGGTCATCATCCAGATTTTGCTGTTCAGATACTGTAGCTCTCCCTGAGATTTAGAAATTATATATATTTTGCATCCTGTTTCTTCCAACTGAAATGTCAATAACAAACGTCTGTGCCAAAATAGTACTATGTTGGGACTTGTTCTAAAGCCTTGAGTGATGCCTTCTATTTTTAAACAGCATGTTGAAATGTAACTAGATGTAGCAAAAATTTTATAAAAATTAGGCTACCATACCTGCACTGCAAAAATCTGGATTTCCAATGGCAGTAAGAAGTTACAAGTATTGATATCTCTTTGCTCCTGTGTAGTGGTCATCTGAAAAATTAAGCTCAGATATTGGATTATAATACTCAAATATTCATCTGGAACCATTAACACCTCTTTAAACAATGGAGGAATTAGGAAAAAAATAAGATATTTGTAGTTCTTTTCTGGGTGTGAGGGGTGGGAGTGGATCATTGCAATACATTCTACAGGAGGCATTTGAAGGCCACTTTGAGCTGTAAATTTCTGTGTTGGGAGACCAAGGTTGCCCTGATTATATAACATCTATATTGCAATCTACTGTATATTGCAATTTCCCCATTAGATGCCAAGAGATTTCCAGGTGCAATTCAGAGTGTTGGCTTTTAACTTAAAAAAAACGCAGCATGGCTTGGCAACTAAATCTTACCATTTCCACATAGCAGTGACCTGTCTGGCTTATCTGATGTTTGTAGCACAGCCACGTCTTTTGGCAAACCAGGTTCGGTAGCAGCTGACAGTCAATAGAGCTTAGTTCAGTGATGGCTAACCTTTTTGCCGTCCTGTGCCAAAAGCAGGGAGAACGTGGGAGGGTTGCGCATGTGCATGCCCACACCCATAATTCAATGCCCCCCATACCCCAACCTCCTGAGCATGCACATGCAAACAACCTCCCCCCCCCGTGCATGCGCGCATGATGACCTTGTGCCCCGTTTTGGGCCTAGCAGGCCTCCCTGAAGCCTCCGGAGGCCGAAAATGACCCGTTTTTCTGGTGGGCCCGGAAGGCCATTGTTCACCTTCCCCAGGCTCCAGAGGCTTTCTTGGAGTCTCTGGGGAGGGTGAATATGCCCCCGTCTGTCCCCATGGAGGACCTCCGGAGGCCGGAAATGGCCTGTTTCCTGACTTCTGGTGGACCCAGTAGGCCTATTTTTCACCCTCCTCAGGCTCCAGAGGCTTTCTTGGAGCCTGGGGAGGGTGAAAACAGCCTCCCCACCCCTCTGAGCCCCTCCTGAAGTCAAAAACATCCTTCCAGAATCTCCATGTGAGCCTTGTACTTACCTGGCATCCAAAAGGGACCGCATGGAGACTCCTGGGAGGGGAGGGGCAGCATGGACAGGGCCAGCTGAAAATCAGCTGACTGGCGCATGCATGCGCACTGGAGCTGAGCTAGGGCAATGGCTCACATGCCCGCAGAAATTGCTCCACTTGCCACTTGTGGCACGCGTGCCATTGGTTTGCCATCACGGCCTTAGTTACTCCAGCAGAGCCCAGGTTAACTTCTTTCTTATTAGCCTTTTAGAAAGTGGTGAAAATCATGTTGTTCTGGAGGACATTTGAGGCCTGAATAGCACATGATGCATTATACTTTTTTGTTGTTATGCCATGTATTTTTTTGTGTTTTTATGCATGTCAACCAGAGGTGGGTTTCAGCAGGTTCTGACCAGTTCTGGAGAACTGATAGCGGAAATTTTGAGTAGTTCAGAGAACTGGTAGTAAAAATTCTGACTGGCCCCACCCCCATCTATTCTCTGCCTCCCAAGTACCAGCTGATCGGGAGGAAACGGGGATTTTGCAGTAACCTTCCCCTGGATTGGGGAGGGAATGGAGATTTTACAGTATCCTTCCCTTGGAGTGAGGTGGGAATGGAGATTTTACAGTATCCTTCCCATGCCATGCCCATCAAGCCACTCCCACCAAGCCATGCCATGCCCATCAAGCCACACCCACAGAACTGGTAGTAAAAAATTTTGAAACCTACCACTGATGTCAACCATAAAGAATCTATAGATTATCACAATACTGCATATAAATACAATAAATAAAAATGCTAAAAAGGTTATTGCTGATTTTCAGTCTGTGGACTTCCATTTCCTTGCCCCGCATTATTCTTTCATGAAAACCTCAACTAAAACTTTCTAAAATTCAAGTAGGAGATTTTTAAAGTAGTTAGTGGATGATGTACTGTATCCGCTAGCCAAGGAAGGAAGGAGTGGGGGTTTTTTCCTCCTTTTTTTAAAAGAGATCTGTGTCTTTGAAACTAAATAGGAAAGATATAGTACCAGTTATTACACATAAAGTCTGTGCATGTTAAATATGCTAAATAAATGCTACATTATCTACACAAAGAAACTGTAAAATGCTTTCTTGGCAGGGACTTAGGTGTTCACAGATGCTTCATAAATTATACATTACGTATAACATCAAAGCTCTGAAAGAGGATAGTAAGAATGAGGATTGTGCCTTGCATTCTGAAGCACAGTACACAGATTGATGGAGATGCACAAGACAGAAATACCAACATCTTACATAGGAATCTTTACGTTTTATTATTAAAGTGACTTGTAGATGGGGTGAGCTTCAAAAATTTTAACAAGGGGTTCTCTGCCCGGTTGCTGGGTGGGCATGGCCATGGTGGGCGTGGCCTAATCAGCCTCCTGCACCATGGCAGGGGGGCCTTTTTGCCCTCCCTGGGTTCCGGAGACTTTCCTCAAGCTTCCGGGAAGGCAAAAACAGCCTCGCCAGGCTCCGGAGGCCCTTTGGAGGCCAGAAACAGGCCTGTTCCTGAACTTCTAGTATGCCCGTTTTTCCCTGAGCCTCCATGCGCACCCTGCACTTACCTGCATCCAAAACAGCCTGCGTGGGAACTCCTGGGAGAGGAGGGGTCAGAGTGGGCGGGAGTGGAATTTGGGGTTTCTCTGAACTGCACAGAATTTTAGCTAGAGGTCCTCCCAAACCCCTGCGAACCCCCAGCAGCCCACCTTTGCTTGTAGAAGAAAGAACCTCAGAAAAAGGGTAATATTTGAAGGCTCAGAGGGACCACTGGGCTAGTATAACTATGAGCTTTAATTTTTATTATTTTACATCTGTTTACATCGTCTACAAATTTGTGCAATGCCATTTAAGCCAGTAACTCTCCTTTTCAAAGCTGCTATTTTGGAATGAGGCTTCGCTAGGAAAGCCTGTTATAAAATGACAATGTGCTTTTTTTTTCTCCACTAGAGCTTATCACGTTGACCCAGATTTAAGTATGGTTTGTTGAAAAAGCCAACCAGCTGGTTATTAAATGATGCATAATTCTACACCATATTGAGTATGGTTACACCATTAACCAAAACTAAACAAACCATATTATGACTAGTGTGATATATACTGTTATGCAGAAAGACCAATATTGCATCAGGGGTGGGTTCTAAATTTTTTTACTACCGGTTCTGTGGGCGTGGCTTATTTTGTGGGCGTGGTTTGATGGTCATGCAACAATTCTTTAGGATTTAGCAGAGGTACTGGTCTACCAGGCTTTTAACTGCTTGCAGAGCTGTACCGGTCTACCCATTTGTTCTTGGAGCATTCTGGTCTACCCATTTGTTTTTGGAGGCACCGGTCTACCCATTTGTTTTTTGAGCGCACTGGTCTACCACCACACTACCTTTTAACACTGATCAGCTGTAGGGCGGCCCTTTGAAGCCCTATGGCAAGAGTTTAAACAGTTTTTTTTTCCTTCTAGCCGATCAGCTGGGACTCGGGAGGCAGCGAATAGATTGGGGGCAGGGCCAAATATAAGGTAAGAATAATGTGGGAGGGGGGCGGGAGGGCCCAGCTCCCGAACAAAGAGAACTGGTTCGGTGATGTCATATCGTCACTGCTACCGGATCGGCCAAACCAGGCCGAACCGGGAGGAATCCACCACTGGCTTGCATACTATGTTCTAAAAAGTATACCTGCAGCAATTCTTTCTACACAATTATCAAAGGATTTTTTTTAAAAAAAGAGCTGTCATCTCGTCCACTTTCCAGCACGAGGTGGCAAATTATCATTCCTATTATTTATAGCACATCTTGCAACTCATATGGATCTATAAAAGAAGCTGAAAGATGGATTTCACTTCTACTCCACCCCCCCCCCACCCCCGGACTACACAAGCCCATCAATACTGAGTCAATTGAGAATGAATTTGGTCTTGATTGCCCATTAATGATCGTCATTATCCATTAATGAGGGCTAAAATAAGATCACAAAGCAATACCTCTGCATCATTTATTAAATAACTATAAATGATAGCCATATGATCACAATTAAAGGTGTATTTTTGCACATATGGAATGTAACTCAATAATCAGATTTAAAAGTATAGGTTTATTTTCCCCTTATGATTCATTAGCACCTTTTTCCTTTAATTGTGATTGCTCATGGATCACAGGAACCACAGCTACAAAGAACTGATGGAGTCAGTCATAATGGCAACTTGCATAATGTCTTTCTAAGTATTGACAGGTTGTATTCTCAATTCAAATCTACTGTTCTCTGCTATACACTTGCGTAGTAGGTACAGGAAAGAGCAATACTTATACTAGCAGCCTCTAGAAAATTACGACTATAATTATGAACCCATCACAATTTGATTTCTTATGGTCTATCAGAGTTGTACCTCTGTTCTGTCTAAAATAGAAATGTTTCTCCAAGTAATTGCTGGGCACATGTGATTAAATGTGGCTGAAAAAGAAAAGCTAATTTGAACTGGCTTTAAATTTATTTTCTTATTATTCTAGAACATTCTAGGCTTTAGTGAGAGTTAAAGCTATCCTTGGAGGAAAGGGTCTTATCTTATTTTTATCTTAACTGCTCTAGCTGTAAATTGTTTGACCTACAGTTCAGCAGAATCAACACCAATCATTAGTATCTACAGCTTCACGTACAGGGAGATAACAAGCAATAACAAGTCCTCAAAGTGGAATATATTGAATTGACTCACACTACAGCAATTTCTTCAGCTTCAGCTGTTCCTCTTGACAAATATATGTAGCACACTGTGGTGCAGTTTTATTCTAAGGTACAGAGCAAGTGGAAAACATTGCAGCCAAGTTATAGTACACTCATTGCCATTTTTTTAAAAAAAACAGAAAAGTCACTTCTCCGCTAATCCATTGAATTTCCAGCTATAGCAGGGACCCTCTCGGTCTACTGAAACATTGCCAGAAAGTGTAACTGAACTCAATGGGATTTCAGAGAGTGAATTTATACAGTAAGGATTGGGGCCAGATAAGCACACACTTATTTACATACATACAGAGGTGGTATTCAGCCGGTTCAGACCAGTTTGGCTGAGCCGGTAGCAGCAACTGAGTTTGGGCCACCCGTTCTGGTATAAAGACATCCTATTTAGCCAAATTTTCAAGATGGGTGCATGCATTGAAGACATGTGCGTGAGCAAAGCACGTGCGTGGAAGGCACATGTGTGCATGAAGCAAGCGTGCGCAAGCATGGCGAACCGGTGGTAAGCATCTCTGAAACCCACCGCTGCATGCATACACACACAGAGACACACACAGATACAGACACACACACACACACACACACACGCACACACAAAGACACACATATACATAAAAATCTTCCCTTTCACAAATAATAACACTCCAACCCACCATTTTTATTCCACAGAGACATATCATAGTTTCTCACTATATGTTCCTATACTGCATAATCTAGAAAGCTTATTTGTGTACGGTTATAAAAATCCTTTTCCATTGTGATGTTTTGGGCTCCAAATTTATGAATATAAGACAATAAACAGATTTTAAGTTACTCGCTTTATTCTTAATTTTGAATGATTTTGAAACAGGCAGACTTTGAGAAACTAAGCATTTCTCCCAGGCAGTTAAGGAAGCACCATCAGAAGGTTTCTGCTGTCATAGAATTCTCTGTGTCTTCCCTCCCTCCCAACTATTATGTTCTACTAGAACTCTGGACATGGAGGAGCTTCTGGAAATGTGCCCAGTTATTTTGATCGCTCAGATGCTAATGTGTGTATTGCTTCCAGCTGGCATGTATTTTGTGGCAATCTGGAGAATTTATATGTCTTGTCCCTGTTCTTATACCGTATCTATTTAGATGCTAACCCAATCAAAGCACTTTACCAATGAAAGCACCCAATCAAAATTCTGACAGCATAAAATCACACCTACAATATGCAAAAATTTTAATACTAGTTTTATTTCATCATTATTGGTAAATATCTAGGGTAATCTGTAAATATCATCTTTATCATCATCATCATCATTTTAGCCATTGTCTACCCACTGCAGGATAAAGGCTTTTTCTGCATGTTTCCAACGAATAGATTCATAGTCCTTCCTTTGCAACTCTCTTCCTCTGCTAATCATGATTAACTGCCATGATTACTCTATAGCAGGGCTGTCAAACTCAGCCCATGGGCTGGATGTGTCACGCACTGACCACGCCCACCCAAGCTCCACGAAGGGGGAAAATGTCACGATACAACATTTGACAGCAATGTGGAGCCGCAAGTTTGACACCCATGGTCTATAGCAACCTGAAGTGCTTTGGCTCAACTAGACAGGAGTACTTGGGCAATATAGGGTAAGTAAGTGTACTTTTGAAAGGAAGGGAAAAAAACGCATATAAGGATGCTCTAAGGTGAATGGAAAAGGGATGCAGTGGCTCAGTGGCTAAGACGCTGAGCTTGTCAATCAAAAGGTTGGCAGTTCAGCGGTTCGAATCCCTAGTGCCCCGTAACAGGGTGAGCTCCCGTTACTTGTCCTAGCTTCTGCCAAACTAGCAGTTCAAAAGCATGTAAAAATGCAAGTAGAAAAATAGGGACTAACTTATTTTGGTGGGAAGGTAACAGCGTTCTGTGCACCTTTGGCATTTAGTCATGCTGGCCACATGACCACAGAGACATCTTCAGACAGCACTGGTTCTTTGGTTTTGAAACAGAGATGAGCACCGCCCCCTAAAGTTGGGAACAACTGGCACATATGTGTTCTGCCCCAGCTATGGATCCCAAAGAACGCAGCACACACAAACTCCGAACAAAATTCAGTTTACTTCAAAATGCAGTCTTTTGCAAATGCAGGCTATTAATAAAACGTTCTTAACAACCTGCCAGAAATTCCACAGATAAGATAGAGTCTTACTAGGGTTGGCAGAAAGCCCAGAAGCACTGTTTGCAGAGAAAATCCAAACTCAAAGATCAGTGAATGAACGAATATTGTTTCCTGCAGCTTTTTACAAGCTGTGTGCATTCTTAAATAGACTAAGGGAGTGGCCAATTAGTCCCGAGCCTTACTCTTGAGGAGACCTCCTCCTGAGAAACCATTCCTGCCTTTTGGCAGCTCTGCATGCTCGTGCATTGAGAAGAGGCTCCTCCACTTCATCCTCTGCACTTAAAGGAGCCTCTGGAGGTTCTGAAGGCCCTGGCTGAATCCCTGCCTCTGGCACCACATCTTCTTCAGCCTCCTCACTGTCCAACTCGAGTCCTGGCTGCACAGGCTGCTGGCGCGACACCACACCAGCCTCCTCGTCGTCGGGATCAGCAATAATCCGTGCAGGCCGCTGGCGGGCCACAACAATATGTGCGAGGGGAACCTTTACCTTTAAGGTGAATGAAGCTTTGATAAAGAGTGCTATCATCCATTTTTTTTCCTTCTAAAAATGTCCTATTGTCATATTCTGACAAGAGGACGAAGTGATTTGTCTGGATCTATCTTAACATCCATGATGCAATATTTTCTTGATTAGTTGATCCACAGTCAGTTTCCCCAAAGACTCTGGCTTTACCAATCTGCTCTAATCTACAAAACAAAGGAAGGAAATGCAGAAAGGGCCTCTCTGTTACCAAGTGAAAGTGGGAGGCCAAGGGTGTGTGTGTGGAAATGGGCAAAATGTCAAGATTGTGGAGGTTTTGTCTATTTTGATCCTTACTTTCTTAGACAGAGAGAGTGATTCCTCATTAGAAGTTCTGTGAGTTGCGAAAAGTACATTTCTCAAAAGTACATTTCAGGAAATATTTGACCTTTATCCTTGAACATATCAAAATAATGAAATGTCAGTGAGATTTTATTTTCTCCCTCACCAAGAAAGTTGAATATGAATAGACTTTTATACTGATGACATATAACAGGGGTCTCCAACCTTAGCAACTTTAAGACTTGTGGACTTCAACTCCCAGAGTTCCTCAGCCAGCAAAGCTGAATTCTGGGAGTTGAAGTCCACAAGTCTTAAAGTTGCCAAGATTGGAGACCCCTGACATATAAAGTTGCCAAGGTTGGAGACCCCTGACATATATGACAGTGGCAAGTGCTATAGCAATAGCACTTAGACTTATATACGGCTTCACAGTGCTTTACAGCCCTCTCTAAGAGGTTTACAGAGTCAGCCTATTGCCCCCAACAATCTATGTCCTCATTTTATCCCTCTTGGAAGGATGGAAGGCTGTTTCAACTTTGAGCCTGGTGAGATTCTAACTGCCAAATTGCATAATATTTTTAAACATATGACAATCATCATTTAATATGATACTCTTGTATAAAAAGTCAAACTGGCATATTATTACAAATAATACAGCAGATCAATGCAATCAAATGTCACGGATTGAGGGAGAGATAATTCTGTGATGCATATTAGAACTCAAAGCTGAAAATCAGTGTTTCTCAACCTTGGTAGCTTGAAGATGGGTGGACTTCAACTCCCAGATTCTGGGAGTTGAAGTCCACTCATCTTCAAGCTACCAAGGTTGAGAAACACTGCTATAGATGTTAAACAATGGATGATGTCAGATGAGTAGAAAATTATTTATGACCATTTTTCATATTTATGACCATAGCAATATTCCCATAGTCACATGATCAAAATTCAGATTCTTGGCAACTGGTTCATATTTATGATGCAATGTCCCAGAGTCATGTCATCACCTTTTACGACCTTCTGACAATCAAAGTCAATGGGGAAGCCATATTCAGTTAACAACTTTGTCACTAAGTTAACAACTGCAGTGATTCACTTAACATCTGTTGCAAGAAAGATAATAAAAATGGAACAAAATTCACTTTTTTTTTAAATTTGATTTATATGCCACCCTTCTCCAGAGACTCAGGGCGGTTTACAATGCGTTAAGCAATAACCTTCATACTTTTGTATATTTATACAAAGTCAGCTTATTGCCCCCGCAAACTGGGTCCTCAATTTATCTACCTTAGAAAGGATGGAAGGCTGAGTCAACCTTGAGCCTGGTGAGATTCGAACTTACAGTAATTGCAGACAGCTGGTATTAATCACAATACTATCAGTCTGCTGAGCCACCAGGCTTTCCACCAGGCTGAGCCACCAGTCTTTCCACTTAGCAACAGAAATTGTAGGCTCAATTGTGGTCGTAAATTGAGGACTACCTCTCTCTGTGTGTGTGTACACACACACATTGTACACACACACACACACTGTATACACAGAGAGACACACATATGTAGCCATTTCTGTCCTGGTGGTTCCAAAATGTGATTGGAATTAATCTCTCTGTTATAAACTTCAATGCTCAGAATGCTGACTTTGGTATTCAGCTATTTTGCTCTCCTTTGCTTTCATCTTTTCTCAGGTTCTTTTTAAATCACACACTTGGAATACTGCATTCAATTTTGGTCACCACGATGTGAAAAAGATGTGGAGACTCTAGAAAGAGTGCAGAGAAGAGCAGCAAAGATGATTAGGGGACTGGGGGCTAAAACATATGAAGAACGGTTGCAGGAACTGGGTATGTCTAGTTTGATGAAGAGAAGGACTAGAGGAGACATAATAGCAGTGTTCCAATATCTCAGGGGTTGCCACAAAGAAGAGGGAGTCAAACTATTCTTCAAAGCACCTGAGGGTAGAACAAGAAGCAGCGGGTGGAAACTAATCAAGGAGAGAAGCAATTTAGAACTAAGGAGAAATTTCCTGACAGTTAGAACAATTAATCAGCTTCCAGAAGTTGTGAATGCTCCAAAACTGGAAGTTTTTAAGAAGAGGTTGGATAACCATTTGTCTCAAGTGGTATAGGGTTTCCTGCCTAAGCAGGGGGTTGGACTGGAAGACCTCCAAGGTCCCTTCCAACTCTGTTATTCTATTCTATTCTAAATCACAAATATTTCAAGAAAATATATGTAGTGATTCTAAATGACAACAACTGTATATACATCTACCAAGATTCTTCTTTTCCCCAAAACATGTCTCTGTTAATCAATAATGTACCTGAGATGAATATGCATACAAATAGTCATCTTTGGGAAGGAAAAGAATGTTAAGAATATGTGGAAATCAGCCAAAATAAAACATCCTGGAAATCAGCCAAACAAAAGTTGGAGGTATGGAGGAGAATATGCTGGAAATCAGCCAAACAACAGGAGGAGATATGGAGGAGGATATGGATTTTGAGATAAATTTGTGTAATATGTAAAATTAAAGGTAAATTGATAAAGTTTAAGATTTAAGATTTGATGAAGGGGTCTAGAGATTAAGAAATATGGATAAAACTTTGATTTATAAATTGAAATAAAAAATAGAGCTGTAGTTAATTTGAAATTAAGATGTGTGGTGAAAAATTGTAAGGTAAATAATCAGATCAAGAGGTTAGAATATATTTTTTTTAAAAAGATGTATGTTTTGATATTGATATTAAAAGGCGTAATGAAGGGAGCTTGGGAAAGAACCAGATATAATTGAATTTATAAATGGGCATAATAATGAATTAAATTTCTACTTGGAAATTAAATTGGTGATGATATAATAGAATGGTTCTGATCAAGATATTAGAATTCATGTTTAAAAACTTTTATGTTTTGATTTTTAATTTTAAAAGATGTAATGGAAAATTGTGAATGGAGCTTTTTAAAATTTAAGCGATTGTACCTATCTATGACCGGATCGAGACTTCGCTCCTGAAAGAGATATATTTTATGTTTTATGTTGGAAAAAAATAAAAAATATTTTGCAAACCAGGTATAAAATGGATGATACAATAGTCAGAAACATAATTTAATTATTAAAAAGGCATCTATTCCTTTTTAAAACAGCTCTTAATATACTAATTGCTTTCAAAGATCATATTTAATAATTGCTAAATATTACCAGATTTAAGTAATGCATACTGGGCTGAGGCGTGCCACGTCGTATTTACACCCCATGTACTTTGTACTTAATTTTTGAAAGAGAAACTTTATGGCTTCTAGAAGTAATCAGACCTCCTGGTTAGTAAAAGAAAGCAAAGAATCCATAAACGGGGACTTCCTTCCTGCTTTTCTTAGTGTGTATCTAGCAGTTTTATCAGTACTTTATTAGCAGTTATTTATGTTACGGTTTTTAACTTTTTTGTCAAGTTCAATCAGAAGGAGAACATGAAGATCCGTTATCTGATCAGCCTGTAAACTCGAATTTAGAAAGATATACTAGAAAGTACAAATGAGACAAACAAGGAACGACTATATTTTGGTAAGTTAAACCATTTTATTGGGGAAAAAGTCTTTTGTGTATATTAAATATATACTTCAGTAAATTACTGTTTCCAAGTTTGTTTTCTTCCATTTTGCTTCCACCAATCCAGAATTATATCTTCTGTATTCTGCAAATTACAAATTTTGTATTCTGTGTCTTTAAAGGATATCCCAAAAAGTTTACAGTGTTACACAGCACATACAACAGCATGGGTAGTACATGGTGTCAAATATTTGATATTTGTTACGCCTCTACTATATGAG